>OZ005758.1:9192904-10628500 GCA_963930825.1 Silvanus unidentatus
ATTTGCCGACTAGACAATCAGCTGTTTGTAGGAATGTGGTAAGGAATTTATTATTGTGTGTTATTGCATTATTTGCTTGTTTACATTATTTTGCTGTTTATAAGCCTGTGTTTAATTTTAAAATGTGCTGTAGTATTTGATAGTAATTTAATTTTAGATGTTAATTCATTTTTGTTTATAGCTGTATTGAAGAATTTTTTCGACCGTTCCGTTATGACATCTTCAATATATTTTAGTTTCGTAGTTTCATGTAATTCTTTAATTGGTGTTGAGTATTTTTTGTTTAGTATTAAACGTAGTGTTTTATTTTGAACTACTTGCAGTTTGTTTATATTGGTTTTCGACGTATTGCCAACTACAGTGCAGGCGTATAACATTATTGGTAATATATATGTTTTATACATATATATTTTTAGGCTTAACTTTAGATTATTTTTGTGATTCAGAAGTGGAAAAAGTGTGTGCATTGTTCGTTTTGCGCTTGCTATCGTGTTATTTATGTGTTTATTGTAATTAAGTTTAGCATCTAGTGTGACACCTAAGTATTTGACGGTGTTTTTTGTTTCTATTTCTTTATTGTTTAATTTTAATTTCGTAGTTAATTTATTTTTTCTTTTATGAGTAAAATACGTTACTTGAGTCTTGTCTGTATTAACTTTAATTTTCCATTTTTCGAAAAAGTTCTCCATTTCGTCTAGATGGGCCTGCAGATATTTGTTACATTGATTTGCTTGCCACGATTCCGCTATGATGGCGGTATCATCAGCAAAAAGTGCAAGTTTAGTTTTACTGTTTTTAGGAATGTCATTGATGTAATACAAAAAAAGAGTGGGGAAAGTTACCGCACCCTGTGGTACTCCATAAGGGATGGGGAATTTATTTGAGAGTTTTTTATTTATTCGGACTTGAAAAGTTCTGTTGACGAGAAAAGAATGGATTAATTTTATTAAATATTGCGGAATTTTATATATAATTAATTTATATATTAATGCTTGGTGCCAGACACAGTCGAATGCTTTTTCTATGTCTAGTGTCAGTAGGGCGGTTACTTTATTTGTATTATAGTTTTGGGTAATAATATCCGTTATTCGAATTAATTGGTGTTCAGTGCTGGCATTCGACCGGAATCCAAACTGTTCTGGTACAAGTTGTTTGTTGGTTAATTCATGGCTTTTTAATCTATTGTGTACGAGTTGTTCAAGTATTTTACCCATGTGTGGTAACAAGCTGATTGGGCGATAGCTTGTCGGATGAACAGGATTTTTAGTTGGTTTTAAGAACGGAATTACTACGGCGTTTTTCCATCTATTTGGGAAATATTGCATTTTTAAACAATTGTTTAAAATGTAGTATAGTTGGACTACGGCTTTTCTGGTAAAATTTTTAATTAAATTGTTGGAGATTTCATCATCTCCCGGTGCCTTTTTTGTGTTTAAATTTTTGATTATTGATTTTATTTCCCCTACTGATGTTAACTGTGTATTGGGCGTGTGGATGTGTAATTTATAGAATGACTGAATGGTTTTTTCTACTTCGCGAATTGTTTCTGCGTCGGACATGTTTTCTGTTTGTTTGTGTGTTTTGTGGTACGATTTTGCAATTGTGTTGGCTTTTTCCTCATCTGTAAAGACAAGGCCGCTTTCTGATTGCATCGCCGGGATTTTAGTTGTGGTTGTGTTTCGTTTTAAGGCCTTAGCTATTCGCCACAGGTTTTTTGGATTTTTAGGTGTAATTTTCCGCATCGTTTCTTCCCAATTTTTTGTTTTAACTGAATTTATTTCCGAATTAATTTGTTTTGTTAGGTAATTTATTTCGTTTTTGATATTCGTATCACGTAACCTTTGAAAGCGACGTCGTAATATGTTTTTGTATTTTATCATAATCAATACTTTCGTAGGTAACAAGATATTGGGGCGTTTTATTACTTTATGCGTTGTAGAGGATTCAAAGCAGTGTTTTATTGTCTCTGTAAATTTATGTATTTCGATGTCAATTTGTTGTTTACTTTCTAATATGTTGTTAATCTTTACTTTTTGCTCTAGTTGCTGTCTAAATTGCCTCCAATTAGTGTAACTTACGAATTTATTAATTATTTCAATCTGGTTATTAAGTTTTAGTTCAAATATGATAGGTATGTGGTCTGAATTTAGGTCGTCAGTGGTGTAAACATCGGATATGTTGCAGTTTTTTACTATAGCAAAGTCAATTGTGGATGGAAGGTTCCCGTTATCCGGATAATGCGTGTACGAGTTCTCTGGGTAAGCTATTGTGTAATTAGTATTTGAAATATAGTTTGTTAAAATTCTGCCATTTTTGTTAGATTTGTGGTTATTCCAATTTTGGTGTTTAGCGTTATGATCCCCAATAATCATTACTTTTGAGTCACTATTTAGCAACATATCAAGGTCTTGAGTGTTCATATTTAAGTTTGGACTAATGTATGCGTTAAAGAATGTTGTGTTATTTATTTTTATTCCGCAGTTCTCGTAGGAGTGTGTTAGTTTATTTACTTCTGAATAATTAATATTTTTTTTAATATAGGTTAATAAGCCATAAATTTGTCCGTTAGGTTTATTTATTATATCATAATTATTTATTCTGGCCGGTGATACTTTATTTAGCTTAGATTCCTGTACAAAAACAATATCGATATTCTGTTCGTTTATTAGAAGTTCTAATTCATTCGTTTTGTGCCTGACACCGTTAGCGTTCCAAGTAAGTATTTTTAGTTTGTCAATTAGGTTCGCCATTATATGTTATATTTTTCTACTAAATATAAAAGAAATTCAATCTTTTCTATTGGATTTTGTATTTGCTGAAGGCCTTGTTTAAGTTCTCTAATGAGTTGGATTAATTGGCTTAAATTGCAGCTTGAATTTAAACTTTTTATTTCGTTTAAAAGGGTCATTGTATCGCTACCTGAATTCGGCGTGGTTTTAACAGATTGTGCGTAAGAGAACGTTTGGTTTTTATTTTCGTTTGTTTGAATGAAACGGTTTTTGTTAAGGAGTGGGAAGTTGTTAATGTCGTTTTTGAAATTTACAGTGTTTTCTTTATTTCTATTATTTAGCACCTGAGATTTTGTACTTACAGTATTTATTTTGTTAAGATGTTGTTGAATATATGGGCAATTGCGATAATTGGCCGGATGCGGTCCCCCACAGTTACTACATTTTAATTTGGTGCGATTCTCTTCCGAGCGTTCTTGAATTGGGCAGTCTCTGGAGCGGTGATTTTCGGCGCACTTAAGGCATCTTGTTGTTTTGTTGCAGTTGCTCGAACCGTGGCCCACTTGTTGACAGTTCCAACACTGCGTTACTGGATTTTTCTTCACATAATCCTCCCATCTGGTTTTTATGTGGTCGATTTCGCTGTTTGATTTCAGTTGCTTCATTTGATCTTTTTGGTTAGTTTTAATTAGAAAGGAGCTTGATGGTTGCCCTTTTCTAGACTTAAGTTTCGTGCACGCTGACACATCAATGTTTTTGGTTTCAAAGAATGACTTTATTTCTTCGTCTTCTAAGTGCGGAGCGGCTTTTAATACTATTTTATGTTGTTTTTGTCCTTGGGTTGTGTACGTATGAAATTGCACGTTGCTTTTCTTGAATTCGTTGACTAATTTTATGTGGTCCTCGATGGTTGCAGCTGTTATTACAGTGCTATTGGTGTTGTATTTGATTGTGAATTTTTTATCGCCGATTATGTTTTTAATTTCAGTATGGAATTGTTTGTAATTTTTAATCTGTGATGAGATTATTATTGGTGGCGGTTTCTCTGCCTTTTGTTTGTTTGGTGTATTTTTATCTTTATTTTGGTCGGTGTTGTCGTTTCCCGAGATTGTTTCCATTGGGGTTTGCGTTGTTGGAATGTCTTCGTCAATGTCAGATTCGTTATCAAGTATACCGAATCTGTTAGATGTTGGTATGTTTGCTATTTGGCTGTTGCTATGCGGCTTTGGCATACTTGTTGATGGAAGGTCATTCAGTGTTACGGTGGGTGTATTATTCAGCATGCTAAGATTTGTGCTAATTGCACGTTTTAATAGTTTTTGTTCTGATAATTTATCAGTCATGGGGTTTTTTGCGGTGCTCTGTAGTCTTTTTATTTTACTACGAATTCTCCTGGTGTATAATGTGTCGAATTGGGATACATTAAGGTCTAGCACTGGCACATTTTCCGGTTTTTTAAACATTAATTTATTTCGCGTAAGCGTCTCTAGTTCCGAGTATGGGCAATGCCCACTCTATTGTTTGGTTGCACTCTATGAGCGTCTTTCACCTTATTTAGTAATTGTATATACACTATTATTTATTGTTATTTAATGTAGAAACACTAAATCACAATCACATACGCCAGTTCAGAATTTTTAGCAATATCCAGCGACGCGATTGAATATTTTTGAATATTTTCGCCTGCCCAATTTTGCCCCTATATATACATTTTAGAGGTACCTTCACAAAGAAGGGATAATCGGATCAATTCGGCTGCCGAATGTCGAGAATACTCGTCAAAAACCTATATAAGAGGGTCAAATGTATGGCTGTTATCGCCATTTTACACAAATTTTGTAGTGTTTGTTACTTAACGTGTAATTTAATTTTTTGTCAATTATGGCTCGTACAAAGCAAACTGCAAGAAAATCAACTGGTGGTAAGGCACCACGTAAACAACTTGCCACAAAGGCAGCTCGTAAGAGTGCTCCAGCAACTGGTGGTGTGAAAAAGCCCCATCGTTATCGTCCTGGTACTGTCGCCTTGCGTGAAATTCGTCGTTACCAGAAGAGTACAGAATTGTTGATCCGCAAATTGCCATTCCAACGTTTGGTAAGAGAAATTGCACAAGATTTCAAGACCGATTTACGTTTCCAAAGCTCAGCTGTTATGGCTTTACAAGAAGCTAGTGAAGCGTATTTGGTTGGTCTTTTTGAAGACACAAATCTGTGTGCAATTCACGCCAAACTTGTGACAATTATGCCGAAAGACATTCAATTGGCAAGACGTATACGTGGTGAACGTGCATAAATTTGCATTTTCCATCAAATTTTAATCGGTTCTTTTAAGAACCACCAAATACATTTCACATGAAAAGACTTGAATTATTCCTATTCATACAAATGAATATATGTGTTGAAATTAGTATTATTTGACGACTACATAGTCGATGGAACGAAATAAAGAAAGATAGCAATTTATTGTTTGTACAGAGATTTATTGAAAATTAACCTGAAATTCGTGTCGATTTGATACGTGTCGCTATACAGTTATATGTAGAAATATAATAAATTGAGTGGCGGCCATTTTGCACAACAATGAACGCTGTGTGTACATTCACATTCAGCCATAAGAAAGTGTAGAAATATTCGTTTTCGAGTTATAGGCGATAGAAAAAAACCCATCGGGACTTAAAAAAAAAAGAATAAGATTGGACATGATATGTACATTATGTGTGGTACGTAGTATAGAGAAAAGAATAATATTTACAACAAAGTACATGAGAGATAGAGAGAGAAATATATAGCAATATTGTAGAGAAAGAGTAGCAATATGAATGTCTTGTAAGTGTTTGAGTAAAATTGGTGGTTCTTAGAAGAACCGATTTGTTTAATTAGTGTTAAAAAACACTTATTTGGAGCTGGTATACTTGGTAACAGCTTTAGTGCCTTCACTAACAGCGTGTTTAGCCAATTCACCAGGCAATAGCAATCGTACAGCGGTTTGAATTTCCCTACTGGTAATTGTTGAGCGTTTGTTGTAGTGGGCCAGACGGGAGGCTTCAGCAGCAATCCTTTCGAAAATATCATTGACAAAACTGTTCATGATACTCATGGCTTTGCTGGAAATTCCAGTATCGGGATGTACTTGCTTCAACACTTTGTAGATGTAGATTGCGTAGCTTTCCTTCCTCCTGCGCTTCTTCTTCTTATCGTTCTTGGAAATATTTTTCTGGGCTTTACCAGCCTTTTTCGCAGCTTTTCCACTAGTTTTCGGTGGCATTTTCACTACTTTAACACTTATAAAATGAGACAATAAAAAAATTTAAAGTCATTAAGTTGACGAAAAATTCATAAAATTTGTGCATTTACAAGGTTTAAAAGACTACGTGAAATCCCCACTATGCCCGTGCAGGTATGTGATTGGATAACGAAATGTTCCCCACTGCTTTAAATAGCCCTAAAACACCGGTTTTTTCGGCTGCAACTTATATTTGTGTTTGTTGTTTAAGTGAAAGAAAATATTTGATTCAAAATGTCTGGTCGTGGAAAAGGTGGAAAAGTGAAGGGAAAGGCAAAGTCCCGTTCAAGTCGTGCTGGTCTACAATTTCCAGTAGGTCGTATTCATCGACTTCTTCGTAAAGGTAATTATGCTGAACGTGTGGGAGCCGGTGCACCCGTCTATTTGGCGGCTGTGATGGAATACTTGGCTGCTGAAGTGTTGGAATTGGCGGGAAATGCTGCCCGTGACAACAAGAAAACTCGTATTATTCCACGTCACTTGCAATTGGCAATCCGTAATGACGAAGAATTGAACAAATTGTTGTCTGGTGTGACAATTGCTCAAGGTGGTGTATTGCCAAACATTCAAGCAGTTTTGTTGCCAAAGAAAACCGAAAAGAAGCCTTAAACAGCCTCTCACGTTCAGTTATAATTACATTCACACTCGGCCCTTCTAAGGGCCACCAAATATACTTACAACAAAAAGAAATTGATAATTCTGTTTAATTCTTCGAAGAAATACGTAATTCAATTCCCCAAATTGTTTTTTTTTTATTAAATATACAGAGAAAAGTACAATTAAAAGTACAAAGAGAATTTTATAAACCCTAACACTACATAGATAGTGACTAAGGTGAACGAGTGAGCGGTGTGTGAGAGAGAGAGAGCGAGAGAGGAAGAAAGAGTGAGAGAGATTTGTCTCGATATTAAATTTATATGTCCCAATAAATGTGTACAATATTTAAGAATTACATAAATTTTCATACAAAACAAAAACCTAACCCGAAATAGAGTTCAATATGTTTAAAAAAAAATAATTCACTATCCCAACCTGAATTGTCGAAAATAGCTAACCTAACTTAATTATTCTCTAAAAAAGGTGATTTATTTCAGCAAGCAACTAGCAATAGGTATCATACTTTTAATGTGAACAATAATTGGTGGTCCTAAGAAGGACCGATGTAATGAGAAAGGCAGACTAGAACAAGCTATGCTGTTTTAGTTTAGCCGCCGAAACCGTACAAAGTACGTCCCTGGCGTTTCAATGCATAAACAACATCCATAGCCGTTACTGTCTTCCTCTTGGCGTGTTCTGTGTATGTTACAGCATCCCTGATTACATTTTCAAGGAATACTTTCAATACACCACGAGTTTCTTCATAGATTAAACCGGAGATACGTTTAACACCACCACGTCTGGCCAATCTTCTGATGGCAGGCTTTGTAATACCTTGGATATTATCACGTAACACTTTACGATGACGCTTTGCACCCCCTTTTCCAAGACCTTTACCACCTTTACCGCGACCAGTCATTGTTTATAATTTGTTTAAATTTGCAAAAATTAAACAACAATATACAAACACAGTAAAATGTTAGAATATTTTCGACAGGTTCAGATTCAGATTCAGATTCAAAAACTCTTTATTTATAAAATAATTGTTTACAACAATTTACAACTTGGAATCAAGTCTAGCTCGACCCATGTTCACTTAATTGTATTCATTGTTTGTTTTTGTTTTGTTCTAGCACCTAGTAGAGTTTACTTTATCTAGAAAGTATGTATTTTTGTGTGGTTGGGAGTTTTTATTGTTGTGTAATTAAACTAGTTCGATTATTGGGGTAGTTAGGAAACGAGCGGGTGTGAAAACCTAACTGGGAGGGAAAACATTGTAGTAATGTGTCTTTTCTTATAATTTTTACTTTTGTATTTTTCTTTTAATTTATGTTTATGTATTAGTTGTTTTTTTATTTATTATTAGTTTTTTGTTTGATTTTATTGTGAGGGGAAGAGTTGCAGGATAATTGAATTTTATTAGCTTTATTTTGTTTGGCTTGTATTATGTGAGGAGAAAAGACCAGCTGTGCTGGTAAAAACCTCGTTTCGTGGGAGCTCTTTGGCTTTTTAGTATGTTTTTAGCGATAATTAATATACAATATTGTTGTTAGTTATATTTTTAGCAGATTTTGTAATAAAAGCAGTGTTTTGTTTATGTTTGTAATATTATATTGGTATGTCAAAGTAGTACTTGATGTAATAGTTTGTGTTTTATTGTGAAAGGTAAGTCATCTTTGGACAGTGTTCCAATGGTACTTGTAAACGGGCACTTTTTAATTTGGACGTTAAAGAATTTTTCAGTCATTTCGTGAATTTTCTGATTAATTAATTGCATGGAGCTCATTTCGTGAAGTTTTTCGGTGTTGAATCTTCTCTTTTTGTTAAATATGATTTTAAGGATTTTGTTTTGGTACTTTTGAAGTTTTTGCAGATGACACTGTGCAGTATTGCTGTATATTGGGGCGGCGTACAACAGTATTGGTCTGAGATAGGTTTTATATATGTATAGTTTTAGGTCGGTGTTAATAGGTGTATTGCTGCAGAGGAGTGGATATAGTATTCCTAAGGCCTTGTTGGCAGATTTGATTTTTTCTGTGATGTGATTTTTAAATGTTAGCCCAGCGTCTAAATGTAAGCCTAGATATTTTACACATTTCGTACTTTGGATGTTTGAGTTTTGAAACCGTAAGTCCGGAGGGTTACTGAGTCGTTTTTTGGTAAAATGAATCACGGATGTCTTCTCAGAGTTGACAAGGACCTTCCATTTGTGGAAGAACTTTTGTAGTTCGGATAAGTGCTTGTGCAAGTGTCTGATATTGAGGTCAGCTCGTGTCGACTCTGAGTAGACAGCCGTGTCGTCGGCGAATAGTGCCAGTTTTGTTCTGTCGCTTTTGGGGATATCGTTAATGTAAATTGCGAATAGGGTAGCAGAGAGGACTCCTAATTGTGGTACTCCAGTAGAGATTGGGGTTTTTTTAGAGAGTGTATTGTTGATTTTGACCTGAAAGGTTCTGTTTAGTAGGTAAGATTTTATTATTTTGATTAGATGTACCGGTATATTGTTTTGGCTGAGTTTATATATTAAACCCTCGCTCCAGATTGTGTCGAACGCTTTCTCGATGTCTAAAAAGCACATAGTTGTTATTTTTTTCATATTATAATTTATGGTTATGTCGTTCACTAATCTCGCTAGTTGTGTTGTGGTGCTTTTGTTGCGTTGAAAGCCGAATTGTTCGTCGATAATTATTTTGTTTTCGTCTAAGAATAAAATTAATCTGGAATGAATTATTTTTTCCAGTGTCTTGCTGAGACAATTTAGAAGACTTATGGGTCTGTAGCTGTTTGGACATTGAGGGTTTTTTCCAGGTTTTATGATCGGAATGACTATGGCGTTTTTCCAAGCTCTTGGAAAGTACTGCAAGTGTAAACATTTGTTTATTATGTAGTAAAGTTGTACCAGAGCTTTCTTATTGATGTTTTTCAGCATGGCTATATTTATTTTATCTTCTCCCGGAGCCGACTTTGTTTTGAGTGACTTAATTACGGCTTTAATTTCCTCCGGGGAGGTCAGATCTTTATGTGGTGTTGGATAGTCGAGATTGTCTATGTGGGCGATATTATTTTGTACTGCAGCTTTAGTTTCTGGGTCTGAAAAGTTAATTGTTTTGCTGTGGTTTGTGTGATATTGTTGGGCTATAGCGTTTGACTTATCTGAATCACTTCCGATGATTTTGTTATTTATTATTAATGTGGATATAGTTGTTGGTGTATTTGATCGTTTCCGAGATTTGGCGATACTCCATAGGGTGTTTTTGTTTTGTTTTGTTGTTTTGTGCACGGTATTTTCCCATTTTTCTCTGTTGTATGTTTTCATTTTATTTTTGATTAGATTTGTGAGGTTAGTTATTACTCGTTTTATTAGGTCGTTTCGCGTGCGTTGATACAGTTTTCTTATTTTGTTTTTGGTTTTTATTAGGGACTGTACGTCTAGGGGGAGCTGTTGTGCAGTGTTTGTGTTGATTTTTATTTTTGTTGACAAATTGTAAGAAGAGGTTATGTTGTCACTTAATTTCAAAATTTCAGTATCGATTTCATTTTTGGTGGAAATATTGGGGTTTATTACAACATTTTCATTAAGTTTGGTACGAAATAAATTCCAGTTAGTTGTTTTGATTTCTAGTGGGCGATTTAAAGTTAATGGTCTTTGCAGGTCAATTTCAATGAACACTGGATTATGGTCTGAATTTAGTATGGTTTCGCTGGAGATTCTGTTTATGATTATGTTGTTAGTGATTGCGAAATCCAGGGTGGAAGGAGAATTGTTGTTTTCTGGAAAGTGGGTATGGTTGTTTGAGGGATAATGAACAATATACGGAGTGTTTTGGAGGTAGCTATGAAGTTTTGTGCCGTTTGGATTTGTTGTGCTGTTGTTCCAGTCTGTGTGTTTGGAATTAAAGTCCCCAATAGCAACTGTTTTGTGTTTTAGGGTAAAAAGGAGATCTAGTTCGGCTGTATTTATGCTTATGCTGGGCGATGTGTAATAGTTTACAATGGAGATTTCGTTTACTACAATTGCTGCTGTTTCAGCACTGGATGTTTGTGTAGGTATTTCGTAGAATTGCAAGCATTTGTTTACATAAATTAGAATGCCATGATGACTGCCTTTTGGCTTATTAACTGAGACAAAATTATTTAGTTTTGGCGGTTTTTTATTGTTTAAGTGCGTTTCTTGTATTAGAATCACATCTAAGTGCTGGTGTTCAACTAGTGCTTGCAGTTCACTGATTTTATTTGTAATTCCGTTAGAGTTCCATGTCAATATTTTCAGAAAATTCACGTGCGACTGTGTATTCATGGGTTATATTTGTTAAGTATATTTTGTAATGTGATAATTTTACTAATGTCATCCGGACAGTTTATTAATTGTGCATTTGGTTCTTTTACTATCTTTAATAAGTTACTTAGATTGCAAAAAGAGTTTAATATTTTAATTTCATTAACTAATTCTAAGAACGTTTCAGCTTCGTTTGTGTTGCTATTAGAAAAGTGAGCGTTTGCTGTAGTATTTGATGCTGTTTGAGAGTAATTCTCATGTATATTGTTTCTGCTTGCCATTGCTGCATAGCTTATATTGTCTTTTTTCGTATTTGATATGAAGGATCGTTTGATTTCATTTGTTACGGGTACATTGTACCTAACACTGCTTTTATTACTTACAGTTTTGTTTTGCTTTTCTTGTAGATAATCCAAGAATGTTGGGCAGCCGTTGTAATTGGCAGGATGGGGGCCTCCACAGTTACAACAGCGGGCGCCTCCTTCGGTACGTGTTTTTATTGCACAGTCGGACGTTAGATGATTCCCTGGACATTTTACACATCGGGGTAGGAGGTTGCAGAAATTGGAGCCATGGCCGAAGCGTTGACATCGATGACATTGAGTTCTTTTATTCTTTTTGGTATAGTGTTCCCATTTTAGCTTAATGTTGTCTATTTGCTTAATTTTTTTTAGCTCGTTGATTGAGGTGCTTTTGGGAACAGTGCACAGGAAGGAGCACCGTTATTATTGATGAATGCGGTAAGTTCTTCAGAAGTGTGAAAGGGAGCAGCTTTCACTACTATTTTACGTTTTTTTTCCTCTCTTGGAGCGTGTGAGTAACACTCAACTTTGTGTAGTCTGAAGTCATCAATGACTTTATGGAATTCGTCTATTGATGTAGTAAATACTTTTGTTTTTTTGTTAGGTATTGGATGCTGGCAGCCGCGCTGATTTCATTGATTCGTGCATGGAACTCTTTGTAGTTGTTTATTTTGCTTCTCACAATGATTGGTGGAGGTTTGTATAATTTTGCGTTTGGTTTTGGCTGCTTTGATTGTTGTGGTGTTCCGCTGGTTGTAGCGTTGGTAGTAACATTGCTGATTTCGTGGTCAGCGGTTTTTTCGGATGGGTCCATTTCGACATCATCGAAGTCCTGGGTGATTGTACTCAGGATTCCATATGGATTGCTTATTTCTATGGTACTTTTTGTAGTACCTGGACTTTTAGTTGATGGAGATTTGCTGTTCGGATCTGAAGAATTTAGATTTCTTAGGTGAAGGTCAAGTTTTGCGCGGTCCGTCGCCATGATGTCGGCGAACGATATTGTAGCACGAGGTTTCGTTATTCTTCCTCTACCGCATGATATTGGTCTAATCAGTTTTGTAACTGGGTCAGGTTGATTTTGGGCTTTAGGGTTGGAAGTTTGGGAGTTTGTTTGTTGGGTTTTTCCCATATAATTTTTCAGTTTTACGTCGCACTAGATTAACACGTCTATTATATTTTGACATTCACCACTTTTTCTCTCTGATGAAAAATTCATAAAATTTGTGCATTTACAAGGTTTAAAAGACTACGTGAAATCCCCACTATGCCCGTGCAGGTATGTGATTGGATAACGAAATGTTCCCCAGTGCTTTAAATAGCCCTAAAACACCGGTTTTTTTCGGCTGCAACTTATATTTGAGTTTGTTGTTTAAGTGAAAGAAAATATTTGATTCAACATGTCTGGTCGTGGAAAAGGTGGAAAAGTGAAGGGAAAGGCAAAGTCCCGTTCAAGTCGTGCTGGTCTACAATTTCCAGTAGGTCGTATTCATCGACTTCTTCGTAAAGGTAATTATGCTGAACGTGTGGGAGCCGGTGCACCCGTCTATTTGGCGGCTGTGATGGAATACTTGGCTGCTGAAGTGTTGGAATTGGCGGGAAATGCTGCCCGTGACAACAAGAAAACCCGTATTATTCCACGTCATTTGCAATTGGCAATCCGTAATGACGAAGAATTGAACAAATTGTTGTCTGGTGTGACAATTGATCAAGGTGGTGTATTACCAAACATCCAAGCAGTTTTGTTGCCAAAGAAAACCGAAAAGAAGCCTTAAACAGCCTCTCACGTTCAGTTATAATTACATTCACACTCGGCCCTTCTAAGGGCCACCAAATATACTTACAACAAAAAGAAATTGATAATTCTGTTTAAATCTTCGAAGAAATACGTAATTCAATTCCCGAAATTGTTTTTTTTTATTAAATATACAGAGAAAAGTACAATTAAAAGTACAAAGAGAATTTTATAAACCCTAACACTACAAAGATAGTGACTAAGGTGAACGAGTGAGCGGTGTGAGAGAGAGAGCGAGAGAGGAAGAACGAGAAAGAATGAGAGAGATTTGCCTCAATATTAAATTTATATGTCCCAATAAATGTGTACAATATTTCAGAATTACATAAATTTTCATAAAAAACAAAAACCTAACCTAAAAAGAGTTCAATATGTTTAAAAAAATAATTCTCTAACCCAACCTGAATAGTCGATTACCTAACTTAATTATTCTCTAAAATAGGTGATTTATTTCAGCAAGCAACTAGCAATAGGTATCATACTTTTAATGTGAACAATAATTGGTGGTCCTAAGAAGGACCGATGTAATGAGAATGGCAGACTAGAACAAGCTATGCTGTTTTAGTTTAGCCGCCGAAACCGTACAAAGTACGTCCCTGGCGTTTCAATGCATAAACAACATCCATAGCCGTTACTGTCTTCCTTTTGGCGTGTTCTGTGTATGTTACGGCATCCCTGGTTACATTTTCAAGGAATACTTTCAATACACCACGAGTTTCTTCATAGATTAAACCGGAGATACGTTTAACACCACCACGTCTGGCCAATCTTCTGATGGCAGGCTTTGTAATACCTTGGATATTATCACGTAACACTTTACGATGACGTTTTGCACCCCTTTTTCCAAGACCTTTACCACCTTTACCACGACCAGTCATTTTTTATAATTTGTCAAAATTTTATAAAAATTAAACAATATACAAACTCACAAAAATGTTGGAATATTTTCGCCTGCCCAATTTTGCCCCTATATATACATTTTAGAGGTACCTTCACAAAGAAGGGATAATCGGATCAATTCGGCTGCCGAATGTCGAGAATACTCGTCAAAAACCTATATAAGAGAGTCAAAGTATGGCTGTTATCGCCGCATCGCAAAAATATTAAAAAGCCATCAAACATCGCGGCAAAAAAATTGATTCAGCGGACTGACACAATTATCACGTTAAGTGCTCACCTGCAAAAAATCAGTGTATTGTCAACTATTAAACTTTATTTTTTAATTTAATAATAAAACACAATCAACACCACAGAGGTTTTAAGTGAAGTGAAAAGTGGGCCTAGCCCACATATGGGCCCAAAATCGCTATTGGGAAGCAAGTAAATGTCCCGACAATTAAAAAATGTGACAGTGCTGGAAAATCAATCCAAACAATTTGACACAATCTACACCAAGCGATTACGCAACAAGATAAAAAGGCTGCAAACTTCAGCAAAATATCCTCCATCAGAGACAGCAATTGAAATCCAAAGTATTAAAAAAGCGGTAATTACACCAACTTCAGTCGATCAGTCAATAGAGTTCGACATAGCAACAACCTTAACTGACCTCCAAACAAGCTCAAGTACAATGCCGCTTACCAACACAAACCAGAGCATTCCACTTTCAAATCGCTTCGGCATACTTGAAAACGATGCCGACGACGAATCAAACACACACACCAATGATACAGCCATGGATACGACACACACAGGAAACACCAACACAGAACCAACACCACAAGCAAGTACAAGTAACACCCAAACAGCAAGTAAACCCCCACCAATAATAATCACCTCTAAAATTACCGATTATAAACAATTCCACCAACAAATACACGACATATTAAAAGGCAGTAAATATCAAATAGATTACCAGCGCAATACAACAGTAATAAAAACTACTAACGTAAAAGACTTTAATCAACTAAAATCATCCCTAGCTAACGGGAGGGTGGAATGTTTCACATACACCATGAAAAGTGAAAAACAACACAAAATCGTGCTAAAAGCCGCACCGCATATGGACACCGACGAAATAGTTAACTTTTTCACAAACCAAAACATCAATGTCGCAAACTGCACGAAAATGCAATCCAAAAAGCAAGGAGTACAATTCAGCTCCTTTCTTATAAGCACAAACAATAAAGAACAACTAAAACAGCTAACAACAACGAAAGAACTGGAACATACAAAACTCAGATGGGAAATGTACGTAAAGAAAAGCCCGGTAACACAATGTTACAATTGCCAAGATGTCGGCCATGGAAGCAGTAACTGTTTTCGAAAACCAAGATGCCTGAAATGCGCGGCCAGCCACCCTACCAGAGAGTGCCCGATCAAGGAACGAAACGACGCCAACAGAGACAAGTTAAAATGCTGCAATTGCGGAGGAAACCATCCAGCAAACTACCGCAATTGCCCATACATTATGGAACACTTAAATAAACATGTAAGCAGTGCAAAAACCCAGGCTAATACTAACACAAACAATAAAAATTCTAATACTAACAAAATTAACTTCCAAATAAATAATGAAAAATTCCCCACACTTGGACGCTTTGTAAGACAAAATAGCAACGTAAGTAAACCGCAATTACAAACACAAACGTACGCACAAGCAGTAAAGTCTAATGAACCACAAAACATATTAAACGAACTATATTCTCTAAGCAATTCCAACAGTGTATTAAATCTAATTTCATTATTAAGGGAAGTCAAGCAGGCGGCCAATACACTCCAAACTGTACAAGATCCAATACAAAAACTAGAAATTCTCATGAATTTAATCGAAAAATTTAACATTTAAAATGCAAAACGAACGCAGAAAAGTAAATCAAATAACAATATTATCGTTTAATGCCCAAGGGGTAAGAAATAAAATCAATGAGTTAGAACATCTAGTTACAGAGATGGACGTAGACATTATCTTTGTACAAGAGACAAAATTAAATAAAACCAACCCACCCAAACTCAAAAACTACGACACAATTAATAAACACAACGGTCCAGTATACGGGCTCTTGATATACATTAAATCGGCACTGGATTACACAGAATTAGACACTCAAACTCACACGTACGAAAGTGTTGGAATTAAAATCGGTGATTTAAACCTATTTAATGTGTACAACAGCCCAAGTCTGAAACTGGATGTTCTAGATCTTGACATAATGTTTCATACAAATAGTAAAGTAGTCATTATTGGCGACCATAATGCAAAACATCATACATGGAACAATGCAAAAGCAAACAGAAACGGTAATATATTAAACAATTATGCATCCCAACACAACATCTCAATCGCGTATCCAGAAAACTCACCAACACTATACCCAGACAACGGAACAGCACCCTCCGTTATAGACTTGCTATATATAAAAATTGTAATATCGTGGAAACAGAAACTGAAGAAGATCTCAATTCCGACCACCTGCCCGTGTTTTTTAAAATAAAACTAAGCAATCATATCGAAGTGATAAACAAACAAATATCACACACTAATTGGGAAGAATTTCGGGAAAGGCTAAACAAAACGGTGAAAATAAACAAAAATATAAATACGAGACAAGAAATAAATAGACAAGTTAAATTATTTACGGAAAACATAAGCACCAGCTACGAAAACGCCACATACAAAAAACTAGTTCCCACAAGGTCATTGACTTTACCGGACACTATAATAAAACTAATAAAACACAAAAACGCCATGCGACGAAAATATCAAAGATTGAGAGACCCACAAATCAAATTAAATATAAACAAAACCACCAGCCTAATAAATACTGAAATAAATGAAATTAAAAAGAATAACTGGAACGACACATTAAGTAAAATCACGCCTAAAGACCCAACAAATTTATGGCGAATAGCCAAAGCGTTAAAGAGGAATAAAAACAAGACAAACATGCCAGCGCTACAATCTGAAAGGGGACTCGTATATACAAACACAGAAAAGGCCAATGCAATCGCTAAACATTTTTATAAAGTACATAAACAAACCGAGCACATGTCCAACGAAAATACAATTAAAAACGTTGAAAAAGTAATACAAAACTTTTTCCGTAAAAACATAAAAACTCCTAACACCGATCTCACATCACCAAAGGAAATAATACATATAATAAGACGTTTAAACATTAAAAAAGCGCCGGGTAGCGATAACATTACAAACCAAATCATTAAAATCCTACCTAAAAAAGCAATTGTACTCCTCTACTACATTCTAAACAGTAGCCTAAAATTACAGTATTTTCCATCAATGTGGAAGAATGCAATTATCTTGCCATTTGCTAAACCAAACAAAAACCCATCACATCCGGCTAGTTATAGACCGATTAGCCCACTCCCACATTTAAGCAAGATACTGGAAAAAATTATATTAACTCGAATCAAAGCATTTGAGGACGAGAACAATTGCTTAATCCAGGAACAATTCGGTTTCCGAAGTAATGCAAGTACCATACATCAACTGGCCCGTATTACACAAATAATAACGCACAATTTTAATATCAATAAAGTAACATCTCTTATGACCCTTGACATAGAAAAGGCATTCGATTGTGTAGGGCATAATGCTCTTGTGTACAAGCTTATAAAATACAAAATACCAGCACATCTAATAAAAATAGTCCATTCATTCATAACCAACAGAACATTCCAGGTAAAAATAAAAGGCACTATGTCAAACAAATACAAAATACAGGGTGGAGTAGCGCAAGGTGCCCTAATCTCACCCCAATTATTCCTGTACTACATAAATGACATCCCTAAACACGCAAAAACAAAACTGGCACTCTTTTGCGACGATACGGCGATAATAGCTGAATCGTGGCAAAAGAATCAAAACAATAAATACATACAGGAACACATACAAGAGCTAGAATATTACTTTTATAAATGGAAAATAAAAATAAATCCGGAAAAAACGACAATCACGCACTTTAGTAAAAAACACAAACAGAAGGTTAATACAAACGTCACCTTTTACAATAAAGTCATCAACGAAACAAACACCGTAAAGTACTTGGGCGTCCATTTAGACAACAAATTAAATTTTATCGAACACATAAAGAAAGTTAAACAAAAGGTAAACTATAGCATTTCAACATTATACCCACTCATATCACATAAAAGCTTATTACAAACAAAACTAAAACTCTACCTCTACAAAGCCTACATTAGACCTATAATTACATATGCTGCGCCCATATACTTCAATACAAGCACGTCCAACATAAACACACTGCAAATACTGCAAAACAAAATATTGAGAATTATATTAAATAAAAAAACAAACACACGGATAGAAGAATTACACGAAATTGCCTGCACTACGTCACACATTCCATACATTACAGATTTATTCAAACACGCTACAGAAAAATTCTATAAAGAACAAATAAAGAAAAATGCACTGACAAGAAATATGCCATTGTATACCGAAGAAAATGCCCCATACAAAATTAAATACAAACTACCACATAGTAAAATTTTACAGGGAAACAACCCAATATAAAACACAAATCAATTTAAAAACAATATAATCAAATTCCCAACACACATATATTCCCGAACCAATTCCTACTAACACAAAAGCCAGGGTTTTTCACTCATTTTTACCCGAAAACATAAATTTTATATATGAAGATAATGTTAAAATTGTAAAGTTTAAAAATAAAAATATTTAGTAAATCATTAGGATAGGAATAAATTGTAAATACTCAAATACCCATTATGAATTTGTAGCCACTTATGTACGCGTTATGGCGCATTAACATAGCTGTGATATAAAATACATATGTATAAAAATTATATTATCTGACCAATAAAGAGTTTAAAAAGTAAAAGTAAAGTATTTTCATTAATTTTTTCCCTCTTTAAAATCAAATCAAATTTCTCAAAATGACCTCGTGGGATGACCTCTCTGTTTCCAAATTAGAAGAGATAGTGTACTCAATCCAATGTCTAATTGCAAAACGCAAAGGGGAATCATCCAATCTCGATCAAAATTACGTTCAAGAAAACATTACTGACAACGAATCAATTGCAGTTGAAGAAGATGGCTACCAATCTGACGTGACCATCAACTCAACAAACTCAAACTCCAACTCAATCTCCCGCAAAAGACCACGTAAAAACAAACAAAGTCCAATCCCACAAAAACAAATAAAGATTAATGCAGTTCCAACAAGTAACTATTATGAAGTGCTTGATAATAATGACTCTCAACAAACAAATATAACCGCAGAAGAAACAGTCTCACAAAAATAACCCACATCCAATGTCACATTACCAAAAACCTACAAAATCCCACCAATTGTCATTCACGACACCAGTAAATGGGCAAATTTGTCAAAGCAGTTTTACAATTTAAAACTTAGCTACAATAAAGCAAAAACGACTGCCAATGGAATCGAAGTGATTCCTTCCTCCACTGATGATTATCGCAACATAAATCGCTATTTGAGGGATAAAGAATATTCTTTTCACACCTATCAACTAGCGGAAGATAAAGACCTCTTAATTGTCATTAGAGGCCTGTCACTAAAAACAAATCTTGAAGACGTAGTTAATGAATTACAAAAACTGGGATTTAACCCTAAAAAGGTATCCCGATTGACCAAACGGATTACTAAAGAGGAAATGCCCCTCATCTTAGTGAAACTTTCACGAGAAGAAAGAAAGATTTACGATCTAGAAAAACTATTTGATCTTGATATAACCATTGAAACGCTAAGGGCTAATGGAAATGTAAATCAATGTTACCGCTGCCAAAAGTTTGGCCACGGGCAATCCTTTTGCACAGCTGAAATAAAATGCGTCAAGTGCGCTGGCAATCACAGAGCATTTGAGTGTCCACTAACTAAAATAGACCCCCCAACTTGTGCAAATTGCGGAGGGCATCATGTTGCAAGTTATCGTGGGTGTTCTAAAGCGCCAAAAAATAGAAAAACTACAAAAACAGACCCCAAGTTCTCATACGCTAATGCCACAAAACAAAAATTACCAGCGAAAACCCAAAATTCTTCAAACTTTCTCTTACCACAAAAAGACACATCTGATAACAATACCTCAATACAAGACTCCATCAAACAATTCAATCTCATGTTCACACAATTAATGTCAGTAGCGACAAACATTCAGTCGCTCCTCAAGAAGGAAAACAATTCACAAAAAACTTCCAAGTAATTGTCTTATGTCAAATCCATCCACAAAATCGTTTTTAAACATCGCATATTGGAATGCTGACAGCATTGTAAATAAAAAACACGAACTAACAGACTTTCTCATAAGACATGAAATCGATATCTTGCTATTAGGTGAAACATGGCTTAAAAATTGCCACCAACTAAAAATCCCAAATTATATTGTCCATCGTAACGATCGCAAATTTGGCCCAGCCGGTGGCACGGCTATTCTTGTGAAACAGAATCTGAAATATAACTACATTCAAACTCCAACTCTAAAATTACTTGAATGTTCAATAGTTCAAGTTACGTTAAAGTCAGTCGGCACAATAAATATTATATCAGCCTACTATCCACCGGGCAAAGAATTCTTTATAGAAGACTACATCGATATTTTCCATAATCTCTCTGATAATCCTGTATTATTATTGGGAGATCTCAATTCAAAAAAGCAAGAATCAGTTATTTCCAACTTTACCCATTGTTAAATCCAAACAGTAAAATGGCCCTAAAAACAAAACGTCTAATCTATAAACAGTTCATCAGACCGGTCCTCCTCTATGCAGCAAATGTTTGGTGTTGTGCTTCTGATGGCAATCTAAAGAAAATTCAAGTATTCGAAAACAAAATCCTGCGCAGACTAGTGAATGCCCCATATTACATTAGAAACGAACAGATTAGAAACGAATTAAACATGGAGACAATTGAAGACACGATATTACGTTTCACAAAAAAGTTATACGAAATAGTAATCCCCGCTCATCCCAATAAACTACTCACTGACTCAACAACATACCAGTCAAATACAGCAACAATTCAAAAAATTAAAAGACCAAGAGACATCATATAATCAACGACATGCACACGAAGTAACCAGCAAAACCACCTTTTCCAAATGAAAGTTATTGGATAATAGTTACACCAACTAGTCCACCCTCATAAATCCCATGAATGCAGTGATAGTTAGCATTCAACCCACATAACTACAAACAGGCAAAAGTACTTTAGTACTGGCCTAATAAAACAAAAAGATGACTAGAGAGAGTTAAATGTGTACAATATTTAAGAATTACATAAATTTTCATACAAAACAAAAACCTAACCTAAAAAGAGTTCAATATGTTTAAAAAAAATAATTCACTATCCCAACCTGAATAGTCCATTATAAAAAAATAGCAAACCTAACTTAATTATTCTCTAAAAAAAGTGATTTATTTCAGCAAGCAACTAGCAATAGGTATCATACTTTTCATGTGAATAATAATTGGTGGTCCTAAGAAGGACCGATGTAATGAAAAAGGCAGACTAGAGCAAGCTATGCTGTTATAGTTTAGCCGCCGAAACCGTACAAAGTACGTCCCTGGCGTTTCAATGCATAAACAACATCCATAGCCGTTACTGTCTTCCTTTTGGCGTGTTCTGTGTATGTTACGGCATCCCTGATTACATTTTCAAGGAATACTTTCAATACACCACGAGTTTCTTCATAGATTAAACCGGAGATACGTTTAACACCACCTCGTCTGGCCAATCTTCTGATGGCAGGCTTTGTAATACCTTGGATATTATCACGTAACACTTTACGATGACGTTTTGCACCCCCTTTTCCAAGACCTTTACCACCTTTACCACGACCAGTCATTTTTTATAATTTGTCAAAATTTTATAAAAATGAAACGATATACAAACTCACAAAAATGTTGGAATATTTTCGCCTTTTTTTTACTTTTAAAAACTCTTTATTGCGTTTTATATATGTACATGTCAATATACTAAGTTATTTCATAATACCATACATTTATAATATAATTATGCGCCAAAGCGCTCTATATTACATATCATGTATTGTAAATATTATTTATATGTACAACTTGTGCCTATCTATTACAGATTTACCAAGTATTATTTATTTACATTTGGTTTACATTTCATTTGATTATAAATATTTATTTGACTTCAATTTGGGAAAAAAAACGAGTGAACAAAAACCCAGGTGCTTTTAACTATAAGTATGTGTTAGTGAGATTTGCCGACTAGACAATCAGCTGTTTGTAGGAATGTGGTAAGGAATTTATTATTGTGTGTTATTGCATTATTTGCTTGTTTACATTATTTTGCTGTTTATAAGCCTGTGTTTAATTTTAAAATGTGCTGTAGTATTTGATAGTAATTTAATTTTAGATGTTAATTCATTTTTGTTTATAGCTGTATTGAAGAATTTTTTCGACCGTTCCGTTATGACATCTTCAATATATTTTAGTTTCGTAGTTTCATGTAATTCTTTAATTGGTGTTGAGTATTTTTTGTTTAGTATTAAACGTAGTGTTTTATTTTGAACTACTTGCAGTTTGTTTATATTGGTTTTCGACGTATTGCTAACTACAGTGCAGGCGTATAACATTATTGGTAATATATATGTTTTATACATATATATTTTTAGGCTTAACTTTAGATTATTTTTGTGATTCAGAAGTGGAAAAAGTGTGTGCATTGTTCGTTTTGCGCTTGCTATCGTGTTATTTATGTGTTTATTGTAATTAAGTTTAGCATCTAGTGTGACACCTAAGTATTTGACGGTGTTTTTTGTTTCTATTTCTTTATTGTTTAATTTTAATTTCGTAGTTAATTTATTTTTTCTTTTATGAGTAAAATACGTTACTTGAGTCTTGTCTGTATTAACTTTAATTTTCCATTTTTCGAAAAAGTTCTCCATTTCGTCTAGATGGGCCTGCAGATATTTGTTACATTGATTTGCTTGCCACGATTCCGCTATGATGGCGGTATCATCAGCAAAAAGTGCAAGTTTAGTTTTACTGTTTTTAGGAATGTCATTGATGTAATACAAAAAAAGAGTGGGGGAAGTTACCGCACCCTGTGGTACTCCATAAGGGATGGGGAATTTATTTGAGAGTTTTTTATTTATTCGGACTTAAAAAGTTCTGTTGACGAGAAAAGAATGGATTAATTTTATTAAGTATTGCGGAATTTTATATTTAATTAATTTATATATTAATGCTTGGTGCCAGATTCAGCAGAAAATTCTAAGGCAAAGTCCAAATTCCAAAACTTCAGACCTCAACAGTTTACTTCCCGGAAAAATACTTACTATAAAACAAACAGAACGTCAGAATACAAGCCACATACATCACAAACACAAAATACACAAGATAAATCACAAACTCGAATGAAGCCGTTTGCAAAGAAGACTGATAAACCTGAAACAGCCAACAAAAATAAAAAGAAACAGGGAAACTACAAAACAGTGAATTGATGGGTCGAATTCACTGTTCTCAGTCCAATGGCCCAACACCTAAAATATATTCTATACAACCGGCGCCATTGTTAAATGAACAAGAACTCAGTTCTAACAATTTAAAAGGATATAATCTTCTTTGTAAATTAGGTTGGATGCCAGGAAAAGGACTAGGTAAAGATAAACAAGGAATTCAAACACCTATCTTGCATTATTTTACAACTTTTAAAGAATTATTGAAATATAGCCGCTTAAGTAGACCAAATAATATCACAATAATGACAATATCACGACTAAAGACGCTAAAACAATATACCAACATAAGAAAAATTCCTGAAATTGTGGTACAAATAAATGAAAAAGAAATACAAACCCTTATAGACTCTGGAAGTGAAGTAAGCTGTTTAAGTGAGGATTTGTATGATAAAATAAAAAACAAGGACATGCTAACATTGCCAGTAACAGGGTTGCAGCTTGTTGGAGCTTTTAGATCGAAATCTCCCAGAATAATAATCCAGACAAACATATCATTTCTTTTGTGTAATAAAACATTTGATGTAACAGTATTGGTTGTAAAATCTTTAGCTAGACCGTTGATCTTAGGTTCTGATTGGTTGGACGAAAATGCAGTGTCAATATCTTACCAAACTCATATGATTACAATCCCAAATGCTGAAGAAACGCTCCAGATTTCATTTAATCCTAGACAAATTGTGGAAATGAATGAAGAAAAGGAAGAATTGAAATGTAATATTAGTGAGATACAGGTAAATGAAAGTGACTTGGAAGATCCAGAAGAATTAAGAAAAGCTGTTCAGAAAACAGGAATCTCCTCTGAGTACCAACAACAACTTCTTAGTATTCTGGACAAACACAAAATTGTCTTTAGAAAGAAACCCGGATTGACTAACAAATATGAACATGTAATTCTTCTTCATACTGATCAGCCATTTATCAAACGCACATATCCCGTTCCAATATCGTTAAGACCCGAAGTTGAGGAAAAATTGAGAGAGTTAGAAAAAGATGGTATAATCGAAAGGATGGCATCCCCGTATGCAAGCCCATTGACGATTGCAAAGAAAAAAGATGGAACTCTGCGATTGTGTTTAGATGCACGAGCACTTAATCAGTTAATGGTAGCTGACTCTGAAGCGCCTCATAATGCCAATGATTTACTCCAACGTTTTAATAATTGCAAGTATTTTACATTGGTTGATCTAAGAATGTCGTTTTGGCAGATACCGCTTCATGTTGATAGCCGGAAATATACGGCATTCCTCTATAATGGAAAGTCTTACGTATTTAAGGTTATGCCGTTTGGCATCAAGACGGCGACAGCAGCGTTTACACGAGCCATGGACATGATTTTAGGAAGTGAAGTGAGAGAATATACTGTAAACTACGTAGATGACCTGTTAATTGCTTCACATAATATTGACCAACATTTGGAACACATAGATGCGGTATTACAGAAACTCCATGATGCCAACGTGACTGCTAATCTTGGGAAAACAGAATTCAGCAAAAATGAGGTAAAATTTCTTGGGCATATACTGTCGGATAAAGGCGTTCAGCCAGATCCTTCTAAAATAGATGCCATTCGAAACTTCCCTGTTCCGCAAACACAGAAACATTTGAGAGCTTTTCTCGGCCTCTGTAATTACTACAGGAAGTTTAGTCATCTCTATAGTAAAGTGATATTGCCATTGACAGAATTGCTTAAGAAAAACGTTAAATGGAGATGGACTAAAGTTGAACAACAGGCATTTATTGAAACAAAAACTTTATTCCTAGATACAGTAATGCTTCAATATCCAAATCCACAAGAGCCATATTTTCTACAAACAGATAGTTCCGGGTACGCTATTGGTGGCGAGTTGTACCAAGAGGGCAGTGACAAAGAACATTTGCCTATTGCATTTGTTAGTCGTTCTCTGCGTGGAGCAGAACTTAATTACACGGTCACTGAGAAAGAATTGTTATCGATAATATACGCTCTTACAAAATTTTCAACGATTATATTGGGTAATAAAATTACAATACGAACAGATCATAAAGCTTTACAATTTTTGTACAAATGTAAGTTTCACAGCGAAAGACTTACTCGATGGATATAATTTTTGATTAATTTTGATTACACGATAGAACATATACCTGGTAAGGAAAATGTAGTACCTGATGCATTATCACGTTTTCCTTCCGACATGGATACCATACCTGACACTAACCAACCATTGGTAGCTCTATTATCTGTTAATGCGGTACAGAAAATCATAACTTTCACAACGGACACAGAAATTTCGAAAAGACTGAAGCAGGCTTTGCAGAATTTTGAAGTAGCTCAAAAAGTAGATCCAAAATTACAATTGATCTGGACATATTTAGGAACTACAAATCCCAAACCGATTAAAGAATTGAACCGAAACATACATCACTACAGAATTGTGAATAATGTGCTTCTCTATTTTGATGGTGTAGATGGTAAAGATGCTAAACTTGTTGTACCGGATCATTTAAAGACTGATTTTTGCTGGTACTACTCATGACTCATGACCCAATGGGACACTTTGGAGCATATAAGGTCTATATGGTTTTAAAAGCATTTGTATATTTGTGGCGTGTTTTCCTCGTCAGGGGAGGATTTTCTCGAGCGCCAGGTGTTTTTAGGCCCGAAACACCAACCTGTACCGCGAGCGTCTCTCAGTGGAGAGAGTTTTAGACCAGGGGTCGAAATTAAAGAGGAATCGCACTTAATCAATTTATTTATTAAATAAAAGATATTTAAATTTACTATTTCGCGCTTTTTGTAATTTTAAAACAATGAACAAAATCATACAAAGAATTATCCAAATTGAAAGAGGCAAAAGTAAAATACACACGAGGAACACAATATCAAAAAAATAGTTACAACCGTTCGAAAACTAGTTAACACTTTTACAAAATTTATTATAAACAAAATTAAATCAAATCAATATCAAAATCAAAGTAAAGAACTAAAGAACTGGACCAATGAAATTCCAAGTGAATTTTTGGTCTTCGAAAAACAATGTGAGAACAATAAATTTTTATATTAATAAATTCTGCCTCAAAATGCTTGTGCAAGAGTTTATATATGGGGAAAAGTTAAGAGGGATTTTGAGTAAGCGCAGAGAGGAAAAATTCCGCGAAAACCCAAAATCTGAGAGGTGGGGGTACTATTAGTACGAGGAGAGAGGGGCAATTACTGTACTTAGTGTAATTAGAGGGAAATTAATTACACTAAGATTGGATGCAATGAGTTGACAAATAAAATCCCGAAAGAGGCAAATAAAAATACATAAATTGGGCATTTTATATAGAAAACAATTAAATGAAAACATGTGCTCTGGAGGACTCAATTGAGACAATGAGTGTAATTAGAGGACGCTAAATAATGACAAATTGGGACAACAAATATAAGAATTGGAAGCGGCGTGGCCAACCACATTCCAATACAAAATACATATAAAATAAATACAATTAAAAGAAATTTGGACTCACCGTTAACGTAGAGGAAATATAATGAATAATTTACAAATGATGTCGTCAAGTAGCACTTGAAACACTTGGTAATTAGACGTAATAACCGCAATTGCACAAGAGCACGCTATCAAAATACAAAAAGGGTTTTTTGTACTAAGGAATTTCACATCGTACTCCTGGTTGCGGGAGTACTTTTGTGAAAATCCTTTTTCCGAGGGACGCTGAGGTGGTTGTCTATGGTCAATTAACATAATTAAATTAAAATAAATGTTTGTTTACAAATGTAAACAAACAACCTAACCTCAAACGTCAGAGGGAAAATATAAATTGTGTGAATAATTAAGAGGCGCAAAAATAGGTTCGTTACATATTGGCCAAATATGTTACGCCAAATTAAAGAAATCTTACGATGTTGTGACTTGTGTCAAAAGACAAAATATGCTAATCGCAAACTAGAGGGACTTATGCATCCAATTGTAAGTCAGAAACCAGAAGAATTAGTACTGGTTGATTTCTATGGCCCATTACCAACTGGACGAGCAGGAGCTGCGTATATTTTCGTAGTAATTGATAACTTTTCCAAGTATGTTAAGTTGTATGCCTTACGAAAAGCTACTGCGCAAGCTGCTGTTAAAAAATTAATACAAGATTATCATCAAATCATCCATATTCAAACTGTGCTTAGCGACCATGGTAGCCAGTTTACCTCCGCTGTATGGAAAACTCAATTGACTGAGGCAGGTATAAAATTTACATACTCCTCTATTCGACATCCAGCCTCTAACCCTTCAGAAAGGGTTATGCGCGAATTAGGGAGGATCTTTAGAGCGTATTGTAGTGAGAAAAACAGTTCATGGGCTCATCACCTTCCTAATGTTGAAATACTTTTTAATACTTTACCACACATCAGTACGCAATTTTCTCCGCACGAAATTATCTATAACAGTTTGCCTACATTACCTCTGGATCATTTGTTCACTCGATATTTAAAATCCGTTAAACCCACAACACGTACTCTTGATGAATTACATGCATTAGTAAAAAAAAATTTAGAACAGCATGCTAAACTCAGAACACGAAACCCTAAAACACCGATTAAATTGGAAATTAATGATTGGGTACTCTTAAGGGTTCCGCAAGTTTCTGATGCTGCGAAGAAAATTTATTCTAAATTTAAGAACTTGTATGAAGGTCCTTTCAAAGTCGTAGAAATGCCATATCCGAATGTTTATAAATTGGAAGATATTGATACTTCAGTTGTAAAGGGAAATTACAATATTAATAGTCTAAAGTTTTATTTTCGTTCTGGATAAATTATTTTTTTTTGTGTTTTGTGACATTGTTTTTTTTCTTTTATTAATGATAAATCCAAATCTCTATTGTTAATTTGTTTTGTGTTAATATAAAATACAAGAGATTTTGTTTTAATGTATATCTTTCTTTAATTATTAGAGTTTGATTTTATTCAATAAATTTTAGATTCTAACGTTTCATATATTTTTTTTATTTTTTTAATTAACTTGTGTGTGAAAACCAATCGCGTGTTGAAGATTTTCCTTGCCAAAACAGTCATTTTCGGAATGAAAATCTGGGAGGAGAATGTAATAGTACGACCAATATTCACAAAAATGATTATTCGTACTCTTTCATCCGGGGTTTCCCCGAATATTTGAAACAGTCCCAATTCGCATGTCTGATTGGAGGAGAGGCCCGAAATGCGTGTTGAAGGTCTAGGGTGAAAGTACTTGACGCCTCAGTCTTTGCTAGGCCTTAATAGTGTAATGTGAGAAACGAATTATTGAAATCATACCAAATTGGATTTTATTATTTACTGGTGAGTACAGGTCTCACTAATTTATATTGATTGTTTATTGTTGGTTCGCGATGAATGAATAATATCATTTTCATAAGTACAAGATGCATTTCATTGTTCGGTTTAGATTTAATCGAATAATAATTGTTTTCTAAAACTGAGCCAATGTATGTTGTGGTGAAATCCCTTCGTACATATGTGGTTGAATGTATTGACATTGCAATCATTCATGCCATTATGGTAGTACCTTCCAATGAAGGCTATCTAGGCAAAATTTTACATAAACATTTATGCTTCCACGATGTGAAGACAAATGTATAATGTTGGGGACGCCTAACACCCTCCAAGACGTTGGTGGGATTTTATTAATACATATGTGAATGATAATGTACTCATTATGGTCATAAAGGAAACTTGACCGAGTACATGCTGCAATGTTGGTAGATAAAACCAGCGCAAATAATTGCACGTTAATTTAAACAGTGAAATGTTTCTGTGAATGAATCATTTTGTTTATTTAGTTAATTTATATTGTCTTTACAGTCAATATAGATTAACCTGGTTTTTTTTCAATTCTGTTTCAGAGGGCCTACTTCACCCAGAACATGGTCGGTACTTTCCGTGTTTAATTTATTTGTTTATTACCCGGGTTTGTACCATTACAATATAAACTAGTGGCACCCTTTTGGCATTATTGCAATTGTGAACGAACCCACAACTCCTAGTCGGAGTTTTGTCGCGCAAGAGAGTAACTGAATAAAGTGCGTGACAAAAGTTAGGGAAAAAACAAATTATAGCCTGTCAATATTATACCCGCTACTTTCCCACAAAAGCGTTCTTGAAACAAAAATGAAATTATACACATATAAAGCATACATAAGACCAATTATAATGTACGGGGCACCAATTTACGGTAACACAAGCGAATCCAATTTAAAAATACTGCAACAAATACAAAATAAAATACTAAGAATTATTCTCAACAAAAAATACAACACCAAAATTAGTGAACTGCACGAAATTGCCAATGAAATGTTCAATATATACACGAACTTATCTTAAACGCTACCGAGAAATTCTTTAAATACCAAATAAATAAAAACACGTTAACTAAAGAAATTAAATTATATACCCAAAATAACGCATCATACATTATAAAACACAAACTACCGCATAGCAAAATATTCACTTAAATATATTAACAAAAATTACTAACACCACTTAAAAATGCCTGGGTTTTTCACTCGTTTTTTCCCCTGTAAAAACATGTAATTTATGTATTGATGTATAAATTAAGATTCACAACAGTGTACAAAACAAACATATTTACTAAATCTATAGATAGGTATAAATTAGAAGTAAGAACAATTTGTTAACATAATGCAAATGTAAGCGCTATGGCGCAAACAACAATTGTGATGTAAACAAATGTATAATGTAAATAGATGACAAAATAAAGAGTTTTAAAAGTAAAAGTCGTCAAAAAGAAAAGCAAAAACGTAAGTCTAACTACATTCACCCTGACATTGTCACAAAAAATAGCTTCGAGCCCCTAAACGATGATCTAGATTACACGCCAATTCATTCGGCCAAAACGGCACGCAAGGAAATTACTAATTTGCCTGCAACAAATGCCAATTCCGTCCAAAACCCCTTAAATTCAACTTCATACTCTCTAAATACTCTATCCCAGCAAAATTTTGCTCAAAACTCACAAAATTCACAACCACCTCGAGCCCAATCTCAATCTAAACAACCACCACAAAACGTTAACACAAAATCTAACAATGAAATCCCCCCAATATACCTGGTGGACAAAACCAAGTGGGAAATAGTTGCCAACGCCCTTTCAAGAGATAATATTGAATTTATACGTGCTACAAATACTAATGACGGTATACGAATTGTTCCAAAAACCGAAAACGATCACAGGAAAATCACTCGCTTCATGCTACAGGAAAACTTGCAGCCATTCACGTTCAAACTGCCAGATGAAAAATCCCTTTTAATTGTCATTAGAGGTATCCCTCTAGTATCATAGAGTTCCCTCTAAAATAAACCCAAACACTGTCGAAAATGACCCTATTAAAAAAGGTTTTAACCCGTCTAAAGTCACGCGTATGATCAATAAAAGAACCGGTAATCCAATGCCGCTCATTCTTGTATAATTACCACGTATAGAAAGACGTATTTATGATCTTGAAAAAGTCATTGGTATGGATATCCAAATAGAAACTCTTCGTGCAACCCCTCAGACAACTCAATGTTTCCGTTGCCAAAAATTCGGGCGCGGCCAGCAACATTGCAATTCCATTATAAAATGTGTAAAATGCGAAGGTAATCACCGCGCTTACGAATGCCAAATGACAAAAGCAGATAAACCCATATGTGCAAACTGCGGGGAAAATCATGTAGCCAGCTATCGTGGCTGCTCGAAAGCCCCCAAACCAAAGAAGCCTATTGCCAATATCACAAACTCAGACAAACAAAAACCGGTTTCTTACGCGAATGCAGTCGCAGGGAAATCCAATCAAAAGCCAGAACAATATGAAATCTCTTCCACTATCAGTTACTTTAATGCATGGAATGCAAACCAAATATTCAATAAGAAACACGAAGTTCAAGACTTTTTATATGAACATGATGTTGACATTCTTCTAGTTACCGAAACTTGGCTTAGACGTAGTAATCATTTTAAAATCCCAAACTATGCTACTTATCGTAATGACAGACAAAATCGACCGGGTGGTGGCACTGCAATCCTCATCAAAAACAATATAAAACATGTCATACTCAACTCTCCAGCCTCACAAAATATTGAATCAACCTCAATTCAAATATATGTCGAAAAAATTGGTCCCGTAAAAATTATTTCAGCGTATTTACCCCCAAACTGTCCATTTGTAGAAAGTGAATTTGATGACATTCTAAATATAAATACACCATTCATTCTCGGCGGCGACTTAAACTCTAAACACAGAGATAGGGGTAGCCGCGTAAACAATGAACGAGGCAAAAGTCTCCATAAATATATTGAAAATAAGAATTACTCCATAATCAGCCCTTTTCAAACCACTTTCTTCGATACCCAACGCGCTCCAGACCTTCTCGACATTGGCATCGTTAAAAATATTGCTTAACAAATCACTACTTATACGGTAGCAGAGTTATCTTCCGACCACAACCCGGTAATTATCGAAGTTAGCGAAATAATGGAGCCCACCCTAGACAGTGTAATGGTAAAAACTGATTGGTCCAAGTTTAGGGCACTATGTTCTGATAATATTAAATTAACAACAAAATTAACATGTTCTAATGAGATTGACCAGGAGATTGCAAATTTCACAAACCAAATAAACACAAACATCCATACAACAACTGATACCATCCTCACAGATAATCCACACAAAATTCACATACTCCCCCCACACATTAAGAAACTCATACAAAAGAAAAATAAAACTCGCAAGCGGGCACAATTGACATTGTCGCCAGTGGACAAAACAGTGGCAAATAAACTTACTGCAGAAGTAAGAAAAGCAATTAAAGACTACAAAAATGAAATCTGGAATCTACAGCTGCAAAATCTCGCAGTTCAAGACGGCAGTTTATACAAGCTCGCAAAAGCACTTAAAAACAAAAAAGAAAATAATCAAATAAGCCCAATTCACGGCCCTAATGGCATTGTATGCACTGATGAAGAGAAATGCGAGATTTTGCTGATAGTTCAGAATTACAATTCCAAGAAAATGAGCCTTTGGATCCAGGCACGGAAGAAGAAGTTAATGCAAGTACAAACAAATTGCGCTTCCTAACGTGTTCCAAAGCACTTAAATGTACAACCGCTAAAGACGTCAAAAACATTATCAAATCTCTCTTCAACAATAAAGCTTCCGGTCCTGACCAAATTAAAAATACTTTAATCAAACAGCTTCCAAACAAATTTGTGGGTATCCTCACCACTATATTCAATGCCTGTCTTAGATTAAACTACTTCCCAACAGAGTGGAAAGCAGCTACGGTCATTCTCATTCATAAAACAGATACTGATAAAAAATTCGCCTCAAACTATAGACCAATTAGTTTAATTTCAAATCTAGGAAAAGTATTTTATGCAATTGTTCTCGATGAAATAAAAGAATTTGTTTACACTAATAATTTACTTCCGAACGAGCAATTTGGATTTCGACATTGTCACTCCACCACTTTGCAAACAAACAGGGTTGTGGAAGAAATAACAAACGGTTTTAACAATAAACAAAAGACTGGTGCAATTTTACTAGACGTTCAAAAAACGTTCGACAAGGTCTGTCATCGCGGCCTTATATTCAAACTGCATAAACTCAAATTCCCGTTAAATTTAATTAAGCTAATATGGAGTTTTTTTAAAAATCGTAAATTTAATGTCAAAATAAATGACTCTTACTCAACATGGCGTCCCATAAAAGCAGGAGTAGCACAAGGAAGCCTTATATCACCTATTCTATTTAATCTTTTTGCACATGACATTCCGATCCAACATAAGACACAAATTGCAGCATACGCTGATGATATAATGTTGTTCTGTTCAGATGTGAACGCAAAACGTATTACAATGCGCTTAAATAACGCCCTCATAGAAATAATTGACTGGTATGATAAATGGAAAATCAAAATAAATGCTCGTAAAACACAAGCTATATTATTTACTAAAAAACGTAGTATTCCCAAAACTGGCCCAATTATAATAGACAATACCTTCATAAAATACCAAGAACAGGTTAAATATCTAGGAGTAATCTTGGATCGTAAACATTCATTTAAAGAACATATAAACAACACAATAAAGAAAGCCCGCGGTGTGAAATGGAAACTTAAACGTCAGGTTCAAAAGACCTAGGCAGTTTCTCTGCCAAAATTAATTAATCCGCTTACTAGTAAGCAGCAATTGTCAATAAATTAAGTAAAATATCGTCAGGGAACTATTTTAAACAACAGGTCAAATATCAAATAACCAATGTCGGGGTGAATGTTTCCGACAATACAAAATGAAATTAATGGTAAAAGTAATTAATTACTAACTTTCTGAATTAAAATGATGACCGGTCGTCAAAAAGAGGGTCAGAATCGATCGATCTCAACGCAAATGCAGAGTTTTGTAAACATAGTTATCCTTGTGAATAAACCACCGTATTGTGAAACAGTGAAACTTAGTGAAATAGACACCAGTTTCATTGCTTAAATTGTGACTAGACACCTTATTAGTGCATAACTGTGACAGAGACACTAACTGTGTACTTATCTACCACCAACATGCTTGAACAAGCTCAACAAGAAGGGCTAGACGCCCTAAATTCCATTGAATTGGAGAAAATTCTCCTTTACAGCTGCAAAAAACTGAATTTGGTAGCTACGCCAGCTGCCAATTTCAACCATGCAACGTCAACCCAAGAACCCCTTAACGACGAGTCTGACACAGGCTTTAAAACTGACAATCGCCCACCAAGAAAAATGAAAAAGAGAAACCACCACGAGGAAACTGGTAACACTCTATATAAATCTGTCAACAAGTATGATGTTCTTCGTCACCTTAATGATACCAACGTCGACCATGACTTAGACATGAGTACAAATGAAGAAAAAACAGTAAAGACACCTGCCCCACAACAATTCCGACCACAGCCACAAAAAATGGCAAGACACCCAAGCCAACAGTTCCGTCCACGCCCAAAACAACCGCCATGACACCCAAGTCAACCGATCCGACCACGCCCAAAACAACCGTTATGACACCCAAGCCAGCAACAGCGCCATCTCAACCGATAATACCGCAACATGTGTAGAGAACTACAAAATTATGCCGATTGTTCTTAGGAACAAAGACAAATGGGAAAAAGTAGCAAAACTCTCAAAAAATAAAAACATAAATTACACCAAAGCCAAACTGACCTCGGAAGGAGTCAGCATCACTCCCCAAACTAGTGACGACTACCGTAAGCTGTACAAGTTACTCGAAGAAGACACTAACCGTTATAAATTCCACACCTACCAACTTAATTCAGAGAAATTACTAAAAGTGGTTTTCCGGGGTGTAATTCAAGAATTAACGGAAAAAGAAATACTAGATGACCTAAACAAACAGGGTTACCCCAACGCAAAAGTCACGAGAATGCTCGGAAGAGATCACCGCTTGTTCTTGTCGAAATCGCACGACAGTAAAAAACAATCTACAACTTAAAACATATAAACAGTCTTGACATTATCAGTGAACCGCTGAAATTCAAGAGAGATCCAGTGTCATCGGTGCCAAATATTTGGACACTCCCAGAAAAATTGCCATGCAGACTACAAATGCATGAAGGGCGCAGCTGAACATTCCACATACCTGTGCACAAAACCAATAACAACGCCAGCAAAATGTGCAAACTGTGGCGGCGAACACGTCACAACTGCATGGATATGCCCAAAAAACCCGAACAACAAACAAAAACCGATCGCCACAGTTCCACCGGTCAATCCATGGAACAAAATCAAATCCACAGTCCAAAACCAACCACAACGTCCAGACTCTAAAATAATGGAGCACCAAGGAAGACAGAATCAAACAGAACCACAAAGAAAACAAGAAACAAGGCCCAAACCAAACCAAGTACAACAGAAAGCCAATTTAAAAGCAACATCAACATTTGAAGGCAGAAACGAAATTCCCACAACTATTGGCAATCTGTTCATCATTTTCGTAGAATTTCAACCCACACGACAACAACAACTGAACTTCCTTACCGAAACCAATAAACTTATCCGTCTAATTAACAAATCATGATGAGAAATCGAACACCAAAGTCATTAAAAATGCTAATATGGAATGCCAACAGCATCAACAACAAAACATCAGAACTGCAACAATTCCTACAGTCACACAACATAGATGTTGCACTAATAACAGAAAGACATCTTAAACCCAACCGAAACTTGAAAATACCCAACTACAAAATATACAGAAAAGATCGAACATACACCACCGGAGGCGGCACGGCGGTTCTCATTAAAGCCAACATATTACACTACGAGTTACCGCAACCGCAACTTTGCCAACTGGAAGCAAATGGAGAGGAAATCACAACAACACACGGTCCACTTATGCTCTACGCAGCTTACCACTCGCCTATCAAACCACAGCTGGTGCAAGACATCGAAAAACTCCTATCAACTGCCACCTCAACCATCATTGGAGGGGACTTAAACGCAAAACACAGTGATTGGAACAGCATAAATGAGAATTTCAACGGCAAAAAACTACAGCAATACGTTGAAGCCAACAATGTACTTGCAATAGCACCAACCGAACCAACACACTACCACGTCCAAAACTACGATGATGTTCTCGACATGGCCCTCCTAAGAAAACGTCACACAAACTCATGACCTAAACGTATTTGACGAGCTGTCATCCGACCACCTGCCAGTGATACTCCAAATTGGAAGTGAAAACGAAGACGACTTACAAACACTGAAATACACGAACTGGAATCGCTTTTGGAAATTCCCGGAAAACAAACCTACACTACAAATCCTTACCATAGAACACATTGACAAAACAGTTCAAGCAACAGAAGACGTCATCAGACAAGCCCTAGAATTTGCCACCACAACAAAACAAGAGAAAATAAGCCACACCCAGCTACCAAAAGAAATAGTACTACTCATCAAAGAAAAGAACAAGCTAAGAAAAGAATAAACCAGAACATACGCTCCAACAACCAAAACTGAACTAAACAGAGCCACAAGAAGAGTCGAAGAAGCTCTTTACAACCACAGAAACGAGAAATGGGAACAGAAACTGGAAAGTCTCTAAGTTGAAGACCAATCACTCTGGAGGATGGCAAAATCACTGAGAAAACAAGAAAAAATTGTTGGCCCATTAAAAACCAACAACAAAACAGTATTCAAGGCCAACGAAATGGTCGAAATCTTCGCAGATACATTCGAAGAACAGTTTTCACCAAACCCAATATTTGACGCAAAATTCAGTGCATTAATAGTACAATAATTTCAAACAATAATCAACCAAACAGAAGACACACCACAAGAATCTGAAGTCACCACTGAAGAAATAAAACAATACATCAAAGTCAGTCACAAAAGAAAAGCACTTGGCCCGGATGGGATCAACAACCAAATTGTCAAAAACCTACCAGACACCACACTCTCTACAATCACGAGCATCGCAAATGCAACTCCAAAGCACCAATATTTTCCCTATGGATGGAAACAAAGCCACATTATAGTCATAAAGAAGCCGAACAAAAGCAAACACCAACCGGAAAACTACTGACCGATCAGCCTATTAAACAGCTTAAGCAAAATATTAGGGCTCGGTATTAGGGCCTCTGTTGTACATATTATTCACCGCCGACATACCAATCCCACAATATGCCAAGTTGTCAATTTTCGCCGTCGACACGGTGATTTACACCCATCACATAAACCCCAACAAATCAGACTCACCCTTCAACGAGAAGCTCGAAAAATACATCACTGGCTCATGAAATGGAGACTAAAATTAAACACAGGCAAGACAGAAGCCGTCTATTTCCTAACAGCGAGTACCAAGAAACCAAAAGGAAAAACTAAAATCGACTATCAAGAAATCGAATGGTCAAAGTACGCCAAATACCTTGGAATTTGGCTTGACGACACATTAACCTTCAAGAAACATGTAAGAGAAACAAGAAAAAAAGTGAATGCAAAAACCGGCTATCTCTACCCACTGCTATGCAAGAAAAGCAAACTATCATAGGAAAACAAACGCACCATATACAACACATTTATTCGACCCAACTTTACGTATGGAATCGAAGTATGGAACACCGAAAATGCAAACACCACAAACATAGCACAAGTAACACAAAACAAAATATTACGAATAATACCCGGAGCACCATATTACGTCACAAATCGACAACTACACCGCGAGATGGAGTTAGAGACATACGAAGAAACAGCCAAAAAGAGGAAACAAAAAACATACAGATAAATGGAACTACACAATAACGAACTAGCAAAAAATGCAGTGTCGTTAAAATAAATATTTCCAAGAACAATAAGAAGAAGAAGCGCAAAAGGAAGGAAAGCTACGCAATCTACATCTACAAAGTGTTGAAGCAAGAACATCCCGATACTGGAATTTCCAGCAAAGCCATGAGTATCATAAACAGGTTTGTCAATGATATTTTCGAAAGGATTGTTGCTGAAGCCTCCCGTCTGGCCCACTACAACAAACGCTCAACAATTACCAGCAGGGAAATTCAAACGGCTGTACGATTGCTATTGCCTGGTGAATTGGCGAAACACGCTGTTAGTGAAGGCACTAAAGTTGTTACCAAATACACCAGCTCCAAATAAGTGTTTTTCAACACTAATTAAACAAATCGGTTCTTCTAAGAACCACCAACTTTACTCAAACACTTACAAGACATTCATATTGCAACTCTTTCTCTACAATATTGCTATATTTCTCTCTCTCTCTCTCTATCTCTCATGTACTTCGTTGTAAATATTATTCTTTTCTCTATACTATGTACCACACATAATGTACATATCATGTCCAATCTTATTCTTTTTTTTTTAAGTCCAGATGGATTTTTTTCTATCGCCTATAACTCGAAAACGAATATTTCTATACTTCCTTATAGCTGAATGTGAATGTACACTCAGCGGTCATTGTTGTGCAAAATGGCGGCCACTCAATTTGTTATATTTCTACATATAACTGTATAGCGACACGTATCAACTCGACAGGAATTTCAGGTTAATTAATAAATCTCTGTACAAACAATAAAATGCCATCTTTGTTTATATCGTTCCATCGACAATGTAGTCGTCAAATAATACGAATTTCAACACATATATTCATTTGTATGAATAGGAATAATTCAAGTCTTTTCATGTGAAATATATTTGGTGGTTCTTAAAAGAACCGATCAAAATTTGATGGCAAATACAAATTTATGCACGTTCACCACGTATACGTCTTGCCAATTAAATGTCTTTCGGCATAATTGTCACACGTTTGGCGTAAATTGCACACAGATTTGTGTCTTCAAAAAGACCAACCAAGTACGCTTCACTAGCTGCCTGTAAAGCTATAACAGCTGAGCTTTATAAACGTAAGTCGGTCTTGAAATCTTGCGCAATTTTTCTTACCAAACGTTGGAATGGCAATTTGCGGATCAACAATTCTGTACTCTTCTGGTAACGACGAGTTTCACGCAAGGCGACAGTACCAGGACGATAACGATGGGGCTTTTTCACATCACCAGTTGCTGGAGCACTCTTACGAGCTGCCTTTGTGGCAAGTTGTTTACGTGGTGCCTTACCACCAGTTGATTTTCTTGCAGTTTGCTTTGTACGAGCCATAATTGACAAAAAATTAAAGTACACGTTAAGTAACGTAAACAATAAAATTTGTGAAAAATGGCGATAGCGGTTTTAGTTCTGACACTCTTATATAGGTTTTTGACGAGTATTCTCGACATTCGACAGTCGGAAAGATCCGATTATCCCTTCTCAGTGAAGATACCTCTAAAATGTATATATAGGGGGAAAATACTGCCTGTCGAGGCTCGCTGAAACTAAACTGGGAAACTGTTTCCGTAATAGTTAGTGTTTTAGTGCAAAAAGTGAAATTTAGTGGAAGAAAACTATTTATGAGCTACAAAGTGTTTCTTTTTAGTGGCATATGCAAAAACACTGTTAAGTGAACTCTGAATTAGTGATTGTGTGGCGGCGGTTAAGCTTGTGCTTTGCCGCCGGCAAAGTGAACACTCTTAAAAATGGGTGACAAACAGAAACAAGGACGAGAAATGACTGTGCTTGAGGTCAATGCACAAAAAGTCGATACAATTAACAAACTTTACGTGGAAAATAAAAAGTTAACTGAACCACAAAAACAATACGACGATCAAATTAGCGCTTTAAAAGCGGAACTTGGAAAACAACAAAAATGCAATCTTTCTTTGGCTGAAACACTGACAGAAATGCAAAATAAAATGTCAGAACTGTCCAGTGAACTTCATGAGAACTAAAAAACGACAAAACGTAAGCAATCGCGTGAAAATAAAGACAATAATGACTCTAGTGAAACCCAACTAAGTCAATCGATTAAAAAAGCAAAAACAAATGTAAATAATGTTCATCCAAGCATCGAAATAAGAAATTCTTACGGCATTCTAGATGATGACGAAGGAGAAGATATGCAAACAGAAGAGAACAGTAAAGTGAATAAAAACACTGAATAAAAAACCAAATAAAATGGCGCCTATAAGACTGTCCCATAAAATTGCAGACTTTAATTCGTTAACTACGAACATTAAAAATATTTTGGGTAATGAAGACTTTTCCGTTAACTATAGTAAAAGAGAAACGCGAGTGTTTGCCAACAATCTTGAAGATTATGACAAAATTAAACAAAAGTTTAAAGAAGACAATATATTTTATACCACTCACACTCCGAAAGAACAAATCAACAAAAAAATTGTGCTAAAGGCGGTTCCTAATATGAACACTGACAAACTAAAAGAAACTTTAGTGGAAATGGGTGTTAATGTGAACAATATCATTGCTCACTGCGGTAGCCACAGCTACTTAGTGGCGGTAAACAAAGTGTGCAATCTAAAACATGTGCGAAAAATTCGAAACATTAAATTTGCGAAAGTGAGCTGGGAAAGATACACAAACAAAAAGGTCGTGACTCAGTGCTATAATTGCCAGCAGTTCGGCCATGGAAGGGGAAACTGCAACAGACCACCAAAGTGCGAAAAGTGCATTGAACCTGGACACCTGTCAAAAGACTGTCCAAATGTTAGTAGCAGAGACGAAGCGGCACAATGCTGCAACTGCAAAGGGGCCCATGCAGCATGCTACCCCGAATGCCCAAAATTATTGGAATATCTTGCAGAAATTGATAAAAGGAAAAATCCAAAGAAAAATGAAAATTCCAAACAACAAACCACGTTTGTTAGTAATTATACCAGACCCAATCTGCAATATAGTCAAGCAGCAAAAGAGCCACAACCACCAAATGAATCAAATCCAAATAAGGAGATGGAACTGTTCAAAACTCTTAATGCAGAGCTAACAGAGCTGAATGAATTGTGTAATTTTACACATATGATCGAGTTGGTCAAACAACTAAAAAATGAGGGAAGCCAGATCTGACCTGGACAGAATTAGAATTTTCGAAAAGTATTCCCGGCCCACTAATGAATAATACAAAATTAAGAAAAGTAAACTTAACAGCAGTAATGTGGAATTCCAATGGAATTAGGAGTAAAATAATGGAACTCAAAGCATTTATTCTCAAACACGACTTTGATATAATATTTATATGCGAGTCAAAACTTAAAAAGATCACTAAACCACCGAAGATTCCTGGCTATGACTCAATACATAAAAACAATGAAACTGCAATTGGAGGAGTGATAATTTACGGTCTTTGTGTCCGCATACCTGAGAACTGAAGAATTTCAAATAGAAGACTTTGATGAAACGTTCAAACACGACAAGGTAATCCTGGCTGGGGATCTGAATTCGCATAATACTCTCTGGAACTGCGACCAAAATAATTCAAATGGCAAGAAATTAAAAAATTGGACAGATAATAATGAAGTAATTGTACACGCACCATCAGAAGCGACGACGTGGACACAAGGAAACAACATCATCGATATAACTTTGTTGAAGAATTAAATTCTGACCATAAACCTGTTTCATTTGAAACGGCAAAAATCATTATGGAATGGAATAGTAAAAGAGAGTCTTTAAATTATGGAAAGGCAGACTGGCCAAAATTTAGAAATATCCTTAATAGAGAAACAATCATAAACAGAAATATAGCAAGTACAAACGAAATCGATGATGAAGTGGCCAAGTGGACAAACACTATACAAAAAGCAATGAAAGCTACAATACCAGTTATTAAGTCAAGTTCCCCACCCACATTACTGAATTATTGTCAGAGAGTAATAAGTTAAGAAGACAGCTCCAGAGAACGCGAAATATCTATCTACAAGAAGACTTAAACCGAATTAAGAACGAGATTGACAAAGAAATCTAAATATACCAAGAACACAGATGGGAAAGCGAAATCGAGAAGTGTGCAGAAAACAAATGGTAATATATGGAAAATCATAAAAGGCAAGAAAGCTGGCGACAATGCATTGCGAGTCGAGAAGCTGATTAAGAATAACGAAGTAGGTGAAACCACAGAAGAGAAATTGGAGATGTTAGCAACCCAATACGAAGAAACGCACTCTCTAACAGAAGGAATGTCCGACACTGGAACCGAAAACTTTGTTAAACAAGAACTACTTGACTTGAGGGGGAATGTAAAGTGTCACAAGAAGAAACAAACATAAAATAGGACACCGTCATTTCTTGTACTTTTTACATAAGGTTTATAACTATTTACCATTAACAATTTTACATACTCCTTTTAAGAGTACTTTTAAAAGACTTCTAAAAGAATGGTTATTAAATAAGAATATATTTCTTGAATTTCTTTTTGCTTAAATTAATATATCTTAGTTTACTTAATTTATACTGGTTGTTTTTTCTTTTTCTTTGTTATTGTTATTATATTATTATATTTTTTTTTATTTTTTTTTGGGTTTACATTCTACTTTTCACTTAAATAATTAGATATTATGTTAATACCCCGTTGTAATTATAAATTATTTTAAACCACAAATAAGTACGCTTCTGTGGTTTATACTTTTTCTGCTTTGCATTAATTACTTTACTTTAGGTCATATTAGTCTAAGATTACTATATTTCTTTACTCTTAAGTATTTTAGCATTATAAATAATAGGCAAATAAAAATTTCATTCATTCATTCATTCAAGATTTAACGTCGCCGATGGAAATAGCCACAATAATGAGACCGCTTAAAGCCCCGGGAAAAGACATGATACAGGCCAAAATACTGAAAAATATCCATAAAAAGACATTGGTAGCATTCTTCTATATTGAGAATGCGTGCCGTGCCTTAAGATGAAATATTTCTCACACAAATGGAATGAAGCTAAAATAATTCCCATTAAAAATACTTGAACGAGTCATATTAAGAAGACTTGAAATCAATCAAGACTTAATCACTTGGAAGATGCCCTTGGAAGATGACCTTTTAATGCTTGAGCAGTTTGCTTTCAAAAAGGGCTTAAACACCGAACTACAATTAGTGAGAATACTGGATACTGCAACAAAAAACAGAAACATAGGAAGGAAAACGGGAATGGCCTTGCTCGATATAGAAAAGGTGTATGATACGGTATGGCAAGATGGTCTAGTGGCTAAGATGTTAAAAATGGACGTACCAGAGTACATTGTTAAAATAACTCAATCATTCCTAAAGTGTCATCGTAAAGTGTTACGTGATAATCCAAGGTATAACAAAGCCTGTCATCAGAAGATTGGCCAGACGTGGTGGTGTTAAACGTATCTCCGGTTTAATCTATGAAGAAACTCGTAATGTATTGAAAGTATTCTTTGAAAATGTAATCAGGGATGCTGTAACATACACCGAACACGCCAAGAGGAAGACAGTAACGGCTATGGATGTTGTCTATGCATTGAAACGCCAGGGACGTACTTTGTACGGTTTCGGCGAATAAACTATAACAGCATAGCTTGTCCTAGTCTGCCTTTTTCATTACATCGGTCCTTCTTAGGACCACCAATTATTATTCACATTAAAAGTATGATACCTATTGTTAGTTGCTAGCTGAAATAAATCTCTTTTTTTAGAGAATAATTAAGTTAGGTTAGATAATTTTTTATAATCGACAATTCAGGTTGGGTTAGAGGTTTTTTTATATATTCAACTATTTAGGTTGGGTTTTTGTTTTGTATAAATAACGTAATTCTAAATCTTTTTACGCAGTTATTGGGAAATTTTAATTTAACATTGCTTGAAATCTCTCTGACGCTCTCCCTGACTCTCTCTCTATTTTACTCACTCACTTTAGTCACTATCTATGTAGTGTTATGGATATTAAATTATGTTTGTACTTATGTACTTATGTAAGACTAATGGGTCTATACGAAGTTGGATTACTCCTTGGTTTTCCAGGTTTTGGTATCATAATAATTTTCGCCATTTTCCAGGTTGTAGGAAAATAATTGAATCTTAATACTGTATTGCCTATTGCAACAATGTGTAATATGATTTTCTTTGGCGCATTTTTAAGCATTAAATTTGTAATATTATCATCTCCTGGAGCTTTTTTCTCCTTTAAAAATTTCATAATTGTCTCAGGTTCAATATAGTTTTCAATATGTTTGTTATCAGCTTGGCTGATTTTGTTTTTAATACAATTTTGGACGTTTATTTATTCTTCTGATGTCACACCTACTACTGAACATTGTTGTTCCATAGAATCAGCAAAAATATCAGCTTTTTGTAGTGAATCAGTTATTATTTTATTGTCGACTTTGAGTGCCGAAATTTGTTTTGTTCTTGATTTTTTAAGTGCTGTGGCCATTTGCCATAAAGATTTGTCACTGGTAGTTAGAGTTTCTAGTTTCTCTTCTCATTTGTGGTTTTTCTCTTTTTGTATTGCTTCTTTTACTTGAGCTGTCAATTTATTAATTTCAGTCTTGTGTAAAGGACAGAGTGTTGTCTGATATAATTTCCGCTTCCGGTTTTTTTTTTTAATTAGGGTGATTGTTGCTTCAGATAAAACTGATACTGCTTTATTTTTCTATTTATTGTGTATGTTGAGTCTTGGTAGGCTGAAAGCATAGCTTTTTCAAGAACTTTCACCGATCCTTCCAGCTGGTATATGCTTTGAATAATTGGTATTTTGATGGTTTTTAGTTTTTCTTTATATTTCTCCCAGTCAGTGATTTTTAATTCGTTTAGCATGTTGTTTTCTGCTTCATCACCTAATTGCAAAATAACTGGATTGTGATCTAAAGACAGTTCAAATTTTGTTTCAAGAAAGTATTTTAAGGTCACGTTTTTCATTAGTACAATATCAAGTACATCAGGACTTGTTAGATGCTGATGAGTGACGTCAGTTGGTCCGTCACTTAATATGTCATTTAGGTCGTCAAATTGTTTTACAGCTTTCCCTCTTGTATTGGATTTTACACTATGCCATGTTTCGTGCTTTGCATTTAGGTCACCTGCCAGTAAAGTTGGTGTATTTGTATTAAAGACTTTTTTGAGATCATTGGGTATGAAATCTCTTGTGGGGCGTAATATGCCGAGTATATATTTAGTGGGCCAGATATTAATTGAATTTGTATATTAGTTAATTCAATTGCTTCGGTGATTTTTGTAGGCAATTCACAGTGTTCTGTAACGAAACTGCATTTTGGCCACCTGAAAATGCATTCGTTAATATGAATTTATTACGAATTGCTCACTCTGATTAATTACCTGATTATTTTCCCGCTTTATAACATTTAATCTTCTGCATTATTTTAAGGTTAAGTGTTTGTTTTGATTCTGATTAATTAATTAATTATTAATTGATTGACAATAGTCAACCACCCGTGCCGCATTTAAAAATCGATAATCGATTAAGAGTACTTCCGCAACCAATTATGATTATTGGAATTTGGTGATAAAAAGTACTAACATGTGCATTTTTCACAAAAGTGCAGTTTACTGATTTGTTCTGTTGTTTTGTGACTTAACTGCAACTGCATTGTGATTACTATGTGTCCGCATTTATCAGAGTAAGTCACATTTATCTGATTTAATCGTAATTTCTGCATATTGAACATTGGAATGTGGTCAACCACGCCGCTTCCAAGTTCATCCCTGATTTTCTGAATATTACTGCACTTTACCCCGCGTCTGCATATATTTTCTAATGTGTTTCTAAGTTCTCTCGGGGATTCTTATGAATCAACCCCGAAGATTAAGGGGTAAGAATTATGTCGTCAACCGCATTTTATTTTACTTGAATCTGTTCATTTATTTTCTGTTTTTGATTTGAATTACGTTATTTTCTTTTATTTTATTATGATTAATTAGCCAGGGCTAATTATTCCAATTACATGAATTACCCCCCGCTCTTTTGGTACTTCTAGTACCCCAGGGCTGTATTCTATAGTTTTTTGGGGTGTTTTTGACATCATTATCTCTTCCGCGCGTCTGCAAAGTGCCTAAAAATTCAGTAATTTCGAACTGTAAAATTTCCAAACGGGGAACCAGTGCCCATTGGAAATCTGTCTGTCTGCTGTAAATCTGTCTGCTGGCACTGCGCATCGGTGTGACCTGTTTTAAGTTTTAAATTTTAAGTTGGAAGAGTTTTATTTTAATTTTTATTTCGAGTGATCTATGGTTTATTTTATTCTACACCCGCATATTGTATCTGCATAATTGTTTTAATAACGTACTTCCGCATATTTATTATTTTTCTTTGTAAGTTGGTTTCAAATTGATTTTATTTTGTTTCAAAACGAGTGTTTATTTACTTTCTTTATCATCTGCTTTAAATAAATTCGATTTTTCTGTTCAATTTCCTTGTCAATTAATTTTTTTTAAATTCGGTACGTCTAATTAAATTCACTGATATTGACCCCTGGATATTATTAAATTTTCTCCACTGAGATTTATCCGCGGTACGGTTGGTATTTCGCCTTAAAATACCTGGCGCTCGAGGAAAATTGCTCGGGTCCGCGAAAGTACGCCACAGTTTAATGTTTGCTTTGACGTAAATTGCCGTACCTCCGCCTTTGTCTGTCGTACGATTGTTGTTGTAAAAGATATAGTTTGGTATTGTTGGTGATTGTGATTGATTAAGATGTGTTTCGTTAACTAGCATAAGATCTAAATTGTTAAAATACATAAATTGTTTTAGTTCATCTTTTTTTGCAGAAAGTCCATTTGCGTTCCAGTAGCCTATTTTTAATGACCTCGGTTTAACCATTTTAGGCATTATTTTTAACAAGATGTATGATTTTTTGAGTATTTTTTAGGAACTCCAATTGTTGTTCCTGCGTTGCATTTGTTTCACTAAATTGTAGTAACATTTGTCCAAAGACATTGGCAATGTCGATTGTGTTATTTGTCAACTTTAGATTTGAATTGTGTTTCTTCTGGTTATTTTCTTGACCGTAAATTTTTTGAACGTCTAGTGGTTTAGTCCACGCATTAGGTTTTTCTTTTGTCTCTTGTACATTAACAGTTTTGAGATTTTTGGGGTTATTCGGATTTTCTGTGCATTGTATAGATCCTGATATATGCTCTCCCCCGCAATTTGCACATTTTGCAAGAATGGTCATTGGCTTTTTACATAAATGCGTGGAGTGAGTTTCCCCGCATTTCACACATTTAAAGTCAGCGTAACAGTTCCTTTGGGCATGCCCAAAGAGCTGACAACGATGACATTGAATAACATCTTTTTTGAATTTTAATGGCTCTACTACAACGGACAAGCCACACACAAAATTTAGGTTGTATATCGATTTATACTCTTATTCTTGCTCCACAAGGCTAGCGGAGCCGGTTTTTTATCTCTGCCGAGCATACGAGTTACTTTGACAGTTGGATATCCTTGTAAGTCTAGATTATCAATTAACTGTTGGTCTGTTACTTAATGAATCGGTCCTCTAATTGCCACTTTTAAATGTTTTTCGCTGCTGAGACCGTAAGTGTAAAATTTAATTTTTTCATTTTGCAAGAATTTGTACATTTTTCTAAAATCTTCTTCAGTTTGTGGAGTTACTTTAATACCCACTTGGGTTGCTTGGGCTTTTACATATTGAATATTTTGGGCGGAAAGCCCCTTAGTTAAATTAACCCAGTTCTCCCTTTCACGTATAATTATAGGGGGAACTAGACCCTTTTTTGGTGTATTTTTATTGTCGTTTTGAAAAGGAGAAGTATTTTGTGATTCATTTGAGCTGAAAAAAACCTGTGTTTTAAGGCTATTTAAAGCAGTGGGGTACATTTAGTTATCCAATCATATACCTGCACGGGCAAAGTGGGGATATAACGTAGTCTTTTAAACCTTGTAAATGCACAAATTATATGAATTTTTCGTGTAGCGTGCAATTTTCGATTCGAGAATGTGTATGTATCGATTGAGTGTGTCTAAACAAATTCATAGTGTAATTAATGAAATTGATTAACGAAATAGACGTTCTGTATTAAAACCAGTGAAATAGACACGAAATAGTGATTTAGTGACATTAATCACAATGGCTGATGCCATTGAAGTTCTGGACAATATATTTACCAATCTATCATCCACATAATCCGGTGTAATATTGAAATACCTACAAAAAAATACAATATTGAGCTGCCCGAAAGTACAACAGACAAAAGTGCCAATAACAATAGTGATATAAACAAACCAAATAGTGAAAGTACAAATTCAGCCAATCTAGAAGAAACTAACACCATCAATGAAGCAATGGAATTCAACGAAGACCAAAACCACTCCGAAGGGTTTGTTGAACCAACAAGACCACAAAAAAAAAACGTAAAATGAAACGTAAAAATACAAACGACAATGTAACGGTAATCGAAACAGCCAATAAGTCCGAGATATTGTCGAAGAGCGACTCTCCAACAAATTCTCAAACACCCAGCCAAAGTACATCTAACACACAACCGACTGCAGCTAATCAACAATCTAATCAACAAAAAAACAGCATACACCACCACCAATGGTCATCAGAGACAAAACAAAGTGGACAAATCTAGCAAAAGATCTTAAATCAAACAATATTAACTATACCAAAGCCCAAAGTACATCGGAAAGCATTCGTGTATTTCCGACAACCGAAGATGACTATAGGAAAATGTACAAATTTCTAAAAGAAAATGCACTTTTTCACACTTACGAATTAAAAAGTGAAAAAAACCTAAAAATTGTGTTGCGTGGCCTTATTCAGGAAGAAACAGAGAAAGAAATTATACACGATCTAGACCAACAAGGTCATCTTCTTCTTCTTATGGTGCCGTCTCCTTTCGAAGGTTGGCGATCATCATACAAATTCTGGCTTTGTTCGCTGCAGCTCTGAATAGTTGTGTTGATGTGCAGTCGAACCATTCCCGTAGATTTCGAAGCCATGACATTCTTCTTCTCCCAATGCTTCTTTTTCCCAGTATTTTCCCTTGGATAATCAGTTGTAGTAGGTGGTATCTGTTCCCTCTCATTACGTGACCAAGGTACTCCAGCTTTCTTGTTTTAATTGTGGTTACTATTTCGGTTTCCTTGTTTAACAGGCCTAGGATGTCTACATTTGTTACCCTATCTATCCAGGACACTCGTAGTATTCTCCGGTACAGCCACATCTCAAAAGCTTCCAGCTTGCGTGTATGTTCCTTTCTTAATGTGGTTGCTTCTACACCGTACAATAGGATAGGAAAAATATAACATCGCAGCATTCGGATCTTAGTGTCATTGCTGAGTCTTTTGTTAATGAAAAATTGCTTCATTTTCATAAACGTTGCTCGAGCACTTTCAACTCTAGTGCGAATTTCCAAGGAGCAGTCACTGGAGTCATTTACCCATGTTCCCAAGTACTTGTATTTATGTACCCTCTCGATGACCACATTTTGCACTGTCAGTGGATGGATTACTAGTTGTTTCTTTGTAACTACCATCAATTTTGTTTTCTTTAGATTCATGTTTAATCCGTATTGTTGACTAGTACCGTTTACCTTTTCCACTATTCTTTGTAGGTCCTGTAGGTTTTCGGCCAATAGTACAGTGTCGTCTGCGTATCGGATATTGTTAATTGGGCTTCCATTAATTACTATTCCTGCCTCTTCGTTATCCAGTGCTTCTGTTATTATTGCTTCTGAGTACAGGTTGAATAATAGTGGGGATAGTATACAGCCTTGTCGTACGCCTCGCTTTATCTCTAAATTCTCTGATGTTTCTCCTTGCACTTTAATATTGGCTGATTGAAGAAAATAGAGGTTTTCTATTATCCGTCTATCATTAGCGTCGATGCCTTTTCCTTTTAGTAGTTTCATTAGCTTATTATGGCGTACTTTATCGAACGCTTTTTCATAATCCACGAAGCAGGCATATACGTCCATATTCATATCTAGACAACGTTGAGTTAAGATATTGAAGCAAAATAGAGCCTCTCTAGTCCCAACGCCATTTCTAAACCCAAACTGCGTCTCACCTACATCTTTATCAAGTTTACCATATTTCTGTGAATTATTTTTAAAAATAGTTTCAATGTGTGGCTCATTAAATTAATGGTTCTATGGTCCGAACATTTCTTAGCATTGGCTTTCTTAGGTAGCATGATGAATGTAGATATTAGCCATTCCTCAGGTATAATGCCAGTGGCGTAGGTGGTATTGAAAAGCTCCTTAAGAACATCCAGGTTATCGTGACTTATCAGCTTTAGTAATTCACTAGGAATTATATCTGGTTTAGTTGCTTTTCCATTCTTTGTATTTCTTAGCGCATATTCGATTTCTTCAGTTGTTATTTCTGGGCCCTCATTTATGTTTGATGGCGTGTTCTCTCTTTCTCGTTCATCTTCAAAGAGTTTTTGGATATATACTCTCCAAGTATTTAGCTTCTCTTCGATGTCTATTACGGGGATGCCATTTTCGCTAATTATACATGAATGTTGGGATGTTCTGCAACGACCAGTTATTTCCTTGATCTTCTTGTGCACGTTAAAAGAATCATACTGTCTCTGCAAGTTTTCTATTTCTTCGCACTTTGACTTCATCCATTCTTCTTTTGCATGTCGGATTGTTCGTCTAATTTCATTGTGTATTTGGTGGTACTTAGCTTGGTTTGTACCTTTATTTTTTCTTCTTTCTTCCATGAGTTCTAGTATACTGTCCGTCATCCAGTCTTTTTTCTTTTCTAGCTTTTCAAGCTTTAGATGTTTTTCTCCTACAATCAGCAGCTCTGATTTCAGACAGGACCATTTTTGTCCGACATCTTCCGGTTCTCTCATCTTGTGCATTATTGTGCCCAATTTATTGTTCAGGTCTATAGATGCTTCCTCTTTTTTAGCAGAGTCTTTGAGCTTGCTAGTATCTAGTTTGTTTTTCATCTTTTTTCGTTGAATCTTCTTTAGTTTTACTCTAATCGTGGCTACCACAGGGTTATGATCTGAATGTATGTCAGCTCCAGGGTATGTCTTTGCACCTAATATGCTGTTTCGGTACCTTTTCTTAATCATGATGAAGTCTATTTGATTTCTAACTATTCGGTTTTCATTGTCGCTTGCGGATCTCCAAGTATATAGCCGCCTATTTGGTAGTTTAAAGAATGTGTTTGCTACCATGAGTTCGTTCTCCTCTGCAAATTGAACCAATCTGTCACCTCTTTCATTTCTAGTTCCTAGTCCATAGTTTCCAACCACGTCTCCAGATCTTCCATTCCCAATCTTTGCATTCAGGTCGCCCATGATTATCGTGATTTCGTGTTTTTTGGTAGATTTTAATACTGTGTCCAATTGTTGGTAGAATGCTTCATTGTCATCGTCATCTTTATCCGCAGTGGGAGCATAGACTTGGATAACATTCATTTTTCCAACACTAGTTTTAAGTTGTAGCATCATAACGCGGTCCGAGAATGGCACAAAGTTTATGACTGATTTGTGAACATCCTTGTCCACAATAATAGCCACTCCATAGCGGTGGTATTGGTCATCCGATCCTGAGAAGTACATCATTCCATTGTTTGTTGAGTGTATGCCATTATTTGGCCATCTCACTTCACTTAATCCTAAGATGTTCATATTCATTCTTTCCATTTCTAATACTACATTATCAAGTTTTCCTGTCTGATACAGACTTTGAACATTCCAAGTTGCTATTTTCATTTTCCGCCCGGGGATTCTTAGCACTCTCTGATCATTGAAGACCTGCCGGGAACTGAGGGCCGTTTCTATATTTTCTATTGTCATGATGATTTTTACTAGGGAATTTTAATAAGATGGTTTCCCCTTGCCTTTCTCATCGCTGTACAAACGCCGTTTTTGTGGTTTCCACTACGCCGTTTGGTTTCTGAGCCACAGCCTTTTCAGTTAATTAAACGTATATGCCTGTGATCAGGTACGAAAAGCCAGCTGCCGCTTTCCGTGCTGGTTTTGGTCCGCCCCAGGTATTTCATTTCCCTGGTAGCACCCATATCTGGGAGGCTTTCCCCTATCCGCAACCCGGGGAGGCGCCCGATGGAGGACCAGCAACCCCGCACGGGTCTTCCCCCAACAAGGTCATCCCGTACTTAAATACAGCCGTATGTTAGGTCGTGATAAAAAACCAGCGCCCCTTGTACTTATTGAATTGAGCAAGGAATACAAATCAATGCACGACATCAAATTTGTGTGTGGACTTTCAGTTGTAGTGGAATTATTGAAAATCAAATCTGATGTAATTCAATGCCATCGTAGTAGAGGGAAATGGTCATTACTGCTGTAATTCCAACCCCTAGCTTCAATCCCTACCCCTATAAAAAAACAGCCCCTATAAAAAAGTTTCCCCTGTTGAAAATCTACCCCTGTGTAAAAAAAAATTCGCCAAAAAGGCTGTTATTTTTGAAAATAAAGTTTAAGCAATCTGTAATAGATGGCGTTATTAGTTAAATACTGAAAATAATATTTGCAAAGATTAAATGAATATCAATTAATATGACACGTGTAGGTATAGGAAATGCACTTGCAATTATAAAAAAATACCGTTATTCAGATGTTAAATGAATATCAAATTAAATGATGCTCACTACACGTGTGCATTCGTCATCTTATTTACGTATGTATAGACAATTGTGAGAATTTACATGTATTAGATGACGACACATTACATAACTGTGGCACGGAATATTAAGTGTCGGCATCCGATCCTCACTTTGAAAGCGAAAGTTGTTCTCTAATTATTGTTTTCGCAAAAAAGGGGCCCACAAAAAAACAATAGCTAAAATAATTTATTTTATTTTATTCAAATAAATATCAATAAAAATGGTTTAATTTAACACGTAAACAAGTTATTATAATAAATTTGCATTTTTAATACAATGCTGGTTGTACAGTTTTTACAATTATTTATAAAGTGATATCCACAATTTCCTATTTCCTCGTTACTAAAATCATATCCTTCGATATTGAGAACTGTTGGGCATAAAAATACAAATTGTCGTAGATATAGTCCCTTTTCTCTGGTGGTGACAAATATTTTATCCATACTTTCTAATTCGCTTTTTAGAATTCCCACAAAATACTTGTAGTCAAAGTAGTCTTTTCTGTGTTTATCATTACAATTCCAATTAAGGCCGCATATTTCTCTAGTGCAATCACGTATCTGTGTTTTAATTTGATTATTTAAATATTCAAATTTTATATCCGGTTCAAATAAATAATGTTTTATGTATTTTTTATCGCAGGAAACACAACCACATTCACAAGACTTTAAAATAGTTAATTCCTTAAGAAAATAGGTATTTATATTGAAACCCAAAACATCTACAAAAGCGATCTTGGATTTATCGTTTTTTTTACAATGTTCATCGTTTACGATTACATAGATCTGACTAATTTTGTTAGAGGCGAATATGAATATATATGGTCTGATAAAATTAAGGCATATGCGGTTGTATTTTGTGGGGCATTTTCCTTCAATGAAAATTGTATGCGCAGATCTAAAAGTGAGGAGTTTGAATTTAACAATTCTTTCTGGCGTGATATGTCAAACACGACAAAGGGACAAATTGTTTTAAATAATTTTTTATCCACCATAGGCTGGTTTTGTTTATCATAATAAGAACGTTGGAAATTCGCAAACATCTCATATATGATGGAATAATTGTTATGCTCATAATCCACATGTAAATTGTCATATGGGAAACAATCCGAATTTATAAATAATTTAATATTTGTCAATTTGCAATGATCAAATGTGCTCATATTTTTTCTTAAATTATTCTTTTTATCAATAGACAAACAGAATATTACATATCTGGGCTTTTCTAATTGGGTAGAAGATTTCACTACCCAATCAAAATCTTTTGATATTTGTAATTCCGGAATTGTGTATAGATTCCATTGACGTGAGAAAATAGATAATTCTCTGCCACTGTCTATTACTTGTAAAAGTTTTAATTTACTGTAGTCTGATAATTCAACAATGGGAACTCTCCAAACAATTTTTTTAATGTTTAATGTTACAGGCTCCGGTCCTACATCATACATGGCATTTAAATTAGTGTTGCTTCTAATTAAAACTAATTCTTGTTTCATGAAAACAATAACTTTCTTGAAATCCTCCGCAAATCCTAATAATGTTCTCAAAGGTACACACACCGAAAAATGCCCATCATTTAGATGATAATAACAAGTATCATCTACGTTCCAGCCCGCATTTGAAAGGATGGCCGACTCGGCACTTGAAAATGATAGCAAACCTTTGACCGTAGATACTATTCCGGGCGAATGACATGACTCAATAATTTTTCCATTTAATTCATACCTAATTTCTTCAAACAAAAAAGGCACAAAATTGTTTACTAATTTGGCGGTTAATGAGGGCCTTTGATCCCTATTTTGAAGAACTGTTCCCTCTAAATATATATATGAATCGCTGGGCAAAGTTAAAATTTCCGACTGGGGTACAGTTATTCTAATTTCATCGTTGACGTTAAAAGTATTCGTAGCTTAAGGGTAATATGAATGTTTTTCTAATCTACTTATGGAATTATCAAAGAGGGGTGTTTCCAATACATTTAAGCTATCGTCCATTATTTTTTAAAATAGTTAATCCTAAGGATTGTAAAAATTTTTTATTTGATTTTGTTAAACCTTTGCCTTTAAAAGATTTTGCAGTACTACACGAATTTAATAAATTATTCCTATTTATATATGATTTATTGTATTTAATAACCATTGTTATAAGAATCAACTATAAATTCTGTTTATTATGAGACAATATACAAATTTGTACTGAGCAAATAAAATCGTTTATTGTCTATATATAGTGCACAATTTTAATATGAATATCGCTGATTTTTTCTACGCAAATGTAATCTTGCAGAGACCCTTTCTCCTCGTAAATTTATTAAATCCCCATTTTGGTCGACTATTTTTAATTCGATAAAATGTATTTTTTTAGTGTTTAGAGGAAAATATATAACGTTGTCCTGAACAATGGTTTCTCGAAAGCCGAATGGATTACTAAAAGTAAAATTGTAAATAGAGTGGCTCTCCTTCCCATTATGATAATTCCCATGTGCAATATTACATTCGACACTCATCACATTAATTCTAAATATGTCAATGATTTTCTGTGATATTGTTTTAACATTTGAAGGAATAACAATTTTTCCAAATCCCAACATTTTCCCGATTGAGCTTTTTTCGCTTAAATCTACAATATAGTTACAAAAAATTTCCGACTTTAAAGTTGTTGTATTTGCCACTAAATCGAATTGAATTTTTCTAGTAAGATTTTTATTTAAATCTTCAATTTTTTTATCAATGAATTTTTTTAGTTCATCAAATTCGTAGGCCCCCCTCGGGTATAATTATATTATTGTTACCAATTTTTATCGAATTACAAGTGTCATCTGTATTCGGGACACAATTGTACGTTTCAAAGTTTACTAAGCCGATTTCATAATCGTCGCCATTCAGATCAATGGGTGGGTCAAAATAGGATGTTAAAATTGTGTAAAAGTAGTCATTTTACTATGTATTATTATATAAAAATCTTATGCATAAATGTCCACAATTATATTTATTTAAATTTTGAAAATTATTATAATTATATTTAATCGTTACTGGTCCTGAACTATTTAAATAATCTACTAATATATATGGTGGTGGAAGATTACCGAAGGAATAGAAATATAATACAGAGTTACCATTTTTTATATAGGAAACCCAATGAGTTCCATCCCCACTACTCTTATCTAAATTGACTATACCACACTCCACAGTTTTTCTAACAACGGGTGGTAAACTATTTAACATAAATATGCCTCTAAAGTAGGGGATTTTTAATTTTTTAACATAATTTTGTATTTCAATATTTGTTAATGCATGTCTTGGCAATATCAATGGAATTTTTTTTAAATGCCACACCATATCCCTTTTTATATGGTTTTAAATATAATCCCCTTCCAATCGCAATTGAATCTAGCTTCTTGTTAAGTTTCTTGAGCAAGTCTATCCTCAAGTTGAGTATTGGGGCCGTAATAATTATAATTAAAAATGTGTCACTCTTTTTTTTTCAATTTGTCGAGTATACCGCTCCCGAACATGTAATAAAGTTTACTAAATAAATTTAAAAGTTTTTTTATTTATATACATATATTGTTACAATGTTTAACAATCGTTATTATTTTAAATATATATAGTAATAGCATATTACATCGTCGCTAACATTCTTATCATATAATTGAGAATAGAATAATTCAATTCTGGGCAATACGGTGTCATCAAGTTTGTCAATATTGTCTATGTAGTCATAACAAAATACTCCCTTTTTACAAACTAATTTAAATTCATCCTCGTTCTGTACAAAAGACTTTGTTATAATTTTTCTCTCATTTTCCAAATTTTTTGATAGGTTGTCCAAGCTTTCATGCAAAAATTTGAAGGAATCTAAATATCTTAGGGAAATGCTACTATTGATTACATATTTTTGAAATGATATGTATTTCTCAGTTGAACTTGGAATTAGTGTGACGCCGCCTTCATCATATTCCGCTAATTCTTGAATAAAAAAGTGTGTATCATAATTGGAACTATAGTGAATAATGATTGGTAAATATTTTTGTTTTTTATATTTTAGGTTACACAATTGATGTGAGGGACCATTGTATTCTCCATTGAAATGGTTATGATCTTTTACTTTAACCTCATTTTCTTTAATAGGTTCCTTACAAATGTGACATATATTACAATGCTTAAATTCGTATTCTTGATGTGTTGTTAAAAATAAAGCTTTGGGCGTTTTAACTATTTTATCGATTTCATAGGACAATGCCACCTTTTTTTTAAATATATAATTATCTATCTCTATATAATTTAAATCTGGATAAGTTCTCGTCATATGAACATTTAAAATAAAAGGCCACACTATAGGGTGATTTTGTAAAATGTCTTCCTCTACAATATTTTTCTCCAATATACTTTCAAAGTCTGTATAAACTACAAAAGCTTGTAATTGTTGAAATTGGAAATTTTTAAATTTGAGTGTGGAATTATTTTTATCGGGTAAAGTGGTTTTACAATCATTATATTGAGAACATATTTCTATGTGATATTGATATTTAGAATTATTTAAAAAACAATTTAAACAAATGTCGCAAACATGTATTTTAGATCGTTTACTAGTGAATCTTTGATTAGATATTAAACGAGAAAGGTCTTTTATTAAACAAAAATGATATACTTTCTTTGATTTATTGGGAAAATTGTAATCATAATCGACTTTCTTTGTTAAGGCTAAGAGGTGTATTGTTTTGTTTAAGACCGAATTATTTCTTGATATAATAATCGGGTATACCTTCTTTTTTTATACATGTATACATTTATTCGAAGGTTATTTTTTTTCAAATTTTGGTATTTGATCAAATGTAAAGGGGAAGGTAAAATCGTTATAGTTTAAATATTTTAATTTATGTTTATAGGAGGAAACTCTATTGGCATTATTCGCGTTGGGAAATTTTGCTGCTAAAATACTATATAAAAAACATAGAGAGTCGTTATTATGAACATTTATGATGGCTTTTTTTCTTTTTAAAAAGTTACTTAATTCAATATAAGTAGATTGTCCTAAACAAATGGGTTCATATTTATTAATATTTACCTTTAAACCAATTATACTTTCTATCGCCCATCCGCTCTCTTTTTGTTGAAAATCTTCGAGATTATTTAAAATTTTGGTTGCAATAGTTTGATATATAGTTTTGAAATCCGAATTTTTATCAATTAGATGATTTTCTACCATAAATGATTTTACCTCTTGTTTTCCGGTACTAGGCAGTACAAATTTGCCCAAAAAGACAAAGTTCACTTTCACCGGAGTTTTTTTTAATATTTTCTTAATTTTAATTTGAACACTGCGATATGCCTTATTTAGAAATAATTTTGGGTCTTTATATGATATATTTATTACCATTCCGGTTAACATTCTACTTTTAAAAATAGATTTAAGGTCTTTCCATATTAGTCTTCCATTACTTTTTGATACATCGCCTCCACCCTTTTTTTCAATGAAAATATTCTTCAATGTCTCAAGTTGTTCCTTTAATATCCCTAGGTTTGTTTCAATTTTACTTGCATTTTTGGTGCTTTTGATGTATTCACTTGAATTCATTTTTAAAAATCGGTTTATTAAATTTATCACACATTGAACTTTTTTTATGTATTTCTCACATTCTTCTTTAATTCTTATAAGAGGAATAATTTGAAATATCAACTTTATAGTTTGTGAACTTAACTCGCTTATCGTATTCATTTTTATTTCTGTAAAGATTTAGATCTTAACATCACATTATATAGGTGTATATAGGATATATATATATACGTACGAGCCTATTTGTCAGCAATAGGGGGGTTTCGAATTAAACAAAGACAGTTGTTTATTTCATATTTTATTTGTTTTCAATATGTAGGTATAATATAATATGAATTTAATAAGTTCATAATAGTTGATATAACATATTCCCATTATTTTATTATTTTCCACTTGAGCCATAATTTAAAGCTTTTCTCAAAATATTTGGTAGCACTTCTGTAGGTGTTATAGATGTCTTCAATTGAGCGGTTGGTAAAATGACAATTTGAGCGAATCTTTGTCCTTCTGTCAATGTACAATCTGAATCTGCAATGAACACACTGCTGAGTTCTCCATTGTATGTTGGGTCTACCAATCCGCTTCTCAAAACACCTAACAAATTAGTTGAAGATCTGGCAATTATTATTCCGCAGTAATTTAAAGGAATTACAACTCTTTCTTTATAAAAAATCAAAATTTTTTCATTTTTTTTACATATATATTCTTCTTTTACTTTTAAGTCATATCCGCTATCGCACACATAATTTTTAAATAATTTGACATTCGAAAATATTTGAGGAAGGTATAAGAATTTTGCGGTATTGTAAATTTGATTAATGGACGACTCGATATTCCTATGATCGACAGTCACAGTAGGAAGTTTAAAATATTTTGCAAAACACTCAAACATAATGTGTTGTTTTTCAATATATTCAATGGTTAATATGTCAAGACCATTATTACGTTTGATCATCATGTTCAAAATAAGCTCGTAATTTTCTTTCATAGGTAGAATTATTAAAATTTTTGATTTTTTATCGTCTAACAGACCCAATTCCGCCATTTGAGAAAAAATTGTGTCAATTTGTAATTCGTGTTGGTTAAAACCGGCAAATAAATTATGAATCATATAGTATATAATGACAGCAAAGGAGGATCGATCGAATATACCAGCTTGAGTTCTATTTTTTTGCGAATACATTAGATATGCCAGTGTAGTTATTGGATTTAATGGATGAAGGAAGTCGTGCCTTTTTGTGTCTTCATCATAGTCCACTAAAGAATATGTTTAGATGATAATAAAATCAATCAAATAAAAATCTGTTTAACTTACCAAAATTTACCGGATATTCTCTTGGTAGTTGTTTTAAAACAGTAGTTTTAAAACAGCAACAAACACCATCAACAAATAATTGGGCGCTCATATTTCGGATTTATTGGCTTAGAAACAGCAATTTCAAACTGCAGAATACGTGTGCAGTTATTACCTATATATATATATATATTCCCCTAAAATTATGTTTTTTATTCAAAACAATACATACTTTGTAACTTGTTTCTATTATGTCATTATTGAAGACACGTGCATTAAAAATTAGTCGATTGAATGCTAATATTTATTATACATATTTATATTTTCATGAATATTTAATTTCTTTGTGAGATCATTTAATTTACGGTGCAATTTACAAATACTAAGCGTAAACAGTTTTTGTTGTTTTAAATTATGACATATATATATAATTGGGTGGCCTTTCTTTAGTACTCAGTTTTGAATATTTTTTTTGTGATCAAGATGTATTTTGTAGATATTCAAGGTTTTGAATATAAAAAGACACATCCGTTTTATATAAAAGAAATCTCAATTATAACAGACAATGACGAACTTATTCATCAATTTGTCAAAATGCCAATAAAAAACTATGATTTGTCCGACAAAGAACGAGCCCATAATTTTTTTTTGACAAAAACATTACATGGAATAGAGTGGAACACCAAAAATCCCGAAATTAATTTTGAAGATATTGGATCATTTCTGGCGACGCACATCCCAAGTGATAAAATTATTTATGTGAAACGATTAGTCAAAAAGACCATATTGAGTGATTACGTAAAAAATATTATAATTAATTTAGAAGATATTAACTGTCCATCTTTAAATAGTCTTAAAAATGGTAATATAAATTTATTCCACTGTGGAAAACATTTATTTAATAATTTAAATTGTTCAATGCAAAATGTTAAACTATGTAAAAATTGGTTCTCAAATATAAAGAAATAAATTCAGATTATTTACTTAAATATAGATTTTTATTTATCTCAATTCATTTTTAACATGACGCTCGACATGTTCGGACGGCATATAGTAAGGAAATATCTTAATGATCATAGAAAATCACTCCCCAATAAACAAAATGTGTCAACAACTTCTAATATAGCTCAACAAATTGACAGCCTAATAACGAAAAAACTTGATTTACTAAGATATGAATTCGAACAGAAATTGCAATCATTAAGTCCTGCCGGCAATCTTTTGAGCCAAATTCAAAAATTAGAATCTGATTTTAATAATAAATTAGCTTCGGAATTCACTAAAAACTCCACGAAAACTTCTTTAATATCAAATGAAATAAATAGTTTAAAACAAGATTTTGAAAAAAAATTACGCTCTCTTGAGGGGCATTTTATTATAAACTTAAATATTGGTCCAAATAAGGAGCCTGTAACAAATTTTCTTAGATTAAGCACGGGCGGTTACAAATATATAATACATATTGCTGAGTGTGAATTATTATTGGTGAAAATTAGTGAAGATCTTAATAAATTTCATATTTATGTTAATGGAGTACATGTACCTTCTATTATTGGAAAAAAATTGAAAAAAAATGATATAATTAATATAAAAGACGCAACAAATACTGTGAAGAATACGGTTCGTGTAATTTTTTTTGTAAAGTACCCAGTTTATGTGTAGTGAAATTAATTCATAAATAAAAACAATCTGCTTTATTATTTACAAATAAATTATCTTCTTGAAAAACATTTGCATTTTTTTCAAATTAACATATTGCAATTACCTATACCTACACGTGTACAAATATTATTGATAATCTGTGTAACTTTCCGCGAGATTCAGAATTAATTAAATATTACATATTCTTGAAACAACAAAAGGATTTGTTTTTCAATTTGAAAATTGTATTTCCCTACACGTGTACATGCATTATTAATATAATAGAAAATTTATTGGATGCACTTTGTGATCAATTAAACATGCACACTCTCATAAAACAACAAAGGTAATTGTTTTCAATTATTAAATTGCTATTACTTACACGTCTGGAAATATTTGTGTAGAGATGGAAATTAAATATTCAGAAATCAATCTTATATATAGCGAGAGTTGGCGTTTTAAAAATAGTACAATTTGCTAATCCTTTACTATAAAAAAACATGTCGGTTTTCCCTTCAACCGTTAAAGTCGTGTATGCCGGTCCGGATGTGTCCGTGTTCGAAGTTGATTTCACGGAAGAGTTAAATGAGCACGAAGAACTAAATGCCCGCGAAAAAATTAAAGACGCCATAAACAATTATCGGCGTGAATGTTTTCGTTGTGGCGAATCGTTCTTCGTGTGCGGTTGGAATAGCGGTTTCCAACTGACCTCTTCTGTCGTGGTGAGGGAAGAGCCTGCGAACAGGACCTTCACCAAAATTGAAATCAGCTTCCGGTGGAAGTTAAGTCTCTTTGAGGAGGGGTGCGTGCAAGACCGCATAAAAGAACGTTTAAATAGCAGAGAAAAAGACTGCCCCTGCGGCAAAAGATTACGAATCTTTTATTGGGATTCGGGATTCGGCATGCACTCCCTGGTGTGTCCGGCCGCCAGAGAAGTCGAGGCACAGCAGCGGCGGAAAGAAGAAGAGCGGCGGTTGGAGGAGGAACGGGAACGAGAGAGACAGGAATGGGAAGGGGCAGATGATGATGTAAGTACATTTATATTGATAATTAAAACATCTTCTTATGTTAATTTTTTTATTTCTATTTCAGATCGAAGGGGCAGCAGCAGATCGTCGCAATTTAGAGGAGGCGTGACGGGAAACAGCTGATGTAAGTACATTTATATTGATAATTTAAACATTTTCTAATCTTAATTTTTTATTTCTGTTTCAGATCGAAGGGGCAGCAGACTGAATCAAAAATTATGGATATAGGAATATTATTTGTATAATAGATAGGTATTAAATATATTTAAATTGTATGTAAATATGTATAAATGTATAAAATTGTATGTAAATAAATGTAAAAAATTATATGTAATTAATAAATTATTATATTATAACTTTTTTTGTTTTGTTTTTGTTTTTTTTTTCTACACTTGGAAGGAAATAGATAATTCGACTGAGACCAAGTTGCACCCGAATTAAAAGGGTCAATCGACAATCATTGGGAAGATTCGTATTAGTTCGCTAATTTGCTTTGAAAAATATGCTGTGATTGGTTGTTACATTCGGTTTTGAAATATTCACATATAATCAGCTGTAGCAAAGGTCGGCCTTATTTGTTCTAAAACGATAGTCTTCTCTCTAACAGAATATTGTCTCTCTCTCACACTCTTTGGTTTTATTGTTCATATTAAAGTGTTGCCAATTTTGTTGCACCCCAATTTAATTCGCTAGGTCAATGGATGGCTGCTTCCCACTTGAAAGGTGCCGAGAGAGAATGTCGACGATATCGAGCAGACCACCCGGTCAGAACGATTAGTCTGTGTTTGTCATTAGTTACCCAAATTGTAATTTGTTTATTTTAAATATATATTTATTGTTAATCGATTTGTGTATACTTTCTGTTACACCCCGAGGTACCACAACCCCCCTTATTCTTGCAGGACACAGGTATATAAGAGGGCTAGAGATGAAAGAAGACCAGTCTTTAAAAATCAATAGATTAGTCTTTTTAATTGTAAAAAGAACGGGTGAAAAATGGCAGAAAGCGTTGATGCTTGGTTAAGTGAATTTAGTCAGTTCGATTTTGATCAAATTCGCAATTACATAGTGACGTCTGAGAATTACATTTATTCGAATCTAAACGATCCTGATACGCCAGTTTCAGATTTGTTAAACGAAATTTTTGTTCCATGGCGAATCTTTCGTGTTGGTATATTCACCTCTTTAAATAGTGAAACTATAAAAACATGTTTTAATAACAAATTATTGTGTGATAAGCTAGTGGCCAATTTAACGTATTGTTTTGAAAATAAAGAAAATATTGAATTCAAAGATTTGGTGAAATTTGTCTCAAATCCAAATGAATTTCAAATGGATGAGGAGAGTGTTTCACGTCTTGAACAAATGAACCCACAACATTTATTATATTACTGCTTAATCATTTGTTCCGATTCATTGGATGAGACAAATTTTAAAAGAATATGTGAAAATTTGAATATTAACAACATATTCGCCAATTATTACACTATGAAGCACTTACAAAGACACTTTAAATTTTGTTAAAACAAATCTTATGTATGTTATTTATTAGATAATATTTATTTATAGTATATGTGTATTTTTATTATACATTTAATTACCAACATAATGTGATTCATTAACATCAAAAGTAAAATTTATTAATTCCATATGTTTGTTTTGATTAAAGTTCATTGAAGCAATAGAAAAGTGTTTCTTTAGACGAAAACAATAATTAGAGAACAACTTTCGCTTTCAAGCTGAGGATCGGATGCCGACACTTAATATTCCGTGCCACCGTTATGTAATGTGTCGTCATCTAATACATGTAAATTCTCACAATTGTCTATACATACGTAAATAAGATGACGAATGCACACGTGTAGTGAGCAGCGACATTGGAGCATTATTTAATTTGATATTCATTTAACATCTGAATAACGGTATTTTTTTTATAATTGCAAGTGCATTTCCTATACCTACACGTGTCATATTAATTGATATTCATTTAACCTTTGCAAATATTATTTTCAGTATTTAACTAATAACGCCATCTATTACAGATTGCTTATACTTTATTTTCAAAAAAAAACAGCCTTTTTGGCGAATTTTTTTTCACAGGGGTAGATCTTCAACAGGGGAAACTTTTTTATAGGGGCTGTTTTTTTATAGTGGTAGGGATTGGGGCTAGGGGTTGGATTTACAGCAGTAATGACCATTTCCCTCTACTCATCTGCTTCACATTGACAACAGTAAGTGTGCAACTGCTTCACATAGTCAAAATTATATTCAGTGTTAGACATAAGTAGTAAAGTCATAAATTGTTAACAAAAGAAGTCACAGTGGCCAATAGGGAGCCGATTAGTGACAAAATTTTAAGGGGTGGTTACCATTGAAACAGGTACCCATCTAATCACGGGCCCAACAGTAATCAGTTTCATACTTGTGGTAAACAGTTGTGAAATTTGTTTCTTGTGCCGTTTTCTCGTGAAAATAAAAAGAAAAACTCTCTTGTAAAGATGTCGTCTCAAAAGATGTACCAATTACCAAAAGGTAGGCTCTTTTAGGGGTAATTTTTGTAGAATTTGTGTAGCGTTGTTGTAGTGTTAATTAATAAAACTTGTAGAATCGCATATAGTTTTTATCCGTAGACCTGAGTGTTGAGTATAAAATCCTCTAGCGCGGTAGCTCTGCCTTGAGTGGAGAATGCCGAGAGACGCGAGGTCTTACCCCGCAAGTTAATTTAGCATTTAAAAAGGCAACCGCTCGGCCAATGCTAAGTCTTTCCAGGCACGACAATCGTTTCTTCTTTACATGGCTTGTTGAGGTTGTAGGTTGTAATTTTTTTAAGTCATGAAGTTCTATTGATTGACTCATGTCTTCATTCTCTAGTTCCGCATAGTAATTATCAACTGTTGCCTGTTCTTCGTTTTCTTCATTATATACAAAATCAAATTGAACAGGCATTTCAACTGCAATAATAGGTTCTATTGCTGAAGGACCAACAATTTCAAGTATTGAATTTGTAATGTCGTTATTTGGTGCTTTAATACACGGTCCTCCACCAGTACCATGAGCGTATTTTTTTTGTTTTGTAATTTTTGACTTCACATTACATTTGATGTCCGTCCACGTCTGTTAATGTAAAACCAATTAGTTTAATAATATATTTGCAATTCATTTTAATTCCTTGCGTTACTGTTCTTTGGATTTAGAAGGCCCTATATTATTTAAATCATCAGCAACTTTTTGCCACCAACTTGTAGCTTTGGCTTTGGTCCATTGGTTATCAAATTTTTGCGTATTTAATTTTGGGTTGCTTTTGATGAACTCAATTAAGAATTCTTTTGGTTCTTTTGTAGCATATTTTTTTGCACTAGTATTTGACATATTTGTTTATATTCATGTACTAATATAACAACTTTTTAACACACAAAAGACTTATACGCAATACAAAAATATTTGAGACCCTAAAAATCTCTCTTATAAGAAGAGTAAAAATAAGTCTATTTTGTTCCGTTTATTCTGAGTGTCGAGATTTAAATTCTGTGTGTCGAGATTTTGAATTTCTCACTGTCGACTTTTTCGAGAATAGACCCCCAGGAGCCAGTCTTAGAAAAAAATTCGATTCAAAGTGAAAAGTGTGTTTTTGCGGTTTTTTTTTAAATTCGTTTGCGATTTTTTTTTTCTGTTTTTCTCGTTTTACGAGTTGTGAGTGTTTTTTTGGTATTATTTTTTTCATTTTTTGTCCTGAGAAAAACATTTGTTCTCGTTTTACGAGTAGTGTGAGTTTTTTTGGTTTTTATTTTTCTGTGTTTTTGTTGTTTCAATGTTCATCTTTGTTCGTTGAACATGAAAATGCGTCGAACCATTGCTGGTTCAACGTACTTTTAAAGGGGCTCTCTTTAATCGTTCACCCGGATAAAGAGGCCACTTTATTTTCTTTTTTTGGTCCATTGCACGATAGCCTAAGGGCTATCATGGACGAAGAAGCTACCTTTCACAAGGGTAGGCACGTTGTTGAGGGTCTTGTGAGCCTCTTCAACTTGGGATCGAGCGAATATCAGCAAGATCCTTGCGAGGTCCTCTACCAAGTTCTAGATTTGGGTTTCGCGTCTAACAAGTCAGGTTTGTTATCTGACTTGGTAGTTTTAAAACTATTTTCTCAAATTAGATGCAACAATTGTAATTTAGAGGCAGCCTCGGCTACCACTTTATTGCCGATTTTCCACATCAATACAATCGTAAATAAGTCAGTGCAGGAAGCACTAGAACACGACCTGTGGTCCCAGATGCCCGTTGTCGGGAATAAATACTGTGGAAATTGCTCAATAGTTTGTGACGCGGCTGAGGACCCATCCAACTGTGTGGTGGAATATTACCCACAGTATGAATTTGTTGAATGTCTTGTTTCAGAATCATTAACTAAACCCCATAATAACGTGATTGAAATTAATCGGAAGATTAATATATATGGTAAGAGCTATGAGCTCATATATATATGTGTTCATGTAGGACATCGTGTCGATGGGGGACACTGTTTTTCTTATACGAAAGGGGTTGGAAATGATTTTGTTTTTTGGAATGACATTCACGTTAGGCAGTGTAGATGGGATGAGATAGTGTCAAATTTGAGTGAATACGAGAAAACTCCTTGTTTTCTCATATACAAACAGGAAACAGTAGTTGTTGAACCTGTTGCTCAATCTCAGCAGCAGAATGTGGTATGTATTTCTCAAATGTCAGTGGAGGACATTGCTGTCGCTTCCACACTGACAAAACGTTCCGAGGATTGTTACACTTTAACAGACATCGATTCCTTAAATGAGTGCGAAAGGGAAATTGACAGTGCACTTGTGCTTTCCAGATCTCCGGATTGTTTTGTAGATCAAGGTGCACTGTCAATTTCAGGAGTACCAGGTTACAATAAGTTTTGTAAAAATAAAAAATTATTGGCAGAACTTACTAAAATTGATTTCAATAAAAACGTCGAGTTATCAGATGCCGATATTGTGAAGGAAGAGGAATTTGGAGGGGAAACTTTCATAGAATTCAGCCTGGGTAAAGACACGATGTCTTCATTGGACATATTTGTCGTGGTGTCCGTGGAAACGCACAAATTTAAATATCTATCTAAAATTCAGTTAAAAAAACTCTTTTTAGAAAAATGTCTATTGACGGCGATAATTGATCTTCCTGCTCATTGTCAGAGCAGGAAAATAAATAATCTTTTCTATTTGGGAGCCAACACCAATGTTGCTACCAATATTTTGATTCACTCTAGTGATTGGAAATTGGTAGCAACATTGGCGATGGCTAGATTTAAAAAAGAGATACAAACCAAAGTTAGTGGCATTTACTATTACCATGCCCACCATAAAATTTTAATGGATCCAAAGAAATACATACATTCATATTTGTCGAAAATTATTAATACAAATTTAGTATTAATATCACAATTGCATATTGCCATTAATTTTACCTTTAAAAATAAAGTGCTTTTGTTGAAAGTTTCGGAATTTGAAAAAATATTTAATACCCGGACGCTTACAAAGTACCGAAAGTACAATGCGCCTCCATTTAAGCAGTTTCGTTAAGTGTGGAATTGAAAACAAAAAATTGAAGAACGTTACCTATTTCCAAGGGTACGAGACAAGCGCCCATACGTTGCCAAACAAACTCCATGTGCCCTTAAATCACATCGTTTTATTTAATAAATATAAAATGCCATCAGACAGTGTCCAGCAAACTATGCTGAGAAACATTTGGCAAGAAAACGATGCTAATTTAATGGCATATGAATTTTTTTTACAGAATTTTGAAATGTTTTGTCTATGTGTAAGAAGCCTAGGTAAGGTTCGGTAGAATTCGCTCATTTTCGGTATATGGACCGGTTTGGGAGTGCTTATATTGGATCCGGTGGCCGCACACACATTTTCGCAAAAAAATTTTGCTATCTCCGTTATTCCCCTGTGTAAGATAAATTTTATTGGCTTATATGAAAGAGAAGACGAAGGAGAACACAGCCACACAAAAAATTTCAAAAAAAAATGGGTGCAAAAAAAGTTATGGCCGTTTGAATTTTTTTTTTTCTCTGTGTAAGATAAATTTTATTGGCTTATATGAAAGAGGAGACAAAGGAGAATACAGCCACACAAAAAATTTCAAAAAAAATGGGTGCAAAAAAAGTTATGGCCATTTGAAAATTTTGAAATTTTTGATCGATTTTTCACTCTTATTTGGCAGTGGAAGAAAATTTTGTTTGCTTAATATGATGGAAGCCAGCAAGGGAAATAGAATGGCACAGGAATTTTGAAAAAAATGCCTACAAAAAAAGTTATGGCCATTTAAAAATTTTCGAAATTTTTTATCTCCGTTATTCGCCTGTGCAAGATAAATTTTATTGGCATATATGAAAGAGGAGACGAAGGAGAATACAGCCACACAAAAAATTTCAAAAAAAAATGGGTGCAAAAAAAGTTATGGCCATTTGAAAATTTTCAACTTTTTTATTTCTCTGTGTAAGAAAAATTTTATTGGCTTATATTGAGGAGGCCAGCAAGGGAAATAGAATGGCATGGGAATTTTGAAAAAAAAATGGGTGCAAAAAAAGTTATGGTCATTTGAAAATTTTGAAATTATTTATCTCCGTTATTCGCCTGTGTAAGATAAATTTTATTGGCTTATATGAAAGAGGAGACAAAGGAGAACACAGCCACACAAAAAATTTAAAAAAAAAGTGGGTGCAAAAAAAGTTATGGCCATTTGAAAATTTTCAACTTTTTTATTTCTCTGTGTAAGAAAAATTTTATTGGCTTATATTGAGGAGGATAGCAAGGGAAATAGAATGGCACCGGAATTTTGAAAAAAAATGGGTGCAAAAAAAAGTTATGGTCATTTGAAAATTTTGAAATTATTTATCTTCGTTATTCGCCTGTGTAAGATAAATTTTATTGGCTTATATGAAAGAGGAGACAAAGGAGAACACAGCCACACAAAAAATTTCAAAAAAAAATGGGTGCAAAAAAAGTTATGGCCATTTGAAAATTTTCAACTTTTTTATTTCTCTGTGTAAGAAAAATTTTATTGGCTTATATTGAGGAGGCCAGCAAGGGAAATAGAATGGCATGGGAATTTTGAAAAAAAAATGGGTGCAAAAAAAGTTATGGTCATTTGAAAATTTTCGAAATTTTTTATCTCCGTTATTCGCCTGTGTAAGATAAATTTTATTGGCTTATATGAAAGAGAAGACGAAGGAGAACACAGCCACACAAAAAATTTCAAAAAGAAATGGGTGCAAAAAATGTTATGGTCGTCATTACTAGAGTATTCGATTTTTCACACTTTTTCTACGTTTACTTAAAGATTTCGATGTGCTGAATCGAATAAAGCCAACATACCTTAGTGAAAAAATGCTTAGTTTTCGAGTTAGAGGGCATTAAATATGGTACCGCAAAAATATTCGATTTTTCACACTTTTCCAATGTTTACTTATAGATTTCGATGTGCTGAATCGAATAAAGCCAACATACCTTAGTGGAAAAATGCTTAGTTTTATAGGTATAAGGCTTTGAAAATATAGGTTAGGTGTACAGCTTTGGGGTTTTCACCATTAAATTCTACATTAAAAATACATGTAATAAGATTATTTTCACATCGGAAAATCCCGTGGAAATTGTAGTTGTATAGTGAAAAATAAATGAAAAATCGCGTTTTTCTCGAAAACTGTTAGGTGTACAGCTTTGGCGTTTTCACCAATGAATTGTACGGTAAAATTACATATTTACGAGACGAAGGAGAAATAGAATAACAAATATTTCCAAGGTAAAATAAAACAGCAAACAAGACAATTGAAAAATACGTTAAAACATTATTTAAAATGATTTTTTATTTTTTTTAGTAAGACGATCATCTATTCCTCTTTTTCTTAAATCAATTACGTTTTCAGCAACAATCAGGTTGGCCTTTTTTCTTATGCTTCTTAATGTGTGTATGTAAGTGTAACATCGATCTTAGCGGCTCGCTTTTACTTTGGTTCTGCCAAAATTTACGGTTACTTATTTTTTTATCTTTACTACATAATAAAATTTCAATTAAATCTTTAATATCTTTTGAAGAAAATGTTTACTTTTGTGCGCTGCCACTAATACATGGTTCTGAAAAACAAATAAAAACGTATTTAATAAAAAACAAAACATTTTTTTTAATAGATATTCGTTACCATTTATAGGTCCCTTTTTCAGTTTTTGAATTTTGCACCCGCTGGCATTTCGGTACTAGTTTTACTAGTACCAACTCCTGATGGATGCTACCTGTTCCATTATACTTCTGCACGTCTGACACAGATTTGTTTGTCGTCAATCACTTTAAAAAACACATTTTTTAACAAACTTGTACACTTTTTCTATAAATTTGTTATCTTGAAGTGTTGCAGTACATATGTATATGGAGCAGTTGACGACATCACGAAACTTTCCATTATCATCCCCGTCTATCATCTTTTACTGTAAGAAAACCGCGTACTTTTTCAGACTACTTAAATTTGCCCATAAAATATAGTGTCGTCGACATATGATTGTAGCGAATTTTTTTGGAAACTAGTTGACTTGCTAATGTTGCATAAATTTTTAACGAAAAGTGCAAAATTTTTTCATCGCAACTGGCAAATGAAGGTCTAGGGATTTGTTCGTATTGTGCCATTGCTGTACTTAATGCAGTTAATAATCTTGTAAAAATATTAAGTGAAAATATTTTTATTGTCGGTAACTGATTACTATTTGTCAATTTGTATGTTTCTAAATCTTCACTTGTTGTCCTTACTACTTTGTTCCTTACGAATTGTTGATTGTGCATTGAAGTACATTGTACATTGTTTTCGGTTTCTAGTAGATACTTTACAATATTGTAATCTACTCTCAAGCCTTCTATTGTGCTGCCTTCTAAGAAATATATCAATCTAATTACCGATCATATATATATATATATATATATGACAAAGACAGTTCCAATGGAAGTGCTGGAATTTGAAATTTGTATCAATCAACAATTCAGTTAGCATACAACCCGTTATTTCCCGAAAGTGCGTTTTTACTCACGTTGGGGCCCTTTCGTGTCGGATGCTTGGAGTCCTGAAAATGCAAACTTTGCATCGGAAGGTGTTCTCATGAAAGGACTTGTTTCTGTATAACTTATAGAACATAAAACTATCAGAATTATAACAATGTATAATGGATAAGGATATTTGTTAACTTTGAACGATTATCCGCGATTCTAGTTTGTTGATGGCGACGCATGGTGCACAATTTCAATTCAATATGGGTTGCAATTATTTGACAGTCCCCATAAATTTTTTGAAATTACTTGATCATAGTTAAATTTTATTTTTGAAATCTTTTAAAACTGCTTTATTCGTATTGATTTAGCGTGTGTAAAGCACAAAAAGAAGATTTTCTCAAAGTAAGTGAAATACATTTATTTCATTAAATAGTTTAAACATATTTTGTGGACAATTTTCTTTTTTTTTGTTTTGTGTCTCGCGGTTTCTTTTCTGTCTTATTCTTAAGGCAACCCAGGCAGACATGCGCTATTTCGGCCCCACTTTTCTACTTCCCAGCGAAGGAAAATTTTGAAGAAAAATATGACACTTGCTTCCTAAGATGTAAATTTCGATCACGCAATGGTACTTTTTACTTTCTGCTAACTTATGTTTCTATTTCTGTATTTTGCAAAATTTATTATCTGTTTTTCAACCCTTTATTCACTTTTAGTGCACGTACTAATTACTTGTGGGCTTCGCCAATTTTAAATAGTTCTTTTTGTGCTTTTTGTTGCTTGTGGTGCATTGCGCATTTTTATTTTCGGCATGTTGCGTTTCTCACTAGCTATTTACGCACAAGAAACGCCAATCAGACGTTGAAGACGCTGTTCCAGACGCCAGAACTCAATTCGACTTGGACTTCAGGAATTACATCGGCTGTAACCAATGTACAAGTACTCTTTTTCTCACTATTTGCTTTGCGTGCACCTTTCTATCTTTTCTACTGTGCTATTGAAGTTATTTTTTGGCCTATCGCGGCAAGGTAATTAAAAATAACTAATTTTTTAGCCCCGCGTTGTCCATTTTGCCTACGATTTTAAACACAAAATTCAACTATGAACTATAACATTAGAAAATTAAGCTTTGTAAGGAATCTGCATTTATCACATAGTCAACACAGTTATAAAACAAGTAGACTTCGACATCCCCTTCATCTATTACTACGTTGATGACACGATTCTTGCTGTGCCTAAAGAAAGAGTTGATGACATTGTTCACATTTTCAACAGTATACACCCTAGAATTCAGTTTACACTAGAACTAGAATAGGAGATGTCGATCCCATTCTTAGATATGCTTCTAATACGTCAACTAGACGGTATTATTACTAACTGGTACTCCAAACCAAGAAGCTCAGGCAGAACTTTGAATTATGTCTCCAGCCATTCCATAACACAAAAATTAAACATCACAAGCAATTTAACATATAGGGCTATTGCATTAAGTGACCCTATGTTCCACACTCAGAACCTGCACAAAACAATATTACTTAATAATAATTACCCAATAAATTTAATCAATAAATCACTTTACAAATACAAAACTAGATATATATACAACCTCACAACAAAAAACAGAAACAATCATTCAGATACCATGTTACCACTTACACCGCCACACGAAACAGATATAATTCATTTCACCAAGTACTCCTACATCCTCACACTAAGCAACAAAATATAAAAACTGTTAAACAAACAAAACGTAAAATTAGCATTCTACCCGGTTAAAACAATTAACACATTATTTACAAAACTAAAAACAAAAGTAACAAAAGGCAAAAACTCAAATGTCGTATACAAAACCAATTGCTTAGATTGTAGTGGTTGCTACATAGGCCAAACAAAACAATACATTCAAACAAGTGCCAGACAAAACCAAAATGAGTGCAGTGAAAAATATATAGATAAAAAAGAAAAGACCGCATTGACCCGACACCAAATTAATAAAAAACAAAATTTCGATTTCAATAATGTACGAATCCTGGATCATGAACCTGACTATAACCGACGTCTCCTTAGTGAAATGATTTTTATAAAAACGTTCAAAAACAATATTAACAATAGATCTTATGTACAGAATCTAAGTAGCATCTATTCAAATTTGATAAGTAGAATCGAGCCAACACACACAAATACACAGATTAATAGTGGGAGTACAATGACTAGACAAGAATCCAGCTAATTGTTCAAATTTAGTGTCGTCCCATATACATTGATTTTAACGTGTCCTGTGTTGTTACTGATTTTATTTATTTTAATTTATTTTATTTTATCTTTTTACCTCAATTGTTACTAAAGTCTGACTGTGATATCCATCTGTGTTATTCACGACAATCGTTTTTTACTTATTTTATTTTATTTATACAATAAGTGTTAATTAATTATGTGCCGTAATGTATTTTTGTGCTTTTCTATTCCAACAACATATGTTCTACCTGTACTATTAAGTTAACGTTTAATTTTTGGTAATTATAATTTCATTAAGACTTTTATAAAAATGTAAAATGATGTTTCCACAATTTTCCAGCCTGATGAAGAAAACGTAGTTTTCGTAATGTCGCAATTTATTAAAGAGTTATGATATTAATGGTATAACTTGGTATTTTATTGGTCCGTATCCCACGAATCCCACATCTTTTAAGGTTAAGGCTTTGTTTTGGTTTCCGAATAATAAATTGTCAATTAAGACAATGACCATAGTCAAACGCCTTTACCGAGTTTTTAAATTTGTAAACGGGTGGAAGTACTTCCGCAACAAAATTGCCGAGTGGAATTTATTCGCAAATAGTCAATTTTGCATTACATGTGCTACAATTGTGTAAAGTGTAATTATTGTGTAATTGCTGCATCTCTTTACCGATTTTTGATCTTTGTTAACTGCATTTAACTGCATTTATATTTTTATGTACAATTAACGTTGGAATGTGGTCAACCATGCCGCTTCCAATTTTGTTCCTGTTTCCCCCGAATTGTTACTGCATTTAACACCGCATCCGCATATATTTCTTAATGTGTTTCTGAATCCTTTCGGCGATTCTTTTGAATCAACCCCGAGAATAAGGGGATGAGAGTTATGTCGTAAACCGCATTTTATTTTACTTGAATCTATTCTTTAATTTTACTTTCTTGTTTTGAATTACTTTATTTTCTTTTATTTATTCTGAATTAGCCTAGGGCTAAGTATTCTAATTGCCCGAATTAATCAACGCTCTTTTAGAACTTCTGATTCCCCACCGCTGAATTGTATGCTATTTTGGGGTGTTGTTCTCAAAATCCTCAACTCAAAATCCCTTTTCAGATTTCCACAGATAAAATTCGCTGCAAAGTGCAAATTAATTCATTATTTTCGACATATAAAATTCCCATGCGGGAAAGCTATGTCAGTAGAAAATCTGTCTGCAAATCTGTCTCTTTTCTGGCGCATTGCGCCTCTGTAGTTTTTGTTTTGTGTTTGAGTTTTAAAGAATTTTCTTTTGATTTAATTCCGAAGTGTGATTTTAATTAGATTGAATTTATTTATAAATTCTTTTGTGTAAATAACATAAAATAAAACAGATTGTACTTCCTTGTTGTTCTTTTCCTTTTGTTTAGAAATTTTTTGGTAAATCACTGCAAAAGCCAAAATTTGACATAAAATAATTAATATCTCAAAAACTATAAATTTTAGAGATATGGTATCCTACATAAAGTCATACTAAAATTTGATAAGGAATCCAAAAATGAAATAAAAATTGAGGTGTTCCATATAAAATAACAAAGTTAGTACCGACTTCCGGTATAACCGGATGTGCCACCATTTCGAAAATATTTTTAATCGATCAACCCCTATGTCTTACCCATATAGCCAATATTTTATAATTTTCTGACTTCCCGTTTTTTAGATTCTTGGGGCGGGAGGTTTGTACCACCAATAGAGTATGGTATGGTTTGTATCGTATGGGCATTTCTTGTAGCTACTGATGTTTACAATTTTTGGTATAGTCCCGTTCATCTTGCTGGGTTGTGGTTGCCTTGTAACGTCTAGGTAGTATTTGATTTATTTGATTGGGTTTTGGAATGTCCACCTGATTTCTATTCCGAAGGCATAATAGCCATGTATTAGATTATATTGTATTGTTGGTAAATTAAGCATTAAAACATTTAACTGGATGTGATGTTATTTTTTTACTTGTCGACTTTTATACTTCTTACATTTATCAAGACTATCATAGATTTATATTTAATTATGATTAACACTTTCATACTTAATTGTTACTCCATTTTATATTAATTAAGTTAATTCAACTGCGGATATTGTATTTGGCAATGTCTGCTTAGATTCCATATATTTTGGTATCGCCGTTTTCGTACTGGCGGAGCAATCGTTCAACAATCTAATGCATCATCTAAACAACTACAATAATAAATAACCCGTATTTGAGGAACATTGCTTTAGAGAGTTTTTCAGTGTAGTCCCTTAAACACTTTGTTAATATAACAAAACTTGATAGTCATCCAGGTCAATTTTTATGTTTCTCGAGTCTAATCAATGATTAGGCAATTTCTTGAGTACAAGGGTAGTTTCAATAGAATATTAAGGAACTTGGCTAATCAAATTGAAATTGATAAATTATGAATTTACCTGTATACTAAACTTTGTGCTGCGACTTTAATGTAAAAAAATCCCAATCTTAAAAGAAGTATGAACAATTACTTTTTTCTCAAATACTGCTCTATTTAATTCTTGTTCATTTACTTCTATATTTACCCATTATATCCCAATTACAACTTAACACAAAAAGACCAAATTAGAGAGAGAAAAGTAACTGCAGCATGCGCTATCACATTAGTGTTTCGTCTAAGGTTCACGGGTTAGTTATTAAGTAACTTATGTTAGAACACTACACCATAATGGCTAATTCAATGAAAGGTAAAAGTTCAACACAATGTTCAATTACTAGAACGTTTTAAAATTAATTCATATATTTTCAGTTTTAAAAATACTTCAGTTTATTTTAGACATAACAGTACATATTTGGGATCTAAAATTTGGCAAATATCTTATTTATTCAGCACTTTTCTTCACAGTGAGTTCAATTTGCCTCCAATGTATATGTTTTCTCTACCATCCTGAGCTTAATTACATCTTAGATAATGGTTTATCTTTCTCGGCACAATTATTTGTAAATTTTTATCGAGTCCCAATCTCTTTAATGTTTCATTATCATTTTAAGGCCCTTTTGGCGCTTTGTATTTGCAATCATCTTAGAGAAAATGTGGTATTTAAATGGAAATGTAATTTATTTCGCACATTGCATATAAATCTCTGCTACAATCGCATAACGGAAGAACAACTAATCAAATATGGAACCCAATGGATACGCTTAATTAAAATTCATTTACTTTTCATGACATTGTCCGCAGCATACGTCCTCATAGCATTATTGGATGATCGCTTGATTGATTTCTATTATCCTTTTAAATTAATTCAAAATATCAGTAACGAATTCATCTTCTAACTAATCAGAATGTGCTATGTATTTTACATGATGATTACGTGTTATCTTATGTATGGTATAATGTACTGCTTATTGTATGAAGTTTTGAACATAAAAATCATACTAAAAATATACTAGAGCAAGATTTGTGATACACTCTGCAAAATAAATGATAAAGAATCCATTGATAATCAGGAGTTTCAGGTACTAGTCAAACATCGATTGGTTTTTCTTATAAATGGACATATACAACTCCGTAATTTGGTTAAACTTACACAGGAAATAATAATGCAAAAGTGGTTTCCTATATTTGCAATCACAGGAACGCTATTTTCAACCTTTGTAATATATAGTGTTAGTATATATAGCGTTAGTATAAACACTTAGAATCAAAATAATTGAAATTTTATGCTAATGTTATAGGATAAGTTGAATCATTTAGGCATTGTAAGAATGATAATGCTTACTGCTGCCGTTGAAACCGCTATAATGTTTTGTGTTTATTGGTGAATTGTTAGAAGAGGAGGTAAATATTTTGAACTAAATATAAAAACTAATTGATAATTTGGTTTAATTTTTAGTTTGAAAGTATATATACTAGCATGTGTAATTGTATATGGTATAATTGGAGTTTCGATAATCGACAAATATATTTGATATTTTTATGCAATTTATTAAAGCCCGTGACCCTTTCTTTCTCAGAAAATTTTGTTTTGAACTTTGAATTAGGTTTAAGAGTAATCAGAGTTACTGTTTCAACAGCACTTGCATTTTACAGTTTTTCTCTAATGTAGATTAGAAATTATTTATTATTATCGAATGTTTAAGACTTTTTAGTAATTGCCTTGAAATCCAGAGTTTAGTTCCCTAATTGAGTTATTTTAAGTGTTTTAATATAATTTTTTAATTGTATTCAACAAATAGATTTATCATAATACAAATATAATAAAAAAAAATATTATTGAACTTATGTTTGCTATTTTTTTGTTCAGAACATATTGGTAATCGCTTCAAGTTATTTAACTGTAGTTCTTGCAAAGATATTGCGAAGTTTATATAACATATAAGTATAAGAAGATAAAGGGGCGATTTTTAAGGTTAACTCTAAAGATCGAATCTTTTAAAATTGAATTAGGCTTTGCCCCAAGTGCCACTTTTGATATACACCTAGGTACTTGGAGGTCATTGTAACATAATCATTGGTTTAGAGGTTATACCTTGAGTTTGTAATTAGCAAGGCAACCATTTGAAAACAAAGATTATTTGTATTAGAGGGCTAAAAATTGCGAAATCGAATTAAGTCGTAATACTTGAGATAAAAGTTGGAGAGGAGGGGATATAAGTATAATTGTTTGTTTTATTATAAAATTATTATAATATTTCTAATAAACTTGAAACAAAGGCTAAATTTGTTTATTTTTATTAAAACCTTAGGCATCATACAAAGTTCTCATTTAATAGGAAACTAAACTTTTTGGTTATTATATTAGCAACTTATCTAATTGAAAATTTTAACGAATAAAAATTTACTCATGATTCAATAATTTATTTTAACATTTCCTTCTAAACTAGACATGTATTTTTAATACTTTCAGTTTACCAAAACATATTTTAATTGAATAATAGCGTATTCGATTCGTAAACACTGTGTGCGCACTGAAGAAGTCCAGTTTGACAGCGGATTACGTCATGCACTGACCCGTTTCTACTCTAGTTCAAGTTACCATCGAATGCGAATAAACAAAAAAGAACAGTAACTATAACCTCATAATGTTGGCATGTGGTTTCATTTTGATTTACATGACTAATATGAAATATAAATTAGCCCAGCCTGATCCATACCGAAATAAATTCGATTATTGTATATGTACAAGAAAAATCCATTTTTCACTAGTGACATATATTGGTAAAATGTTACACTAGTTTCTGGTTTTCCTTTTTAAATTTATACCCATCACCCACACCTTTTCTTAAATCTCTTCTACAATACTCTGGAGATGGCCAGTCTACCCTGGCCTTGGCTGGATAAGTCATGTATGGGTGCGCGCGCGTATATGTCCATCATCAACCATGGAAAACATCCCCCTCATACCCACGCATGCGTGTGCGCGCGTCCTCATATACAAGACTTCTTCTGCAGCGTATTTCTTGCATAAGTTCTTCTTCTTGTTGGACCCCGTCTCCTTCTGGAGATCATCCCCCATACCACACCCTTATTCGATGGGCCCTGAGGATGGATACATGCCATCACATGGGACTAGGAGTGTCTCACCGCGTACTAGACTTCATTTGCACTTCTTGTAGGACCTTCTGGAGACCCCCCTACTGGATGGTCTCTGCTGATGGCATCTACCATCAGAAGCACCTTCGGGTCGTGTTATCACCACAAGATAACTACTTTCATGTGCATTAAAATTTTGTTGCGGTCGTACTTTTGTGGGTGGACGATGAGTATTCGCGGTTGATATACTCATTGGAGTGGCTTGATTTTGATCTTGTCTCGTAAAAGACTGAGACTGGTTTTCGAAGTTTGAGTTAAAGTTAGCTGGACGCTTTATGGCAGGTGAACGGTTGAAAGTTGTAGGATTTATATCCCGGTTAAAGGTTGTAAATTGATGGTTTGTCGAATTTGTAGGATAGACCGCAAATGGTGAGGAAAATTTGAGTGTATAGTTTGGTTGTCTGGAAAAGTTTTGTCGTGGTTTTGGATTATTATTTGTAGGAATGTTTCGGTTAACTTTTTGTAGGTATATTTCTTTTTGGTAAATATTCGTAAGTAGGTTAAGTTCTACATCTAAGTTTTGGGGGGGTCTTTTGTGCGCATCAATGAGCCAAGGGTGTTCTTTAGCCCATTTAGTAATGTTTTTAGTGCAACGCGTTCAAAATGATGATTTAATCCGTGGTTTACGTTATAGTTTAGATTAGCATAGCAAATTTAGCAATCTTTGTATTTTCTTATAAAAATGAAGTGGACTGTCATGTCCCTGTTCGAGTTTAACTATTTCAATAGCTAAAATAGCGTCGTCTGTTTTGTCAGCGTAAGCTGCTAATAAAGATTAACGTAGATCATCCCAATTCGTAATATTTTTATTAGCAATGAAAAGGGCGGGTTCGCCTTGATTTTTGGATTTAATACGTGAAATTATGAAATCATTTCTTGCGCAATTGGGGTTAGCGGCATCGTAAAAGTAATTGATGATTTTCTCGCTTTCTATAATGAATAGTGATAAGAGTTCTGGTTCTCTTTTAAACACTGAAACCATTTCTAGAAATTCCTAAATTTCGGAAATAGTAGTATTCTGCTCAAAATCACACGCGGGCCTCTATGTGACATTAAGTTATACTTACAGTATTGTAATCACGTTCATCAGCATATCGCCCAATCGAATTTTTCGTTGATCAGTTGTGAAAAGGTGGGTGTCGAATTTGGAACGATGCCTTCTCTCGATGTTGAATACAAAAATAAAATCAATAGTGCGTTTACGGCGATACGGACCAGTCTCTTTTCGCAAAACCGTTTGCACTATCCTACCGACTGCGCCACTTATAAATTCAATAACGAAAGTCCTCTATTTAAAAAGTTAATTTTATTTTACACACAATGTAATATTCGATAATACACTTTATCAATTAATAATTAATACAAACAATTGAATTGCAATTATAATATTAAAGTTAATAGCTCGGCAACTGTACGATATAGTTAGCGAGAGAGGAGAATATTCTCTGAATTCCCTTCTCTATTAAAAATGTAGTTTAAGTCCGTTGTCTGTTACCTTTTGCTGACTAAAGGGTTTCATGCTTATCCTGTTTACAATTGTTATTTCATAGAACAAGAATGATTAGAAATACACGTGTAATGAAATGTTCTCTTAATTTTATATCTATTGTCAATGTCAATCATCTATGTGATGACTGAAAGAAATGCTTCTGTATCTTTATGGGACACAATGGATTGCAGTACATAACTTTTATAGGTTAAGTGTTTGTTTACATATTGTAAACAACAATTAATTAACGGTAGTTGACCAACGATAGTCAACCAATTTTGTCGTTCCTGTAGGAAGGATTTTGCAGAAGTACCGCAACCAAAAGTACGTAACACTTTTTCCTCTTTCCGCGTACGCAAAATCCCTCCTAATATTTCCTATCTTCCCTATATTTCCTATATATACTCTTGCACAGCCCCTCGAAGGGGAGAATTCTCATCCTCTTAAATTTTAATAGTCTTGTTCCTCGAGATTTTATCTCAATATTTAGTAATTGTTCAAAAGCCAAAATCCAGCCAAAGTTATTGTGATTTATTTTGTATTTAAATTTCACATTGTGTTTTTCTTGTATTAAATAATAATCATTTTCATCTAATAAATATATTTAAAAAGTGCGAATTTCTCTTTCAATCGACCCCTGGACTAAAACTCTCTCCACTAAGAGTACTCTCCGGTACTGGTTGATGTTTCGAACCGAAAAACACGCCACAAAATATGTAAGAATAGTACACGAAAGCCGAACGAGTCCGAAAAGATGTAGAGCGTACGCATTGCGCACTTTCATAATCACTACTTTTCCTCTATTCTTTCGTTCTATTCTCCTTGTTCTATGCTTAATTTTATTCTCAACCAGCTTACGTGTTCTGGATCTAGGAATGTCACAGAGGCTTTCTTCAATATTATTTCTTTGATTTACTACGTTTTAATCAAACTTACAACAAGAACTATATTGTTTTTAAAAAAACTGTCTTTTTTTCGTATCACACGAGCCCAATAGATTAAATCTTACAAAGCTATACAAACTAATCACTATTCAAAGATCTTCGAACACATGAATTTAGAAAAGTAACACAAAATTTAGACCTTTAACATTTAGTTCGTAACGTCATACACGTTTTTCTTTTAACTTGAACTTCATCGATGACTCTTTCTACCAGCCTAAATAACGGGCGGAAAAGATATAGCAATAGTTTAAATGAATTGAATATATTTTAGTAAAATTCCTTAAAACATCCCAGGAAAAAAATTAAAAATGACAAGTAAGGACGAGAAATTTAATACAGTTACAAAGATTTATTAAAGTTAATGAGATGTATTAAAATATCTTTATCTATTTTGGTATTGGAATTGCTTCAACAGAGTTCTGATGTGACATTACAGCAAAATTGAAATTTCTCAAATTTAATGTGGTGAACATCACTTATCAAAAGTAAAACAATATTTAACGTATCTAAATGAAGAATTAGAGAGATTTAATTATTTTTCGTGTTCCTGCAAATTATTTTTTTTTATAAAAGCTATTATCGGTAGCTACATTTTTACGATCGCTTGTGTTCGTAACTTACTTCTACAGGCATTCTGTGGAACATTTAGGCAGATTTTCAATTTGAGGCACAACAAAATTTTCAATTGATTATGAGAAATTAGTCAAATAGATGACATAAAAAAAACACCAATAACAACTGGAAAATGTTTAATTACAGATTAAACAAATGTTTAATTAGAAAATTCCTTGTCCTCCTTATAGGACAAGGAATTCTTCTATAATACAAAATTGAGGCAACATGCAGTGCATTCGTCTGACATGTGTGGCTAATACACTTAATTAAATTAAAAGCAATTACTTTATCATTAATTTATTACTTCGGTACGGAGTCGATAGAACAGCTTAGCTTTCGTCGTTAATACTGTATTTGTAACAACCCCTGTAGTTACGAGAAAGTAAAAAACTTTTTTTCTTAATTAGTTGTTAAAATACAAAAAGTATACCTAAGAATAGTTTTAATGTCAATAAATAGTTTTGAAAATGCTGCAGATCAAAATATTAACTATCATTAGACAGAAGATTTTCTAGGAATATTAGACATTGGATTGGAATCGCTAACAATCATAATCAATAGTTCAGCTTTCGTTGTTTAGGTGAAATAGAAAATACAAACAATGTCAAGAATTATTATTCAAATCATCGATTTACCTTATACTTATTAATACAGTACATGTGGTGAAAGCATCAACATTAAAAACATATTGCTATTTTTTACGTTGGAAACATGGATTATCAAGAAAAAAACAAGGACACCAATTTGCTGAATAATTTACTTAAATGTGGAAAATTTTTAGGAGTCACTCCATTTTCATTAGAACATGAGAAATCCGACATGCCTTTCTTAAGAAAATGTATTTTAATGTTCATGCAAATGCTAGTTGTTCTATCTTTCATTATTTCTCTAAAGGGTAGACGTAATGATTATTACCAGAAATTAAATAATGTCGGTATATTTTTGGACATTTTGGAAGCTGTCCTCGAACAACTATTTTTTTTCAACTGTTTTACTGCATCAAATTTCTTTAAAAATAAACACTGGAGGAGTTTTACAAAAAAAATTGTTTGCATTGAAGAACACATTATTTATAATTCAGAGAAAAGGTCTCTTCAAACATACGTGTTTTTTGGGTTAATAGCAATATTTCTAGTGATTTTAAACCTAATTGAACATATCGCCTCAGATTATAATTTAAAAAAGTTTAGTATTGATTATATAATTTTTTCAGTTTTATTAGTTTATCAATTTTTTATAATATTTTTAATAATTGAGTCCAGCCAATTAATTGGAAGAAAATATAATTTACTTTACATTTCTTTTTGTAATGAAGTTAAAAATAATATAAATTGTAAATCACAGTTATTATCCAAAATTTATAAAATGGAAGAACATTTTATATTAATATATAAGGCAGTTAATTTGTTTAATTCCGTTTTTGGATGGCATATAATATTTTTTATAACATCTGCTGTTTCTATTTTGGTAGATTGTATTTACTTGGCTGCATTCGATAATAATGCAACTGTTTATTTAGAAGTAATATGGATCCTTTACTGCATTATATACATTGTAAGATAATCTCTAAAATGATAATGAAATAATTGATCATTACTTTATGTTTTAGGCAACAGTTATTATATTAGTATATGCGTCTGAAATCACGCAGGAAGTTAGTGACAAGTTTGTCACAGCCTGTTACAGCTTACAAAAAGATTATGTTAATGTAAAAGAAATTCGTTTTGAATTACTTTTTCTGGCAAAAAATGTTAAAGATTTAAGGCCCCAATTTACCGCCGCTGGTTTTTGCAAATTAGACAAAGGTATTCTTACCACTCTCTTCTCTACTGTACTTACATATGTCATTGTAATTACACAATTCCAGCAATACTATGGTTGAATATAACCTTCATTAGACACAAATAAAGTAGTCTCTAAAAAATTCAAGTATTTTAATACGTTCTATTGATAGTATTAAGGTATAGTTCTATAGTACTATTGATGAACATTTTCTCTCTCATCATTTAATGTCTTCAGGCAAATTTTGATACAAGAAATTGCTTTAAAATAGTATTATGTTTATCAAGTGTTGCATATGCAGCAACATACACGATCACAGGAAATTATTTGCTACTCGAGTTATACACTATAGTTTGTCTACGCCCGACATATAATACATTACAAATACAGTGAAATAATGTAGAATATCTAAATACAATTTTTTAATTTGTCAATTGAATGACAGGAAGAGAAAGTAATACAACAATTAATTTTCTGTACAACTTTGCACAAAACAGTCTAGTAGATAAGTATGTATTTATCTACACGATCTGCGAAAAGTACAGTTTTCAATGTATGATCAAACAGTTTCAAATGAAACACTTTCCACATCGGGCGTGGATAAAAAACGTTATATCATATAAAATGATCAGGAATAAAAAAATAACAAAAAAATCAAATTGATATTGTTTTTGGCCAAGCGGCTGGAAAATCGCTTATTCCGGACTAAAAGTCACTCAAAATCGTGCGCAAAGTAAACTTTTTCCGGACGATTTTTACTGCATTTCTGATTCTATTGTTGGCAGTTAAAATTACTAAATTATAAGATCAAATGACAGCTGTCACGCTGACACTGTCAGTGATAGTTTGTTGCACCTACAGTTACCTACACATACACGGTCAATTTTTAAATAATTTCAATTGTTTTGAAATTGCTAACCTCCAACTTAAAAAATTCCCATGTGTTGTAAAATGTGAATTTAAATTTATGCATGAAAATAAATAAATTTTAAACGCCTGGTCAAAAAAATTATGTGGATTACACGACCGATAAGTATTATTGCAATAATAACTTACTTTCCGGCCTAATTATCCAAATAACTATTGCATTCAAATACAAGAATATTTAATTTTCAATAAGAAAAGTCGGTATAGAAAAGGTACTTATTTTATATTAACTGGACAAATTTCTCTTTTGTCCCATTTTTCTTTTGTTATTATTGTTATTTCCCGCGGTCTGGTTCCTGTCTAATTCTCAAAACTGACAACAGACATGCGCTATTTTCGGCCCCCCTTTTTCCTATTTCTTAGCGAATGGGAACCTTTTGACCTTGAACACACTTGACTAGAGAACTTAAAAATTGCAATCACGCGATTGTACATTTTATCTTACCTCTTTTAATCTTTCTTCTGTGCTTGATATACCTTTTTTGTGCTTTTCACCCTATATATTTTATTAGTGCACATGCAAATTACTTGTGGGCTTTGCCAATATTAATTAGTGCTTTTTACCTGCTTATTGTACTTTGTGCATCTCTATTTTCAGTTTTACCCTTTTTGCATTTTGAATCCGCATAAGAGACGCCATCGAGACGCCGAAGACGCTTTCCAAGGGTCAGTCACCTGGATTTACTTTGTCTACAATTAAAAGTAAGTGCTTTATTTCCTTTTACTTTTTATTTGCCTTTATTTGCTTGTTATTTGCCGCTTATGCACTCTTTTGCTTACTGCACTATTGAAAATTCATATTTTTTGGGCTGTCGCGGTAAGGTAGTTTAATTTTAACTCATAATTTACCCCGCGTTGTCCATTAACAGTTGTACGTTTTCTGGCACTTTTAGACACTGATTGACATTAATTTAAGTGAAATGGTAATTTTTGAGTTATAACCGAACTGGGGCCGGATTATCTAAAAAAATAAGAAATAAGGGAGAGTTTGACCGAGCGAACCCATAAGTAAGGCAGCTACTCTAAAATGGTATAACGTACCTCTTCGGTTCACTTTCCTTATGCTTAGTCGTACTCCTTCGGCATTCGTGTACTACCATTTCATAATGGGGTGAAATCGTTGCCTCCCTAGTGACATTTCTAGGAAGTAGTTATCTTGGGGTGATACCACGACCCGATGGCGCTTCTGATGGCACATGCCAACAGCAGAGACCATCCAATAGGGGGGTCTCCAGAAGGTCCTACAAGAATTTCTACAAGAAGTGCAAAAGAAGTCTTGTACGCTGTGAGACCCTCCTAGTCCCATTTGATGGCATGTATCCATCCTCAGGGCCCATCGAATAAGGTTGGGGTATGGGGGGATGATCTCCAGAAGGAGACGGAGTCCAACAAAAACAAGAAGAAGAACTTTTGCAAGAAATGCGATGCAGAAGAAGTCTTGTATATGAGGACGCGCGCACACATCTCATGCATGGGTATGAGGGGGACCATGTTTTCCATGATGGTTGGTGATGGACACATACGCGCACGCACGCATACAAGACTTATCCAGCCAATGCCAGGGTAGGCTGGCCATCTCCAGAGTATTGTAGAAGAGAATTAAGAAAAGGTGTTGGTGATGGGTATAAATTTAAAAAGGAAAACTAGAAACTAGTGTAACATTTTACCAATAGATGTCACTATTGAAAAATTGATTTTTCTTGTACATATACAATAATCGAATTTATTTCGGTATGGATCAGGCTGGGCTGGGCCGGGCCAGGCTAGGCTGGGCTGGGCTATTGGAGAATTGATTGATTGATTAGTTAATTAGTAATTTTGGGTATTTATGGAAATATTTATTTAGTAAAAAGTGACCAACATTATCTAATGACTGCAGCGCGATTCGAACCTGTGCTATAACAATGCTACTTACCTACAATTATATTACATTTACCTCTAGGCTAATGAGATCATTTAAATAATTCTGTAGAAATAACATAGAACATCTTTCCATTTTGTTTTAGAACACCGCCATATTTAAATTTAAATTATGCGCATAAGAAATCTGTGACATGTAATTTAAGAGGAGGGGTGGTGTACTAGGCTAATTATAGAGTAAACAATGGATTATCTGAAGAATATTTATTAATATAAAACATTATACGTATTATTACATGACATAAGTTTCATCAAATACATAATTATACTATATTGGTGTTACTATTCCAAGAATTATGTGTATTATCGAAGCCTAACCATTTAACAAATACTTTATTTTTGTGTTTTTTTAAATTTTTTCAACCAAATACACATCCGGGTATTTCACTTTTTGTAATTGTTCTTTATAGAAACAGCCAGCTATATCATGATTCTTACTATCTTTTAAAAAATAAGTAATTGGGTTAGTAAGATTCACTTTTTGAATTTTAAATATCTCTGTAGACCAAGTAGGTAAATATTTTTTAGCAAAGACCCCTTTTACTTTAGATATTCTAAAGTGATCCTCCTCATTAAATTTAATATTTTCAAAGTCCACCATTTTTATGTTATTGTAGGCTGTATTTAATAAATGTTTTTAGTGTTTTTTTTAAACATCTATTGGTTTCATTCCAATTGTTCTATGTTTTTTAGTGTTATATTGTAAGATAATCTCAGGTAAAATTTTAATCCATTTATAATGTCCATATAGATTGAATTTTTTCCACATCATTGTTTTCAGAGTTCTAATGACTCTCTCGACAATTGACGCCTTTTTCTCACTAAATGTATTGTAATGGTTTACATTATACTTGTATAACATTTTTCTAAAATCTTTAGATATAAATTCTTTCCCTTGATCAGTTTGTAAATTTTTTGGGCATTGAATTTTTAGTATATTTTCCATATTATTGGAAACTTCTATAGTCGACTTTGATTTTAATGGATATGCCCATACATATTTAGAAAAACAATTTATTACAATTAGGATATATTTATATCCATTATTTTCTTTAGCGTATAGAATCATTTCTATAAGGTCAGCATGAAATAAATCATTTAAGCCTTTTAATATCACTTTGCGTCTTTTAAAATTAATTTTTTGCTGGTTTATGTAATTCATTAACATCATGTTCTTTTGTACTAGTAATAAATTTTCTTTGCATGGTATATCACTTTATTCAATAATTTTAGCTTCTTGTAACTCTTCTATAATGGATTGAATTTCATTTGTGTCACCTGTATTTCCAGCTGCCTGAGATGCTATTAATAAACGTAAACGGTCAACTAGCTCATTTATATCATTCCAAAATACATAATCTATTTTGTTATTATTTGCTTCCATTAGTAATAAACCTTCACCACTTGTTATTGGAGCATATATATATATTTATACTTTTGAGATTTGGAACCAACAACTTGTTTATTTGATTGATAAAACCTTCGTGATGCATTCGTTTTATATACAATAGTTTGATAGTTTTTTATATCATTCTCTGAATAATGTTCAGGCCTTTTTTTAAATAATAATTCATATAAACCTTTGTGTTTTTTATTCTTTATATATACAGGGTGTTCAGTTTCAAACCGAGCGGCATAGATATCTCGAAAACGGTAAATGCTAGAGATTTGAAATTTTGGCAATAGGAGTTATCCAAAGGGGCTGATCGATCTAAAATATTTTCAAAATGGTGGCACTTCCGGTTATACCGGAAGTCGACACCAACTTCGTTATTTTAAATGGAACACCCCATTTTTTATTGCATTTTTGAATTCCTTGTCAAATTTTAATGTGACTTTATGTAAGGCACCATATCTTTAAAACTTATAGTTTTCGAGATATTAATTGTTTTATGTCAAATTTTTTCTATTGTAGTGCTCTACAAAAAAATTCATAACTTTAGTCAAAATCAACATTTTGAACTGAAATTTGGAGAGCATACCCACGAAGACTCAAGCTTTCGAATGGTCTATTTAGAACCTAATTTTGATTATACAGAGTGTTCATAATCAGTGGTCAAAGTTGGTCAACACTTAAACCCAAATAACTCTCTTATTTTAAATGGAACACCCTGTATATTATTTCATAATCTGAAAATTTATTTAATTCCGCATCGATTAGTATTAACATTTCCTATACCCAAAGTTGATACTTTTTGAGTTATAAGTGTTTACATTTTAGATAACATGAAAAATGCCTCCCAATTCAAATAAATACAATTTTCAAGTTACACTATGATAAATAATGGTTCGAAATCTTCAAATAATACTAATTCTTTTGTTTTAAGACACAATTTTCCATAATTAAATGTTTTCGTTAATTTGTTCTTAGATAAAAATTTCATTTCTAAGAAGAATCGTATTACAGTTTGTAAGATACCAGTTTGTCGTTGTAAACAACATTTTGCTTTTTACGCGAACGATCAGTGTTCGAAACTCTACACGGTCAAACTTTTTTTCGTACTATTGACTTTTTTTCATGTAATCTGTTTGTTACTTCTTATTTATTTCATTATTTAAAGTTTAATTAACCGTTGCATGCAAATACAATCGTAATTTCTTAAAAATTCAACAAGCGCAAGTAGTAAAATCTATTGAGTAGATCATTTAAACCAGTATAAAACATTTCAACTACTAAACTTTTTTCTGTTCAAACGTTGATGGAAAATGAATCTAGTTAGCACGGAAATGGATATTATAGGAAAAACAATTAACATTATTTGTTTCTATAACAATAAAACACTTCTTTGGTTAATTGATAAGTTTATTTCCGTTTAACTTAAAAATGGCTTGTGAACATTTTAATAACCAGGATTACATTAATTTACTTTTGATTTATAGGGAATGTGACAAAATCATGGAAAGGACTTGCCAGTTGTTTATGGAAAGGTACCCAGATAGACCACGTCCATCACGTTCCGTTATCCATCGACTGCTGCATAACTGTTTGGAACATGGAGCATTTCGTGCTCCAAGAAACGTTGAAAGGATCGGTGGTAGAAACGACGGAGATTCAACAGTCGCGGTGCTCGCATACTTCAGAGCGTATCCAAGCAATTCAATTAGGGACGCACAGAATGAACTGGGGCTATCTGTGGGAGCAATACATCGGATTCTGAAGGCCAATAAGTTCCACCCGTACCATTACACAAATGTACAGCATTTGTACGAAGGCGATTTTCCCCGTCGAGTGGCGTTCTGTGAAGAGTTCCTGGTCCTTCATCAGGGAGATGAAAACTTCATATCGTCTGTAATATGGAGTGATGAGGCCAAATTTTCAAACAATGGCATGTATAACAGACGCAACACTCACCTTTGGGACGATGAGAACCCTGCCGCTACTCGTCAACGGAATTTTCAAGTCTGGTGGAGCTTTAATGTATATTGTGCCATTAATGATAGCAGGATTTTGTGGGTCTACATTTATGACGAGAATTTAAATGCAGAAAGGTACGTCCGATTGTTGGAGGACGTATTGGTACCCTCCTTGGACCATTTAAGACCACAAGAAAGGGACATAGCCTGGTACCAACAGGATGGTGCCCCTTGCCGTGGTTCTGCGATGGTGAGTAGAACAATAGAGGTGATTTTTCAAGACCGTTGGTTTGCCAATAACGGACCATTTCGTTGGCCGGCCAGATCTCCGGATTTAACACCACTGGACTTTTTTATATGGGGGTACATAAAAAACGCAGTCTATTCAATTCCGGTTACATCTAAAGAAGACTGTCGGGAGCGTGTACTTCGTGCCTTCAATAATTTAGATCCAGCAATGATTCGTCGGGCCACCAGGAATGGCGTTTTGCATCGTGTAGAGAAGTGCCTGGAACAAAACGGCAATGTTTTTGAGCATTTATTGTAAATCGCTCACTTTTCGTCCGGCTTTTATTAAAGCCATTATTTATTTTAGATTAAAAGAATGAAAATCCTATTGCTATAATAGCAAACAACTGAAATGTCACAATAATTTTGTTATACTTTCACTTCACATTAACACGTGTTTCGTCAAAAGAGCCATTAACACAATTTATCTCATCAGTAAATTAGCTTTTTCTTAAACGATTGAACAGAAAAAAGTTTAGTAGTTGAAATGTTTTATGCTGATTTAAATGATCTACTCAATAGATTTTACTACTTGCGCTTGTTGAATTTTTAAGAAATTACGATTGTATTTGCATACAACGGTTAATTAAACTTTAAATAATGAAATAAATAAGAAGTAACAAACAGATTACATGAAAAAAGTCAATAGTACGAAAAAAAGTTTGACCGTGTAGAGTTTCGAACACTGATCGTTCGCGTAAAAAGCAAAATGTTGTTTACAACGACAAACTGGTATCTTACAAACCGTAATCCGATTCTTCTTATAAATGAAATTTTTATCTAAGAACAAATTAACGAAAACATTTAATTATGGAAAATTGTGTCTTAAAACAAAAGAATTAGTATTATTTGAAGATTTCGAACCATTATTTATCATAGTGTAACTTGAAAATTGTATTTATTTGAATTGGGAGGCATTTTTCATGTTATCTAAAATGTAAACACTTATAACTCAAAAAGTATCAACTTTGGGTATAGGAAATGTTAATACTAATCGATGCGGAATTAAATAAATTTTCAGATTATGAAATAATATACAGGGTGTTCCATTTAAAATAAGAGAGTTATTTGGGTTTAAGTGTTGACCAACTTTAACCACTGATTATGAACACTCTGTATAATCAAAATTAGGTTCTAAATAGACCATTCGAAAGCTTGAGTCTTCGTGGGTATGCTCTCCAAATTTCAGTTCAAAATGTTGATTTTGACTAAAGTTATGAATTTTTTTGTAGAGCACTACAATAGCCAAAATTTGACATAAAACAATTAATATCTCGAAAATTATAAGTTTTAAAGATATGGTACCTTACATAAAGTCACATTAAAATTTGACAAGGAATTCAAAAATGCAATAAAAAATGGGGTGTTCCATTTAAAATAACGAAGTTAGTGTCGACTTCCGGTATAACCGGAAGTGCCACCATTTTGAAAATATTTTAGATCGATCAGCCCCTTTGGATAACTCCTATTGCCAAAATTTCAAATCTCTAGCATTTACCGTTTTCGAGATATCTATGCCGCTCGGTTTGAAACTGAACACCCTGTATATCTGCACCATCTATGATTATTTCCGAATTTCCAATAAAAAATTTATCTTGTGCGGGATTAAATCGAACTCCATACCTATGATCAAAATTGTCCCCCTCATCTTCCAACATTGCTTTAACATATCTTTTTGGTAATTCATGATATTGATCCAGATATTCATTTAAGGATGTTGCTTTTATTTCCTCAAATCTATCTTTAAATGGTTTTTTATCATTTTGATTTTCTCTACTTGTACCTGGGGTATTATTATCCTCAGTATCACTTTTTGATGAACCTTTTGAATTAATTCGTTTTAATATTGAACGTTTCGATTCACTAATATTGTGTTTATTTGTAATTCTATCGATTGTTTCATTATTACGGTTTTCGTCTTCATCATTTTCATCTTTTATTTTAAGCAATTTTTGGGGGATTATCAATTCATCTTCAATGTTTTTAAATGTTTAGTTACAGGAGAAAATAAATTTGCTTGCATGGTTTCATTCTGTTTTAAAAGTTTCAGTTTTTGTTTAGTGTTTTTTCTTTTTGTAACCAAATGTTTTTTTAGATCTGTTTCTTTTGATTTCATTTTTTTAATTTACTTTAATTAAAGATAACCCCCTTTAAAAGAATCAGTGTATTACAGAATAGGTATGAAACTGGTTTCACACAGGTATTTAACAGCTTTTTAACAGTCTTTGAATAGGTTTTTGTTAACCAGTTCTAACTTTACTGAAGAAATCTATACTATATATGAATGAATTATACTTTTTCAAAGCTTATATATTCATCAAATCCCTTTCTATATCGACCGTTTTGCATTTTATAATCCTTAAATATTGAAAGAAACCCATATGTATCTTTCCAACAATTGGTACATAACCATTTAAATGTATCAAATTTCATGTCACTACCAACATGATCTAAATAAATATGTTTCAAATTTAAATCATCCTGTTTAAATAAAATAATTACATTTGAATTATCTCTAATTAAGTGTTTACTTATTTTAGCATAAGATTGACAAAGGAAAAAACAGTCTATATTATAGTGTCGTCCCATACTAAAGTATTGTCTTATAATATCTTGACCTTCAGAAATGACGTCATCGAATATTACTATTGAGTGTGGTTTTGTTTTACATGGTTGAATGATCTGCTCACTAGAATTATATGCATAATAATTTACATCTTTTATTGGTTTTAATAGTTGTTCAATATATTTATATTTAGGTTGAAGTAAACATTTTGGATATATGTAAACATTTTTAAATTTTAAACCATTTATATCATCAATTAATGATATCATTACATTTGTTTTTCCACATCCTGATGGACCTACGACAATAGCACGCATAGTGGTGGGGAACAATGGACCATGTTTACTTTGAATTTCTTTAATAAAATCATGATTTTCAATAATTAAAGTTACTTTTTGTTTTATGAATTTCATTTTTAACTAGTTGTCTATTAATATAGGATGATCATTTGAAACTAATATAAAAATATAAAATCCATTCATTTTATTATTATTATTATTGATAGACAAAATCATGGAAAGGACTTGCCAGTTGTTTATGGAAAGGTACCCAGATAGACCACGTCCATCACGTTCCGTTATCCATCGACTGCTGCATAACTGTTTGGAACATGGAGCATTTCGTGCTCCAAGAAACGTTGAAAGGATCGGTGGTAGAAACGACGGAGATTCAACAGTCGCGGTGCTCGCATACTTCAGAGCGTATCCAAGCAATTCAATTAGGGACGCACAGAATGAACTGGGGCTATCTGTGGGAGCAATACATCGGATTCTGAAGGCCAATAAGTTCCACCCGTACCATTACACAAATGTACAGCATTTGTACGAAGGCGATTTTCCCCGTCGAGTGGCGTTCTGTGAAGAGTTCCTGGTCCTTCATCAGGGAGATGAAAACTTCATATCGTCTGTAATATGGAGTGATGAGGCCAAATTTTCAAACAATGGCATGTATAACAGACGCAACACTCACCTTTGGGACGATGAGAACCCTGCCGCTACTCGTCAACGGAATTTTCAAGTCTGGTGGAGCTTTAATGTATATTGTGCCATTAATGATAGCAGGATTTTGTGGGTCTACATTTATGACGAGAATTTAAATGCAGAAAGGTACGTCCGATTGTTGGAGGACGTATTGGTACCCTCCTTGGACCATTTAAGACCACAAGAAAGGGACATAGCCTGGTACCAACAGGATGGTGCCCCTTGCCGTGGTTCTGCGATGGTGAGTAGAACAATAGAGGTGATTTTTCAAGACCGTTGGTTTGCCAATAACGGACCATTTCGTTGGCCGGCCAGATCTCCGGATTTAACACCACTGGACTTTTTTATATGGGGGTACATAAAAAACGCAGTCTATTCAATTCCGGTTACATCTAAAGAAGACTGTCGGGAGCGTGTACTTCGTGCCTTCAATAATTTAGATCCAGCAATGATTCGTCGGGCCACCAGGAATGGCGTTTTGCATCGTGTAGAGAAGTGCCTGGAACAAAACGGCAATGTTTTTGAGCATTTATTGTAAATCGCTCACTTTTCGTCCGGCTTTTATTAAAGCCATTATTTATTTTAGATTAAAAGAATGAAAATCCTATTGCTATAATAGCAAACAACTGAAATGTCACAATAATTTTGTTATACTTTCACTTCACATTAACACGTGTTTCGTCAAAAGAGCCATTAACACAATTTATCTCATCAGTAAATTAGCTTTTTCTTAAACGATTGAACAGAAAAAAGTTTAGTAGTTGAAATGTTTTATGCTGATTTAAATGATCTACTCAATAGATTTTACTACTTGCGCTTGTTGAATTTTTAAGAAATTACGATTGTATTTGCATACAACGGTTAATTAAACTTTAAATAATGAAATAAATAAGAAGTAACAAACAGATTACATGAAAAAAGTCAATAGTACGAAAAAAAGTTTGACCGTGTAGAGTTTCGAACACTGATCGTTCGCGTAAAAAGCAAAATGTTGTTTACAACGACAAACTGGTATCTTACAAACCGTAATCCGATTCTTCTTATAAATGAAATTTTTATCTAAGAACAAATTAACGAAAACATTTAATTATGGAAAATTGTGTCTTAAAACAAAAGAATTAGTATTATTTGAAGATTTCGAACCATTATTTATCATAGTGTAACTTGAAAATTGTATTTATTTGAATTGGGAGGCATTTTTCATGTTATCTAAAATGTAAACACTTATAACTCAAAAAGTATCAACTTTGGGTATAGGAAATGTTAATACTAATCGATGCGGAATTAAATAAATTTTCAGATTATGAAATAATATACAGGGTGTTCCATTTAAAATAAGAGAGTTATTTGGGTTTAAGTGTTGACCAACTTTAACCACTGATTATGAACACTCTGTATAATCAAAATTAGGTTCTAAATAGACCATTCGAAAGCTTGAGTCTTCGTGGGTATGCTCTCCAAATTTCAGTTCAAAATGTTGATTTTGACTAAAGTTATGAATTTTTTTGTAGAGCACTACAATAGCCAAAATTTGACATAAAACAATTAATATCTCGAAAATTATAAGTTTTAAAGATATGGTACCTTACATAAAGTCACATTAAAATTTGACAAGGAATTCAAAAATGCAATAAAAAATGGGGTGTTCCATTTAAAATAACGAAGTTAGTGTCGACTTCCGGTATAACCGGAAGTGCCACCATTTTGAAAATATTTTAGATCGATCAGCCCCTTTGGATAACTCCTATTGCCAAAATTTCAAATCTCTAGCATTTACCGTTTTCGAGATATCTATGCCGCTCGGTTTGAAACTGAACACCCTGTATATCTGCACCATCTATGATTATTTCCGAATTTCCAATAAAAAATTTATCTTGTGCGGGATTAAATCGAACTCCATACCTATGATCAAAATTGTCCCCCTCATCTTCCAACATTGCTTTAACATATCTTTTTGGTAATTCATGATATTGATCCAGATATTCATTTAAGGATGTTGCTTTTATTTCCTCAAATCTATCTTTAAATGGTTTTTTATCATTTTGATTTTCTCTACTTGTACCTGGGGTATTATTATCCTCAGTATCACTTTTTGATGAACCTTTTGAATTAATTCGTTTTAATATTGAACGTTTCGATTCACTAATATTGTGTTTATTTGTAATTCTATCGATTGTTTCATTATTACGGTTTTCGTCTTCATCATTTTCATCTTTTATTTTAAGCAATTTTTGGGGGATTATCAATTCATCTTCAATGTTTTTAAATGTTTAGTTACAGGAGAAAATAAATTTGCTTGCATGGTTTCATTCTGTTTTAAAAGTTTCAGTTTTTGTTTAGTGTTTTTTCTTTTTGTAACCAAATGTTTTTTTAGATCTGTTTCTTTTGATTTCATTTTTTTAATTTACTTTAATTAAAGATAACCCCCTTTAAAAGAATCAGTGTATTACAGAATAGGTATGAAACTGGTTTCACACAGGTATTTAACAGCTTTTTAACAGTCTTTGAATAGGTTTTTGTTAACCAGTTCTAACTTTACTGAAGAAATCTATACTATATATGAATGAATTATACTTTTTCAAAGCTTATATATTCATCAAATCCCTTTCTATATCGACCGTTTTGCATTTTATAATCCTTAAATATTGAAAGAAACCCATATGTATCTTTCCAACAATTGGTACATAACCATTTAAATGTATCAAATTTCATGTCACTACCAACATGATCTAAATAAATATGTTTCAAATTTAAATCATCCTGTTTAAATAAAATAATTACATTTGAATTATCTCTAATTAAGTGTTTACTTATTTTAGCATAAGATTGACAAAGGAAAAAACAGTCTATATTATAGTGTCGTCCCATACTAAAGTATTGTCTTATAATATCTTGACCTTCAGAAATGACGTCATCGAATATTACTATTGAGTGTGGTTTTGTTTTACATGGTTGAATGATCTGCTCACTAGAATTATATGCATAATAATTTACATCTTTTATTGGTTTTAATAGTTGTTCAATATATTTATATTTAGGTTGAAGTAAACATTTTGGATATATGTAAACATTTTTAAATTTTAAACCATTTATATCATCAATTAATGATATCATTACATTTGTTTTTCCACATCCTGATGGACCTACGACAATAGCACGCATAGTGGTGGGGAACAATGGACCATGTTTACTTTGAATTTCTTTAATAAAATCATGATTTTCAATAATTAAAGTTACTTTTTGTTTTATGAATTTCATTTTTAACTAGTTGTCTATTAATATAGGATGATCATTTGAAACTAATATAAAAATATAAAATCCATTCATTTTATTATTATTATTATTGATAGACATTGAGTTAAAGTATCATGAAATATTATCATTATAGTGGAGGTGGTTTAGTTAATTCATTGATTAACAAATTACCCATAGAATTACATATTCCCGGTTATAAATTTTGTGGTCCAGGTACTAAATTAAATGAACGTTTGGCTAGAGGTGTTCGTGGTATAAATATTTTATATGAAAGTTGTCGTGAACATGATATAGCATATGCAAACCAAAAAGATATAAGGGAACGACACAAAGCTGATAAAGTACTTGCATCTGCAGCCCTAAAACGGTTCAAATCATCCTCAACACCCTTAGGTGAACGTTTAGCGGCATTAGGAGTTGCTGGAATTATGAAAGCTAAAGTACACCTCGGAATGGGTATTGGAATTCAATCAAAACGAAAAATACAAAAATCTTTCAGTTTGTTAAATAAAATAAAAAGAGTGTTGAATTCAATTGAACATGATTTAATAGTTTTAAATAATATAAAAGTTCAGAGGGCACCGAAAAAATATTCTTTAAAGAATTATAATATTCAAAACTTACATAAATCATTGAATAAAACTAAACAATTTTTAGATTCAATTGATAATTGTTTAAGAAATGGAATTTAACCAACATTATTTAAGAATATAATTACATACAAAAATAGAAATTGTTTTATATTTAATAAATAACTATAAATTAGATATTTATAACAAAATTTAATAAAAACATAAATAGTATTGAATTGATTATGGTAATGATAGGTTGGTCTCTATAAATTTAATAATTTTAATTATGAGAACCATAAAGAAGAAATTAAATAAAAGGAAACATAGTAAAACTTCAAGTTTAAAAAGAAAAAGGATAAGTAAGAAATTAAAAAGTTTTCAAAATGCCCTTTCTAATATTAAAAAAAGCATTTTAGAAGTGAAACCAAAAACGATAAATGATACAATACAAGTTGCTTTGAAGAAAGCAAAATCTACAATTAATGGAAAAACAATAAGAAAACCTCGTATAATAAATGTACCTAAAGTTGGTGGAGTTTTACCACTTATACCTATATTTGCTGCCCTTTCATCACTAGGAGCACTAACAGGAGGAGTTTCAGGAATAGTGAAATCAATTAATAGTGCTAAAGAAGCAAAACAACAATTAGAGGAGGCTAAACGTCACAATCAAACTATGGAATCTATAGCTATTGGAAAGGGGTTACACTTAAGACCATATAAAAGTGGTCATGGTCTTTTTTTAGGATTCAATACAAACCAAAAAAACAAAAAAGGGTAATATCAAAAGAAAATTATATTATGAATAAATTACCCAACAAACCTTTAACAAATTTTGAATTATTACAATATGCTAAGGATACGGAAATTAAAGATTTTCGTGGGGTCTTTATGCGTGATCAATTACCTAACAAAATTTATAAAAATGAATGTGGAATAATTAATTTAGATAGTTCAAAAAATAATGGTACACACTGGACTGCTTACAAGCGAAATAAATCAAAAATAATCTATTTCGTTAGTTATGGTAATTTACGACCACCATTAGAAATATTAGAATATTTTAAATCAAATGGTCCAGTTTATATTACATATAACTATACAAGATATCAACACTTTAACACCTTTAATTGTGGACATCTATGTTTAAAATTTCTAATTAACAATATTAATTAAACATTTATTTAGTTATATTTTGTTTCTTATTAATTTGTTTATTATTCAATACAATGCCAGTTCCTATAAAAAGCGTACCCTGTGTCAAATGTGGTGGAGAAAATGATGTTGAACAGGGAACTGATAAAGTTTGTTGGATATGTAGACATAAAAAATTTATGAGTTCTGCTGGAGAAAAACATCCACGATTTTAGGTATATTTATAATCAATATTCATTTCATATGTATGTATAAATTGTTTTATAGAATATAATATGAATTTAAAATAAAAAGAAACATTTAAATCATACAAAATAATTTATTTTATTTGCATTACATTTTTTTTTTTTAATATAGGAGATATAATTTGTTCCAAATATCTTACATATTTTTTAAATATTATAGGGTTAATTATGTGGGAATGTTCTTGAATTCGTCGTTTAAAATGTTTTCTATCAATTACTGAATTGGTCCATTGTGATCCATTTCGAGAATATTGATAAGCGAGTGCCATGTGTACATGATGTGTATTTCTATCGATTCTTTAAAAGTGACTTTTTTCTTAATTTTCTCCATATTCATATTAAAAGATGATTATTAAATGAGTGTTATGTTTATTATTTCATTAAACTTGAACTTGACCTTGTTTTATGAGATCAAAAATATATATATAGGTATGAGACATATGTGTGTATGTAACTTGATATAATAATAATAAATGAACTTATTTTTTAAATCCTTTTACTTTTATTTATGAAACTCTAGCCAATGATAAATGAAATATACATTTTCCATGGCACAATTGAGATTATTAATAAGATGTTTATTACAATGATATGATTCTAAGAGTGATTTCAATTTGCTTAATGATGGACATTGCTGTTCATCTTCCACATTAGTAATATCATTCTTTAAAAATCTTTTTAACCATTTCTCTTTTTGTAATCCTTTAACCATAATAACCTCATCAGATGGAATTACTTAATTTAAATAGGATTTTATTTCTTCAATATTTAATATGTCTTCACTTTGAATATCTGGTGATAAATAATCCCATCCAAGCCCATGTATAGTATTGGTAGAGTATTGTATGTGTTTTTTCAATGTTACACTTAATGAGTGGAATTTATTTGGTTATTTAACAAATTTAACCCATAAGAGTTTTGTTTTTGTGTTTAGAAACGCAATTTCTCGACAATAAAATTTAAGTTTGTGTGTTGAAAACCTTGCACATCAATTATAAACATTTTTTTGGAATGATGAATTTAAAATTACTTCTGGTTAGTACTATTTCTCATTTAAAACTAAAATTAGATCAATTTCAATTGATTAAATAATATATTGGTTTTCCCCACTCCTTATTTATTAAAAATTAAATATATATTATTACATGAAATAATTTTTATTACTATATCATTTATTTATTACAAACACACATATTTATAATAATTTTATTACTAATTGTATTTTAGGTAATATAAATTCCAATAAACGTTTAATCCGTTTTAAATTAAAAGATGTAGAGAAACATTCACATGTATCTGGTCCACTGGTTGCACAATTGTTGGACCATACACATCTTTTAAAATGATTCCCATGTCTGTTACAAATAATTTCTTCCATTTCATATATTTGAAATAATTTTCGTATCGCATCTATTTGTTGTATAATTGTTTTCAGTTCTTCTATTGTAAAACATACATTTTTAATATTCTTATATTCACCCATTCTCTCTCTCTCTTATATGTATAAGTTCTCATTTAATTTATTTTAACAAACTAATAATATTTCTTAAATATCTTTGAATATATATGTATAATCCTATACATTTTTTTTTTAACTTTATTACAACTAGTCTAACATTCCATATGGATATGTTTCTGTATAAATATAGTTTACTACTCTTTTATCATCATGAGGACTGAGAGCAATTTTATTCTGTTTAATTGAATATACTTCATGTTTGTTAGATCTTATTAAATTTTGACTAACATTCATTGACTTGTTATAAAATAAACAATTATAATAATCTTCAAATGTAATTTTTCGTAATGCTGATGCTTTAATTCCTTTAGCTTTTTTTACACAATTTATATTATTATATACTTTAAACGAATACATTTTTGACTTAAGTCCTACAAATTCTTCCATTATTTGTCCACACAATTCATCTTTCATATACCCAAGTTTCTTTTTATTTTTTAGTGGCATATTGTAAACATTTTCTGGTGGATAGTCTGATGTATCAAATCTATCAATGTCTTCTTTCATATGCTCATATATGTCATTAACCTTGAATTGATAAATCAATGAATCGGTATCTGTGTATAGTAATTTGGCATTATTATGTCCAAATTTCTTTAATACATATTGGTAGTGAAAGTCATATAAAAATGTTTTTGAAATATCTAAGACACAAAATCCAATGTATATAGGCTTGTTAAATTTAACATTTAATCGTTGCATTTCAATTATAACCATATCATTATTAAAAATTGTGCAACTATGAAAATTGGGTTTTGCAATTAGAGTTTGAGCTCCATATCTTCCACCCCATTTTGCTACTATCTTCACATCCTTATATTTTCGTACTGATTCAATTGTTATTCCAAAAAATGAGTTATTCATTAATTTAAAAAATTTTTTTTCAAATTCATTTTTACTATTTTGTCTAAGCATTGTATTAAGATCTATATATGGTTTTATCCAACGAGATTGTTTAAATTTAAGAATTCTATGAATTTTTTTCAATTTCAACCCCAAATTTAAGACTTGCTTTAAATTTATATAATGTATTACATAATTTTTTTTATCATAAAAAGTAGTGAGTAATTTTTTAATTTTATTGTTTGCCATGGGTGGTACCATATGTTCAGGACATAATGGTAAATCTTTATGAGACTCAAATAGAGTTTTTGGATATTCAAGATCTACTTCAAATATATATCCATATTCAGATTCATCAGATATACACAGAATTATATCTATATTAAAATATTCAACATTTTTAATCCACTCAAAATTTCCTGTAGGTAAGGGAGCACACATTGCATGACCATATTGGTTATTTAAATCGAAATACATTAATTAAATAGGATGGTGGATCATTAGAATTGTAGTTATCCATATATTTATTACATGCCTTAGCATACCTATTAGCACAATGATTTATTCCACCCCCTATACCCTTTTCAATGAAAAGAATTTGATCTACATCATCCATTAATTCTAATGTTACATTAGTCATTTTTAAAAAACAATCAAAGGAAAATCTAGGTGCGGTATAATAGTGTAAACTATCCAACTTATAAGCATCAAAACAAACATTTCTAAATTTTTCAAACACATCAGCTAATAACAATACATCTGTCCTTAAATAGAGTTCAGCATATTGTTGTAAATTTGATATTTGAAAAGAATTCCAAACATTTAATGCATGTTCATAATCTTCATTGGTTATGTGTTGATCATTTAATTCATCATAAAAATCATCAATTTTAGGTAACTTAGTTTCCCTTAATATATTCCAATTACTATAATATTCATATGGAAAAATACCTTTACGTTTTAATAAATTAAATTCATGGGCATTCTTACAATAAGCCTTTGTTATTGTTTTATCATTATCAGACAAATATGAACTTAATTTATCTAGACTACACGCCATGAACCTATATGAGTCGAGAAATCTATATTCTATCTTGGTACCATTAATTTTTTTCGAAAATGAAATATATTTCTCTTTATTTATAGGTAATAATTGTATAGATCCCGGAATTTCACTGCATAAACTTTTAATTATAAAATGACTATCATAACCACTTAAGTTGTGGAAAATAATAGGTACAACATGGGAATCTTTATAATTTAGATTGCAGGCTGCATGAGCTGCTCCTCTGTAAACACCAGACAAATGACATTGATCTCTTACCTTGCCAAAATTATTTTCATCAAATGGATTTTCACATATATGACAATATTTGGATGATTCATATTCCATTCTTTGATTTTCAGTTAATGGAATCATACGCAATGGATTTTTAAAAATACCATCTAAATTAAATGCTAACTGTTGTAATTGTAATACAAACCAGGAAATACAATTTTTACCAGTATAAGAATTGTAAAATGAAAGAGAATTATCATATGAACACTTAAAATAATATGCTACACTAAATGCCTCATGTTTTTTATATTTCTTTGTATTACTATCAATATTCAAATCATTGTATTTTATTAGTAAACTTTCAATATCACAATATAAAACGAAAGGTACTTTTTCTTTGTATTTATAATGTGTGACGCTTATTTTTCGGCGGATTTGCCTGTCTCGAGCGCCACCTGTTTTTACAGACGAAAACAGGAAACCAAAACGGGTCCCAGGTAACACAATGGAGATACGGCTATGCTAGGGGTCAATTAAAGCACATTATTAACCAGAAAAAGAAAATATAATTTTATTTAAACCCTCAAAACTACAACAAAATAATCCAAAAATAGGTTACAATTTATATTCAAATAGTCCGGTTGGCCGTTTTTGGAATACGGGATGATAAACGGTGGGAAAAGGTAGAAAAAAATACGGTCGGTAACGGTAAAACGGGAAATGTGTGGCTTTCAGCACGGTGTGTTGCCTAACTAGCCGTTGACATGGACTGGAGAGGTGACTTTTGGTCGCTCCACTCAAATTTGTCGCTTCCCGGTGTATTTAGTCGACACCGTTGCCGCTAAGACGCTTCGCTAGAGTGTAAAGACACTCTTTATTTGCTAACGCTTAGTTCCTGGTGTGAGCCACACAGTCTCGGACAGGAAACGGCGAATGGACTGTGTCAGATCTAGCTGTCGCCACAACCGAATTGCGAATGCGACCTGCCCGCTGGTTAACCGGCGACTCCGTGCGAATGGACTCAAAGATCCCACACTAAGAGCGCTAGTGCCCAGGAATGGCATTCACTAGACCTATTTGACAGGTCCTGTGCAAGGCGATTGCCAAGCAGAAATACTTCCGTGCGAATGGACTCAAAGGTCCCACACTAAGAAGCTTTCGTCGGTGGTTTGAAGCGACAAACACTGCTTCCAATACTCACTCTCTCACAGGGCGATTCAACGGTGTCGCTGGGCGATTTTCGGTGCTTGGTGCCGGTCGGTATTGTTTTACTTACTTGTTGATTCGTTGTTATTAATTGCTGTTTGTTGTTCTTCAGTTGTCTTCGGAACGGAACTGTTTTCTAACGGAAATTTCGGCTCTTTATATACCCGCGGGACGGTCCTGCACGCCTTCAACATCGGTATGCGGTACTAAACGGTATGTTGTATTGCCGCGATTCCCGGTGCAATCGGTTGACGGTATAACTGGTTGCCGAACTCCCAGTGTTTGTTTATATTGTAAACAATGTCAACATAACCTAACTAATACTTGTCAACCAGTATAACTGGTTGACGGACAGCCAGTGATTGTTTACAATGTAAACAAGTGCAACATAACCTAAATAACAATTAAATGCCGGTGCAACAAGTGTAAATACGGTAAGTACGGTACTTATTAATGACAATGTGCTAAACGGTAATCTATTTCAGGTTTTCCAGCGACATCCCAAACGACGGCGATCAACGAGGGCGGTAAGTACTTGAAATATATACTATTGTATCAATTAATTCTTTTATTTTTCAGGCCAAGAAAAATGGGTTCATTACAAATGAGAAAACTTAAGAATTTTTTCATCACCCACAGGTAATGTCATTTTGACATTGTTCAATTTTTTACAATCAAACTGGTGGTTATTTAATGAGCTAATTGTTTTAAAGCGATTTAAACATCTATCACAGAAATACATTTTGTGATGAGCATATCGTGTTTGTCGACTAAGTAAACGAGACAAATCTTTTATTAAAACAAAATGAAATATGTTTTTATAATTTTGTATTTTACTTGAATCTATTTCATTATCAGACTCTTGATTTTTTCATTGCATGAAACCATTAATAAATTTATTTTATTAATAAAATCTTCTTTTCCTAAATAAAGTGGAACGATTATTTCTTTATTATTGTCCTTTTCTCTTTCTGGTTTTTCTAATGTAAAAACATTTATAGATATATTATTCATTTTCTCAAATTTTGGAATTTGTCTTAAAGTCATTGGAAATTCAATTCCTTCATAATTTAACTTAGTTGAAAAATGAGGATATGAAGATGTTCTACAGGAATGTTTAGATTTTTTAGCTGGATAAAGAGCGGCAATTACACTCCATAAAAAACAATGGTTATCTTTGTTTTTAACATTTAATGTTGCTTTTGTCAGTTGAACCCAACTTGGTAATTTAATACTTATACAAGTTGGTGCACTAACATTAATCGGGTCATAAGTGTTAATATGTACCTTTAATTGTATGATTTCATATAGTGCAAGACCAGATTCCCGTTCTTGATAAGTTTCTAATTTCGATATTATTGTGTCTTTTATATTTTCATTATAAAACTTCTTTAAATTAGTATTTAAATCAATTGTTTGATTTGTTGTTGTAAAATATTTTATATCTGTTTCACCAGTTTGAGGTTTAATGAAACTTGCAAAGAAAGTAACATTTACTTTAATAAGCGACTTTTTTAGGGCTTCTTTAATTTTTTTTACAAAACTTCTATACGCTTTATTAAAAAATATATTTGGATCTTTTATATTATAATTTACAATAGCCCCGGTTTTAATTCGATTATTAAAACAAGATTCAACATCCACCCACATTAACTGTTGTCTCAAAGTCTTTCTATTATTCTTATTAATAAATTCTTTTTTATATCTATGTTTAAATTGCTTCTTATAATATTTAAACAGAGCTAGATGAGCTTCTAATTTTGCATAGGAAACAAATCTATTCTTTTTCTCTATGTTTTGAAAATATTTCTTAAATAATGTAACACTTTTTTTAAAAAATTTGTTGAATTTTATGAATTCCTCTTCTGTCTTAATCAATTTTCCAACTTGTTTTATTCTATTAACCATCTCCTTCGTTAGTAAATCTAATGTTAAATGATTTACTGTTGACAAATCCATTTTTTTTAATTCTACAAAGTTTAATTATATATAAATTAATTATCAATCAATTATTGCATATAAATTGTTTTACGTTATATTGTTAATTTCAAAGTGATATTCGCATAAAAAACTGATGTACTTTACTAACTAACTAACTAACTAACTGTAAGTAATATTATATAAACTTGAATCTCTAAAAGTTAATATAATAACAATTTCTTGAATTAATTACCACTATAAATAGCTTTAACCTCCAACCCTATTTTAAATGAAAAAAAAGGCATACGCATATGACTTAGTCACTATAACTATATAATACCCCCTTATATAAAAATTTTATTTCAGTTTTAGTAATTTCTTTAATTGTTAACAATATAAACAAAACGTAATGGCAACTATACCTTGTACAGTTGTTGTTAGAATAACTGAACCTCAAGAATTACCAATAGAACATGCATTAATTATGTTAAAACACATATTCAAGTAAGTTCAACATTAAATATTTAAAACTTGTTTAATTAAATTTTTTTCTCTATTATTAATTTTTAGATATGGTGACACAATTTTTATTAAATTATCTTATACACCAAAAGAAGTTACTCTTATAAATAAGTTTGGTAATCTTCCAATGAAATATATGAAGAGCTGCATTGACAACGAAAATGATTTAAAGATATTTGAGAATTTAGTACGCAAATATAACTTTGGTTTAGAACCAAATGAAGATTTGGATCAAAACATTCCATCAGTTACAAATGGCTTAAATGTTATTCCAGCCATACCCCATTCTTCATCGTCTTCTTTTTCAACAAATAAATCAATCACCTCTACTAATGAAGATTTGAAAATTCAAAAAGAGAGGAGTGAAAGAAGCAAAAAAGAGGTGGCTCGTATTCTAGATGAGGAATTCTTACATCAAGGATATGATTTAATAGGTGACGATGAAGATGAATGAGAAAATAAAACATTAAATTCAGATTTTATAATTTTATTATACATATTTGTTTATATGTAGGTTTATAAAAAATATATAAACTATAATAAAACTTATTTAATATTTGATTTATTTGATAAATAAAAAATATTTTAATAATCCATTGGTTTATTTTTTCTTAGTTAAATGGTAAAAAAAATCTAATACACTTATTTAAATAAATCTAATTCACCTTTCATTTTTACATTACATTGACAATGTTTGTTAATGGGTTATATTTAGTTACTTTGTCATGTATAATAAGACAATAGACGCTTGAGTTCGCTGGTATATCTTTATTTGTTTGAAATTCCAAACGAATGTCACACGTGCCCCCTTTTAAATTTTTGTCATTTTGTTGACTACAATCAATGATGATTAATGGAGCAATTGTTAAAAATTTATCATATGGAATACATGGTTCCCCAGAATTCTTATAGTAAAAAGATTCTTGAAACATGCTATACATGTGATACAAAATTGAATATTTTTTTGTATCAAAATCAAAATTTAAATTGTCATAAGGGTATACATCTGAATTAATAAATAATTTTACATTTGTTAAATTACAATGATCGAAATGACTCATATTCATAGTTGCTTTATTTTTTTGTCTGTTTGAAAACCTATAATAACATGGCGTGGTTTTTCAAGTTGACTTGAAGAAACAATATTCCATATATGATTTTTACTATTGGAAAATAGATTTGGTTGTTCAAATAGCTGCCAGGAGCGATAATTCATAGTTATATCTTTACCACTTTCAACATTCTTTAATAATCTAAGTTGTTCTGTAGATACTTCTATATGTGGTATTTTAAAAACTATTCGATTTATTTCAATTTTAGGTATTTCATTAGGGTCTGTTGTTATTGTTGCATTTAAATCTGTTGAGGCCCGCAATAATACAAGTTCTTGTTTAATATTGATTAATATTTTTTTATAATCCTCACAGAAACCAAATAAATTTTTTAAAGGTAAACAAATGTTAAAATGTCCAGTTGTATCAATTATATTAGGATAGTTGAAATGATTCCAACTAGTATGTTCATATCGGTCAGTATCATTTTTTGTAAAAGAAACATACCCTTTTAAAGTGGTAGTAATACCATCATTTCTACACCTATCAACAACTTTTCCTTCAATTTCATATCTTGCTTCATCAAACATAAAGGCAACACCATTATTTATAAATTTAATTGTATTACTTACTGTATTATCTTGATTAACAATTTTACCTTCAATTAATATAAAACTTTCAGATGGTAATGTATATATATTTTGTGTTTGAATTGGAAACCTTATTTCATCTGATAAAGATATTTTGGAACTAGAATATGGATAATAAGAATGAAATTGCTTAGATATAATAGTATCATCATTATAGAGCTCTTGTCCAATATGTAAAATAGAACTCATTTTTTAAATTTTAATTTAGAACTTTAAACCCTAATGATTTCAGAAATTGTTTATTTTCAGATGTTAATCTCATTACATTCACTTTCTTACTAAAGTTTTTAATGTTCATTTTCTTATTTATAGTATTTTTATCAATATTTTCATAAGAAGAAACAATAAATGAATTAGACCTATTATATCTAAAGACCATCACGAATTTACAATTTATTTAGAATAGATTTTAAATGTAACCTTATTGTGATCAATTCACCATTAAAATTAATTAAATTGCCACTTTGATCAACTATTTTAACTATAATTTCATCTATATAGTTTGTATTGATTGGTAAATAAATTAAGGTAGTGGGGGAATTTACTATTTTTTCACCTGGAACAACAAGTGGGTAAAATGTATGTAATATGTGAGTCTCTTTATTATCAGCATGTGAATTTTTTACTATAGAACAATCAATACAAATGGCATTCACATTTGAAATATTAATTGGATTTTCTGATATATGCTTAATACCAGCATAATAAATTTTTTTTTAAATCCTAATAAAGAACCAATTGAATGTTCTTCATCAAAATGAATATTGTAAACCGATTTAATTTCACAATGTAATGTATTTAAATTTGCCTTAATAGATAACAAATAATCTTTCTCATTCTTTTCTACTATCTTTTTCCTCTCTTTTTCTATAAAATGCGCTATATCTTTTATTTCATACAATCCAGGATCAAACTAACAATGTTCACATGCCAACAACACCACATTAATGATTTGATTTTATTAAAAATTCTTTTTATATATTGTTTTAAACCTAAAATTGATTATAAAAATATTTAAAATCAAAAGATATTGAATGTTTATTAAAATTTTATTTGTAAACAAGTGAAACTACAAAATATGTAAACTTTCAATTTTGTTTTATCAGATGAACCAAATCCATTATCACCTCGTTTTTGAAAGGGGCCTTGTCCAACACGCTCCATAACATATGGGATGATATTTTTCTCCAAAATTAATTGAGCAATTTTATCACCTCTATTAAAATATGCTCTTGTTTTCCCATGATTGTACAATAAAACCTTAATATTTCCTGTATAATCTCTATCAATAACACCAGCACCAACTTCTATACCCATATTTAATGAATGACCGGAACGGGATGCAATTCTACCATAACAACCATAAGGAAGTTGAACTTTTATTAATATATCAATTAATTCACGAGCACCAGGATCAATTGTAAAATCCATGGGTGTTATTAAATCAAATCCAGCACTTAATACACTATACTCTCACAATATGTAATATTGGGTCTTCAGTTGTTCTACTAGTTGTCATGTTTTTTTTATTTATATTTAAAATACCTTAAATAAAAACTATAATAAAAAAATAAATTTAAAATCAAATTATAACTTTCGAGAAATATTTGTTGGTATATAATTTCAGATAATTCTTATATGTATATGTAATATGTATATGTATAATGAATTCTTAATTAAACTGAAAAATATTTCAAACTGTAATGAATAGTACCACTAAAAAATTATATATCATTTAAATAACACCCCTCCTCATAAATTACATGTCACAAATTTCTTATGCGCATAATTTAAATTTAAATCTCGCGGTGTTCTAAAACAAAATAGAAAGATGTTCTATGTTATTTCTACAGAGTTATTTAAATGATCTCATTAGCCTAGTGGTAAATGTAATGTAATTGTAGGTAAGTAGCATTGATATAGTACAGGTTCGAATCGCGCTGCAGTCACTAGATAATGTTGGTCACTTTTTACTAAATAAATATTTCAATAAATACCCGAAATTACTAATTAACTAATCAATCAATCAATTCTTCAATAGCCCAGCCCAGCCTAGCCTGGCCCGGCCCAGCCCAGCCTGATCCCAGCCCATCCTGAAATAAATTCGATTATTGTATATGTACAAGAAAAATCAATTTTTCACTAGTGACATCTGTTGGTAAAATGTTACACTAGTTTCCAGTTTTCCTTTTTAAATTTATACCCATCACCAACACCTTTTCTAAAATCTCTTCTACAATACTCTGGAGATGGCCAGCCTACCCTGGCCTTGGTTGGATAAGTCTTGTATGCGTGCGTGCGTGCGTGCGTGTATGTGTCCATCACCAACCATCATGGAACACATGGTCCCCCTCATACCCATGCATGATGTGTGTGTGTGCGCGCGTCCTCATATACAAGACTTCTTCTGCAGCGCATTTCTTGCAGAAGTTCTTCTTCTTCTTGTTGTTGTTGTTGTTGGACCCCGTCTCTTTCTGGAGATCATCTCCCATACCACACCCTTATTCAATGGGCCCTGAGGATGGATACATGCCATCATATGGGACTAGGAGTGTCTCACCGCGTACAAGACTTCTTTTGCACTTCTTGTAGAAATTCTTGTAGGACCTTCTGGAGACCCCCCTATTGGATGGTCTCTGCTGATGGCATGTGCCATCAGAAGCGCCATCGGGTCCTGGTATCACCCCAAGATAACTACTAGCATTAATGAAGACGGTTTTTTATTTTTAGCGAACATACGGGTGCACTTTGTAGCAGTGTTTAATTTCTTGTTGTTCCATGAATCTTCGCATTTGTCGATAATCGTCAATAGAAGTTGGTATAACTTTTATGCCCAGTGTTGTGTTTGTAGCTCGGTTGTAATTTATTTTCTTATGAATGAGTCCTTTTGACACATTTAACCACTTTTCCTTTTCTCTAATTATAATTGGTTGAATTTTTTCCTTCTTTTGTGCACTTACTTGACTTTGTTGGTTTATTATATCATTTTGTTCTTATTGAGCAGTTATTTCACTTTCAGTTTCACCTAGTTGAGATAATGCTTCAAATCGATTTTTTGTTGAAATTTATGTTGTGTTTTCGTCAGTAGTTTTCCGTTTTTTGGACTCTACTTTCTTGTCTATTAAATTTGCTGAGTTTTCATTTAGTTTGACACTTTCACTAGCTCTTTTAGAATTCTTTTTAATTTCTTCATATTCCATTACGTCTGAATTCTCATTCAGATCATTCTGGAATTTGTCTGTTAAGTACTTGACTAAATGCATTGCTTCTTTAAATTGCAAGTCATCGGTTGTTCTACGAGTCTCTATGAGTCTATTTTGCGCTGGTTTGGTAATTGTCACTGTGATTTATTGTTAGATACACTTTATTGCACTTTTGTTTAATTATTTTCACTATTTGCACTTAAAAATTATATTGGTTATTGGCACTCATTAATAGAATTTCTTCTAACCGCCGCTGCGCCGCCGCAATAATTTGCACGCCGCCTCATGAAAAACCAGATTCTTATAGGCTTTAAAGCAGTAGGGAACATTTAGTTATCCAATCATATACCTGCACGGGCAAACTGTGGATTTACCGTAGTCTTTTAAATATTGTAAATGCACAAATTTTATGCATTTCTCGGAAAATTTTACATACATTTTATTGTGTAAGTTGGTAAACGTGTACACAGAAAAGGCAGCATTTTTGCAGATGCCTAGCAATCGACACAGCAACCAACTTTAGTGATTGAACCAAATAGAATAAATAAAATATACCTAGTATTAAGTTAAATCGAAGTTAAGTTAACTTAACTGCCAATACACAAACAATTAAGCGTAGTTCAAAATTTTACCATACCCCCAAAGGGGGCTCTATCATTTTTTTTTAAAAAGAAACAGATGAATTCGAGACAGTATATACCAGACGAATCAAAAGCAAAATAAAAAGGCTGGAAACTTCTGTAAGGGAGTCAGCAAACCCGAAAAGATTGCCAATAATATGAATAAGCATTTTTAGTAGAACAATGAACCTCGCACCTTCCTTCCAAATAAGTATAGTCAATTAGTGAGTAGTCGTAAGTTCTAGCTGTAACAAGGAACATGTGTTCCTCTTCATATGCAGTTGCCAATAAAACCCAAAGTAACATTGAATACCGTTCTTCATTAAAAACGCAACCCGAACATCTTTACATGGCGACCGTGACAGGACCAACTAAAACACTAAAAGCAAAAACAAAAAAATCGAAGCTAAAATCAATAATAATTATAGTGCGTAAAGTTAAGCTCTCTAAGTTCCAATGTGGGTAAAAACTAATCTAAAGAGAAGAACGTAAAAGACGAGGTGGTCATCGCACAGGCGGGTAATGTCGAGGTAAATAATTCGAATGATGAAAAAGCATCAATCAACATCAGAGAAGTAGTAGAAGTTGCCTTCCTCATAGCGGCTTTGGGAGTCGTCCTATATTTCCTGTACAAGAGGTGCCAAAAGAAACTCGAAAGGAAGATCCGACGAGAAGTAACCCGCAGTCAACCAAATTTAGCTGAGCAAATCTAAAATAGTGACAGACTGAGTAAAATTCGAATAGGCGTAGTGGTTGAACCAGTGATAAATTCAAAAAATTTTATAAGAAAAGTGAGTGCAACGCCGAAAATCGAGGCATCGATCATCGCTGGACCTTACGAAACACCTCAAAAATGCTGACAACGCAACAGTAAGTGCATCCACCTTATTGCTACACCTTTACAAACTCGAAAAATGCTGAGCATTCAATAAAGACATTAAAAATAGAGCAGTGTCCGCGTACAATTGTGAAACTGCAAATTAAGTACATTTCGTAATTTGCTTATACTTTGTAACTTTTATGTACATCTAATAAATCTAAAAATAACCTATATCTATAAATAGACACAAATAAATATTTTATTTATTATTGTAACTATATATAACTATTGTTAGGCCTCTACTCAATGATAAATAGTAAGAAAGAATTAGCTAGTAAGAAATCATAGTAAACATAGATAAACTTAATATGCAGAACAGTATCGAAATTACGGTAGGCTGTTAAAGGAAACGAATTTTAAAATTATAACTACTTAATGCCTTATGTTTTTATTTTTTTTTTTCTATGTCTCTTACACTCTCTAATAACCAAAATAAACTTTCAATAAAACTCTAATCTAGTCGCAAAATTAAATGAATGAAGACGAGTTCAAGGAAATTATCCTAATATATAAGGAACGCGTAGTTAGAGAATCAAAGAGGGTTTTAAAAGCGCAAGTACCAAAAACTGATTAAGTTCGTACCGAAGTAGCGGCTAACCTTACAGACATCTATAACGAATTTTTGCGAACATTGAAAAACTATTGGGCCCATCTTAGCGAACAACAAAAAAACACCTCGAGAAACTTGTTCACCTATATCAGAGATAGGACGGTAAGGTCTTTCCAAGTGCTACGAGTAAAGATTGTAATACCAAGCTCGATCAATGACCTCATTGACGTAAGTAAGACGACTGAAGACGAAGAAACGTCCGAAGAAGAAATGGGCCCATTCTGCAGGACAGAAAAAGGAAACCAGTATGCGGTGACGATCCAATGCGAATTCACAAAGAACGTGACCGTCTTACCGGTGGCAAATAAGGAAGCAGGTACCATAGCCAGAGCCATAATGTACGATTTCATTTTGATATATAGACCCATGAAAGAAATTCGTTCAGATCTGGGTACTGAATACAAAAATGAAATCCTGAGGAAACTAGCAGACCTAATGGGCATCTCTCAAAGGTTTTCGACGGCGTATCATAGCCAAAGCATCGGCGGCTGTGAAAGAAATCACAGAGTGCTGAACGAATACTTACGCACTTACATTAACAGTGCCAAAAGCGATTGGGATCAATGGACTTCCTATTTTAGCTTCTGCTACAACACGACCCCTAGCTCCCTAGCACCTATCACAACTTCACTCCATTCAAATTAGTCTAAGGAAAAAAAGCTCATGTAACCACAAACGAGTCAACCACAGTAGACCCAGTTTATAACGCTGACGCATACGAAAAAGAGGTGAAGTATAGGTTACAGGTGACGCAGCAACTAGCAAGAGAAATGCTGGAAACTGCTAAGCTTAAAAGAAAGTTAGAGTACGACAAGAAACTCAATCCCATTGCCATTGCACCAGGTGACGCCGTATTGCTGACGAACGAAGCCAGAACTAAACTTGACTCTTGGTACACAGGACCCTACACTGTGATAAAATGTGAGGGACCAAACTGCGTAATAAAATCCCACTTAGGCAAAGAACAAACTGTTCATAAAAATCGTTTACAAACATTTAATAAACAGTAATATTTAATTAAATGTAATTAAAGCTATATAATTATATATGTATGTGTAAATGTAGGACAATATAAGATTAGTAAATTAAATACATCGTAACTAGGCACCGTATGTTCTAAATAATATTGTAAGTTAGTAGTATGTATAGTAAAATCCACCTTGCAAGCTCAGCAAGTGGTGTTGTATGTATTAGATATTAATATAAAAAAAAACAGTGCACCGTGTAATTTAAGTGTGTTCCTGACCTAGGCACGAGAAAAGTGCATACGACAGTGCGAGAACCTCGACATCAGCAAACTTAAACAAAGTGCAGTAGTGTAGTGAACACATATAGTATAAGTATTACTTTATTACTTTGTAAAGCAAAACCTAGAGTTAAGTCTAATTAATGTTAAACGGTAGTTATAAGTTATTAGTGGAATGCTCTTCATTCTGGCCAAATGAAGACCATTCTCCAAAGGGGGAAGGTGTAAGGGAGTCAGCAAACCCGAAAAGATTGCCAATAATATGAATAAGCATTTTTAGTAGAACAACGAACCTCGCACCTTCCTTCCAAATAAGTATAGTCAATTAGTGAGTAGTCGTAAGTTCTAGCTGTAACAAGGAACAAGTGTTCCTCTTCATATGCAGTTGCTAATAAAACCCAAAGTAACATTGAATACCGTTCTTCATTAAAAACGCAACCCGAACATCTTTACACTTCTTCTAAACTTCCATAATCAGATACATCAATTAAAAACCAAGTGATTAAAAACGCTATAACCACAAATGAAGCTCTACCAACGGTAGCAAGCGGCCGCGTAGCAACGGCAACTTTACGTCAAACATACCAACATCCAATCGATTCAGAATCCTCGAGGACGTATCTGCCGATGACACAGCCACACCCAATATCGACACCCCCATGGACACGACATAAACAAACAACACCAACACAAACCCAACACCACAAACAAACACAAATTCCACATCAACAGAAAGTAAGTCAAACCCGATATAACGTTTAAAATGACCATTGCAAACAGTTCCATGAACAAATTAAAGACATCCTATAAAATAGCAAATACCAGATAGATTTCCAATATCACACGGAATACCCTGATACAAGCGAGACATGCACACTATAAAAAGATCAACAACATAAACCTAAAGCTTAAAGTCACCTACACAGAACTAACAAAGAAAACAAATTATATAATAGTTGAAGAAATAATCAAACACAACATAGAAGAAAATAACCTGCTAAAACTAGAAAGAAGGCGTAAAAAGAACATGAAACTTAACAAACTACGAAACAACAAACTCAAGACAAAAAATAAAACGACACACAATCTAACAAATGAAACTAAATACATCAACTTAACAAATATAACACTAACAACAGAGGAAGAAAACATACTCAACAGAGGACACAAATATGCAATCAACACGCAAACCAACATAGTAACAACAGCAATCGAACTGGAATGCGCAATACAACACTATCCAGAACAAGAAGAAGTAAGGAACCAATGCATCAATCTCATACAAAACCACAAAGAACACAAACAAGTACACAACAAAGAACTTCAAACCCTCAATAACCTTAAACAAAAATTAAACGACCACAACATAATAGGTACCAAAGCCGACAAAAGTAGCGAAATAGTCCTAATAACCAAAGAAAACTACATTGAAAAAACAGAAAAATTCATGACTGACAACAACTTTCACGAAATAAACAACAACCCACTAAACAAAATAATAAAAGACACAAAACAACTAATCAAAGACACAAAGACTACACTAGACAAATACACAAACACTAGACAAATAACATCCATGAACCCAAAACTTCCAGAACTATACGCTTTACCAAAACTACACAAACCAAACGCACCCATAAGGCCCATAGTAACATTCATCAACACCCCAACAGAAAAACTAAGCAAATTTATTAATACCCTATTCACAAAAACAATAGACTACAGACCAACACACACAATAAAGAACTCCAAAGAGCTGACCGACAAAATCCAAAAAATAGGCTTACCTCCCAAATACACCCTTATTTCATTTGACATCACAAACCTATACACCAACATACCCATAAAAGAAACCACCTCCATAACTAAATCCATCCAGAGACAACACCTACAAGACGATAACGAAGCAGAAGACATTAATAAAATAATCGAACCCTGTACTAAACAAAACATCTGCATATTTAACAATCACATATACAAAATGAAAGACGGCTTACCCATGGGCTCACCCCTATCAGGACTACTAGCTGACATATACATTGACAAAATCGAAAACACAATACTAAAATCACCAGACGCGAAAAACATAATACTATGGAAACGATACGTTGACGACATACTCTGTATCTGGACTGGGACTACAACAGAACTTTACAAATTCCACAATACAATAAACAATATAGACCCAAAAATAAAATTTTCATTAGAAACAGAACTAAACAATAAAATCAACTTCCTCGACCTAACGCTAACCAAAAACCACAACAAAATCGACTTCGACATATATAGAAAACCAACAAACAAAAACTGCATAATCCCGTACGACTCACACCACTCAGCACAAAATAAACTCGCAGCACTACATAGCATGGTCCATAGAGCGTACAACATACCACTTACAATAGAAAATAGAAGAAAAGAAATCACGAAAATCAAAAACATCGCACAAAACCACAAATTTCCCAACAAAACAATAAACAAAATCATCAGAAAAACAGAAGAAAAACTTATAAAACATACATTGGGATACCCAAACACAGAAGAAAAGAAAAACGAAACTGTAACATACAGAAAATTTACATATTTCGGAAAAATAAACGAGAAAATAACGAAGAAATTGAAAAAATACAACATACAACCAATACACAAAACCAACAGGAACATCTTCGATATCCTAAAAAATCACAAAGAAAAACCAAACACCATGGACCAGAACGGAGTATATAAGATTCACTGCAAAGACTACGAAGCAACATACATCGGAGAAACGGGCAGACGACTACAAACTAGAATCCAAGAACACAAAAAGGATCAAATTCACTCAAACGTTGGAAGACATTTACAGGACACAAAATAGACGAAGACAAAACAAAAATCTTACACAACTGCGACAAAGGACCAAAACTAACATTGCTTGAAGCCTACGAAATATAGAAAGAAATGAAGAAGAACAAAAAATGCCTGAACGACCAAGTGGAACTTAAGCAAACACCAATATTTAAATTCATCAACAATAGACAAGCAACAAACAACACACATAATATCAACCAATAAGAACACGACGCAACGAGAACAAAAGACTGCATTTTGACAATCTGAAAATGAATTCGTTTTTATGAAATTATTACGAATTGCTTTATCTGATTAATTACCTGATTAGTTCCCGCTTTATAACATTTAATCTTCTGCTTTATTTCAAGGTTAAGTGTTTGTTTTGATTCTGAATAATTAATTAATTATTAATTGGTTGACAATAGTCAACCACCCGCGCCGCATTTAAAAATCTGTAATCGATTAAGAGTACTTCCGCAACCAGATATCACGATTGGAATTTGATGATTAAAAGAACTAACATGTGCATTTTTCACAAAAGTGCAGTTTACTGAACTGTTATGATATTTTGTGACTTAACTACAACTGCATTGTGATTACTATGTGTCCGCATTTATCAGAGTAAGTCACATTTATCTAATTTAATCGTAATTACTGAATATTGAACATTGGAAAGTGGTCAACCACGCCGCTTTCCAGTTCATCACTGATTTTCTTAATATTACTGCACGTTTCCCCGCATCTGCATATATTTTCTAATGTGTTTTTGAGTTCTTTCGGGGATTCTTATGAATCAACCCCGAAGATGAAGGGGTAAGAATTATGTCGTCAACCGCATCTTATTTCACTTGAATCTGTTCTTTTATTTTCTTTTCTTGTTGTGAATTATGTATTTCCTTTTATTTTACTTTGAATAATTAGCCAAACTAATTATTTCAATTACTTGAATTACCCCCCGCTCTGTTGGTACTTCTAGTACCCCACCGCCCAGTCAGCACACATTGGACATTATGACGACAATTTAACGTAAATTGGTTAGAATTTACGTGCACGTCATATTTTTTACCTTTTTTAAACAAGTAAAATTTCCGTCTTAAATATAAGTTATATAAATAGCGTTATTGTAACACTTAAAATAGGTTTATTAGAATTTGGTATTTTAATAAACGTGAAAATTTTGTTAAAATCATAACCTTAGAATTTCGTCAATTATTTTACAACATTTTAACGTTATAATTAGGATCATAGAACAATTCTAACGTAAATACAACTACTCTATCACTATTTATGGAAATGTAATATATACCTAATTCTCACACGTTAATGTTACGACAATTTGTAATGGCAATTATTCGTAAAATGAATTACGTGTTTGTTACGTGATATTAATGATTTGTTGATTTATTTACTGTTTTTAAACGTTTAATTAACTCGGTGAAATAAATGAAAAATGTCCTTCATTTAAAATATTTTTATCACGTGACGTTCTTATTTGTATTTACACGTAAATGCCACAATATAAATTTTACGTTAAATGAAGGACATTCTGTTTGAGCTGTTCTGTTTATAACGTCGTTTTTACTAGTTATAAATTGGAAAAAATTATATACTTATTTTACATCGTAATCACGTATCGGTGTTAAATATAACGTAATAAATTCGTAAAAAATATATTTAAATTTTACGTTTAAATTGGTCGTTAAAATATAAGACTGCAATTTTTTTTACAACGTGCGAAACACGTGTTTTGTAATCCAGCCAATGAGATTACATGAGAGGAGGTCACGTGGTGAAGAATTCTTGACCACATTTCCCTCGTAAAGTGCACAGAATTTCCACATGGTCATTTCGTCGTTCTTCTATAAGACAAAAAGGTAAGTTTTTATTAATTTATTATTTCTTAATCACTTTGTTGTTGATATTATTAATGTTGTTGATAATAAGTACTTTCATATACGTTTATGGCTACTTGATTCGTTATTTACATTTATAAACACTCATTCGGATGAGAACTCTAACTTAATGTAATTTTTCATAATTAAAGTATCAGCTATATATTCTTTAAGTCCTTAGCATTATTAATGAATATTCAATGAAATAAGTAAACAGATACATATGTATTCAAAGTACATCTTTTATCAGTACCAAGAAAATGTAAACTTTTTATAGCTACATTACTTCAAATTTTATTGAAGGTACCTACCTATTATAAAAGATATGAACAGGCAAGGAAAAATAGTGGGAAAGCGGCAATTACAACGCCAAACAAATGCAATTTTTAAAAAAATTTGCATCGAAAATCCGAACAATCGAAAGGAATCTCAACTACCTGATTCTATAAATAATACGAATGTGTTATTAACACCAAATACTAATCAACCGCCGGCTGAATTTATTAAACATGACAGTTCAACTGATATTGTACCGGTTTTAATTAACCCAGCGGAGGGTGAATCTGCATCTTTTTTAAATTTCGAGGATAATTCAGTTTTAAGTAATGAATCTGATTGCGATGATAGTAGTAGTTCTAATGAAACAATACCAAAAACATTGAATCTTAAAGAACAATTAAAAAATTGGGCCATATCGGAAAATGTAACATCTCAAGCAGTTAATGAATTATTAAAAATTCTACATCCAGCTTTAAGTTTCTTGCCACTAGACTGTAGAACCCTTATGAAAACACGTCGTAAAACTACAACAATCAAACTTATTAATGGAAACATGATTTATTTTGGAATAAAACATAAATTAATACAAATATTACTTAATAACAAAATACCTATGAATTTCAATACAGTTAAAGTACAAATAAACATTGATGGCCTCCCTCTATTTAAAAGCAGCAATATTGAACTTTATCCCATTCTTGGGCTTTGTAGAGTACTACATAATGAACCATTTGTTATTGCAGTTTTTTGTGGTTCGGGGAAACCGGATCCTCATCACATTTTTCTTAAAGAGTTTGTAGAGGAACTTCAATTACTCAAAAATTGAGATGTAGAAATTAATGAACATAAATTTATTGCCCTAGATTGTTTTATTTGTGATGCACCCGCTCGTGCATTCATAAAAAAAACTGTGGGACATAATAGTAAACACAGATGCGTTTTTTGGAACATCAATTTCAATTACGCAATTTAATTATTTTTTATGTAAGATAACTCAACAATATTTAAGGACGGACAGAAAGTCAATCATAGAGTAGGATTGTGTCCTACTGCTTAACGTTTTGCTTTCCATGCCACCGTCGAGAGTTCAAATCGGACGCTCGGCAAACTTTTTTTTGCCTTATTTTCACAGATTCTTCTTTTAATCGATAATCTAGATGCGTTTTTAGATACCACGCAGTCACAAAGTTTTTTGTGAATCCTATACGATTAGAGTTTCAAAAAAAAAAACAGAGAAAACCTTGAAAACTTTTATAATACTTATTTATGAGAATTTTTCATTTAGTGAAGGTCGTGTTAGTGGGAGCGTTAAAGTGAAGAGTAAGTTGTGTTCTGTGTATGTAATATTAGTGTTATTTTTCGAAATTATTTTCTGTATGTGCGTTTCGTTGTATTTATAGAATATCAGTGATACAACGACGGCACTACAACGTTTTCCAACAGCCTAACATACCTCTCAGCTCTCTCATAAAATCCTGTTGTTTTTCATTGCGCAATATACGTTGAAATTCCACCAGGTCTGGAAATTGCGCTGGCGAGTTGCATGAGGATTTTCGTCATCCCATAGATGAGAGTTATGCCTGTTGTACATCCCGTTATTAGAAAATTTGGCCTCGTCACTCCAAATTACACAGGATAAAAATCTATCATCCCCTTGATGAAGCACAAGCAACTCCTCGCAATACGCAATACGGCGCTGAAAATCGGTTTGAGATAAATGTTGCACGTTGGTGTAGTGGAACAGATGAAACTTGTTCCTCTTAAGAATGCCGTGGATTTTCTGCAACGACATCCCCAAATCATGTCTTGCGTCCCTTATTGATGCCATAGGATTTGCTCTGAAGTAAGCTAAGACTGTTATTGTATCATTTTCATTAGCTACTTGTCTGATTCTGTTTGCATTTCTTGGAGGATGAAAAGCACCTTAACTCAAGCAATTATTTAACAAACGATGGATAGTGTTATGATTTGGACGTGGCCTGTCGGGATAACGTTCAACAAATAATCTACATGTCCGATCCACACTTTTATTGCACTCGCCATAAATTATTAGTAAATTCACGAAGTCTTGATTACTTAATTGTTCATTTGCCATTTAGATAAATATTGTAATAATACTGACTTTTTATACCAATAAAGAAAAAGAAGATAAACAAATAACGACTTAATAGTCAATTTGTCATAAAACAAGCAATTAAAAGGCACACAACCTGCGAGGACCTTTCTAATCATAACATTAGATGCAACCAGCCCCGCTGCGAAATGTTATGATTGCAGTTAAAAAATTTAAATGTAGAAATTATAATATTTTTTTTATTAAAAAGAAACCTTTAGAAGATAAACATGTAAAATAATGTTAAAGAATAATGTTTACAAGAAGAATCTGTAAAAATAAGGCAAAAAAAAGTTTGCCGAGCGTCCGATTTGAACTTTCGACGGTGGCATGGAAAGCAAAACGTTAAGCAGTAGGACACAATCCTACTCTATGATTGACTTTCTGTCCGTCCTTAAATATTGTTGTGTTATCTTACATAAAAAATAATTAAATTGCGTAATTGAAATTGATGTTTTAAAAAACGCATTTAAATCGATAAAATAATCAATATCTTGCATTATAGTTTCTCAATATTGCACAAAAATTGTGTTACTTTGGAATAATAACGATTTAAAGTGTTTCTGGGAGTTATCTTAAAAGGAAACGCTTATAACAGGAAAAGTATTAATTTTAGGTATAGGGAATGTTAATATCAATCGATGCGGAATTAAGTTAACTTTACGAATATGGGAAAAAATACAGGGTGTTCCATTTGAAATAAGAAAGTTATTAACGTTTAACTGTTGGTCCAATGCCATGATGAATTCCGAACACTCTGTATAAAAAATTGAACAACCACTTAGGTCATTCGATAGCTTGACTCATTGAGAATCTACAGCCCAAATTTCAATTCAAAATATTAATTTGGAAATTAGTAATTAATTGTTAACTAAACCGCTGCAAACGGTAAAATTTGGTATAAAATGATAAATATCTCAAAAAGTATTAACTTTTACCATAGGGTGTCCTACATAAAGTGACACTCAATTTTAACGGGGAATCCAAAAATGAAATAAAAAATGGGGTATTCCATTTAAATAAGAAAGTTAGTGCCGACTTCCGGTATTTCCGGAAGTCGCACAAACTTGAAAATATTTTAGATCGATTGGCCCCTCTGGATAACCCCTATAGCCAAATTTTCAAGTTTCAAATATTTCCCGTTTTCCAGATTTTTCTAACCGACGGTTTGGAACGGAACACCCTGTATAAGATTGATTTCTGAATATTTAATTTCCATCTCTCCACAAATATTTCCAGACGTGTAAGTAATAGCAATTTAATAATTGAAAACAATTACTTTTGTTGTTTTATGAGAGTGTGCATATTTAATTGATCACAAAGTGCATCAAATAAATCTTCTATTATATCAATAATTTATGTACACGTGTGGGTAAATACAATTTGTAAATTGAAAAACAAATCCTTTTGTTGTTTCAAGAATATGTAATATTTAATTAATTCTGAATCTCACGGAAAGTTACACAGATTATCAATAATATTTGTACACGTGTAGGGATAGGTAATTGCAATATGTTAATTTGAAAAAAAATGCAAATGTTTTTCAAAATCATAATTTATTTGTAAATAATAAAGTAGATAGTTGTTATTTATGAATTAAATTCACTACATATAAACTGGGTACTTTACAAAAAAAATTACACGAACCGTATTCTTCACAGTATTTGCTGCGTCTTTTATATTAATTATATCATTTTTTTTTTAATTTTTTTCCAATAATAGACGGCACATGTACTCAATTAACATAAATATGAAATTCATTATTATCTTCACTAATTTTCACCAATAATAATTCACACTCAGCAATATGTATTATATATTTGTAAGCGCCCGTGCTTAATCTAAGAAAATTTGTTACAGGCTCCTTATTAGGACCAATATTTAAGTTTATAATAAAATGCCCCTCAAGAGAGCGTAATTTTTTTTCAACATCTTGTTTTAAACTATTTATTTCATTTGATATTAAAGAAGTTTTCGTTGAGTTTTTAGTAAATTCCGAAGCTAATTTATTATTAAAATCAGATTCCAATTTTTGAATTTGGCTCAAAAGATTGCCGGCAGGACTTAATGATTGCAATTTCTGTTCGAATTCATATCTTAGTAAATCAAGTTTTTTCGTTATTAGGCTGTCAATTTGTTGAGATATATTAGAAGTTGTTGACACATTTTGTTTATTGGGGAGTGATTTTTCATGATCTTTAAGATATTTCCTTAGTATATGGCGACCGAACTTGTCGAGCGTCATGTTAAAGGGAGTATTTTGTTATGACTACATAGACAATATTGACAAACTTGATGACACCGTATTGCCCAGAATTGAATTATTCTATTCTCAATTATATGATAAGAATATTAGCGACTGTGATGTTCTTGTTAATTGTTAAATAAAAAGCACTTGATTATTAATGATGATGTTTAATCTATTTATTGATAATTGTTAATAAAATAGAAGTTTGCTACGTAACAGTCTAATCTTATATATATTAGCTTCTATCTCGTTGCCAACTTAATAAGAACAAAATAACTCAAAATGAATGATTGTTCTTTAAAATTATAGAGGACACTACATCCCTCTTCTTCTTCAATGAATGTAATTTTCTAGATATTTCGGAATGATTTTTGTTCGAGTTGATCTTCTGACGTCTTGAATGACAGGGGTTGACGGTTTGACTGTGGTTTCTGGACTTGATGGAGAGTCATCTTGAGAATCAGAGATTTGAGCATCTGGTACTATTAAGTCTTCAGTTTGATTATCTATTAGATTTTCATTAGTATCGGTTTGTGTCGAGCTGTTAGGTGTTATTGGACTGTTTGATCTATTTGAGGGATTGAGAGGATTATTATTGGGTGAATATACATCATTTTTGTGTTGTGAATTGGAATTTTTGAAACTTGGAATGAAAATTTTGAAAAATGATGAATTTCTGATAATTATTTCACTATCCATTTTTGCAGTAATTTGAGCACCAATAATTTTAATTATAGTGAAGTAGTTTGGGTCGTATGGAGTTGAAAATGAATTTCTCTTTTTTTGTTTGAGTAAAACTTTGTCTCCCACTTTAAAACTGTGATTTTTACAACGTCTTTTGAGAGAAGCTTTATCATTTTATCTCCTTTATAGTTTTGTTGAGACTCAAATGACGGTAGAAAATTATTCATTTCTCTTCCAAATAAAAGTTTGTATGGTGATTGGAGTGTTGTTGAATGAGGTGCGCTTCTGTAGCTGATCAAAAAATCTTGAAGTTGTTTGTGAATGTTGTTTTTATTTACCACAGCACACAAAATTGACTTTTTAAAAGTCTTCACAAATCTTTCAGCCATGCCATTGGCTTCAGGCCAATACGGAGTTACTTTGTGGTGGTAAATGTTAAGTGTTTTAAGATAATCTACTAATTCTTGTCCAAAAAACGGTGGACCATTGTCAGTCTTAATGGATGAAGGAAATCCAAAAGTACAAAATAGTTGTTGCAATTTGTTAATCAAAGTCGAAGCATTTGTGGATGATACCATCTCTACAAATGGAAAACGGGAATATTCGTCAACTATTATGAGTGCATATTGTCCATTTGGAAAAGGTCCCGCATAATCTAGATCTAAATGTTGAAATGGTAACTTTGCACTTGCGGTTGTTTGAATTGGGTCTCGTTTGGGTGGTTTTGATGATACAATCTGACAGGTTGCGCAACTGTTGACAAAATTTTCAACTTTTTCATTAATTTTGGGAAACCAGACCTTTGATCGAAGAAGTTGTTTAGTTTTAACCATGCCCATGTGTCCTTTGTGAGCTAGGTGAATAATTTGTGTTTGTAATGATGTTGGAATGATAATCTGGTGTTGTTTTAAAATGATGCCGTTTGCGACTGTCAGCTGATCTCTGATTTTGTTGAATTGTTTGAGTTCATCACTTGAATTGGTGAATTTTTTGTTATCGTTTATTGCTGTGATTATGTGTTGTAGGATTGGGTCTTCATCAGTGGCTTGTTTTATTGTTTCGAGTGATAATCTGTTCGGACAACTGTTGTTTAGTATTGAGAGTACAAAGCGTTCTGTTGAAAGTGAATGTTTTATATTGTTTTGTGATGGATGACGAGATAAATAATCGGATGGATTAGTTTGGCCTTCTTGAAACTTAACTTTGAAAGTATATTGTTGGACTGATAATAAGAATCGTTCGATTCTCGCACTCGGACAGGATCGTGGATTGCCAAGAATATGAATTAATGGTTTGTGATCTGTAAACAATATAAAGACAGAGTCAAATAAATAAATATGGAAATATTTTATCGCCCATGTTGCGGCCATTGTTTCTTTTTCTATCTGACTGTATCTTTGTTCGGTTTCTGATAAAGTATGACTTGCGAATGCGATGATGTTGATTTTTCCAGGTGAATCGCCCTGTTGTGAAAGGATGGCACCGAGACCATATGGGCCAGCATCTACGTGAAGATATGTTTCTTTGTTTGGATCAAAATAAGATAATTGGTGTGCTGCTGCAATATCCTGTTTCAGTGACTCGAATGCTTGTTGATGTTTTGGTAACCACACAAATTTTTCGTTTTTGCTTGTCTTTGTTAAATCGTTGAGCACTTTCATTTTGTCGGCCACATATGGAATAAATCTTGCAATGTATTGGATCATTCCTCTTAGACTTCTAACTTGAGTTACGCTTGTTGGTGGTTGCAAATTGATTATGTCAGCGATTTTCTCAGGATCTGGACCATAACCTTCTGGTGTGAATATATAACCAAAGAAATTTATCTGTTTTGAACTGAAAATACACTTTTCCAAATTTATGGTCAATCCATTTTGTTGAAGAGTGTTTAAAACTTGTTTTAATGACTCATCATGTTCGTTTTTTGTTTTACCAAAAATTAATATGTCGTCACTTAGATTGATAACGCCTGGAATGTTTACCAATAATTGATGTATTGTGTGTTGAAAAATTTCAGCGGCTGTATTGATGCCAAATGTCAATCTTTTGTATCGATATAATCCGTTGTGTGTTGCAAAAGTTGTTATCTCTCTGGATTTTTTGTTTAACATAAGTTGATGGTATCCGTCCTTTAAATCGATTTTACTGAATAAAACTGATTGGTTCAGTTGACTTACCACTTCGTCAATTGTTGGTATAATTTGACGATCTCTCATTATCGCTTCATTAGGCTGTCTCATATCTACACATATGCGGATTTTTTCTGGATCGTGTTTTCTGTTGGTAGTTACAATGGGTGATGCCCATGCTGTGTGTTCTACTGCTGGTTCTATTAGGTCTTGTTCCATTAACCGTTCTAACTCCTTTTCTACTTTAGCGCGCATGTGAAATGGTGTACGCCTAAATTTTTGAATCACTGGTTTTACTGTAGGATCGATTCGTAAATCCACTTCAAAATCTTTTAGTTTTCCAACGCCAGTATATAAATTTGGGTGATTTTCTTTGACAAAATCTTTGTCTAGGACTTTTTCAATGTTGTTGATTTGCATTTTGATGATGTTGAGATTTACAGATGTTTCGTAACTGAGGATGCATTCACCGTCGCCACCACTAATATAAACAGGTGCAGTGTACGTTTTGTCGCTGTAGGAAAAAGTGCCATTAAACTTGCCAATGATTGAAATTGGTTTGGTAGATTCATATGGAAAAATATTTGTTTTATTATCGTTAGTGTATGGAGTGTTAATAAAGTATTTGTTATACGTTTTCAAATTTATAATATTGTCACAACTGCCAGAATCTATTAGGAATTTAATTGTTTTTGTATTGAGTTGAACCATTGCAAGTGGAATTTCTTTGATATTGTTTGTTGTTAGTTTGAATGTTGTTGAGTTGTCAGAACTACTTTCCGAATCATTGTTTGCGTTGCTGTTGTAGTTTACTTGCTTGATGTGTCTGTTATAACGTTGTTCGTTTGTTTTTGATTTGTTGTTTTTGTTTGACATACAAACGTCTGCGAAATGACCTTTCTTGTTACACTTAAAACATGTTGCTTTTCTTGCCGGACAGTGTTCGCGACCGTTTGGGTGCCAATTGTTCCCACAATTTCTACATTTTTTGTTTTCATGTCCAGATTTCGCTTTAAAATCGGGTTTAGAATGTTTGTTTGAATGGAAATTAGACTGTTTGTTACGTTGAAGTTGGTTGACTTCCGTTGTTTTTTGTTTATCTTCGATTACTTTCACTTGTTGTGATGTAATTTCGATTGCACGTCCCTTATTTAAAATATCGTCTAGATTTGGTTGTTCCAAAAGAGCGAATTTTCTGAGTTCCGTATATTTCGTGTGTTGAATTATTTGAGCTTTAATTTCGTCGTTTGTATTGTGAAATGCACATGTTTTTGATAATTTAAGCAACCTTGCATAATATTCATCGATTGTTTCCATATCATGCTGTTTACTTGAACGAATCCTCGTCGCCAAATTGTGTGATGTTCTTGTTAATTGTTAAATAAAAATCACTTGATTATTAATGATGATGTTTAATCTATTTATTGACAATTGTTAATAAAATAGAAGTTTGCTACGTAACAGTCTAATCTTATATATATTAGCTTCTATCTCGTTGCCAACTTAATAAAAACCAAATAACTCAAAATGAATGATTGTTCTTTAAAATTATAGAGGACACTACAGCGACGATGAATATAATCACGCATTAAATGTGTGGAATAAAATGAAAATAAAAAATTTGGGGGAATATATGGATTTATATCTAAAAACCGATACCTTATTGTTAACCGAAGTGTTTGAAAATTATAGAAAAACAAGCTTAAAAACATATGGATTAGACCCCGTACACTATTTGACAAACGCCTCATTTTCCTTTGATGCAATGCTCAAATATTCGAAAATTCAATTAGAACTCATTGTTGATACCGATATGTACAACATGATTGAACGAAATAATTAAGCCTCTTGAAGCGAAACAAAACTCTGTTTTTGTATTTGACGATAATGTGTGTGAAAATCAAAGCCCCATTAAACAATATTTTTCTATGGGACGCCATAAATTAATTGATTGCATATATTTAACACAGAGTTATGCACACACGTGCAAACACCTATTAAGAGAGAATGCCAACTTTTTAATAATATTTCCTTGTGATCGAAGAAGTCTTGAACATATATACAATGATCATGTGAATACAGACATGTCTTTTAAGCAATTTTTAAATGTGTCATTTTTGTTGGCAAGATAAATATGATTTTTTAGTTATTTCAAAGGAAGACGATTTAAATAATGGACGGTATAGAAGGGGTTTTGACAATTATATACAAATATAATAGGAAAACGACGGTTATAAATAGATAAGTTGTTTTGCAGTACTGTTATTATTTAATTTTCCGCTCTAGTGATTGTATCGTTTTATTTATAAATATGGATAAAAAATTAACAAAAAAGCTAATTAAAGCTCGTAAAAGTGTAAAACGAAAATTTGATTTAATTAAATCTCAACGACAGGATGCAGAAACTTTTTTAGAATCTAAATATCAGCCTCTTAAGAAAATTTTAAAGGAGTTATTTCATCCTAAAACAATAAAATTAGAGGATGCTGTCAAGAAAGAAAGCGACACATATGCTGACGAATATAATATCAAGAAAGATCGCTCCTATAAATTTAAACCTAGCGATTTTTGAACGCTTTATATTGACGAGCCAAACGACAGCACAAATAATTTAGATACTACAACTATAAACGATGACCACGACGACGCGGTATTCGATGCACCGACCAAACCGAGACGAAGGTCATCTATGATGAGGACAACTCAAGCGGAGTCATTAGATAGGAAAGGCCCCCTCGCCGACATCGCTAACATATCTGTGGTGTCACCATCAACACATTCATCAGAGCCCTCGAAAAATATATTAAAGGAAACATCATTCTTAGACCAAACAATGGAAAAAACATTTGAGCACATCCCCGGTGATGAAAGTTATTGTTATCACCAATAAGTTTATTTCACAAAAATAGTAATAATTCAATTACAAATTCACAATACAACTTAAAATTACTCTCTTCCCAATGTCAATGCTCCCGCTCTCCACACGTCAGGATTAGCAATGGCCGTTGGTTCTTCCCCGTCTCGCAAACTCTCTTCCTCCAACGCCATCTATCCCAATTCCTCCAAACTAAATACGCGAACTTCTTAGTAAACTAGCACGCCATGAACCGTTAGTAGCCATTTTGGCAACTAACCCGCCTTTATTTAAATTATGGGATAACATTCGGCCATTCTGACCCCGTTTAATGCCCCCATTAAACCTTCTCCTATTGGTTTTTCTTTCTTCTCTCCATGTCGTGTTTTCATTTGAGGTCCCCATTATTCTGAGTTCCATTGGTTTGTCACTGGTCCTCAAATCACCTTGTTTGCCTTCAATTTCCTTCATTGGTAGATTACCCATTGAGATTTTCCCTCTGACACCATGACCGCTAATTGTGAAAGTACCTGTAAAACCATCTCCATCTCTCCTAGATTCCATTCGATCACCCAGAGTTGTTTGATTGACCTGAAACAAAACTCGTTAATATTTTGACACCAATTACTGTATTACAAATCTCCTCGCATTCACCAAAATCTCCCCACCTAAGATTCATTCATATCAATCGAATCGTCAGTCTCCATTCGCTCATTTTCATACACACGTACCGGTACCGATTCGTCCACCGATATGGTACTTGTATATTTACGCAATGCATCACTCGCAACAAGAAATTGCCTATTCTTATACCCCCTAACTCCTTTGACAGCTGTAATTCGGTATCGATCATTGCCGAGTACCTTTACCACCTTGTAAGGGCCTCCAAAGCGTTTTGTCAACTTTGAATTAACTCCTCGTGAGCTCGTACTGGTCGAGGCCCCTCTCCATAACACCAAATCACCATGCTTGTACTTGACAACTGCCTTATGACGACGGTTATACCTGTCGCGCATTTTTACGGCCTGTGCATCAAGTCTCTGTTTTGCAAATGTACGACGCCGCTTTACCTCATTCACCAAGTCCCTATAGTTTTCATTGTGAACCTCCGATTCACTTACTACACTCCGCGAATCTCCGTGTGCGCGCTTGACTCCACAACTCCCTGTTCTCCTAGCCAGTAAATCTCCATAAACAGCTCCACTTGTGAATGCAAACATTAATTCAGAAGGACTTTGTTTTGTTACTGAATGAATGGTGTTGTTCATTCCCCAAGCAACTTGTGGTAATGTTTCGTCCCACATCGCTTCATTCTCCGTGCTCGCCATAATTGCCTCTGTGAGAGTCCGATTGACTCGTTCAACTTGTCGCCCTGGGTGTTGCAATTGCATTCATCACATGCTTAATACACTGTTTATCCGTGAACTCCTTGAACACCTTGCTATCAAATGCCTTACCACGGTCACTGATAATTCTTCTTGGACACCCAAACACCCCGAAAGTTTTCCTTAACTCCCTGACAGCCTCTGCAGCCGACAAAGTTTTCATTGGATGCAGTATTACAAACTTCGTAAATGCATCTATTAACACCAAGATGTATGCATGACCGCGTACACTCCGTACAAAGGGTCCCAAATGGTCGATGTGCACTGTGTCAAATGGCTTGTCAACTTTCTCTATTGGATGCAACTGTCCCTCCGTTCTCCCATAATCTCCTTTACTGAAAGCACACTCGATGCAAGCAGTCACATACTTTCGTATGAAACGCCGCATTCGAGGGAACCAGTAGTTCTTCTGCACTAAACTCAAACACCGTTCAAAGCCTGGATGTCCCACCTCGTCATGACACTTCCTCATTAGTCCAAAAGTTGCAAATGTCGGAACGTACAATTTATCTCCCTCCAAGGTTTTTCGATACAATCGTCCATGTTTCATTTTAAAATCGGTTGTGATTTGTTTATCCGCAGTTCCAGACTCCAATGACGCCTTGATTTGCAGCACATTCTCATCTTGTAATTGTGCAGTCAAAAACCAATCTTCTTCTCCCAAAATAGCTCCCACATTTACCGGATTTCTGCTGAGCGCATACACATGTCTCATTCGAACCCCCGCCCTGTACTCGATAGTAAAGTCCAACTCCTGGATTGACAACCACCACCGTGCCACTCGCGGAAGCATGTCTTTCTTGTAGAATGTTGCTCTGATTGCCACCCAATCCGTTACCAACTTGAAATGTACTCCCACCAAGTACAATCGAAATCTCTTAATAGATTCAACTGCCGCCAACGTCTCCAAATCATAACTATGGTACAGTTGCTCCGCCTTTGTTGTCACTCGACTGTAATACATCAGTGGCTTCAGTTGTCCATCTCCCTGTTCCTGTAACAGAATACCACCAAGGCCAATTTTACTGGCATCCGTATGTATTTCTGTTTTAGCTCCTGGATTGTATATCGCCAATACAGGTCGGTCAGTCAGTTTCTCCTTTAATGTATTAAATGCATTCTGCTGCTCGTCGTTCCAGGTCCACTCCATATTCTTACTGGTCAACTGCGTAAGTGGTTTTGCGATTGTCGCAAAGTCTTTCACAAATTTCCTAAAATAACTCGCCAAACCAATAAACTGACGTACCTGTGTCACATTCTCCGGTATCGGAAACTCCTTAACCGCCAAAATCATTCGTTCACCAGGTTTTATTCCATTCGCCGTGACTTCATGCCCAAATAATCCAGTTGCTGTTGCATGAACGAACATTTCTCCAAGTTTAATTTGAAACCAGCCACCTTGATTTTCTCAAATACTACTTGTAATAACTCCAAGCCCTCCTCGACAGTCTCAGTTGGAATTAATAGATCATCCATGTACGCCAGGACTTTCTTGTCCTTTAGATCACCCAGCATTTTGTTGATAGCTCGTTGAAAAACCGCTGGACTATTTGCCAATCCAAATGGCACACGCACATACTCATAATGTCCATCTGGTGTAACAAATCCTGTTTTATGCGTCGAATCCGGGTGTATTGGTATTTGATGGAAACCAGCCACTAAATCTAGAGTTGTATAGTAACGTTTCCCCGCCAATTTATCCATTTGCTCGTCCACCAATGGCAATGGGTAACGGTCTTTAACTGTAATTTTATTTAACTCCCTGTAATCAACACACAAACGGATTTCTCCATTCTTTTTAGGCACCACGATTAGAGGACTGGCATATTGTGATGTACTCTCCCTGATTATGCCACTCTCAAGCAACTCGTTGATTTTCTCTCTCACTTTCTCCAACTCCACTCTCGCTAAACGGTATGGTCGTCGTACTATCGGCTTATCAGTTGTCAAATGAATCTGCATCGTCTCCAAATCGGTCACTCCAACATCACTGCTGCCTGTTGCGAAGATTGCTTCGTACTCCCTAATCAACGACTCTAATTTCTCTCGTTCACTCCCACTCAATTCACTCACACTCAACTGAGAACTGGCCAAATCTCCTTGAATCACACTCACCTTGCCTGTGTCTCCTTGTTTGTCACCCAAATTGTCCAATAAGACAGCTAGTCCACGTTCAGTTTGCTCCTTGTCCTCCATTTTAATTGGTTTTGTACTCTCCCTGTTTTCGTCTCCCTCCACGTTTGCCTTGGATAATGTCACCGTGTCTCCCAAAATGACCAATCGCATTAACCCATTATTTATCGTTGGTTGGCCTTACCACTCGATCCAGTAGGCGCTCCATATTCCCGTCGTTCTCCCAGATTGTTTTGTTGCCCTCAATGTTGGTGTTGTTGTCCACCATAATTTTGACGTTGTCCACCATAGGGTTGAAATTGAGATCTTTTCTTCGGACAGTCTCTCAACATGTGCCCAATCGCCTTGCAGTACATGCACCGCTGCTCCGTACTTTGAGGACAATCCCGTCCATAATGGCCCCTTGCTTGGCAATTAAAACACCTTACGTCGGCATCTCCATGTCCTCCACGATTCGTAGAGGCCGCCCGCTCTCTACTTCTGTCTAAAACCTTTGGTCGCACCGACTGTCTCTCAACGAACCGCCTTGGTACCGAACTATAACTTCGGACCTCCCTGACTCCCAGATTTCTTACAGTGTTCTCATCTAATTTACATATGAATCTGTTATACAATTCTAAAGGCGTTTTACACTCCAATACTACGGCATTAGTTCTTTCATGTACTGGCAAGCCGCCTACCAGAACAGATACAATGTCACTTGGTTTCATGCCGAATCTCTCACACATTAACACCAACTCCCTATAATATGCCGTGTATGTCTCGTTCGGTTTCTTTTTCCTTGCACCAATAGCCTCCAATTGCTCCCGAAAGTTGTAAACCTTTGGAAACGCCTCTATTAATGCCCGTTTCCACTCCATCCATGTTCGATTTTCGCAAAGATCTACCGTACTCAGTTGATTATTAAACCATTTACGGGCTTCTCCTTTCATCATCATGTGGATTATCATCATGTCGTCCCATTGGTGCGATTTCGCCAAATGTTCGACAAACGCCAGCCATTCTCCAATATCACGACAATCGGTCCCTTTTCCCTGATCTGGGTTGAAGTAGGGCAGAATGCCCCTCGCCTTGGACGGCTCCAGATAGCCTTTACGTGACAACGTACCACCCTGACTCTCATTTTCACTACTGAAGAGCTGTGAAACACCTTGAACATTTTCCGCAGACACGCGGTTCTCCATAGACACCCTGCTTGGTCGATTTATTCGAATTGGCGTCGACGTGCTCGCTGACGGATTTACCGACGCGTTTCCTCCATGATTTACACCTAAAATAATCGAATTATCATCTACAACATGACTAGTACTTAAATTTGCAGTATTTCCTGCAATATCACCTTGGTTTTGAGTGCTGCGCATGTTTGACCGTAATTCCGCCATTATAATTGAGAGTTGTGACGTCATTTCCTCCATTAACTCTTTCTTCATCGCCGCCATTTTCTGGTTAATGAATTCCGTGATATGACCACGCTGTTTCTCACGTACGGATTCTTGTTGGGCCACCAATTCGCTCCTCAAACCGACCTCATCCACCCCCATGCCTTCACCTTGATCATTTAACACCAGAACATCCTCAATTTCACCCAGATTCTTCTGACTTCCCGCCATTGTTAACACGTTGTTCACTAAAACGTTTCGCACTAATTTCTTTTCCACAACTCCACAAAGCACTTGGATAGTATCCCACTTCTGATATGTTATCACCAATAAGTTTATTTCACAAAAATAGTAATAATTCAATTAAAAATTCACAATACAACTTAAAATTACTCTCTTCACAATGTCAATGCTCCCGCTCTCCACACGTCAGGATTAGTAAATACTATGTAAATACTATTAAGCCAATTCGATCGCCACCGCAGAATTCGATAAGAATTTCCCACGCCCATCGATGCCTAGAATTTCTAGTGTGAGTTGAATTGCTCATCGGTTACGTCCTCCACATTTACGTGAGAAAAAAGCTGGGGGAGTAAAAAGTAAAAGTATTTCCCTAAATAATATATTAAACGATAAATCTCAAGCAATTATGTCATATAATATTAATAGACCCCAATATGTCTATTTTATTGATGTGAATGAATTAGTTGACAGATTAAAATTATTAATTGCAAGTAAACAAAGTGGGAACAACGGTATAGTCTAGAGCGAAATAGAATCGATATTTGAGGAATTGCGTGAGGCTAAAGTCATTGCATAATAGTATTTATAAAAATAATAATAGCTAAAACAAAATGAACAATATAAAAGGTATAGTACAAGATGTTAAAAGAGACGTTGTCTTGGAAATTCACAAACCGGCCCGTAAAAATTTTACAAGGAGACAGGTGATCATGAGGGGCATTGGAGATCTTTATCAAATTGATTTAATTGAAATGAAACCATATTCGAAAATTAATAAAGGACTAAATTATATATTAGTGGTTATTGATACGTTTAGTAAATATGTATGGGCGCCAGGTGTTAAAACAAAATCCGCAAAAGATATTGTTTCAGCATTAGCCTCAATTATTGAACCTGATAATATTCCCAAAAATATACAATCCGATTTCTATAAGAATTCTATAATCAACAATTTTAAAATTTAATGAATAAACATTCAATTAATCATTACTCAACTTATACAGGGTGTTCCGTTCCAAACCGTCGGTTAGAAAAATCTCGAAAAGGGTAAATAATTGAAATATGAAAATTTGTCTATTGAGGTTATCCAAAGGGGCCGATCGATCTAAAATATTTTCAAGTTTGTGAGACTTCCGGTAATACCGGAAGTCGGTACTAACTTCCTTATTTTAAATGGAACACCCCATTTTTTATTACATTTTTGGATTTCTCATCAAATTTTAATACTACTTTATGTAAGGTACCATATACCCAAAATTGATACTTTTCAAGATATTAATTATTTTATGTCAAATTTTGGCTTTTGTAGTGTTTTACCAAAAAATTTGTAACTTGAGTCATGATTGAGATTTTAAGTTGAAATTTGGACTAGAGATAGTCAGAATGGTCAGCTACAGAACCGTCTAATTGGTTTTGGATTTCTTACCATACAGGGTGTTCTTATGACCAGTTACATTTGCAGCAACTTTGAAGTAGAATAACTTTCTTATTTCAAATGGAACACCCTGTATATTTTTGGCTTATTGGATAGAGAATTTAATTCTGAATCGAATTGTATAAGCATATCCTATACCTAAAGTTAATAGATTTCGAGATATAGCGAATTTAAAAGAATGTTACATGTTTTGGGCCCGTTTTAGGCCTTTTTGTAACATTTGCGAAGGTATAAGTGCATATCAAATGAACTATTTTTTACAAATGAAGCTGTTTTAGCTGAATCTAAACTAATCTTTCTATTTAAAACGATTTGTAGTAGAAGGAAATGGTCATTACTGCTGTAAATCCAACCCCTAGCGCCAATCCCTACCCCTATAAAAAAACAGCCCCTATAAAAAAGTTTCCCCTGTTGAAGATCTACCCCTGTGTAAAAAAAAATTCGCCAAAAAGGCTGTTATTTTTGAAAATAAAGTTTAAGCAATCTGTAATAGATGGCGTTATTAGTTAAATACTGAAAATAATATTTGCAAAGGTTAAATGAATATCAATTAATATGACACGTGTAGGTATAGGAAATGCACTTGCAATTATAAAAAAATACCGTTATTCAGATGTTAAATGAATATCAAATTAAATGATGCTCACTACACGTGTGCATTCGTCATCTTATTTACGTATGTATAGACAATTGTGAGAATTTACATGTATTAGATGACGACACATTACATAACTGTGGCACGGAATATTAAGTGTCGGCATCCGATCCTCACCTTGAAAGCGAAAGTTGTTCTCTAATTATTGTTTTCGCAAAAAAGGGGCCCACAAAAAAACAATAGCTAAAATAATTTATTTTATTTTATTCAAATAAATATCAATAAAAATGGTTTAATTTAACACGTAAACAAGTTATTATAATAAATTTGCATTTTTAATACAATGCTGGTTGTACAGTTTTTACAATTATTTATAAAGTGATATCCACAATTTCCTATTTCCTCGTTACTAAAATCATATCCTTCGATATTGAGAACTGTTGGGCATAAAAATACAAATTGTCGTAGATATAGTCCCTTTTCTCTGGTGGTGACAAATATTTTATCCATACTTTCTAATTCGCTTTTTAGAATTCCCACAAAATACTTGTAGTCAAAGTAGTCTTTTCTGTGTTTATCATTACAATTCCAATTAAGGCCGCATATTTCTCTAGTGCAATCACGTATCTGTGTTTTAATTTGATTATTTAAATATTCAAATTTTATATCCGGTTCAAATAAATAATGTTTTATGTATTTTTTATCGCAGGAAACACAATCACATTCACAAGACTTTAAAATAGTTAATTCCTTAAGAAAATAGGTATTATTTATATTGAAACCCAAAACATCTACAAAAGCGATCTTGGATTTATCGTTTTTTTTTACAATGTTCATCGTTTACAATTACATAGATCTGACTAATTTTGTTAGAGGCGAATATGAATATATATGGTCTGATAAAATTAAGGCATATGCGGTTGTATTTTGTGGGGCATTTTCCTTCAATGAAAATTGTATGCGCAGATCTAAAAGTGAGGAGTTTGAATTTAACAATTCTTTCTGGCGTGATATGTCAAACACGACAAAGGGACAAATTGTTTTAAATAATTTTTTATCCACCATAGGCTGGTTTTGTTTATCATAATAAGAACGTTGGAAATTCGCAAACATCTCATATATGATGGAATAATTGTTATGCTCATAATCCACATGTAAATTGTCATATGGGAAACAATCCGAATTTATAAATAATTTAATATTTGTCAATTTGCAATGATCAAATGTGCTCATATTTTTTCTTAAATTATTCTTTTTATCAATAGACAAACAGAATATTACATATCTGGGCTTTTCTAATTGGGTAGAAGATTTCACTACCCAATCAAAATCTTTTGATATTTGTAATTCCGGAATTGTGTATAGATTCCATTGACGTGAGAAAATAGATAATTCTCTGCCACTGTCTATTACTTGTAAAAGTTTTAATTTACTGTAGTCTGATAATTCAACAATGGGAACTCTCCAAACAATTTTTTTAATGTTTAATGTTACAGGCTCCGGTCCTACATCATACATTGCATTTAAATTAGTGTTGCTTCTAATTAAAACTAATTCTTGTTTCATGAAAACAATAACTTTCTTGAAATCCTCCGCAAATCCTAATAATGTTCTCAAAGGTACACACACCGAAAAATGCCCATCATTTAGATGATAATAACAAGTATCATCTACGTTCCAGCCCGCATTTGAAAGGATGGCCGACTCGGCACTTGAAAATGATAGCAAACCTTTGACCGTAGATACTATTCCGGGCGTATGACATGACTCAATAATTTTTCCATTTAATTCATACCTAATTTCTTCAAACAAAAAAGGCACAAAATTGTTTACTAATTTGGCGGTTAATGAGGGCCTTTGATCCCTATTTTGAAGAACTGTTCCCTCTAAATATATATATGAATCGCTGGGCAAAGTTAAAATTTCCGACTGGGGTACAGTTATTCTAATTTCATCGTTGACGTTAAAAGTATTCGTAGCATAAGGGTAATATGAATGTTTTTCTAATCTACTTATGGAATTATCAAAGAGGGGTGTTTCCAATACATTTAAGCTATCGTCCATTATTTTTTAAAATAGTTAATCCTAAGGATTGTAAAAATTTTTTATTTGATTTTGTTAAACCTTTGCCTTTAAAAGATTTTGCAGTACTACACGAATTTAATAAATTATTCCTATTTATATATGATTTATTGTATTTAATAACCATTGTTATAAGAATCAACTATAAATTCTGTTTATTATGAGACAATATACAAATTTGTACTGAGCAAATAAAATCGTTTATTGTCTATATATAGTGCACAATTTTAATATGAATATCGCTGATTTTTTCTACGCAAATGTAATCTTGCAGAGACCCTTTCTCCTCGTAAATTTATTAAATCCCCATTTTGGTCGACTATTTTTAATTCGATAAAATGTATTTTTTTAGTGTTTAGAGGAAAATATATAACGTTGTCCTGAACAATGGTTTCTCGAAAGCCGAATGGATTACTAAAAGTAAAATTGTAAATAGAGTGGCTCTCCTTCCCATTATGATAATTCCCATGTGCAATATTACATTCGACACTCATCACATTAATTCTAAATATGTCAATGATTTTCTGTGATATTGTTTTAACATTTGAAGGAATAACAATTTTTCCAAATCCCAACATTTTCCCGATTGAACTTTTTTCGCTTAAATCTACAATATAGTTACAAAAAATTTCCGACTTTAAAGTTGTTGTATTTGCCACTAAATCGAATTGAATTTTTCTAGTAAGATTTTTATTTAAATCTTCAATTTTTTTATCAATGAATTTTTTTAGTTCATCAAATTCGTAGGCCCCCTCGGGTATAATTATATTATTGTTACCAATTTTTATCGAATTACAAGTGTCATCTATATTCGGGACACAATTGTACGTTTCAAAGTTTACTAAGCCGATTTCATAATCGTCGCCATTCAGATCAATGGGTGGGTCGAAATAGGATGTTAAAATTGTCGTATTTCCGCTGAGTGTAAAAGTAGTCATTTTACTATATATTATTATATAAAAATCTTATGCATAAATGTCCACAATTATATTTATTTAAATTTTGAAAATTATTATAATTATATTTAATCGTTACTGGTCCTGAACTATTTAAATAATCTACTAATATATATGGTGGTGGAAGATTACCGAAGGAATCGAAATATAATACAGAGTTACCATTTTTTATATAGGAAACCCAATGAGTTCCATCCCCACTACTCTTATCTAAATTGACTATACCACACTCCACAGTTTTTCTAACAACGTGTGGTAAACTATTTAACATAAATATGCCTCTAAAGTAGGGGATTTTTAATTTTTTAACATAATTTTGTATTTCAATATTTGTTAATGCATGTCTTGGCAATATCAATGGAATTTTTTTTTAAATACAACACCATATCCCTTTTTATATGGTTTTAAATATAATCCCCTTCCAATCGCAATTGAATCTAGCTTCTTGTTAAGTTTCTTTTTCTCCTCTAAACTTTCTTTAGCTGCATTTGCTCTTTTTATTGATGAAACAATGTTTGCAACACTACCACCCAAAGATCCTAGTAAAGAAGCTGCGCTTAATATAGGCAATATTGCCCCTATAAATCCCCCCGTTTTCGGAATGGGTATAATTCTAGACGGTTTCTTTTTACCTTTTCTATTTTTATTTGCATTTAAAGCAATCGCTACAGCATCTTCAAGGCTATTCGGTTTTTGATTTTTCAAAGCTATTTTCGCTCTTTTGACAGCCTGATTGAAAGTAATACCCTTACCAATAATTTTTTTAATCCCTGACCTTAATCTTTTCTTTACACCTTTTCTTCTGATGCCTCTACCTATTGTTTTATTCATTCGAGATTTTTGATGGTGACCAAAACCCAACATAGTTTTACCTTTCATTGCACCAGCCACTAATAATGAAGCGAATTTTTCTTTTAAATTCGAATCTTTTGCTTTAAACCGATCCAATGCTTGTTTAGCCAAAATTTTATCAGCCCTATGTCTATCAGTCAAATCTTTATTTTTCCAATAGAAAATATCGTGCTCCTTGCAAAAATTGTCCAATTTATTTATTGGTTGGCTATTTCGAGCAAGTCTATCCTCAAGTTGAGTATTGGGGCCGCAATAATTATAATTAAAAATGTGCCACTCTTTTTTTTTCAATTTGTCGAGTATACCGCTCCCGAACATGTAATAAAGTTTACTAAATAAATTTAAAAGTTTTTTTATTTATATACATATATTGTTACAATGTTTAATAATCGTTATTATTTTAAATATATATAGTAATAGCATATTAAAAACACAATAGATAAAAAATATAAAACAGTTGACAGTATAAAACCAATTTTCCAATTTAATGCACAGACAGTGTCGCAATTTGAATTTTTATCATCTACTTTACATTCATTTATAATAATTTTATGCCAATCATCTGATTCAATCATGGAGCCGTTCATTTGAAAAAATTTTAGTTTATAATTCAAAACTGATATGTTTTTATTGATGTTTATAGACGTTTCGTAGATTCTTCCATTGCTTAGCAGTCTACCATTATACAACAATAAATCATTATTTCTACTAGTTTGTTCCATTCGAATCCACGATGATGGATAAAGATCGTTTTTTGTCCCATTATAATCGAGACATATTAATGCGTCAATTGTGTTCTGTGGTACGGCCGTGTAAAATGTTGAATTTAATGTTGCCGTTAAAAATAATAAACCAGCTGCATGAAAAGCCATTGCAAATGAATACTACTCTAATACTACTAAACTAAATCCTTTTTATCTATCCACCCCCTCTTATTAACTCCCAAAAATTTCACATACAGTTTTCTACCATTCTGTTTTTTTCTTAATATTTTCTCTACAAGGTAAATATCATGATATTTTGTTAGTTGTAATTCTTGTTCATAAAATCCACCTTTAATAATTTCACCGTCTTCGTCTTGAAGAATATAAGTTGTTGGGTCGGTTAATTTCACAGAATAAATTTTAAAAATTTCGTTAGACCATGATGGTCTATAACCCTTAGAAAATAATTCGCGGTATTTACTTATTCTAACATAATCTCCAACTTTAAAACGATTATTTGTTGTTGCGTATTTAATTCTATTATACACTGTTGATAACAGTTTCCCTTCTGTTTTTTTAGTTACATCAATTGGTTTCATTTTTATAGTTGAATGAATAGTATTGTTATATTTGTGAATTATCCCATCCAAAATATCATGCCATTTGTAATTTCCACGATAGCTAAACTCAACCCATAATAATTTTTTTATTGTTCGAATAACCCGCTCCACTATTGAGGCTTTCTTAGTACTATAAGTTGAGTAATGATTTATTGAATGTTTATTCATTAAATTTTTAAATTGTTGATTATAGAATTCTTTTCCAAAATCGGATTGTATATTTTTGGGAATATTATCAGGTTCAATAATTGAGGCTAATGCTGAAACAATATCTTTTGCGGATTTTGTTTTAACACCTCGCGCCCATACATATTTACTAAACGTATCAATAACCACCAATATATAATTTAGTCCTTTATTAATTTTCGAATATGGTCTCATTTCAATTAAATCAATTTGATAAAGATCTCGAATGCCCCTCATGATCACCTGTCTCCTTGTAAAATTTTTACGGGCCGGTTTGTGAATTTCCAAGACAACGTCTCTTTTAACATCTTGTATTATATTTTTTTTATTGTTCATTCTGTTTTAGCTATTATTATTATAAATAATATTATGCAATGACTTTAGCCTCACGCAATTCCTCAAATATCGATTCTATTTCGTTCTCGATTATGCCGTTGTTTCCACTTTGTTTACTTGCAATTAATAATTTTAATCTGTCAACTAATTCATTTACATCATTAAAATAGACATATTGGGGTCTATTAGTATTATATGACATAATTGCTTGAGATTTATCGTTTATTATATTATTTAGCGAAATACTTTTGCTTTTTATTCCCCCACCTTTTTTCTCACGTAAATGTGGAGGACGTAACCGATGAGCAATTCCACTCACACTAGAGATTCTAGGCATCGATGGGCGTGGGAAATTCTTATCGAATTCTGCGGTGGCGATCGAAGTCATTATTGGCTTAATAGTATTTACATATTTTTCACCTCGATTTCCACTAACTTGTTCATTCGCTTGAAAATTTCTTTTATTTGCATTAGTCAGGAGTATTAACTCTGCAAAGGCTTCCCTATCTTTGTTTGTAATCAATGCATTTTTAGGTTTTGTTTTAAATATCAATTCATATAAACCTTCCGTTCCATCAAAAATTTTATCTTTGACTATAATATCTTTACCTTTAAAAGTCATAACACTATCACCGAAAGTGAGTTTTTCTAAAACTCTGTCATGTCGAACGTAATGAGTATCATATTCGTTTTTGACATCTTTTATTCTTTCCATCAAATAATGTCTAGGTAATTCGTGATCAAATTGTTCGAAATATTCATCAAGCCCTCCTTGCGTCATTTGTTCCAGCTCGGGTGATTTAAGTACCGTGTCGGGTGATGTCTGCAGTTGTGGTTCATCGTAAATATAACTTTCATCATCGGGGATGTGCTCAAATGTTTTTTCCATTGTTTGGTCTAAGAATGATGTTTCCTTTAATATATTTTTCGAAGGCTCTGATGAATGTGTTGATGGTGACAGCACAGATATGTTAGCGATGTCGGCGAGGGGGCCTTTCCTATCTAACGACTCCGCTTGAGTTGTCCTCATCATAGATGACCTTCGTCTCGGTTTGGTCGGTGCATCGAATACCGCGTCGTCGTGCTCATCGTTTATAGTTGTAGTATCTAAATTATTTGTGCTGTCGTTTGGCTCGTCAATGTAAAGCGTTCGAAAATCGCTAGGTCTAAATTTATAGGAGCGATCTTTCTTGATATTATATTCGTCAGCATATGTGTCGCTTTCTTTCTTGACAGCATCCTCTAATTTTATTATTTTAGGATCAAATGACTCCTTTAAAATTTTCTTAAGAGGCTGATATTTTGATTCTAAAAAAGTTTCAGCATCCTGTCGTTGAGATTTAATTAAATCAAATTTTCGTTTTACACTTTTACGAGCTTTAATTAGCTTTTTTGTTAATTTTTTATCCATATTTATGAATAAAACGATACAATCACTAAAGCGGAAAATTAAATAATAACAGTACTGCAAAACAACTTATCTATTTATAACCGTCGTTTTTTTTATTATATTTGTATATAATTGTCAAAACCCCTTCTATACCGTCCATTATTTAAATCGTTTTCCTTTGAAATAACTAAAAAATCATATTTATCTTGCCAACAAAAATGACATATATTTAAAAATTGCTTAAAAGACATGTCTGTATTTACATGATCATTGTATATATGTTCAAGACTTCTTCGATCACAAGGAAATATTATTAAAAAGTTGGCATTCTCTCTTAATAGGTGTTTACACGTGTGTGCATAACTCTGTGTTAAATATATGCAATCAATTAATTTATGGCGTCCCATAGAAAAATATTGTTTAATGGGGCTTTGATTTTCACACACAATATCGTCAAATATAAAAACAGAGTTTTGTTTCGCTTCAAGAGGCTTAATTATTTCGTCATGTTCTGAATATTCATAATATCCCATACCTTTGATTGATTCTATTAATTTCGCCAAATATCTGTACAGTGGTTGAAAGAGGGTTTTTGAAAAAATATACACATTTTCAAATTTTAATCCATTTTCATGTTCTAATAGATTAATAACAAGGTTTGACTTTCCGCAACCGCTCTTCCCCACCACAATCATTTTAACTTGTTCTGTTGGAAATAAACTAGAATGACGAGTACTGTTATTGGTCAACTCAAGAACATTGTGTTTCTGAATGGAAAGTGTAATTGGTTGTTTTTTAACATGCATAGTGTACAAATTGATTTAAAATGAATTTTTAAATAATACAATTGTGTTATATATGGTTATTCAATATCTTTTATATTTTATTTGAAATAAGTACATTTATTAGTTCATGTATATTATGTAAAATACATATGTGTATACTTATTCACTAACAAATTTTAATTTCAAATACCCGTCTTCCTCATCGGGATTTTCAACAATAAATGAAATATGCTGCTCCAGAATGTTTTTATTCAATGTGTTTGTTTGATTTCCAAGTTTTTGGGCATATCTCTTGGGAAACAAAACGTCGGTGTTGTCATCTAATGTAACCACCAAAGTGTTACCAAATTTCATTTTTTGCGATCGAAATGCTAAAATTCAAATTTTTTTTAGCTCTAAATGTATGTGTAGTTACGAAAACATTATAGATGTCTTACCGGTAATTGTGTATTTCTTCCCAATTTCCAGATCACTTAGTTTTATCCATGATTTTTCAACACCGTTTAACAAATCGACAAGATTGTTGTTGCTTGCCATGATGATTAAGACCAAATGGTATATGTGTATTATATGTTGTTGTTGTTAATGTAAGAAACACCAAAACCTACTGTAATTCAAAGAAGAAAATGCTAGAATATATATACCCCACTAATTATTCTAATAGTTATTACTCACCGAGTTATCCACGTGGTACCCCCAAGGTAAAGTGTCAATTTTATTGTCCAATAAATATCGTTTATCGTCTTGTGCACATAGTGCAATTTTAGATCTTGTTATTGTATAAATTTTATGTTTTTTCGATCTAATATGTTTTTCATTAACATTAATACTTTGATCATTAAATAGAGCCTTTAAATAATCATCGAAAGTAATTGTCTTTACACTTTGGGCTTTAATACCCTTGATTTTTTTATGTTCTCCATATTCTCCATCAATTTTATAACTATACATTTTGCTTCTTAGGGATACGAAATGAGTCATAATCTTCCCATTTAATTCGTCCTTCAGTTTTCCAGGAATTTTTTTTGTTATTGGAATATTGAACAGGTTATTTTTGTCATACGATGATGTATCAAATAAATGAATATTTTTCTTCATTCCTTCATAAATATCAATATGTTTTATCTCATAAATAAGGCTATCAGTATCGGTGTATAATAATTTTGCCAAATCCCCGTAATTTTCTCGAACGAAGTTATAATGAAAATTATATAGTGTTTCCTTTGCAATATCTAATATTGCAAAACCAACATAAATAGGCTTATCTAATTTAACTTCAAGTTTGTTCAATTCTATTGCAACAAAATTTTCAGAAAATATTGTAGAGCGTTTAAAATGCGGCATTGCAATATACCTATGACACCCGAAATGTCCCTCCCAAGACGTTGCCAATTTTATGTCCCTATACTTTCTAACAGACTGTATTGATTTGCCGTATAAACAGTTGGTACAGTTTTTATAATAATTCTTTTCAAAAGTGCTATTCGCATTCCGTCTTAACTCGCTATTTAATTCAATAAATTCTTTCATCCATCTTGATTGATTGAATTTTATAACTCTATGAATATTAGTAACTCTTAGATTGTTTTCTAAACATTGTCTTAAATATGCATGATGAATTACATACTTTTTCTTTGGATAAAGACTTGTTATTAACTTTTTCTCTTTTCCGTTTGGGGGAATTGCGTGTTCGGGACAAAAAGGTAAATCTTTGTGTTCATCAAACATTTGTTGTGGCGTCTCTATGTCCACTTCGAAAATATATCCAAATGGTGAATCCTCATCTGGTAACTCTTTTAGATTTATTAACGTTGGGTCCACCCATTGAAATCCTCCGTATGGTAGCGGTTTTGTCATTACATATCCGTATAAATTAACAAAATCACCGTAAAATAAATATGTAGATTCAATTTCGGGATTATAATTTTGCATATATTTGTTGTTTGCCTCTGAATATTTACAATTACTTTGAACTAATCCCCCTCGTAAACTTTTCTCAATCATGTTATACATATCGGTATCAACAATGAGTTCTAATTGAATTTTCGTATATTTGAGCATTGCGTCAAAGGAAAATGAGGCGTTTGTCAAATAGTGTACGGGGTCTAATCCATATGTTTTTAAGCTTGTTTTTCTATAATTTTCAAACACATCGGCTAACAATAAGGTATCGGTTTTTAGATATAAATCCATATATTCCCCCAAATTTTTTATTTTCATTTTATTCCACACATTTAATGCGTGATTATATTCATCGTCGCTAATATTCTTATCATATAATTGAGAATAGAATAATTCAATTCTGGGCAATACGGTGTCATCAAGTTTGTCAATATTGTCTATGTAGTCATAACAAAATACTCCCTTTTTACAAACTAATTTAAATTCATCCTCGTTCTGTACAAAAGACTTTGTAATAATTTTTCTCTCATTTTCCAAATTTTTTGATAGGTTGTCCAAGCTTTCAGGCAAAAATTTGAAGGAATCTAAAAATCTTAGGGAAATGCTACTATTCATTACATATTTTTGAAATGATATGTATTTCTCAGTTGAACTTGGAATTAGTGTGACGCCGCCTTTATCATATTCCGCTAATTCTTGAATAAAAAAGTGTGTATCATAATTGGAACTATTGTGAATAATGATTGGTAAATATTTTTGTTTTTTATATTTTAGGTTACACAATTGATGTGAGGGACCATTGTATTCTCCATTGAAATGGTTATGATCTTTTACTTTAACCTCATTTTCTTTAATAGCTTCCTTACAAATGTGACATATATTACAATGCTTAAATTCGTATTCTTGATGTGTTGTTAAAAATAAAGCTTTGGGCGTTTTAACTATTTTATCGATTTCATAGGACAATGCCGCCATTTCTTTAACAAACCAGCGGGGACAATCAAATCCTCTATATAATTTAAATCTGGATAGGTTCTCGTCATATGAACATTTAAAATAAAAGGCCACACTATAGGGGCGGTGATTTTGTAAAATGTCTTCCTCTACAATATTTTTCTCCAATATACTCTCAAAGTCTGCATAAACTACAAAAGGTTGTAATTGTTGAAATTGGAAATTTTTAAATTTGAGTGTAGAATTATTTTCATCGGGTAAAGTGGTTTTACAATCATTATATTGAGAACATATTTCTATGTGTTGTTGATATTTAGAATTATTTAAAAAACAATTTAAACAAATGTCGCAAACATGTATTTTAGATCGTTTACTACTGAATCTTTGATTAGATATTAAACGAGAAAGGTCTTTTATTAAACAAAAATGATATACTTTCTTTGATTTATTGGGAAAATTGTAATCATAATCGACTTTTTTTGTTAAGGCTAAGAGGTGTATTGTTTTGTTTAAGACCGAATTATTTCTTGATATAATAATCGGGTATACCTTCTTTTTTTTATACATGTATACATTTATTCGAAGGTTATTTTTTTTTTCAAATTTTGGTATTTGATCAAATGTAAAGGGGAAGGTAAAATCTTTATAGTTTAAATATTTTAATTTATGTTTATAGGAGGAAACTCTATTGGCATTATTCGTGTTGGGAAATTTTGCTGCTAAAATACTATATAAAAAACATAGAGAGTCGTTATTATGAACATTTATGATGGCTTTTTTTCTTTTTAAAAAGTTACTTAATTCAATATAAGTAGATTGTCCTAAACAAATGGGTTCATATTTATTAATATTTACCTTTAAACCAATTATACTTTCTATCGCCCATCCGCTCTCTTTTTGTTGAAAATCGTCGAGATTATTTAAAATTTTTGTTGCAATAGTTTGATATATAGTTTTGAAATCCGAATTTTTATCAATTAGATGATTTTCTACCATAAATGATTTTACCTCTTGTTTTCCGGTACTAGGCAGTACAAATTTGCCCAAAAAGACAAAGTTCACTTTCACCGGAGTTTTTTTTAATATTTTCTTAATTTTAATTTGAACACTGCGATACGCCTTATTTAGAAATAATTTTGGGTCTTTATATGATATATTTATTACCATTCCGGTTAACATTCTACTTTTAAAAATAGATTTAAGGTCTTTCCATATTAGTCTTCCATTACTTTTTGATACATCGCCTCCACCCTTTTTTTCAATGAAAATATTCTTCAATGTCTCAAGTTGTTCCTTTAATATCCCTAGGTTTGTTTCAATTTTACTTGCATTTTCGGTGCTTTTGATGTATTCACTTGAATTCACTTTTAAAAATCGGTTTATTAAATTTATCACACATTGAACTTTTTTTATGTATTTCTCACATTCTTCTTTAATTCTTATAAGAGGAATAATTTGAAATATCAACTTTATAGTTTGTGAACTTAACTCGCTTATCGTATTCATTTTTATTTCTGTAAAGATTTAGATCTTAACATCACATTATATAGGTGTATATTGGATATATATATACGTACGAGCCTATTTGTCAGCAATAGGGGGGTTTTCGAATTAAACAAAGACAGTTGTTTATATCATATTTTATTTTATATTTGTTTTCAATATGTAGGTATAATATAATATGAATTTAATAAGTTCATAATAGTTGATATAACATATTCCCATTATTTTATTATTTTCCACTTGAGCCATAATTTAAAGCTTTTCTCAAAATATTTGGTAGCACTTCTGTAGGTGTTATAGATGTCTTCAATTGAGCGGTTGGTAAAATGACAATTTGAGCGAATCTTTGTCCTTCTGTCAATGTACAATCTGAATCTGCAATGAACACACTGCTGAGTTCTCCATTGTATGTTGGGTCTACCAATCCGCTTCTCAAAACACCTAACAAATTAGTTGAAGATCTGGCAATTATTATTCCGCAGTAATTTAAAGGAATTACAACTCTTTCTTTATAAAAAATCAAAATTTTTTCATTTTTTTTACATATATATTCTTCTTTTACTTTTAAGTCATATCCGCTATCGCACACATAATTTTTAAATAATTTGACATTCGAAAATATTTGAGGAAGGTATAAGAATTTTGCGGTATTGTAAATTTGATTAATGGACGACTCGATATTCCTATGATCGACAGTCACAGTAGGAAGTTTAAAATATTTTGCAAAACACTCAAACATAATGTGTTGTTTTTCAATATATTCAATGGTTAATATGTCAAGACCATTATTACGTTTGATCATCATGTTCAAAATAAGCTCGTAATTTTCTTTCATAGGTAGAATTATTAAAATTTTTGATTTTTTATCGTCTAACAGACCCAATTCCGCCATTTGAGAAAAAATTGTGTCAATTTGTAATTCGTGTTGGTTAAAACCGGCAAATAAATTATGAATCATATAGTATATAATGACAGCAAAGGAGGATCGATCGAATATACCAGCTTGAGTTCTATTTTTTTGCGAATACATTAGATATGCCAGTGTAGTTATTGGATTTAATGGATGAAGGAAGTCGTGCCTTTTTGTGTCTTCATCATAGTCCACTAAAGAATATGTTTAGATGATAATAAAATCAATCAAATAAAAATCTGTTTAACTTACCAAAATTTACCGGATATTCTCTTGCTAGTTGTTTTAAAACAGTAGTTTTAAAACAGCAACAAACACCATCAACAAATAATTGGGCGCTCATATTTCGGATTTATTGGCTTAGAAACAGCAATTTCAAACTGCAGAATACGTGTGCAGTTGTTACCTATATATATATATTCCCCTAAAATTATGTTTTTTATTCAAAACAATACATACTTTGTAACTTGTTTCTATTATGTCATTATTGAAGACACGTGCATTAAAAATTAGTCGATTGAATGCTAATATTTATTATACATATTTATATTTTCATGAATATTTAATTTCTTTGTGAGATCATTTAATTTACGGTGCAATTTACAAATACTAAGCGTAAACAGCTTACGTTGTTTTAAATTATGACATATATATATATACATATATATATATAATTGGGTGGCCTTTCTTTAGTACTCAGTTTTGAATATTTTTTTTGTGATCAAGATGTATTTTGTAGATATTCAAGGTTTTGAATATAAAAAGACACATCCGTTTTATATAAAAGAAATCTCAATTATAACAGACAATGACGAACTTATTCATCAATTTGTCAAAATGCCAATAAAAAACTATGATTTGTCCGACAAAGAACGAGCCCATAATTTTTTTTTGACAAAAACATTACATGGAATAGAGTGGAACACCAAAAATCCTGAAATTAATTTTGAAGATATTGGATCATTTCTGGCGACGCACATCCCAAGTGATAAAATTATTTATGTGAAAGGATTAGTCAAAAAGACCATATTGAGTGATTACGTAAAAAATATTATAATTAATTTAGAAGATATTAACTGTCCATCTTTAAATAGTCTTAAAAATGGTAATATAAATTTATTCCACTGTGGAAAACATTTATTTAATAATTTAAATTGTTCAATGCAAAATGTTAAACTATGTAAAAATTGGTTCTCAAATATAAACAAATAAAATCAGATTATTTACTTAAATATAGATTTTTATTTATCTCAATTCATTTTTAACATGACGCTCGACAAGTTCGGACGGCATATAGTAAGGAAATATCTTAATGATCATAGAAAATCACTCCCCAATAAACAAAATGTGTCAACAACTTCTAATATAGCTCAACAAATTGACAGCCTAATAACGAAAAAACTTGATTTACTAAGATATGAATTCGAACAGAAATTGCAATCATTAAGTCCTGCCGGCAATCTTTTGAGTCAAATTCAAAAATTAGAATCTGATTTTAATAATAAATTAGCTTCGGAATTCACTAAAAACTCCACGAAAACTTCTTTAATATCAAATGAAATAAATAGTTTAAAACAAGATTTTGAAAAAAAATTACGCTCTCTTGAGGGGCATTTTATTATAAACTTAAATATTGGTCCAAATAAGGAGCCTGTAACAAATTTTCTTAGATTAAGCACGGGCGGTTACAAATATATAATACATATTGCTGAGTGTGAATTATTATTGGTGAAAATTAGTGAAGATATTAATAAATTTCATATTTATGTTAATGGAGTACATGTACCTTCTATTATTGGAAAAAAATTGAAAAAAAATGATATAATTAATATAAAAGACGCAACAAATACTGTGAAGAATACGGTTCGTGTAATTTTTTTTGTAAAGTACCCAGTTTATGTGTAGTGAAATTAATTCATAAATAAAAACAATCTGCTTTATTATTTACAAATAAATTATCTTCTTGAAAAACATTTGCATTTTTTTCAAATTAACATATTGCAATTACCTATACCTACACGTGTACAAATATTATTGATAATCTGTGTAACTTTCCGCGAGATTCAGAATTAATTAAATATTACATATTCTTGAAACAACAAAAGGATTTGTTTTTCAATTTGAAAATTGTATTTCCCTACACGTGTACATGCATTATTAATATAATAGAAAATTTATTGGATGCACTTTGTGATCAATTAAACATGCACACTCTCATAAAACAACAAAGGTAATTGTTTTCAATTATTAAATTGCTATTACTTACACGTCTGGAAATATTTGTGTAGAGATGGAAATTAAATATTCAGAAATCAATCTTATATATAGCGAGAGTTGGCGTTTTAAAAATAGTACAATTTGCTAATCCTACTATAAAAAAAACATGTCGGTTTTCCCTTCAACCGTTAAAGTCGTGCATGCCGGTCCGGATGTGTCCGTGTTCGAAGTTGATTTCACGGAAGAGTTAAATGAGCACGAAGAATTAAATGCCCGCGAAAAAATTAAAGACGCGATAAACAATTATCGGCGTGAATGTTTTCGTTGTGGCGAATCTTTCTTCGTGTGCGGTTGGAATAGCGGTTTCCAACTGACCTCTTCTGTCGTGGTGAGGGAAGAGCCTGCGAACAGGACCTTCACCAAAATTGAAGTCAGCTTCCGGTGGAAATTAAGTCTCTTTGAGGAGGGGTGCGTGCAAGACCGCATAAAAGAACGTTTAAATAGCAGAGAAAAAGACTGCCCCTGCGGCAAAAGATTACGAATCTTTTATTGGGATTCGGGATTCGGCATGCACTCCCTGGTGTGTCCGGCCGCCAGAGAAGTCGAGGAACAGCAGCGACGGGAAGAAGAAGAGCGGCGGTTGGAGGAGGAACGGGAACGAGAGAGACAGGAGTGGGAAGGGGCAGATGATGATGTAAGTACATTTATATTGATAATTAAAACATCTTCTTATGTTAATTTTTTTATTTCTGTTTCAGATCGAAGGGGCAGCAGCAGACCGTCGCAATTTAGAAGAGGCGTGACGGAGACAACCTGATGTAAGTACATTTATATTGATAATTAAAATATTTTCTTATCTTAATTTTTTATTTCTGTTTCAGATCAAAGGGGCAGCAGCAGACCGCAAATGTATTGAAATGTATTTATATTTTGTATTTTGTATTTTTAAATTGTATATTGTATTTTTATATTTTTAAATTTTATATGTGTATGTATTTTATACGTGTTAATAAACTTGTTATAAATCTGAAACACCTTGAGTTGTGATTATCAATAATATCCTAAACTCTCCCTTGGATTATAAAAGAACTTATAATTCAATCATCAACAGAACCCTCGTGTTCTTACAGTAATAAAGTGTTATAAAAGTGTTATACATCGTTGGAGCTAGACATTCCGTCTATCAAAGTCTGAACATCGTTTGTTCGTTTCTACATCGTCCAGCATCCAGCTTTAGTTCCACTTCCAGTACTTCGACATTGGCTCCAGTTCCAAGCCCCAACGACGATACACAACAACATTTATCACATTACAATGTAAATAAATGTATGTAAATAAAAAAGTCTATATCGTATTTTTAAATTGTGTTTATATCCATTTGGTCACCTTGAATTATAAAAAAATTATAATGCAATGATCATAAGAACCCTCGTGTTCTTATTAGATTACAAAAATACAAAAGTGTTCTACATCGTCTATCTTAGTCTGAACATCGTTTCGTTTCTACATTAGCCAGCATCAGTTCCAAATAAATTATTATATAATGTATGGTAAATAAATAAATTTAAATTATATTTTTAAATTGTGTTTATGTTGCTCTGTTACACCCCGAGATACCACAACCCCCCTTATTCTTGCAGGACACAGGTATATAAGAGGGCTAGAGATGAAAGAAGAGCAGTCTTTAAAAATCAGTAGATTAGTCTTTTTAATTGTAAAAAGAACGGGTGAAAAATGGCAGAAAGCGTTGATGCTTGGTTAAGTGAATTTAGTCAGTTCGATTTTGATCAAATTCGCAATTACATAGTGACGTCTGAGAATTACATTTATTCGAATCTAAACGATCCTGATACGCCAGTTTCAGATTTGTTAAACGAAATTTTTGTTCCATGGCGAATCTTTCGTGTTGGTATATTCACCTCTTTAAATAGTGAAACTATAAAAACATGTTTTAATAACAAATTATTGTGTGATAAGCTAGTGGCCAATTTAACGTATTATTTTGAAAATAAAGAAAATATTGAATTCAAAGATTTGGTGAAATTTGTCTCAAATCCAAATGAATTTCAAATGGATGAGGAGAGTGTTTCACGTCTTGAACAAATGAACCCACAGCATTTATTATATTACTGCTTAATCATTTGTTCCGATTCATTGGATGAGACAAATTTTAAAAGAATATGTGAAAATTTGAATATTAACAACATATTCGCCAATTATTACACTATGAAGCACTTCTTAGAAAAATTGTATTGTGATGCAATTTTCTATACAAATATTCCACTATTAAAAAAATTAATGGCATACGATAATTCATTCATTTTCAATGTATGTGAGAATGATTATCACAAAGGAATATTTATGTTTTTGATAAACACAATCGATGGAAAAATGAAAGAGGGAAGAGATGAACCGAATTCGAATTTGGAACAAGTTTCGCTACATATTGAAGATTACAAAGACACTTTAAATTTTGTTAAAACAAATCTTATGTATGTTATTTATTAGATAATATTTATTTATAGTATATGTGTATTTTTATTATATATTTAATTACAAACATAATGTGATTCATTAACATCAAAAGTAAAATTTATTAATTCCATATGTTTGTTTTGATTAAAGTTCATTGAAGCAATAGAAAAGTGTTTCTTTAGACGAAAACAATAATTAGAGAACAACTTTCGCTTTCAAGGTGAGGATCGGATGCCGACACTTAATATTCCGTGCCACAGTTATGTAATGTGTCGTCATCTAATACATGTAAATTCTCACAATTGTCTATACATACGTAAATAAGATGACGAATGCACACGTGTAGTGAGCATCATTTAATTTGATATTCATTTAACATCTGAATAACGGTATTTTTTTATAATTGCAAGTGCATTTCCTATACCTACACGTGTCATATTAATTGATATTCATTTAACCTTTGCAAATATTATTTTCAGTATTTAACTAATAACGCCATCTATTACAGATTGCTTAAACTTTATTTTCAAAAATAACAGCCTTTTTGGCGAATTTTTTTTTACACAGGGGTAGATCTTCAACAGGGGAAACTTTTTTATAGGGGCTGTTTTTTTATAGGGGTAGGGATTGGCGCTAGGGGTTGGATTTACAGCAGTAATGACCATTTCCTTCTACTATTTGTAGATCAAAAATTGAGAGTTTTCGAAATATAATTTTTAGGACGGATTCCATAGACCAGGGTTCGATCCCCGCTGGGGCCTAAAACTTGATTTGGCTTTTTTTTGTACAAAATGGCATTTTCTTGATATCATATCCTCAAAATCTTCCTAAAATCATAAATGCGAAGCATATTAGTTCACCAAAGGCTCATACCGAACTTAAATTAATGATAATCAATAAAAAAATCGTTATTATTAAATAAATCTCTAAATATCTCAAAATCTATTAACTTTAGGTATAGGGTATGCTTATACCATTCGATTCAGAATTAAATTCTCTATCCAATAAGCCAAAAATATACAGGGTGTTCTATTTGAAATAAGAAAGTTATTCTACTTCAAAGTTGCTGCAAATGTAACTAGTCATAAGAACACCCTGTATGGTAGGAAATCCAAAACCAATTAGACTGTCTTGTAGCTTACCATTCTGACTATCTCCACTCCAAATTTCAGCTTAAAATCTCAATCCTGACTCATGTTATAAATTTTTTTGTAAAACACTACAAAAGCCAAAATTTGACATAAAATAATTAATATCTTGAAAAGTATCATTCTTGGGTATATGGTACCTTACATAAAGTAGTATTAAAATTTGATGAGGAATCCAAAAATGTAATAAAAAATGGGGTGTTCCATTTAAAATAAGGAAGTTAGTACCGACTTCCGGTATTACCGGAAGTCTAACAAATTTGAAAATATTTTAGATCGATCGGCCCCTTTGGATAACCCCTATAGCTAAATTTTCAGATTTCAAATATTTGCCCTTTTCGAAATTTTTCTAACCGACGGTTTGGAACGGAACACCCTGTAGTACTAAGAAAGCCTCAATAGTGGAGCGGGTTATTCGAACAATAAAAAAATTATTATGGGTTGAGTTTAGCTATCGTGGAAATTTCAAATTTCAACCATAAAAATGAAACCAATTGATGTAACTAAAAAAACAGAAGGGAAACTGTTATCAACAGTGTATAATAGAATTAAATACGCATCCACAAATAATCGTTTTTAAGTTGGAGATTATGTTAGAATAAGTAAATACCGCGAATTATTTTCTAAGGGCTATAGACCGTCATGGTCTAACAAAATTTTTAAAATTTATTCCGTAAAATTAACGGACCCAACATTTTATATTCTTCAAGACGAAGACGGTGAAATTATTAAAGGTGGATTTTATGAACAAGAATTACAATTAACAAAATATCACGATATTTACCCTGTAGAGAAAATATAAATAAAAAAACAGAATGGTAGAAAACTGTACGTGAAATTTTTGGGAGTTAATAAGAGGGGGTGGATAGATAAAAAGGATTTAGTTTAGTAGTATTAGAGTAGTATTGATTTGCAATGACTTTTCATGCAGCTGGTTTATTATTTTTAACGGCAACATTAAATTCAACATTTTACACGGCCGTACCACAGAACACAATTGACGCATTAATATGTCTCGATTATAATGGGACAAAAAACGATCTTTATTCATCATCGTGGATTCGAGTGGTTCAACAAACTACTAGAAATAACGATTTATTGTTTTATAATGGTAGACTGCTAAGCAATGGAAGAATCTACGAATCGTCTATAAACATCAATAAATACATATCGGTTTTGAATTATAAACTAAAATGAACGGCTCCATGATTGAATCAGATGATTGGCATAAAATTATTATTGTAACGAACCTGCATTTTGGCCACCTGAAAATGCATTCGTTAATATGAATTTATTACGAATTGCTCCTTCTGATTAATTACCTGATTATTTCCCGCTTTATAACATTTAATCTTCTGCATTATTTTAAGGTTAAGTGTTTGTTTTGATTCTGAATAATTAATTAGTTATTAATTGGTTGACAATAGTCAACCACCCGTGCCGCATTTAAAAATCGATAATCGATTAAGAGAACTTCCGCAACCAGATATCACGATTGGAATTTGGTGATAAAAAGTACTAACATGTGCATTTTTCACAAAAGTGCAGTTTACTGATTTGTTCTGTTGTTTTGTGACTTAACTGCAACTGCATTGTGATTACTATGTGTCCGCATTTATCAGAGTAAGTCACATTTATCTGATTTAATCGTAATTTCTGCATATTGAACATTGGAATGTGGTCAACCACGCCGCTTCCAAGTTCACCCCTGATTTTCTGAATATTACTGCACTTTCCCCCGCATCCGCATATATTTTCTGATGTGTGTTTCTGAGTCCTGATCCATTCGTATGAATCAACCCCGTATATGAAGGGGTGAGTTATGTCGTCAACCGCATTTTATTTTATGTGAATCTGTCAATTTATTTTCTTTTTCAATTCTGAATTATGTTATTTTCTTTTCTTTTATCCTGAATAATTAGCCAAGGCTAATTATTCCAATTACATGAATTACCCCCCGCTCTTTTGGTACTTCTAGTACCCCACCGCTGAATTCTATAGTTTTTTTGGGGTGTTTTTGACGTCATTATCTCTTCCGCGCGTACTCAGAATCCCTTCTCTGATTTCCGCATATAAAATCGGCTGCAAAGTGCCTAAAAATTCGTTATTTTCTGACTGTTAAATTTCCGGAAGAGAAATCTGTGTCACCTGTCTGTCTGTTACAATTGTGTCTGTCTGCTGGCACTGTACATTTTTTTTTATCAAGTTTTGACTTTTAAGTATCAAGTAGTTTCATTTTGGTTTTATTTTTGAGTGAATTGGTTTATTTTATTTCGACTATTTTCTTTCCACAATTTATTTAATTACGTGCTGTGAAATTGTGGTAACTCCGCTTTATTTCCGCATTGTGAATTTTCTGCATTTTATTTCTGCATTTTATTTCTACCGCATAGTGATTCTATTTAACGTACCTCCGCATATTTATTATTCTGTCTGTAAGATCTGAAAATATACGCCCCTAGGTGTTTATGTTTTGCGCATTTTTACATTTAAATTCAAAATTCGGGCAGTTCGCGCCATGGTTTGAAATTTGAACTATTATTTTTGTTCCCTGTAAAACATTTAGGTTCACCACCCTTCTCTTGTCAAGATGCTGCAAGGTCATCATGTGACGTCAGAAGCGGAGATTTTTCAGTATAAATAGAGGTCCAATTTCTTCAGCCAGCAGAGAAACTTTTACTTCTCTCACGAACCACTCGCTGCTGCAAAACGCTCGAGGCGGATCAACTCTTTCTCTTACGAACCACTCGCTGCTGAAAACGCTCGAGGAGGATCAACTCTTTCTCTTACGAACCACTCGCTGCTGAAAACGCTCGAGGAGGATCAACTCTTTCTCTTACGAACCACTCGTTGCTGAAAACGCTCGAGGAGGATCAATTCTTATTCTTGTGAACCACTCGCTGCTGAATAAGCTCGAGGAGGATCCATCTAACTTTTTCTTACTCGTATTATTGAAATTCCACCATGAGTGAGCCTGGTGAACTCTCTGATTCTAACGCTCCAGGTTCGTTTTATGCATCCTAATTTTTATTGTTTGATTTTTCATATTATTGTATAATTTATTCTACCAAGATCATTTCATACATTATACACGGATGGGTTTTTCTCTAATGTTTAGATGTTTGCTCTTCATTTGTTTGTGGCGGTTTTTATCCTAGGCCATGTGTGGCATCCGAGGTACCTTTCTACGAGGGAACTCGATGTATTAGTCCACTTCGATCACAGATATGACAGCCAGGCCACACATATCGGGACTTTACATTGTAGGTACGGGGATTATTCCAAAACAGTCTCAGATTAATGAGGAGTGGAGTCTATTTAAATTACTAACCCCTCATTTTTGTGTATAATGTATACAGAGCCGGTTTTTAAATTCATATTTTTATTCGTATTTCTTATTACAGTCAATATTAATTGTTTTACTATTCTATTTTATTTTTATCTATTGATTTTGTTGTACATGCCTTGTACAGTGATCTGTCACATATACACCTTACATCGGTGGAGACATTGTGGGCCCGTGTCATGACTGCCATCGGCCTATTGCCTAACCTCCTCTTCGAACACAAGGACCGAATTATTGAGCTCTAGGTCCAGGAGGGTGGTATGTCTTAAGGTGTGGGGTATTAAACAACACATTTTTTAATGTTTCATTTTATTTCGTTTTTGTATGTTGACTGTAATTTGTTGATTGATTTAATATTCAATTATTTAATTTCTTGTCGCGAGTTTACTCTGGTGATCTTGGTTATTTTTAATTTAATTTAATTTTTCATTTGCTTGTCATTCAAATTTCAAACCAATTTCTTTTCAATATATTTAATATTTTAAAAGTATATAATTTTTCATTTCCCAATTCACACAGAACTTATTAAAAAGAACCTTAGTTAAACTTACACAACATAGCGGTCAAATTTTCAAATTTTAAAAATCGGTTTTTAAGATTATCAGGTGGGAAATTCAAATTTAGTTTTTCTAATTAAATTTTCATTAATGACCTACCCTGGTAAGACTTCAGTGGTGCCGTGACCAGGATAATGAGTTTTCAATCTGTGTGATTTTGGGAAAATTAAAATAGTTATTTACATATAAAGTAATTAGTGTTTTTAGTTGAACATTTACAAAAGTAAGTATATTTACTAATATGTGACGTGTTTGTTTTTCTTTACTAGATGGAGAGATTGAACAGTCTCTAGAAGATATTTTGTCTCAACAAAACGACAGTATTTGTTTGGTTTTGGAGGATTTAGAAAAAACCAAGAAATTGATAGAACAACAACAAACTCAATCTATAAATTTGGGCAAATCTATTGGTTTAGTTTTTGAAAAGATGAACACTTCCTTTGCTGAAGTAAAAGAACAATTGAACACTTTGATACACCGAAATATAATCAACAATACACTGGAACCAAGAAATTACACATCAACACCTGTTAGAGAAAATAATTTAAGTATTAATCCAAATATAACTGGTACAGAAAATATAAATACGTCAGTAACTAGTGTGGGAACTAATGTTATTTATACACAAACAACCACTCCACCTCGATTCAATGGAGATTTGAAAAAGAAACACCCAATTAAATTCTTGGAGGAAATATCATTATATTTTCGAAAATTAAATGTTGTCGAAGCACAACAATTGGATATGTTGATTGAATATTTGGAGGGACCTGCTGCCGATTGGTTATCTATTTATAGACCAAGTTGGAATAATTATAATGATTTTCGTCGTGATTTCTTGAAGAGTTTTTGGTCTCAAACTCAACAAAATCAATTACGACATCAAATTAATACCACTCAATGGAATGTTGTGGGAGGTACAACTCTGGTTAATCATTTTGCTCAGTACATAAGTTTGGCTAAAACATTGACCGATGAAATACCTGAACATACATTGGTAGAACAAGTAATGAAACATTTTCCATTACATATTCAGTCATTATGGTCTTTGAAAAATGATCATACTATAGCTAGTGCTGCAGAATTTTTACGACAACAAGAAACTCTAATTCAATCTATATCTGTACCATCTCCATCGCAATCCAGTAATACCAATATAAATAATTCACATGTTGGACCACTAGAAAGAAACTACTTTAAGGAAACTCGACCTAGGAATCATAATAATAAACCTTACCAATAGACCAAACCATTAGCGGGAAACCAAAAGAGGTCGTAAATAAGAGACTGTCGCTTGCGACCTTTCCATTAATTAGACAGTCATCCAGCAATAGTCAGGTTTCCATTGGACGACAACTTTTAATAAAAATGGGATGGAAACCTTTATTAGGATTAGGACGTTTTCAACAAGGTATACGTTTTTCTATAAAATCTTATGGGCAAACTCCTCTTGATCACACTGGTTTGGGTTTTTCACCTTTATATTGTACCAACAATGTTTTCCCTCTACCTCAAAGACATACATTACCACAAATTTCTGTGGTACTTAATGGTTTTGATAGTCAAGCTTTAATTGATACTGGTAGCGAAATGTCGTTAATCTCAGAGGAAACATGGAATAATATACTTCAAACGGGAAATAAAGTACCCTTACTTCCAATTAAAGCTATTCACATGCAAGGTGCATTTCATGGAAAAAGTCGTAGAATAACAAAACAAGTTTTATTAGCAACGAAAATTGGGGGAGAAATAAATGACATTAATTTCCTTATTTCACCTACACTAATATGCTCATGTATTATTGGTTTAGACTGGATGTCTGAAAATCAAGGTAGAGTCTTTTTAGATACTCGCATATTTACATATGTCACTAAAAATAATGTCAGAGTGTCTGTACCCTTTTTGTGTGGTAAAAAGGCATCATTTACACCTATTGTGGATTTTATTGGAGATGCTCTAACAAAACCTATAATTAACGTTGTTACTTCTTCTGACCAAATACAACAAAAACTTAAGGATTTACCGTTGTCATTTGAAGAAAAGAAACACTTAGAAGAACTTTTGTTGAATTTTCAAGACTTATTTCAAGATACACCTGGCTTAACTGATTTATATACACATCAAATCCAACTTTTCAATAAGGAGCCTTTTATTAAAAAGAGTTATCCAATACCTTTGACATTGCGAGAAGCCGTTGAAAATAAATTAAAAGAAATGGTGGAATTAGGTGTCATAAGTAGAGCCCCATCTGCTTATTCTAGCCCTATTACTGTTGTAAGGAAGAAAGACAATACTGTACGTATTTGTTTGGATGCTCGGACACTTAATGACAATATGGTCGCTGATCATGAAAGTCCGCCAAACATAGAAGAATTATTGCAACAGTTTCATAACATTCATTTTTTGTCTAGTATTGACTTAGTGGCATCTTAGTGGCAGATACCATTGGATATTAATAGTAGAGCATATACAGCATTTTTATATAATGGCAAAAGTTATGTTTATAATGTATTGCCATTTGGTTTGAAAACTGCTGTCGCAAGTTTCTCGCGTTGTATGGATATAGTACTGGGACCAGAAGTAAGAACATTTACTCATAATTACATCGATGACTTATTGATAGCTTCTGAAACGTTTGATCAACATTTACAACATATAAGAATGGTTTTTGAAAAACTTAAAGCTGCTAAAATGACTATAAATTTAGAAAAATCTGCATTTGTACAAAAAGAAATCAAATTTTTAGGTCATATTTTAACTCCTAATGGAATATATACTGATCCTGATAAAATAGAAGCTATTCAGAAGTTTCCAACACCCACTAAACTTAAACAACTTCGAGCATTTCTTGGTCTTTGCAATTATTATCGCAGATTCTGCTCACATTATAGTGATTATACTCGTCAATTAAGCCATTTATTAAAAAAAGGAACTAAGTGGATATGGGGACCTGATGAAGATAAAGCCTTTGCTGATATTAAAAAACAATTTTTAAAGACTGTCATGCTTATTCATCCTGATTTTCAACAGAAATTTATACTTGAAACGGATAGTTCAAATTATGGATTAGGTGCTGTTCTTTATCAAAAACAAGAAGATGGATCTCCCGGTGTAGTTGCTTTTCAGAGTAGAAGTTTAAGAGGGGCTGAACTGAATTACACTACTACTGAAAAGGAACTTCTTGGAATTATCTATGCTTTACAAAAATTTCGAATATATGTTTATAATTCTCCATTACTTATACGTACAGATCACAATTCTCTAACTTTTCTTCGTAGTTGCCGTTTTTTAAATGGAAGACTTACTCGTTGGTTACTCTTTCTACAACAATTTGATTATGAACTTGAATATATACCAGGACGTGAAAATATTGTCGCTGACACTTTATCTCGTTATCCCGCCGATTGTCAATCTAATATTATTGACAATCCTATAGTTGCAACCTTTTTATTAGAAGAGACTGGTAAAATGATTACTGAATTAGAACATTTACAAGAAGCTCAACAACAGGATCCTTTACTTAATACTATTAAATCTATCAAATTGGGGACAAGAAATGTTACCAATAATCGTGAACTACGTCTAGTGGAAAACTATCTTCTTCAAAATGGAATACTTCTACATAAAAATTCAATTACAAATAAATTGACATTAGCGATACCACAAAGTCTTTGTGAAAGATTATGCTGGCACTATCATGAAGAGTTTGGTCACTTTAGTGCCAGTAAAATTTATCCATTAATGAGACAATTCTACTATTGGCCAAATATGAGTCGGTATATACATCAATTATTTCGCACCTGTGATCTTTGTCAAAAATCAAAGAAACCTAATAAGAAGTACGAAGGTCCTGTACAAGCAATTATTCCCGAAAATGTGGGAGACTTATTAGCTGTAGATTATTATGGCCCATTACCTAAGAGTATAGGTGGAGTCTCGTATATTTTTGTGGTGGTGGATGTGTTTTCTAAATTTTGTAAATTACTTCCTTTAAAGAAAGCCAATACTGTAGCTACTTTGAATCGTTTGGAAAAAGATGTGTTGCCTATCATTCATCCTAAGACGATCCTTTGCGATCATGGGACCCAATTTACCGCTAAGCACTGGAAGAAACGTTTATTGGAACTAAATATTAGGCCCACTTTTTCATCTATTAGACATGCCAGTTCCAATCCATCAGAAAGATATATGAAAGAAATTGGACGATTATTAAGAGCCTATTGTCATCAGCAACATTCGTCATGGGCTAAAATAATTCCTAACATTGAAAATATTTTAAATTCACTTCCCCATTCTTCAACTGGTTTATCTCCTTTTGAAATTATTATGGGAATAAAACCAACTCATTCTTTGAATAACATCATTCAACAGTATTTACCAGTGGAAACAACATCAATAGTGGACCAAAATATGATACATCAACAATTAATTAAAATGGCTGTAAAAAGGGCAAAACAACAAAAGAAGTGCACAGTTATATTTAAAAAGGGACAAATGGTACTTCTTCGAACTAATCCACAATCTAGTGCCAGTGATGGTGTTGCACAAAAATTGTCTTTACTTTTTGAAGGACCATTTGTTATTTCTGCCAATCCACACAAAAATGCCTATGAACTCGTAGACCCTAATACGCACAAGCAACGAGGAATTTACAATACCCAGATGCTCATCCCTTATTTTTCTAGTTTTTGACCATAAAAAAATTGCTCATCTTTTACCATTTTTGTACGTAGTTACAAATTTGTCTTCTCCGTGTACACTTCTTGCCTTTACTGTGTGATAAAATGTTTTCTTTAATATCCAAAGAGTATAATTCTCGAGTAAAAGACCCTCGATCACTTTCGTCACCTAGAAGAGTTAAACGTATTTTAGAATTGGAAGTGCCGTCTTCATTAAGAAGTTACTGTTTATTCAATCATCCTCCTATTAAGAAAAATATGCCTGACTTGGATAATGACATTCTGAATTTGGGACTTGATTGTGAACAAGAAATTTTTCCCACTTCCTTTAAAGTGCAAATTCCAATTCAAATTTAAGAACAACATTTGGATTCTTCAATACAGAAGAAAAATGAGGAAATTCAGAATTTGGTAAAGGAGATGCAAATTCCGAATTTAATTTCTCCAATTTCATCTCCACCACACAAAACGGATATGCCCTTAAATTCACCTTCTGAAGAAATTCCAGTGCCTACCATGGTTGAAAAACCAATACGAAATCGACCATATGTCAGAAAATTATTTGGTTTGGGAGGTCGTAAGACTGGGAAGTCTCATAAAACCAAACGTAATAAGAGACGCCGCCAGCACTCTTGTTCTAGTAATAATTCTATATAGTGATAATTAATATTTTTCTGTGTTCTTTTTACTTTTAGTCTTGTTTTGTGTTCCTTTTAAATTTTTAGGATTATTATTATTTGTGTTTAAGTTTTATTCTGTGTTCCTTTTATTTTTTTTTTTTATAATTGGGTTCATTATAGTTTTAAGATTTGTTCTGTTCTCTTTATAAAATCTATAAAAATTTTGTATATTTTATATTATACTTATTTTGTTTTATTTCCGTCCCTGAAGCTAAAACTAAATAAGTGGGGGAGACTGAAAATATACGCCCCTAGGTGTTTATGTTTTGCGCATTTTTACATTTAAATTCAAAATTCGGGCAGTTCGCGCCATGGTTTGAAATTTGAACTATTAAGGTTCACCACCCTTCTCTTGTCAAGATGCTGCAAGGTCATCATGTGACGTCAGAAGCGGAGATTTTTCAGTATAAATAGAGGTCCAATTTCTTCAGCCAGCAGAGAAACTTTTACTTCTCTCACGAACCACTCGCTGCTGCAAAACGCTCGAGGCGGATCAACTCTTTCTCTTACGAACCACTCGCTGCTGAAAACGCTCGAGGAGGATCAACTCTTTCTCTTACGAACCACTCGCTGCTGAAAACGCTCGAGGAGGATCAACTCTTTCTCTTACGAACCACTCGTTGCTGAAAACGCTCGAGGAGGATCAATTCTTATTCTTGTGAACCACTCGCTGCTGAATAAGCTCGAGGAGGATCCATCTAACTTTTTCTTACTCGTATTATTGAAATTCCACCATGAGTGAGCCTGGTGAACTCTCTGATTCTAACGCTCCAGGTTCGTTTTATGCATCCTAATTTTTATTGTTTGATTTTTCATATTATTGTATAATTTATTCTACCAAGATCATTTCATACATTATACACGGATGGGTTTTTCTCTAATGTTTAGATGTTTGCTCTTCATTTGTTTGTGGCGGTTTTTATCCTAGGCCATGTGTGGCATCCGAGGTACCTTTCTACGAGGGAACTCGATGTATTAGTCCACTTCGATCACAGATATGACAGCCAGGCCACACATATCGGGACTTTACATTGTAGGTACGGGGATTATTCCAAAACAGTCTCAGATTAATGAGGAGTGGAGTCTATTTAAATTACTAACCCCTCATTTTTGTGTATAATGTATACAGAGCCGGTTTTTAAATTCATATTTTTATTCGTATTTCTTATTACAGTCAATATTAATTGTTTTACTATTCTATTTTATTTTTATCTATTGATTTTGTTGTACATGCCTTGTACAGTGATCTGTCACATATACACCTTACATCGGTGGAGACATTGTGGGCCCGTGTCATGACTGCCATCGGCCTATTGCCTAACCTCCTCTTCGAACACAAGGACCGAATTATTGAGCTCTAGGTCCAGGAGGGTGGTATGTCTTAAGGTGTGGGGTATTAAACATCACATTTTTTAATGTTTCATTTATTTCGTTTTTGTATGTTGACTGTAATTTGTTGATTGATTTAATATTCAATTATTTAATTTCTTGTCGCGAGTTTACTCTGGTGATCTTGGTTATTTTTAATTTAATTTAATTTTTCATTTGCTTGTCATTCAAATTTCAAACCAATTTCTTTTCAATATATTTAATATTTTAAAAGTATATAATTTTTCATTTCCCAATTCACACAGAACTTATTAAAAAGAACCTTAGTTAAACTTACACAACATAGCGGTCAAATTTTCAAATTTTAAAAATCGGTTTTTAAGATTATCAGGTGGGAAATTCAAATTTAGTTTTTCTAATTAAATTTTCATTAATGACCTACCCTGGTAATACTTCAGATCTTTTATTTTATTTTATTTTGTATTATTTCATGACGAGTGTTTAATTTTCTTGATATTATCAGTTCGAATAAATTTCATTTAAGTTCAATTTATTTATTTCCTATATTTCGGTACGTACAATTGAATAATTTATTGACCCCTGGATTGATTATTTCTTCACTGAGTTCTTACCCGCGGTACGGTTGGTATTTCACCTCAAAATACCTGGCGCTCGAGGAAAACGGCTCGGGTCCGCGAAAACACGCCACACTCCTAAACGGTTGAAAATAGGACATCGCGGTTTTCATCAGTCTATTTAGCACTTCATTTTACATAAAATAGGTCCTATAAGTCTACCCTCAAGAGTTGATCAAGGTACAAACGAATAAAATGTTTATATATCACATTTTTAAATATCTATTATTCTCCATTTTACTCGATCTCCTAAACGGTTAAAGATAGGACATCGCGGTTTTCACCAGTGGGTTAAGCACCTCATTTTACATAAAATAAGTCCTATAAGTCTACTCTCAAGAGTTGATAAAGGTACAAACGAATAAAATTTTTATATATCACATTTTCAAATATCTATTATTCTCCATTTTACTCGATCTCCTAAACGGTTAAAGATAGGACATCGCGGTTTTCACCAGTGGATTTAGCACCTCATTTTACATAAAACAGGTCGTATAAGTCTACCCTCATGAGTTGATCAAGTTAAAAACGAATAAAATGTTTATATATCACATTTTCAAATTTCTATTATTTTCCATTTCACTCGATCTCCTAAACGGTTCAAGATAGGACATCGCGGTTTTCACCAGTGGATTTAGCACCTCATTTTACATAAATTAAGTCCTATAAGTCTACCCTCATGAGTTGATCAAGGTACAAACGAATAAAATGTTTATATATCACATTTTCAAATTTCTATTATTTTCCATTTTACTCGATCTCCTAAACGGTTAAAGATAGGACATCGCGGTTTTCACCAGTGGATTTAGCACCTCATTTTACATAAAATAGGTCCTATAAGTCTACCCTCATGGGTTGATCAAGGTACAAACGAATAAAATGTTTATATATCACATTTTCAAATTTCTATTATTTTCCATTTTACTCGATCTCCTAAACGGTTCAAGATAGGACATCGCGGTTTTCACCAGTGGATTTAGCACCTCATTTTACATAAATTAAGTCCTATAAGTCTACCCTCATGAGTTGATCAAGGTACAAACGAATAAAATGTTTATATATCACATTTTCAAATTTCTATTATTTTCCATTTTACTCGATCTCCTAAACGGTTAAAGATAGGACATCGCGGTTTTCACCAGTGGGTTAAGCACCTCATTTTACATAAAATAAGTCCTATAAGTCTACTCTCAAGAGTTGATAAAGGTACAAACGAATAAAATTTTTATATATCACATTTTCAAATATCTATTATTCTCCATTTTACTCGATCTCCTAAACGGTTAAAGATAGGACATCGCGGTTTTCACCAGTGGATTTAGCACCTCATTTTACATAAAACAGGTCGTATAAGTCTACCCTCATGAGTTGATCAAGTTAAAAACGATTAAAATGTTTATATATCACATTTTCAAATTTCTATTATTTTCCATTTCACTCGATCTCCTAAACGGTTCAAGATAGGACATCGCGGTTTTCACCAGTGGATTTAGCACTTAATTTTACATAAAATAGGTCCTATAAGTCTACTCTCAAGAGTTGATGAAGGTACAAACGAATAAAATGTTTATATATCACATTATCAAATATCTATTATTCTCCATTTTACTCGATCTCCTAAACGGTTAAAGATAGGACATTGCGGCTTTCACCAGTGGATTTAGCACCTCATTTTACATAAAATAAGTCTTATAAATCTACTCTCAAGAGTTGATAAAGGTACATACGGATAAAATGTTTATATATCACATTTTCAAATATCTATTATTCACCATTTTACTCGATCTATTAAAGGGTTAAAGATAGTACATCGCGGTTTTCACCAGTGGATTAAGCACCTCATTTTACATAAAATAAGTCCTATAAGTCTACTCTCAAGAGTTGATAAAGGTACAAACGAATAAAATGTTTATATATCACATTTTCAAATATCTATTTTTCTCCATTTTACTTGATCTCCTAAACGGTTCAAGATAGGACATCGCGGTTTTCACCAGTGGATTTAGAACCTCATTTTACATAAAATAAGTCCTATAAGTCTACTCTTAAGAGTTGATAAAGGTACAAACGAATAAAATGTTTATATATCACATTTTCAAATATCTATTATTCTCCATTTTACTCGATCTCCTAAACGGTTAAAAATAGGACATCGCGGTTTTCACCAGTGGATTTAGCACCTCATTTTACATAAAATAAGTCCTATAAGTCTACTCTTAAGAGTTGATAAAGGTACAAACGAATAAAATGTTTATATATCACATTTTCAAATATCTATTATTCTCCATTTTACTCGATCTCCTAAACGGTTAAAGATAGGACATCGCGGTTTTCACCAGTGGATTTAGCACCTCATTTTACATAAAATAGGTCCTATAAGCCAACTCTCAAATGTTGATAAAGGTACAAACGAATAAAATGTTTATATATCACATTTTCAAATATCTATTTTTCTCCATTTTACTCGATCTCCTAAACGGTTCAAGATAGGACATCGCGGTTTTCACCAGTGGATTTAGCACTTAATTTTACATAAAATAGGTCCTATAAGTCTACTCTCAAGAGTTGATAAAGTTATAAAGGAATAAAATGTTTATATATCACATTTTCAAATATGTAATATTTTCCATTTTACTCGATCTCCTAAACGGTTAAAAATATGACATCGCGGTTTTCACCAGTGGATTAAGCACCTCATTTTACATAAAATAAGTCTTATAAGTCTACACTCAAGAGTTGTTAAAGGTACAAACGAATAAAATGTTTATATATCACATTTTCAAATATCTATTATTCTCCATTTTACTCGATCTCCTAAACGGTTAAAGATAGGACATCGCGGTTTTCACCAGTGGATTTAGCACCTCATTTTACATAAAATATGTCCTACAAGTTCTACTCTCAAGGGTTGATAAAGGTACAAACGAATAAAATGATTATATATCACATTTTCAAATATCCATTTTTCTCCATTTTACTCGATCTCCTAAACGGTTAAAGATAGGACATCGCGGTTTTCACCAGTGGATTAAGCACCTTATTTTACATAAAATAAGTCCTATAAGTCTACTCTCAAGAGTTGATAAAGGTACAAACGAATAAAATGTTTATATATCACATTTTTAAATATCTATTATTCTTCATTTTACTCGATCTCCTAAACGGTTAAAGATAGGACATCGCGGTTTTTACCAGTGGATTTAGCACCTCATTTTACATAAAATAAGTCCTATAAGTCTACTCTTAAGAGTTGATAAAGGTACAAACGAATAAAATTTCTATATATGACATTTTTAAATATCTATTATTCTTCATTTTACTCGATCTCCTAAACGGTTAAAGATAGGACATCGCGGTTTTTACCAGTGGATTTAGCACCTCATTTTACATAAAATAAGTCCTTTAAGTCTACCCTCAAGGGTTGATCAATGTACAAACGAATAAAATGTTTATATATCATATTATCAAATATCTATTATTCTCCATTTTACTCGATCTCCTAAACGGTTAAAGATAGGACATCGCGGATTTCTCCAGTGGATTTAGCACCTCATTTTACATAAAATAGGTCCTATAAGTCTACTCTCAAGAGTTGATAAAGGTACAAACGAATAAAATGTTTATATATCACATTATCAATTATCTATTATTCTCCATTTTACTCGATCTCCTAAACGGTTAAAGATAGGACATCGCGGTTTTCACCAGTGGATTTAGCACCTCATTTTACATAAAATAAGTCCTATAAGTCTACTCTCAAGAGTTGATGAAGGTACAAACGAATAAAATGTTTATATATCACATTTTTAAATATCTATTATTCTTCATTTTACTCGATCTCCTAAAAGGTTAAAGATAGGACATCGCGGTTATCAGTCAATTTAGCATACCATTTTATATAAAATTAGTTATATAACAACTGTCATTTTTAGACATCTGTCATTCTTGACATCTATGATTTTTTGACAGCTGTCATTTTTGACATCTGTCATTTTTTGACAGTTGTCAATCTTGACATTTGTCATTTTTTGACATCCTGTTATTCTTGAAATCTGTCACTCTTGACATCTGTCAATCTTGACATTTGTCATTTTTTGACATCCTGTTATTCTTGACATCTGTCATTCTTGATATTTGTCATTTTTGACATATGTCATTTTTTGCCAGCTGTCATTCTTGACGTCTGTCATTTTTGACATCTGTCATTTTTGACATTTGTCATTCTTGACATTTGTCATTTTTTGACATCTGTCATTCTTGACATCTGTCATTTTTTGAGAGCTGACATTTTTGACAGCCGTCAGTCTTTGACAACTGAATAAAATGTTTATATATCACATTTTCAAATATCTATTATTCTCCATTTTACTCGATCTCCTAAACGGTTAAAGATTGGACATCGCGCTTTTCACCAGTGGATTTAGCACCTTATTTTACATAAAATAAGTCCTATAAGTCTACTCTCAAGAGTTAATAAAGGTACAAACAAATAAAATGTTTATATATCATATTATCAAATATCTATTATTCTCCATTTTACTCGATCTCCTAAACGGTTTAAGATAGGACATGGCGGTTTTCACCAGTGGATTTAGCACTTCATTTTACATAAAATAGGTCCTATAAGTCTACTCTCAAGAGTTGTTAAAGGTACAAACGAATAAAATGTTTATATATCACATTATCAAATATCTATTATTCTCTATTTTACTCGATCTCCTAAACGGTTAAAGATATCACATCGCGGTTTTCACCAGTGGATTTAGCACCTTATTTTACATAAAATAGGTCCTATAAGTCTACTCTCAAGAGTTAATAAAGGTACAAACGAATAAAATGATTATATATCACATTTTCAAATATCCATTTTTCTCCATTTTACTCGATCTCCTAAACGGTTAAAGATAGGACATCGCGGTTTTCACCAGTGGATTAAGCACCTCATTTTACATAAAATAAGTCCTATAAGTCTACTCTCAAGAGTTAATAAAGGTACAAACGAATAAAATGTTTATATATCATATTATCAAATATCTATTATTCTCCATTTTACTCGATCTCCTAAACGGTTTAAGATAGGACATCGCGGTTTTCACCAGTGGATTTAGCACCTCATTTTACATAAAATAGGTCCTATAAGTCTACTCTCAAGAGTTGATAAAGGTACAAACGAATAAAATGTTTATATATCACATTATCAAATATCTATTATTCTCTATTTTACTCGATCTTCTAAACGGTTAAAAATATCACATCGCGGTTTTCACCAGTGGATTTAGCACCTCATTTTACATAAAATAAGTCTTATAAATCTACTCTCAAGAGTTGATAAAGGTACATACGGATAAAATGTTTATATATCACATTTTCAAATATCTATTATTCACCATTTTACTCGATCTATTAAAGGGTTAAAGATAGTACATCGCGGTTTTCACCAGTGGATTAAGCACCTCATTTTACATAAAATAAGTCCTATAAGTCTACTCTCAAGAGTTGATAAAGGTACAAACGAATAAAATGTTTATATATCACATTTTCAAATATCTATTTTTCTCCATTTTACTTGATCTCCTAAACGGTTCAAGATAGGACATCGCGGTTTTCACCAGTGGATTTAGAACCTCATTTTACATAAAATAAGTCCTATAAGTCTACTCTTAAGAGTTGATAAAGGTACAAACGAATAAAATGTTTATATATCACATTTTCAAATATCTATTATTCTCCATTTTACTCGATCTCCTAAACGGTTAAAAATAGGACATCGCGGTTTTCACCAGTGGATTTAGCACCTCATTTTACATAAAATAAGTCCTATAAGTCTACTCTTAAGAGTTGATAAAGGTACAAACGAATAAAATGTTTATATATCACATTTTCAAATATCTATTATTCTCCATTTTACTCGATCTCCTAAACGGTTAAAGATAGGACATCGCGGTTTTCACCAGTGGATTTAGCACCTCATTTTACATAAAATAGGTCCTATAAGCCAACTCTCAAATGTTGATAAAGGTACAAACGAATAAAATGTTTATATATCACATTTTCAAATATCTATTTTTCTCCATTTTACTCGATCTCCTAAACGGTTCAAGATAGGACATCGCGGTTTTCACCAGTGGATTTAGCACTTAATTTTACATAAAATAGGTCCTATAAGTCTACTCTCAAGAGTTGATAAAGTTATAAAGGAATAAAATGTTTATATATCACATTTTCAAATATGTAATATTTTCCATTTTACTCGATCTCCTAAACGGTTAAAAATATGACATCGCGGTTTTCACCAGTGGATTAAGCACCTCATTTTACATAAAATAAGTCTTATAAGTCTACACTCAAGAGTTGTTAAAGGTACAAACGAATAAAATGTTTATATATCACATTTTCAAATATCTATTATTCTCCATTTTACTCGATCTCCTAAACGGTTAAAGATAGGACATCGCGGTTTTCACCAGTGGATTTAGCACCTCATTTTACATAAAATATGTCCTACAAGTTCTACTCTCAAGGGTTGATAAAGGTACAAACGAATAAAATGATTATATATCACATTTTCAAATATCCATTTTTCTCCATTTTACTCGATCTCCTAAACGGTTAAAGATAGGACATCGCGGTTTTCACCAGTGGATTAAGCACCTTATTTTACATAAAATAAGTCCTATAAGTCTACTCTCAAGAGTTGATAAAGGTACAAACGAATAAAATGTTTATATATCACATTTTTAAATATCTATTATTCTTCATTTTACTCGATCTCCTAAACGGTTAAAGATAGGACATCGCGGTTTTTACCAGTGGATTTAGCACCTCATTTTACATAAAATAAGTCCTATAAGTCTACTCTTAAGAGTTGATAAAGGTACAAACGAATAAAATTTCTATATATGACATTTTTAAATATCTATTATTCTTCATTTTACTCGATCTCCTAAACGGTTAAAGATAGGACATCGCGGTTTTTACCAGTGGATTTAGCACCTCATTTTACATAAAATAAGTCCTTTAAGTCTACCCTCAAGGGTTGATCAATGTACAAACGAATAAAATGTTTATATATCATATTATCAAATATCTATTATTCTCCATTTTACTCGATCTCCTAAACGGTTAAAGATAGGACATCGCGGATTTCTCCAGTGGATTTAGCACCTCATTTTACATAAAATAGGTCCTATAAGTCTACTCTCAAGAGTTGATAAAGGTACAAACGAATAAAATGTTTATATATCACATTATCAATTATCTATTATTCTCCATTTTACTCGATCTCCTAAACGGTTAAAGATAGGACATCGCGGTTTTCACCAGTGGATTTAGCACCTCATTTTACATAAAATAAGTCCTATAAGTCTACTCTCAAGAGTTGATGAAGGTACAAACGAATAAAATGTTTATATATCACATTTTTAAATATCTATTATTCTTCATTTTACTCGATCTCCTAAAAGGTTAAAGATAGGACATCGCGGTTATCAGTCAATTTAGCATACCATTTTATATAAAATTAGTTATATAACAACTGTCATTTTTAGACATCTGTCATTCTTGACATCTATGATTTTTTGACAGCTGTCATTTTTGACATCTGTCATTTTTTGACAGTTGTCAATCTTGACATTTGTCATTTTTTGACATCCTGTTATTCTTGAAATCTGTCACTCTTGACATCTGTCAATCTTGACATTTGTCATTTTTTGACATCCTGTTATTCTTGACATCTGTCATTCTTGATATTTGTCATTTTTGACATATGTCATTTTTTGCCAGCTGTCATTCTTGACGTCTGTCATTTTTGACATCTGTCATTTTTGACATTTGTCATTCTTGACATTTGTCATTTTTTGACATCTGTCATTCTTGACATCTGTCATTTTTTGAGAGCTGACATTTTTGACAGCCGTCAGTCTTTGACAACTGAATAAAATGTTTATATATCACATTTTCAAATATCTATTATTCTCCATTTTACTCGATCTCCTAAACGGTTAAAGATTGGACATCGCGCTTTTCACCAGTGGATTTAGCACCTTATTTTACATAAAATAAGTCCTATAAGTCTACTCTCAAGAGTTAATAAAGGTACAAACAAATAAAATGTTTATATATCATATTATCAAATATCTATTATTCTCCATTTTACTCGATCTCCTAAACGGTTTAAGATAGGACATCGCGGTTTTCACCAGTGGATTTAGCACTTCATTTTACATAAAATAGGTCCTATAAGTCTACTCTCAAGAGTTGTTAAAGGTACAAACGAATAAAATGTTTATATATCACATTATCAAATATCTATTATTCTCTATTTTACTCGATCTCCTAAACGGTTAAAGATATCACATCGCGGTTTCCACCAGTGGATTTAGCACCTCATTTTACATAAAATAAGTCCTATAAGACTACTCTCAAGAGTTGATAAAGGTACAAACGAATAAAATGTTTATATATCACATTATCAATTATCTATTATTCTCCATTTTACTCGATCTCCTAAACGGTTAAAGATAGGACATCGCGGTTTTTACCAGTGGATTTAGCACCTCATTTTACATAAAATAAGTCCTATAAGTCTACTCTCAAGAGTTGATGAAGGTACAAACGAATAAAATGTTTATATATCACATTTTCAAATATCTATTTTTCTCCATTTTACTCGATCTCCTAAACGGTTCAAGATAGGACATCGCAGTTTTCACCAGTGGATTTAGCACCTCATTTTACATAAAATAAGTCTTATAAATCTACTCTCAAGAGTTGATAAAGGTACATACGGATAAAATGTTTATATTCACATTTTCAAATATCTATTATTCACCATTTTACTCGATCTATTAAAGGGTTAAAGATAGTACATCGCGGTTTTCACCAGTGGATTAAGCACCACATTTTACATAAAATAAGTCCTATAAGTCTACTCTCAAGAGTTGATAAAGGTACAAACGAATAAAATGTTTATATTCACATTTTCAAATATCTATTATTCACCATTTTACTCGATCTATTAAAGGGTTAAAGATAGTACATCGCGGTTTTCACCAGTGGATTAAGCACCTCATTTTACATAAAATAAGTCCTATAAGTCTACTCTCAAGAGTTGATAAAGGTACAAACGAATAAAATGTTTATATTCACATTTTCAAATATCTATTATTCACCATTTTACTCGATCTATTAAAGGGTTAAAGATAGTACATCGCGGTTTTCACCAGTGGATTAAGCACCACATTTTACATAAAATAAGTCCTATAAGTCTACTCTCAAGAGTTGATAAAGGTACAAACGAATAAAATGTTTATATTCACATTTTCAAATATCTATTATTCACCATTTTACTCGATCTATTAAAGGGTTAAAGATAGTACATCGCGGTTTTCACCAGTGGATTAAGCACCTCATTTTACATAAAATAAGTCCTATAAGTCTACTCTCAAGAGTTGATAAAGGTACAAACGAATAAAATGTTTATATATCACATTTTCAATTATCTATTATTCTCCATTTTACTCGATCTCCTAAACGGTTAAAGATAGGACATCGCGGTTTTTACCAGTGGATTTAGCACCTCATTTTACATAAAATAAGTCCTATAAGTCTACTCTTAAGAGTTGATAAAGGTACAAACGAATAAAATGTTTATATATCACATTTTCAAATATCTATTATTCTCCATTTTACTCGATCTCCTAAACGGTTAAAAATAGGATATCGCGGTTTTCACCAGTGGATGTAGCACCTCATTTTACATAAAATAGGTCCTATAAGTCTACTCTCAAGAGTTGATAAAGGTACAAACGAATAAAATGTTTATATATCACATTATCAATTATCTATTATTCTCCATTTTACTCGATCTCCTAAACGGTTAAAGATAGGACATCGCGGTTTTCACCAGTGGATTTAGCACCTCATTTTACATAAAATAAGTCCTATAAGTCTACTCTCAAGAGTTGATGAAGGTACAAACGAATAAAATGTTTATATATCACATTTTCAAATATCTATTATTCTCCATTAGTAGTATAGGAAGCGGGGTCCTATGACTGAGGATGGCGCGTCCATCCCCAGAGACCACGCAAAGGGGGGTGCAGACTTCTTCAGCTGTGACCTTTACTTCTTGTAGTTGACCTTACCAGAAGAAGTTGCTGAAGAAGTGGCATCACCCAAGACCACGCACACACGTATTCTTCTTCTTCAAGAGCCCACCTCACCTGAGGACTGGTGCCGCTGAAGAAGTGACCGCAGCAGCTAAGACCTATTGAGTTGTAGAAGACGGTCTAATGGTGAGTGATGTTTGAAAAAAAGTTGTGCCAGCAGCGGGAATCGAACCGGAGGCCTGCGGCTTCGGGTCCCCGTACCGTATACAACGCGGCCACATAGTTGTGTTGCTAGTTTGATTTTTTCGATTAGAAGCTATGTTGCTTGCATTGTGCAAGCCTAGCCTAGTCTGACTAATTTATATTTAATAAAACAAATAAAAGTGTTTCTATTTATATTTATATTTTAATTTTGCCTTTGTTTTAAATTATAAACTACAAAGAACAAGTAAAAGAAAAATAATACAATATTTATTATACAGTTTTCAAAAAGTTTCCTTTTTACACCTCTAATACGCACTATGAAATCGTAGTGGTATTTATATCGTTCTTCAGTTATTCTAATTTGTTCGTCGTAAAAATTCACATATTCTTCTGCAATAGCATCTTCTATAACTGCCCAGTCATAACGCTGCTCCATCAACTCCCACTCCCAGTCAGTAGTCGGTTGAGCTTGATACAAGTCAAAATGGTTTGTGACACTTTGCATCAATTCTTCTTTTACTCGTTCTATGTCATTAGTAGGATATGCTGGAATGTAATCCATTTTTTTTTATTACGATTTAGGTAATTTTTCTTCGTAACAATGCAAATCGAAATCGCTAAGTTTTCTCTTTAGGTTTCTGGAATTGAAAACGTTGTCATTTAACTCTAAGTCTAGTGTCGTTGGTGTTGAATTTTCTTCGTGGTGTATTCTTAATGACGCAGTACAAAAACAAAAGTATTGATTGCAAAGGTAACAAAAAGTGGTACCGTATTTCTCCTCTATATGTAAACAGATTGACCTCAGTTGATGTAGAGGTATTAATGGTGGTGGCAGAGAAAATGGTGATAAATGTCTTGAGTTGATTCGATTGGCTGTTGTTTTCGTCTTGTTAAATCTCTTTCTATCAACAAAAACCTGATTCCATTTATTGTTCTCGTTGGACTGTAATCAAGACAAAGATTTTAAAACATATTAAAAAACAGTTATGATTGAAGTATTGTAAATAAATCATTCTTACATTTTACTTAGTAAAAGCAAATGTGATAGGAAAGCAGATTAATAAATCTAAAGATTTTGAGGCTAACTAGACATATCCCCATGGTAATGTGTCAGTACAAATATAATTTACAATTCTCTTGTCATCATAGGGGCTCAATGCTTTTTTGGTTTGCTTCACAGTGTAAACCTCATGTTTTTTTGATAAAATAACATGCTGCTGAACATCAAACTCAACGTTGTTAAATAAGCATTGATAATAATTTTCAAAGCTGATAAATCTCATAACTGAAGATTTGACTCCTTTAGCCTTTTTCACAATTCCAAAATTCATTATGAAATTTTTTAAATATTTGTCGTTGTATCCCTTACTATCCATTTGATGTATTTTTTCATTCAGCAAATTTTCATTAGCTTGAAGTTTAAAACAATACATTTTGGAGCGCAAACCAATAAATTCCTCCATTATGGTACCATTGTTTTCATCTTTCATTAATCCTATTACTTTATTGTTAACGAGTGGCATATTGTAGACATTATTAGCTGGATAATCGGAAGTATCAAATCTGTGAATGTCAGCTTTTATATGTTCATAAATATCGTCTACATTAAAATGATATATTAGACTATGCGTGTCGGTATATAACAATTTTGCATCATTATTAAATTTCTTCTTAATGTAATTATAATGAAAATCATAAAGATATGTTTTGGATATATCCAATATCGACATACCAATATAAATGGGTTTATTACATTTTACTTTCAACTTCCTCATTTCAATTATCACAAGATTATCATCAAAGACTGTACACCTGTGGAAATTTGGTTGTGAGATATAAAATTTCGCTCCATATTTACCCTCCCATTTTGTAACTAACTTAACGTCTCTATATTTTTTTACATTTTTTATTGTTTTACCAAAAACAGAGTTATTCATTAATTTGAAAAAGTTTTTTTCCAAATTATTTTTACTGCTTTTCCTCATTTCTGTATTTAAATCAATGTACTTTTTTAACCAACATGATTGTTTGAATTTCAAACATCTATGAATTTTGGTTATTTGAAGACCTAGTGCAACAGCTTGTTGCAAAGTTTTATAATGGATTATGTATTTATTTTTATCAAAGAGTGTTGTAACCAATTTTGGTAAATTTGAATTAGACACAGGTGGGATTAAATGTTGCACACAAAGTGGTAAATCTTTATGCAATTCAAATAGATTCTTGGGATAATGTAGATCAACTTCCAGTACATATCCATACATACTCTCATCGGTAGCAGTTAAAAAGTTTTCATTATACACTTCATCAGCAGGTATCCATTGAAATTCACTAGTGGGTAAAGCAGAACACATAGCGGCACCATATAAATTGTTTACATCGAAATACATTAGATATGATGAGCTCTGATTGGAATCATATTTCTCACCCATATATTTGTTGTTTGCTTTTCCATATCGGTTTGAACACTGAGAAATTCCACCTCGTATACCATTTTCAAAGAAAATTATCATATCAATGTCATCTATAAGCTTCAATTCAACTTTGGTTATTTTCAACATTGCATCGAATGCCAAACCTGGAGCTGTATGGTAATGAATACTGTCCAAATTATAAGTTTTCAAACATAACTCACGAAAATTTTCAAAAATATCCACAAGAAGCAAGACATCTGTTTTCAAATACAATTCAGCATATTCTTGTAAAGTGGAAATATTAAAGGTAGTCCAAACCTTCTGTGCATGTTTATAATCTTTCTCTGAAATATCTAAGTTTGAAATTTTGCTGAAAAATGCTTGCTTAGATGGAAGTGATGTATCTTCTAATTTTTTCCAACTATCCAAGTATTCATATGGGAAAACACCTTTTCGTGTAACCAGTTTGAATTTTGAATCGTCACTATAGAAACTTTTAGTGACAATTTTTTGATTGTCATTCAAGTAAGATGATAGATTGTCTAAACTGTTAGACATAAATCTGAATGAATCTAGAAAACGAAAACTAATATCTGTATTAGCTATTTCTTTGGTGAAAGAAATGTACTTTTCTTTATTCAATGGAAGCAAACTTATATTTCCCTCAACTTCTTTACTCAAAGCTTTAATAAGAAAATGGGAGTCATAGCCTGACAGGTTATGAAAAATAACAGGAACAAATTTTGGATCTTTATAATTTAAATTGCAAGAAATATGTGCTGCTCCTCTGTAGAAACCAATTAAATGACAATGATCTTTCACTTTAACATCAACATCTGTAAATGGTCCTTCGCAAATAGAACATATTTTTGCTTGTAAATAATCATTATTTTCCTTCTCCGTTAGACGTTTCATTGGAAAAGGAATTGAAAATATAATTTGTAGTTGGTGTGCTATTTGCTTCAATTGTTTCACGAACCAAACTTGGCAGTCTTTTCCAGTGTAAATCTCAAATTTTGAAAGATTATCATCATATGCACATTTCTGATAATAAGCAATACTAAAAGCCTCATGTTTTTGAAATTTGTCCATTGTTGGTGTCTTTTGTGAGTCTTTATGTTTTACCAAAATACTTTCAAGGTCTGCATAAATCACAAATGGGACCTTTATTTTATTTTTAAAATTTGTAAAAGCTAACTGAGTCCCATTTTCTGGCAAAATAATTTTCAAGTCATTCGACTCTCTACAAATTTCGAAATGTTTATCTAGAGAATGTTGCATAGTGAAATGGTTCAAACATCTTTCACAATAAAGTTTTCTATTGTTAATATTTCCTACTTGAGAGTTTAATAAACGACTTAAGCTTTTAATGTAAGCAAAATAATACCAACTGCTTTCGTCATCGTTAAAATCATCATCTTCATCAATGCAATCATCATTTTTGTGAGGATTATTTCCAAACGTCAGTAGTTTAATTTTTGTAGGATACATTGATTTTGACAACATTATACGTAAAACTTCTTCACCAACAATTGTTAATATATTAATATTGAGACAATTCAACTTTTCAAATTTTGAAATATCTCGCAGTTGCATGGGAAACTTAATTCCTTCATATTTCAAGATAGTACTGAAATGTGGATAAGATGAAGTGCGTCTCACATTTTTTTCTTTTGAAGCTGGATATAATGCACATACTACAGCCCACAAAAAGCAAAACTCATCATTGTTTTCAATATTTATGATGGCTTTTTTATTTTTTAAAAATGTTGGTAATTCGATATATGTTGAAATTCCTACATTCACAGGATTGTAGTTGTTTATATGAACCTTTAAAAACCAAATTTCTACAAGTGCCCAACAGCTATCCCTTTCTTGAAATTCTTCCAACTTATTTAAAATTTTATTTGAAACATTGGACTTGTACCATTCAGTTAGTACTGTGGAATGATCAATAACTTCATTTCTAGTTGAAAAGTGTTTTACTGATGTCTCTCCAGTTTGAGGTTTAATAAGTAGTCCATAGAATACAACATTCACTTTTATAAGAGAGTTTTTTAATGCTTGTTTAATTTTGTAATTGAAAACACGAAATGCTTTTTTTTAAAATATAATTGGATCCTTTAATTTTAAATTCATTATTGCCCCTGTTCTGATTCGATTATTAAAGCTAAAGTCCACATCTTGCCAAATTAAATTTTTTCCGTTGAGAGTTTTAAATTTATTTTAGTTTTAGTTTTATTTGAATTTAAATAGATTTATATAATATTCAATTGATGCCAAATTTGCTTCAATTCTCACAAAATTTTTGACACACTTTGATTTATTTTTTATTGCCTTCTTTAGGATTGTCTTTTGTTTTTTTAAAAATAAAATATGCCTCATACATTCATCTTTAGACTTAACTAATCTACTTACCATACTCATTTTGTTGACAATGCTTGATGATATCTTGTCTATTTTATCACTCATCTTTATCTTTGTTAAAAATTTTTTTTACAAAACTTAACTGTTACACTTAGTGATGCTGGTATTTGCACAGGCAGTATGGGTGATTATTCAGAAGACTTAACATTTCTCAGTTGCAGAAATGGATTTATATAAGGAGTTCTAGAGGAATAACAAGTTTTAACAGTAATAAATTGCAAGAAATACAATTTATTAATAAAAATGCAGTTTAAAGTGAAAAATAGACTGCGAGCAAAAATGATACTGTTTGTGAAATTGCTTGCAAACATGATTTTGTTTATTAGCCCATTCAAATTTAGCGTTTTTTTTGCTTGATCAGCTCGTTGTTCTACGTATGTTGCTTGCGCTAAAGTCAACATTCAAGTTGAAGTGACCTAATATGATTTTGCTGAATAGTGTTTTAGTGGTAAACATCTAATCTAATGACGCTCAAGTGAAAAAAAACTGCTTACACAGAGTTGCACCACCACAACTTCCACACATGACTTCCAAAATGCTTATTTCAACAGTCATTTTGGTGTATATAAAGTCAGCCTTTTAGATGATCCAAACGACGATGACAAAGTCGACAAGGTTGTAAAGCAGCAAGAATCCTTTAATTTAGATGAAATTGAAGAGTTCTTGAGTGAAGATCAAAGTAGAAGCAGTACCAACAGCAAAAAGATAAAAATGTAAAAGCAAGATAATTTGCAAATAATTAAAAATTAATTTAATAACTTTATTTCTTGCAAAAATTCTGGTGGGAGAAAAGAGTAAACGACTAAATTTGTACTTAAGCACAAGTTGATGGCATTTAATTAACGGAAGACTGTTTGATTCCATTGGTTATAAATTGGGAAATGTAATAAATATATTTTGTGATTTTATAAATTGTCTTTCATTTAATTCCAAAGAAGAGGAACATTGCAAATGCACTTGTGACTTTTATTGTCATTTAACGTGTGAAGTTAATTTGGTAGATGGAAGGGGTGATTGTAATGATAACGACTATATAATAAACCGTAGTCATTCAGTGGCACCTCACTAAACATTATACATATATGCCATTACTTGTAAGATTGAATAAAAAGAGCAAAATAAGAAGAAAAAATATGTCATTCGGGCACAAAGTTTTAATACTCTTTTTATTTGCATTTTTCTATAATATAAATAAATTTATTAATTGTATCAACGATAACAACAACGACAACAGAACATCACCAATCTTTATAAAAATTGAGAAATATGAGATTCCAGTGCTTCAAAACGGAACTTTTTTTCTATTTGAATTGGATGAGGAACGCGTAAATTTACAAAGATATCCTGCATTTTACCATGAAGATCTAGTATTTCAACTAGGAACTATCATAAGAAATATGAAGTCTGAGATTGTTGGATACACTATTGGAAATTATGAAAACTATTATCCAATCACACCACGAGAATGGTGTCAAATGTATTGTGGGAATTATGGACTGGAAAAACTCGTAGGAAAAAGAAAAATGTACTATCGCGGACATCGATTTGAAACACTTGAAGATTATCAAAAGCAATTGGAACTTGTAGGAATTAATGTGAATACTTTATGTTTCATATATGTGTAGTAACACTTATAAATTAAATAAATGAATTAAAAAGGATATTTTTGTTATTATCTAATATAATAAAAACCAATAAAAAACTTTAAATATAATCAAAATTTTATTAGATATTAACAAATTACAAAATGAAACTTAGATTTTATTACATAGATAAAAGAAATATAAGTGGTAAACTGGTGGTGGTTGCAAGCTGCAAGTGAGACTATTGTTTCCATGTCCATTGCAATGGTTTTCTTTGAACATGTATTCCATCTTCTCTTGAGATGGTATGTTCCTCCATTTTTCTTCCAAATTTACAATTGTGGCATTTAAATTTAAATTTAACGATATTAGCCAGTTCCTGATTTCGTTTCCCTTCACTGCAATTTCAATTTCTCCAAACGATGAGCCATTCCTGCTATTCTCGATCACAAAGTGTTTTATAAAATCGGAGATTAATGCCAGTCCGCATAATCATCGTATCCCCATTCCAAACCATGCTGATTCTCTTTTAACCATTTAAAATGTTTAGTCACCAGACCATGGAATAATGACTAAGAACATGGTGGTTTTACAATAGCATGAATAGAGGCACCGTCTTCAGTATTTATGATGGCAATCTCTTTGCAAATGAAGCTTGAATTGTCATAGGAAAATCCTTGCACATCCAAAATAAACATTTTCACTTTTTTTCTTTTGAACTTCACACTACCATTAAATTATTTGATTTGTGCTGCTGCTGCAACTAGTCAATGCTGAATTTGTAATGAAGAGAAATAAATCAATTTCGGCTTTATAAACCCTTGCACATATTTTTTTATAAAATTCGCACACTTGAAAATTTGCACATTGTTGAAAAGTGTGTTCTAACCGCACTGAGGGATCTTCCTGCTCATTGCCAGAGCAGGAAGATCAATAATTTGTTTTATGTAGGAGCCAATGCCAATGTTGCTACAAATATTTTAATCCATTCTAAAGATTGGAAATTAGTAGCAACATTGGCTATGGCGAGATTTCAGAAAGAAATCCATAATAAAGTTGATGGCATATTCTATTACCATGCCCATCACCGTATACTCATGGAACCTATTAGGTACATAGAAGAATTTATGTCGAAAATCGTAAATATTGATTTAGTGCTTATATCTCAAATTCACATTGCCACCAATTTTTCGGTGAACAATAAAATGTTATTAATTAAGATAAGTGAATTTGAGAAATTGTTCAACACAAGGAGTTTTACGAAATATATCAAATATAACGCACCACCGGGTGGAGGCCATGTAAGTGGGTATGTTAGACAAAATAATGGTCCATTAAATAAAATAACATACTTTCAGGCCTATGAGACCACAGCCCACACATTACCCAATAAATTTCATGTGCCCTTGAGTCACGTCGTTTTATTCAATAAATTTGAGATGCCTTCGGACACTGTCCAACAAACCATGTTGCGAAATTTAGCAACAAAAAACGACGCTGACTTAAGGGCATATGAGATGTTCCTAAATGAAGTGGAAGCGAACGGTCTTGGTATTAGATTGGAAATTGTCGTGTCGCTAATTAACGACGAAAATAAGCAATTGTTTTCGTCGTTAATTAGCGATATTAATAAATGTTTTCTACAACAAATTATCAATAAAAAGTGCATATTTGTTTCAGTGGGGAGCTCACACGAGCTCTTCATTCAATCCTCGTTGATGCCAATGTTACAATTTCTAAAAAAACATATATTCACAGGCCACTTTGAGGGAATCGTATGGATGCGGAACACATTTCAATTGGTCTATGACATAGAAATGGTGTTCCGCATGTTTATCCATGGGAGGCCAAGGGCGGTCGACTATAGTCGATTGAAGTATGTTAAATTGTACGGTGAGGAAAAGATTGGTTCTATACCCAATGATAACGACATTTTTGACACAAAATTTTTTAATTCACCTCACATTAGCTATTCCATTACTACAGAAATTATATTTAGGCATTTGAAATATATTATGCCTGCAGAAAGGCCTATTGTTGAGGTGAAAGAAAAAGTCGTTGTTTTAATGAAGATGTACGGAATCCTTGCCATTAACCGCTGTGGATTATTTAATAATGCGTATGGCTTGAGTAAGGTTCCGTACATCTTCAGTATGGATATGTTTAATTCGTTAAAATTTAAAGAAGCGAGAATTGAGGGTACAGTGTTGGTTTATGAATGTATAGATTACATTTTAAACCCCAAGTATATCGAGTCGGCATTGCCATTGTGTATACTTGGGTCGGTGCACTCTGTGAGTAGTTTCAGAGCCGAATTAATTCGGTTCTTTAATCAGTACGTGACCGTGTTTCCTTTGGTATTCACAACAAAGGGTGAATATCAGAGGAAACACGGCCGTTTTGTGTGGGTGAATGTAGTGAACTCGTGTCGGGCTGTGCCATCTAGAGATCCTACGAAATTTATTTCAAGTAAGTACTTGAATTTAAAACAATTCAAACATTTAAAGGAAGTAACAAAAAAACAGGCCAGTAAAAAACCAGTTAATGATGATATCCCTGCAGTTAGAACATCTGATAGACCTAAAACCCCTGAACTTATTCCTATGCCTAATCCTGAACCAATTATTAGTTCTCCTGAAGCTTCTCCCCCTCATCTTAGTGGTCCACCTTGCATTTTTGCAAAGAAAACCATACCTTTTGGACCACAAGAGAGGAATCCCATATCCATTATTCCTGATCCCGATACTCCCGTTATTCCGGCTCCCGATACTCCTGTAATTCCGTCTCCAGATCCTGTTCCTACGAAAAAACCAAAAATTATTGTTAATACCACGTATAAATGTGTAGATTCGGGGAGTGTTGCATTTGTTCGGTCACCTCCTCGACCCATTGTGCTATGCGAAGGGAAAAAAAAGAGGAACAAGTATAATAGTAAAGAAGATAGAACTTTAATAAACTATATTGTAAATAATAACAAAGTTCATCTAATTAAAAACAATAAATTTTTCGAAGACCTTTCCAAGGTCGAAGAATTGGAATTCATTTTCAGAAACCACACATGGGTGTCAGTCAGAGATCATGTGAAATTGTTGAAGGGTATGAAGGAACGAGCGCTTAAAATGATCGGTCTCTCTGACGACACAATTAATAAGTGGAAAAATTCGTAATTATTTTATTTTAGTACATATTTTTATTTTTTTTTCTTTCCTTTTCTTTCGTTTCCTTTCCTTTCCTTTTATTTCCTTTCTTTTCCTTTCCTCTCCACTCCCCCGAGAGTCACTACCTTGTCGTGGTGGGGGAGCTTTTAACTAAAAGTGACTCAAAACTTTCTTTTCAGGTTTTTTTTATTATTTTTTTTTACAAGTTTTTTTTCATTTTTTTCACAAGTTTTTTTTTTCAATTTTTTTTACAAGTTTTTTTTCAATTTTTTTTTAATTTACTATACATATCATAGGCTAAAGCGTACTGTTGCTTTGTATAATTTAAATTTCAGTTTTCATATTGTGAATTTAGGTACAACTTAATGTTTTTCAACTGACAGTGATCAAATATGGTAGGATCTTTCTTCAGATTATTTTTTCGACTAGTTTGCAATCCGAAAATTACAAACCTTGGTTTTTCCATAAATGTGGATGCTTTCAATACCCATGTGAAGTTATGAGCTTTGGGTAAATTTGAAAATGTGAACAACTCCCATCGCCGATGAGCTATCGATATTGGTACATTTTTTTCGATAATATTCATAATTTTTAATTTTTCATAGTCAGAAACGGAATAATGTGGCACTTTCCAAACAATTTTGGAGAGTGTAACTTTTCCCTTTTCCGTTCCACTAGTCTCAATGCATGCATCCATATCATGACTGGATCGAATTAGAACTAACTCTTGCCGTTCATTAATTAAATTTTTTTTGTAATCTTCTGCAAAACCCAACACTGATGCCAGTGGTAAACATATCTCAAACAAGCCATTTGAAGAATTGTAACAATTTTTTGCATTTTGAAACGGTGTCCAGCTTGAGTTCATCAATGCAGAACTTTCGTTAGGTGTAAGAGAAATGTAGGCTTTCATCGAGGACGTTATACCTGGACTCTTGACACGGTCAATTACCACACCACCAAGTTCAAAACGAATTTCTTCAAAGAGAAAAGCGATAAAATTATTAACCAATTCACATTTTGTAGTAACGGCTGTTCCATCGTGCTTAAGAAATCTTCCTTAAATCTGCAGATAACTGTGACCGGGAGCAGTTAAGAGATCCTGCTGTTGGATTATGACACGACATTCATCGTTGTGTTTCAAATCACCCGCCGTATAAGATTGATACGAGTGAAATTCTACATTTGTTATTCCATTATCTTCTACAGCTCTTCCCCTAACGTTTAAAACACTTGCAGCACTCATTTTATTTATTTTTTTTACTTTATATCCAATGGATTCGAGGAAATGAGGATTTTCAGTTGAAAGTTCTTTTTTAATGTTTTTTTTGTTTTGTAGTTGTTGTTCAATTTTTTTTCTATCACTTATTTGAATTGGTAAATTGAAGCGTAGTACCATAACAATCTATGAAATCACTTTACGCAAATGCAGTGTTATCGAAACCACTTCATCTCTAAAATTGACCGTTTCTCCATCTTGGTCTACTATTTTTAGTATAATCTTATTTATGACATGCGTATTAATTGGTAAATAAATAACATTTTGTGGGCTTTCAACTATTTTCTCACCGACTGCCTCTTTGGGGTAAAAAGAGTGAAGAATATGTACAGGTTTACCATTTCTAAATGAATTTATTACAATATTACAGTCTATCCCAATCATATTTACACGCATAATATCAACATGAGAATCAGTTTCGTGTGTTTTATTTTTCGATAACATTTTCCGTTCAAAACCCAATAAAGCACCAATTGGGTTTGGAGAAGTCGATGTCCTTATTGCACTTAATTTCACATTTTAAAGTATTATAATTTGGTTCAAGCACCAAAACTGTTTTTTCACTGGTTTCTTTTAACTCCTTTATTTTAATAGCTTTCTTTAAAAATGTATTTATATCAACCACATTATAACTTCCAACAGGAATTTCAATCACCTTATCTTCATAGTAAAATTTATTATTTTTTTCATCAACATTTGGTATTGAATTGTAACCACTAAAATTGGTTAATCCAATTTCATATGTTGATCCACTTTCTAGTTCCAATGGTGGATTAAAATTAGCTACTAATTCAGAGGTTTTCTCTTCGGAAAAACAAAAGTAGTATGACATTATTGAGAGTTGGAAAAAGACTAAAATTAATTTTGTTTTAGTTATTTATTTATTAAAAACTGAATACATAAATGTCCACAATTATATTCATTAAAATCTTGATATCGTTGATGATTATATAGAATACTACATTGTTGACCTCGTGAATGAAAATATCGTATAGCTTCTTGTGGCGGCTTCAGATCTCCAAAACTATCAAAATATTCCACGAAATCATCACTATTTTTCCTATAGGCAACCCAATGAGTTCCAACGCCATCGTCATCATCCAAATTAATTACACCACTTTCATTTTTCCATATCCTCTTGGGAAGTTTATCACGAGAAAGACTCCTCGAAATCTAGGTATTTTTAATTTTTTTGCATATTTCACAATATCAACATTTGTAAGGGGTCTATTTGGTAACCTAATTTCAGTACATGATGATTTTCTTAATGATCTAAAAAAATGCCCATTCCTTTCTTGTGTGTTTTTAAATATAAACCTTTTCCAAGGGCAATAGCTTCCATGGTCTTGTTGTGTCGTTGTGCTTCAACTAACTGTTTTTGGGCGGCTTTTGCTGAATTTATTGCTTTTGCTATGCCAGCTGCTCCACCACCCAATGCACCCAATGCACTCAGTCCAGCAAAAATTGGAATCAACGGCAAAATTCCTCCAGTTTTACTATTAGGGATTGGAATTATCCGTGAACGTTTAGTTTGCTTGTTTTGAGTTTGAGCTGATTTCATTGCAGCCATAATTGCATCATTTACAGTTTTTGCACCACTCTGAGACAACTCATTTCGAATTCTCTTAGTCATTGTTTTAAAACTAATTTTTTTGTTTCGTTTCACATTTTTTCTCTTTCTTTTTTTAGAAACTTTACGACTGTTTCTTGATGACAACATCTCTATCTCTCTCTACAACTTATTCTTTTCAACTTGTAACAACTAATACAATACTGCTTTTAACACTGAATAGTGTATATGAATATAAGTATCATTTATGAAAATTTAATTCTTTTTTCACCCCCACCATTATTATTATTATCATGTTCATCTTCATCAATGAGTCTACGTTTACTAGCTTTTAGTTTTGGTTCGAGTTCTGATAAACTGTCAGTCAATTTAATCTTTTTATTATCAAAATCATCTTCATCATTTTCAATTTCAGCTTTCCTTTTACGTAACTCACTATTGTAGTTATCATCTAGTTCCATAGGTGTTACAGGGTCATAGATTTTTCTTGAACGTTTTCTTGTAGAATTTTTCCTCTGTTTTGGTATCTTGTTTTTATCATTATCTACAAGTTTTCTAGTAGTAGTAGTAGTAACTTTCATTTTTAATTCCGTCTTTTCAACAGTGTCTATTGTAATCATGACATTTTTAGTTCCATTATCATCATCAGTTCCTTTATTTCTTTTTAAATTAACTGAAGCTTTAGAATCAACTTGTCTTTTGTTATGCATATTTCTTTTAACTCTGTTGTTGGTTTTGATTGTGTTTTTTTTGCTTTTCACCATTTCCATATCTTCTTTCGGTTTGTATATTCTACTGATACAACGTTCTAAACTATTTTTTACCATCAACAACTCCTTTTCACATTGGTTAAGTATTTTCTTACAATTAGTCTGTGATGATGCTAATCCCATTCCTAATTTAAGTTTAGCCTTCATTGCTTCTGCCACCCCTAATGCTGCTACTTTTTCTGACCATGTAGCGTTTCCAGAACGGAATCTCTCTAATGATTTTTTTGTAAGAATTTTATCAGCTTCATGTCTTGCGGCTAAATTTTGACTTTCTGCATATGCAATATCATGATCTTTACATGCAGCGTCAAGACCATTAATTCCTTTGTCACCTTTCCTCAAACGCTCCTCGAGTTTTGTATTCGGACCGCAAAACTGATAACCAGGTATATGTAATTCGTAAGGTATTTTATAGAGAGTTTTTTCCAATAAACCGCGACCACGCTTACTAACATGATCACTATTATGTTTAGAATTGATCATCTTTATGTGTGTTAACGAGCGCGTGTGTTTACAACCTGTGTGACAAACTAGAGAAGACTAACTCACATATAAATTAAAGGCCTGTATTTATACAAAAACAGTATTAATCAAAATTTCATAGTGAACATTTATCAAAATGAGAGTTGTAAAACAAAAAACCTCACTCAATATTGAAAATAATGATTTAAAAAAAAGATATACTCAAACATAGTGTTTTATTGCCAAGTACAATTCGTTGTCTAGTGATTGGACCTTCGAATTGTGGAAAGACTAATGTTGTAATAAGTTTATTAGAACACCCGAATGGTTTAAAATTTCAAAATGTTTATGTATATTCTAAAAGTCTATATCAACCGAAATATACATATTTGAAGCAATTGCTTTCACCTATCAAAGATATAAGTTATCATGAATTCAATACCAGTGAAAATATAATGACACCATCACATGCTCAGCCAAATTCAATTTTTATTTGATAAAAAAGGTTATCAAATTTCATTTGATAAACAAGATGTAATACGTGAATATTTTAGTATGGGAAGACATAACAATATTGATTGTTTTTATTTATGTCAAACATATGCCAAGATACCAAAACATCTAATACGGGACAACGCAAACACATTTGTAATTTTTAAACAAGATGAGCTAAATTTGAAGCACATCTACAACGATCATGTGAGCACAGATATGACGTATGAACAATTTCGAGAAATGTGTTCATTATGTTGGAATAAACCCTTTGGATTTCTAAGCATCTTTAAAGATTGTGACCTTGATAAGGGAAGATATCGAATGGAATTCGATCACTATATACTATTGCATTAAAATAAGAAGAAACTTTATAAACGTTTATATCTGTTTTCGTTCATTCTATTAACAGGTACTTACCTGTTTATTGAAAAACAGATACCAGTTTATTATAAACAGGTACCTGTTTATTATAAAACAGATAGGAAACAGCTTTTCCAGTTAGTTTTTATTCTTGTATTTAATTGAAAGTACTTGTATAGAAACACACAAAATGAGGTCCAACAATTATGAACAAGATATTATGAAAAGATTGATTGCCAAGCGAAAAATCATTCGAAATAAATTGGATATATTAAAACGTGGTGATTTCGCACGGGAACTTAATTTCTCACCAATAACTAAACATTTAAAAAGTATTGAAAATAAAATTACTGAAACTACATCATCAACAGAAACAACTCCATCACCAACAAGAACAACTAGCCTGCTAGGAACTCCAGATAAAAACCTGAAAAAAACACCTGTGAAACAACAACAAGAACAGCCAGTCCAAAATCTGAAAGATGAAGATGTTTTTGAAAGTGAAAATTATGTTTATGAATATAAAAATCAAGATGATGATTACGATAATCTAATCATTACAACCACAAAACCTCGGTATAGTCAAATCGTTATAGATGAATATTTGGAACAATACAAACCTTTACCAAGAAAATATGTATATGAAATGATTAACGACACTGATGGTGATTTTGATCATAAATATGGAGTAAGATTTGATTCAGACACGGAATCATTTTACATTGGTGATTCTAAATTTGAAATTGATGGTAATGATATAATGTTCAAAAAGAAACGTTACCGCGGTACAATTGGATTGTATGAATTATTATTTAAAAAACAGCCTCATGAATATACCAATGATGACTTAGATGCATATAGAGAAATCGTGTTGAAAAGTAATGCCAATAGACGGCACTATAAAGCTAATCAACAAATTGATGGTAGTCGATTATGGAAATATAGAGAAAGTATTGCACCTATGACTGCTGAGACATCACGTATAAAATCTAAGTCTTCCCCATCGATGGTGGTGGCGACTGGTACCGGTCTACTTAAAGAAGTCAACAATAATTCATCAGATTATATTTACTGGGATGACCCTAATGAGCTGGTGAGCAGGCTACGTCTGTTAATTGCATCCCAACAAGCAGGGCATACACATCACAGAAACGAAATTGTTAGTATTATTGAAGAACTGAAAGAAGCTCAAATTATTGAGTAGAAACTATGGCAAGAAAAACGAAAAAATCAGTAAATATAATTAATAATAATAAGAATAATAATAAGCAAAACACTCCAATAAAACGTCAAGTAGTTGAAGAACTCCACAAACAAGCACGAAAAAATTTTAAACGAAGACGTGTAATAATCAAATCGATAAGAGATTTATATCAAATTGATCTGATTGACATGCTTCCATATGCAGATTTTAAAAATGGTTTTAAATATATTCTTGTTATAATAAATTGTTTTTCAAAATATGTTTGGGCATATCCGTTAAAATCAAAAACTGGACCTGAAATTGTTGAAAATATGGAAAAGGTATTAAAAGAAAATCCTCCGAAAAACATACAAAGTGACATGGGAAAAGAATTTTACAACAAGTATTTTAGGAACCTGATGCAAAAGTATAATATTAACCATTACAGTAGCTACAGTGAAAAAAAAGCATTAATTGTTGAAAGAGTCAATAGAACATTGAAAAATAATATGTGGAAGGAGTTTAATTATCATGGTCATTATAAATGGATCCAAATAAAAAAATACAATAACACTAAACATAGGACAATAATGATGAAACCTTCTGATGTGCGACAAAAACATGAAAAAATTATTTTGAACAATGCATATAATAATATCAAAAGAGCTGATTTAAATACAAAGTTTCACTTAGGTGATCATGTAAGAATCTCCAAATTACGTGGTGCATTTGACAAAGGATATATGCCTAATTGGTCTGCTGAAATTTTTTCAATTAAAAAAATTCAGCTAACCAATCCCACAACTTACTTATTACAAGATACCAAAAATCAGGACAATAAAGGTGGATTCTATACAGAACAATTACAAAAAGTTAAATATCCTGATGTCTATTTAGTGGAGAAAATTATTAAGAGAAATAAAAACAGGGTGTTAGTTAAATGGTTAGGATTTGATAATACACATAATAGTTGGATTGATAAAAATAATGTGCAATAAATTACTAATATTAAAGAACTTTCTTTAATTTATTACACTACCTAATACAATGAATGCTCAGTCCTTTACCTACAAGTTTTCTTAGAGTCTAATCTATTTCCTAAAAAAAAAATACTCAGGCAAGGCTAGGCTTGCACAATGCAAGCAACATAGCTTCTAATCGAAAAAATCAAACTAGCAACACAACTATGTGGCCGCGTTGTATACGGTACGGGGACCCAAAGCCGCAAGTCCCCGGCTCGATTCGCGCTGCTGGCACAACTTTTTTTCAAACATTACTCATCATTAGACCGTCTTCTACAACTCAATAGGTCTTGGCTGCGGTCACTTCTTCAGCGGCACCAGTCCTCAGCATAGGACCCCGCTTCCTATACTACTATTAGGCAATTTCTTGAGTACAAGGGTAGTTTCAATAGAATATTAAGGAACTTGGCTAATCATATTGAAATTGATAAATTATGAATTTACCTGTATACTAAACTTTGTGCTGCGACTTTAATGTAAAAAAATCCCAACCTTAAAAGAAGTATGAACAATTATTTTTTTCTCAAATACTGCTCTATTTAATTCTTGTTCATTTACTTCTATATTTACCCATTATATCCCAATTACAACTTAACACAAAAAGACCAAATTAGAGAGAGAAAAGTAACTGCAGCATGCGCTATCACATTAGTGTTTCGTCTAAGGTTCACGGGTTAGTTATAAAGTAACTTATGTTAGAACACTACACTATAATGGCTAATTCAATGAAAGGTAAAAGTTCAACACAATGTTCAATTACTAGAACGTTTTAAAATTAATTCATATATTTTCAGTTTTAAAAATACTTCAGTTTATTTTAGACATAACAGTACATATTTGGGATCTAAAATTTGGCAAATATCTTATTTATTCAGCACTTTTCTTCACAGTGAGTTCAATTTGCCTCCAATGTATATGTTTTCTATACCATCCAGAGCTTAATTACATCTTAGATAATGGTTTAACTTTCTCGGCACAATTATTTGTAAATTTTTATCGAGTCCCAATCTCTTTAATGTTTCATTATCATTTTAAGGCCCTTTTGGCGCTTTGTATTTGCAATCATCTTAGAGAAAATGAGGTATTTAAATGGAAATGTAATTTATTTCGCACATTGCATATAATTCTCTGGTACAATCGCATAACCGAAGAACAACTAATCAAATATGGAACCCAATGGATACGCTTAATTAAAATTCATTTACTTTTCATGACATTGTCCGCAGCTTACGTCCTCATAGCATTATTGGATGATCGCTTGATTGATTTCTATTATCCTTTTAAATTAATTCAAAATATCAGTAACGAATTCATCTTCTTACTAATCAGAATGTGCTATGTATTTTACATGACGATTATGTGTTATCTTATGTATGGTATAATGTACTGCTTATTGTATGAAGTTTTGAACATAAAAATCATACTAAAAATATACGAGAGCAAGATTTGTGATACACTCTGCAAAATAAATGATAAAGAATCCATTGATAATCAGGAGTTTCAGGTACTAGTCAAACATCTATTGGTTTTTCTTATAAAAGGACATATACAACTCCGTAATTTGGTTAAACTTACACAGGAAATAATAATACAAAAGTGGCTTCCTATATTTGCAATCACAAAAACGCTATCTTCAACATTTGTAATATATAGTGTTAGTATAAACACTTAGAATCAAAATAATTGAAATTTTATGCTAATGTTATAGTATAAGTTGTATTATTTAGGCATTGTAAGAATGATAATGCTTACTGCTGCCGTTGAAACCGCTATAATGTTTTATGTGTTTATTGGTGAATTGTTAGAAGAGGAGGTAAATATTTTGAACTAAATATAAAAACTAATTGATAATTTGGTTTAATTTTTAGTTTAAAAGTATATATGTGAAATTGTATATGGTATAATTGGAGTTTCGATAATCGACAAATATATTTGATATTTTTATGCAATTTATTAAAGCCCGTGACCCTTTCTTTCTCAGAAAATTTTGTTTTGAACTTTGAATTAGGTTTAAGAGTAATCAGAGTTACTGTTTCAACAGCACTTGCATTTTACAGTTTATCTCTAATGTAGATTAGAAATTATTTATTATTATCGAATGTTTAAGACTTTTTAATAATTGCCTTGAAATCCAGAGTTTAGTTCCCTAATTGAGTTATTTTAAGTGTTTTAATATAATTTTTTAATTGTATTCAGCAAATAGATTTATCATAATACATATATAATAAAAAAAAATATTATTGAACTTATATTTGCTATTTTTTTGTTCAGAACATATTGGTAATCGCTTCAAGTTATTTAACTGTAGTTCTTGCAAAGATATTGCGAAGTTTATATAACATATAAGTATAAGAAGATAAAGGGGCGATTTTTAAGGTTAACTCTAAAGATCGAATCTTTTAAAATTGAATTAGGCTTTGCCCCAAGTGCCACTTTTGATATACACCTAGGTATTTTGAGGTCATTGTAACATAATCATTGGTTTAGAGGTTATACCTTGAGTTTGTAATTAGCAAGGCAACCATTTGAAAACAAAGATTATTTGTATTAGAGGGCTAAAAATTGCGAAATCGAATTAAGTCGTAATACTTGAGATAAAAGTTGGAGAGGAGGGGATATAAGTATAATTGTTTGTTTTATTATAAAATTATTATAATATTTCTAATAAACTTGAAACAAAGGCAAAATTTGTTTATTTTTATTAAAACCTTAGGCATCATACGAAGTTCTCATTTAATAGGAAACTAAACTTTTTGGTTATTATATTAGCAGCTTATCTAATTGAAAATTTTAACGAATAAAAATACTCTGGAGATGGCCAGTCTACCCTGGCCTTGGCTGGATAAGTCATGTATGGGTGCGCGCGCGTATATGTCCATCACCAACCATGGAAAACATCCCCTCATACCCACGCATGCGTGTGCGCGCGTCCTCATATACAAGACTTCTTCTGCAGCGTATTTCTTGCAAAAGTTCTTCTTCGTCTCCTTCTGGAGATCATCCTCCATACCACACCCTTATTCGATGGGCCCTGAGGATGGATACATGCCATCAAATGGGACTAGGAGTGTCTCACCGCGTACATGACTTCATTTGCACTTCTTGTAGAAATTCTTGTAGGACCTTCTGGAGACTCCCCTACTGGAGGGTCTCTGCTGATGGCATGTGCCATCAGAAGCGCCATCGGGTCGTGTTATCACCCCAAGATAACTACTTTCATGTGCATTAAAATTTTGTTGCGGTCGTACTTTTGTGGGTGGACGATGAGTATTCGCGGTTGATATACTCATTGGAGTGGCTTGATTTTGATCTTGTCTCGTAAAAGACTGAGACTGGTTTTCGAAGTTTTAGTTAAAGTTAGCTGGACGCTTTGTGGCAGGTGAACGGTTGAAAGTTGTAGGATTTATATCCCGGTTAAAGGTTGTAGATTGATGGTTTGTCGAATTTGTAGGATAGACCGCAAATGATGAGGAAAATTTGAGTGTATAGTTTGGTTGTCTGGAAAAGTTTTGTCGTGGTTTTGGATTATTATTTGTAGGAATGTTTCGGTTAACTTTTTGTAGGTATATTTCTTTTTGGTAAATATTCGTAAGTAGGTTAAGTTCTACATCTAAGTTTTAGGGGGTCTTTTGTGCGCATCAATGAGCCAAGGGGGTTCTTTAGCCCATTTTGTAATGTTTTTGTAATGTTCAAAATGATGATTTAATCCGTGGTTTACGTTATAGTTTAGATTAGCATAGCAAATTTAGCAATTTTTGTATTTTCTTATAAAAATGAAGTGGACTGTCATGTCCCTGTTCGAGTTTAACTATTTCATTAGCTAAAGTAGCGTCGTCTGTTTTGTCAGCGTAAGCTGCTAATAAAGATTAACGTAGATCATCCCAATTCGTAATATTTTTATTAGCAATGAAAAGGGCGGGTTCGCCTTGATTTTTGGATTTAATACGTGAAATTATGTAATCATTTCTTGCGCAATTGGGGTTAGCGGCATCGTAAAAGTAATTGATGATTTTCTCGCTTTCTATAATGAATAGTAATAAGAGTTCTGGTTCTCTTTTAAACACTGAAAATATTTCTAGAAATTCCTAAATTTCGGAAATAGTAGTATTCTGCTCAAAATCACACGCGGGCCTCTATGTGACATTAAGTTATACTTACAGTATTGTAATCACGTTCATCAGCATGTCGCCCAATCGAATTTTTCGTTGACCAGTTGTGAAAAGGTGGGTGTCGAATTTGGTACGATGCCTTCTCTCGATGTTGAATACAAAAATAAAATCAATAGTGCGTTTACGGCGATACGGACCAGTCTCTTTTCGCGAAACCGTTTGCACTATCCTACCGACTGCGCCACTTATAAATTCAATAACGAAAGTCCTCTATTTAAAAAGTTAATTTTATTTTACACACAATGTAATATTCGATAATACATTTTATCAATTAATAATTAATACAAACAATTGAATTGCAATTATAATATTAAAGCTCGGCAACTGTACGCGAGAATAGTTAGCGAGAGAGGAGAATATTCTCTGAATTCCCTTCTCTATTAAAAATGTAGTTTAAGTCCGTTGTCTGTTACCTTTTGCTGACTAAAGGGTTTCATGCTTATCCTGTTTACAATTGTTATTTCATAGAACAAGAATGATTAGAAATACACGTGTAATGAAATGTTCTCTTAATTTTATATCTATTGTCAATGTCATTATCTATGTGATGACTGAAAGAAATGCTTCTGTATCTTTATGGGACACAATGGATTGCAGTACATAACTTTTATAGGTTAAGTGTTTGTTTACATATTGTAAACAACAATTAATTAACGGTAGTTGACATTAGTCAACCAATTTTGTCGTTCCTGTAGGAAGGATTTTGCGGAAGCACCGCAACCAAAAGTACGTAACACTTTTTCCTCTTTCCGCGTACCCAAAATCCCTCCTAATATTTCCTATATTTCCTATATATACTCTTGCACAGCCCCTCGAAGGGGAGAATTCTCATCGTCTTAAATTTTAATAGTCTTGTTCCTCGAGATTTTATCTCAATATTTAGTAATTCTTCAAAAGCCAAAATCCAGCCAAAGTTATTGTGATTTATTTTGTATTTAAATTTCACATTGTGTTTTTCTTGTATTAAATAATAATCATTTTCATCTAATAAATATATTTAAATAGTGCGAATTTCTCTTTCAGTCGACCCCTGGACTAAAACTCTCTCCACTAAGAGTACTCCCCGGTACTGGTTAATGTTTCGAACCGAAAAACACGCCACACAATATGTAAGAGTAGTACACGAAAGCCGAACGAGTCCGAAAAGATGTAGAGAGTACGCATTGCGCACTTTCATAATCACTACTTTTCCTCTATTCTTTCGTTCTGTTCTCCTTGTTCTATGCTTAATTTTATTCTCAACCAGCTTACGTGAGTAGAGGGAAATGGTCATTACTGCTATAAATCCAACCCCCAGCCCCAATCCCTACCCCTATAAAAAAACAGCCCCTATAAAAAAGTTTCCCCTGTTGAAGATCTACCCCTGTGTAAAAAAAAATTCGCCAAAAAGGCTGTTATTTTTGAAAATAAAGTTTAAGCAATCTGTAATAGATGGCGTTATTAGTTAAATACTGAAAATAATATTTGCAAAGGTTAAATGAATATCAATTAATATGACACGTGTAGGTATAGGAAATGCACTTGCAATTATAAAAAAATACCGTTATTCAGATGTTAAATGAATATCAAATTAAATGATGCTCACTACACGTGTGCATTCGTCATCTTATTTACGTATGTATAGACAATTGTGAGAATTTACATGTATTAGATGACGACACATTACATAACTGTGGCACGGAATATTAAGTGTCGGCATCCGATCCTCACCTTGAAAGCGAAAGTTGTTCTCTAATTATTGTTTTCGTCTAAAGAAACACTTTTCTATTGCTTCAATGAACTTTAATCAAAACAAACATATGGAATTAATAAATTTTATTTTTGATGTTAATGAATCACATTATGTTTGTAATTAAATGTATAATAAAAATACACATATACTATAAATAAATATTATCTAATAAATAACATACATAAGATTTGTTTTAACAAAATTTAAAGTGTCTTTGTAATCTTCAATATGTAGCGAAACTTGTTCCAAATTCGAATTCGGTTCATCTCTTCCCTCTTTCATTTTTCCATCGATTGTGTTCATCAAAAACATAAATATTCCTTTGTGATAATCATTCTCACATACATTGAAAATGAATGAATTATCGTATGCCATTAATTTTTTTAATAGTGGAATATTTGTATAGAAACTTGCATCACAATACAATTTTCCTAAAAAGTGCTTCATAGTGTAATAATTGGCGAATATGTTGTTAATATTCAAATTTTCACATATTCTTTTAAAATTTGTCTCATCCAATGAATCGGAACAAATGACTAAGCAGTAATATAATAAATGTTGTGGGTTCATTTGTTCAAGACGTGAAACACTCTCCTCATCCATTTGAAATTCATTTGGATTTGAGACAAATTTCACCAAATCTTTGAATTCAATATTTTCTTTATTTTCAAAATAATACGTTAAATTGGCCACTAGCTTATCACACAATAATTTGTTATTAAAACATGTTTTTATAGTTTCACTATTTAAAGAGGTGAATATACCAACACGAAAGATTCGCCATGGAAGAAAAATTTCGTTTAACAAATCTGAAACTGGCGTATCAGGATCGTTTAGATTCGAATAAATGTAATTCTCAGACGTCACTATGTAATTGCGAATTTGATCAAAATCGAACTGACTAAATTCACTTAACCAAGCATCAACGCTTTCTGCCATTTTTCACCCGTTCTTTTTACAATTAAAAAGACTAATCTATTGATTTTTAAAGACTGGTCTTCTTTCATCTCTAGCCCTCTTATATACCTGTGTCCTGCAAGAATAAGGGGGGTTGTGGTACCTCGGGGTGTAACAGAAAGTATACACAAATCGATTAACAATAAATATATATTTAAAATAAACAAATTACAATTTGGGTAACTAATGACAAACACAGACTAATCGTTCTGACCGGGTGGTCTGCTCGATATCGTCGACATTCTGTCTCGGCACCTTTCAAGTGGGAAGCAGCCATCCATTGACCTAGCGAATTAAATTGGGGTGCAACAAAATTGGCAACACTTTATTATGAACAATAAAACCAAAGAGTGTGAGAGAGAGACAATATTCTGTTAGAGAGAAGACTATCGTTTTAGAACAAATAAGGCCGACCTTTGCTACAGCTGATTATATGTGAATATTTCAAAACCGAATGTAACAACCAATCACAGCATATTTTTCAAAGCAAATTAGCGAACTAATACGAGTCTTCCCAATGATTGTCGATTGACCCTTTTAATTCGGGTGCAACTTGGTCTCAGTCGAATTATCTATTTCCTTCCAAGTGTAGAAAAAAAAAACAAAAACAAAACAAAAAAGTTATAATATAATAATTTATTAATTACATATAATTTTTTTACATTTATTTACATACAATTTTATACATTTATACATTTATACATATTTACATACAATTTAAATATATTTAATACCTATCTATTATACAAATAATATTCCTATATCCATAATTTTTGATTCAGTCTGCTGCCCCTTCGATCTGAAACAGAAATAAAAAATTAAGATTAGAAAATGTTTAAATTATCAATATAAATGTACTTACATCAGCTGTTTCCCGTCACGCCTCCTCTAAATTGCGACGATCTGCTGCTGCCCCTTCGATATGAAATAGAAATAAAAAAATTAACATAAGAAGATGTTTTAATTATCAATATAAATGTACTTACATCATCATCTGCCCCTTCCCATTCCTGTCTCTCTCGTTCCTGTTCCTCCTCCAACCGCCGCTCTTCTTCCCGCCGCTGCTGTGCCTCGACTTCTCTGGCGGCCGGACACACCAGGGAGTGCATGCCGAATCCCGAATTCCAATAAAAGAATCGTAATCTTTTGCCGCAGGGGCAGTCTTTTTCTCTGCTATTTAAACGTTCTTTTATGCGGTCTTGCACGCACCCCTCCTCAAAGAGACTTAACTTCCACCGGAAGCTGATTTCAATTTTGGTGAAGGTCCTGTTCGCAGGCTCTTCCCTCACCACGACAGAAGAGGTCAGTTGGAAACCGCTATTCCAACCGCACACGAAGAACGATTCGCCACAACGAAAACATTCACGCCGATAATTGTTTATGGCGTCTTTAATTTTTTCGCGGGCATTTAGTTCTTCGTGCTCATTTAACTCTTCCGTGAAATCAACTTCGAACACGGACACATCCGGACCGGCATACACGACTTTAACGGTTGAAGGGAAAACCGACATGTTTTTTTTATAGTAGGATTAGCAAATTGTACTATTTTTAAAACGCCAACTCTCGCTATATATAAGATTGATTTCTGAATATTTAATTTCCATCTCTACACAAATATTTCCAGACGTGTAAGTAATAGCAATTTAATAATTGAAAACAATTACCTTTGTTTTTTTTATGAGAGTGTGCATGTTTAATTGATCACAAAGTGCATCCAATAAATTTTCTATTATATTAATAATGCATGTACACGTGTAGGGAAATACAATTTTCAAATTGAAAAACAAATCCTCTTGTTGTTTCAAGAATATGTAATATTTAATTAATTCTGAATCTCGCGGAAAGTTACACAGATTATCAATAATATTTGTACACGTGTAGGTATAGGTAATTGCAATATGTACACAAATATTTCCATACATGTAAGTAATAGCAATTTAATAATTGAAAACAATTGCTTTTGTTGTTTTATGAGAGTGTGCATATTTAATTGATCACAAAGTGCATCAGATAAATCTTCTATTATATCAATAATTCATGTACACGAGTAGGGAAATACAATTTTCAAATTGAAAAACAAATCCTTTTGTTGTATCAAGAATATGTAATATTTAATTAATTCTAAATCTCACGGAAAGTTACACAGATTATCAATAATATTTGTACACGTGTAGGTATAGGTAATTGCAATATGTTAATTTGAAAAAAATGCAAATGTTTTTCAAGAAGATAATTTATTTGTAAATAATAAAGCAGATTGTTTTTATTTATGAATTAATTTCACTACACATAAACTGGGTACTTTACAAAAAAAATTACACGAACCGTATTCTTCACAGTATTTGTTGCGTCTTTTATATTAATTATATCATTTTTTTTCAATTTTTTTCCAATAATAGAAGGTACATGTACTCCATTAACATAAATATGAAATTTATTAATATCTTCACTAATTTTCACCAATAATAATTCACACTCAGCAATATGTATTATATATTTGTAACCGCCCGTGCTTAATCTAAGAAAATTTGTTACAGGCTCCTTATTTGGACCAATATTTAAGTTTATAATAAAATGCCCCTCAAGAGAGCGTAATTTTTTTTCAAAATCTTGTTTTAAACTATTTATTTCATTTGATATTAAAGAAGTTTTCGTGGAGTTTTTAGTGAATTCCGAAGCTAATTTATTATTAAAATCAGATTCTAATTTTTGAATTTGGCTCAAAAGATTGCCGGCAGGACTTATTGATTGCAATTTCTGTTCGAATTCATATCTTAGTAAATCAAGTTTTTTCGTTATTAGGCTGTCAATTTGTTGAGCTATATTAGAAGTTGTTGACACATTTTGTTTATTGGGGAGTGATTTTCTATGATCATTAAGATATTTCCTTACTATATGCCGTCCGAACTTGTCGAGCGTCATGTTAAAAATGAATTGAGATAAGTAAAAATCTGTATTTAAGTAAATAATCTGATTTTATTTGTTTATATTTGAGAACCAATTTTTACATAGTTTAACATTTTGCATTGAACAATTTAAATTATTAAATAAATGTTTTCCACAGTGGAATAAATTTATATTACCATCTTTAAGACTATTTAAAGATGGACAGTTAATATCTTCTAAATTAATTATAATATTTTTTACGTAATCACTCAATATGGTCTTTTTGACTAATCCTTTCACATAAATAATTTTATCACTTGGGATGTGCGTCGCCAGAAATGATCCAATATCTGCAAAATTAATTTCGGGATTTTTGGTGTTCCACTCTATTCCATGTAATGTTTTTGTCAAAAAATAATTATGGGCTCGTTCTTTGTCGGACAAATCATAGTTTTTTATTGGCATTTTGACAAATTGATGAATAAGTTCGTCATTGTCTGTTATAATTGAGATTTCTTTTATATAAAACGGATGTGTCTTTTTATATTCAAAACCTTGAATATCTACAAAATACATCTTGATCACAAAAAAAATATTCAAAACTGAGTACTAAAGAAAGGCCACCCAATTATATATATATATATGTCATAATTTAAAACAACGTAAACTGTTTACGCTTAGTATTTGTAAATTGCACCGTAAATTAAATGATCTCACAAAGAAATTAAATATTCATGAAAATATAAATATGTATAATAAATATTAGCATTCAATCGACTAATTTTTAATGCACGTGTCTTCAATAATGACATAATAGAAACAAGTTACAAAGTATGTATTGTTTTGAATAAAAAACATAATTTTAGGGGAATATATATATATAGGTAATAACTGCACACGTATTCTGCAGTTTGAAATTGCTGTTTCTAAGCCAATAAATCCGAAATATGAGCGCCCAATTATTTGTTGATGGTGTTGGTTGCTGTTTTAAAACTACTGTTTTAAAACAACTAGCAAGAGAATATCCGGTAAATTTTGGTAAGTTAAACAGATTTTTATTTGATTGATTTTATTATCATCTAAACATATTCTTTAGTGGACTATGATGAAGACACAAAAAGGCACGACTTCCTTCATCCATTAAATCCAATAACTACACTGGCATATCTAATGTATTCGCAAAAAAATAGAACTCAAGCTGGTATATTCGATCGATCCTCCTTTGCTGTCATTATATACTATATGATTCATAATTTATTTGCCGGTTTTAACCAACACGAATTACAAATTGACACAATTTTTTCTCAAATGGCGGAATTGGGTCTGTTAGACGATAAAAAATCAAAAATTTTAATAATTCTACCTATGAAAGAAAATTACGAGCTTATTTTGAACATGATGATCAAACGTAATAATGGTCTTGACATATTAACCATTGAATATATTGAAAAACAACACATTATGTTTGAGTGTTTTGCAAAATATTTTAAACTTCCTACTGTGACTGTCGATCATAGGAATATCGAGTCGTCCATTAATCAAATTTACAATACCGCAAAATTCTTATACCTTCCTCAAATATTTTCGAATGTCAAATTATTTAAAAATTATGTGTGCGATAGCGGATATGACTTAAAAGTAAAAGAAGAATATATATGTAAAAAAAATGAAAAAATTTTGATTTTTTATAAAGAAAGAGTTGTAATTCCTTTAAATTACTGCGGAATAATAATTGACAGATCTTCAACTAATTTGTTAGGTGTTTTGAGAAGCGGATTGGTAGACCCAACATACAATGGAGAACTCAGCAGTGTGTTCATTGCAGATTCAGATTGTACATTGACAGAAGGACAAAGATTCGCTCAAATTGTCATTTTACCAACCGCTCAATTGAAGACATCTATAACACCTACAGAAGTGCTACCAAATATTTTGAGAAAAGCTTTAAATTATGGCTCAAGTGGAAAATAATAAAATAATGGGAATATGTTATATCAACTATTATGAACTTATTAAATTCATATTATATTATACCTACATATTGAAAACAAATAAAATATGATATAAACAACTGTCTTTGTTTAATTCGAAACCCCCCTATTGCTGACAAATAGGCTCGTACGTATATATATATCCTATATACACCTATATAATGTGATGTTAAGATCTAAATCTTTACAGAAATAAAAATGAATACGATAAGCGAGTTAAGTTCACAAACTATAAAGTTGATATTTCAAATTATTCTTCTTATAAGAATTAAAGAAGAATGTGAGAAATACATAAAAAAAGTTCAATGTGTGAAAAATTTAATAAACCGATTTTTAAAAGTGAATTCAAGTGAATACATCAAAAGCACCGAAAATGCAAGTAAAATTGAAACAAACCTAGGGATATTAAAGGAACAACTTGAGACATTGAAGAATATTTTCATTGAAAAAAAGGGTGGAGGCGATGTATCAAAAAGTAATGGAAGACTAATATGGAAAGACCTTAAATCTATTTTTAAAAGTAGAATGTTAACCGGAATGGTAATAAATATATCATATAAAGACCCAAAATTATTTCTAAATAAGGCGTATCGCAGTGTTCAAATTAAAATTAAGAAAATGTTAAAAAAAACTCCGGTGAAAGTGAACTTTGTCTTTTTGGCCAAATTTGTACTGCCTAGTACCGGAAAACAAGAGGTAAAATCATTTATGGTAGAAAATCATCTAATTGATAAAAATTCGGATTTCAAAACTATATATCAAACTATTGCAACAAAAATTTTAAATAATCTCGACGATTTTCAACAAAAAGAGAGCGGATGGGCGATAGAAAGTATAATTGGTTTAAAGGTAAATATTAATAAATATGAACCCATTTGTTTAGGACAATCTACTTATATTGAATTAAGTAACTTTTTAAAAAGAAAAAAAGCCATCATAAATGTTCATAATAACGACTCTCTATGTTTTTTATATAGTATTTTAGCAGCAAAATTTCCCAACACGAATAATGCCAATAGAGTTTCCTCCTATAAACATAAATTAAAATATTTAAACTATAAAGATTTTACCTTCCCCTTTACATTTGATCAAATACCAAAATTTGAAAAAAAAATAACCTTCGAATAAATGTATACATGTATAAAAAAAAGAAGGTATACCCGATTATTATATCAAGAAATAATTCGGTCTTAAACAAAACAATACACCTCTTAGCCTTAACAAAAAAAGTCGATTATGATTACAATTTTCCCAATAAATCAAAGAAAGTATATCATTTTTGTTTAATAAAAGACCTTTCTCGTTTAATATCTAATCAAAGATTCAGTAGTAAACGATCTAAAATACATGTTTGCGACATTTGTTTAAATTGTTTTTTAAATAATTCTAAATATCAACAACACATAGAAATATGTTCTCAATATAATGATTGTAAAACCACTTTACCCGATGAAAATAATTCTACACTCAAATTTAAAAATTTCCAATTTCAACAATTACAACCTTTTGTAGTTTATGCAGACTTTGAGAGTATATTGGAGAAAAATATTGTAGAGGAAGATATTTTACAAAATCACCGCCCCTATAGTGTGGCCTTTTATTTTAAATGTTCATATGACGAGAACCTATCCAGATTTAAATTATATAGAGGATTTGATTGTCCCCGCTGGTTTGTTAAAGAAATGGTGGCAATGTCCTATGAAATCGATAAAATAGTTAAAACGCCCAAAGCTTTATTTTTAACAACACATCAAGAATACGAATTTAAGCATTGTAATATATGTTACATTTGTAAGGAACCTATTAAAGAAAATGAGGTTAAAGTAAAAGATCATAACCATTTCAATGGAGAATACAATGGTCCCTCACATCAAATGTGTAACCTAAAATATAAAAAACAAAAATATTTACCAATCATTATTCACAATAGTTCCAATTATGATACACACTTTTTTATTCAAGAATTAGCGGAATATGATAAAGGCGGCGTCACACTAATTCCAAGTTCAACTGAGAAATACATATCATTTCAAAAATATGTAATCAACAGTAGCATTTCCCTAAGATTTTTAGATTCCTTCAAATTTTTGCCTGAAAGCTTGGACAACCTATCAAAAAATTTGGAAAATGAGAGAAAAATTATAACAAAGTCTTTTGTACAGAACGAGGATGAATTTAAATTAGTTTGTAAAAAGGGAGTATTTTGTTATGACTACATAGACAATATTGACAAACTTGATGACACCTTATTGCCCAGAATTGAATTATTCTATTCTCAATTATATGATAAGAATATTAGCGACGATGAATATAATCACGCATTAAATGTGTGGAATAAAATGAAAATAAAAAATTTGGGGGAATATATGGATTTATATCTAAAAACCGATACCTTATTGTTAGCCGATGTGAGTAGTGGGGATTTGAGGGTTCTGGCACACTAGTACATCAAACGTCCGATAGATGGCGCAAGGTGTTGGTTCCCGGCGGCGGTGGGGTTGAAATGTGGGAGTTGTTGGGATGGGTTAGGGGGAGTGGACAGAGCATAGAAGTGTGTTGATAGGTGTTAATTAGCATTTTTGTGTTGGTGGGTACTGCTAATGAGGCGGAAGAGAGTACTGTGTATGGTGGGGTGGGTGGAGTATTGGATTGTGGGTTGAACTACCACCATCACCGAGCGGTGGTGGTACCGGGCGCTCTCTCTTTCTCTCACACACCTGTGTGAGTGGGAAAAAAGTGAGGAAGTGCATCCGGTTAACAAAAAAACAAAATTGGCGCTTATATTGTATGCAAATTTTTTTAAAAGATTAAGTGACCTGTATTCACTTGTTTTTTGCACAAACTTCCTGACACATGCACATTTTGTAATTTACATATATCGTTCTATTGTTTTTGTTTCTGTGTGACCGTTAGTAGAGAGAGAGAAAAAAAACCAAAAAAGATTGTATTAATATTTTTTTATATTATAGTTATATATAAATATTATTGTAGAATATAAGTACTCCTAAATGGACAGAAATGAATATGGCAATATTTCACATCGTCTCCCAACAACGTATCAGCTGACAGTTGCATTGTTGGCATTGCCACCACAACTTTTTTTTTCTTATCCTAGATATTCATACTGTATGCCAGTATGGCTATTTCGCCATACCACTCATATCATGTAGTAGAAAATATATATATTAAAAATATTGCAGTAATTTGTAATAATAAATTTAAGTATAACAATACAAGGGAATGTACATTTTTTTGTGAAGAAAACACTTTTTCAATAAACATTCTAATTTTACCATGTTGAGTTTCCATTTCTTTTAATATTACATTATCATCGTTCTTATTATGGTTTGACGTATTATTATGATTATTACTTATATCACCTTTGTTGCTGATGGAGCAGTTCTTGGAATTGTGTAAGAAAAATCCATTCCAGTGTGGTGTGTGAAGGTACTTATTTTCATGTGTAAATATTTTCACCTTATAGCGTAATTCATGGAGTGCGAGTTGTGATTCCGTTAAATCCGTCTTCATTACATCCAATTTTCCATTATTTATTGTAATTAATTCCATTCTCTTCCAATTTTGAGGCCAATTGTCACAATTTGTGTGATTTTGAATTGTTGATTGTGTGGTTGTTAAATTTAAGAAACAAATGAATGCATCTTTTGTGTTTTCCAACTGTGAAACGTATAATACGTTTCGTTGCACAAGTGTTAGAAATAGAAATATTGCAATGCTGCTTGTTTCCATTTTTTGTTTTTCTTGTGGACTGAAGGTATTGTGAAAAAATTCCAACTTATATACAGATAATACACAAACACGTGCTGCTGCGCATGCATATTGAGAGATTAATAGAAAAAAAAAATAACTATTCTATAATATTGTTCTCTCGCAATTCCTCAATAATGGAATTTATTTCATTTACATGAGAATTATTACCAGCCGCCTGGGATGCCATTAATAAACGTAATCGTTGTACAAGTTCATTTGGAGAATCCCAATAAACATATTCAATGGGCTTCTTATTATAAGTCATGAATAAATTGTTATCAGATTTATTATTATTATTATTTATTGTTGTTGCTGTCGCTGCTGATTTACCATAACCCGATCCATGTTTTGAAGAGGAAGCAGTAGGTAAACGTAACTTTGTTAATGTTTCCCTATCCTGTTGCTCTTGCTCCTTCTTCAGAACGTCCACAACAAGCGGTTTTATGGTATAGCGATACTTATCACCACGATTGCCCACAATCTGTTCATCGCTCATGAAATGTTTTTTGTGAGCACTAGTAAACACTACAAGCTCTTTGAAATTTCTCTTATCGTCCGATGTGATCTTATTATCATCAGGTATGGTTTTCATTAGTAATTCAATCATTCCAACAGTGAGGGGAAACTTCATTTCATATCTATCGGGATTAGTTACTGTTATTGCATCATCATTGAAATTTAAACGGCCATTACCAAAATGCATAACATCCGTGGACACATTATGAGTGAAATAATGTGTATCAAAATCATTGTTGGTACTTCGCATTCTGTCCACAATGTATTGTTGAAGGATATCGGGGAACTGATCCAAATATTCCATCAATGTCTCATCGGGAATTCTATGTTGTGTTGCATTCAAATCCTGTATTGAATCATCGAAAAAATAACTTTCTTCTACCGACGGTAGCGGCTGTGGCGGATGGTATACAAAACTCTGTTCAGCATGTGATGTATTAGGAAAAAGTTGTTGAATTATACTGCGTTCTTGATGTTCATCTGTTTGAGTACCGAAATTAGTACTTTGACGTTTTCTAGTCTTTTTTATGGTCTTTTTTACATCATGATGAATATCTTCTTCATCTGGTAATGGTTTTTCCTCATCCGGCTCCTCCTCCTCCTCCTCCTCTTTTTTCACTTTATTTTTTTTCTGTTCGTTTTTTAGTAATGCTTTGGGTAATATATTCATCAAGGGCAAATAACTTTGTGCAAGGTTTTCTTGTGTGGAGAACTGTTCCGATTTTAAGGCATCCAATTTGGCTTTTACAATTTTTCTAGCCTTAATTAGTTCTTTTACCACCTTTGAATCCATCATGTGATGGGTGTGTTTTCTCCCCGAGAACGGTATTTGTAAAACTGATGAAATAAAGTGAATGTATTAAAATTATATATATACATATATGGGGTTTTCGTTTTTTTTTTTGTTTCATGTTAATAGAAAGTGATCGAATCCCTTTCTGTAGCGTCCCTTTGCTATATCATCATCTTTTGATATAACTAAAAAACCATATTTGTCATTGTTCCAACAAAATCTACACAATTTAATGAATTTATCATATTCAAAGTCTGTGTTCACGTGATCATTGTAAACATGTCGTAAATTAGTCTCGTCTTGCTTGAAAAGAACGAGAAGATTAACATTGTCACGTATTAATTGTTTGGAAATTCTGCTATAACTTTGCGAGAGATAAAAGGAATCGATTTGATTATGTCTACCCATACTAAAGTACTCTCTTATCACACTCTGCGGTCCACACGCCACATCATCAAATATCATTATAGAATTGGATTTGGCATCATTTGGTGACAGTATTTCATCTGTATCTCTAAATTCATGGTAACCAATTCCCTTGATTGGTTCTAACAGTGCCCTCAAGTACTTGTACATGGGTTGATATAAAGATTTGGAATAAATGTACACATTTTCAAATCGCAAACCATTTTTATCCTCCAAGAAATTTAGCATAACACTCGTTTTACCGCAATTTGAAGGTCCCACAATAATGCAACGAATTGTATTTGGAAGTAATTGTCCATGTCTTGATCCCATACAACCGCCGCCGCCGCCAGTACCTGATGCCGTTAATCCACACGCATTATTCGTTTGTTGAAGCCAATTATAATTCTTTATGTTTAACTTTTGTTTTTGTTCAATTAAACGCATTTTTATTTCGAAAAATAAAAAACACACTTTGATTTAAAAAATTTTATGGTTTTCACTCTTTTATGTGTGTGTGTGAGTGTGTACGCACGCGGGGGTGGGTCGTTATATATAAATTGAGGAGTTAATCAACACATTTCATTAGTATGCAACCATTTAGAAGACTAAAGGGTGCTATTCAATTTACATCGTTTATATTATTTCATATAAATATAATAAAATGAGGGTAATTTATACGAATGCAATTAGTCGACGAAAAGTTGCAGAGCGGAAAGGAAGCGGTATCTTAAATAAATTGATAAATAAATTACCAATTGAATTACATATTCCGGGCTATCAATTCTGTGGCCCTGGTACTAAATTGCAAAAACGCCTAGCGAGAGGTGATAAGGGTGTGAATGCATTGGATGCAGCGTGTAGAGTACATGATATAGCATATTCTCAAAGTAACGACTTATCTGAACGACACAAGGCTGATCAAGTGTTGGCACAGAAAGCATTTGAACGGTTAAAAGCGGGAGACGCGGGATTTGGTGAAAAAGCCGCTGCCTTAGCCGTTACAGGTGCCATGAAGGGAAAATTATTAACAGGCATGGGACATCATAGCCGTACGAGTAGGAGGAGAAGGAGGAGGAGGAGGATAAAAATAGGTGGAAGTAGAAGAAAAACAGGTCGTGGATCAAGAATGAAAATGGGAAAAGCAATATTCTTTGCAACGGCCATGAGAATGGCACGAAAGAGAGGCAAGAGAGGAAATCTTCGCAATATATTTGGAAGAGTTAAAAAATCAACTATTCCCCGTGTAATTCCAATACCTACTACTGCTAGGAAATCTGGTGGATTTTTACCACTTCTTCTGGCTGGATTAGGTGCATTGGGATCATTGATTGGTGGCGGTTCGGGTGTCTATTCGGCAATTCAAAAGGCGAAACAAGCACAGAAAAATCTAGAGGAATCGAAACGACATAATGAAAAAATGGAGGCTATTGCTATTGGAAAAAATGCCCAAGGGCAGGGTCTCTATATGGGACCATATAAACGTGGTTTAGGCCTATACATAAGACCCTATTCAAAAAACTAATTAAAAACTTACCGGCTCGTCCCCTAACCAATTATGACATTATGAAATACTCGAAAAATATTCCACACTTTCGTGGTGTATTTATGCGCGATAAATTACCACATAAGATTAATGTAAATGAATCGGGTGTAATAAATACGGGTTCAGATAAAGGACCAGGAGAACATTGGGTTGCTTATGTTAAAAAAGACTTTTTGGTTTACTATTTTGACAGTTATGGAAATCTTAAACCACCACTTGAGTTGGTTCATTATTTTCAAAGTGGACAAACCAAAAAAAACATTAAAACAAAAAAGCCGACGGCTGTTGTGATAAAATACAATCATAAACGTTATCAAAAGAACAATGCAGTAAACTGTGGTCATTTATGTCTTCAATTCCTATATAAAAGTTATAATATGTAATGAATGTGTTTAGTGTACAAAAAAAATTGTAACAGTATAGGTAATAATAATAATTATGAGTTTGTTGCTATTTGATAGTAAACAATCTGAATTGTTGGGAGAATGTGTTGGGATTAACTAGTTTCAAGGTATTCAATTCAATACCAAACATAGATGACACAAATAATGTGTTCAGTGTGGGTGGACATGATATTAAAATTCCAACAGGTTCATATGAAATCCGCGATATAGTGCAATTTTTACAAAAGTCCATACAAGAATTAAAAATTAAACATCCCACATTTAATTGTTTTCTATCAATTCATGGAAATGTTAATACACTACAAACGGAAATCAAGTGCAGTCACAATATAGACTTTAGAAAACCGAATTCGATATCATCACTATTGGGATTTGAGAATGTACTGTTGTACGCCAACAAAAGACACATTTCCACAAAACCCATAAGTATATTTAATGTGAACACTATACGAGTGCTATGTAGCATTAGTGAGGGATCATATGATAATGGTGTACCAAGTCACATTATCTATGATTTTTTCCCCACAGTACCGCCCGGATTCAAAATCAATGAGACCCCTCAAAATGTTATATATTTACCAATTAATACATCGGAAATTTATAATGTCACTATTCGTATAGTTGATCAGAACGGAAAACTAATCGATTTTCGTGGAGAAGAAATATCAATAAAACTACATTTAAAAAAAAAATAAACACAAAATAATTTTAAACAAAAAAAAACATGGTAATAAAATACAAAGCTTGTGGTATTAGTGGTGACAGGAAGAAAAAATCTAATAATAGAGCATCATATAATAATCAAATCATTAAACAATCTACAGTTATTCCAAGTCAAGAGGTCAAACGATTAACACGAGAAAATATACAATTTTTAAAGTCTTTAGGATTTAAAGTAAAAAAGTGAGAAAAAAAAACTATTGAACTATTAGCCAAAGACAGTCAGAAAAAAAAATGAGTGACATTTTAAATGTTGAAGAAACTGTCTTATTTGACAATTCATTGACCAGTTACGAGAAACACTCTCATCAACCATACATAAATTCATCATTTAAAAATAACGATGAAATACGAATACCAATACAGCAAACCGATGTCTATACACTACCATCTCAAAGTTCCATTTACATTGAGGGCACTTTATTGGATGACAAGGGAGCAGTGTCTAGAACGGCCAAATTGGTAAATAATTTTGCACTGCACCTTTTGGAAGAGATTCGCTATGAAATTGGAGGCAAAGTTGTGGATAGAACAAGAAATCCGGGCATTACATCAACACTCAAATCTTATGTCTCCATAAATGAGAATGAGAGTAAACTATTGGAAAATGCTGGATGGTATACATCGAACAATGAATGCGCCTTCACACCAAGTAATAAGGATGGAAATTTTAATGTTTGCATTCCCCTAAATAGAGTGATCGGCTTTGCTGAGGACTTTAAGAAGATCATAATTAATTTGAGACATGAATTGATTCTATTGAGATCAAACACGGATGATAATGCAATCTATAATACAAACACAACGGAAAAAGTGGTTTTGACCATTTATAAAATTGTATGGAAAATACCATATATTAAAGTTGCCGACGCTGAACGATTGCAACTAATCAAATATATGAACAATTCAATAGAGTTGGAAATAGCGTTTAGATCATGGGAACTGTGTGAAAATCCACAATTGCAAAAAACCCAACAACACTCCTGGACTGTTATGTCAACAAAACAATTGGAAAAACCACGTTATGTAATTGTTGCATTTCAAACAGATCGAAAAAATATAATTAATAAAAATGCAAGTAAATTTGACCATATAAATTTGTCAAACATAAAATTGTATCTAAACTCTGAATCATATCCCTATGAGAAATTGAATATTAATTTTTCCAAGGACCAATATGCCGTGCTTTATGACTTGTATGGAAACTTCCATCAAGCATACTATGAAAAAGACAATGAGCCACTCTTCACACCCGAGCGATTTAAAGAAATCTGTCCGATTGCGGTGATTGATTGCTCACGACAGAATGAAATTTTAAATGCCGGTTCAGTGGACATACGTTTGGAATTTGAATGTGATAAAGATGTGGATGATAAAACCACAGCGTATTGTCTCATTATACATGATCGTATAATAAAATATAATCCACTCACATCAACTATTCGCTTCATTTAGAGAAATCTCTCTGAACTGAAAAGTGTTGATATACTTTTTATTAACTACAGACACACATAAAAACAAAACAAAAAACGTAATCATGAATAATTTATCCAATATGTGTATTATGGACTTTCAAGGATTCCAATACAAAGATAGTGATTTTATATGTAAAGAAATGGCTATAAAACAGTTATTTGATGTGTCAGCGTCGGATGTTATAAAAACGTTTTTATTTGAACCGCATATTAAATTTAATCATTTATCAGCTGATTTTAAAAAACACGTTAAATTTATACAAAGTCAAGTTCATGGTCTAATGTGGAATTCATTAAATAGTAGTAAACAAGAGGAAGCAACAATAACAAGTAATGTTTATGGTATTTCTACCCCCACCAATGGCTGGATCAAGCGCAACAACGACACAGAAAAAACCAAGACACTTTCTCCCACCACTACAAGGTGACCCAATTATCGGAAATTTTACATAATGAAGTTATTGAAAAAAAAATTAACATTATAATAATTAGGGGACATCAAAAGGAGAAATTATTAAAAGATATTTTCTGTAATAATAATAATAAATTGTATAATGATAAAAAAATTGCTATTGTAAATGTGGAAGGTATAAGAGATTGGCCTTCATTACATGCACTTAAAGATTATTATCATGATTATTTGAAAAATATGTCTACAAAGAAATGTCCAATTCATGGCTATTGGAAACCAAAACACTTGCAGTGCAGTGTAGAAAATGTAATTATTTTAAGTTTATGGTTAAGTGAAGAAAACAATTTGAATAATGTCATGATGAATTTATTGCAAAAAAAACATATATATATGAATGAATGAATGAATAAAATGTATTTAAAAAAATAACATTAGAATTTTTTTTCTTATTACCAAAATGACTGTTGATAAGTTCGGTCGTCCTTTAGATAATTACTATTACCGTCAAAATTATGCTGACGATGACGATGACGGCGGCGGTTCCAATATTGGTGGACAATCATCATCAGTTATTGTGGGTGCGAGTACACCTTCATCAGGCAAAACCCAACAACAACAAATACAACTACGACAATTGCAACAATTGGTGGAGACTGAAGTGAAAAAGGTATTTGCCACACTTGCACTTCCAAGTGTACTGGATATTGAACATAAAATTGACTTAAAATTTCTCAATATACAACAACAAATTCCATCTCAACAATATCTTAATAATTTAATCTCCAGTAAAATACAAACTTCAACGGAAATACAAAATTTAATTGACCGAACAATACGTAAACATCATCAAGTTATTCAGACTACAGCAAGCAGCAGCACTCTCTCAACAGCTGATGTGAATAAATTAATTGATGGAAAATTAAAAAGTATAAAATTTGTCACAGATACAGATGTGGATGCAATTGTTTCTGCAAAAGTATTTCAACAGTGGCAAACATCATCATCATCAACAACAACAGGAGCAGCACACAAAACATGGAAAACACAAGATATTGTTGATTTGATTGAAAATTCATTGAAAACCAAACAAATAATTACGGGTGTGGAATGTGATCAACGCATTTCAAATATAATATTGAAGCGAAAATTAGTCGATGAAAAACAAGTGAATGACATGGCATTGGATACCATTAAGAAATTCTTGCCATGGTATATTGCAAGTAATCATATTCCGAATGAGAGTGCCGTTGAGGACCTTATAGAAACAGATGTGAAAAATCTGGTGCCTTGGAGACCGCAGAATGTGACGGAAGTGCAAACGCTTATTGCAAACGAAGTGAATGCCATTATAAGTAAATCACACATCCAAAACTATGATGAAATTAATCAATTTGTGGAAACGAAATTGAAAACTTTATATTCGTTCAAGCGAAAACAGGCTATCTTAAAATAAATCTTTCTAATCAATATGAATATGAAATTCATCTGAAAGAATGTCGTCTATTAATTGTGAAGCAATCTAGTAATTTCAATAATATGGAAATTTATTTAAATGGACAACTATTAACGAATATTGAATCTGCAATTTTCCATATGGGAGATAGAATATCAATAAAAGAAATCAATTCAAAAACAAATAAAGTACATGCAGTATTTATGGTTCGATATCCAGTATATGATGTTATTGTTCCATAATCATCATTATGATGAGGAAATATAAGAAAAAAATACCGAATGATGTGGATTTGAAAAGATTAGTTGTCAATGAATTACACAAAACAGCTAGAAAACAATTTGAAAGAAGACATGTCATTGTAAAAGGTTTAAATGATTTATATCAAGCTGATTTGGTGGAAATGATCCCATATGCACGATTAAATAAGGGCTATAAGTATATTTTAACTGTAATCGATGTATTTAGTAAGTTTGCTTGGGCTGTGCCTGTAAAAAATAAATCTGGCAAAGAAGTTGCCAATGCAATGAGGAATATCCTATTAAGTAAAACACAGCAGCATATACCGAAAAATCTACAAACCGATAATGGTAAAGAGTTTTACAATAAGGAATTTATGGATTTGATGAAAAAATTCGGAATAAATCTCTATTCCACTTTTAGTGCAATGAAAGCTAGCGTAATTGAACGTTTTAATCGCACCCTCAAAAGTAATATGTGGAAAGAGTTTAGTTATCAGAGCAACTATAAATGGCTCTCCATATTACCGGAAATTGTAAAAAATTACAATGAAAAATCCATACATAGTACAATTAAAATGCGTCCTATAGATGCAATTTCTAAGAAAAAAAATGAAAAGCTTCTCTTAAATACGGTGTATAATAGAATAAAGATTTCAACACCAATGTCATCAAATAAATTCAAAGTTGGTGATAAGGTGCGTGTTAGTAAATATAGGGAATTATTTGCAAAAGGATATACACCCAATTGGTCAAATGAGGTATTCACAATTAAAACGGTTCAATTGACAAATCCAACAACATACTTACTGCAAGATGAAGAACAACGGGACATCAAGGGAGCATTTTACACTGAAGAAATCCAGAAAACTGCACACCCGCACATTCAATTGATCGAGAAAATTGTTCGACGAAAAGGAGACAAACTGCTCGTTAAGTGGTTGGGATTCGATAACACACACAATAGTTGGATAAGTAAAAAAGACATTGTTAATTAAGTGCATGCACATAATGATTTTATTTTTTCCGTTCAGTCATTGATTTGCATAAAAAATTGATTTCTATAAAAGTCAAAAGTTCGTGTAATTTACATACAAAATAGACAATGCACAAAATTATGTGCAATTGTTTATAGATAGTTTATATTCAAAAAAACAATTCAATAAAAAAATGTCAAGAAAAATATGTGACCTTTTTATACCACCACCGTCACCACCACCGTCACCACCACCACCACCACCACCGCCAAAACCTAGCTTTCCCCGCAAAATTAAGGTGTATAAATAGTGCACAATCTTGTGGACAAAAGTCAGTTATTGAAAAAGACTTCAAAACAATATGAATTCTAATAATAATAATACTAAAAACTACGGTATGCCAATGCGCATACAGCGAGTGGTAAGAGTGCGTAATTCTAATGCCGCCACCACCTCCAACGCCGCCACCACCTCCAACGCCGCCACCACCTCCGACGCCGAAACCACCTCCAACGCCGCCACCACCTCCAACGCTGCCGCTGCCGCCGCCGCCACCACCACCATTTCCAACACCGCCACCACCTCCTCCCCCAGGGTTGTACGTCGTCGGCAGATCCATCGCCCCATGGACACCACCACCTCAACCAATACCCCCATTAGACGCGTCGACGGCAGTCTTCACAACGAATCAACAACAATACACCATGAGCGTGCTGTTGTGGAGGTTGCGATGGATGAAACAGAACACCGGTTGTTCTTTCATCTGGGAGAAGTACTGAGGATGACCTCACCCTATCCGGGGTCCTCTTCGTTACCCTCTTTCATGTTAAATATCAATGCCCACACGATATGTGGGCAAGTAATCCAGCCATTTAATCCAATGGGGATATTTAGCGTTCAGGAAATGCTTACGCATTTCTTTCGGATGCTAGCGGCTACAGCGCCAACACAAGCGGAGACGCAAAACACAGATGAAGAGGATGAGGATATCAAAAATGATCCCAATGAATGATCGCGTCGATTAACACAATGGACGGAAGTGGAGGGGGGGGGCGGTGTTGGTGGTGGTAGTGGTGAGGGTTCTATAAAAATGGGGGAAACAACGCTATGAAGCACACACACACACATACATAAAGTAGTAAGTAATTTGTTCATTGTCTTTATTTTTTTTCATAAAATTTAAAACGGATTTTTTTTTTTGGTTTCAGCGGGAAAATGTCATCGGTGGTGCATGAGGCACAGCAGAAGCAGCAGCAGCAGCAAGTAGCTACGGCGGTGGCTGATGAGACAACACAAGCAGCAGCAGCAGAAAATATAGGTAATAAAGAAAATTAAAATTGGTTACAATCCTTCGTTTTTCTCAATAATCGAATCCAGATTGAACCAAAATTGTGTTTGTATTGGTTCGATTTCTGGGCACGATTATTGAGAAAAACTGGGAATTTGTAAACAATGTTAATTTTCTTTATTAGGAAACCACCACCACAACGAGAACGACAACGGCTGCTGCGATGGTGGACGACGACGACGAGATGTTTTGCATAATGGAGAAGGTAATAAAGGAAATTAAAAATATCATCAACTTTTCCACACTTTTTGTATAAATAGTGCACAGTCGTTTGGGGGAAAAAAAACAACCCATGACTGTGTCCTATTTATACAAAAAGTATGGAAAAGTGTGATATTTATAATTTTCTTTATTAAGGACAAGGCAGCGGCATCGACGACGACGACGACGACGACGACGATAAGAGCAGTGGGCGGCGGGAATGGTGGTTGCAAAAACAATCAGGTAATAAAGGAAAAGAGTGTTCAACCTTTCACGATTTATTGTTTTAATAATTTCCTTATACTACTGTCGAGAATGCACCTTCTATTTTTTGTAGTAGTTGTAGTAGCAGTTGATTCTGTCTCTCACTCAAAAAAAGTAGATTGGTGAATTCTCGAAATGGTGTAAGGGAATTATTAAAACAATACATTTTGAATGGTTGCACTCTCTTCTTTTATTAGGAAAACAAAAAAAAAGCAGAAGCAGTGCTGGCAGCCAAGTCATCCATGGAGATGAGCCACAACAACAACAGCATCGCCGTGGCATCAAGCGAAGGCGGCAAGAACAAGACGACGATGAAGGTGGTGGCGGCAATGAACACGACAACAATGTTGTTGTTGATGATGAACCATATGGTCAGGACATTATGGAGGATAATTATGGGGAAATCGACCAGGAAACGGGGGAGTTGAAATCCTGGAATCTCCACATGGAATTTTGTCTCACTTGCCACCAATGGGTGGACAGAAAGAAACAGCCCCTTCATGATGTTTACTGTGCTTGCTGTAAGGTATGTTATAATTTTTTTTGTTTGAATTTTTTTATATGCTTTTATTAATTGTTTTTTTGTTTTTTGTTACAGAGACTATCGGACTTTATAGAGGAACTAGAAAAGGAAGAAGAAGTCCAGCCGGAAGAAGGGAAAAAAGCAGTCCAGCAGCCGCCGCCGCCGCCGCCGCCGAAGGAGGGAGAAGAAGACTGAAATGGAATGGAAATGGATTTTTTTCATTGTATTATATATATATATTGTTAATGTTTTTTTTTCCATTTTTCGTTCTATTGAATATAAAAAAATAAATACAGTTTTTTCTTTAACAAAAATGTTAATATGTTTTTCATTATTTAAAAAAAATACCCCAAAAAAACGCGCCATTTCCCCCAAAATCCCATCTAACTAGTGATTTTTTGTTTTTTTTTTTCAGAGTTTTCTTAGTGTTTTTTCTATTTGTTGTTGTTGTATATCTATTTTAATAAGAAATAAAAAGCCAATTTTTTTACTACTAAAAGTATATGTTTTTTAATTATATAAAAAAAACCCAATATTTCCCCCAAAATCCTATCTAACTAGTGATTTTTTGTTTTTTTTTTCAGAGTTTTCTTAGTGTTTTTTCTATTTGTTGTTGTTGTATATCTATTTTAATAAGAAATAAAAAGCCAATTTTTTTACTACTAAAAGTATATGTTTTTTAATTATATAAAAAAAACCCGATATTTCCCCAAAATCCCATCTAACTAGTGATTTTTAATCTTTCAGTTTGTGTGTGTGTATATGTTTTTTTGAAGAGATGATGATACAAAATATAAATCAATTTTAAAATTATAATTTTTTTTTATTACGTAAACCCCTTAACCGTCATTTTCCCCCACCCCCCAGCTAACATTGTTTCTTTTTTCTATTTGCTGTTTTGTTTTCTTAAATGACAAATAAAAATCGATTTTTTCTTGTTAAAACTAGTTGTTTTCATGACGTAAACCCCTTAACCGTCATTTTCCCCCACCCCCAGCTAACATAGTGTTTTTTCCGTTACTTTTTTTTTAATATGTAAATGTATATTTGGAAAAAAAAGAATATAATAAAAACACAGTTAAAAATTATATACAAGTTTTTTTTTTATTCACCCCCCACACACATCCAAATATATAATATAATAGTATATATTATTAATAATTCTAATAAAAATAAATAACCAGAGAGCCAGTTTTTGTTTGTATTTTTTTTTAAAACTCCATTATGGGTTTAATTAGCTCCATTGTGGCAACGTAATCTTCTGGATTTCCTGATGGCCATAAACCCGAATCAGGTCCACACCTCCATCCCACATCTTCGTTTTTCTCCATTTTTCGCAAATTTTTTAAAAGCCATTTTACTACATCCATATGTGAGTCTCTTGTTAATATCTCCAATTTGAAGTGTAAATTTTTCTCTTCCAAAGTTTTCAACATATTCCCAACAAAGATGGGATTTGCATTAAAAATTCCAGTACACATAATTTTGTTAATATAATAATTACAATTCTTGTAATTGGATAATATATGTAAATACAAATATGATGAGGATGTTGCATCAAAATTGGGTTTATTAATATCCAGTTTTGTTAATTGCATTATTAAATAACATTTGTAGTCATCTGTGAAATCCTTATATGGTACAGTACTGATGATTTCACTTAAATTTTCATATGTAAAATCAATTACATTTAAATTTAACAATTTATTAGCAATTAATACAATAAATTTATCATGTTCCAATTGGGATGAGAGTAACACATTTAACATTTCAACATTGCACAATCGTAAAATATCATATGTTAAAATGTGTGTGCTTGGAATTGCGATACGTTTTAAAATCATATTCATTTCACTCACATTTGAACTTTTTATTCTTTCCACCAAGTGATTCTGATATACCACAGAATTACTGTCATGTAAATCATTTACAAGTTTTATTTCACTTTTTGATAACATTTTTTGTTTTGTTTAAGTACTATTTGTCTAGTGTGTGTCTTTGTATAATGGTACCTACTGATGGGGTGGTGGTGGTGGTGGTGGTGGTTCGGCTCCTGTTGCTTCTGCTGCTCTTGCTACTGTTTCTTCCACAAAACCCCACGGCAAACTGTCTAATGAATCGTGCAGTGACATTCTTTTATCATCACCAACATTCAAAACAATTTTTCGCTGTTTTATAGAATACATTACATGTTTCTTACTTTGCAATAGAATTTGTTGTCTTACCATTTCCCGTTGATTCAATAAACAATTCTTATAATCATCAAATGTGATTGTTTTCAATGTACTACCAACTACTTCCTGGGACCTTTTTATTTCTCCACCACCACCCCACATTTTAAATGAATACATTTTCGATCGTAGACCAATAAATTCCAACATAATGCGACCGGCATTTTCATCTTTAAACATACCAAGTTCCTTCCTATTCACACGCGGTATATTAAAAATATTCGCTTCATCATAGTCGCTTGTATCGAAATATTCCCTACAATCACGTCTTATATATTCATAGAAATCAATATTTTTAAATAGATATATAAAACTGTCTGTGTCCGTGTAACATAAATCCACGCTATTTTCATCAAATTGTCTTAATATATAGTCATAATGAAAATTATACATGTGTAATTTACTTAAATCTAAAATTGTAAAACGGGGGCAAAAATTTATTGTAAAAATAAATGGGTTTGTTCATTTCCACCTCATTTCGTTGCATTTCTATAATCACCATATCATTATCATATATTTCCAAACTGTGAAAATTCGGTTTCGATATTAGGGCCCGTGCTCCAGATCTTCCCTCCCAACTCGTCACTAATTTAACATCTTTATATTTCCTTACATTTTCAATGGTCTTTCCAAATGCCGAATTCACCATTAACTTGAAGAAATTTTTTTCGAAATCATTTTTTGATTGTTTTCGCAAATTTATATTCAATTCCACATAACTTTTCATCCAGGCACACTGTTTAAATTTCAATATTCGGTGGATTTTTCGCAAAACCAATCCTCTCTTTAAATAATTCTTTAAATTTCTATAGTGAATAACATAGTTGTGTTTATCGTATAATGTTGTCATTAATTTACTGTGTTTACTGCCCGGTGGTGTTAAATGTTCGGGGGCCAATGGAAAATCTTTGTGTAAATTGTGTAGATGAGATGGATAATGAAGGTCCACCTCCAAAATATAACCATATTCTGCATTGTCTTCAATTGATAATACATCGAAAGAATTACCATCGCTACCGCCGTCGCTGCCATTGTATTCATCCTCTTTTAACCATTCAAAATCTTGGTATGGTAGAAACTCACACATTGTCGTTGAATATAATGCATTTTTATCTATATAAATTAGATAAGTGTCCAATTGGGTGGGGTCATAGTCATCCATCATATATTTATTGTTGGCTTTTGCACACGATTTTATCACAGCAGAATAGCCGCCACGTATTCCCAATTCAATAAACAAAATCATATCAATATCTTGCATTAAATGCAATTTTATGCGTGTATTTTTTAGCATTGCATCAAAACTTAGACCGGGCGATGTGAAATAGTGCAATGGATCCAATTGATAGGTCCTATAACATGTTTTACGGAAATTTTCAAACACATCACTCAATAAAATCACATCTGTTTTAAGGTAAATGTCCGAGTATTCACCTAGTGTGTGCACATTAAATGTTTGCCATACATTCTCAGCATGTCTATAATCTTCCGCAGATATTGTCTCGTTTTTCAGTTCATTGAAGAAAGCCTCTCTTGTCGGCAGATGAGTTTCATTTAATTTTTCCCAACTATCAATGTATGCATAGGGAAAAACACCTTTTCGCAATAACAATTTAAATTCATTGTCATTCGGATAAAACGATCTCATTATGGTCTTTTCTTCGGCACGCAAGTACGAGGATAATTTGTCCAAACTGGATGCCATAAATCTGAAGGAATCAATGAATCTCAAACTGATGTTTGTATTTTCAATTTTCTTTGTGAACGATATATATTTCTCCTTGTTCATGGGTAGAAGAGAAATGGGTCCTTTGATGCCTGTTGCCAGTTCTTCAATTATAAAATGAGAATCGTAGCCGCTTAAATTGTGAAAAACAATTGGAATTACTTTGGATTGTTGAAATTGTAAATTACATTGAGGGTGTGCGGCTCCTCTATATGTTCCAGTCACATGACAATGGTCTTTTACACGTACATCATCATCATCTTCGTCTAATGTGACATTAAATGGTTCTTCACAAATATGACATGTTGTGGCAGTATAGTGTGCTATTTCCTGTTCTAAAGTCAATTCAGCCATTGGAACTATACGATTGAGTATTTCGTTGACTGTTATTGCAATTTTATGCAAATCCATTATAAATAACTTTATACAGTTCTTATCTCTAATTAATTTAAATTGAGAGAGTGAATCATCATAATTGCATTTTAAATAATAGGCAATACTGTGTGGTATGTGTTTTTGATATCTTTCAATGGAACCACCACCACTACCACCACGTTTTTTGTTTTCTTTTTCATCACCATATATAATAATGGGCTCCAAAATACATTCTAAATCGGCATATAATACAAAACAAACTGGTATCTTGTGGGAGAAATTCTTAAATTGTAGAATATGATTCGACGATGAGGGCACTTTTATGTGACACACTTTTTTATTTTTACAATAATTTAAATGTTTAATTAAAACACACTTTGAAGAAAAATAATTTAAACACCGTTCACAAACATATTTTTGATTTTTATTCGATGATAACTGATTAAATAATAAGCGATTTAAATTTTTAATTAACACATAATGAGAACATCCACCTTCCACATTTTCCAACATTAATAAATTTATACATTTATTATTATTATTCCCATCATCTTCATCTTCATAATTGCTTTTTTTTATTGTCAATGGATATATTTGTTTGTTGCTCACATAAAATATATTAATGCTTAAATTGTTAAGTTTCTCAAATTTTTTCAAATCACGCACATTGAATGGAAACTTTATACCATCATATTTTAACACTTCACTAAAGTGTGGATATTGTGTCATTCTTTGTGGATTTGTATTTGTTGGGTGTAAAGCAGGCACAATACACCACAAAAAACAATATTGATCATTGTTTTTTATATTAATCACTGCCTTTTTATTGGCTATAAATTTCGGTACTTCCGTATATGTAGAGGAAGAAGTACCCGCTGCATTTAATGGATTGCATCGGTTAAAAATCACTTTTAATGATATTATTTCCGACAAACTCCATCCTGAATCACGTTCTTGAAATTCACTAAGTCTATTCAAAATTTTATCTTTTACCAACGTTTCATACCATTCCTTTAAATTTGTAGTTGCATCAATTACTTCATTCCTCGTGGTGAATGACTTTAAATCTGTCTCTAGAATCTAGCCACTCTTTTTCGCAAATTCACCAGTAAATGTACAATTGACTTTTATGCAATTATGATTTTCATGCAATTTCTTCTTCACTTGCAACAGAAAACATTTCTGTGCTTTATCTAGAAACATAACAGGATCTTTTACCGTTAAATTTGTAATTATGCCACTACTGATACTATTCCTAAAACAATTCTCTAAATTTTCCCATTCTACACAATTTTGATATTTCTTTTGTCGCTGTTGATGCTGTGTCCGACCACGATTACGGTTTGTCTTTGATGTGATGGTATTAGCAGTCGTCAAACCTGCGCCACCAATAATATTTAATTTTTCCTTTTGAATTAAATGTAGTCTTTTTCTACATGTTTTCAATAAACTTAAATTGTTTGTTAGTTTTAGAATGTTATCATTGAGGAACAATATGTTGCTTACATTATCTTGATCATCTTTTTTCTTTAAGCCAATCACTTTCCGTAATGCTTGAATACACTTATTCGTTTGTTTTAAAATAGCAATCACTTCATCTTTTTTTCTTAGCAATGGAAATGTTTTACGGAGTTTTTTCAAAAAATTATCACTAATAGATGTAACAGTTTCTGGATGATGATGAGTGTTGGTCTTCTCATCAGTTGACATATTGCCAATTAGAAACTAACTAAGTCATGAATCCCATTGTATTATCCATTTATACATATACACCCCTTTTTTTCGCGCCCAGAGAAACACACACACAATTAAAAAAATACTCTTCTTATAATTGTGATGAATCATTGAAGAAATTACAGAACAACAACAACAACACTCCCCCACCCCACCCCACTAAGAAATTGGTTTGTGCGTGTGCGTGTGTGGTGGGATATGGTTGGATGGGGGATGATGACGTATTTTTCCTTGTTTAAAAGCCGCTGCACATTCATTTCCAATCTCAGTATCAATATTTTATTTTTTTTTAAATTAAGATAAAGTATATTTTTTGTAAAGTGAATTTATCAGAAAGAAGAAGAAAAAGAAGACGAAAAATGAATACTGAATTTAATACTGTATCAAGACCCTTCATCAAAATTTCCGAATTAGAGGAGGATGTGACATATAAAATACGCTCTCTAAGAGTCATTCAGACAAAATATGGTCAAGCAGTTCTTATGATAATTGAAGGCCTCGAAAATGATGTCATATTGCCAAAAAGATACAACCGGCTACTGGAAAACGTTCCCGAATATAATGTGAGACTAAAGAATGGAGAAAATCTCTCCTTCATTGTACGAAAGCCCAATCAAACCAACAAATGGTGGCAAGTGGAATTTTTATAAACTAAGAAGAAGAAGAAGAACTATTTTTGTAGAAAAAACGTAAGAAAATTCCTTTCCGTTTTTTTACACATTTTTTTTGTTTTTTTATTAATAATGTTTTCTTTTCTATTTCAGGGATCATATATATGGACACTTAATTTCCATTTTTTTTCTGAACTTTTTTTTTATATATACATGAAATAGAAAAATAATAAAGATAAAATAAAATGCATTTATTGTTTTATTTCTCTTAAATAAAACTACCTCTATTTTACCCTACATTAATTATTAACCCATATTCAAAAACAATAAAACGATATATGTAAATTACAAAATGTGCATGTGTCAGGAAGTTTGTGCAAAAAACAAGTGAATACAGGTCACTTAATCTTTAAAAAAAAATTGCATACAATATAAGCGCCAATTTTGTTTTTTTGTTAACCGGATGCACTTCCTCACTTTTTTCCCACTCACACAGGTGTGTAAGAGAAAGAGAGAGAGCGCCCGGTACCGCCACCGCTCGGTGATGGTGGTAGTTCAACCCCCAATCCAATACTCCACCCACCCCACCATACACAGTACTCTCTTCCACCTCATTAGCAGTACCCACCAACACAAAAATGCTAATTAACACCTATCAACACACTTCTATGCTCTGTCCACTTCCCCTAACCCATCCCAACAACTCCCACATTTCAACCCCACCGCCGCCGGGAACCAACACCTTGCGCCATCTATCGGACGTTTGATGTACTAGTGTGCCAGAACCCTCAAATCCCCACTACTTATAATTTAAGTTTGTTACAATTTAATATTTTAATTTCCTTACAGAAACAAAGGAGTACATAACAAATATTGAGAAAAAGGTTCCGCACAAGGAAACACTTGGAAAAATCTTCTTGGCTAACATTTGAATATATTGAGTATATCTAAAATTATTAAAAAAATCCCAACTTATGCCCGTACTAAAATATTGTCTTACATTAGAAGGTCATTATGTTTCTTAATTAAATATACTAATTTCTGTCGAACCAAAGCTTGAAACATTTTATCGTCTGTTGAATCTATATCTTGACAAAGACTTTCAATAATTGTACGTATATAAATTTTCAAGATTATTCTGATATATAAACTGAAATAAGTAAAATAGTAACCTGCTGTAGACATAGTACAAGTCATTACGATAAGAATTGGTGTAGCAACGATTCTTATGCAAGCAAACACAATGTTTGGGCTCATCTCTTCAATAAAACTATAAGGAGCAAAAATATAAGAAAAGTTGTTGGTATAAATGTTGATTGAATAAACGTAAATAGAAAGAGAAGTAAGAAATGCATAATGTATTTTTAACCAAAACATCCACTTTCTCCCAAAACGTATTACACATTCATCCGTTCTATTATCGTACTATAAATCTATTTGAAATTTTTGAATTTCGGTAAAGTAACTTGCTGCTTTACTTATATGTTTAAAAGTAAAAAAAGCGGATGTCAACGCTAGTCCATTATCCAAAATATAAATCAGTGTTGGTGTAAAGAAAAACAGAACAGCATGCATATGATTGCAATTATAATATAATTATGCGTTGGTGTAATATATTTTGAATTCCACAAACGAAAAGTTACGTTGAAAAGAAACTGCAACACGTTTCTTTCTAAAAATTAATTTTCGGTACTTAAAGAAATTAAATTTAACTTTCAAAAAACCTTTACTTACCTTTACTTTCAAGTGGCATGGCTTTAGATAAAGTAACATAAAATATTCTACTAGTAAATGTTAAATATTTCATATTGAACATTGTTTTTAGTATTGATCATTTGTTCTATTAATATCAAAAAATATCAAATTTTATGGAACTATGAAATAGTTAACGAGAAAATAAATTGTTTCTGTACAGAAACAATGATGAAGAAAATCTCAATTTGGATAAATTGATGCTCTCTGAACGACGACAATTATCGATGGTAATTTGAAAAAGACAAAAAAATTAATAAAATGAATTTTGCTGAGGTCTGCTCTCGGGGCTGGATAGAACTGAAAATTCTGCAATAGGAAAACTAACAACTTCAATTTTTAGTTATTTATTACAAATAACATAAATGTATAAATCTGGGGTAGATTTATGGCTCGCTACCAGATAGCAGCCTCACTATCTATAAGGTTTAGGCTTGGTAATAGTGAAGTAGTGACTACTAACGGTGATTTGCTAGTAATGTCTTTATTAAAAATTATTGTTCCTTATATACAAATTTACAATACATAAAACTAATGGTAAATCTAAAAAGTGCAGTTCTGCTATTCTTGCACTTGTCTAATTTTAATAAATTACATAGTAAGTAAATAATTTGATTCGGTGTACTATTAAGCAATTGCACTACTTAAAGTAGCGCTGTTCATAAACTGTAATTGTAAACATACTTATAATTTGGTAGATGGTTTGATTTGCAGATTTGTTATCAGCAGATTAAACTGATTCAATTATCCAACATTCAATTCTTCTGAATCAGATGAAACTTACTTTAATTGCACTCATTGTCTCAATTGAGTCCCTCCATAGCACGTGTTTTCATTTAATTACTTTCATATCAAATCCACAATTTATTTTTATTTTCATATTGCCTCTTTCGGAATTTTATATATCAATTAGTTGCATCAAGTCTTAGTGTAATTAATTTCCCTCTAATTACACTAAGTACAAACATTGCCCCGCTCTCCTCTTACTAACAGTACCCCCACCTCTCAGATTTTGGGTTTTCGTGGAATTTTACCTCTTTGCGCTTACCCAAAATCCCTCTTAATTTTTCGCGATATACATATAAACTTTTGCACTAGCATTTTTAAGTCAGAATTTAATATTGTAAAATTATTATTCTCATATTTTGTATTTCGAAGACAAAAATTCATACAGAATTTTATTGGTCCAGTTCGTTAATTTCATTCTAAGTTACCTTGATTTGATTTGATTTCGTTTGTATTTAATTTTGTAAAGTGTTGATTAATTTTAACGGTTGTAATATTTTGTTCCTTATTTTATATTTTACTTTTACCTCTTGTTTTGCCTCTGTAATAAATTAACTTTGTACATTTTTGTTGAATTAATGATAATTTGTAACGACGCGAAAGTGATTAAATTGTTTTATTAAATATATATAATAATTTATAAACAATTAAGTGCGATTTCCTCTTCCATTTCGACCCCTGGTCAAAAACTCTCTCCACTGAGTGACGCCCGCGGTACAGTTTGGTGTTCCTAAAAACACCTGGCGCTTGAGAAAATCCTCCTCTGTCGAGAAAAACACGCGGATCTGGTTTGGACATGGACACATACAGATGATCGGGAAAGGATTCATCCGGAACAATGCAGGGAGTAGGAGGCAAGGGGATAGGAGCAGGGGTCTTAGGTTGGGGTTTTTGACTTATATTTTTTAAATGTATGAAAGGTTTTAAGTTAAGATATTTACTACTTAAAAACCTTGAGGGATCCTTCAGTGGCATTGCCCGACTAGATTTGGTCATTTTCACCCAGACAAAGCGGTCGTGTTTCCTTTGATATTCACCCTTTGTGGTGTATGCCAAAGGAAACACGGTCACATGTTCATTAAAAAATGCAATGACATCGGCCCTAAAATTTGTATTTGAATCCACTGCCCCCACTATTGACAGTGGCAAAGCAGATTCAACACTTTTTGAGTTTAGAATGTAGTCCACACATTCTAAATTTAAAAGAGTCCCATCAATTTTTGTGTCTTTAAATTTGAGACTTTTAAACATTTCCATGTTGAAGATGTACGGAACCTTGCGTAAACCGAGTGTGTTATTAAAGAGACCACACCGGTTTATTGCAAGGATATCGTACACCTTCATCAATACTACCACTTTGTCTTTATCATTTGAAATTAGTCTTTCCACGGGCAATATAAAACGTAAGTGTTTAAAAATTATTTCACATGTGAACGAATATGTCACATGGGGAGAAAAGTAGAATTAATGTTGAAAAACGTCATTATCATTCGGAATTATCCCAATTTTTTCCTCTCCAGTGATTTTTATTAATTTTAGTCTATCATAATCCACCGCCCGTGGTCTACCATGTATAAACATGCGCAACACCATTTCAATGTCGTAGACACATTGAAAGGTGTTCCGCATGCACACAATTCCCTCATACCTACTATTAAAAATATGATTCCTAATAAATTGCAGCATAGGCATTAAACAAGATTGCACAAAAAGTTCGTGTGATTCGCCCACCGACACGAAAATGCAATGCTTTTTATTAATTAAATTCAAAAAAAAAATTATTTATGTCGCTAATTAACGATGAAAATAATCGTTTATTTTCGTCGTTAATTAGTTACACGGCTATTTCTAACCTTACACCTAGACCAAACATTTCAAAATCCTGTAAAAACAATTCATATGCCTTTAAATTAGCGCATTGTATTTCCTATACTTTGTAAACGTTCGGGTATTAAATATTTGTTAAATTTCTGAAATTTTCAATAAAAGCATTTTATATTTAACGGAAAAATTATTGGCAATGTGCAATTGTGATATTAATACTAAATTTGTATTAATAATTTTCGATAAAAATGAATATATGTATTTTTGTGGATCCATTAAAACTCTATGGTGGTCATGGTAATAGTAAATCCCACTAACTTTGGTTTGTATCTCTTTTTTGAATCTAGCCATCGCCAATGTTGCTACCAATTTCCAATCACACAGAAAAGATTATTTATTTTCTAAAAAGAGTTTTTTTAACTGCCTCTATCTGCTTTTATTTGACGAGATGGCCATACAGCCTTTTCTCCTATCTCTTTTCTTTTTTATTGTCTCTTTACGGTTGCATTAACTCTTTTTACTTACACTATCTCTTTTCAGTTACACTGAATTTATTTTTTTTCTTTTTTCTTTTTTACATTTTATTTTGTTTTTATTTTTGTTTGTTTCTTTTTTTTTCTAACAGTATCTTTGCATTCCTTGCAGTGTATTATTTTGTTTTTTGTTTTAGGTATATTTTTTTTTAAACAACAAGTTACAATGTATGTTTCTTCTGATTTTATTACAAAAAAAAAAATGATCAGATGATTATTCATCTATTACACATATGTCGCAGTTTTGATTTAAATTTTTTATTAATGCAATATCTAATATGTCCCCATTTCTATTAACATGATAGTGAGTGGGTTCAGTTGGGGCAATAATAGCTATATTTTTGTTGTCTAAGTATCGGTTTAATTTGACTCCGTTTAAATTGTTTACTTTTGCGTTCCAATTTGTGTGTTTAGAATTCAGATCGCCTGCCAGTAAAATAGACGAGTCATCGTTAAAAATGTTGGCAATATCATTAACCAAATTTAATTTTGCGGGTGGGTGATAGGCAGAGTAAATTTTAATCCTGCCATGTTTAGTTTCCACTTCTATTCCATTTATTTCAGTTTCAACTGTTGTTGGTTCCAGCAATTCAATGTGTTTTATATTATTTTTAACGTAAATGGCAGTACCTCCGCCATTAGAAGTTCTGCCTCTACGATATAATTTATAATTGGGAATTTTTGCCCTACTTGCTGTTTTAAATGTATATGTTTCTTGTATTAGTGCAACATCTACATTGTATTTTGAGAGAAATTGTTGTAAGTCATTTATTTTGTTATTTAAAGAATTAGCATTCCAAGACAATATTACTAAAGAACTTGGAATTTTAATTATACGAATAATCATATTTTGTGTTGTATTAATTAAGTTGTTTGCTTCTTTGTAAAACCTAAGTTGTTGTTCCTGAGTCGGCTTAAGTTCTATGAAGGACATGAAAAGCGACCCAATTGACTTTGCAATTTCGTCATGTTTGTTTGAAATTGTTGAATTTTTGGTTGTTTTTTCAGTTGAAGTTTTATTGATGGTTACTGGTTTTGTTACTTTGCTAGATTGACTTTGCTGTGTGAGATCATTGACATTTGAATGAATATTTGCTGTTGTCACAGTTTTTATTTGGTCTGTTTTGCGTTGAAACCAAGGATTTGGTTTCGGTTCAACTGTATTTTCTTTTACTGATAATTTTGTTGCAAGTTGTTGTTTGTTGTTAGGATTTTCCGGACAATCTAGCGAAATTGACGTATGTTCGCCGCTACAATTGGCACATTTGGCGGGGGTTGTTTTCGGTTTTTCACACAAATGTGTCGAATGGTCTTCGGCACACTTCATGCATTTAAAATCGGCGTGACAATTTTTCTGGGCGTGGCCAAATATTTGGCACCGCCTACATTGAATTATGTCGCTTTTTGGTTTCAGCGGTTTTACTTGTACATTTAGGCCACAACACAATTCGAGGCTCTAAATTGACTTGCATTCTTTGGAGATTTCAATTAGTATTTGAGGAGCAGGGCGATTGTTTTTACCCATTAAACGTGAAACTTTAGTTACGGGATACCCCTGCTTTTCCAGGTCTTTTTGAATTTTTTCTTCTTTTATATCATGAGAGACTCCCCTTATTACGACTTTCAAGGGGGTTTCTTCACTCAAGTTGTATGTATGGAATTTATATGTACTTTCATGACTTTTTAAAAAATTATATAATGCACGATAATCATCGGGAGACCCAGTTGAGATTTTAATACCATCATGAACTAACTGAGCTTTTGTATAATTGATACGTTTGCGTTTGAGCGAATTAGATAGATCGTACCATTTTTCTTTATTCCTTAAAATAATTGGTGGAATTCTTACTTTTTGTTTAAGTTGATTTTGGTTAATTTCAGTTTTGTTGTACGTTGTTTCCATTTCTAATTCGTTTTCACAAGATTCAATCACTGACTGTTGATCTTCATCAGATTGTTCGTCGTCATCATCTTGCGAAAGGACTTTATACTGATTTGAGGTCTCAATTTGTTGAGAATTGCTGGATTTTTGGCTATAGTTTCGTTTACGAGGTTTTTCATTGGAAGGACCATCATCTTGGTTTGTAGATTGTTCGGATTTATCTTCAGTTTTAGTTTGATTTTCGCTGTCAGCACGCATCACTTTTAAGTTATATTTCTCCGTAATATACGAAAGAATGTATTTTAATTGTTCCTCCGAAAGGGAATTTAACTTCAGTTCTTTAACACCACTCATTTTGGCGAATTAAATGTGTCTTTTTTCATAGTAACGTTTTTAGGTTTTTTAAGTGTCTCTATCACAATAAAAATAACACTAAAATCATAATTCAGTTTAGTTACACTTTTATTTTTCACAATATCACTCAATTTGCATTAAAAATTAAAACTTGGGTTAGCACACCACTACAGAATAACTTTTAACACGATGATTTTTTTTTTAACTGAATTTTTGATAGGTATTTAAATTTGTGCGTTCCCACGGACACCAAGACAAATATGTCCAATGAAGACATCGTGTCTTTACCCAGGCTGAATTCTATGAAAGTTTGCCCTCCAAATTCCTCTTCCTCCACAATATCGGCATCTGATAACTCGACGTTTTTATTGAAATCAATTTTTATAAGTTCTGCCAATAATTTTTTATTTTTACAAAACCTGTTGTAACCTGGTTCTCTTGAAATTGACAGTGCACCTTGAACTACAAAACAATCCAGAGATCTGGAAAGCACAAGTGCACTGTCAATTTCAATTTCACTTTCGCAGTCATTTAAGGAATCGATGTTTGTTAAAGTGTAACAATCCTCGGAACGTTTTGTCAGTGTGGAAGCGACATCAATGTCCTCCACTGACATTTGAGAACCACATACCACATCCTGCTGCTGAGATTGAGCAGCAGCAGAGTCATTACAAAACACATATTCACTACCTACCCCTTTCGCATAAGAAAAATAGTGTCCCCCATCGACACGATGTCCTACATGGACAGCCACGTAAATAAGCTCATAGCTCTTATCACATACATTAATCTTTCGATTAATTTCAAACACATTATTATGGGGTTTAGTAAGTGAATCAGAAACGAGACATTCTATAAATAAATACTGTGGGAAATGTTCCACTACACAGTTGGACAGGTCGTCAGCCGCGTCACAAACTGTTGAGCAATTTCCACAGTGTTTATTCCCGACAACGGGCATCTGAGACCACATGTCGTGCTCTAGTGGTTCCTGCACTGACTCATTTGCTATCGTATTGATGTGGATAATTGGCAATAAAGTGGTAGCCGAGGCTGCCACTAAATTACAATTGTTGCATCTACTTCGAGAAGATAGTTTTAAAACTACCAAGTCAGATAACAAATCTGACTTGTTAGACGCGAAACCCAAGTCTAGAACTTGGTAGAGGACCTCGCAAGGATCTTGCTGATCTTCGCTCGATCCTAAGTTGAAGAGGCTTACAAGAGCCTCAACAACGTGCCTACCCTTGTAATAAGTACTTTCATTGTCCATGATAGCCCTTAGGCTATCGTGCAATGGACGAATAAAACAAAACAAACTGGCCTCTTTATCAGGGTGAACGATTAAAGAGAGCCCCTTTAAAAGTACGGTGAACCAGCAATGGTTCGACGCATTTTCAAGTTCAACGAACAATGACGGACACACCTCCATTGTAACAACAAAAGCACAGAAAAATAAAAACCAAAAAAACACTCACAACTCGTGAGAAAAAATGTCCTTCTCAGGACAAAAACTGTACCTCTCACTCAGAGGACAGAAAAAGAACAAATAAAAAAGAAAAAAACACAAAAAGAGAAAAAAATGTCCCCAGAACAGACACAGAGAAAACACATAGAAAAAACAGATCGCAAACGAATTTAAAAAAAACCGCAAAAACACACTTTTCACTTTGAATCGAATTTTTTTCTAAGTATCGCTCCTGACTTAGAATAATTTCCAATATATTCCCTTTGGTATATCAACTCGGTATATCAAAGTTTTGTAATTCCGTCACCCATCCAACTACAGACCTCGGATAAATTTCAAACTGCAAATGTCAAAATGTCAAAAAGTGTCAAATGTCAAAAAGTCCAGACTGCATGCTATCTTTTGAACTAGAGGTGCTAGGAGGATGGGAACTTCAAATGTGGACGAATTATCACTTTTTAAGTAAAATGGAATAATATAAAAAAAATTTTTTTGATGATTTTTACAAGTTTTTTTTTTGTGAATTTATTTGTTTTTACAAGTTTTGAGTATTTTTACAAGTTTTTTTTTATTTCTGTCTGAATTTGTACATGTTTTGAAATTTTTACAAGTTCTGTTATTTTTCCCTGATCTTTACGTCGCGGGAAGGTTGTTTTAATTAGGTTGGGTCGCTTCGCGACCTAAGTAGATCGTTAAACTCTCCTTACGGGATCGGGGATTTCAGGGGCCCTGTAGGGTGGGACAATATACGATAAGACATGATCTGTATTAAAGAAATTGATGAATTTTACTAAAATTTGTGACCTTCAAACAAAAATTTCTCTAAAATTTCATATATTTTTCAACTGGTAGTTACGCAAACTGCTGTACATCTTGAAATAAAAAAAAATTCTCTATGATTTACGATATTTTTTAACTGGTGGTTATGCAAACTGCTGTACAATATCGGAATAAAAAAATTTTAATGATTTTGGATTTTTTTTCTAAATTTATACCGATCATAGCGGACTGCTCAAAGAAAAAATTTCCCCTCCGAGGAGTCAAAACCTTGTCGTGGTGGGGGGGGGGGCTTATTTGCTACATTCTATAATGTAGCAAACACTAAGAGTGACTCACTTTTTTTTAATTTGTGTACTAATAATTTTTTCTTTTTGTTTCAGATTAAATAGTTATTAAATTAACAGACATTTAAAAGTGACATACTAAATACTAAATATTACTACTAAGTTTGTTCATTGTGAATGTGTATAATGGCTCGTGCAAGCGGTACTGGACCGTTCGATTACGAAGATGAATTGGCATTTGAAGGTATAGATGAGGACGAATTAGAACCTGTAGATGAAGAGTATAGAGTGAGTGAAGAAATAATGGGGGAGTTTGTTCAGGGTGTCTTAGAAAATGCGGAACGAGAGGAAGCAATTATGCAGCGACTTAGAGAAGAAGAGAATAGGCGTGTGGAAGAAGTAATGTTTTTGAATTGGTTAAGAGGTATAGTACAGTTTGTAGGGTAAGAAGTTTTTTTTGATAATTTGGAATGTTTTTTTTTTTCAGTTACACCACCCCGAAGACTTCTGTTTCGTTTTCCTGTTGAAACGCCCAGTCCCTATAGGCGTCGTGGTGCGCAAGTTATAGAGAGAGAAAGGGCTGTTGGAAGAGAAAGGGATCTAGAAGCGGAAGTACGGCGTATTCAATTTGATAATAGAGTGGAGGAAAATGATTCAGATTCAGATATGAAAAGTGACAGACCTAGAGTAGATGTTAAAAGAGTGGAACAAGTTAAGAAACAATTAAAATTTGACTAATTTTGTGTGTTATATGTAATTTTTATTTTTTGTATTACTTTTTTTTAATATTTTATAAAACATAATAATAAAACATTTGTTTTTACATTTTTATTTTATTTTTTTTAGCATTTTTTACACATTATTAATCGGTATCGGTTTTGGTGGTTGTACCCATTCCGGTGGCAACTCTTCTTTGTATATGTGCAATATATTGCATGATTACTAAAAAACAGAAAGAATAACTTAAACATTTAAGTAATGTTTAACTTACCATTTACAATTTCCTCCCCTGATAGTTCATTTAAACTAACTGGCAATCTTCTTGATCGTACCATGGGACGGTATCTTAGAGATACACGTACACGTCTAGATCTTCTCCCACTTCCGGGTCAGTGAAATCACCGTCTTCCAATTAGTTTTCCATATTAGTACTAAGTACTACTACTTGTGTTTGCATTACATTTTCTTGGAACTTGCTCTAGTTTTATGAATTTGATGTTGAAGTTCCTGGTGAAATTTAGTTGGTGGCGACATCTAGCGGCAAGGTGAGTAATTAGACAGTTTTTGACAGTTTTTTTTACAAATTTATATAATTTTTACAAGTTTTGTTATTTTTACATGTTGTTTTTGTGAATTTATTTGTTTTTACAAGTTTTGAGGATTTTTACAAGTTTTTTTATTTCTGTCTGAATTTGTACAAGTGTTGTAATTTTTACAAGTTCTGTTATTTTTCCCAGAACTTTACGTCGCGGGAAGGTGGTTTTAGATAAGTTAAACTAAAGGCTAACTAAAACATATAACTGTCCTTACGGGATCGGGGATTTTAGGGGCCCTGAAGGGTGGGATATTATACGCTAAGACATGATCTGTATTAAAGAAATTGATGAATTTTAATAAAATTTGTGACCTTAAAAAAATTTCTCTAAGATTTCATATATTTTTTAACTGGTAGTTACGATATATTTTTTTAACTGGTGGTTATGCAAACTGCTGTACAATTTGAAATTTTAAAAATTCTCTATGATTTACATTACTGTCTACCAAAGTTGAGCAACGGTCGTTGTGTCAAACACTTGGATGGGTTACCAAATATGTTTTATTTAAATAAATGTACACAATAACCAATAAATATTTACAGTATTAATAAAGGATGTGTTTATATTATACAAAGTTGTAATAAATTGTTCATTTACAATATACTGGTGTATTGGTCAATTATTTACACCATTCTTGTACATTTGTTAAAGATATGTGCATGTCCTTTGTGATCAAATTATTTCCAATCAATGGAGACAGCTTTTGTATCATTGTAATGGTTAATTGAGTTTTTTGGTTGTGTGGTCGTGTATTTATCTTGTATAGACTTAAAGATAGAATGTATGAATACATATAGGTTGTGGAACTTTATTTTCAATTAATTCACATATCTGCAATCGAATATATTAACAAAAGGAATTTGATTTTATATCTTCAGCAGTCATTAAGACCTTTGAGTGTTCTACAAACTTTTCCGGACTCTTCCAATAGAGCGAGGGGAGGTCTTTTGGGGGGTTATCTTTTTCAACTTAATCGGGTTATTGTCATGTACAAATAGAAATATGAATATAAAAGCACATATTTGTTGTTGGACTTTATTTTCAATCAATACACATCTACAATAAAATATATTAACAATAGGAAGTTAAATTTATATATTTAACAGTCATTAAGGCGTTTGTATACATGAGGAATGTTTTAGGACTATTCTAATCGCATCAGATATGTTTATAGTTGAAAATCGTTGTTGAACATTATATTCATTCACTACAAGTACCTACAAACAAATATATTAATAAAAAGTTATTTAAAGGACATGTACAACAGGCATTAGGGCTTTTTTATGTATTTAGAATGCTTTGGGACTCTTCCAATCTTGTCAAATATATCTTCAATCCCAGATGAGCTCGCTACCAAAGGCATTCAATGGCACTTTATTCGACCATCATCCCCCCACTTTGGTGGATTATGGGAAGCTGGCGTGAAGTCCACAAAATACCATCTCAAAAGGGTCATAGGGAACTCAACCCTGACCTATGAAGAGTTATCGACACTCACTTCCCAAATCGAAGCCTGCTTAAACTAGGCCTTTGTGACCATTATCAGAGGATATTCACGACACAAACGTACTAACACCAGGTCCCTTCATTGTAAGTCGAGCAATTCTTGCTCCAACAGAATTCATCGACCAGAAAATAGATGAGAATCTAGTAGGACGATGGAAATCCGTTGAAAAGATGAAAAAACAATTCTGGGAATCAGGGTCAACCGACTACATCCACAACCTTCAACAACGAAATAAATGGAAGGGTCCGTCGGAAAACTTGAAGGTTGGCACAGTAGTACTGGTGAAGGAACTAACATTCAACGCAAACCAATGGCCATTAGCACGGATAGTCGAAACATATCCAGACAAGAACGGAGTGGTAAGGGTGGTACTAATAGAAAAGGCTGGAAGTCAGAGAATGAAACGGCCAATTCACAAACTAATCCCACTAACAACAACCGCCATGTCAGAAGACGAAAACACCGATAACAAACGAATTTCGACCAACCTCACGTTAATGCAAGAAGAAGGAAAAGATAATCGACAAAAAACCAACAAAACCTATTCAACCCCCTGGAATTGGATCAAAATAGCGCTGCTACTTCTCATGTTCACCAGAATCGTAAAGGCCGTACCATCAAAATTATTTCACATTGAAATTCCGGATGCTGGAATGTACATCGAACACATAGGTCATTCGAAAATCGACAGAGGTACATTCAGAATTGAAAGTAAGTTCTCCAAGGCTCAAATCTATCAAGACATGAGAACTGTCAATAACACAATAGCACAAATACATAGATTGTGCACGGAAACACAAATTTTAAACCAAAGAGTGGAATGCCAATCATTGTACAATCATTTGAATGAAAAAAGAAACCAACTAAACTGGATTCGGAAAGGACTTCAAAAAACAATTGAAAGCAGACAAAAACGAGGAGTCTTTGGGAAAGTATTAACCACTCTCTTCGGAGTAAACGACGAAGTCTATCAGGTCATAGACGAGTTGGATAAAATTCAAAAAGAAATCATTCAGGCATCCAAACATCAAACAAAATTCATGCTGCAAGCACTGTGCAAATTTAACGACACGGAAATTAGAATATCCAACAAGTTAAATGAATTTAGAAAGAAATTAAACGAAGTTTTAGATGCGATTAACAACATGAACTATTGGTTTAGTAAAGTAGACGACGCCCAATTAGGATTCCACCTATTAAGCATCTACCAAATAGCCAATAACTACATGGAAGAACTAATAACATTGTACAGAAGCCTGCTTAACATACACTACAATAAAGGTGATCTGTATGAGTTCATCTCTCCCACACATGTAGAAGAAATAATAAGTGAGGCAACGAAGAAACTACCCGCGAATCTAGAAATCCTATCGGCACCAATTCAAAGAACTGGCATAAGTCATTCACAGTACTACATTCATCTACATGGGTATTTCTTTATGACGGAGGTTACAGAATATACGCTAATAAAAGCAACCGCAACCCCTCAAAAAATTGAAGGTAACGACTATTGGATTTTAGACATTCCGAGCGATATATTGGCCATAGACTACAATTCTCAGCAATACTTTTTAAGTACGGGTGTCGAAATCGTAAGAAGCACTACGATCAAAGACAATCTTTATATATGCGCACCAAATTAACTTAATGATATCAATAAAAGTCCGAATTGTATCATTGATGAAATTTATCAACGACCAGATAACACTAAATGTCCGTTAATACACATGAAAATTTACAGTACCGTGTGGCAGGAGCTATATACAAGAAACTCATGGTTATTCATAGCACCTGAGAAAACTCGAATAGCCATTACTTGCAACGGAATTAGAGAAGATATAAAATTAAACAGAACCGGGATTGTTACTATTTCCCAAAATTGCTTAATAAACACTAAGAGAATAACACTCTCACCTAGAAGAACGGAGACGATACCTGTACTCGCTGGATACATTCGTCCGGCGCTGGCAAACTTGACTACGTCAGAGAGTTCGTACACTCATCAAATCGACAAATTAGAAGAAAGTGTAATTAGCCCATCTGATACTCTGGTAAATTTACAAGAAAATCAAGAAGAACTAGAAGAGCAACTAAAAGAAACTCATTGGAGAGCCATTAAACACCATTCAAGTTGGTTTAGCGCTGTCACAACATGCACTTTTATAGGCATCGGGTTGCTTGTATTACTTTTTCTTAAATATGTTCTTCAACGAATCAAGTCAAACAAGAAGAATCGAAGAAAGAAACAACCAAGATCCACACAAGAAATCAAGGAAGAAGAATATGAATTTAAACTCCTATCCTTTTAACAAATAAAGTAGCTTTGAAATTTAACAATTTAATTTTCATACAGCAAAATAAATAGTATAGGTATAGGTCAGTAATGGGGTCAACATAATAATTGTAAGCAAAATCAGCATTCTAACCAGTCATATCATTAGACCATATTTCACACTAATCTACAATTTTCCGACCGGACATTTTCCGGTCAATGTCAAGTACTCTATTCTCAGCCCAGTGGAGCACCACCATACCATGTACAGTGATCAACTTCGCCCTGGCCCGCAGTATGTTTAATTCCAAAATTAAACATTTCTTATTAACTACGCAATAATCTAAAAGTTACCCAATCTATCAACAATAATTGTGCGATTACAGAAACAATTAATGAACTAATAAGCTGCTGAGACTGTGACTCTTAAGTGTCACAGGTGTAGAAATATTAAGAAGTACACTCTGCAGTAAACAAAATGTAACGTCAATCTAGGTAAAATACAATTACCAATAAATATTGTTTGACATACACTGTATTATTGTTTATAAACCAATGTTATATATTTTCTGTTTTTATATGAATAAAGTATTATCGTTTAGTCAGTTAACAAGACTCGTTCTTATACTATTGTTAACTACCCGATACTCACACTAACCCACCCCTAGCGTAAAAAAACATTATTATTTAAATAATAAGTCTCGTTTTCAAAAATTTCACTTGTGTCCATAGATTGATTAAAATAAGTGAGTTAAATAATACACATACAGAAAATTTAAAATCGCTGCATTTACTTACCTTTTCTAACGCATATTTACTGCAAAAACACTGCAAAAGCGAAAATTTGATATAAAATAATTATTTTCTCAAAAACTCTCAATTTTGGAGATATGCTACCTTACATAAAATCACATTAAAATTTGATAAGTAATTCAAAAATACTATAAAAAATGGGGTGTTCCATTTAAAAAAACAAAGTTAGTGTGGACTTCCGGTATAACCGGAAGCGCCTCATTTTGAAACTATTTTAGAATGATAGATCACTGTCGAAAATCCTTATAAAAAAATTTTCAACACTAAATTCCCACCCATTTTCCAGATATGTCTAACGGTCAATCTAAAAGAATCACCCTGTATAGGTATTTTTTATCTCTGCTATTATTAATACAAAATTTCTGTAAACCTTTATGAATTAAATTTTAATATTTCTTTTTTGCGGAACAGTTATTTTTTAATTATAACAAATTACAGAATTAGAATTGGCAATAGGTACACATTTAAAATTCAATATAATGGCTTCTAATTAACTAATCATTGGATATTGTAAAATATATAAAGTGGTTTGTGAATTCATGCTTTTAAAAATTATATAGTTTGTTTTGCCAAACTATTTTACTAACCATTAAAAATTACATTTGAATATGGCGGCGCACGCAAAATAAGAAATGTGGCAAACCTTTTTTAAGTCTTTTTTCTTTATTATTTCCGAACTAAATATCATTATGGTATTAATTAATATATCAAATTGTTTCAATTTTGTTTGACTTTCGAACCATAGTAATTGTTTTTTGTTTATGTTCCTTGTAATTTAAGATCATGTAAATTATTTTTTATCAATATTTTTTAATATTTAATTAAACATTAGATATTTGATTATGAAGATAGTCATGCGCTGGTGTTACATCACATTTTTTGACTTTTTCAGTTTTTTTAATTTAATGGCTTCCTATTAAATAACCATATGCCATTGTAAAATATACAAAATTGTTTGTTATTTCATGCTCTTTAAAATCATACAATTTGTTTAAAAAAATTATTTTATTAACAGTTAGAAATTACATTTTGAATGTGGCGGCGCACGAAAAATAATATCGTCACGCGCCTTTTTTGGGTTTATTTTGTTTAATAATTCCGAACTAAATCACATGATGACATTCATAAATAAATCAAATTATTCCATTTTTGGTGAACTTTTGAACCATATAATTTGTTTTGATTAGTTTTTTACAATCTATAAATAATTTAAATATATACTAATAAGATGAGTACTGGTATCACAAATTTACTTCAAATTAAACAACAATATCATAATGAATAATATATCAAAAGATTTCCTGTTCTTTATACTTTAAAACGATGTAAATGGTTTTATATAAATATTTTATAATCCATTCTTAATTTCAGTTTAAATATAGTCATGTAACGCACGTGACATGTTTTTTTGGACATTTTTCATCTTTGTCAATTATTAGCTTCTTAATAAATAACGGTATGATCTTGTAAAATATAGCAAAATGTTCTTCATTTAATGTTCTTTATATTAATGCAAATAGTTTTGCATAATTCTTTTGCTAACTATTAGAAACTGCATTTTTTAAAAGAGTGATGTTTTGTGCTCCGAAGCTTACTCGATCATTTTTCCAACATGCTAGCTGCCCAGTCTAACAATTTATAAGACGTATTCACGTCAAAAAATTGATGATTACCCCCCCCCCCCAATTTAAGGTCTATTTTCAAATTCCGCAATAAAAAATTTCATGCAAGTTGTCCATTAAAACTCCAAATTTTTCAATTTTATTATGGGAAATTGTATATGTGTATACGTCCTGTTGAATTTGGTCACTTGTTTTTGTAGTGTGGCGTGTTTTTCTCGACAGGGGAGAATTTTCTCAAGCGCCAGGTGTTTTTAGGACCAAAACACCAACCTGTACCGCGGGCGTCACTCACTGGGGAGAGTTTTTGGCCAGAGGTCGAAATGGAAGAGGAAATCGCACTTAATTGGTTTTAAATTATTATATATATTTAATAAAACAATTTAATCACTTTCGCGTCGTTACATTTTATCATTAATTAAACAAAAATGTGCAAAGCTAATGTATTACAGAGGCAAAACAGGAGGTAAGAGTAAAATATAAAATGAGGAACAAAATATTACAACCGTTAAAATTAATCAACACCTTACAAAATTAAATACAAACGAAATCAAATCAAATCAAAGTAACTTAGAATGAAATTAACGAACTGGACCAATAAAATTCTGTATGAATTTTTGTCTTCGAACTACAAAATATGAGAATAATAATTTTACAATATTAAATTCTGACTTAAAAATGCTAGTGCAAAAGTTTATATGTATATCGCGAAAAATTAAGAGGGATTTTGAGTAAGCGCAAAGAGGTAAAATTCCACGAAAACCCAAAATCTGAGAGGTGGGGGTACTGTTAGTACGAGGAGAGCGGGGCAATTACTGTACTTAGTGTAATTAGAGGGAAATTTATTACACTAAGTCTGGATGCAACTAATTGACATATAAAAACCGGAAAGAGGCAATATGAAAATAAAAATAAATTGTGGATTTTGATATGAAAGTAATTAAATGAAAACACGTGCTATGGAGGGACTCAATTGAGACAATGAGTACAATTAGAGGACGTTAATTAGACTCAGAACAAATAACAAGAAAAGAAAAGAAAAATTAATTCAAAGTAAAAATGTAAAATAAAATAAAATTATGTCCGACAAAATGCATGTATGTTTCATCTGATTCAGAAGAATTGAATGTTGGTTAATTGAATCAGTTTAATCTGCTGATAACAAATCTGCAAATCAAACCATCTACCAAATTAGAAGTATGTTTACAATTACAGTTTATGAACAGCGCTACTTTAAGTAGTGCAATTGCTTAATAGTACACCGAACCAAATTATTTACTTACTATGTAATTTATTAAAATTAGGCAAGTGCAAGAATAGCAGAACTGCACTTTTTAGATTTACCATTAGTTTTTTGTATTGTCAATTTGTATATAGGAACAATAATTTTTAATATAGACATTACTAGCATATCACCGTTAGTAGTCACTACTTCACTATTACCAAGCCTAAACCTTTTAGATAGTGAGGCTGCTATCTGGTAGCGAGCCATAAATCTACCCCAGATTTATACATTTATGTTATTTGTAATAAATAACTAAAAATTGAAGTTGTTAGTTTTCCTATTGCAGAATTTTCAGTTCTTTCCAGCCACGAGAGCAGACCTCAGCAAAATTCATTTTATTAATTTTTTTGTCTTTTTCAAATTATTATCGATAATTGTCGTCGTTCAGAGAGCATAAATTTATCCAAATTGAGATTTTCTTCATCATTGTTTCTGTACAGAAACAATTTATTTTCTCGTTAACTATTTCATAGTTCCATAAAATTTGATATTTTTTGATATTAATAGAACAAATGATCAATACTAAAATCAATGTTCAATATGAAATATTTAACATTTACTAGTAGAATATTTTATGTTACTTTATCTGAAGCCATGCCACTTGAAAGTAAAGGTAAGTAAAGGTTTTTTGAAAGTTAAATTTAATTTCTTTAAGTACCGAAAATTAATTTTTAGAAAGAAACGTGTTGCAGTTTCTTTTCAACGTAACTTTTCGTTTGTGGAATTCAAAATATATTACACCAACGCATAATTATATTATAATTGCAATCATATGCAAGCTGCTAGCACAAATGGTTCTGTTTTTCTTTACACCAACACTGATTTATATTTTGGATAATGGACTAGCGTTTAGCACCGAATTATATGTAATTTTCAATTAGAAACTTTATTCAAATTAACTTGAAATTATTCACTCGTAGGGGTTGACATGCCCTTTTTTTACTTTTAAACATATAAGTAAAGCAGCAAGTTACTTTACCGAAATTCAACAATTTCAAATAGATTTATGGTACGATAATAGAACAGATAAATGTGTAATACGTTTTGGAAGAAAGTGGATGTTTTGGTTAAAAATCCATTATGCATTTCTTACTTCTCTTTCTATTTACGTTTATTCAATCAACATTTATACCAACAACTTTTCTTATATTTTTGCTCCTTATAGTTTTATTGAAGAGATGAGCCCAAAAATTGTTTTTGCTTGCATAAGAATCGTTGCTACACCAATTCTCATCATAATGATATGTACTATGTCTACAGCAGGTTACTATTTTACTTATTTCAGTTTATATATCAGAATAATCTTGAAAATTTATATACGTACAATTATTGAAAGTCTTTGTCAAGATATAGATTCAACAGATGATAAAATGTTTCAAGCTTTGGTTCGACAGAAATTAGTATATTTAATTAAGAAACATAATGACCTTCTAATGTAAGACTATATTTTAGTACAGGCATAAGTTGGGATTTTTTTAATAATTTTAGATATACTCAATATATTCAAATGTTAGCCAAGAAGATTTTTCCAAGTGTTTCCTTGTGCGGAACCTTTTTCTCAATATTTGTTATGTACTCCTTTGTTTCTGTAAGGATATTAAAATATTAAATTGTAACAAACTTAAATTATAGCTGCTGTAGTGCTTAAGTCAATGAACGTTAAAAGTGCGAATAAGCAATTAATGTAGCAATTAAAGTAATTAGCAATACTTTGCAAATAATCAGCAAAATTGACTTAAGCATTGCATCAAAGTTGTATCGCTTATGCGACAGGATGATCGACTGACTGATCGCTTACAAAGCAACCCTCGAACGGAAATAGATTATTAGCTTTTAAGTTACTTTAGTTTTTAGGAACAGTCCTATGTTTAACTTTGACAAAACCAGTTGGTCTAGTGTAAGGTTTAATAAAAAGTATTAAACGGGAAATTAGTAGACTTTTCCTTATCATCCTTCCACCGCAACATAAAGACATTACATGGCGATCCTGCCAGCCGTACTGGAAATTAACTAAAAAGTTAACTGTTATGGCCCCAAGTGATGTAATATAGACAAAAAAAAAAAAACGGCAATAATGGGTAACGCAAAATCCAACCAACCACGAGAAGAGATAATTATCGCGCAAACGTCAAGTGGCGATGCAAAAGCTGCACAGTCTCAAGCATTTTCAAGGACGGAATGGTTATTATTGGCGATTATTGGAGTAATGTTAGTCGTCGGTCTAGCAGTACTGTACAAGAAATGTCAACAAAAAATGAAAGGTACGATTCGCCGAGAAATCCAGCAACATCATCAATCAACTCTTCGAATCAATGAAATTGGTAGTTCCAGAGTTTAAGTGACGCTGTTTATTGTTAGTGTTCAAGACAGAAGTGTATTTGTGTGAAAAAGTGGAAAACCACATCGAAGATTGATGACACCGGACGAATACCTGAACTGCTTCTATGAATTATTGGACGAAATACAAACTTTCTTAGTGAACTTGGGCAAAGAAAACGTTGACAGAAGGGCAAATTTAGAATCGAACCAACGTAAGTTACAAAGATTTTATGCATTCAAGTCTAAATTTAGTGATTTAAAACAAAGGTTTAACAAGAAACAATTTGACTCACTAGTTGTAGGGGAAGTAATAGCATATGCGAATAAAATAGAGGAATGCAATAGTAAAGTAGAGGCAATATTAACTACTAGGTTGGAATTAGATGATAGTAATTCGAAGGTAAATGTAAACGCGTCTGGTGAAACTAAATTCATACCAGTAGGAAATTTAGGAGATTCATCCGAAGATAGTATAATAGCAAAACAAATAACTGTTAGTCAAAATCAAAGAGAAGAAATTAAACCAAAACCAAGGAAACAAACAAATAATCCAAGTATGGCGGAACAATTCGATTTAAAAACAGCAACTTCATTGCTACCCATTATGAACGGTTATAATAAAGTAACGCAAGAACTAATAGATGCGATCGAGTTATATGATGAGCTACTAAACGTGCAGGGTAAAAAGTTATTAACATCATTTGTTTTAAAACGTTGCATATCAGTGTGCATATCAGTTGCATATAGTGCGAAACTTAGACTGAAAACGACTTACGAAACTAATGCTTTATTAATTTCTGATATTAAGAAACACTTCTTGCCCACAAAGTCTATTGCTTTACTATCAGTCAAACTAAGTAATGCTCGACAAGGGGAAAAATCAATTGACGACTTCGGTAAGTCGATAGAAGAGCTTTTAATAGATCTGACTATTTCCCAAGCGGGAGATAATGCAAACAATATTCCAATGTTCCAAGAAATTAACGAAAAAGTAGCTATAAATACATTTTCTAACGGTCTTCAAAATTCAGAAATCAGAACAATCGTTAAAGCAAGAAATTGTAATAGTTTAGCTGAAGCGATTAGAGTCGCAAAAGAGGAAGACACTCCGAACAGACGTTCACAAGTGTTTTATGTTCGCGGAGGACGTTCAAATTTTAAACGCGGAAATTTTTATAGGGGACAGTCAAATTACAGGGGTCAAAGTCAACATAATAACGCTAGAGGATCAGGTTTCCAAAATTATACAAATCGCAATAATAACAATCGGTACAATGGCAATAGTTATCAAAATAATATTAGAGGAAACAGTAACAATCGCAACATTTCAAACAATAGAGGTAGATTCAATAATAGGAGAGGTAATTACTCTCAAAACAGAGGTCAATCACACAGGAATTATCTAGTAAAAAGCGACGTAAGTGAGAATCATAACTCTAACGAGAATAATTCAAATTTAGAAAACGAGAACGATTGGTTTTTTCGTTCCTAACGGAACCGAACAAGTTATATATAATATAAATAGTTTAAACTACATTGAATTAAGTTACAACAATAGAAATTTGACATTCTTAATAGATACAGGTGCGTCAATTAGCTTACTTTTCAAAGAATATCTAAATCCAGACGAAGTGGTGAATCATTCTCGTAAAGTTAAAATTAGCGGAATATCAGGTAGTACATTTTCAGAAGGATCAGCAAATATTCGGTTGCAGATAAATGACATTACGATAGGTCAGGAGTTTCTGCTTATGCAGCAAGTAGACAATAATATGCATGGTATTCTTGGTACAGATTTTTTCCATAAATATAAGGCGAAAATAGACTTTGAGTTAAAAACGGTATCTTTTTTCACGAACAATTGTAGGACAGAAATTTCAATTCCCATTCAATCAAATTTTGATGTAGGTCTCGAAATTCCACCTCGTTGCGAAATCATTAAATATTTTAAAATTGACACTAAAGGTGAACATGTAGTACTAAATGATGAGCTTGCAGAAGGTGTGTTTGTCGCAAGTAGTCTGGTAAGTACCGACGAAGATGATATGATTCCAGTTAGAATACTTAACGTTCGGGACGAAGTAGTTAAAATTAAAAATTTCAAACCAAGATTAAATAAATTAGCAGAATATAACATATGTAAATTCAATGATAAAAATGATAATATACAAAGCGTAGATAGGGTGGAGAAATTACTAAGCTTAATTCGTCTTAACGATTTAAACAAGGAAGAGAAAAATACAATTCAAAAACTATGTGCTGCATATTCAGATATCTTTCAACTAGAGGACGATCCTTTGACTGTAACGAATATATTTAACCAAAAAATATATCCAAAAAAGGATGCGACACCTGTATATATTAAACCATACAGATTACCACATTCTCAGAAAGACGAAATTCATAAACAAGTAAATGATATGTTAGAAAAAGGAATAATTGAAGAATGTAGGTCGGAATGGAGCTCTCCATTACTCATAGTACCAAAAAAGGTAGATGATACGGGTAAAAAACAATGGAGAGTCGTAATAGATTATCGCCAGTTAAATAAACGCATTGAGGACGATAAATTCCCACTCCCAAGTATATCAGAAATTTTAGATTCACTTTCGGGCGCGATGTACTTTTCACATTTAGATTTGTCGCAAGGCTATTACCAGGTAGAATTAGATCCTAGTTGTAGAAAATACACGGCTTTCGCAACCGATCGTGGACAATACCAAATGGCTCGTGTACCAATGGGATTAAAAACATCCCCCAGTGGATTTTCAAGAGCTATGACCTTAGCAATGGCGGGTCTTAGCCATGATATTTGCTTTGTTTATTTGGACGATCTGATTGTATTAGGTAATAGTCTAGCTAATCATAACAAAAATTTAGCTCGAACATTTCAAAGATTACGCAAAGTGAATTTAAAACTAAACCCAAAGAAATGTAATTTTTTGAGAAAAGAAATATTATATTTGGGTCATGTAATTTCTTCTGAAGGTGTATCACCGGATCCTGCAAAAATTTCAGCAATTCAAAATTATCCACAGTTATCGGACGCAGATCAGACAAAACGATTTATAGCTTTTACCAATTATTATAGGCGTTTTATAAAGAACTTTGCAGATATAGCTGCACCTTTGAACCACCTCACTAGGAAAGGTGTACCATTCATTTGGACGGACGAATGCCAAAATTCCTTTTTAAAATTAAAGAAATGCTTAATGAATATCCCAGTAGTAGTTATCTTGGGGTGATACTGTGACCCGATGGCGCTTCTGATGGCACATACCATCAGCAGAGACCATCCAATAGGGGGGTCTCCAGAAGGTCCTACAAGAATTTCTACAAGAAGTGCAAAAGAAGTCTTGTACACGGTAAGACATTCCTAGTCACATGTGATGGCATGTATCCATCCTCAGGGCCCATTCAATAAGGGTGTGGTAGGGGGATGATCTCCAGAAGGAGACGGTCCACCAAGAAAAAGTAGAAGAACTTCTTCAAGAGGTGCGCTGCAGAAGAAGTCTTGTATATGAGCACGCGCGCGTACACACGCATTCATCACGGTATGGGTATGAGGGATGTTTTCCTTGTTGGTGATGGACACATAGGCGCGCACGCACACACACACGCACGTACGCATACAAGACTTATCCAGCCAAGGCCAGGGTAGGCTGGTCATCTCCAGAGTATTGTAGAAGAGATTTAAGAAAAGGTGTTGGTGATGGATAGAAATTTAAAAAGGAAAACTAGAAACTAGTGTAACATTTTACCAATAGATGTCACTAGTGAAAAATTGATTTTTCTTGTACATATACAATAATCGAATTTATTTCGGTATGGATCAGGCTGGGCTGGGCCGGGCCAGGCTAGGCTGGGCTGGGCTATTGGAGAATTGATTGATTGATTGATTAGTTAATTAGTAATTTTGGGTATTTATTGAAATATTTATTTAGTAAAAAGTGACCAACATTATCTAGTGACTGCAGCGCGATTCGAACCTGTGCTATATCAATGCTACTTACCTACAAATACATTACATTTACCACTAGGCTAATGAGATCATTTAAATAATTCTGTAGAAATAACATAGAACATCTTTCCATTTTTGTTTTAGAACACCATGATATTTAAATTTAAATTTAAATTATGCGCATAAGAAATCTGTGACATTTAATTTAAGAGGAGGGGGGGTGTTATTTAAATGATATATAATTTTTTAATGGTTCTATTCATTACAGTTTGAAATTTTTTTCAGTTTAATTAAGAATTCAATATATACATATAAGAATTATCTGAAATTATATACCAAGAAATATTTCTCGTAAGTTATAATTCGATTTTAAATTTATTTTTTTATTATAGTTTTTATTTAAGGTATTTTAAATATAAATTAAAAAAAAAACATGACAACTAGTAGAACAACTGAAGACCCATTATTACATATTGTGAGAGTATCAGAAATGGCTTTCTCACCAACGAGAGCTAGTATATTAAGTGCTGGATTTGATTTAATAACACCCATAGATTTTACTATTGACCCAGGTGCTCGTGAATTAATCGATATATTAATAAAAGTTCAACTTCCTTATGGTTGTTATGGTAGAATTGCATCCCGTTCCGGCCATTCATTAAATATGGGTATAGAAGTTGGTGCTGGTGTTATTGATAGAGATTATACAGGAAATATTAAGGTTTTATTGTACAATCATGGAAAAACAAGAGCATATTTTAATAGAGGTGATAAAATTGCTCAATTAATTTTGGAGAAAAATATCATCCCATATGTTATGGAGCGTGTTGGACAAGGCCCCTTTCAAAAACGAGGTGATAATGGATTTGGTTCATCTGATAAAGCAAAAGTTGAAAAGCAAAATTGAAAGTTTACATATTTTGTAGTTTAACTTGTTTACCAATAAAATTTTAATAAATATTCAATATCTTTTAATTTTAAATATTTTTATAATCAATTTTAGGTTTAAAACCATATATAAAAAAGAATTTTTAATAAAATCAAATCATTAATGTTGGTGTTGTTGGTATGTGAACATTGTTCGTTTTTAATCATAATGAATGATCATATAATTTTACTCTCAGATCGTTCATCAATTTTAAGTTGTAAATTCTCACCACCTTTAATATTAAATGAATCAGATATAAATGTTGTGGCTTTAGTTGATTTTATTAGTTATCATACAATTAATAATGTTACTAAAGAGAATAACAAATTTCATTTCTCTATACCTACATTAGAAAAGAAATTTACACATACCAATAAAATCTATGAAATAGCAATTGATCCTGGATTGTATGAAATAAAAGATATTGCACATTTTATAGAAAAAGAGAGGAAAAAGATAGTAGAAAAGAATGAGAAAGATTATTTGTTATCTATTAAAGCAAATCTAAATACATTACATTGTGAAATTAAATCGGTTTACAATATTCATTTTGATGAAGAACATTCAATTGGTTCTTTATTAGGATTTAAAAAAAAAATTTATTATGCTGGTATTAAGCATATATCAGAAAATCCAATTAATATTTCAAATGTGAATGCAATTTGTATTGATTGTTCTTTAGTAAAAAATTCACATGCTGATAATAAAGAGACTCACATATTACATACATTTTACCCACTTGTTGTTCCAGGTGAAAAAATAGTAAATTCCCCCACTACCTTAATTTATTTACCAATCAATACAAACTATATAGATGAGATTATAGTTAAAATAGTTGACCAAAGTGGCAATTTAATTAATTTTAATGGTGAATTGATCACAATAAGGTTACATTTAAAATCTATTCTAAATAAATAGTAAATTCGTGATGGTTTTTAGATATAATAGGTCTAATTCATTTATTGTTTCTTCTTATGAAAATATCAATAAAAATACTATAAATAAGAAAATGAACATTAAAAACTTTAGTAAGAAAGTGAATGTAATGAGATTAACATCTGAAAATAAACAATTTCTTCAATCTTTAGGGCTTAAAGTTCTAAATTAAAATTTAAAAAATGAGTTCTATTTTACATATTGGACAAGAGCTCTATAATGATGATACTATTACATCGAAGCAATTTCATTCTTACTATCCATATTCCAGCTCAAAAATATCTTTATCGGATGAAATAAGGTTTCCAATTCAAACACAAAATATATATACATTACCATCTGAAAGTTTTATATTAATTGAAGGTAAAATTGTTAATCAAGATAATACAGTAAGTAATACAATTAAATTTATAAATAATGGTGTTGCCTTTATGTTTGATGAAGCAAGATATGAAATTGGAGGAAAAGTTGTTGATAGGTGTAGAAATGTTGGTATTACTACCACTTTAAAAGGTTACATTTCTTTTACAAAAAATGATACTGACCGATATGAACATACTAGTTGGAATCATTTCAACTACCCTAATATAATTGATACAACTGGACATTTTAACATTTGTTTACCTTTAAAAAATTTATTTGGTTTCTGTGAGGATTATAAAAAAATATTAATCAATATTAAACAAGAACTTGTATTATTGCGGGCATCAACAGATTTAAATGCAACAATAACAACAGACCCTAATGAAATACCTAAAATTGAAATAAATCGAATAGTTTTTAAAATACCACATATAGAAGTATCTACAGAACAACAACTTAAATTATTAAAGAATGTTGAAAGTGGTAAAGATATAACTATGAATTATCGCTCCTGGCAGTTATTTGAACAACCAAATCTATTTTCCAATAGTAAAAATCATATATGGAATATTGTTTCTTCAAGTCAACTTGAAAAACCACGCCATGTTATCATAGGTTTTCAAACAGACAAAAAAAATAAAGCAACTATGAATATGAGTCATTTCGATCATTGTAATTTAACAAATGTAAAATTATTTATTAATTCAGATGTATACCCTTATGACGATTTAAATTTGGATTTTGATACAAAAAAATATTCAATTTTGTATCACATGTATAGCATGTTTCAAGAATCTTTTTACTATAAGAATTCTGGGGAACCATGTATTCCATATGATAAATTTTTAACAATTGCTCCATTAATCGTCATTGATTGTAGTCAACAGAATGACAAAAATTTAAAAGGGGGCACGTGTGACATTCGTTTGGAATTTCAAACAAATAAAGATATACCAGCGAACACAAGCGTCTATTGTCTTATTATACACGACAAAGTAGCTAAATATAACCCATTAACAAACATCGTTAATATAATGTAAGTATGGAAGGTGAATTAGATTTATTATAATAGGAGTATTTGATTTTTATTTACAATTTAACTATGAAAAAATAAAACAATGGATTATTAAAATATATTTTATTTATTTATGAATGTATATTAAATAAATGTTTTTTTCTTATAATGCATATATTTAATAAACCGCCATTGCCCCAGCTGCCGGGGGTGGTGGTGGTGGTGGTGGTGGTGGAGGAGGTGAACCATTTCTATCATCTCCACTACTGTAGGCCTCATCATTTTCATTTTGTTGACGTTGTGCTTCTTCTTCCTCCATCTGTTGAAGCTCGTCATCCCAATTTACCGGTTCCTCCTCAACAGGCCATGGCATGAAATCCCGTACCCGGGTATTTCGGCGAAGGAAATCTTGGTATATGTAGCAATGGAGATGGTGGCTCTCCATACAATTTATTTGCACCAATTTATTGCATTTGCATAGGAAGAACCTTCGATTATCGCGAGGGTTCCTCCTCTGACATTTATTTATGTGTGAGAGCAAATATTGCTCCCGCACATAATGCCTCCTATTGTAGGGGCATTTTTTAAATCGGTTAGTAGAATAATTATTATTATTATGATTTTGTGACATTTTAATTAATGTAACAGAATGAAACTAACTTAAATTAATTTAATTCTCCTGCTTTTATATAAATCAGTTTTGATTACTAAACAGTATATATCAAATAAGTTTCTTTGGGCTTTTACAATGTGGATGTGTTGCTAAAATTCTAGAAAAAATGTGTAAATAATCTGCATTTAATTAATACAAGTTCATGTATTATTGTCTACACTTAATGAATAAAGGTATTTACATTGTACTCTTGAATATCAATTTCATGTTATATTTAAGAACAAATGAATACTTATTGTCTCACCAAGATTAATTCAAAGAACCACACTTGTAGAAGTATTATTGTAAAAAATTAAATGCATGCTTTGCACTGAATAAAATGATTTGATTATGGAACAATTAAAAAATTGTCCTACAAATGACCCACTATATGAAATAATCATATATAAAAGGGTGACATAATTAATTGTCAACTTAGTTTATACTATTATAATTACCATGAATAATAAGAAATCTACATTTCAAAGGTGTCCCTATAATAAAGGACATATTGTTAATATTAAATATTTTTTAAGACATATTGAACAATGTAGAAGAAGAAAGCGCCCTTATTTAAAGAAAAAAAAGTTTTTTAAATGTGTATGTGATATATTTGTTCAAATTCACTCATTGAAACACCATCATATTCGGTGTCGTGATTACCAAGATTATATTAAAAATAATAGTCAAGTACAACCTCTTATACAAGAACCACATCAGCAACAACAACCTCGAGAAGTAGAAGAACCACCTCCACCACCACCACCACCATCACCACCACCAGAGCAGGGAAATAGAGAAGTGGATGAAAGAGAGAGATTGTTAATGATAATGGATTGGCTTGGAAATGTAATCGCTCCAGAAGAAGACAATAACGAGGAAGATGAGGGGTATTATGGTGAGATATTCCTTGACAGTGATAGTGATGAAGAATCTGATGATAGTGGACATCAACCACCACCTGCTGCAGCGATAGCTGTTTAGTTAGAGGTATTTTTCATAATAAACATAGGTATAAAACAAATTTTATTTTATTTTATGTTTTTTTATTATTTTAGATGCTGTATTTATTCGATTATAAGTTTTATTATAGTTTATATATTTTTTATAAACCTACATATAAATAATAAAATTATAAAATCTGAATTTAATGTTTTATTTTCTCATTCATCTTCATCGTCACCTATTAAATCATATCCTTGATGTAAGAATTCCTCATCTAGAATACGAGCCACCTCTTTTTTGCTTCTTTCACTCCTCTCTTTTTGAATTTTCAAATCTTCATTAGTAGAGGTGATTGATTTATTTGATGAAAAAGAAGACGATGAAGAATGGGGTATGGCTGGAATAACATTTAAGCCATTTGTAACTGATGGAATGTTTTGATCCAAATCTTCATTTGGTTCTAAACCAAAGTTATATTTGCGTACTAAATTCTCAAATATCTTTAAATCATTTTCATTGTCAATGCAGCTCTTCATATATTTCATTGGAAGATCACCAAACTTATTTATAAGAGTAACTTCTTTTGGTGTATAAGATAATTTAATAAAAATTGTGTCATCATTACGAGCATAAATATCTCGAACACCATATCTAAAAAATAATAATAGAGAAAAAAATTTAATTAAACAAGTTTTAAATATTTAATGTTGAACTTACTTGAATATGTGTTTTAACACAATTAAAGCATGTTCTATTGGTAATTCTTGAGGTTCAGTTATTCTAACAACAACAGTACATGGTATAGTTGCCATCACGTTTTGTTTATATTGTTAACAATTAAAGAAATTACTAAAACTGAAATAAAATTTTTATATAAGGGGGTTATATATAGTTATAGTGACTAAGTCATATGCGCATGTCTTTTTTTCATTTAAAATAGGGTTGGAGGTTAAAGCTATTTATAGTGGTAATTAATTCAAGAAATTGTTATTATATTAACTTTTAGAGAGATTCAAGTTTATATAATATTACTTACAGTTAGTTAGTATAGTACAACAGTTTTTTGTGTGAATATCACTTTTAAATAAACAATATATAAGGTAAAACAATTTATTTGTAATAATTGATTGATAATTGATTTATATATAATTAAACTTTGTAGAATTAACAAAAATGGATTTGTCAACAGTAAATCCTTTAACATTAGATTTACTAACGAAAGAGATGGTTAATAAAATAAAACAAGTTGGAAAATTGATTAAGACTGAAGAGGAATTCATAAAATTCAACAAATTTTTAAAAAAAAGTGTTATATTATTTAAGAAATATTTTCAAAACATAGAGAAAAAGAATAGATTTGTTTCCTATGCAAAATTAGAAGCTCATCTAGCTTTGTTTAAATATTATAAAGAGCAATTTAAACATAGATATAAAAAAGAGTTTGTTAATAAGAATAAAAGAAAGACTTTAAGACAACAGTTAATGTGGGTGGATGTTGAATCTTGTTTCAATAATCGATTAAAAACCGGGGCTATTTTAAATTATAATATAAAGGATCCAAATATTTTTTTTAATAAAGCGTTTAGAAGTTTTGCAAAAAAAATTAAAGAAGCCCTAAAAAAGTCTCTTATTAAAGTAAATGTTACTTTCTTTGCAAATTTCATTAAACCACAAACTGGTGAAACGGATATAAAACATTTTACAACAAAAAATCAAACAATTGATTTAAATACGAATTTAAAGAAGTTTTATAATGAAAATATAAAAGACACAATAATATCGAAATTAGAAACTTATCAAGAACGGGAATCTGGCCTTGCACTATATGAAATCATACAATTAAAGGTACATATAAACACTTATGACCCGATTAATGTAAGTGCACCAACTTGTATAAGTATTAAATTACCAAGTTGGGTTCAACTAACAAAAGCAACATTAAATGTTAAAAACAAAGATAATCATTGTTTTTTATGGAGTGTAATTGCAGCTCTTTATCCAGCTAAAAAATCTAAAAATCCTTGTCGAACATCTTCATATCCTCATTTTTCAACTAAATTAAATTATGATGGAATTGAATTTCCAATGACTTTAAGACAAATTCCAAAATTTGAGAAAATGAATAATATATCTATAAATGTTTTTACATTAGAAAAACCAGAAAGAGAAAATAACAATAATAAAGAAATAGTCGTTCCACTCTATTTAGGAAAAAAAGATTTTATTAATAAAATAAATTTGTTAATGGTTTCATGCAGTGAAAAAAATCAAGAGTCTGATAATGAAATAGATTCAAGTAAAATACAAAATTATAAAAACATATTTCATTTTGTTTTAATAAAAGATTTGTCTCGTTTACTTAGTCAACAAACACGATATTGCCATCACAAAATGTATTTCTGTGATAGATGTTTAAATCGCTTTAAAACAATCAGTTCTTTAAATAGTCACCAGTTTGATTGTAAAAAAATGAACAATGTAAAAATGACATTACCTGTGGGTGATGAAAAAATTCTTAAGTTTTCTCATTATAAATACAAAGAAAAAGTACCTTTCGTTTTATATTGTGATATTGAAAGTTTACTAATAAAATACAATGATTTGAATATTGATAGTAATACAAAGAAATATAAAAAACATGAGGCATTTAGTGTAGCATATTATTTTAAGTGTTCATATGATAATTCTCTTTCATTTTACAATTCTTATACTGGTAAAAATTGTATTTCCTGGTTTGTATTACAATTACAACAATTGGCATTTAATTTAGATGGTATATTTAAAAATCCATTACGTATGATTCCATTAACAGAAAACCAAAGAAAGGAATATGAATCATCCAAATATTGTCATATATGTGAAAATCCATTTGAAGAAAATAATTACGTAAAGGTAAAGGTAAAAGATCATTGTCATTTATCTGGTGTTTATAGAGGAGCAGCTCATGCAGCCTGCAATCTAAATTATAAAGATTCCCATATTGTACCTATTATTTTCCACAACTTAAGTGGTTATGATAGTCATTTTATAATTAAAAGTTTATGCACTGAAATTCCGGGGTCTATACAATTATTACCTATAAATAAAGAGAAATATATTTCATTTTCGAAAAAAATTAATGGTACCAAGATAGAATACAGATTTCTCGACTCATATAGGTTCATGGCTTGTAGTCTAGATAAATTAAGTTCATATTTGTCTGATGATGATAAAACAATAACAAAGGCTTATTGTAAGAATGACCATGAATTTAATTTATTAAAACAACGTAAAGGTATTTTTCCATATGAATATTTTAGTAATTGGAATATATTAAGGGAAACTAAGTTACCTAAAATTGATGATTTTTATGATGAATTAAATGATCAACACATAACCAATGAAGATTATGAACATGCATTAAATGTTTGGAATACTTTTCAAATATCAAATTTACAACAATATGCTGAACTCTATTTAAGGACAGATGTATTGTTATTAGCTGATGTGTTTGAAAAATTTAGAAATGTTTGTTTTGATGCTTATAAGTTGGATAGCTTACACTATTATACCGCACCTGGATTTTCCTTTGATTGTTGTTTAAAAATGACTAATGTAACATTAGAATTAATGGATGATGTAGATCAAATTCTTTTCATTGAAAAGGGTATAAGGGGTGGAATAAATCATTGTGCTAATAGGTATGCTAAGGCATGTAATAAATATATGGATAACTACAATTTTAATGATCCACCATCTTATTTAATGTATTTCGATTTAAATAACCAATATGGTCATGCAATGTGTGCTCCCTTACCTACAGGAAATTTTGAGTGGATTAAAAATGTTGAATATTTTAATATAGATACAATTCTATGTATATCTGATGAATCTGAATATGGATATATATTTGAAGTAGATCTTGAATATCCAAAAACTCTATTTGAGTCGCATAAAGATTTACCATTATGTCCTGAACATATGGTACCACCCATGGCAAACAATAAAATTAAAAAATTACTCACTACTTTTTATGATAAAAAAAATTATGTAATACATTATATAAATTTAAAGCAAGTTTTAAATTTGGGGTTGAAATTGAAAAAAATCCATAGAATTCTTAAATTTACACAATCTCGTTGGATAAAACCATATATAGATCTTAATACAATGCTTAGACAAAATAGTAAAAATGAATTTGAAAAAAATTTTTTTAAATTAATGAATAACTCATTTTTTGGAAAGACAATTGAATCAGTACGAAAATATAAGGATGTGAAGATAGTAACAAAATGGGGTGGAAGATATGGAGCTCAAACTCTAATTGCAAAACCCAATTTTCATAGTTGCACAATTTTTGATAATAATATGGTTATAATTGAAATGCAACGATTAAATGTTAAATTTAACAAACCTATATACATTGGATTTTGTGTCTTAGATATTTCAAAAACATTTTTATATGACTTTCACTACCAATATGTATTAAAGAAATTTGGACATAATAATGCCAAATTACTATACACAGATACCGATTCATTGATTTATCAATTCAAGGTTAATGACATATATGAACATATGAAAGAAGACATTGATAGATTTGATACATCAGACTATCCACCAGAAAATGTTTACAATATACCACTAAAAAATAAAAAGAAACTTGGGTATATGAAAGATGAATTGTGTGGGCAAATAATGGAAGAATTTGTTGGACTTAAGTCAAAAATGTATTCATTTAAAGTATATAATAATATAAATTGTGTAAAAAAAGCTAAAGGAATTAAAGCATCAGCATTACGAAAAATTACATTTGAAGATTATTATAATTGTTTATTTTATAACAAGTCAATGAATGTTAGTCAAAATTTAATAAGATCTAATAAACATGAAGTATATTCAATTAAACAGAATAAAATTGCTCTCAGTCCTCATGATGATAAAAGAATTGTAAACTATATTTATACTGAAACATACCCATATGGAATGTTAGACTAGTTGTAATAAAGTAAAAAATGTATAGGATTATACCTATATATTCAAAGATATTTAAGAAATATTATTAGTTTGTTTAAATAAATTGAATGGGAACTTATACATATAAGAGAGAGAGAATGGGTGAATATAAGAATATTAAAAATGTGTGTATTACAATAGAAGAACTGAAAACAATTATACAACAAATAGATGTCATACGAAAATTATTACAAATATATGAGATGGAAGAAATTATTTGTAATCGACATGGGAATCATTTTAAAAGATGTGCATGGTCCAACAATTGTGCAACGAGTGGGCCAGATACATGTGAATGTTTCTCTACATCTTTTAATTTAAAACGGATTAAACGCTTATTGGAATTTATATTACCTAAAATACAATTATTAATAAAATTATTATAAATATGGGTTTGTAATAAATAAATAAATGATATAGTAATATGAATTATTTCATCTATTAATTTATATTTAATTTTTAATAAATAAGGAGTGGGGAAAACCAATAAATTATTTAATCAATTGAAATTTATCTAATTTTAGTTTTAAATGAGAAATAGTACTAACCAGAAGTAATTTTAAATTCATCATTCCAAAAAAAAAATGTTTATAATTGATGTGCAAGGTTTTCAACACACAAACTTAAATTTTATTGTTCGAGAAATTGCATTTCTAAACACAAAAACAAAACTCTCATGGGTTAAATTTATTAAATATCCAAATAATTTCCACTCATTAAGTGTAACAATGAAAAAACACATACAATACTCTACCAATACTATACATGGGCTTGGATGGGATTATTTATCACCAGATATTCAAAGTGAAGACATATTAAATATTGAAGAAATAAAGTCCTATTTAAAAGAAGTAATTTCATCTGATGAGGTTATTATGGTTAAAGGATTACAAAAAGAGAAATGGTTAAGAAGATTTTTAAAAAATGACATTACAAATGTAGAAGATGATGAAGAGCAATGTCCATCATTAGGCAAATTGAAATCATTCTTAAAATCATTTCATTGTAATAAACATCTAATTAATAATCTAAATTGTGCCATGGAAAATGTATATTTCATTTATCATTGGCTAGAGTTTCATAAATAAAAGTAAAAAGTGTTTAAAAAAAAAATAAGTTCATTTATTATTATATCAAGTTACATACACATATGTCTCGACCTATATATGTTTATTTTTGTTCTCATAAAACAAGGTCAAGTTCAAGTTTAATGGAATAATAAATATAAAACTCATTTTATAATCATCTGTTAATATGAATATGAAGAAAATTGAGAAAAAAGTCACTTTTAAAGAATCGATAGAAATACATATCATGTACACATGGCTACTCGCTTATCAATATTCTCGAAATGGATCACAATGGACCAATTCAGTTATTGATAGAGAACATTTTAAACGACGAATTCAAGAACTTTCCCTCATAATTAACCCTATAATATTTAAAAAATATGTGAAATATTTGGAACAAATTATATCTCCTATATTAAAAAATGTAATTCAAATAAAATAAATTATTTTGTATAATTTAAATATTTCTTTTTATTTTAAATTCATATTATATTCTATAAAACAATTTATACATACATATAAAATGAATATCTGTTATAAATATACCTAAAAACGTGGATGTTTTTCTCCAGCAGAACTCATAAATTCTTTATATCTACATACCCAACAAACTCTGTCATTTTCTTGTTCAAGGTCATTTTCACCACCACATCTCACACAGGGTACGCTTTTTATAGGAACTGGCATTGTATTGAATAATAAACAAATTAATAAAAAAACAAAATATATAACTAAATAAATGTTTAATTACTATTGTTAATTAGAAATTTTAAACATAGATGTCCACAATTAAAGGTGTTGAAGTGTTGATATCTTGTATAGTTATATGTAATATAAACTGGACCATTTGATTTAAAATATTCTAATATTTCTAATGGTGGTCGTAAATTACCATAACTATCGAAATAGATTATTTTTGATTTACTTCGCTTGTAAGCAGTCCAGTGTGTACCATTATTCTTTGAACTATCTAAATTAATAATTCCACATTCATTTTTATAAATTTTTTTAGGTAATTGATCACGCATAAAGACCCCACGAAAATGTTTAATTTCCATATCCTTAGCATATTGTAATAATTCAAAATTTGTTAAAGGTTTGTTGGGTAATTTATTCATAATATAATTTTCTTTTGATATTACCCTTTTTTGTTTTTTTGGTTTGTATTGAATCCTAAAAAAAGACCATGACCACTTTTATACGGTCTTAAGTGTAACCCCTTTCCAATAGCTATAGATTCCATAGTTTGATTGTGACGTTTAGCCTCATCTAATTGTTGTTTTGCTTCTTTAGCACTATTAATTGCTTTCACTATTCCTGAAACTCCTCCTGTTAGTGCCCCAAGTGATGATAGGGCAGCAAATATAGGTATAAGTGGTAAAACTCCACCAACTTTAGGTACTTTTATTATACGAGGTTTTCTTATTGTTTTTCCATTAATTGTAGATTTCGCTTTCTTCAAAGCAACTTGTATTGTATCATTTACTGTTTTTGGTTTCACTAGTAATATGCTTTTTTTAATATTAGAAAGGGCATTTTGAAAACTTTTTAATTTCTTACTTATCCTTTTTCTTTTTAAACTTGAAGTTTTAATATGTTTTCTTTTATTTAATTTCTTCTTTATGGTTCTCATAATTAAAATTATTAAATTTATAGAGACCAACCTATCATTACCATAATCAATTCAATACTATTTATGTTTTTATTAAATTTTGTTATAAATATCTAATTTATAGTTATTTATTAAATATAAAACAATTTTTATTTTTGTATGTAATTATATTCTAAAATAATGTTGGTTAAATTCCATTTCTTAAACAATTATCAATTGAATCTAAAAATTGTTTAGTTTTATTCAATGATTTATGTAAGTTTTGAATATTATAATTCTTTAAAGAATATTTTTTCGGTGTCCTCCTAACTTTTATATTATTTAAAACTATTAAATCATGTTCAATTGAATTCAACACTCTTTTTATTTTATTTAACAAACTGAGAGATTTTTGTATTTTTCGTCTTGATTGAATTCCAATACCCATTCCGAGGTGTACTTTAGCTTTCATAATTCCAGCAACCCCTAATGCAGCTAATCGTTCACCTAGGGGTGTTGAGGATGATTTGAACCGTTTTAGGGCTGTAGATGCAAGTACTTTATCAGCTTTGTGTCGTTCCCTTATATCTTTTTGGTTTGCATATGCTATATCATGTTCACGACAACTTTCATCTAAAATATTTATACCACGATCACCTCTAGCCAAACGTTCATTTAATTTAGTACCTGGACCACAAAATTTATAACCAGGAATATGTAATTCTATGGGTAATTTGTTAATCAATGAATTAACTAAACCACCTCCACTATAATGATAATATTTCATGATACTTTAACTCAATGTCTAAAATAATAATAATAATAAAATGAATGGATTTTATACTTTTATATTAGTTTCAAATGATCATCCTATATTAATAGACAACTAGTTAAAAATGAAATTCATAAAACAAAAAGTAACTTTAAATATTGAAAACCATGATTTTATTAAAGAAATTCAAAGTAAACATGGTCCATTGTTCCCCACCACTATGCGTGCTATTGTCGTAGGTCCATCAGGATGTGGAAAAACAAATGTAATGATATCATTAATTGATGATATAAATGGTTTAAAATTTAAAAATGTTTACATATATTCAAAATCTTTACTTCAACCTAAATATAAATATATTGAACAACTATTAAAACCAATAAAAGATGTAAATTATTATGCATATAATTCTAGTGAGCAGATCATTCAACCATGTAAAACAAAACCACACTCAATAGTAATATTCGATGACGTCATTTCTGAAGGTCAAGATATTATAAGACAATACTTTAGTATGGGACGACACTATAATATAGACTGTTTTTTCCTTTGTCAATCTTATGCTAAAATAAGTAAACACTTAATTAGAGATAATTCAAATGTAATTATTTTATTTAAACAGGATGATTTAAATTTGAAACATATTTATTTAGATCATGTTGGTAGTGACATGAAATTTGATACATTTAAATGGTTATGTACCAATTGTTGGAAAGATCCATATGGGTTTCTTTCAATATTTAAGGATTATAAAATACAAAACGGTCGATATAGAAAGGGGTTTGATCAATATATAAGCTTGGAAAAAGTATAATTCCTTCATATCTAGTATAGATTTCTTCAGTAAAGTTAGAACTGGTCAATAAAAACCTATTCAAAAACTGTTAAAAAGCTGTTAAATACCTGTTTGAAACCAGTTTCATACCTATTCTGTTATACACTAATTCTTTTAAAGGAGGCTATCTGTAATTAAGGTAAATTAAAAATAATGAAATCAAAAGAAACAGATCTAAAAAAACATTTAGTTACAAAAAGGAAAAACATTAAACAAAAACTGAAACTTTTAAAACAGAATGAAACCATGCAAGCAAATTTATTTTCTCCTGTAACTAAACATTTAAAAAACATTGAAGATGAATTGAAAATCCCCCAAAAATTACTTAAAATAAAAGATGAAAATGATGAAGACGAAAACCCTAATAATGAAACAATCGATAGAATTACAAATAAACACAATATTAGTGAATCGAAACTTTCAATACTAAAACGAATTAATTCAAAAGGTTCATCAAAAAGTGATACTGAGGATAATAACACTCCAAGTACAAGTAGAGAAAATCAAAATGATAAAAAACCATTTAAAGATCGATTTGAGGAAATAAAAGCAACATCCTTAAATGAATATCTAGATCAATATCATGAATTACCAAAAAGATATGTTAAAGCAATGTTGGAAGATGAGGGGGACAATTTTGATCATAGGTATGGAGTTCGATTTAACCCCGCACAAGATAAATTTTTTATTGGAAATTCTGAATTAATCATAGATGGTGCAGATATATATGTAAAGAATAAAAAATACAAAGGTACACCCGGTCTATATGAATTATTATTTAAAAAAAGGCCTGAACATTATTCAGAAAATGATATAAAGAACTATCAAACTATTGTATATAAAACGAATGCATCACGAAGGTTTTATCAATCAAATAAACAAGTTGTTGGTTCCAAATCTCAAAAGTATAAAAATATAATTGCTCCAATAACAAGTGGTAAAGGGTTATTACTAATGGAAGCAAATAATAACAAAATAGATTATGTATTTTGGAATGATATAAATGAGCTAGTTGACCGTTTACGTTTATTAATAGCATCTCAGACAGCTGGAAATACAGGTCACACAAATGAAATTCAATCCATTATAGAAGAGTTACAAGAAGCTAAAATTATTGAATAAAGTGATATACCATGAAAAGAAAATTTATTACTAGTACAAAAGAATATGTTGTTAATGAATTACATAAACCAGCAAGAATTAATTTTAAAAGACGCAAAGTGATATTAAAAGGCTTAAATGATTTATTTCAAGCTGACCTTGTAGAAATGATTCCATACGCTAAAGAAAATAATGGATATAAATATATCCTAATTGTAATAAACTGTTTTTCTAAATATGTATGGGCATATCCATTAAAATCAAAATCGACTATAGAAGTTTCCAATAATATGGAAAATATACTAAAAAATCAATGCCCAAAAAATTTACAAACTGATCAAGGGAAAGAATTTATATCTAAAGATTTTAAAAAAATGTTATACAAGTATAATGTAAATCATTACAATACATTTAGTGAGAAAAAAGCGTCAATTGTTGAGAGAGTCATTAGAACTCTGAAAACAATGATGTGGAAAAAATTCAATCTATATGGACATTATAAATGGATTAAAATTTTACCTGAGATTATCTTACAATATAACACTAAAAAACATAGAACAATTGGAATGAAACCAATAGATGTTAAAAAAAAACATGAAAAACACTTATTAAATACAGCCTACAATAACATAAAAATGGTTGACTTTGAAAATATTAAATTTAATGTGGGGGATCACGTTAGAATATCTAAAGTAAGAGGGGTCTTTGCAAAAAAATATTTACCTAATTGGTCTACAGAGATATTTAAAATTCAAAAAGTGAATCTTACTAACCCAATTACTTATTTTTTAAAAGATAGTAAGAATCATGATATAGCTGGCTGTTTCTATAAAGAACAATTACAAAAAGTAAAATACCCAGATGTGTATTTGGTTGAAAAAATTTTAAAAAGACATAAAAATAAAGTATTTGTTAAATGGTTAGGCTTCGATAATACACATAATTCTTGGATTAGTAACACCAATATAGTATAATTAAGTATTTGATTAAACTTATGTCATGTAATAATACATATAATGTTTTATATTAATAAATATTCTTCAAATAATCCATTGTTTACTCTATAATTAGCCTAGTACAGCCCCTCCTCTTAAATTAAATGTCACAGATTTCTTATGCGCATAATTTAAATTTAAATTTAAATATCATGGTGTTCTAAAACAAAAATGGAAAGATGTTCTATGTTATTTCTACAGAATTATTTAAATGATCTCATTAGCCTAGTGGTAAATGTAATGTATTTGTAGGTAAGTAGCATTGATATAGCACAGGTTCGAATCGCGCTGCAGTCACTAGATAATGTTGGTCACTTTTTACTAAATAAATATTTCAATAAATACCCAAAATTACTAATTAACTAATCAATCAATCAATCAATTCTCCAATAGCCCAGCCCAGCCTAGCCTGGCCCGGCCCAGCCCAGCCTGATCCATACCGAAATAAATTCGATTATTGTATATGTACAAGAAAAATCAATTTTTCACTAGTGACATCTATTGGTAAAATGTTACACTAGTTTCTAGTTTTCCTTTTTAAATTTCTATCCATCACCAACACCTTTTCTTAAATCTCTTCTACAATACTCTGGAGATGACCAGCCTACCCTGGCCTTGGCTGGATAAGTCTTGTATGCGTACGTGCGTGTGTGTGTGCGTGCGCGCCTATGTGTCCATCACCAACAAGGAAAACATCCCTCATACCCATACCGTGATGAATGCGTGTGTACGCGCGCGTGCTCATATACAAGACTTCTTCTGCAGCGCACCTCTTGAAGAAGTTCTTCTACTTTTTCTTGGTGGACCGTCTCCTTCTGGAGATCATCCCCCTACCACACCCTTATTGAATGGGCCCTGAGGATGGATACATGCCATCACATGTGACTAGGAATGTCTTACCGTGTACAAGACTTCTTTTGCACTTCTTGTAGAAATTCTTGTAGGACCTTCTGGAGACCCCCCTATTGGATGGTCTCTGCTGATGGTATGTGCCATCAGAAGCGCCATCGGGTCACAGTATCACCCCAAGATAACTACTCATATATGTAAAGGTTTATGCGGCACACTTATCAACCTGAAATACAGTAAAAATTAGTAATTGAAAGACAAATTAACTATAACTTACCGTAATAAATATCAATAAAGCCGTTGGAAAATATTTGGAGGTTATGTCATTTGACATATTAGTTATTTTTACTAGTTAAAGTTGGAATTGCAAATTCCACTGTTGAAAGTGGGAGAAATAGTAGGGAAAAGAGTAGGAGCAGTATAAAAGCCGCTGCACAGCCGTTTTCCGGCAGTTCGCTGCAGTTTCCACTGGAAGAAACATTGGAGTTCGAGGTAATTGGAAGAAGCAATTGCAGCTCTGTACGGCCCTCTTAGTAGATAGAGTTTCAAAGACCCCTTCTCTTAGAAGATATTGTCTTTGAGGCACCTGGAGCCCCAACTATTGTCCGTGTTGGGTCACTCTAGTTTTGATTTCGTGTTAGATTCGTGTATGGAAGAAGATATTTCGTGTTTGGTTCATAGCAATATATCGCGTTTTGTAATAATATTTGTCCCGTTTGGTTGTTTGAAACCCGTAGTAATTGATCCTTTACGTCCATATTCCTTTCGATCACACACACATTTTTCCCAACACATACACATATTTGATATTATTTGTTAATTTTATTTAATTTAATTAGTTAAATATTGATGCAATCAAATAGTATTGATCAATAAATGTTCTTGTTAATTTGATTTGAAAATTTTCGAGTTTTGTTTAAGTTATTTTCAATATAGAGTCCAATAAAATAAAATCAGAACTCTGGAATTATACCCGTTTGCCCCGCTAATAGCTCAAGCTACCTTGAGAGTTGTGTAATGAATTTTGTTAATTGATTTTTGTTTGCCGTTGGATAATAAGTCGTTGCAGAGACATCGATCTTGTTTAATTTTATATCTTTCCCGGTTCGAGAGGAAACCTGGTGGCGCCCGAGTTATTTGAAAGAAAGTACTATTTTAATTTTGAAATAGGTAATATTGGTACCGTTTAACATTCGCATTATTTTCATTACATAAATTTGATACTGCCTTTTCGTCACATAGAGTTGACGTTTTGCGAACAGAAATTAAACAACAAATAATTCACGTTACATAAATTTGGCGCCCAAGCAGGGACTCGATTTTTATTGGACTAATTTGTTTAATTGTTTATTGAAATATTTTTTTGAGTTAAAACCATAGTTAATAATTTTGAATTAATTTTCATTACATAAAAGACAAAATACAAAAAGACACTGACACAAAGGAATAATGGATCAGCTTAGACAAAACACTGTTTTTAATGGCTTTTCTGTAGAGGAATTACAGAAAATTGATGAAAAAATTCATTTTTATAAAAATTGCGTTACAACAACTCCGACTACAAATACTACGACATTTACGTCGTCTCGACCTATATCTTCAGTAATTTTTCAACCTGGTGGTGCTTTACCAACACCAGAAAAATTGAATTTTGACACAACTCCCTCAGTTCCTCCTGTATTTAATACTACACCGTTATATAAAAAAGACCCAGCCGTAGATTACTCGTTCAATTTAAATAATTGTCATAATGATAGACATAATAATATTAGTTCAAATAATTCGGCTTTATATCACATTCATAAGTGGAATTTGAGTTTTGATAGGACAACCGATCCTATTTTATTTTTAGAAAGATTAGATGAATTGAGATTATTATATAATTTCACTTTTGAAGAAATATTGGTAGGAATTTCTATATTATTAAAAGACAATGCATTACTGTGGTACCGAAACTACAGAATGAACTGGCAAAATTGGTCAGATTTTGGAAGTGACTTTAAATTATTCTTTATACCTGGCGATTATGAAATCCAAATTGAGGAACAAATAAGTAAAAGACTACAGAAACCTCATGAAACAGGATTAGAATATGTAGTGTCATTGCAAACTTTAATACGTAGATTACCTTATTATAGTGAAAATAAAAAGCTATATTGGTTGCACAGGAACTTACTTCCTGAATATAGACAGTTTATACCCCGTCATAGTTTTAACACCGAATATGAATTAATAAATAGTATTAGAGAATTCGATCAGTTGCGTCCAGATTTAAATCAAGCTAATAGAAATTTTAATCGTTTATTTAATCCTAATCCTTTTGTCAATAAAAATAACTATAAAAATCAAAATTTTGTCAGACCAAATTTCAACCGTAATTCATTTCAACCGTCGAGAATACATAAACCATCTAATCAGTATAATTCAAATATAAACCAGGTAGATGCTGTAAGATCTGGCAATTCAAATCAAAATTATAATAATTCTTCTTTTAGCAATAATAATTATAGACAATTGGATAATAAACCTCAGTTTAATATGCCAGTAAAACGCGATAATTATCCTAGATTTAATTCCAATTTTTCTCAGAATAAAAATTATACTAATGTACGACCGTATAATTCAACCCCCGTAGTTAGTCAAGTTAGTTCAGTACCGTTGAATAATAATAATAACTATTGGCCACAAACAAATAATATTCCTAATCAAAATAGACAGGAAAATAATTTTTCGAACAGACAAACATACAGAAATCCGATTACTGAAAATAAAATTAAACCAGTTCAGTTCCAACAGAATCAGGAAATTCAGTTAGAAAAGTCTAAGAAATTTAAAGAAATTAAACATGCTGTTTGTTATAATTGTGGAATTGTAGGACATTTCAAAAGTGAATGCAAAGACCAGAGAAAAATATTCTGTTACAAGTGCTTAGAACCGAATGTAACAATGAAAAATTGTTACAAATGCAATAAATTTTCGGGAAACTAAAAACCAGCTGTCCTGGAAGAGGCACTGAACAGTTGGTGAAAGCGGAAGCCTCTAAAACCGAAAACTTTGTAAACAAATTTAATCCCGTTGAATTATCAAAATCAAATTTTAATTCAGTAGTTAAAAACCCTGTAAAAGTAGTTCAACAAACAAAATTCCGTAGATAACGAAAATAAATCCGTTGATAAATTAGTCAAAGTTAGAGATAGTTCTTCATATGATATAGTAGATAAAAGAATTTTTGTTCCAATTACAATTAAAAATAGAAAATATTGCGCATTAGTAGACCCCGGATCAGTTCATTCGTTTATAGGGGAAAAGATTAAAAATGAAATACCAGATTTAGAGAATTTGAATCCCGAAGCCTCTGCAAAATTAGCTAACGGAGTTTTAGTACCTGTTACCGTACAGTTCAATTCAACATTTAATATTGCCCGTTATGAAATCAATGATAAATTTAGATTTTTGCCGTCTGTAGTAAATGATATGCTCATTGGAGCTGACATATTAAATCACTACGATGGATGGGTAGATTTAGGAAAACGTAGATTATTTTTATGCGGAAAACAAATTCCATTAATAGAAAATATAGGAATTGCTAGTATCGAAAGAGTTCAAATGAGGGAAATCTCCGTTACAAATAGTTCCGTAGTTCATAATGTTATAGAGGAAGTCAGTAGAGGAAAATCGGTAGAGGAAGTACAAAAAGAAAAGTTAGAAAAATTTATTAAAGATGAATTAGAAAAATTTAATGAAATTTCCGGTCCAACTCATTTAGTAGAACACAAAATTAAATTATCAGACTCAACGCCTATAAAACAAAGATATAGACCGCAAAATCCTAAAATGCAACAATTAGTTAGCGAACAAGTAGATGAAATGTTAGAAAAAGGTATTATAGATCCTCCTTCTAGTCCTTGGAGTTCTCCTATAGTTATGGTGCCAAAGAAAAATGGTACATATAGGTTTTGCGTTGATTTTCGTAAAGTAAATCAAGTCTCCGTTAAAGATGCGTACCCGTTGCCACATATAAATGGATTTTTAAATAGATTGAGGGAAGCTAAATTTATTAGTACTATTGATTTAAAGAATGGTTATTGGCTCATACCGTTATCAGATGAAAGTAAGCCAATTACAGCTTTTACAATTCCGGGTAGAGGATTATTTCAGTTCAAAGTTATGCCGTTTGGATTACACTCTGCACCCGCTACCTTTCAAAGACTGTTGGATACTATAATTGGTCCTGAAATGGAGCCAAAAGCATTTGCGTACTTAGACGACATAATAGTTTTAGGAAAGACATTTGACGAACATTTACAAAATTTAAAAGAAGTTTTTGATTGACTAAAAGAAGCTAAATTAATTGTGGGAAATTTAGGATATTTAATTACCGATCAAGGAATACAGACAGATCCTGATAAAGTTGAATCTATAGTAAAATTACCCGTACCGACAAATGTAAAACAAATACGATCATTTCTAGGAATTGCGTCGTGGTATCGTAGATTTATACCAGCATTTTCAACTATTTCAGCCCCCTTAACTAAATTATTACATAAAAATCAAAAATTCATTTGGACAGATAATCAAACTTTTCCGTTTAATGCGATTAAAAACTGTTTAACTAAAGCCCCCGTATTAGGTTGTCCTGATTTTGAAGTACCATTTAATTTACAAACAGATGCATCAGATTATGGATTAGGTGTAGCTTTAACACAAATTCAGGATGGACGAGAGCGTGTAATAGCATACGCAAGTAGAACTTTAAATTCCGCAGAAAAGAATTATTCAGTAACCGAAGAGGAATGTTTAGCTATTGTTTGGGGAATAGAGAAAATGATACCCTATTTAGAAGGATACAAATTTATAGTAACCACCGACCATCAAAGTTTGAAATGGTTACTATCTATTAAAAGTCCGTCAGGAAGAATAGCCCGTTGGAGCGTATTTTTACAATCGTTTGACTTTGAAATTGTATATAGAAAAGGCAGCTTAAATAGAGTAGCAGACGCGTTATCACGTCAACCTTTACCGTTAGATAATGATACCGTAGTAGTTGATAACGAAATTTGTAATTTAGGTTTAGTGAATGACTGGGATGAATGTATGTGGTAATCAGCTTAGTAACTCCAAAAAAGGAGGAAAATCCATCGAAGAGTTCGGTAAATCAATTGAAAATCTGTTTTTGGATCTCATAATTTCACAATCTGAATTTGAAGATAATAATGCTACGGTGAAAGAGACTTTAAGAAAAATTAACGAAAAAATAGCTGTTAACGCATTTGCAAGTGGGCTTCAAAACTTTGAGTTACGTACTATAATCAAGGCTCGGAATTATTCAGACCTTGGTGAGGCTATACGGGGCGCAAAACATGAGGAAATACCGAAAAAGGAAACCCATAATGTGTTTCACATACGCGGTAGAGGCAACTTTAATAAATATAATAGAGGTAATGGCAACGGGAACCGTTTTGGTAACAATTACAGAAATAATAATAATTATCAACATAACAATTCCTATAGGGCACGTGGTAATCAATACGGTAGAGGCAATTTCAATAATCGGGCTAGAGGAAATTCAGGAAAATTTAGATATAACAATAGAAATTCTAATTTAGGAAATAGAGGAACTTTTAATCGCAGAGTTTACGCTACTAACACGGGGGAGTGTTCAAATAATGCTAGCGAGGTGTTTTTTCGAGACTTTAACTCTGGTAGGAATTAACAATGAACAAATAATATTCAAGACAGATGGGTTAAATTTTATTAGATTAAGATATAAAAACCGAGATTTAATTTTTTTAGTGGATACTGGTGCTACTTGTAGTATTTTTTTAAATAATTACTTAGATGGTAGTGAAATAATAGACAGTTCTAAAGTAATAAAAATAAACGGAATTTCTGGGTCAATGTTTTCGCGGGGCTCAGCAGAAATTTCCCTGTACATAAATAATAGTAGTAGTACTATATAACATGAGTTTTTACTAGTAAATGAATTTGATAGCACCATTCATGGAATAATAGGATCAAATTTCCTACATAAGTATTTTGCAATTATAAACTATGAATTATATAATTTGTCCTTAATTATTAATAAAAATAGAGTCATAGTACCATTAGAATCTAGATTTAAGATAACAACGTCCCAGCGAGATGTGAAATAGTAAGGTACTGCAAAGTACATACAGACGAAGACTGCGTCGTACTTCCTAGTGAAATAGGAGAAGGCGTATTTGTCGCAGGCAGTGTAGTTAGGGCAGTAAATAATTTGATACCAGTAAAAATTTTAAATGTAAGGGAAGTAGATTTAGAATTAAAAAACTTTAAACCGACTATAAATAAATTAGCGAATTACGAAGTGTGTAATTTTGGTCTAACCGATGCACTTTCAGTCGATAGAGTAGACAAATTGTTAGGCGCTATAGAACTGGAGCATCTAGATAAACAGCAAAAGTATGCAATACAAAAAATTTGTGCAAAATATTCAGACATTTTTCATCTGGAAAATGACCCTCTGACGGTAACAAATGTTTATAAGCAAAGTATAAAATTAAAAGACAATGCTAAACCTACGTATGTAAAACCGTATCGAGTACCACATGCTCAAAAGGAGGAAATACATAAACATATAAAACAAATGATAAAAGATGATATATTTGAGGAAACGCGTTCGGAGTGGTCTGCACCATTACTTATCGTTCCTAAATCAAAACGGTGATAAAAAGTGGCGATCAGTTGTCGATTATAGATTACTTAATAAACAAATTGAAGATGACATATATCCGCTTCCTTCTATTACGGAAATTTTAGATCCCCTTTCAGGTGCAATTTACTTCTCTCATTTAGATCTTTCACAGAGTTATTATCAGGTAGAACTGGATAAAGATAGTAGACCCTGCACGGCATTTACTACGGATCGAGGTCAATTTCAAATAAAAAGACTACCTATGGGTCTTAAAATAAGCCCTAGCGCATTTTCAAGAGCCATGTCAGTAGCAATGTCGGGGCTAAATTATGAATCACTTTTTATTTACCTAGATGATTTAGTTGTTTTTGGTAGAACCCTAGAAAATCACAATCGGAATTTAATTAAAGTATTCCAAAGAATGAGAGAAGTTAAATTAAAATGTGAGTTCTTAAAGAAAGAGTTATTATATTTGGAACATGTAATCAGTGCAGAAGGTATCACTCCGGACCCCCAAAAAATTGAAACTAATAATAAATATCCAGTACCCAAAGACGCGAATGAGGTAAAAAGGTTCGTGGCATTCGCTAATTATTATAGGAAATCTATTAAAAATTTTGCTGATATTGTTTCCCAATTGAATGAGTTGACGCGAAAAAATGTAATCTTCTCATGGAGTAGCCAATGCCAAGACGCCTTTGAGATGTTAAAATATGCGCTAACACACCATCCAGTGCTCGACTACCCAGATTTTTCTTCAGAAAATACTTTCATTTTGAAAACCGACGCGTCTGGTGTGGCTTTGGGTGCTGTAATCACAAATAATAATGATAGGCCAATTGCCTATGCTAGTAGGACGCTTAATAAAAGCGAAAGAAATTATTGTACTATCGAGAAAAAAATAATGGCAATTGTGTGGGCTGTAAAGCACTTTAGGCCTTACCTTTATGGGAGAAAGTTTATAATATTTACAGTCCATAGGCCATTAGTTTACCTTTTCGGTATGACCAATCCCTTTAGCAGGCTAACTAAATTTAGATTATTACTTGAAGAATACGACTTTGTCATCAATTATATTAAAGGTAAAGAAAACGTAACTGCCGATGCTCTATCGAGAATCGAAATTTCATCAGACGATTTAAGGAATATGTCTAACAAAGCTAACGAAACTCTGTGTGTTCTGACGAGAGCACAAGCAAAAAAAGATCTAAACAACGAGAAATATCAATACTAAAATATAGAAAGAGTATTCTAGATTTAGAAAAACGGCAACTTATTTTAAATGATTTTCATACTTTACCGACCGGAGGACATGCCGGGATAAATAGAATGTATAACAATATGAGGAAATATTATTCTTGGGGCGGAATGAAATCAGATATAGAAAAATATGTAAAGTGTTGCGATTCATGTCAAAGGTACAAGTACTCTAAAGAAACTATTGAGCCATTAACCATAACAACTACTGCTTCGACAACGTTTGAAAAAGTTGCATTAGATTTAGTTGGTCCTTTAGATATCGACTTAGATGGAAATCGGACAAGCTGCTATTGATTCAAGAAAAAATTTAATTGCTTCAAAGAACAAGCGAAAAATTTGGTACGATATAAATGACAAATGTCAAATAGTAGAGAACAATATAGGATTAGAGAATAGAGTTTCACAACTAGATAATTTAAGGAAAACACGTATGAATTTGTTAAAGAAAATATGGTCCGTGCGTTCAACAATCAAAGTAAATACTATAATTTAAGTATCAGAGAATGGCGTTGTAAAATAGGTGATCATGTATATAAGAAAGGACACCATTTGTCTTCCGCTATTCAAAATTTTGCTGCCAAGTTAGCACCAAAATATTCAGGACCGTATGAGGTCATTAAAGTTATTTCACCCGTTGTTTATGATTTAAAAGACCTTAATGATAACCGTAGAATTAGAAATGTTTGGAGTTATAAAAAGTTGCGTTAAATTGTTTTTCCCGTTGGAAATTATTGAATTAATCAGTAATAATTGTAATATTGTTAAAAAAAATTAATATATCAGAAGAGGCGGATATAATTCAACTGTTAGACGAATTTATCGAAGAGGAATTCTCGCATGGGATAGAGAAAAATCTAGAAATCAATTTACACAATCACCAGTAAATACACCCCAGGTAAAGAATAAAGAACCCCCGAAAGATAAAACTCCCCGTAAAATACCATATAATATAACATAACAACCCCCAAAAGAAGTATTGCCCAAAGAGATTATACTGTTAAAATACAATTGAGAGGCCCTGGACAATGTTGGTCTTGTGGGTTAATGGGTCACCCAAGGAGATATTGTCCAAGGAAACGAAACCCCATATATTTCTGTTCAAACTGTGGAATCCTTGGAGTTCAAACTCGAAATTGCCGTTGTAGAAAAATTAACTATAAAGATAGATGTTATCGTTGTGGAATAATAGGCCACTATGCCAAAGAATGCTTTGGACGAAAAGTTGTCTTTTGCGGAGAATGTAGCTCCACCCGAATTATCGAAGAAAACTAATAAAATTCAAAATTTAAATATCGTTATAAGTATTTATTTAAATATTTATAAATAATTTGGCATTCCGTAAAATTATTTCCCTTGATATGGTAAAACACGTCCACTCAAATCCTGGCGATGGGAGTTTTGCACCTCTTACATAAAGTTTTGATTTTTCAACATGTTGCCCATAAAATCCATAAGTTTCGCCACACGACCGGCTGAGGCGATGCGAGTATGTTGGACCATTGCACACACCAACTCCATATTATCGCGTTGTTGATTTGTTAAGCCAGTCCTGATGCATAATTCTGGTAAATGCAGGATTCTCTTCTTTTACTTATGCCTACATCAACCATAATGGATAAATTTCCAAACTGATACTGGTTGTGATGACCGATGAAAGCATATTAAATATGGTACAATCTGAAACTAATAATTTTATTAAAAAAAAAATTATTCTACCGTATGAAATGTTGCCTTTTATACACAGAAATAGAGAGATAACTTGTTTCCTTGGACATCCGTTTAATATAAAATATTTTTCCGTTGTAGACTGTATTGAAACCGTTTAATTTGTTCGATAGTGAAGATCGAATGTTAATCCAAAACCTGGAAAAAGAGATAAATGAATTAAAAGAAAAGCATGGCAAATTAGTTAAACAAATAAAAAATGAACAAGAAAAACCCCGAAAGATGAATAAAGCAAACTTGGTTTTGATTCTAAAATATAATCAAAAAGAGGAAGAAAACATAAAATTATATGAAAAATTGAAACAAACTGATACTAATCAACAAGTATTAATTAACGAATTGCGGCGACATGACGCTAAAATTAATAAAAGGATTAGAGAAAAAGAACTGGAAATGGACAGTATGAGGGACGAATTTATTAAGCAATTAATGGAAATTCAGGAACGGGCAGAAAAAGAAGTGAAAGACATTACAAAAAAAACCGCTTATACAAAAAACTAAAATTAGAGAAAGAAAATAGGGGAAGTAAATTACGGAATAGGGAAATAGTACGTCTTCCGGAGAAGAACTATTGGAGGAACAAAAATTAATTTAAAATCAAGATGTTGATTATAACCTCTTGTTAATAAATCGAATGTTTATTTCGTTTGATATATTTTGTTTCCGTAAATTTTCCGTTTATAGCTAGAGTGGTATCTCCGTTAAAAGGATGAGTATTTGCTGATATCTTCGGTTGGAATTGTTGATTTTGATGATCTGGAATGGAAAATCGGTAAGAAAATTACTAAGTAATTTTCTTTCGAGGAAAGGGGGGAATGTAACGAATTGTTTTGACCGTAATAGTAAAGAAAAGGATATCTGGAGAATGGACGATGGATTCGGAAGACCTGGAAGAAAGAAAATATTTAATTAGATTTGTAAACTGTTAGCTAGGATTTACATACTTACATTTATAGCTTTTGAAAATGGTAAGTACATTTTGGACAATGAACAATATTTGTAAGTATAACCCTAAATCTTATCATATTGTATAATTGCAGTTATGAACAAATTTATGAAATTAGAAATTATTCTTACAGGATTTGAGTTTTCTGATATCGAATTTAGATCTGATATGAATTTGGACAGTATTAATGCGCATATTAAAAACATATTTATTGACAAATTATGCAACAAGAATTTTGAACTTGTGGTACCTATGTCAGGCAGATTTTCTAGATTAAATTTATCAGCAGGAACTGAATTCGATAGATTTATTTTAAGGCGAATATGTCACCAAAAAATCATTTATGTAAGACCCACAGAATAAGACATTATTTCAGATGACACAACGGATTCGTTATCAGATCAAACTGTATCTAACAACGATTATACACATTCATTGACTGATGAAATTCTTTTGAATTTCTCTGAATTAATAGATGAAAACATACTAATTTCTTTGGACGAAGAACAAATTCCACATATAATCGACACTGATTTGGACGATTCAAATATTTTGGATGATATTTTACAAAACATAATGTCCAAAATTATTAGTGAAAAAATAACATTTTTCAATATTTACCGAGAAGACATTTTCCAATGTTGAATTCGGGCAATGCGTAGATCTACGTTTGATCCAAATTGAATCTGTAATTATGGGCAATTGTATGTCTTATCTTAATATTTTATGTTTTATTTCAGCGACTGTACAGTTTTATCATTTGTACCGAACAAAACCAGCTCTAGAGCAGTTCATGGACCGATTAAAAACTTTTAACATTTTGGATTTTCTTCAAAATCATCCCAATCTTTTCGAGGACCTTATGTGCTTGGATCACATAAAATTAACTTACCAAACATTCGAACAAATAACAAATATTGTTATAAGTGAAGTTGGGAGTACTAAAAGGTCTATCGAAAATCGTTGTCTGTCGTTTTGGAGAGACTATTTACTGGATTGCGAATGCAATGGTAAATACAATACCATGAAATTTATTGATAAGAACATTTCGTAATTCTTTTGTTTGTTTTTTTAGGAGAGAATGAGGAATGTAATTTGGGAGATATTTTAATTTTTATAACAGGTGTAGATTCAATACCTCAACTCTGATTTGGAAAAAAGATTGATGTTAAATTTTGTAGTCAAGACGATATGCAATATCCAACCTCTAACACGTACGGATTAGAACTCTATTTACCGATTTGTCATAATAATTATGAAGATTTTAAAAGTTACATGAATTTTGGAATTTTAAATTCTAAATGTTTTGGTATGATTTAAGTTTATATAATAGAGTTGCTTTAATTACTACAATTTGAATACTGATTTTTTAGTTTTGTTTTTAAGAACTACCTAACTTTATTTTGTGATACTGATAAACATAAGTTCAATGTTTATACTGCAATTTAAAAAGTTTATGTTTACATTCTCTATTCTTAGTTCAATGTAAGAAAAGATTTTTTGTGATATAGCTTGTAACATTTTTTTGAACATCCTTTAAATCTAAATTTTTATTTACACAAACAAAATTACAACTGTATACTTTACTCGTCATAATCATTATTAATAGATAAGATATAAAATATCAAAGTTATTAGAAAAAAAATTTTTTTCTTTCAATATGCACATATAGATTCATAGATTTTTTTTTGTTAAGTATATTTGTTGCACCACAAAACTTCAACGCTAGATGCTCTATTCATTCCTTCTCGAGAAAAAGAAACACTTAAGTTGTTTATATTCACTGATGTTATTTTAGAATCACGATTTGAATAGTTACAGATTTAGTTTGGTAACTTAATTCTTTTACTCGCTAAAAGTGCACATTTTCTGAACATTTATTGTGTATTGCGTATACGCATAAATAAGTATATTTTATTTCAAGTTCCTTGTTTTCAATGTTTAATTGAAATTTAGTTTAAATGCTGATTCATATGAACTATAACTAATTTTCAAAAATTTTACGTTATTTTATTATCCTTTGAATAAATTATTTATTGTTTAAATAAATAAGAATTTTTATGCATTTGCATTTTCAGCTCTAGAATTGTTGTGTAACATGTGTTAGTTATTTTAAATTTAATTTATGATTGCTGTCCATTTGAGTTTGGCTGTTGTAAAATACTCTGCTTGAAATTCTATCTTTTCTATGTAGTAAAAGAGTGTGATTGTTGTATGGGTACCCAATGACTGGTTTATTGTCTCTTGCATGTACTAGTATTTGGTGCAAACTTTCTACCTGCTAACAGCACAAGTTGGATGGACAGAGATTACAATTTCTTAGAATTTAGATAATTTAGGGACATTACACTGCATAAAGTACAGCGTTAAAATAAGATCTTGTTGCAAATGAGAATTTTGTGCACACGTGAATCTTAAATAGATATTAAATAGATAATAATTTCATTTGTAATATAAAAAATACACACACACAACGTAGGGTTTGCGAATGATTACTTAATTATTTAAATTTATTTAAACAAACACATTTGATAAATTTAAAAACAAATACATTGTGTGAATTTGTGGAGTGAATTATATTAACTGAAGTGGTTATATTGAAAAAAATGTTGTTTGATTTTTTTAATGCTAAATATTAACAACGGTTTATTTTGTTTCCGTTTTGTATAGTATCTTTTATATATACTGTGCCTTTACTGTTGCCATTTTCTGTTTTTTTTGTATTGCCTTGCCCCCGTTACACCTGACTGACAAAACAGAGCAGTAGTGCTCGTCGCTGCTAGATGGAGCCGTTGGGATCATGTGCATCATACCACAGTACCACACTTTATTTTATTTTATGCTTGTTATCAAACCTACTGAATTGAATTCAAGTAAACAAATAATTTTATTTTTTAGTTTTTTTCAGTTCTTTACTATTTACAATTTGTTATATTAGTTTTAGTTTTATTAAAAGGGCATATGGAAGAGCATTTATATGAATGTGCACCTAATCATTTATATCTTCGTATTTTTATAGGTGAATAAATATTTCTTTCTTTCTATCTTCACTGGGCAGACGTGGCACAAACCGAAATTTTTGTGACTGGTGGGTGACATTCGCTTTAAATTTACGTGAAAATGGAAAACAATATAAAAATTAGTGAAAACAGTTCAAATATTCCATCTGAAGACAACGAATTGAGTGCTGAGGAAAATGTTGAACAGACCAAACAATCCAGCGAAAGCACTCAAAAAGGAACTCGAAAACGCCGTAAACAACCATCAGTTGCGACAATTAAACGCAAGCCAGTAGTGAAGGTACAACAAAAACCTACTGAAACTAAAAATGTAGCGAGTACCTTACAAATAAATTCGGAAAAAGCTTCTGGAGACTCAGTGATGCCTGCATGGTTTGCAGAATATATGGAACAGCAAAAACGGGAAAAACAAAGAACGGCAAATATCCTTGATAGACGATTGCAAGCATTAGAGAATTGGGTCCAAAATTCAACGGTACCGGCCAATCGCCAATAAGTAATCCTTTGCCAATAACGCCACCTCTGACAAATTCGATCTCAAATGAATCGGCACGTGAGTCAACACCAAGTACTTCGACTATGCCCGCTGTACAAGGACCATCTACATCGTCTGCAACATTAGAATTGCAGAATATTGATGTATGACGTTTACTGGTGGGAATAACGCAAAAGGCCCCTGGTATATCGGACAAGCCTACTTTTTCGGGTCATAAGACAGATAACCCCGTGCTTTTCCTTCAAAAACTTGAAGATTATTGTAAAACGGTATTTAGACCAGAAACTGAATTCTTAAAATTAGCTACAAGTTGCTTAATAAAGACAGCAAAAACTTGTGCAACGATTTATATAAATGAATGGAATTCCAATGCGGATTTCAAGAAAGATTTATGAGCAACATATTGGACCACGGATAAGCAGAGGGAAATCAAGTACCAAATTTCAAACGACAGATACGAAAAAATTACAGGTAGGACTATGTTAAGCCATTTCGCTCACTATGTAAGTCTGGCCAGTTTTCTTCAACCGCCTTATGCAGAAATTGATCTTTTGAATGAATTAACCCGACATTTTCCACTTCACATACAAGCACAGTGGCTTTCTAGAGGCCAAACTACTCCATAGGCATTTTCAGTATTTTTAACTGAAAGTGAGGCAGTCTCACAAAATACAGGCATACCTAAAATACAAGAATCGAACTCAAATGTTCAAGAGTACCCAAAATATCGTGTTAATCCAGTTACACTTAATAAAGCTTCCAATTTACCTGTACGTAATACACAACGACATAATCAGTTTCCTCAACAAAACCGAAACAGTGCTCAATTACAACCGCGTAAACGGATTCAGACTCCTCACATTCCAAATAAAACCTTTTTTGACAATAAAAATTCAAACAATAAGCCGGGAAACTCAGCTCAGGCGAATCGCAGGGCCTGATTCGTCATGACTCTAATAAGGGCCCATCAATTTATAACTTAGTGCCAGCACCAACCTTAAATAATCCAACTTTGTCCTCATATAATAATGTAGGATATTCTCCTTTATGCAATTTGGGTTGGATACCGAGGCAAGGGTTAGGTAAAAAGCAGGACGGAAAAAAAGGCCAATTTTACCTATAAAAGGTATAAAACCCATTGATGACCATTTTTTTATATATACAATTTTACCATCTCCATACTCAATTCGAATATTAACTATTTCTAGGGTATCAGAACTTGAGAAACCAGCTCACCATAGAATTTCACCGGAAATAATAGTACAAATTTGCGGAATACATACACAAACCCTTTTAGACTTGTGGCGTACTTTCGCGGACCCGAGCTGTTTTCTCGAGCGCCAGGTGTTTTAAGGCAAAACACCAACCGTACCGCGGGTAAACACTCAGTGAAAAAAAAACATTTAAAATCCAGGGGTCAATAGTTATTCAATTGTACGTACCGAAATAAAAGAATTGAACTCAAATTAGATTTATTTAACTAGTAATATTGAAAAAAAGAAAAGAAAATAAACACTTGTTGCGAAATAAAATAACTTAAAATCAAACTTGCAAAAAACAAAAATTAATGAAAATGCGGAGGTACGTTATTAAACAATTATGCAGATACAGTATGCAGGTGTAGAATAAAATGCAGAAAATACAAAATGCGGAAATAAGCGGAGTCACCACAATTTCACAGCACTTAAACAAGTAAATTGCAGTAAGGTAGAAAGAAACAAACTCAAAATAAACCAAATGATAACTCGAAATAAAATCAAAGTAAAACTTATCACAATTCAAGAACAGATCAAACAGGTGCGCAGTGCCAATGAACAGACAGACAGATTTCCCAACAACTCAGAGTTCCCGTTCGGAAATTTAACAGGCCAAAATTAATGAATCTTGAGGCACTTTGCAGCCGATTTTATATGCGGAAATCAGAGAAGGGATTCTGAGTACGCGCGGAAGAGATAATGACGTCAAAACACCCCAAAAAACTATAGAATTCAGCGGTGGGGTACTAGAAGTACCAAAAGAGCGGGGGGTAATTCGTGTAATTGGGATAATTAGTCTTGGCTAATTATTCAGAAAAATAAAAGAAAATAACATAATTCAAAATAAGAAAATAAGAGAAAAGTTCCAGATAAAAGATAAAATAAAATGCAGATGACGACATAACTCACCCCTTCATCTACGGGGTTAATTCATACGAATCCCCGAAAGAACTCAGAAACACACATCAGAAAACATATGCGGATGCGGGGTGAAGTGCAGTAATATTCAGAAAATCAGGGTTGAACTTGGAAGCGGCGTGGTTGACCACATTCCAATGTTCAATATGCAGAAATTACGATTAAATCAGATAAATGTGACTTACTCTGATAAATGCGGACACATAGTAATCACAATGCAGTTGTAGTAAAGTCACAAAATATCATAACAATTCAGTAAACTGCACTTTTGTGAAAAATGCACATGTTAGTACTTTTTATCACCAAATTCCAATCGTGATATCCGGTTGCGGAAGTACTCTTAATCGATTATCGATTTTTAAATGCGGCACGGGTGGTTGACTATTGTCAACCAATTATTAACTAATTAATTATTCAGAATCAAAACAAACATTTAACCTTAAAATAATGCAGAAGATTAAATGTTATAAAGCGGGAAATAATCAGGTAATTAATCAGAAGAAGCAATTCGTAATAAATTCATATTAACGGATGCATTTTCAGATGGCCAAAATGCAGGTTCGTTACAGACTCTGGTAGTGATGTAAGTTGTATGAGTAAGGATCTTTTTGATACCATTCTACAAAAATCACACACTTTATTAACAGTGCCAGTCCTGGGTCTTCAACTTAGGGGTGCGTTTGGTCCAAAATCACTTCGTATATTATTACAAACTCAATTAAATTTCAATATACTAGAAAAATCATTTAATGCTACAGTACTCATAATAAAAAACTTGGCAAAACCGTTAATTTTAGGTTTCGATTAGCTTACAGAAAATAAAGTTACACTCTCATATGCAAACCATTTAATTAGTATTCAAACCGATTTGCATGAATTATCACTTCCTTTTCAACCAAACACAATTTGTGATAATTCTAATTACTTGAAATTTAAACCGTCTTTAGCGTGCATCAAATATGTATCCAACAATCCAGTAGAATCGATAAAAAAGTTACAAACAGTAGTTAAAAGATTTCATTATCTCTTACTGACCACCATAAATTATTCCAAATATTACAGAAACATCATAATATTTTTCGTCTTAAACCAGGATTGACCAATAAATATTATCACAAAATTGAATTACATACAAATAAACCTTTTATACATAAACAGTATCCCGTACCACTAACACGAAAAAACACTTACTAAAATGGAAAATGACGGAATAATAGAAAGACTAGAAGGGGAATACCTTCTAGTAGACTACCTTCCCCATATGCAAGTCCTATAACAATCGCGAAGAAGAAAGATGGAAGTATACGTCTTTGTCTAGATGCACGTGCAATTAATCAAATTATGATGGCTGATGTAGAATCACCGCCACAGGTAAATGATCTTTTGCAACGTTTTCATAATTGCCAGTATTTTACTCTAATAAACCTCCGCATGTCATTTTGGCAAATACCTTGACGTGAGATAGTAAAAAATTTATCGCCTTTTTATACCATGGGAAATCCTATGCATTCAAAGTAATTCCGTTCGGTATTAAAACTGGCACAGCAGGTTTCACTCGTGCCATGGACATCAATTACGTTGATGACCTATGAATTGCCTCCCCAACTTTAAATGAACATTTTTGCCACATTGAGAGAGTACTCACAAAATTAGAACAAGCTTCAATAACTATAAACCTGGATAAAACAGAATTTTGTAAAGTTGAAGTCAAATTTTTAGGACATGTATTATCTAGCAAAGGAATTCAGTCTGATCATGAAAAGATAGAAGCCATTCGTAATTTTCCCACACCACAAACGGTCAAACATCTACGTGCTTTTCTTGGTCTGTGCAATTATTATAGAAAGTTTAGTCAAAATTACAGTCAGGTTGTATTGCCCTTAAATTGCCCGATAGCTTTTGTAAGTCGGTCTCTTCATGGTGCAGAACATAACTATACAGTTACAGAAAAAGAATTGTTAGCCGTCATATATGCCCTTACAAAATTTCGCACCATAATCCTTGGCAATAGTATTATTATTCGTACAGATCATAAAGCACTGGGATTTGTTCATAAATGAAAGTTTCAAAATGAAGGTATGACCAGGTGGATTCTGTTTTTGAATAATTTTAATTTCAAAATAGAATATATTAGTGGTAAGGAAAACACTGTTGCGGATGCACTGTCCAGATTTCGACCGGATTTACCTTCTGTACAAGACGAAACTCAATTGTTAGTCGCACATTTTACGGTATCTGCTATTAAGCAAATGATTACGTTTACTGCTCCCGATGATCTTACTCTTAAATTAAAACACGCATTAAAGACATTTAGTGAAGAACAACATAAAGATCCGGTTTTACATAAATTGTTTGATAGTATTCAAAATAATGTACCTTCTACAGATAATACCTCCTTACCAAACCGTACTCTTCATCGATATAAAATAGTTCACAATGTGCTTCTTTATATGGATGGACCGGATGGTTTCAATCCACAGTTAGTTGTGCCGAAAGAGTTAATTAGTGATTTTTGTTGGTTTTACCATTACGCTTTTGGTCATTTTGGAGCCACTAAAGTTTATTGCATTCTTAAAGTTTTTCTTATTGGAATAACATGTTTAGCACTTTAAAAGACGTCATTAAAACAATTATACATTAGAAGGTATTTCACATCCTATTTTACAAAACTCAGTAGGGGAATTGGTTTTAGTTGACTTTTATGGACCTCTACCACCTGGTAGGTCTGCGGTTTCGTATATTTTTGTTGTGTTAGATAGTTTTTCCAAATACGTAAAATTATATCCTTTGAGAAAAGCTACTGGAAAAGCAGCAGCATAGTAGATGATTATACCAAAATAATTCCTGTTCACACGATTCTCAGTGGTCATGGAAGTCTACTTCCCATATTTGGGCTCAAATTTTAAATAAGGCAGGCATTAAACACACTTTTTCGTGGTCGTATTTTTCGGGCTTATTGTCATGAAAACAATAGTAGTTGGGCTACTCACTTGGCCAATATAGAAACACTGTTTAATACCATACCACATTTGAGCACTGGATTTTCTCCTCACGAGATTCTTTTTAATAAAACACTGTCATTTCCCCTTGATCATTTAGTCTACAAATATTTTCCAAATAAATCTGTTTAAAATCGTTCTCTTGCTGATCTTCACACGCTAGTATACAAAAATCTTGAAAAAAATGCACTTCTTAGAAAGAAAACTCCAAAGAGATCGTTTGTTTTGAACAAAGGTGATTGGGTACTTTTTAGAGTTCCTTCGATTTCGGATGGCTCGAAAAAGATTTACTCAAAATTTCAGTTTCTGTATGATGGCCCTTTTACAATCTTAGATCAACCCTATCCCAATGTATATACGCTTGGTACTATTTCACATGGCCATTTTAAAGGAAATTATAATGTGAACAATTTGAAATTTTATTACAAACCTGCATAGTCCTATTCTGTTTTAATTATAATTTTTCTCTTATCATTGTTTATATTATATGTATTTTGTTTTTGTTCCTTTTATTTTTAATTTTTTTTTACTTTAACATATACCTATAAATTTGTATGTTACCTTTTACTTTTATAAGTATTTTTTCTATTACATTTGATATGTCTTTGTTTACTATGTGATTTTATTATTCTTATTCAATGTAAACGAATTTTATTTTGTGTTGTGATTGGTTCACATTGTTTCTTTGTTCTTTGTAATTCTTTAAAGAATTTATTAAGTTTTCTTTAATAACAATTAGAGTTTTCTTGCTGTTTCTTTCACCTTTTAATGCATCTTTATACGTTGAAGATTCTCCTTTCAAAACACCACGGGGTAGTTTTTGCAATGAAAATCTCGGGGGGGGGGGGGATGTAAAGATACGCAGTCTGGTCCAGGGGATTCCCAGATCAGCAAAAACATTGTACACGTGTTAAATGTATGTGCATCTAGAGTTGAAGATCGACGTGCGCATAGGCTCACAAAGTGCATTGATCATTTCAGTTAGTTTGAAACTTTTAGTGAGCTGAATAGATTAGATAATCAGTACTTGTGTTTCTGGTACATTTTGTGTTATAAAGTATTACAAATTCAAGGAACATTTGACTTATTTGGTGAGTACGTTATCTCACATAGTTTACGTAGATTTTGTATTTATAATATTATCAATTTATTTTATTTTGACGCATAAAAGTAAAGAACATTCTTTTACGGGATTTGATCATATTGAGGTTACCCATCTTTTATTTGTTGATTAATTTTATTCATATTCATTTTAAATACTATGATTTTAGAGCCCTATCTTAGGATAAGCATATTCCTAATATAGAGTTGCTAGATTTGTAAGTTACATGAACTTAACAAATTAGTATATCCTCCAAAGTAGGAATACTAGTCACTGCCCGTGCTTCCTGAAGTGTTGCCTGTGCACCGTCGGGACGCCGACATCCATCAAGACGTTGATGGGAACTATAAGTAGAGTTCTTCATTATGCCATTAGGGAATCTTGGTGAAGTCCTCTCGTTGTTGTTTACAAACTGATGCATGCGCATTCTTTAGTTATTGACGTAAATATTCAATTGTCTGTAGACATGTTGGACTAATTAGATGAAATTGAAGAAATTATGATAATTGAAGATTAAAGATTGTAAGAAATAGTCCATACATAAGTCTACTTTGCTAATTGGGTAATTTCAATATGATTTCTTTATTAGTTTAACTATAATTTAAATCGATGTAGACTAACGTACTTTTTTATATTTAATTACAGATTGTGGTCTCCTCCATTCTGAACCGGGTCGTACTTCCCTGTGTTTTATATAATTTTGTGTAAGACAGGGGTTTGTACTGTTACAAGGTGGTAGACAATGTACTCTCAATAATGAAAGATGAATTTTGGACTTACATTGAGGTTTCCAAATCTTGTTTACGTCTACTGATGGTTTGCTGAAGATCTGATTGTTTTGCTGGATCAGAACGGCTTCCTTGAATTTCCTTTTGTAGGGAGCAGCACTGGTCCATTATTTCACTGTTTTTATAAATAAGTTTTAATAAATAAGTAAAATACAAAATATATTGAAATTTTTGTGGTTTTAATTTTAGAACTGTTTTGGCTCATAATGTCTGAAAATCGAGTAATTGGAAGGTCAGTTTCCTCATTTACAACTGACCAAGTGACATTATTGAGAAGAACTGGCATGAGTTGGAGCAAAATATCAGAAATATTAAAAGTAAATAGGAGAACTTTGTATCGACATCGAAAGACTTATAACTCAATGGATGTTTTGGAATGCAATCTTAGTAATCAAAAGTTAGATGAAATTATTTTAGAAATTATTAATGAAACTCCAAATGCAGGAGAAGTATATATGTATAATGGGCGCGTTAAAATCAAGAAATTTGAAAATTCCTAGGGCTCGAGTTAGAGAAAGGATAAGTGTGATTGATCCTGTAGGTAGAGCTGCTAGACGACGCGTAGCTTTGAAAAGAAGAGTGGATTGTGTCAAAGGGCCGAATGATCTACGGTTCGTAATTTAAATTTACACATCGATTCACGTAGGTTTTAATTTTTATGTATGTTTAGGCATAATAAATAATAAAACCAGGAGTTCTAGTTTATTTAATTTTATTTTAAAGAACAATTATACCAGGTACAATTACCTAGGATTTCAATACTTCAAGTACCAAGTCTAAAAATCACCTAGATTCGGTTATATTAGGAAAAATTGAAATATTACTATTAATTATTTAAACACAAACCAAGAACAGAAAGCCAAGCGATTAATTACGGTAGATAATAAATGATACAACAAATATATGTACAGTCAAAAAGTACTAGCAAAACGGTCAAGCAAGTTAAAATTAAAATTCGGCGGGTTAAACAATTACTACAATGAACGTGCAAAGCGGAGTGAATGATAGAATAAATACGGTGCGATTTTAGCGAGCGAAGTGCAAACACCAATGTACAGAAAATAACCCAGCGAAGCAAAAAGCGACAAACTAAGCGGCAAGTTACAGAGAGAGAGTAAATTCCTTAACTCTAACAGTACTGGATAATTACAGAATTTGACTGAAATCGGTACCACAGTCACTCGCAGCATTTACACATAGGACGGGGTCGGGAATGCAATCTATTGGCGGTAAATAGGGGTCACACCAATAATTGCACAAGGTGACGGCGCAGAGAACAATTAGAGAAGCAATTGTCAGCGGTAAATAGGGGGTCACACTGACAATTGCACATAAAAACGGCACAGATTACAGATAGAACGCGTTCACCAGCGGTAAATAGGGGGTCGCACTGATTAGCGTTCACAGACAGCACACTTTAGACGGAGATGCAACAGCCGGCTGTAAATAGGGTAGGCTCACCGACAGTTACACCACAAGGATCGGATCGTACTCTACTTTCAAACAGTCAAATCGTTTACTCTCCTTAAACCGCGTCTCTCTCTCTCTCATACAGCTACCACCCAGAATCAAGTCACTTACCGGTATTGATAACAAAATCACTTAAACTTATTACACTTTTACAACAGCAGATCGTAATTGATCAGTAAACTTCTCACGGTACGCTTCCTGTACGGATGAGTATAAACTGTCGATTTCGACAAGTCAACGGCCTTTTATCGGTCACAGGTGATTCTCCTACTTCCGAGACTTCCTTCCCACGCAAAGTCGGCACCTGGTCCTTTGATCTTTTTCGCGTTCCTGCGCTTATCATTATACCCGTTCATGGAAACCGCGAAACTAGATTTGAAATTTTAAAATACTAGACTTAAGACGGAAAATCTAGTGACTTCGTCACAAGGTACATAAAAATACAAAAAGGGACAAAACAAGCTCCCACCGCTTCCAAATATTTCGGTGGGAGCGCCTATTTAACAAATTAATTAAGTCTCATCTGGATGAACGTGAACTGACAATCGTTTGTAATGGTCATATGTCAAAAAGCTTAATTCAATCATCAGGTGTACCGCAAGGTTCAAATTTAAGACCAATGCTATTCATTTTGTACATTAATGACATCACAAATTATATTCAAAACTCACACTTTTTGCAATATGCAGATGACTTAAAGATTTATAGATCTGTTCGTACATTAGAAGACTGTCAGGCATTGCAGAATGACTTGTCAAAATTGGAAAGCTGGTGTTCTAAAAATGGACTAAACTTTAACGCGAAAAAATGTAAAGCTATGCAATTTAGTCGGTGTATCCGTAAAATAACATTTAATTATATTATAAGCAATATTGAAATAGAAAATGTTAGCATATTTAGGGACCTCGGAGTATATTTTAATGAAAAACTAAATTTTAACGAACACATTGACATCATTGCTCGAAGTGCGTTAAAGCAATTAGGATTTATCATTCGTAATACTCAATCATTTCATAATATCGACGTGTTAAATGCTTTGTACAATTGTTTGGTTAGAAGTCGATTAGAATATTGCACAATAGTATGGTCACCATTTTAAGAATGCGCCATATTATATTATAAAAAATTTAAGGCGTATCCAAAAAGGGGAATAGATAACACGGAATTATTACACATTTTTAATTTCGATTTATTAGGAAAACGAAGAATAATTGAAAACATGATGCTATATGATGATGGCCCTAAGTTTGTTGTTGCGTCATTAAACTATAATAAATAAGATTATGTGCTGTATGTCGGCTGAAAGATGTTAATGAGGTTATAATCGTAAATGGCTTAAAATTACTTAAAACTGTTATATGTAATTGGATGGATTGAAACGTTAAAGAAACAGCATGTTTACCCCCAATTTAATGTATTCAAGTACTAAATTTATTATATTAGTATTATTACTGTATTAGGAAAGTCTACTAATCATGTATATTTGTCAGGTTTAAAACATTTATATTATATTTTCTGTATATTGTTTGTAAAATTCATAATCTGTATATGTATATTATACGTATTTACAGCTAATTTGTCCTGTAAAAGGAAAATGTATTTTCTGTTGGGCAATAAATTTATTATTATTATTATTATTAATTAAAACAAATGATCTCATCTACATATATAAAATAAATATTTATCAACATACTCCCTGCCTTTTAAAGGGGAGCCTTTTTTATTAACAATTTGATTTGGTAAGTTTCTTTCAATACGAAGCACCGATGCTTGCATTGATTCAATCACAAACACAAATTGGCATTTGTTCCGTTAGGGCTGCAAATTGCCTTATCACAGTTTTTTACGTACATGATGGTATTCGGCAAATTTTTGCGAAACTGCGCTTGAACGTGTTGCCCTTGGAGACGACAGTTGCCACTCTTGCAGTGCCGTCACTCCCTGGGTGCAATTCGGTGACACGGCCCAACGACCACTTATACGGAGGCAAATTGTCCTCCTTCAGAGCACTAAGTCATTTAACTTTAGCTGGCAAGGCTGTTTGGGCCATTTTTGGCGTTGTTGTAGCTCAGCTACATATTCCTTTTACCATCGCGACCAAAAATGTTGTTGAAGCTGCTGGACTCTTTGGTATTCGTTTAGTCTGTTTTCTGAGACACTCGTTAAATCAGGATCGATGATAGAAGTTAATTTTCGACCGACTAAGAAGTGTAATGGTGTGAGTGGTGTTGAATCGGACGGATCGGACGACAAAGGATACATGGGACGGGAATTAAGAACGGCTTCTACCTGCACAAGTAAAGTGTAAAACGGTTCGAATGTTAAGATTGCATTTCCCGCTACGCGTTGTAAATAAAATTTTGAGGATTTCACCCCAGCCTCCCATAGCTATGGGGTGAATGAGGGGGTATAAATACCAATCAATTCCCTGGTTTTGTATAGATTCACTCAATTTATCGCTCGATTTTTCGATATATTTTCTCATTTTGACCATTTCATTGTTGGCACCGACAAAGTTGGTACCGTTGTCCGAGAAAATTCCATGTGGTTTTCCGCGGCGTGCTATAAAACACCTTAACGCGGCTGAGAATGCTTAGGTACTAAGGTCAGAGACGAGCTCTAAGTGAATCGCTTTCGTTGTGAAACAAATGAACAGGCTTACGTAAGATTTCGTGATTTTGCAGCCACGGCCCTGTCTATCTTTAATCCTAAGGGGTCCCGCATAATCAACACCGGTGATATAGAACGGAGGTGCTGGTGTGACCCGCCCTTCAGGAATGCTGCCCTTTATGGGAGCGATTTCCCTAGAATTAGTTTTGAAGCAAGATATGCACTTAAAAATCACCTTTCGAACTAGATCGCGTCCAGAAATGAGCCAGAAATTTTCGCGAATCGATGCGAATGTTTGCTGCAAACCGGCGTGTAATAATCTTATATGCTCCCTTTCTACTAATAGTCGTGTTAGTGGATGCTTAGCGCATATAATGATGGGGTGTATCTTTTTGTAACTGAAGTTTGAATTGCAAAGTCTACCGCCTACACGCAAGATAACTTTGTCATCAAGGAAAAGATTAAGTTTAAGCAATCTACCTTGATTGCTAATGGGCTTTTTGTGTTTCAACGAGTCAATCTGTGTCCCGAAAGCCTCATATTGAGTGATTTTAACGAGACAGAAAAATGCATTTTTATTTCTTCGGCAAATAGAGGATTGCAATTCTTATTAGCTCTACCATTTACGGCGTTAATCTTAAATCTGAAGCAGTAGGCGGTGATTCTCTCAAGTTTTCTCTCTCTTCTCAAGATAAATTTGAGAAATCCTGAATCGGAAAATGACTGAAATCGTTGGATTGAGTGAACATATGAAGAACTTGCTTACGTAATTCAGACAAAGCGACGATTTCACCGGGATTCACGGGCCATTCAGTCTCGTCAGACGTGAGAAAGGCCGGGCTGTACCAAAAAAAGTGGTGTTCCTTCAGATTTTAAGGCAAAATACCCTGTGAGACACAATCAGCTGGATTACTGTCAGTGGGAACGTGACGCCAGATTCCCTTTTCAGAAAGCTGTTGAATAGACGCGACCCTATTGCCCACAAAAATTTGCAGTCGGCCCGGAATCAAACGCAGCCACCCTAGAACTATCATTGAATTGCTCCAAAATACGATGTTGTCAAAACTCATGCTTAGTGAAGTTGTTACCTGACGACTGACGGCCAAAAATGCGGCCAATAATTTCAATCGCGGTATTGTTAATTGTTTTAACGGCGCTTCCTTGGATTTAGCGCAAACAAGACGAATTTGTATGTTGTTATTTAATGTCGATTTTAGTTGGATTGAAACAGATCATTTGACGTGGTATAGCCAACTCGTTCAAACATTTCAAATTGTTATGAAGTTGGAGCCATTTTGTATGTAACTGACTGGGCACAGATTCGTCCCACGAAACCTCAGCCAACCACAATTGTTGAAGGATTATATTTACCAAGATAGTACATGGACTTAATAAGCTAAGAGGATCGAAAATTTGAGATATTTCGAACAATAGCATCCGTTTAGTAACAATCGAGACTTTATTACTGTTAATCTTAAAGTAAAACCAGTCTGAGGAACCGCTATACGACATTCCAAGAGTCTTTGTGAACTCACTTGAACCGAAATGCACCACATTATCGCCCTTGAGGGCCGAATTAATTTCTGCGAAAATATTGGAGCTATTGGAGACCCATTTATGCAAATGAAAACCGGCCCCTCGCAGAACACGATCTACATTGCGAGCGATATGAATTACTTCAGCTTCGCTATTTTCTCCCGTAAGCAGATCGTCTACATAAAAGTCGTTCTTTATGATGTCTGAAATCTGTGTAGATTCCTTCTCGCAATCAATGCTTAATTGGTACAAACATATAGTGGCTAAGAAAGAACTACTCGCAGTTACGTAGGTTCCGGTGGTCAGTTTTTATGTACGCAATGGATCTGCTGGGCTATCACGCTAGAAAATACGTTGAAGTGGCCATTGAGATCGATCCACCTTGCACATGCGGTACATTTTGGTGACATCCGCCCCTAAAATAAAGGTATATTTTCTGTGACGTATCAGAAGTGAAAATAAGTCCGATTGAATGGATGAACCATCTGAAGGTCGTTTAATGAAAAACCTGTGGATGTGGGACAAGAAGCATCGAAAACAGCACGCAACTTTATTTGCTTTATTTATAAACGCCGTGGTGTGGCATGAAATACGAGATTGACGCATTATCGTCATCTGAAATGAGTTACATATGGCCTAAAGCGATATATTCATGGATGAAGTTAGTGTATTGCTGTTTAAATTCGGCATTGCGTGCAAATTTGCGTTCCAAAGATGCGAAACGCATGCGAGCACTCTCACAAGAGTTTCCCTTCCGAATTGCAACGCTTGCACGAGCCTGAAATACATTGTCTGACTATGTGTCCTGGCCGCAAGCAATTAATACATAACTTTCCCTTTTTCGCTGCCTTCACTCTGTCATTTGGAGTTAAATTTAGAAATTTGGAACAGCTTTGTATGAAATGATCTCCCTTACAAAAATTGCACCGTGCTTTAAGTTAAACGAACTAATTGGTGGTGCGACTTTCCCTCGTAACGGTTGGCCTTTTAGCCCCTTGGTTGTTTTCCAAGGACTCAAGCAAGTCCGCACGATCCCTTAAAAAACTGCTAGTCTTCATAAAAGGGGATTCGAATGATGCCTTTTTCTCTTCCCACTGGCGCGCTGTGACGGGATCTAATTTGTGAGTCATTAAGAAAATTATCAAAGTGTCCCAGTGATCAACTGGTTCATTTAATTTTAATATTGCGCGTACATGTTTCTATACATTATCAATCATTGTTCTGAGTGCAGTAGACGACTCCTCGTTAATTTTCTCAATGTTGTGAATGGCTTTGATATGATTTTGAATCAAAATGAGCTGTTATTGTATCTATTGCATATCAAATCCCAAGCGATGTTGCAATTTGCGCTAGAAAACTCCAAACTGGCAATAATTTGAGACGCTCCCTCTTTTAATGACGCTCGCAAGTAATGGAATTTCGTAATTGGCAAAATAGACGGATTATTATGTATAAGCGACTCAAAGGTGTCCCTGAACTCGAGCCAAAGCTCGTAATTGCCGAAATTTGGGTAGTGTAATTACCGGTAGCTTTATGCTTTGCAAATTCCCAGGTTGATTCAGTTGAAGCTCTGCTGCCACAGGTTGGGAGGCAGAAAGTGATTGTCTGCCGGCCGCTGCCATGTTGAACCCTTGTGGATTGTCTGGAGGACCATGTATATAACGTACAGGCACTGAATCGTTCTGATTGCTAAGAAAAAGTGCGCGTCTAGCCTTTGAATGAACTGAATAATAGCGACTTTCAAATGTGCTTCATCAACCAATTGATCTGCGTTGCACGGCATCGAATTCCCCGAACAACACTTCAAATCTGCCTAAACGTTCTTCTAATTCAATTATTAAAGATTGATCAGTTATTACGAAATCAGGATATTGATTGCTTAAGGTTTCAAAAAATCTCTCAAATGATTCCATTCTAGACCATACAGTAGTTCGATGTCTCATGAGCGATTGCTCTTTTGCCATTTTGTAAGCGAATAAAAATTTAATAACAGCTGACACGAAAGTACGCAAAAATCGAGGTAAAAATACTTGTGCAAATAAAATTTAAATAGGAAGGAGAAAAAATCAAGGACTTACTTTGGAATGTGGTCGCTCTTTTTGTCGAAATGGACATAAACACGATTTAAATCAATTTAAAAAACAATTTGATTTATTTGCACAATTAATAAATTTTTGATGCCAATTATATGGTGCCATTAAAGGTACATAAAAACTAGCTCACGCCGCTTCCAAATATTTCGGTGGGAGCGCTTATTTAACAATTCAAAACAAATGATCACATCTACATATGTAGAATAAATAATTATCAACACCAACTTTCAAATGTCCCCGAATGTGAAGTTTTACATACTGATTGTAAATAAAATATTTTGTGTGATAAAATTATTTTGTGCGAGAGAAAAGGTTTTTGTTTGTTTTTGAGAAAAATCATTTTTTTTATTTTTTGTGTAAAATTTGTTCATAATAATTTATTTTTTAATATTTGACAACTACTATTTCTCAATAATTTTGTCCCATATGGCGCTTCATAATCCTTTGCCAGAGATTAAAACACTGAAGTATTTCGGACCGGGCTGTCTTAAGTACTTCCGTTTTTTCTTTGTTTTGTTTTAAAAATAAATAAAGAAGCTCGACCAATAAGAGAGAAGAGAGCATTCGGCAAACTTAGTACAACTCGGGACAACTTATGAGACTTCGGATGTATTCCGCTTGGATGACAAGCCAGAGGCGTAACAAAGAGGTTTGGGACCCCCCGCCAAATCTTTTACGGGCCCTTATGAAAATGTAAAAGATAAACTAACCAAAATGCAATTCAATGCATAAACCAAATTTGTATTTTTTTCATAGTGTAAAAAATTTATATAGGTATATAAATTATAAACATATAGGATCTTAAAAACAACGTTATTTCTTAAAAATAAACAACCAATTCTCAACAGTAATAAAATATTAAAAATAAGAATATAATATTAAAACAGATAAAAATTCTAAATCTACGAATTAAATAAATTTGGCCCTTCGTCTGGCATTAGTTTCTGCAAAAGATTCTACTATTTTATTTAAGTCAATTTCTTATGCAATTTCATTTTCAATATTTAAAAACGCTAAGGAAGATAAACGTGCTTCTGTCATTGTGCTCCTCAAATAATTTTTAATTATTTTTAACTTTGAAAATGACCTTTCTGCACTTGCAGAAGTGTCAGGGATGGTTAAAAATAAAATACATGCCGTGCATACTTCAGGTACGTTCACGCTAAGGGATTTTAAGTCAATTAAAATTATTTTAACAACATCACATATTGAATTTGCTGTTAATAATTGATCTTTACTACTACATGACATTTTTCCTGCGTATAGCAAAAAATCCTGCTGACAACAGTGTCTCTGGCCAATGAAAGTCTGAATTTAAAAATTTGAAACATTTGATTGGCCGATGACACTGCTGTCAGCAGGAATTTTGCTACACATAGGAAAAATGAAGTATAGTTTTAATTTTATTTAGCTGAGAATTAAAATCGGTTGTTAGGTCTTTCGGGTCAGCATTAACAAGTTTTTTGGCATTTTCTGAAAAGTTACGTTCGGGTGAGAGTAAATATTTCTTCGGGTGTAAAATTGAAAACACATCGTTCAATTTTTTCATACTTTCAAATCTATTTTGAATTTGATTAATATCCAATATTGACGATATCCAAATTTTTGTAAAAAATATTTACTCGAAATTGACCATTTGGAACTTAAATTCTTTCATCCTGGACGAGTTCATCAAAATCGTGATGTGAGTATAATCGTGTGTTCTTGCGTGATACGAAAACGGGTTTCTACTGCACATTACGTCATTTGGGATGGCGATTCCAATTTGTCGTTTATCAAAATTTGATTTAAGTTCAAATTAAACTGAATTTGTTTATTCTCCTTGGAAATAATAGTATATTGTTTAACAAGTGTAGAAAATAAAATTTTCCGTGCGATGTATCGAACTTATTTTTACGCCTCATAATGTTAGTACAATTAATAAATTCCTCTGACGTTTGAGGTTAGGTCATTTGTTTACATTTGTAAACAAATAATAATTTTAATTAAATATGCAAATTGACTTTAGACAACCACCTCAGCGTCCCTCGGAAAAGGATTTTTACGAAAGTACTCCCGCAACTAGGAGTACGATGTGAAATTCCTTGGTACAAAAAACCCATTTTGTATGTAAAACGTGCTATTTACAATTACGGTTAGTAGTTATCTTGGGGTGATACTGTGACACGATGGCGCTTCTGATGGCACATACCATCAGCAGAGACCATCCAATAGGGGGGTCTCCAGAAGGTCCTACAAGAATTTCTACAAGAAGTGCAAAAGAAGTCTTGTACACGGTAAGACATTCCTAGTCACATGTGATGGCATGTATCCATCCTCAGGGCCCATTCAATAAGGGTGTGGTAGGGGGATGATCTCCAGAAGGAGACGGTCCACCAAGAAAAAGTAGAAGAACTTCTTCAAGAGGTGCGCTGCAGAAGAAGTCTTGTATATGAGCACGCGCGCGTACACACGCATTCATCACGGTATGGGTATGAGGGATGTTTTCCTTGTTGGTGATGGACACATAGGCGCGCACGCACACACACACGCACGTACGCATACAAGACTTATCCAGCCAAGGCCAGGGTAGGCTGGTCATCTCCAGAGTATTGTAGAAGAGATTTAAGAAAAGGTGTTGGTGATGGATAGAAATTTAAAAAGGAAAACTAGAAACTAGTGTAACATTTTACCAATAGATGTCACTAGTGAAAAATTGATTTTTCTTGTACATATACAATAATCGAATTTATTTCGGTATGGATCAGGCTGGGCTGGGCCGGGCCAGGCTAGGCTGGGCTGGGCTATTGGAGAATTGATTGATTGATTGATTAGTTAATTAGTAATTTTGGGTATTTATTGAAATATTTATTTAGTAAAAAGTGACCAACATTATCTAGTGACTGCAGCGCGATTCGAACCTGTGCTATATCAATGCTACTTACCTACAAATACATTACATTTACCACTAGGCTAATGAGATCATTTAAATAATTCTGTAGAAATAACATAGAACATCTTTCCATTTTTGTTTTAGAACACCATGATATTTAAATTTAAATTTAAATTATGCGCATAAGAAATCTGTGACATTTAATTTAAGAGGAGGGGCTGTACTAGGCTAATTATAGAGTAAACAATGGATTATTTGAAGAATATTTATTAATATAAAACATTATATGTATTATTACATGACATAAGTTTAATCAAATACTTAATTATACTATATTGGTGTTACTAATCCAAGAATTATGTGTATTATCGAAGCCTAACCATTTAACAAATACTTTATTTTTATGTCTTTTTAAAATTTTTTCAACCAAATACACATCTGGGTATTTTACTTTTTGTAATTGTTCTTTATAGAAACAGCCAGCTATATCATGATTCTTACTATCTTTTAAAAAATAAGTAATTGGGTTAGTAAGATTCACTTTTTGAATTTTAAATATCTCTGTAGACCAATTAGGTAAATATTTTTTTGCAAAGACCCCTCTTACTTTAGATATTCTAACGTGATCCCCCACATTAAATTTAATATTTTCAAAGTCAACCATTTTTATGTTATTGTAGGCTGTATTTAATAAGTGTTTTTCATGTTTTTTTTTAACATCTATTGGTTTCATTCCAATTGTTCTATGTTTTTTAGTGTTATATTGTAAGATAATCTCAGGTAAAATTTTAATCCATTTATAATGTCCATATAGATTGAATTTTTTCCACATCATTGTTTTCAGAGTTCTAATGACTCTCTCAACAATTGACGCTTTTTTCTCACTAAATGTATTGTAATGATTTACATTATACTTGTATAACATTTTTTTAAAATCTTTAGATATAAATTCTTTCCCTTGATCAGTTTGTAAATTTTTTGGGCATTGATTTTTTAGTATATTTTCCATATTATTGGAAACTTCTATAGTCGATTTTGATTTTAATGGATATGCCCATACATATTTAGAAAAACAGTTTATTACAATTAGGATATATTTATATCCATTATTTTCTTTAGCGTATGGAATCATTTCTACAAGGTCAGCTTGAAATAAATCATTTAAGCCTTTTAATATCACTTTGCGTCTTTTAAAATTAATTCTTGCTGGTTTATGTAATTCATTAACAACATATTCTTTTGTACTAGTAATAAATTTTCTTTTCATGGTATATCACTTTATTCAATAATTTTAGCTTCTTGTAACTCTTCTATAATGGATTGAATTTCATTTGTGTGACCTGTATTTCCAGCTGTCTGAGATGCTATTAATAAACGTAAACGGTCAACTAGCTCATTTATATCATTCCAAAATACATAATCTATTTTGTTATTATTTGCTTCCATTAGAAATAACCCTTTACCACTTGTTATTGGAGCAATTATATTTTTATACTTTTGAGATTTGGAACCAACAACTTGTTTATTTGATTGATAAAACCTTCGTGATGCATTCGTTTTATATACAATAGTTTGATAGTTCTTTATATCATTTTCTGAATAATGTTCAGGCCTTTTTTTAAATAATAATTCATATAGACCGGGTGTACCTTTGTATTTTTTATTCTTTACATATATATCTGCACCATCTATGATTAATTCAGAATTTCCAATAAAAAATTTATCTTGTGCGGGGTTAAATCGAACTCCATACCTATGATCAAAATTGTCCCCCTCATCTTCCAACATTGCTTTAACATATCTTTTTGGTAATTCATGATATTGATCTAGATATTCATTTAAGGATGTTGCTTTTATTTCCTCAAATCGATCTTTAAATGGTTTTTTATCATTTTGATTTTCTCTACTTGTACTTGGAGTGTTATTATCCTCAGTATCACTTTTTGATGAACCTTTTGAATTAATTCGTTTTAGTATTGAAAGTTTCGATTCACTAATATTGTGTTTATTTGTAATTCTATCGATTGTTTCATTATTAGGGTTTTCGTCTTCATCATTTTCATCTTTTATTTTAAGTAATTTTTGGGGGATTTTCAATTCATCTTCAATGTTTTTTAAATGTTTAGTTACAGGAGAAAATAAATTTGCTTGCATGGTTTCATTCTGTTTTAAAAGTTTCAGTTTTTGTTTAATGTTTTTCCTTTTTGTAACTAAATGTTTTTTTAGATCTGTTTCTTTTGATTTCATTATTTTTAATTTATCTTAATTACAGATAGCCTCCTTTAAAAGAATTAGTGTATAACAGAATAGGTATGAAACTGGTTTCAAACAGGTATTTAACAGCTTTTTAACAGTTTTTGAATAGGTTTTTATTGACCAGTTCTAACTTTACTGAAGAAATCTATACTAGATATGAAGGAATTATACTTTTTCCAAGCTTATATATTGATCAAACCCCTTTCTATATCGACCGTTTTGTATTTTATAATCCTTAAATATTGAAAGAAACCCATATGGATCTTTCCAACAATTGGTACATAACCATTTAAATGTATCAAATTTCATGTCACTACCAACATGATCTAAATAAATATGTTTCAAATTTAAATCATCCTGTTTAAATAAAATAATTACATTTGAATTATCTCTAATTAAGTGTTTACTTATTTTAGCATAAGATTGACAAAGGAAAAAACAGTCTATATTATAGTGTCGTCCCATACTAAAGTATTGTCTTATAATATCTTGACCTTCAGAAATGACGTCATCGAATATTACTATTGAGTGTGGTTTTGTTTTACATGGTTGAATGATCTGCTCACTAGAATTATATGCATAATAATTTACATCTTTTATTGGTTTTAATAGTTGTTCAATATATTTATATTTAGGTTGAAGTAAAGATTTTGAATATATGTAAACATTTTTAAATTTTAAACCATTTATATCATCAATTAATGATATCATTACATTTGTTTTTCCACATCCTGATGGACCTACGACAATAGCACGCATAGTGGTGGGGAACAATGGACCATGTTTACTTTGAATTTCTTTAATAAAATCATGGTTTTCAATATTTAAAGTTACTTTTTGTTTTATGAATTTCATTTTTAACTAGTTGTCTATTAATATAGGATGATCATTTGAAACTAATATAAAAGTATAAAATCCATTCATTTTATTATTATTATTATTTTAGACATTGAGTTAAAGTATCATGAAATATTATCATTATAGTGGAGGTGGTTTAGTTAATTCATTGATTAACAAATTACCCATAGAATTACATATTCCTGGTTATAAATTTTGTGGTCCAGGTACTAAATTAAATGAACGTTTGGCTAGAGGTGATCGTGGTATAAATATTTTAGATGAAAGTTGTCGTGAACATGATATAGCATATGCAAACCAAAAAGATATAAGGGAACGACACAAAGCTGATAAAGTACTTGCATCTACAGCCCTAAAACGGTTCAAATCATCCTCAACACCCCTAGGTGAACGATTAGCTGCATTAGGGGTTGCTGGAATTATGAAAGCTAAAGTACACCTCGGAATGGGTATTGGAATTCAATCAAGACGAAAAATACAAAAATCTCTCAGTTTGTTAAATAAAATAAAAAGAGTGTTGAATTCAATTGAACATGATTTAATAGTTTTAAATAATATAAAAGTTAGGAGGACACCGAAAAAATATTCTTTAAAGAATTATAATATTCAAAACTTACATAAATCATTGAATAAAACTAAACAATTTTTAGATTCAATTGATAATTGTTTAAGAAATGGAATTTAACCAACATTATTTTAGAATATAATTACATACAAAAATAAAAATTGTTTTATATTTAATAAATAACTATAAATTAGATATTTATAACAAAATTTAATAAAAACATAAATAGTATTGAATTGATTATGGTAATGATAGGTTGGTCTCTATAAATTTAATAATTTTAATTATGAGAACCATAAAGAAGAAATTAAATAAAAGAAAACATATTAAAACTTCAAGTTTAAAAAGAAAAAGGATAAGTAAGAAATTAAAAAGTTTTCAAAATGCCCTTTCTAATATTAAAAAAAGCATATTACTAGTGAAACCAAAAACAGTAAATGATACAATACAAGTTGCTTTGAAGAAAGCGAAATCTACAATTAATGGAAAAACAATAAGAAAACCTCGTATAATAAAAGTACCTAAAGTTGGTGGAGTTTTACCACTTATACCTATATTTGCTGCCCTATCATCACTTGGGGCACTAACAGGAGGAGTTTCAGGAATAGTGAAAGCAATTAATAGTGCTAAAGAAGCAAAACAACAATTAGATGAGGCTAAACGTCACAATCAAACTATGGAATCTATAGCTATTGGAAAGGGGTTACACTTAAGACCGTATAAAAGTGGTCATGGTCTTTTTTTAGGATTCAATACAAACCAAAAAAACAAAAAAGGGTAATATCAAAAGAAAATTATATTATGAATAAATTACCCAACAAACCTTTAACAAATTTTGAATTATTACAATATGCTAAGGATATGGAAATTAAACATTTTCGTGGGGTCTTTATGCGTGATCAATTACCTAAAAAAATTTATAAAAATGAATGTGGAATTATTAATTTAGATAGTTCAAAGAATAATGGTACACACTGGACTGCTTACAAGCGAAGTAAATCAAAAATAATCTATTTCGATAGTTATGGTAATTTACGACCACCATTAGAAATATTAGAATATTTTAAATCAAATGGTCCAGTTTATATTACATATAACTATACAAGATATCAACACTTCAACACCTTTAATTGTGGACATCTATGTTTAAAATTTCTAATTAACAATAGTAATTAAACATTTATTTAGTTATATATTTTGTTTTTTTATTAATTTGTTTATTATTCAATACAATGCCAGTTCCTATAAAAAGCGTACCCTGTGTGAGATGTGGTGGTGAAAATGACCTTGAACAAGAAAATGACAGAGTTTGTTGGGTATGTAGATATAAAGAATTTATGAGTTCTGCTGGAGAAAAACATCCACGTTTTTAGGTATATTTATAACAGATATTCATTTTATATGTATGTATAAATTGTTTTATAGAATATAATATGAATTTAAAATAAAAAGAAATATTTAAATTATACAAAATAATTTATTTTATTTGAATTACATTTTTTAATATAGGAGATATAATTTGTTCCAAATATTTCACATATTTTTTAAATATTATAGGGTTAATTATGAGGGAAAGTTCTTGAATTCGTCGTTTAAAATGTTCTCTATCAATAACTGAATTGGTCCATTGTGATCCATTTCGAGAATATTGATAAGCGAGTAGCCATGTGTACATGATATGTATTTCTATCGATTCTTTAAAAGTGACTTTTTTCTCAATTTTCTTCATATTCATATTAACAGATGATTATAAAATGAGTTTTATATTTATTATTCCATTAAACTTGAACTTGACCTTGTTTTATGAGAACAAAAATAAACATATATAGGTCGAGACATATGTGTATGTAACTTGATATAATAATAAATGAACTTATTTTTTTTTTAAACACTTTTTACTTTTATTTATGAAACTCTAGCCAATGATAAATGAAATATACATTTTCCATGGCACAATTTAGATTATTAATTAGATGTTTATTACAATGAAATGATTTTAAGAATGATTTCAATTTGCCTAATGATGGACATTGCTCTTCATCATCTTCTACATTTGTAATGTCATTTTTTAAAAATCTTCTTAACCATTTCTGTTTTTGTAATCCTTTAACCATAATAACCTCATCAGATGAAATTACTTCTTTTAAATAGGACTTTATTTCTTCAATATTTAATATGTCTTCACTTTGAATATCTGGTGATAAATAATCCCATCCAAGCCCATGTATAGTATTGGTAGAGTATTGTATGTGTTTTTTCATTGTTACACTTAATGAGTGGAAATTATTTGGATATTTAATAAATTTAACCCATGAGAGTTTTGTTTTTGTGTTTAGAAATGCAATTTCTCGAACAATAAAATTTAAGTTTGTGTGTTGAAAACCTTGCACATCAATTATAAACATTTTTTTTTTGGAATGATGAATTTAAAATTACTTCTGGTTAGTACTATTTCTCATTTAAAACTAAAATTAGATAAATTTCAATTGATTAAATAATTTATTGGTTTTCCCCACTCCTTATTTATTAAAAATTAAATATAAATTAATAGATGAAATAATTCATATTACTATATCATTTATTTATTTATTACAAACCCATATTTATAATAATTTTATTAATAATTGTATTCTAGGTAATATAAATTCCAATAAGCGTTTAATCCGTTTTAAATTAAAAGATGTAGAGAAACATTCACATGTATCTGGCCCACTCGTTGCACAATTGTTGGACCATGCACATCTTTTAAAATGATTCCCATGTCGGTTACAAATAATTTCTTCCATCTCATATATTTGTAATAATTTTCGTATGACATCTATTTGTTGTATAATTGTTTTCAGTTCTTCTATTGTAATACACACATTTTTAATATTCTTATATTCACCCATTCTCTCTCTCTTATATGTATAAGTTCCCATTCAATTTATTTAAACAAACTAATAATATTTCTTAAATATCTTTGAATATATAGGTATAATCCTATACATTTTTTACTTTATTACAACTAGTCTAACATTCCATATGGGTATGTTTCAGTATAAATATAGTTTACAATTCTTTTATCATCATGAGGACTGAGAGCAATTTTATTCTGTTTAATTGAATATACTTCATGTTTATTAGATCTTATTAAATTTTGACTAACATTCATTGACTTGTTATAAAATAAACAATTATAATAATCTTCAAATGTAATTTTTCGTAATGCTGATGCTTTAATTCCTTTAGCTTTTTTTACACAATTTATATTATTATATACTTTAAATGAATACATTTTTGACTTAAGTCCAACAAATTCTTCCATTATTTGCCCACACAATTCATCTTTCATATACCCAAGTTTCTTTTTATTTTTTAGTGGTATATTGTAAACATTTTCTGGTGGATAGTCTGATGTATCAAATCTATCAATGTCTTCTTTCATATGTTCATATATGTCATTAACCTTGAATTGATAAATCAATGAATCGGTATCTGTGTATAGTAATTTGGCATTATTATGTCCAAATTTCTTTAATACATATTGGTAGTGAAAGTCATATAAAAATGTTTTTGAAATATCTAAGACACAAAATCCAATGTATATAGGTTTGTTAAATTTAACATTTAATCGTTGCATTTCAATTATAACCATATTATTATCAAAAATTGTGCAACTATGAAAATTGGGTTTTGCAATTAGAGTTTGAGCTCCATATCTTCCACCCCATTTTGTTACTATCTTCACATCCTTATATTTTCGTACTGATTCAATTGTCTTTCCAAAAAATGAGTTATTCATTAATTTAAAAAAATTTTTTTCAAATTCATTTTTACTATTTTGTCTAAGCATTGTATTAAGATCTATATATGGTTTTATCCAACGAGATTGTGTAAATTTAAGAATTCTATGGATTTTTTTCAATTTCAACCCCAAATTTAAAACTTGCTTTAAATTTATATAATGTATTACATAATTTTTTTTATCATAAAAAGTAGTGAGTAATTTTTTAATTTTATTGTTTGCCATGGGTGGTACCATATGTTCAGGACATAATGGTAAATCTTTATGCGACTCAAATAGAGTTTTTGGATATTCAAGATCTACTTCAAATATATATCCATATTCAGATTCATCAGATATACATAGAATTGTATCTATATTAAAATATTCAACATTTTTAATCCACTCAAAATTTCCTGTAGGTAAGGGAGCACACATTGCATGACCATATTGGTTATTTAAATCGAAATACATTAAATAAGATGGTGGATCATTAAAATTGTAGTTATCCATATATTTATTACATGCCTTAGCATACCTATTAGCACAATGATTTATTCCACCCCTTATACCCTTTTCAATGAAAAGAATTTGATCTACATCATCCATTAATTCTAATGTTACATTAGTCATTTTTAAACAACAATCAAAGGAAAATCCAGGTGCGGTATAATAGTGTAAGCTATCCAACTTATAAGCATCAAAACAAACATTTCTAAATTTTTCAAACACATCAGCTAATAACAATACATCTGTCCTTAAATAGAGTTCAGCATATTGTTGTAAATTTGATATTTGAAAAGTATTCCAAACATTTAATGCATGTTCATAATCTTCATTGGTTATGTGTTGATCATTTAATTCATCATAAAAATCATCAATTTTAGGTAACTTAGTTTCCCTTAATATATTCCAATTACTAAAATATTCATATGGAAAAATACCTTTACGTTTTAATAAATTAAATTCATGGTCATTCTTACAATAAGCCTTTGTTATTGTTTTATCATCATCAGACAAATATGAACTTAATTTATCTAGACTACAAGCCATGAACCTATATGAGTCGAGAAATCTGTATTCTATCTTGGTACCATTAATTTTTTTCGAAAATGAAATATATTTCTCTTTATTTATAGGTAATAATTGTATAGACCCCGGAATTTCAGTGCATAAACTTTTAATTATAAAATGACTATCATAACCACTTAAGTTGTGGAAAATAATAGGTACAATATGGGAATCTTTATAATTTAGATTGCAGGCTGCATAAGCTGCTCCTCTATAAACACCAGATAAATGACAATGATCTTTTACCTTTACCTTTACGTAATTATTTTCTTCAAATGGATTTTCACATATATGACAATATTTGGATGATTCATATTCCTTTCTTTGGTTTTCTGTTAATGGAATCATACGTAATGGATTTTTAAATATACCATCTAAATTAAATGCCAATTGTTGTAATTGTAATACAAACCAGGAAATACAATTTTTACCAGTATAAGAATTGTAAAATGAAAGAGAATTATCATATGAACACTTAAAATAATATGCTACACTAAATGCCTCATGTTTTTTATATTTCTTTGTATTACTATCAATATTCAAATCATTGTATTTTATTAGTAAACTTTCAATATCACAATATAAAACGAAAGGTACTTTTTCTTTGTATTTATAATGAGAAAACTTAAGAATTTTTTCATCACCCACAGGTAATGTCATTTTTACATTGTTAATTTTTTTACAATCAAACTGGTGACTATTTAAAGAACTGATTGTTTTAAAGCGATTTAAACATCTATCACAGAAATACATTTTGTGATGGCAATATCGTGTTTGTTGACTAAGTAAACGAGACAAATCTTTTATTAAAACAAAATGAAATATGTTTTTATAATTTTGTATTTTACTTGAATCTATTTCATTATCAGACTCTTGATTTTTTTCACTGCATGAAACCATTAACAAATTTATTTTATTAATAAAATCTTTTTTTCCTAAATAGAGTGGAACGACTATTTCTTTATTATTGTTATTTTCTCTTTCTGGTTTTTCTAATGTAAAAACATTTATAGATATATTATTCATTTTCTCAAATTTTGGAATTTGTCTTAAAGTCATTGGAAATTCAATTCCATCATAATTTAATTTAGTTGAAAAATGAGGATATGAAGATGTTCGACAAGGATTTTTAGATTTTTTAGCTGGATAAAGAGCTGCAATTACACTCCATAAAAAACAATGATTATCTTTGTTTTTAACATTTAATGTTGCTTTTGTTAGTTGAACCCAACTTGGTAATTTAATACTTATACAAGTTGGTGCACTTACATTAATCGGGTCATAAGTGTTTATATGTACCTTTAATTGTATGATTTCATATAGTGCAAGGCCAGATTCCCGTTCTTGATAAGTTTCTAATTTCGATATTATTGTGTCTTTTATATTTTCATTATAAAACTTCTTTAAATTCGTATTTAAATCAATTGTTTGATTTTTTGTTGTAAAATGTTTTATATCCGTTTCACCAGTTTGTGGTTTAATGAAATTTGCAAAGAAAGTAACATTTACTTTAATAAGAGACTTTTTTAGGGCTTCTTTAATTTTTTTTGCAAAACTTCTAAACGCTTTATTAAAAAAAATATTTGGATCCTTTATATTATAATTTAAAATAGCCCCGGTTTTTAATCGATTATTGAAACAAGATTCAACATCCACCCACATTAACTGTTGTCTTAAAGTCTTTCTTTTATTCTTATTAACAAACTCTTTTTTATATCTATGTTTAAATTGCTCTTTATAATATTTAAACAAAGCTAGATGAGCTTCTAATTTTGCATAGGAAACAAATCTATTCTTTTTCTCTATGTTTTGAAAATATTTCTTAAATAATATAACACTTTTTTTTAAAAATTTGTTGAATTTTATGAATTCCTCTTCAGTCTTAATCAATTTTCCAACTTGTTTTATTTTATTAACCATCTCTTTCGTTAGTAAATCTAATGTTAAAGGATTTACTGTTGACAAATCCATTTTTGTTAATTCTACAAAGTTTAATTATATATAAATCAATTATCAATCAATTATTACAAATAAATTGTTTTACCTTATATATTGTTTATTTAAAAGTGATATTCACACAAAAAACTGTTGTACTATACTAACTAACTGTAAGTAATATTATATAAACTTGAATCTCTCTAAAAGTTAATATAATAACAATTTCTTGAATTAATTACCACTATAAATAGCTTTAACCTCCAACCCTATTTTAAATGAAAAAAAGACATGCGCATATGACTTAGTCACTATAACTATATATAACCCCCTTATATAAAAATTTTATTTCAGTTTTAGTAATTTCTTTAATTGTTAACGATATAAACAAAACGTGATGGCAACTATACCATGTACTGTTGTTGTTAGAATAACTGAACCTCAAGAATTACCAATAGAACATGCTTTAATTGTGTTAAAACACATATTCAAGTAAGTTCAACATTAAATATTTAAAACTTGTTTAATTAAATTTTTTTCTCTATTATTATTTTTTAGATATGGTGTTCGAGATATTTATGCTCGTAATGATGACACAATTTTTATTAAATTATCTTATACACCAAAAGAAGTTACTCTTATAAATAAGTTTGGTGATCTTCCAATGAAATATATGAAGAGCTGCATTGACAATGAAAATGATTTAAAGATATTTGAGAATTTAGTACGCAAATATAACTTTGGTTTAGAACCAAATGAAGATTTGGATCAAAACATTCCATCAGTTACAAATGGCTTAAATGTTATTCCAGCCATACCCCATTCTTCATCGTCTTCTTTTTCATCAAATAAATCAATCACCTCTACTAATGAAGATTTGAAAATTCAAAAAGAGAGGAGTGAAAGAAGCAAAAAAGAGGTGGCTCGTATTCTAGATGAGGAATTCTTACATCAAGGATATGATTTAATAGGTGACGATGAAGATGAATGAGAAAATAAAACATTAAATTCAGATTTTATAATTTTATTATTTATATGTAGGTTTATAAAAAATATATAAACTATAATAAAACTTATAATCGAATAAATACAGCATCTAAAATAATAAAAAAACATAAAATAAAATAAAATTTGTTTTATACCTATGTTTATTATGAAAAATACCTCTAACTAAACAGCTATCGCTGCAGCAGGTGGTGGTTGATGTCCACTATCATCAGATTCTTCATCACTATCACTGTCAAGGAATATCTCACCATAATACCCCTCATCTTCCTCGTTATTGTCTTCTTCTGGAGCGATTACATTTCCAAGCCAATCCATTATCATTAACAATCTCTCTCTTTCATCCACTTCTCTATTTCCCTGCTCTGGTGGTGGTGATGGTGGTGGTGGTGGAGGTGGTTCTTCTACTTCTCGTGGTTGTTGTTGCTGATGTGGTTCTTGTATAAGAGGTTGTACTTGACTATTATTTTTAATATAATCTTGGTAATCACGACACCGAATATGATGGCGTTTCAATGTGTGAATTTGAATAAATGTATCACATACACATTTAAAAAACTTTTTTTTCTTTAAATAGGGGCGCTTTCTTCTTCTACATTGTTCAATATGTCTTAAAAAATATTTAATATTGACAATATGCCCTTTATTATAGGGGCACCTTTGAAATGTAGATTTCTTATTATTCATGGTAATTATAATATGACATACTAAGTTGAAAATTAATTATGTTCCCCTTTTATATTCAACTATTTCATATACTTTGTCATTTGTATGACAATTTTTTAATTTTGTAATAATCAAATCAGTCATTTTATTCAGTACAAAGCATGCATTTAATTTTTTATAATAATATTTCTACAAGTGTGGTTCTTTGAATTAATCTTGGTGAGACAATAAGTATTCACTTGTTCTTAAATATAATATGAATTGTTATTCAAGAGTATAACATAAATACCTTTATTCATTAAGTGTAGATAATAATATATAAACTTGTATTAATTAATTAAATGTGGATTATTTACAAAATTTTCCTGGGATTTTAGCATAGTATCCACATTGTAAGAGCCCAATGAAACTTATTTAGATACAGAGTGTTTAGTAATCAAAACTGATTTATATAAAAGGAAGGGAATTAAATTAATTTAAATTAGTTTCTAACATTATCATTCAATTGTTTACACAATGTCTGAAAATAACAGAAATAATGATAGTAAATTTAGAAAATGCCCCTATAATAGGAGGCATTATGTGCGGGAGCAATATTTGCTCTCGCACATAAATCGGTGTTGGAGGCGGAATCCTAGAAATAAGAAACAGTTTTTTATGTGTAAATGTAAGAAGTTGGTTCAAGTGAATGGGATGGAACAGCACCATCTGCACTGTTATGATTATCAACATTTCTTAAGAGAAAACACGCGGGTGCGAGATTTCATGCCCTGGCCCTTTGAGCAAGTAGAAGTAAATTGGGATGAGGCAGCTCAAAGGGCAGAAGATGAGGCACAAGAGGATCGAGAAAGGGCGGAATTGAGGGCTGATATCGATCGCTGGATGGAAGAAGTGCGGATGGCCGAGGAAGGGGATGAGGCATATACAAGTGATTGGGATGGGAATGATGATGATAATGAAGATGGTCCGCCTCCACCACCACCACCACCACCACCTCCAGCAGCAGGGGCAATTGCTGTTTAATATATTTAAAATGTTTCAATTATTAATTTACATAAATAAAATAATATTTTAATAATCCATTGGTTTATTTTTTCTTAATTAAATGGTAAAAAAATCAAATACACTTATTAGAATAAATCTAATTCACCTTTCATTCTTACATTACATTGACAATGTTTGTTAATGGGTTATATTTAGTTACTTTGTCATGTATAATAAGACAATAGACGCTTGTGTTCGCTGGTATATCTTTATTTGTTTGAAATTCCAAACGAATGTCACACGTGCCCCCTTTTAAATTTTTGTCATTCTGTTGACTACAATCAATGACGATTAATGGAGCAATTGTTAAAAATTTATCATATGGAATACATGGTTCCCCAGAATTCTTATAGTAAAAAGATTCTTGAAACATGCTATACATGTGATACAAAATTGAATATTTTTTTGTATCAAAATCCAAATTTAAATCGTCATAAGGGTATACATCTGAATTAATAAATAATTTTACATTTGTTAAATTACAATGATCGAAATGACTCATATTCATAGTTGCTTTATTTTTTTTGTCTGTTTGAAAACCTATGATAACATGGCGTGGTTTTTCAAGTTGACTTGAAGAAACAATATTCCATATATGATTTTTACTATTGGAAAATAGATTTGGTTGTTCAAATAACTGCCAGGAGCGATAATTCATAGTTATATCTTTACCACTTTCAACATTCTTTAATAATTTAAGTTGTTGTTCTGTAGATACTTCTATATGTGGTATTTTAAAAACTATTCGATTTATTTCAATTTTAGGTATTTCATTAGGGTCTGTTGTTATTGTTGCATTTAAATCTGTTGATGCCCGCAATAATACAAGTTCTTGTTTAATATTGATTAATATTTTTTTATAATCCTCACAGAAACCAAATAAATTTTTTAAAGGTAAACAAATGTTAAAATGTCCAGTTGTATCAATTATATTAGGGTAGTTGAAATGATTCCAACTAGTATGTTCATATCGGTCAGTATCATTTTTTGTAAAAGAAATGTAACCTTTTAAAGTGGTAGTAATACCAACATTTCTACACCTATCAACAACTTTTCCTCCAATTTCATATCTTGCTTCATCAAACATAAAGGCAACACCATTATTTATAAATTTAATTGTATTACTTACTGTATTATCTTGATTAACAATTTTACCTTCAATTAATATAAAACTTTCAGATGGTAATGTATATATATTTTGTGTTTGAATTGGAAACCTTATTTCATCCGATAAAGATATTTTTGAGCTGGAATATGGATAGTAAGAATGAAATTGCTTCGATGTAATAGTATCATCATTATAGAGCTCTTGTCCAATATGTAAAATAGAACTCATTTTTTAAATTTTAATTTAGAACTTTAAACCCTAAAGATTGAAGAAATTGTTTATTTTCAGATGTTAATCTCATTACATTCACTTTCTTACTAAAGTTTTTAATGTTCATTTTCTTATTTATAGTATTTTTATTGATATTTTCATAAGAAGAAACAATAAATGAATTAGACCTATTATATCTAAAAACCATCACGAATTTACTATTTATTTAGAATAGATTTTAAATGTAACCTTATTGTGATCAATTCACCATTAAAATTAATTAAATTGCCACTTTGGTCAACTATTTTAACTATAATCTCATCTATATAGTTTGTATTGATTGGTAAATAAATTAAGGTAGTGGGGGAATTTACTATTTTTTCACCTGGAACAACAAGTGGGTAAAATGTATGTAATATGTGAGTCTCTTTATTATCAGCATGTGAATTTTTTACTAAAGAACAATCAATACAAATTGCATTCACATTTGAAATATTAATTGGATTTTCTGATATATGCTTAATACCAGCATAATAAATTTTTTTTTTAAATCCTAATAAAGAACCAATTGAATGTTCTTCATCAAAATGAATATTGTAAACCGATTTAATTTCACAATGTAATGTATTTAGATTTGCTTTAATAGATAACAAATAATCTTTCTCATTCTTTTCTACTATCTTTTTCCTCTCTTTTTCTATAAAATGTGCAATATCTTTTATTTCATACAATCCAGGATCAATTGCTATTTCATAGATTTTATTGGTATGTGTAAATTTCTTTTCTAATGTAGGTATAGAGAAATGAAATTTGTTATTCTCTTTAGTAACATTATTAATTGTATGATAACTAATAAAATCAACTAAAGCCACAACATTTATATCTGATTCATTTAATATTAAAGGTGGTGAGAATTTACAACTTAAAATTGATGAACGATCTGAGAGTAAAATTATATGATCATTCATTATGATTAAAAACGAACAATGTTCACATACCAACAACACCAACATTAATGATTTGATTTTATTAAAAATTCTTTTTTATATATGGTTTTAAACCTAAAATTGATTATAAAAATATTTAAAATTAAAAGATATTGAATATTTATTAAAATTTTATTGGTAAACAAGTTAAACTACAAAATATGTAAACTTTCAATTTTGCTTTTCAACTTTTGCTTTATCAGATGAACCAAATCCATTATCACCTCGTTTTTGAAAGGGGCCTTGTCCAACACGCTCCATAACATATGGGATGATATTTTTCTCCAAAATTAATTGAGCAATTTTATCACCTCTATTAAAATATGCTCTTGTTTTTCCATGATTGTACAATAAAACCTTAATATTTCCTGTATAATCTCTATCAATAACACCAGCACCAACTTCTATACCCATATTTAATGAATGGCCGGAACGGGATGCAATTCTACCATAACAACCATAAGGAAGTTGAACTTTTATTAATATATCGATTAATTCACGAGCACCTGGGTCAATAGTAAAATCCATGGGTGTTATTAAATCAAATCCAGCACTTAATATACTAGCTCTCGTTGGTGAGAAAGCCATTTCTGATACTCTCACAATATGTAATAATGGGTCTTCAGTTGTTCTACTAGTTGTCATGTTTTTTTTTTTAATTTATATTTAAAATACCTTAAATAAAAACTATAATAAAAAAATAAATTTAAAATCGAATTATAACTTACGAGAAATATTTCTTGGTATATAATTTCAGATAATTCTTATATGTATATATTGAATTCTTAATTAAACTGAAAAAAATTTCAAACTGTAATGAATAGAACCATTAAAAAATTATATATCATTTAAATAACACCCCCCCTCCTCTTAAATTAAATGTCACAGATTTCTTATGCGCATAATTTAAATTTAAATTTAAATATCATGGTGTTCTAAAACAAAAATGGAAAGATGTTCTATGTTATTTCTACAGAATTATTTAAATGATCTCATTAGCCTAGTGGTAAATGTAATGTATTTGTAGGTAAGTAGCATTGATATAGCACAGGTTCGAATCGCGCTGCAGTCACTAGATAATGTTGGTCACTTTTTACTAAATAAATATTTCAATAAATACCCAAAATTACTAATTAACTAATCAATCAATCAATCAATTCTCCAATAGCCCAGCCCAGCCTAGCCTGGCCCGGCCCAGCCCAGCCTGATCCATACCGAAATAAATTCGATTATTGTATATGTACAAGAAAAATCAATTTTTCACTAGTGACATCTATTGGTAAAATGTTACACTAGTTTCTAGTTTTCCTTTTTAAATTTCTATCCATCACCAACACCTTTTCTTAAATCTCTTCTACAATACTCTGGAGATGACCAGCCTACCCTGGCCTTGGCTGGATAAGTCTTGTATGCGTACGTGCGTGTGTGTGTGCGTGCGCGCCTATGTGTCCATCACCAACAAGGAAAACATCCCTCATACCCATACCGTGATGAATGCGTGTGTACGCGCGCGTGCTCATATACAAGACTTCTTCTGCAGCGCACCTCTTGAAGAAGTTCTTCTACTTTTTCTTGGTGGACCGTCTCCTTCTGGAGATCATCCCCCTACCACACCCTTATTGAATGGGCCCTGAGGATGGATACATGCCATCACATGTGACTAGGAATGTCTTACCGTGTACAAGACTTCTTTTGCACTTCTTGTAGAAATTCTTGTAGGACCTTCTGGAGACCCCCCTATTGGATGGTCTCTGCTGATGGTATGTGCCATCAGAAGCGCCATCGGGTCACAGTATCACCCCAAGATAACTACTTATATGAAACACTTTAATTAGTTCGTCCGTTCAATCCTTTCAGCATAAAGTGTAAAAAAATGTGTTTAAATGTAAGTATGTAAATCCTATCTAACAGTTTACAAATCTAATTAAATATTTTTTTTTCTTCCAATTCTTCCGAATCCATCGTCCATTCTCCAGATATCCTTTTCTTTTCTATAACGGTCAAAACACTTTGTTACAAACTGTCTGCCTTAAATCCATACTAAATTCCTATTTACCATAAATTAAAATAGTTTATGTTTATGACATTAAGTCTATTCATAATAAATATATTTAAATAAAAAACTTAAAAAGAGTAAACGGTAATTACTATTTATGTAGGTATAAATTAAAACATGTGGTTACGTTTTACTTTTAAGGTTATCAAATAAGGAAAGTATGTACGATCTACGATAATACGAATAGTTCAAAATACCTACAAAGTGATCCCGAATCATCTTATAGTAGCACCATCTATGAGAGAATAATTGAATTAAAAACATGCATGTCTAGATTTTTTTGCACTCTGTATATATTTATAAGTAAGAATATGCGCATTCTCTTATAGATTTAAATTTATCTCAAGTTATAGTGAAATATGTTTCTGCTTATAGATTTTTTTTGGTAACATGCATATATATATATATTTAAAATTAAATATATACGTTGTTGTCAAATTATAAATATACACACATTATTTATATATTAATGAGCTTATTTTTCAATAAGTTTCTAATTATTTCACTGTTCTTATAAATAAGTTTGTGTTTCAATAAGTCCTGAACGGCACCTCATACTTACCTCCTACTTTTTAAAATATATTTTATTATTGAAAATGAACTTATTTAGAATGGCAGTTCGACGAGTATTTAGATATTTATAAACACAAACAATTAAAATAAAATATATATTAATAAAAATATATGTTAATTAGAACATATATGAAACAGATTACATAGCCATTTGCATCTGATCAGATTAAATGGGATCTGTCAAGATGATAGAACACGGCTGTATTATAAGAGGTTTGGAAAGTGGAGCTCTGGAGCGGGAAATAAAACTTGGCGTCGCACATGCCATAACCGACCTTATGACAGCGACACGGATTAAACTCGAACTACGTACTACTTTTTTGTTTAATACTGTTATTCGAATTCAAACTGAAAATCGTTTGTGATATAATTGTTTTCGTGTAAAAAATAATAATATTGTGAATAATAATAAATCATACGATAATCTGTGAGGTAATTAAACACTAATTATTTATATTACACCTTATTTTAAACAGTACAATGGACAATAAATTCAATACAAGAAATATTTACAAATTTAATTATTTATTTATTCCTGATCCCCAGATGGTCAAGAAATGCGCTGTAATGGGGTGTAAACCCAAGGAAAAATGGGAATTTCCATATTTTCAGTTCCTACAAATCCCCCTGAACTTCTGGAATGGCAAAAGAGTTTAAAAATGATTTTAAATTCGAAAGAATTTTTGCGAATTGCATTTTCGAAAAACCGATATAATTAAAGAAAGAATGTATAAAAATGAAACTGGTGAAATTATAGGATCGGTATTATTTTCTTAGTTTCTCTATCATAATTACTTGAAATACCTACAATTCCGCAATTTCCAGGATCCACTAAAGAGACCTTCTTTAGTTTCTGGGGCAGTTCCTTTTATTCCAATTATTGATTCGCCGAAGAGATCCGCTGATACTGTGGCAATCTCTTCCTCCACGTTGGGCCATAATTTTGTCATCAAATTTAAATGACACTTTAGTTTTCTCTTTGTTTCAAACCAAAGTAAATGAAACAGAGTAACACTCGTTGATTGCGATAAAAGAAATTTTTGCCTCACATAATGGCTTCTTAACATACAACTGTTACGGGCTTTCAATAAAACCCATTAGCAACTTTTCTTTAACAGTTGATGATTCATTGGATTCTCTGAAAAAAACCATCAATTATTTTGAAAAATCTAAAATCTGTCCTGGTTTTAACTTGATAACAAACGTAGAACGATCGGATCAACTTTCCGTTGATAATATGGGTCAATCATTCCCTTTTGTGCCCGATGATTCTGTTAGAAGATTGTTCGATTTGCCACTATTGTGCTAAAGCCTCCAGAATATTAAATTGTCGTCGAAAATCCGTAAAGTCCATAGTTTTGACAAAAAAAATCGGCAAACTGCAACAAAAAATATATAAAAAAAATAGCAAAATTCAAAACATAAAATTAAAAATTAGGCAAATTAAAAAGAACTACGAGAAGGCTTTGTTAAAAAATAAAGACACTTTATTGAAAAATATCGAAAACCTAAACATCACTGAAAATGAAAAATTAGTATTTACTGAAATTATTGCCGCTACCAAGAAGAAAAGCATGAAGGGTCGTGAATATTCCGAAAATTGAATTCTCTTATGTATGCTGTTGCATATCAGGTCTCCAAGTGGATACGCATTTTTAAGAAATTCAAAAGTTCTTCCTTTGCCAACTGCCCGAACACTACGCAATTATATAAAATTGATGAATTTTTCTACTGGCTTTGACAACGGTTTCTTCGTCTTATTCGCCAAAAAGATTCAAGAAAAACCAATTCGTGCACGTCATGGAATTCTCATATTTGATGAAATTCAAGTCCGAGAAAGTGTGTCCGTGAAAGCCTCAAATTTAACTTACATTGGTCTTTCGGATTTTGTTTACGGGAAATCAGAAGAACAGCCTAAACCCAATAATTTGGACAATATGGCAAATCATGGCTTGGTTTTTATGTTTCAGCCTCTTGCAGATACTTATTCTCAGCCAATTGCTGTATTTGCCTCAAGAGGTCCTGTAAAAGGTATTATTTTTATTCATGTAATTGATAGTCTTTTGCATTACCACTTAATTGATGTCATTTTCAGGACAACAATTCTAACACAGTTGATTTTACAAGCAATCATTTTGCTTGAAAAAGCAGGCGCTAAAGTTCATGCGATTTTAGCTGATGGGGCTCAAACTAATCGCAAGGTCTGGTCTCTTTTGGGTGTCAGCGGAGTCAGAGCCAACTTTCAAAATTATTTTGCCCATCCTGTTTCATCCAATAGGAAAGTATTTGTTTTTTCCGACACTCCACATCTAATCAAATGTATTAGAAATCGTCTATATGACCAGAAAATACTTCGAGTAATGATTTGTCGTTTTTTTTGTGTGCTTCTTTTATGTTATATAATTTTTTCTTATCCATTAGCTACATCCTGACGACAATTTAATAAAATGGGACCATTTTCGCATCCTTTACAATGAGGATCGAAAATTACCTGGTAATTTGCGAGTGTGTCCGAAATTGACCAATGCCACATTGATCCTTTAAATACTTGCAAAATGCGAGTGCGATTGGCAACGCAAGTATTTAGTCAATCTGTGATAGCAGGGCTGAAGTTTTATTCTTCGCGTGGGGTTGATGGGCTGGAGGATTTTTAACGAAACGGCCATGTTCTGTTTGTTGTTGGATCAGATGTTCGATGCGCTGAATAACAAAAATCCAATAAAAGGATTAACGCCAACGTCGGAATCATATCAGGTATCTTACCTTTATATTTTCAATTTTTTCATGAATTCACTTAATCTACAAATTTACAACAGGTTCTAAAAGCAGCTATCAAATGGCTCAACGATTGGCAGGATAATGGACAACTTGCATGAAACGGGGATTTTAAAATAAACCATATGACTCGATAGAGGAGTGAAATTTATTCGACAATTTTTTTTTATTTTCATATTAGCCCACTTATTACGGAGAAAATGAAGATTTTCCAAAGCACTTTTCAAATCTACGGAAAGTTTACTAATCGGCAACGCTTTCGGCTATTGGTCTCTGTCTTACGCGTTAAGATCATTATGTTCATGCACACTCTTTCGCACAAATTAGTTGAGCGCGTAAGTATTTGAAATTCAAATTCAAACAAACCGGGAACTTAAACAAAGTGCGCTCCTCTGTCGAACCTTGTTTAACTCAGGGCTCTTTATAGCCGGGAGGCGTGGTCTATTTGCGAAGTTGCCATATTGCAACTTTCCGTAACCTTGAAAATTTCGACTTTCAAAGTCAATTTTAGGGGCTTTACTGAACTTTAAAAAAAAATTGATGAATAAAACCACCCCCAATTTAGGGTCTATTTTCAGAATCCGTAATAAAAAAAATTCATGCAAGTTGTCCATTGCGATCGGGGTCTAATTAATGATAGGGAATTCCTCACCAAAACCACCGCCGAAGGACTGCGAGTGACTCTGAACTCCACCGTTGATTTGTGCCACTATCTTCTAGAAAATTTTGATTTTGATTATATATTAACTGGGAGACTAAATCAGGAACCTTTAGAGGTGTTTCAATAGTTTCAATTCTCGCGCATCTGCAATCATTCGTAAACGCGCCTATATTAATTCCTATACATTTATCCCCTTACGTAAATTGTACGGAATTCTTTCAGAAATTCTTCGGGATTATTAGAATGGCTGGTGGACAGAACGATAGCCCCTCAACACCGACGTTTTTGCAATTATACAAATTGCTCTCCATATACAGCATGTTGAAGCCTCCGAAGTATGGAAATTGTTCCGTAACGTCGACTGAAAATGATCCGCAAACGATGTTTTCCATTGCCGAAATCAAATCCATTTTTGAAAACAGCGGTAACAAAGTCGACGCTTACTTTAAAATAAGAAATTCACTGTCGAATTTGGTGGAGACTACTGAGTGGGAATGCGACGATATAATTCCAGTGGATGCCAAATTTGCTGAAGCTGTGGAATGTATTATCTACTGCGTAACGGGGTACCTCTGCAGACAAATCAGGAAACACACCAAATGTACGATTTGCTTAAATGCCATCATTATGGACGGAGTGGAATACTCACGGGCAGCCGAATCTCAATTGAGTAACATCAAAACAAGAGGTGGATTAATTCATCCAAATAGGAAGCTATTTGAGCTTATTCAATACATTGAGACAATACAATATCCTCAATGAAATGATGGCATTTGGCGGAGACATTGTGTCTTTTCCCTGCGTTGACCATAAAGATGAAATGGTCTGTTTCATTGTCAGGTAATTTGGGGTCTTTTTCTTCATAAAACGTATTTATAGGTATATCTACGGAGTAATAATAAGTATTATTTTTTATAGGTATTATGTTCTAATGAGAATGCGGCAGTATACACGGCAACAAAATCGGGACAACGCTGGAGTGAGTAACCATAAACGAAAAGTTGCGAAGTTTTACAAGTCCTAAGTAAATGTATACTTACTCTAAATTGGTAAAGACCCCTTTTTGAAATTAATAAAATTCACTAATTATTGATTTGTTTCATGTAACAAAGTTGTTTATCCTACACGTGCCGGTATCTACTTGCGATAGCTGTCTGGACGAGAAACACACGAACATATTTTCAAAACGCACTCGAGGAAATTGCAAATATTATACGTTTTTATTTGGTCAGCAACCAGTATCGCAGGAGGGGTTTTAGTGGGTATTACGTCCATTATAGTGAGTCCCACACTATTTGGAGATAAACTCTTTATTTGTGCGTAAAGGCATTTCCCCTCCTTTATAAAAAAAAAACAAATTCAGGTAAAAAAGTATAATTATTATAGGTAGGTAGGTTTATGTTTTATTTGATCATGTTTCCATAATTATATAATTTTAAATACAAATTTGTTTAGGCAATCTACTAGGTATAGCATTCCGTTCTCGATTCAGTTGAATATTTTCGCTTAATAGAATTTGGACATTTGGTTATAAGGACCTCAAAAAGAACATGCAAGTTAGCAACTACAAACAACGTTTTTTTCTAACAATATGTTTTTTCATTTAGATGAAAATTCATTTTACTATTTTTAAAATAAATGTGTATAATATGTAATTTAATTAGGTTCCCAACACATTGTTATTCTTAAAACTGTATATAAATGTATTTAAATAATTAAATAAATGTATATTACATTCTAATTAAACGTTATCGTGTACATATAATAAATTTAAGTTTTTAAAATTCAAATTATTCGTAGTTCGATTTAAATCCGCTCTGTATGATGTCTCTGTCATAAGGACAGTCATGGCATGTGCGACGCCAAGTTTTATTTCCCGTTTTTAACGATGAAAGCGGCTCGCTTTCCAAACCTCTTGTAATATAGCCGTGTGATAGAAACTATAGAAGAAAACTGTAAAAATTAATAGTAAATAGTGACATCTACGATCATGTACAACAACTATTTTACAAGTAAAAAAATTTTTGTCGGGAAAAACATATTTTGATCGTGAGAAAAATATTTTGTGTGCGAAATAGTAGATTACATACCGAGGCCGAAAAGGCAGCATTACTGTCGAGAGAAAAGTTTGAGCACTAAGGCCGTATCATGTTAACTTGTAATCCCCACAAACTCTCATTTTTCCATTCGTTTTTGGCACTACGACCCCAATCGCTGTTTTCTATTGGTGTTATGATTCCTTGTTCCTGCAATCTGTGCAGTCTCCAGTTCCAGTTCGTCTTGGTTTATGGAAAACGGGTGTCGCCTCCTGTTTAACTACAAACATATTTTTTGGTGTTTAAATCTGCCTAACTCGTCAGTAAAAACTTTGTTCATGAGCTCGTTTACTTTGCCACCGCGTTCAATTTTATTTATCATTTGAAGTCCGATTCCAAACGCTCTTAAAAAGTCACGTTCCGCCAAATTCTCTTTTTGTTTAAATCTTTGCATGTACTATGTTGTTAGAACTACTTTTGTATTGATTGTCAATTACTTTGATGCTGCCGCCACTAGTTTTTGTGTACCTTAAAACTCAAAGCTGTCTTCCATTTCAACGATCGACGAATAATCTAATTATTCAGCATAAACGCATTTTATTTAAACCACGAAAATTAAAAAGATCATTTTACCACGTATAAGAAACAAACACCTTTCACCACATAGAATTTTACGGTTTTAGCGGCGTTATTTAACTTTACCTCGGAATTAATATACCCGACCGTTGCGAACATTTGCTTCTGAACGTATGTTTTCAAAGTCAAATTGTCTTTATTTAACTCCCGGTTTTTAAAATAGTTATTATATGTTGTTTCGTTCATACACGACACACTCGCTCCGCAATCTGCTTCTATCGTGAATTCTTTTCCTTCTAGGCGCACTTTAAATTTAAACTCGTTTTAATCGGTGTTATTGTTCATGCTAATCATTGACTCGAATCTATTTTCCACTGTCTTTTCTCTGTACTTACAATTTCCCTTATCATTTTTATCGCATACATTAGATCTTTGCCTTTGTTTACTTTGACCACAATCTTGATTGAACTTTTCTTAGTAGCATCTGCGCGGTTTTGACCATAGGTTGACCTTCCACTTGGAGCACTTCGATCTGGTCGATATTCTCTGGATATTTTGTGGACTTCCATCAAACGCTGTACTTTTGATTCCTTCTGCATCGCCAGCTTCACCATTTCGTTGGTCGTTTTCATCGTCCTTTCGTCGCATAAACAGTCCATCACTCTTCCTGGCTGCATACCGGATACCAATTTCTCCTGAATTATTGAGTCCAAATTTGCCATCATATAGATGAGTACACATTAGACAGAAGAATCGAAGATGCACATTCCTTTCATAAAACGGAAGCGATACTTTGCACCCCACTACCATTATAAGGTTCCTTACCTTCATTACCACCTTAACATCATTACCAAGGCATGATCACCAGCTTCATTCTTTTGATGTTCTCGTGTATAATCTCCCAAATGGGTAAAACCATTACATTTTAAGGTCCTTTTATCAAATGTTATTCCTGCACATAGTTTCATCTCATCTATTAAAAGGGTACCTCAAATATAATTATATTAGTATATAATTTAAATTCAAGTAAAACTTCTCTATCACCTCTCCTTTCTGTACTAAAATTAATGCTCCAATTCATTCGCTATTATTTTAATAATCATGATCTAAAAACTTACCTCTTTGTTTCAGAACAATGGGTAAAGTTTCATTCAGCTTCAGCCCTGTAATGTTTTGATGACTTTTGATTTGGATTTGCTAAATCGCGGTCAAATTTAAATATAGTACAATGTAAATAAAAATTGTAAATTGTAAATAAAAAGAACCTACATGGTGTTATTTTTTTTAAATCCAAGTTATAAATTGATTGTTGAGACTGAAATGGCTAAAGAGGAGAAATTAAACAAACTTTTGTGGTGAAACTCAAATAAGAAAAATTTATTGTACACCACAAAAAAAATTTACAATAAAAATTAATGACTGAAGAAAACTTAACTGTATATGTAATTAGTTAAATTTGGTAATTCAAATAATTATTAGAATAAGAAAGAAATAACAAGAAAACTCATTCTATATTCAATAATAAATAAACGGAGAAAAATCTAGCATACGATATGATTAAATACACGACATTCAATACCAATTGTTATAACGCAAAAACCACCTAATTTAATAATCCTTTTTCAGTACTCACACTCATACATCAACACACTATAAAAATCATCAATATCATAATAAAATCACATAATTAAATAATTATATCAAGGAAAACCAACCGAATCACACTATTAAATAGTAGGACTTCCGTCCGGTGATCAGTGGTTACAGTTCATACAATCACCATACAAAACGGCCTATTAAAGATTGTAGAACGAGAGATTTATTCATATATAATAATTTTCCCGCGCAGTGGAAGATCACCTGCAACATACGGGGACAACATGGATGAAAGGTACACAAATAGGGAATATTTGTCTTATAGGGACTTTGCATCCAGTTTACAAAGTAAACTATTTAAGAAATCTCCCATTAATCGTTACCACAATTTCAAGTCACATTTGTAACGAAATTGAATAAGAAAATAACAGCAATCGATCGCATCAACGATTGGAACGACTATTCCATCGGCCAAGCATTGACAATTGAAAGTCACTTAACAATCGGAGTGTCCAATCAATCGCTATTATAACAAATAGTTTTATGAAAACAAACATGTGGTAAAAATTAATAGAGAAGCTCCGTATGGGCCATCGTCTCGGGCAAGACCTGTTGTAATTAGACGAATCATAATGGCTAAAAAATAAAGTACAATACAAACACAAACATGTCCTTACACACTTGTGAGTACTGAGCGCAATGTAATGGTATAATTAAAAATAGCCACTCATATACCGTAATCGACAACAACAGGTATCGAATTTACGATTTTAAAGAACTTGCGGAAACAACATGTATATTAAATGTAAAAAAATGATCAACATTTGTAAAGGGAAACCGGCACACAATGAACAACGACATTTAAAAAAATCTTTCACTGAGTAACATTCTTCACGATAAATTTACGTTAAAAGATCAACAAACACAAATAAAAGAATAGGACTTACCTTAGAATACAGCAATAACAATTAGATACACACAATTTTATTTATAATATTAGAATTTTATTAAGAGCACGCTTTTAGTAGTGTCTGGAACTTAACGTTCTTGTCTAATGATTCGGGTTTTCCCCCTCTTGAGTTCTCGTGCACTCGACGCATGTTTCATTTGCGCCGACTCCGATTAGTTCTTAAAATTGATGACAGATGTTGGGATAGTTATCATTGCAGCCCAGTGACTATATCTAAAGTTTGTTGCATTTCATCCACAGTTGATATAGAGCTTTGAATTTAGTTGAACAACGAAATTTATTTGTTATCAAGTGAAACCTAGAATATGAATCAAATAGTGGTATAAAATAAAGTAATTGATAAATGCATGCAATAGATTAAGGAATACTAACTTTAATGGACAAATTCCCATCTAGAATTATATTTTTCGTTGGCTGAAATAAATCATTCTGAAATAAATGAAATTTGGTCCATCGTTTTGAAGGTAAGTCAAAGATTCTTATATTAATTTTTGTGGTACCGAAACTAACAATAACAATGAAACACTTTTTGTTATAAGTACAACTGCATATATATATTGAGTATTTAAATATAATTTTCTAAACAATTAACATTTACAAATAAGGAACCAACTATCACTAACTGACTAACTGATAATCTCGTCAATCGCTATCCCTCTCCACGCCCACGCTTCTTATCCATGAATCACTTTTATTCCGGTTGCCACATCCCTTCCTTTCTTTTCAGTTTCAGTGGGAGTACCTTGGTACTGGAAGAGTTCGATTTATCTGGAAACAAAATATTATTAGGATCTACGTTTTCGGGGTGTTGTACTATGTCTGTGGTTGGAGGTGACGCTGTCAGTTGATTTTCTGCCGGTGTATTGGGGTTTGTTCAATTTTCAGGGGCGTTATTACTCGTACTTGCTGTTTCACAGTCCATGGGGGTTGGTAATTTCTTATGATTTACGTCTAACTGTCCTTCCCTCTTTATCGATAACTGCTACTTCGTTTCCGTTTCTTTGGATTAATTCATATTCCGTGTTACCGAAATTAGTTGTTAATTTGTTTGGAAATGTAACATCCTTCAGTATTACCTTATTACCAATTAAAAAGTCATCTTCTTTCGCATTTCGAGTGCCGTCTTCTCTCACCTTCCCTTTTTGTTTTTTTTTATACGGTCCTTGTCGGGTGCCTCTTCGTCCATTTGTTCACAGGTGATTTTGTTTAGTAGTTCTTTGTGGTTCTTTGTATTTATGTAGGCAATTTTTAGTCTTTTTACTAGTGATCTATTCATATTTTATACCTCTCCATTCGCCTGTGGCCAGTATGGGGGTGTTTGTATTAGCTCAATGCCACTACTTTTACAAAATTCTTTAAATTCGAAACCGACAAATTGTCTGCCATTCTCTGCGCGAATGGACTTTAGAATTCCTAGATGGCAAAATATATCTTTTAATTGGGTTATCACAGTGGACAATGTTTTTAAGTGGACGATATACTCAAGGCAGTTTTTACAGCTTGCCAGTATGCCTTCAAGGACTCTCTGAAAAGTTTCTGGTGCGGAATTTACCCTGAACATCAACCTTTTATTACGAAACATGAACCTATGCGTAATAAACGTTGTTATCTGTCGACATTCTTTGTCCAGTTTCAATTGGTGGTACGCATTAGCTAAATCTGGCCTCGAAAAGTACTTTGCTTCCCTCAACTTGGTCATGAAGTCATTGAAAGTTGGTAGTGGATATTTTTCTCTTAAAATTGCCGCATTTGCCCCCCTCATGTCAACGCACATACGAATATCCACTACATAGAATGATGTTATAGTTTCTTGGCCTTTTCCTATCCTAACAGTTGCTTGAAATTTCCTTTTAGTTTTCAGCGATGATTTCGAAGCGTATGGTTTCAAATCGTTATTAGAGTGTTTCACCGAATCCCAAATGGTGGCTTGTTTTTCATCTAAGATCCTCCAGTCACTGTCATTAATAATGTTTGCTTTATAGCCCGAGTCTATTAACATGACTATATCTAAACCAACCCACTCTACATTTAATCAAATAGTCTTGTGTTTTATCCATTTCTTCAGATTGAGTTTTTCTATTGATTCGGAAACATCCCCCTTTTTGGTAGTCATCATTTTCGCTGTCAGTGTCTCCTTCACCAATACAGTTTACTTGGAAGATTTGTTTTCTTCTTTTGTCGCCGAACTTGGGGTTGGAATCGGTTTTTCGCTTATTGGATTTTGATTTGCATTTTATCGCGAAATGCCCCAGAAATCCGCATTTGTGGCAAGTTGCCCTTCGTGCTGGACAAGAATGATCATTTCCAACGTGGCCACTTCTTCCACATCTGTAACAGGTCACTCTTGATTTTTAAATATTAAATTTAGTTCAATTACCTTATCTAATGGGCGTTCTTTTTCTAGCAGTTTTCTTTTTAAATCTTCAATAGCCCAGGAATCAATCAATTTATCTTTCAGGCTAATGTCGTTTGCCTCCTTTTCGTCAGTTCCGAACGAACATCTTCCCGCCTCTTGTCGGGTTCTCATAAGGAACGATTTGAAATTTTCACTGGCTTCCACTTTAATATTCCGAAATTGATGGTGTCCGAACGTTGAATTTTGTTTCGGTGCAAAATAATTGTTTAGTTTATCTATTAAAGTTTTATAAATGTCGTTATTACCTTCGTCGTTCTGTTCTTCTATTGCACCCGGAAAGCTCTACGCTATTTCTTGTAGTTGTGGACCTCCGAAATGCAACAATCTATTTCTTTTTCTCTTTACATCCACAATTTCCTCTACCTCCAAGAAAATTGAGAATGACCGAAGCCATTAATAGTCATAGAGGCGGGGTACTAAGACTCAAGGTCATCATATTTTCAAAGTCATAATACGTCACCGATGACTTTGAGTCTGACCCAAATGACCTTGAAACAGAGTCATACGACGTCACAGATGACCTTGAGTGTCTCAAGGTCATTTGGTTGACTTAGGGTCAAGGTCCTGTCATTACATATGGCTTAGAGACAAAGTTAATGTTATTTTGAACGTCATGACCATGAGACATGCAGATAAGAGACAGACAAGTTTTATCCTGTTTTGTAAATTTGTTATACAACATATTTAGTTAACAATAAATTTGTTATTCAATATTATTAGAATTGATCCAACTGTTGTGTGTATCATCAAAACCCATCCACTTGTCAAACACTGTGTCCCTGCGTTTTTTTTTAATTTTTTCCACCAAATACACATCATGATAATTGGTTTTTAGTAATTGTTCTTTGTAGAAAGCACCCATACATTTTCATTTTGATTATCTTTCAGCAAGTATGTTATAGGATTTGTTAATTTGATTTCTCGAATAATGAACACTTCAGGTGACCAATTTGGATTGTATTTTTTGTCAAACACTCCACGCACCTTTGAAATGCGCACATAATCACCAACTTTAAGTTTAGAAGATTTTAAATCAATTATTTTCATGTTAATATAAATTTCATGAAGTAAATATTGTTCAAGTTTCTTTTTTGTAACATCTGCAGGTTTCATTTTAATTGTTCGATCTTTTGTCTCATTGTATTTTTTTAAAATTTTCGGAAATAAAGTTGTCCACTTATATGTTCCTTGTATGTTGAATTCTTTCCACATCCACTTTTTAATTGTTCTATTAACTCTTTCAACTATAGACGCCTTTTTTTCACTAAAAACATTGTAATGATGTACATTGTACTTTTGTGTAAGTTTCTCCATTTCTTTGTTGAAAAATTCCTTTCCTTGATCCGTTTGAAGATTTTTAGGTGTTTGTATTTAAAAAACTTTTTCCATATTTTTGGTAACCTCTACTACACTTTTGTTTTTCAAAGGGAATGCCCAAACACACTTAGAAAAACAATTGATGACAATCAGAATGTATTTGTAACCATTATTTACTTTGGAATATGGAATCATTTCCACTAGTTCTGCTTGAAATAAATCATTGAAAGATTTAATTATAACTTTTCTTCTTTGGAAATTAATTCTGACTGGCTTATGAATTTCTTCAACAATTTGTCTTTTTGTATCTGTTATATATTTAACCATACTTATGCAATAATTTTGGCTTCTCTCAGCTCTTCAATTATAAATGTAATTTCGTTTTGATGTCCGGTGTGGCCTGCCTCTTGTGATGCCAATTAAATACGTAATCTCTCAACTAATTCGTTTGGATCATCCCAGTGGACGTAGTTAAACGATTTCTTATAATTATTTGCGTTTACTAATATACCTTTACCAGTTACGTGTGGTGCAATAATTTGTTTATATTTTGCCAACCTGCTACCGGCAATTTGTTGATTTGACTGATAGTAACGACGAGCAGCATTAGTGTTTTTTATAATTTCCACATACGACTGTTTGTCTTGATTATTATAAATGGGGGAGGGTTTCTTTTTAAATAGTAATTCATATAGACCTGGAGATCCTTTGTATCGTTTTCTTTAATAATTATATCATTTCCATCAATGATTACTTCTTAATTTCCAATAGAGAATTTTTCATTTGTTTCATCATGTCGAATACCATATTTATGATCAAACTTATTTGTCTTATCATACATTTCTCGTATATATTTTCTGCTGTGTTTATATCATCAAAACTATTAGCAGTATTTTCCTCTTCCTCCCATCTTCTTCCTCTTCTTCACTATTATAACAAGGTAAAGATTTCAATAGAGCTTGATTCTCTAATCTTAAATCATTAATGTCATTTTCTATCTCTTCCTCCTCCTCCTCCTCTTCCTCATCAACACCGTTGTCATTTTCTCGTATTTTTTGTTGTCGTGATAGTTTCTTCTTTGTGGGTTTTTCTCTTATAGTTGTATTTGTTGTTCCTATTGCAATTGATTTATTGTTTCAAATTTCGCTTCGAATATTTTGCATGTGTTTAGTTATTGGATTAAACAATAATTCATGTGCACTTTCACTTTGTTTTAAGAGAGCCAATTTTTCTTTTACATTTTTTCGTTTTTGAATAAGTCTTTTCTTTTATTCTTCATTCATTTTTTCACATACATGCAGCACAGTCGTCACACACATACACAACGTTAATATAAGAATGAAATCAATCTTCTAACGTTATAAATTGATCAAATCCCATTCTATAGCGACCTTCGTTGAGATGTTCATCTTTAAAAATACCCAAAAATCCATATGGTATTTTCCAACAATATGAGCATATGTTTTTGAAGTTGTCAAAGGACATGTCAGTTCCAACATGATCCATATAAATATGCTATAAATTTAATTCATCTTGTTTGAAAAAAAGAATAACATCTGCATATCTCTTATTAAATGCTTCGGTATCTTGGGATATGTTTGACACACATAAAATGAGTCTATATGTTGATGTCGTCCCATTTAGATGTATTCTCGAATTACTTGTTGATTGTCACATGCGACATTATCAAAGATAAAAATTGAGTTTGGTTTCGACTTAGATGGATGTACAATATTGTCACTTGCATTAAAGGTATAATAATTAATTTCTTTTATAGATCTTAATAGTTCTTTTAAATATAAATATTTCGGTTAGTATAGAGAACGCGAGTAAACGTACACATTTTTAAATTTCACACCATTTTCATGTTCAATCAATGAAATCTTAACATTTGTCTTGCCACAATTCGATGGACCAACTATAATGCACCGTACAGTTGATGTGAATAGTAATCCATGTATACGATTTGAAGTATAATGATTTTGCAAATCGTTATTGTCCACTATTAAAGAGGTTTTTTGTTTATGAGTTTTAATTTTATTCATTTTTATTATGTTGTCACGCACGCAATAGTATCTCTTTCTCTCTCTCTTTGTTACAGAGCACTTTCATGTATTCAAATAATATAAAAACTAAAAAGAAATGTGTTGTTGGTGTTATAGTCAGTTTTAGTTTGATGACAATATAGACACATAATATGAAATATTATTTAGGATCCGGTTTTTTAAATAGTGCAATAGATCGGTTACCATTTGATCTACATATACCTGGTTAAAATTATTGTGGTTCTGGTACAAATTTGGCTAATCGTTTGGCACATGGTGATAACGGTGTAAATTCTTTGGATGAAAGCTGTAAATTCCATGATATTGCATACCATAATAGTAAGGATTTAGGGAAACGCCATCAGGCTCACAATATATTAGCGAAAACAGCATTAAGCCGATTCAAATCGCGTGAAGCGTCCATTGGTGAAAAGTTGGCAGCATTAAGTGCGGCCGGTTTAATGAAAGCCAAAGTAAAACTTGGTATGGGTTTAACAGAAAATAACCAACAACAACAACAGCTTGACCGCAAAAATGTTTTACAAATATTTGAAAAAGTAAGACAGAATGCCCTTGTTGAATGTACGTAATAGTAAACCAGTTCTTCTAAAAAATTCAAAGAAAAACATATCTACAAAATCAAGAACACAAACTAGAGTTTACAAGAAAAAAAGTTCTGCAAACCAGCAGCAGCAGCAGAAGCAAGAATAGCCCAAGAAAATTAAAGAAGTAATAAAAAAGGTTAACAAAAACAGGTTAAATATAAGGGAATATGAAATGATGAATTAATGGAAATCGATGATAATTTTTCCAACAACGATAACGGTGGTGGGGCGGGCGGCATCAACAAGTTTGCTGCTCAAGAATCACAAACATCCAATAAAATTAATAGAAAACGAAAAACCAATTATGTTCTGATGAATGCAAATGGAAAAAAATCAAAAGTAAAAAACGATAAAATGAAGATAACATTCTTGATAAGGGTATAAATAGTGAGGAGCGGCTCCGAATTGCTTAGTATAGATTTTATTGTAAAAATGGGTAGAACAACAAGAAGAAGTAAAAAAAAGCAAAGCACAAAGCAGTCTAAACGAAAAGTGAAAAAAAGAAATATTAAAAGTATTAAGTTAGGAAGAAAGTTGTAGAAAGTAAACCCAAAACACTTCGTGAAGCTATTGCATTGGCATTGAATGCTACAAGAAATTTAAAAAGTCAATTAAAACAACAAAGTGGTCGTGTTATTAAAATTCCTAAAGGTGTTTTGCCTTTGATTCCAATTTTTGCAGCCCTATCAACTATGGGTTCACTAGATGGTGCGGCTGCAGTTGTTGCAAAAGCTGTAAATGATGCGAAGACAGCAAGGAAACAATTGGAAGAATCAAATCGTCATAATGGAAGCCATCGCAATGGGAAAAGGATTATTTTTAAGGCCCTACCAATCTGGTTTGGGAATTTTTTTACGGCCACCACAAGTAAGCGGAGCAGAATGGAGCGGCGGCCGTCGAGGCAGTCAAAAGCACAGCAAAAGAATATGATAATGATGCCGAAACTTTTAGATATATTACCAAATGGACCATTGACAAATGTAGATTTATTAGAGTTTACAAGAAAATTAAAAATTCACAGTTTTCGTGGTGTCTATAAGCGTGATGCAATGCCAAAAAAAATTAGAAGCTATGAGAAAGAAATAATAAATTTGGATATTTCAACTGGTGGTGGTCGCCATTGGATAGTTTACAAGAAATTTAAGAATAAAATAATATATTTCGATAGTTTTGGAAATCTTCAACCACCACTAGAGGTTATGTTATACTTTAAATCCAATGGATCAAATGTAAAAGTTCTGTACAATTATAGTCGTTTTCAAAAATTTTATACATTCCTTTATGGTCACTTATGTTTATTATTTTTATATAATAGTATATTGTATTACAAGTGCAGAATAAAGTTCTTTATGTGCGAGTGTTTGAGTTTGTGACTTAAGCGAAGCGAATGTCGCAACAAACACGGGCACATAAAGAACTGTTTCTGCACGAGATAATATACTATACTTTATCTACGACCACACAAAATCACTAAAAAATGCTTGATTTTTCATAATTACTAAGTTTGGCATTAATTTTTCATTTGCGAACTGAATGACACATGAATAATTGCAGAGATATTTTTGTGATTTAAAAGTAGAATAATTGATGGCGTACATATTTTTCAAATGTAAAATTCAATTTTTTGGGTACACTGGAAAATATATTGTTTTATTATTCAGTCTAACTCTTTTATAAAACAAATAAGAGAGATTATTTAACGTTACATGTATTTTTAACCTATTTTGTAAAGAATTTTTTGAAAAAGAAATGTGCATTTCAGAACGCGCCATCTTTGAGTAAATAGTAACTATTTTTCGAGTAAAGACATGACTCATGGTTTAACCACAGATTATACAGATATTGCACTTGGAAGGAAAAAAGATAATTTGACTGAGACAGAGTTACACCCGAATTTAAAGACTCGTATTAGTTCGATTATTTGATTTGAAAAATAAGCTGTAATTTCTTGTTACATTCGGTTTTGAAATTTGACATATAATCAGCTGTAGCAAGCGTCCACCATATTTGCTCTAAAACGATAGTCCTCTCTCTGTCGGAATCTTGCCTCTCTCTCACACTCATTGGTTTTATTGTTAGTAATAAAGTGGTGCCAATTTTGTTGCACCCCAATTTAATTCGCGAGGTCAATCGACGGCTGCTTCCCACTTGAAAGGTGCCGACACAGAGTGCAGTATCTGGTAGAATAATCTGTGGTTTAACTAGAAACACAAAGTAAAAGTTTAGGCATCAAAAAGCCGTAGAAAATGCTATATTTGGATAGTGGTCGTAGATAAATAAATTTCTTCTACCCAGAAAGTATTTAGTATTATTTCAAGTGCGTTGTAAAATAGACATTTTAGACATCAGACAATAGACATCATCAACTTTAACAAAAACAATTTATCCACCTTTAATAATAAACGAAAACGAGCAATGGGAAATGGGTAGGCGTAATTTTTTCTCAAACAATTCCATACATAATATCGATGAAAGTAATAATAAATTTTATTTTGGTGAAGTAGTCATAAATATTTCTAATGCTGCTTATGAAGTGAAAGATATTGAAAGAACAATTAATAATTATTACTGTGTTATGATGTCTTGGGTTGTAGGAGTGTTTAAGTAAAAACTGCACCAACTATCTGAATAGTGCCATACGCGTTTCGCCCAAATAATGGGCTTCCTCAGTGGCTGAAAATTTATTAAATTATATATAACATGATTACATGGTGAATACTGTATACATTGTTTTATAATAGAGAAATAAATTTTTACCTATTCTTTTGGCTGCGTTGTGTTGATATTGGATGTATAATTGTCACATCGTTCGTCATTTTTTGTATATATGTATTGTGGTTGTTTTTATGTTAAAATGACTAGAATTGTGGATTAGATTGTGGTTGTCCTAAAAGAGAGGGATTTGTTTGATTAATTAGTAATTGTTTATGTGTGTATATTACCTTTGGTATAATTGTATATTTAATTTATTATAAGTATTATTTCTCACTACTATTTCTATCACAGATTTTTGTATACGTGTCTTTCAGCCACTGAGGAAGCCCATAATTTGGGCGAAACGCGTATGGCACTATTCAGATAATTGGTGCAGTTTTTACTTAAACACTCCTACAACCCAAGACATCATAACACAGTAATACTTTCAAGGAGAAGAGAACATACATGATAATTAATAATTATATTCAAAGTTTTGTATATAAAGTGGCAGTGGCAACAAATACCAATAATTTGTGAGTAGTGTAAAACAGCGGGGATTGGCGCAGTAGTACATCAAACGTCCGATAGATGGCGCTGGGTGGTAGTTCCCGGCGGCGGTGGGGTTGAAATATGGGAGGAGGAGTTGGGATGGGTTAGGGGGAGTGGACAAAGCATAGAAGTGTGTTGATAGGTGTTAATTAGCATAAATTTGTATAATTAGCATAAATTAGCATTTTTGTGTTGGTGGGTACTGCTAATGAGGGAAGAGAGTACTGTATATGGTAGGTGGAGTATTGGATTTGGGGTTGAACTACCACCACCACCGCCACCGAGCGGCGGTACCGAGCGCACTCTTTCTCTCTCTCACACCTGTGTGTAGGTATGTGAGTGTGAAAAAGTGAGGAAGTGCATCAAGTGAAAAAAAAATGCATTGGCGCCTGTATTATATGCAAATTTTTAAAAGGTTAAGAACAAGTGACCTCTATTCACTTGTTTTTTTTGCACTAACTTAATGACACACGCACATTATGTAATTTACATATATCGTTTTTGTTTCTGTGTGACCGTTAGTAGAGGTAAAAAAAAACAAAAAAAGATTGTTTTAATATTTTTTTATATTACAGTTATATATAAATATTATTGTACAATATAAGTACTCCTAAATGGACAGAAATGAATATGGCAATATTTCACATCGTCTTCCAACAACGTGTCAGCTGACAATTGCATTGTTGGCATTGCCACCACAACTTTTATTTTCTTATCCTAGATATTCATACTGTATGCCAGTATGGCCATTTCGCCATACCACTCATATCATGTAGTAGAAAATATATATATTAAAAATATTGCAGTAATTGGTAACAATAAATTTAAGTATAACAATATAAGGGAATGTACATTTTTTGTGAAGAAATCATTTTTTCAATGAACATTCTAATTTTACCATGTTGAGTTTCCATTTGATTTAATATTACATCATCATCGTTCTTATGGTTTGACGTATTATTATTATTATTACTTATATCACCTTTGTTGCTGATGGAGCAGTTCTTGGAATTGTGTAAGAAAAATCCATTCCAGTGTGGTGTGTGAAGGTACTTATTTTCATGTGTAAATATTTTCACCTTATAGCGTAATTCATGGAGTGCCAGTTGTGATTCCGTTAAATCCGTCTTCATTACATCCAATTTTCCATTATTTATTGTAAGTAATTCTATTCTCTTCCAATTTTGAGGCCAATCGTTACAATTTGTGTGATTTTGAATTGTTGTTGTTGTTAAATTTAAGAAACAAATGAATGCATCTTTTGTGTTTTCCAACTGTGAAACTTATAACACGTTTCGTTGCACAAGTGTTAGAAATAAAAATATTGCAATGCTGCTTGTTTCCATTTTTTTTTGTTGTTGTTGCAATCAGACTGAAGATATTGTGAAAAAATTCCAACTTATATACAGATAATACACAAACACGTGCTGCGCATGCATATTGAGAGATTAATAGTAATAACTATTCTATAATATTGTTCTCTCGCAATTCCTCAATAATGGAATTTATTTCATTTACATGAGAATTATTACCAGCCGCCTGGGATGCCATTAATAAACGTAATCGTTGTACAAGTTCATTTGGAGAATCCCAATAAACCTATTCAATGGGCCTCTTATTATAAGTCATGAATAAATTGTTATCAGATTTATTATTATTTATTGTTGTTGCTGTCGCTGCTGATTTACCATAACCCGATCCATGTTTTGAAGAGGAAGCAGTAGTAGGTAAACGTAACTTTGTTAATGTTTCCCTATCCTGTTGCTCTTGCTCCTTCTTTAGAACGTCCACAACAAGCGGTTTTATGGTATAGCGATACTTATCACCACGATTGCCCACAATCTGTTCATCGTTCATGAAATGATTTTTGTGAGCACTAGTAAACACTACAAGCTCTTTGAAATTTCTCTTATCGTCCGATGTGATCTTATTATCATCAGGTATGGTTTTCATTAGTAATTCAATCATTCCAACAGTGAGGGGAAACTTCATTTCATATCTATCGGGATTAGTTACTGTTATTGCATCATCATTGAAATTTAAACGGCCATTACCAAAATGCACAACATCCGTGGACCAGAGATATGGAGTAGGGAGATTAGGCATCAACCTGCGCAAATGGGAAGATATTGAAGTCCTCCATTTTCTACTCGTAACCGGCAACCTGCTAGTGTGAAACTAAAGTTTTATTGAAAGTTACTAACTTTTAGCGGGTAAATTGAAAACAATGCAAGTTATCTTTTTCGAAGCTGCCGGTACAAAGCTGTAGGAAAACGCGTCCAATTTCTGCGAAGGTACAACGCCAGGTTTAAGATTTTTTTTATTATTATTTATAATGAAATCATCATAATTGAAGTGCTCGCTACACACTATTTTATTGTTTGACCATTTCCAATTTTTGTCTTTAATGTGTAGCGCTAATAGCCACTTTTCTAACAACGGAGGTTCACGAGGAAATCTAAAATATCAGTTAATAAGATATGCTTTGTAAATTTCTATTATTTCTTATGTATACTTACACATGAAAAGCAATATTTGGTGGCCGAAATTTTTTATTATTTTTACATCGGGTCACCTGACACACAGCCATTGTAAAAAACAATTATACTTGTATTGTACGTCCAAAAAGTTTAAAACAAAACAAAACAAACACCCGTTGAATAACTGTCACTAAACGTCAAAACGATAAATAAACAAAAGAAATGAAAGGTCGAGTAGAAAATGGCGGACACTATGCCGTCTCCCAAAATTTGGATGCGCAGTGGTCGAAGTCGGTTCTCCCTTCTCTATTTCTCTGCCGTGGACACATCATGAGTGAAATAATGTGTATCAAAATCATTGTTGGTACTTCGCATTCTGTCCACAATGTATTGTTGAAAGATATCGGGGAACTGATCCAAATATTCCATCAATCTCTCATCGGGAATTCTATGTTGTGTTGCATTCAAATCTTGTATTGAATCATCGAAAAAATAACTTTCTTCTACCGACGGCAGCGGCTGCTGTGGCGGATGGTATACAAAACTCCGTTCAGCATGTGATGTATTAGGAAAACGTTGTTGAATTATACTGCGTTCTTGTTGTTCTTCTGTTTGAGTACCGAAATTAGTACTTTGACGTGTTCTAGTCTTTTTTATGGTCTTTTTTACATCATGATGAATATCTTCTTCATCTGGTAATGGTTGTTCCTCATCCGGCTCCTCCTCTTTTTTCACTTTATTTTTTTTCTGTTCGTTTTTTAGTAATGCTTTGGGTAATATATTCATCAAGGGCAAATAACTTTGCGCAAGGTTTTCTTGTGTGGAGAACTGTTCTGACTTTAAGGCATCCAATTTGGCTTTTACAATTTTTCTAGCCTCAATTAGTTCTTTTACCACCTTTGAATCCATCATGTGGGTGTTTTCTCCCCGAGAACGGTATTTGTAAAACTGAAGAAATAAAGTGAATGTATTAAAATTATATATACATATATGGTGTTTTTTTTTGTTTCATGTTAATAGAAAGTGATCGAATCCCTTTCTGTAGCGTCCCTTTGCTATATCATCATCTTTTGATATAACTAAAAATCCATATTTGTCATTGTTCCAACAAAATCTACACAATTTAATGAATTTACCATATTCAAAGTCTGTGTTCACGTGATCATTGTAAACATGTCGTAAATTAGTCTCGTCTTGCTTGAAAAGAACGAGAAGGTTAACATTGTCACGTATTAATTGTTTGGAAATTCTACTATAACTTTGCGAGAGATAAAATGAATCGATTTGATTATGTCTACCCATTCTAAAGTATTCTCTTATCACACTCTGCGGCCCACACGCCACATCATTAAATATCATTATAGAATTGGATTTGGCATCATTTGGTAACAGTATTTCATCTGTATCTCTAAATTCATGGTAACCAATTCCCTTGATTGGTTCTACAAGTGCCCTCAAGTACTTGTACATGGGTTGATATAAAGATTTAGAATAAATGTACACATTTTCAAATCGCAAACCATTTTTATCCTCCAATAAATTTAGCATAACACTCGTTTTACCGCAATTTGATGGTCCCACAATAATGCAACGAATTGTATTTGGAAGAAATTGTCCATGTCTTGATCCCATACAACCGCCGCCACCACCACCACCAGTACCTGATGCCGTTAATCCACACGCATTATTCGTTTGTTGAAGCCAATTATAATTCTTTCTGTTTAACTTTTGTTTTTGTTCAATTAAACGCATTATTATTTCGAAGAATAAAAAACACACTTTGTGTTAAAAAATATTGGTTTTCACTCTTTTATGTGTGTAAGTGTGTACGCGCGGGGGTGGGTCGTTATATATAAATTGAGAAGTTAATCAACACATTTCATTAGTATGCAACCATTTAGAAGACTAAAGGGTGCTATTCAATTTACACCGTTTATATTATTTCATATAAATATAATAAAATGATGGTAATTTATTCGAATGCAATTAGTCGACGGAAAGTTGCAGAGCGGAAAGGAAGCGTATTTTAAATAAATTGATAAATAAATTACCAATTGAATTACATATTCCGGGCTATCAATTCTGCGGCCCTGGTACTAAACTGCAAAAACGCCTAGCGAGAGGTGATAAGGGTGTGAATGCATTGGATGCAGCGTGTAGAGTACATGATATAGCATATTCTCAAAGTAACGACTTATCTGAACGACACAAGGCTGATCAAGTGTTGGCACAGAAAGCATTTGAACGGTTAAAAGCGGGAGACGCGGGATTTGGCGAAAAAGCCGCTGCCTTAGCCGTTATTGGTAACATGAAGGGAAAATTATTAACAGGCATGGGACATCATAGCCGTACGAGGAGGAGGAAAATAGGTGGAAGTAGAAGAAAAAAAGTCGTGGATCAAGAATTAAAATGGGAAAAGCAATATCCTTTTCAATGGCCATGAGAATGGCACGAAAGAAAGGCAAGAGAGGAAATCTTCGCAATATATTTGAAAGAGTTAAAAAATCAAGTATTCCCCGCGTATATCCAATACCTACTACTACTGCTAGGAAATCTGGTGGATTTTTACCACTTCTTCTAGCTGGATTAGGTGCTTTGGGATCATTGATTGGTGGCGGCTCGGGAGTCTACTCGGCAATTCAAAAGGCGAAACAAGCACAGAAAAATCTAGAGGAATCGAAACGACATAATGAAAAAATGGAGACTATTGCTATTGGAAAAAATGCTCAAGGGCAGGGTCTCTATATGGGACCATATAAACGTGGTTTAGGCCTATACATAAGACCCTATTCAAAAAACTAATTAAAAACTCACTGGCTCGTCCCTTAACTAATTATGACTTTATGAAATACTCGAAAAGTATTCCACACTTTTGAGGTGTATTTATGCGCGATAAATTACCACATAAGATTAATATAAATGAATCGGGTGTAATAAATACGGGTTCAGATAAAGGACCAGGAGAACATTGTGTTGCTTATGTTAAAAAAGACTCTTTGGTTTACTATTTTGACAGTTATGGAAATCTTAAACCGCCACTTGAGTTGGTTCATTATTTTCAAAGTGGACAAACCAAAAAAAAAAAAAACAAAAAAGCCGACGGCTGTAGTGATAAAATACAATCATAAACGTTATCAAAAGAACAATGCAGTAAACTGTGGTCAATTATGTCTTCAATTCCTATATAAAAGTTTTAATATGTAATGAATGTCTTTAGTGTACAAAAAAAATTGTAACAGTATAGGTGATAATTATAATAAAAATAATTATGAGTTTGTTGCTATTTGATAGTAAACAAACGGAAATAACGATTCACCATTTTCCACCGATTCAATTGGAAAATTATGATGTCTATGTGTTGGGATTAACTAGTTTCAAGGTATTCAATTCAATACCTAACATAGATGACACAAATAATGTGTTCAGTGTGGGTGGACATGATATTAAAATTCCAACAGGTTCATATGAAATCCGCGATATAGTGCAATTTTTACAAAAGTCCATACAAGAATTAAAAATTAAACATCCCACATTTAATTGTTTTCTATCAATTCATGGAAATGTTAATACACTACAAACGGAAATCAAGTGCAGTCACAATATAGACTTTAGAAAACCGAATTTGATATCATCACTATTGGGATTTGAGAATGTACTGTTGTTCGCCAACAAAAGACACATTTCCACAAAACCCATAAGTATATTTAATGTGAACACTATACGAGTGCTATGTAGCATTAGTGAGGGATCATATCATCATGTACCAAATCACATTATCTATGATTTTTTCCCCACAGTACCGCCAGGATTCAAAATCAATGAGACCCCTCAAAATGCTATATATCACTGAGAAAAATGTTTCATGTTCACAAATATATATTTATAATTCGATTCGATTTATATTAGCGACCAATAAATTCATTTATTTGCTTTTGTATATTTATGACAAGAATAAAATTTATTAGTGAAATTGTATATTAAAGGTAAATAATTATATGGCATTTGCACTAAGTACAGCAGTTATTTGGCATTAATAAATGTGATATTAAATGTAAATGAATAAAAATATTACTCTTAATATATAATGTAATAAGAATAATCATCAGTAATATACTGATTATTTATCATAATTAAATTTTTTATTTATAATAATCAAAATAGGTATCTATCATAAAGAAATTTGCTTTCCTTGTAAATTCAGAATATATTGGAGGTAATTAAACATTATATTTATTACAATAAACTTTTATTGTCCACGTAAAAGTAACAAAATGTTGAAATAAGGTAAATTCTACAAATTTAACAAAAAATCTTATGCGTTACACAAACAGCAAACAGGTACATTAAGTAGGTACAACGTCTTCTAGTAATATATGTATGTAGCTAATGCCTTCTAACGTAAATGTATCAAGAAATATATAAAATAATTCAAAGGCCTGAATCAAAGCCCGACATTTTATCTTACGACTCCGTAGACAAAGGGTTGGTTAAACGAAAATGCAGAAGTTCGTAATTATCTACGAAAAATTCAAAAAATAGTATGAAAATTAAAGTAAGGAATAATATTCAATCGTTTTGTAGCAATTCTCTCGATGCCTGTTTAACAATTTAATTATAAAGATGAGCAATTAAAAAAAAAATAAGTTCTGGCAATTACCCATCGAACTATAATAGAAAAACAATACATTTTTTAAAAATTGCTCATTTTTAGAAATAACTTATTAAATAGGCATCGAGAGAATTGCGACAAAACGATTGAATATTATTCCTTACTTTAATTTTCATACTATTTTTTGAATTTTTCGTAGACAATTACGAACTTCTGCATTTTCGCTTAACCAACCCTTTGTTTCTGGTGCAGTGACTAAAAATGTCGGATTTTGACCCATCTCCTTTTAAAGAAACATAGAAATATAGTTTTTATTAGAAATAGTTGACGTAAAAAGATGTGTGTGAAATAAAACATCACATTCAAGAATGCATTTTTTTAAATTCGTCAAAGAAATTTCATAAGCATAAAAATGTTCATTTAAGCTGAGTTTCATATTCGTTATAAATAAAACATATATCATTATCGATATTAACAATTATATGACTTATTAACCCAAAAACTGGTAACTGTTTTTCATCAACGCAAATTGTATCACCTACTTTGTAACAATATTCATTTATTTTAAGATTATTAACAGAATAAACTTCTGCGTTTATAAAGTGTGAAAAACACGACTGATTTGATATTGAACAATAATTATTGAAATCAGACACAATAGAACTTATTAAAAGTAAACAGGTTTTTTCAAACGTAACTTCCTTTTTAAACCCTTTATTAATACATAAACGATGAGCAAATTTTAATTGATGTTTGATAGCTAAACTATGAGTAATGTTTACTCTAGAAGCGATATTGTTAGCACTTAGCTTAGATTGTCGATGCTTAGATTCGTATCTCAATGACGAAAAGTGTTTTATGGGACCCACGTTTCGTATAATAAAAGGATAATGTACTAAATTGTGATATTTTGGTTTTAAAGGAGAATTAAATAGTGTCATGTATAGCAAATGATGTTTTTCAATTAAATTTTCTAATGTAGTTATGTCAGAAGAACGTACAACATCGGAAAGCAAAATATCCAAAATTTTTCTGAGATAAGTATAGAGTTTCCAACATTTATTCTCTTGGGGAACCCATGGCCCTAATATAACACCACAACAGAGAATTAATGATTTCATTTCAGCACACGACATATTAACTTTTTTTTTCCTTAAATTATCTAAGCTTAACACAGGTGGTTTGTTGAAGTTTCTACCGTATTTAAAATATTTAAGGCTCTCATTAACAAAATCTATTGAAAATAATTTGTCAACGACAATTAACTGATGTAATATTTCGGTCATATCATACATTCCGACACCTTCAAATATATCGTGTGAAATATCTACTGAATAATTTTCTGTCAAGTGAAAAGAGCTTATTGAATTAAAAACGCATTCTTCTTTTATTCCCGTTTGACTAATATCATTCAGTTCTAAATCACGTTGATAATTTTGAAAGGTGCGTAAAGAAGAATCATCTTGATTTACTTGTTTTTCCGATAGAGTACGATTGGTTTTACAAAATCTACAGAAATAGTTTGCTCTAAAACTTTGAACAAACCCCAACATCTGAATCAATCCTAAATTATCCCCTAAAAGTAGAGCTAACGAAAAATATATTTGGTGTGATTTTTCTCCAATATTAATTGTTATTCCTTCCGATTCAAGAAAGTTGCATTCGTCAATTAATTTTGAAAATACTATTTTACTCCCAAAGTCTTTTAAATCTGAGCTATGAAACAAAAGCGTGAGAAAATTATTTTCTAATTGTGATCTTTGTGTACTTTGGTGTGTGTACTTTGGTGGAATGACGGGTAAAGACCAATAAAAAGCTCCCAACTTATGAATTTGAGAATGAGACCCCAAAGGATTTTCTGTCTCGTATTCATCAAAATAAACTAGAAGCGGTAAAACTATAGCATCTGTTTTAAGTTTTTGAATTTTATTTTTCCAATATTGTCCCTGAAATATATGAGTAATAACGTCTTTTTCAGTGTTTAGTTCTTCTGCATATACTAATACATCATTCAATACATTCGGTAATTGTAAAAAAACTTGTAAAATTTTTTGAATTGGTATATGTTGAGCTTTATAAGTTTGTGAAGTGACAGTATTATCTTTTAAGGTATCACAACGTTGGCCAACTATGTATTCCTCCGGTGCAATATAGAATTGAGACTCTTTTAAATGTTTAAATCTAAGGTATTCGGTGCTTAAACCGTTAAATAAATTTTGAATTTCGGACAAAAAATCATTCAATTGCTCAAAATCATCGTTTTCTATTTTATATTTATCTTTAACTTTCACTAACACTGAATTTAATATATGCATCGGATTTGCTAATAATTTGTTTATATTATTAATTACGTATTGGACATCCTTTCTTGTTAAAGTATTACTGGAATACATTTCAGTAACAAATGTTAAACTGTTATTTTTCAGTTCATTTTTAAACTTTTCATAGTCTTGTGCTATTTCAAATGATAAATTTAAATTTGTTAAGGAATTGTCCGGTACTGGTGATTTGTTTAAAAAAACTGAAGAGTGTTCAGCTGTTACTAAGTCGCTATTACTTTCAGGTTGTTCTATTAAACTGTTCACAACATATTGTCTAGTTTTCGGACCACTACTTGTAGTTCGTAAGTGTTTTGTATTAAAATGTTTCTTAAATGATGAGAGTGAAGTAAAATCGCGAAAGCATTGGGGTTCATTACAAGAAAATTTGCTATTATCTCGTAATTGATGAATTATTCGAAAATGTGTTACAAGAAATTTTAAACTATTAAATGTCGCATTACATAAATTACACGAAGGCATTGTTAAAATAGTACAAGTACAAAAATAGTAACAAATAAAAAAAGTCTAGTCACTTTTTAAGTTTTTGCAGGTGAAAATTTATATCGGAAATCACGCAAGCTGTAGATCCCACCTTGTTGGTGACTGTGTTCTTAAATACCATTTCTTGAATGAAATACCATACATGTTTACATTCGTTGGGGTATTCCAAGTTAAGTGCATGAATACTTTTGTAAAGTAGTTCCAAACATCGAATGCTGGAATCACAGGTATACTGATTATCATTGATCTCTTCATCAATATGAAGAGATAAAATGATTGTTCGTTTGAATTTTCGTTGCCCAAAATAACCCCAAACGGTTGTAAAGTTAAACCAAACGATAATAATTTCTTCTTTCGCCGTTCTACAACTTCAGCAATCTGTGCAAATGTCTAAAAAATAATGCATTAATGAAATATAAAAAATATAATTATAACAATAGTTACGTCGACTCTTAAGAAAAAACTTTCTTGAACCTCAGACCGAGATGGACGCCATATTCCTTGTTTTTTACCATTTTTTACCGTAACAGGTGAAAATAAAAGAGGTAATATTTCCAAAGCCTTGGAAGACTGATCTAAAAAATTTTTTAATCAGGAAAATGTATACAATATGCTTTTTAATACGCGAGTGTCGTTAAAAATATTTGTGTACTCTTTGCACATATATGTTCTCTGAACTAACATTGTGGTGTCGCTCATTTAAAAATATTAAAGTTTGTCCGTTTTTTGTAAAATTAATACAACCAATATGTTTAGAGAGAGTGCCAAAAAAAAAACTTAACACTTCGTGTATAAACATACCCTTAATTTCAATATTTTTCTCAATTAAACGTCTTTCACATGCTTCCAAAATAATTGCTTTCGAAACAATGAGCCATTCCCTATAAATTATGTCAATTTTTTCACTTTCCTGATTAAAATCAGATTCCAACTGCAACATAAAAAATTAAATTAACGGAAATATAATCAACTATACGAAAAATATACCAATTGTAATCCACTAGCAAGACAAGCTTCCTTCCTTAAAGACAAGCAAGGAAAATCGGAATAAATAGATTCCAATTTATGGTCTTTGTAAAATTTTTTTCTGAATGTATAAGTTTCTTCCCAAAAACATAAAACTTTGGCAAATGGTTCAATTGCTGCTTTCAAAAAACTTATTTTTTCATCAACTTTTTCATCTATTCGTGGTTCAGCACAAACAACGTTCACATTTTCCTTATTAGAGTTAGCTAAACGTAAAGCCCCCTTTAAGTTTATATATCTTGACCATAACTTGCCACGGGTCTCAGCACTCTCTTCTGGAAATAAGTCCGCAATTTCTTGTGCTGCTTTGACAAATTGCTCAGTTTTAATCCTTTAAATAAAAAAAATTAATAACAGTTATGAAAAAATATTATTTTCTTACTCTATTTTCGAGTTATTAAGATTTTGAGTGTTTATTAAGGATGCCACAACTATTTTGGCAATTTTACATCGAAGGTCATTGTTGAGTTTGCCCTTATTAGCCAAAATTAATTGTCCTTCAGCAGATGTCTTTAATAAAATTTCCAATGGCTGCAAAATTTATAACATTAATAATTGTATAACCGACATTTATTAATTACGGTATAATATACCTTTTCGTTAGCTTTTAAATGTTTATTGGTTTTGTTGAATGAATTTGATTCTTCGCTTGGTAATGGACGTTTTTCTGCTTGTATATCGTTAGAATATAAATTGTCCGAAAATAATAATTTATTTAATTCAGCTTGAGAGTCAAGAACCAAATCATTCTGAAACTGTGGTTCAAATGAAGGCGAACTAATGCTCAATGTCGCAACGCTATCTGTATCGGGGGTAAAATTAGATAACTAACCTAAAAAAAATATTTAAAAATAAAAAAATTATTAAGTGTACAACACTAACCGAATTGTAATTTGGTTCCACTCCCTTATTGGCTTTCCAGTGTTCAGAATATTTTTTTTTAAACAATAATCGATGACCACTTTTAGATATCAATGAGTGGATCGTTTCCGTATCCAAAATTTCAAAACACTCGTCGTCAATTCCCAGCTCTAAAATCAAATAAATCATATTCATATTTTAAGTAGTTTCAAACATTGTATACCTTCAAAAATCGAAATATAAGAGCTAAAACCCCATTCTCTTAGTAAAAATTGATACCTGTAATTTTTAAAACAGCCAAATATACCTGGCCCTGAGTTATTAAAGAAGTAATCAAAAACAACATAAATCAAAATCAGGTGGAAAAATTAGAAAGAAGAAGAAGAAAGAACATAAAACTAAACAAACTTAGGAAAGACAAAATCAACAAAACCAACAACACAACAAACGTCCGACCAAACAGTGGAAACAAATACACCAACTTAACAAACCTCACATTAACCACAGAAGAAGAAAACCTACTCAGTAAAGGGCACAAATACGCAACAAACACAAAGCACCACATTGAAATAACGGCCATAGAACTTGAATGCGCAATAGAACAACACCCACAACAAGAAGAAATAAGGAACAAATGCATCAATTTTATACAAAACCACAGAGAAACAAAACAGGTACACAACAAAAAACATTAAACAGAAATTAGACGAAAATAATATTATAGCAACAAAAGCAGACAAAAGTAGCGAAAGAACAATACATAACAAAGCTATTCATGTCCGAAAACAATTTTCCTTAAATAAATAACAACCCGCTCAATAAAATTATAAAATCCACTAAACAAATAATTAAAGACACGAAGACTACACTTGACAAATACACAAACACAAAAAACCTAATCCCAATGAACCCCAAACTTCCTGAGCTTTATGCATTACTAAAATTACACAAACAAAACATACCCATTAGGCCAATAGTAACTTTCACCAACACACCAACCGAAAAACTTATCAAAACAATAAATGAACTCTTTACTAAAAAACTAAACTACAAACCAACACACACCATATACAACTCAAAAGAACTAACTGATGAAATCCTTAACATAAGCCTTCCACCATCCAACAGCCTAATATCCTTTGACATTACAAATTTGTACACTAACATACCAATAAAAGAGACATTAAAATTAACAAAAGACATACTCACCGAATATTTACAAGACGATACAGAAACCGAACATATTAATAAAATAATACAACATTGTACTTCTCAATACATATGCAAATTTAATAGCAGTATTTATAAAATGGAAGATGGACTTCCCATGGGTTCGCCACTATCAGGACTATTAGCTAATGTATACGTAGACGACATTGAAAACAAAATACTTAAACTACTTGACTCAAAAAACATAATACTCTGGAAACGATATGTAGACGATATACTATGCATTTGGACCGGAAACAAGACAGAACTCCACGAATTCCACAATAAAATCAACAAAATAGACGCGAAAATACAGTTCACAATAGAAATTGAAGCAGACAAGAAAATAAACTTTCTTGACCTAACTCTGACCAAGACCAATGGCAAAATCGACTTTGACATATACAGAAAACCGACAAACACAAACTGCATTATCCCACACGATTCACACCACTCAACGCAAAATAAATATGCAGCAATTCACAGTATGGTCCACCGAGCCCTCAACATCCCACTGACAAAAGAAAATAAAACAAAAGAAATCGAAAAAATAAAAACAATTGCACATGAAAACAACTTTCCAGAAAAAAGTATAAACAAAATAATATGGAAAACCGAAGAAAAAATCATTAGAAGAAATTCTAGAAATATTATGGCAATTTGTGATTCTTCTACACTTTTCACGTACATTTTTGTTGGATTTCCAGGTTCGGCGCATGATTCAAGAGTGAGTTAAGATATATATTTTGTTAATTTTAGTTATTAATAATATAAAAGACAGTTTTTAACAGTAGTGGTTAATGTAACGTTTCTTTTTGCAGGTATTTGAAAATTCTTTATTATTTAAGGATATTGAGCGACATGGGGCAAATTATTACTTTAAAGACGATTCAAAAATACCATATTATTGGGGATAGTGCCTTTAAATTAAGGAAATGGCTAATTACACCTTATAGAGGCGATAATTTATCTCGAACTCAAACGTATCATAATTATCCTTTGAGTTCTGAGAGAATAAAAATTGAACATGCGTTTGGTTTGTTAAAAGGAAGATGGAGAAGAATCCAATATATAAATACATATAATATATGCAAATCAATTGAAATTGCAACAGCAGCTTGCGTTTTGCACAATTTCTGTTTGTTAAATAATGATTTATGGGAGGACGTGTTTGTTGACGACAATATTAATATCGGTGAACATAATTCTGAAAGAGAATCTGCAGAAGCTCGTTTGAAGAGGGATGAAATTGCAAATGTTTTATTAAGAAATTAAAAACAATAACAAAACTATTCAATAACAAAATAAAAGTTTTATTTTTGTACATATATGTTTGTTTTTTTTTATAGATTCAGGTACAAATTAAAAAATGTAATTTCAAATAACAATATAATACCTAAAGTAGGTAAATTAACGAAAAATTCTCACTAACATAACACAATCTATCATCTAACTGCAACTTCATCGAACTGCAAATCAAATTAATTAGAATCACTTCTTTCTGAAATATTCCGCTTTCTTTTAGAACGTCCGCCTAACGCATTTTCCAAGATGTTCAGAAAACGATCTGTTTGTTGTTCTGACTTAGTTAAATGTTCTTTTATGAACTTAAATTCTTATAAACGGGCGTTATTTTGTTTTCGAAGTTCTTTAAGTATAAAATCCTCTCTATTTGGTTTGATTTTTTTTCGAGGGTTTTTTAAATCGATCGCTATATGATGATTTACTGGTATTAGGAATTTCATCTGTCATATCATTTAATCCTTGTTTATCAACATTAAAATTTTCATTTTGATTTTCCTCTGCTTTAGTTTTACTCAACCTTTTAGTCGATGGATTTATTGTCGAAGTTATGGGTATTGATGGATTTGATGTTGATGCTTCTTCAGTAACCAGCGAAGTACTCGCCGTATCCACCACCATTATCGCCCATACAAAAACCATTTTTTGAAGCGCAGAGGCTAAATCATTCCACAATTTTGCTTTTCTTGTTTTCTTATCATCAAATAGTTTTTGAAGCCGTTCTCTTTCTGCTAACAGAAGTGAGGTTGCCCTAAGATCATTTTCTGTGGGTTTTTTCTCGTCCATATACATATATTCTATCGAATTATTCGAGACAGATTCGGGTCACCATTAGTCGAAAACTCATTGGATTTTTCTTGGAAATGTTTCTTTGAGGAAATAGAGGCCATCAACTTCTTCGGTATGTTAAAAAAAATTATAACATAAATTTTTCAAAAATTATAGTATGTAACCTATGGAGATCTTGGGAGTAGTTTTTTAAATTTTTCGGTTCATTAACTAAAAAGTTATGGACCCTGAAGTTAAGAAATTTTCGAAAAATCTTGACGAGTTCAAATCAAATTGCATTTTTCTCGAAAACGGTGCGTCGTACGAAAAAAAATTTACAACCCCCATATGAAAAAACAAAGATGGAAAGGCGCCCCCTTGTCAAAAAACCATAGAAATAGAAATAGAAATAGTTTATTTGCCATCAAAAACAGTTACATGGTTTGTCACAAAAATACAGGTTTATAATAAAAGAATGATAAAATAATTAGTACGATACAAAAGACATTTTAAAATCAATTAGTACGGTACAAAACATTTTAAAAGCAATAAGTAAGATCTGAGTTTAAAAATTCATCTACTGTATAGAACGCTTTCTTCAGTAACATCTTCTTGCAGGAATTTATAAATGCTGGATTTGGCAGAGTCTTTATTTCGTTTGGGAGCTTGTTATAAATTTTGACACCCCAATAGTCAACAAATTGTTGTGTTGATTTCTTTAAGTGTATTGGTAGCTCCAAGTCCTCTTTATTTCTAGTGTTAAAGTTATGCCGGTCTTTATGTTTTTTAATTTTATCCAGATTGCTTTTAATATATTTAAGACATTCTAATATGTATAAGCAAGGAACGGTAAGTATGCGTTCTGTTATAAATTTTGGTTTACAGGAAACCCTTGGACCAATATCACATAGTATGCGGATTGCTTTTTTTGCTTTATAAATATTTTTGACGAGTCCATAGATTGCCCCCAGAGTAATATGCCGTAGGTAAGTATACTGTGCACATTAGAAAAGTAGGCTGTTTTCGTTACTTCATAGGATGCTACTTTTTTAATTCTTCTGAGTAAATACAACGTTTTTGACAGTTTGTTACAGGCGTTTTCCACATGTTTGGACCAGTTTAGTTGCGAATCTACGTCCACTCCTAGAAACTTGACTGAGGTTGATGGGTTCCGTGCATTAAAGGTAAGTTCTTGTGTTTTATTTGGGTTCAGTTTTAGTTTGTTGGTCGCAAACCAGGTTATAGTTTCATGTAGAATAGCTTGCTTCTTTACTTCTACTTGATTTTTTTCATTTCCACTGATGAGTAGAGATGTGTCATCACAGTATAAACAAGTATAAAGCGAGTTTTCGACATATATATCATTTATAAAGATAATAAATAAAATTGGACCCAATACGGATCCTTGTGGAACTCCATATTTGACCCAACGGCTGTTTGACAATTTTTCATTCCATAATACTTTTTGGTTTCTGTTTGCTAGGTAGGATTGCAAAAGTTTGTATACAATGCCCCTAAAACCATAATAGTGTAGCTTCATCAGTAAGAGATCATGCGGCACTGTATCGAATGCTTTACTTAAATCAAAGTTAACCATTTCAATGACATCTTTGTTGTCCATTGCTTCTGTAATTTTTTCGGTCATTTCTAAAAGTGCTGTTGTTGTGCTTCTTTTGGGTCTGTATCCATGCTGACCTGAGTTTAGTAGTTGTTTTTTCTCCATAAAATGTAATATCCTGTTTTTAATGACAGTTTCAAAAACTTTGGAGAGTGCTGGAAGAATTGATATTGGACGGTAGTTCTCACACTGGTTTCTGTCGCCTTTGCTTTTGTATATTGGTATGACCTTAGCGCCTTTAAGTTCGTCGGGATAGGTACCTTCTCGAAAACATTTATTAATTATTATGGTAAGTGGTTCAACCAGCTCTTCCAACACCATCTTTAATAAATATGTGGATATTTCAAATAGGTCGGTTGTTTTTTTGCTTTTTATGTGTCTTAAAGTATTTTTGACTTCACGTTCTGAGCATTCAAATAGGTAGCAAGACGCTCTGTTGTCATGTTTTTGAAGTCCTAGCAATTCAGCAGGTGTTTTATTGGTTTTTTTAATTTCGAGGGTTGTGTATTCTCCAACGTTTCCGAAGAAAGAGTTAAATTCTTCTGCACTGAGCCTTGTCTCTTTAGTTTCTTCTTTTTGTTTTCTCTCTTTGTTAATGATTGTCCAAAACGCCTTTTGCTTGTTTTCCGAATTGTTTATGAACTGCTCATTCTTTGCTTTGATGGTGTTATTTATTGTTTCTGAATAAAGTTTTTTATAGGACTTGTAAAGATTTTTGGATTCCTCATCTTTTCTGGTTTTTGCGACTATGTCTAACGCCCTTAGTGTATTTTTCATGTTATTAATTTCGTCTTTTTTCCAATCTATCCTTTTTCCATGTACTTTTATTATTTTTTCTTTTTCAGGCATCCATTTTTCTAGAAGATCAAGAAAAGCCGTATTAAAAGCAGTAAAGGCATCTTCGGCACTCTTGGAACCCAAAAAGGCCTCCCAGGAAATATTCTGAAGCTCTATTTTTAACTGGTGAGTATTGTCTTCTGTGATTTCTCTTTTCTTAATTTTTATTTTTTGTTTTTCAGGTTTGGCACCGTTATATATTTCAAAACTTAAAGTTTGTCCTAAGTGGTCCGAGATGTGAAGCTCCTCCGTCTTAGTTTCAACTTTGTACCCCTTTCCAATAAAAACATTATCTATGCAAGTATGTGTTTGATTGTAGTTTATTCTTGATGTTTCATTAAAACAGAACTCCAATCCATATGTAAGAAACAAATCTATCAATTGCGTTCTCTCATTACTATTAGCTAGGAAATTAGTGTTGAAATCACCCGCAACTATTGTCAGTTTTTCGGTATATTTATTTGTAAGGTAGTTTAGTACACTTGTAAGCGTTTCCAGATATGTGTTAAAATTTCCAAGTGGTGATCGATAGGTTGATAAAATAATACAATTCATATTAGTTATGAAGATTCCTGCGAATTCAGCGTCTTTTTCTATAGATAAATTTTTAATATTTTCGATCTCAATGGCATTCCATTTATTATTAATTGCTACGAGGACTCCACCATGTTTGTAAGTGGATCTGCAGAAGTAACTTTTAATAGAATAGTTGTGGATTTTTATTAGTTCCATTTGCTCATTTGCCAACCAATGCTCTGTTAAGCACATTATGTCAGGTTTTTTTTGGTCAGCATATATACTAAGGATGTCAGTTTTGTTTTGCAGAGATTGTACATTCAGATTTAAAACAGTGTATTTTTTAGAAATTGTTTGGTCGACGTGGATTGGCATGATTGGCTTGATTTCCTTGTCGACGAAAAAAATCAAATTTTTTAATAATGATGTTCTCCGGTTAGATATTTGGGTTCTTGATTTGTTCCAGTAGATTATACGGAACCCCTAATTTGAAGGCTTTGTTTTTGTTCTTATTTAATTCATGTCTTGGCAGTTCTTCTACGATAAAGTTTTCGTTTGGAAAAGATTTTGCTAGGTAATTTGTTACTTTGTCGCAATTAGAATTTGGTGTTGCTCGACCAATGTAAAGCCATCCCATTTTCTTTGCTCCCATAAACTCATCTGCATTATTAGTTGGTGCATTTCCCTTGATTATGTTCTTGGTTCTTTGAGTTTCAGCTTGTTTGGGTACCGCTGGTGTAACTGACTGTGAAACGCTTCCACTTCTCAAGCGACCATTTGAACTACTGCTTTTATGATTATTGCTCGTGTCGGTATTTTGTCCGTTGACAGATGTAGGGTTATGATGTTTGTTTTGATTTTCATTAACCTTACTTTTATGTAATTCATTATTTTTAAGGATATTAATCAGAAATTCTTGTTCCTGTGTTCGTTTGTCCATTTGTTCGACAAGTTTTTCCAGCAAAATGATTTTCTGGTTCATGTTTTGTGCTTCTAATTTCATTTTATTCATTTTGACCTTGCTTCTGCCGATCTCATCGTTCTTGTCGTCAAAAACATCATCCTGTTCATCCAGCGAACCGGCCACTGCCTTCAACAATGGATCGTTGCCCTTTGTACTCGAGGGGGGCTTTTTTGCAATTATAAATTCTATTAATTCGTCTTTTTTCCACTTATTTAGCTCAGCTTGCAATTGTTGACGTGTAATCGTCGCCATCTTACTTTATCTGCTATTGGGAGTGGCCGATTTTTCTGATATTTTACAGAAACATAGTCCACAATGACCTAAGTAAGTGTACCAAGTGTCGTTATCCCAACTTATTACAGTTAGGAGATATTTAAAAAATTCGATTTTATTTCAAGAACTTTGATGGCCTATATCTCCGTTAGGAAGCGTTTCCGAGCAAAGTGTATATAGGGTTCTCGACTTGGTTTAGCCTTGAGAATCTGCCATTAAGGACTGAATACTGGACTTAATACTGAAAAGCTGGACCAAATCGGTGTATACAAAATCTACTGCAAAGACTGTGAAGGGACTTACATTGGAGAAACGGGCAGACGACTAGGAACAAGACTACAAGAACACAAAAAAGACAAAATCCGCTCTAACGTCGGACGACACTTGCATTTTACAGAACACACAATAGACGATGACAAAAGAGACATAATACATAACTGCGAAAAAGGACACAAACTAACCCTACTTGAAGCATACGAAATTCAAAAGGAAATGCGGAAAAATAAAAAATGCTTAAATGACCAAGTAGAATTAAAGCAGGCGCCAATTTTCAAATACATTAATAATAGACAACTGACCCACCGCAACACACAAAGCAATAACAATGACGACACAACGTAGACAAAATTACTGACGGATAGTAACAACAATTAACTTCACTGTGATATTTATTTAATTTATTTATTTATTTTATTTATTTTATTTATTTTATTTATTTTATTTATTTTATTTATTTTATTTATTTTATTTATTTATTATAGTGATTTATTTTTATTGTGTGTTATTTGTTCGTTCGTCTTATTTATAACGTTTGTGCTTTACAATTTTAATATGTGTGTAAATGTTTATTTTAAGTTTTAAAACAACTGACAAGTAAGCAAACAAAAAATACATGTAAAAATTTAATTGTAATTATATGCACTTTATTGTAGTTATTTACTGAAGATGATATTATATCGAAACTAGTCTAAATAAGCTACCAATAAAACGATCAACAAGGAAGTATATATATTTATTCACAAGTACATTTAAGCGAACTTCAAACAAGATCAAAATGGAAAACTTGTCCAAAGAATACATCGTTGGGGGCGATGGCCATCATCAAGGAGGAACACCTACCACCGCAGCAATGGCGAGTAGGACGAATCGTCCAGCTACATCCAGGAAGTGATGGTGTTGTACGTGTAGTGACCATTAAAACCCGCAATGGGGAAATAAAACGTTGCATAAGCAAAATATGTTTGCTACCCATTTCCGAAAGTGCGTAAATTAAACACCTCTTCAACTGGGGCGGCATGTCTCCGCAATCGAGACAAATTCTTGTAAAATAGTATTCTAAGTTTTTATTTTATTTTACTGTACCGACAAAGCCCTAATATTGGGTTATTCCAAATTTTTATAAGCTTATATGTATAGCATTTCACATTTTTCTCAATAATAGTATTTATTAGCATCGGCAATAGCCTTAATCAATTGATGCATTTTATTTGCCACCCACGGGAATTCCAAAACGTGTTAAGGACATTTTGCACTAACTGCTTCCCATCCTCTATGTTTAACTAAATTTTAAGTAATGTAGAAAAAATATCAGTATTCCTGACTGAACATTCAGTAAGACACATTCAGTTCAAAATTTACTAGAACGCTAGTAAACCTTTTTGATTTCATATTGACCTGATAATTGCTTGTCGTTCGTATTTTGTTGTGTTTCCAATTGTTTTTATGAAATTTGTTTGTGTAATAAACTTATAAACGATTAAAACTCTGTTTTAATAAAATCCATCGAGACATCAGTCAACAAATAACGCCAACCAGCAAAAAGGTTATTCGTTACCTCAAAAACGCAACAATTTTTTTTGACGAATCTTTGCCTTTTAATTGTGAATGACGGATTCACACCCTAGTTTTCAGCAATGACAGAACAGTCTTTAAAAAAATCGTCTTAATTTTTTCTAAATACTCTCAATTCATTTTTACAATTGTTTAAATGAAGTGAAACAATATTCACACATTCTAAAATTTTCAATTGTAAAAGTGTTAAACAAATTTATTTTTGAAAGAGTTTTACAGAAACCTTTTATTTTTTAGGTCTTCTGCAGTTTTTTTCTCGTCTTTATATTCGGAAGTTAAGATTATTTTAGAAAGAGTTTTTTAAATTGTCATGTAGTTATGTAGACTTACTGCATTGTGCACCACTAGTGTATCTCTATCTCTTTTTCCCCGTCGGGCACTCACACAGGTCAATTGCTATTCACACACAATATACCACCTAGCGCCTTCGTGACTTCCAAATTTATACTCAAAATCTCACTCAATTCTGGCCTCTGCCGACATGTCGCCTAGGACATGAAAGTCATCATAAATACCTTACATCGATGGAGATATTGTAGGCCCGTGTCGTGACTACCATAAGCCCATTACCTAATCCCCTCTACGTAAACAAAGACCGATTTATTGAGCTCTAGGTCCAGGGGGGTGGTAGGTGAAAGGTATGGGGCGAAAGTTGACATGACAGAGTTATTACCTGTTTTTTTATTTTATTTCATGTTTTTGGCAATGTTTTTGCCTATTTTTATGCAATATGCATATTTGCTTTATGCAATTTTATTCAAGCAATATTCATTGCTTCTTTTATTTGCTATATGCTAACTGTTTACTTTATTTATTTTATGTCTTGTATTTATTTGTTTCCCTATTTTATCACACCCACTATTTTATTAACTTCGAACAAATTATGTGATCATACATATCTGGTGTCGTTGGCCAATGAATAATTTTAAGAGTTTGTTAAGTGATTAATTTTGTTAATATTTAATTTATTGTCGGATTTTGAGATTTTATTCAATAGATATGTGTTTCTTTCTTTCGGGCTCATAGAACTTGAAATTTTAATATTTAAATTTTTATTTTGAATTTATTGCCGGTAGATTTTTTATATTAACGTACCTACCTCGTTAATATTTTAACACTTTTCGCAAAACTGCACCAAGGGAAGAAGTTCACAAAAATAGACCTACAGATACTGGAGTGAAATTGGCGAGCGAAAGTTAGTAACCGATCCGCACGCGGCAAAACGCACATGGTACGCTGTCACAGCGCTGTCGCAACGGCAAAAAAGCATTAGCGCTTTTGGTTTGTATCGCAACGCTGACGTTGAAATGTTGCGAAAGGCGTCGTTTTCGGTTTGTACTGTTCTCCCTCCTGCTCTAAAATACTATGTGTGAATTGTATTAATAAACGAAGTTAATAAATCATACATAGATTTTAAATATCGTTTTCTTTATTAAAAAATTGCATTATCCTACAATATATGTATAAAAATTAATAAGATGAAAATGAACAATTTTCTGTTAAGAAACAAGCTCATTTTTGTCTAGCTACTGAAAAATACCTTTAGAAAAAAAACGAGACGAGGTTTAACATTGCCCTTTGGATATGTTATTAAGGACACTTTGGAGTATCTAAATTGTAAATTTCAGAGTGTTTATGTATGGGCTATAAATTTTATGGAACTTTGAAAGTAGTCAATTTTCTCTTATTAAATAAGATCATTTTTGACACGCTGCGGGAGGTAAATTACACATTTGTATATATATGCATATGTTTGTATGTATGTTTTTTTTAATCAATATTTATCAATTTTTAATTAAAATATAAATATTAAATACAATATTTTTAGAAAATGTAATCTTATACAGATTAGAACAGAGTTTGAAATATACGTATAGCACAACCTTTACCGGCGCCGAGTTGTGCACTCGTCTGAAAAAACAATACTACAAAACTTTCGACATGAGGAAATTGGAAGGGGGAGGAGATACGGATATAGGTTGCACCACACAGAATAAGGAACACAGAAGTACGACTCCTCCCTGGTACCCACATCCCACATCTAAGAATTGAAAAAACTTAAAATTAAAATAAAAAGTAAAAATAACTTCGACAGATGGTTGTAATATGTATAATGGTCACAGTGCTCCTTTTCAATTTAATTTTTAAGACATCTGTAAACACATTGTTCTCAAAATGCAAATTACAAATGCGTCTATTCGTATATTCACATTCGTATGCGTATATTCACAATTTAAGTTTGTAATGTTAGTTTGTACTACACTGCTTCACTCGGTAACACAAAATAAAGTAACAGAGTACAATCGAGAACACCAACGAACAGATCATTCACCTTACGTGCGAGACCACTGTCAATTGTGAAAATCTGTCCGACTGCTCTCAACTTCTAGAGGGCCAGACGTCATTCCGGTCAAAAGGGGAGAAGTCGTACTCCTGCGTTTCTTATTCTGTGGTTGCACACTTTGTAGAAAATCAGTTTCAGTATTCCAGATTCCAGCAAAATGGCATCATCAAGCGAGTCAAGCGATGACGAAGTGTAAATATTTAATTATTTTTACAAATACATATAATTAATATGGTAATTTATTACTATTTACTTTTAGAAAAGATGAAAAATCATCAGAAGATGACAAGAAAATTTAAAATCGCACTAACAACAATTGGTTCAGGTATACAATTAGGTTAGAATTAATTTGAATTCAAATATTTCAAGTAGTGGAGGGGATTGCTCCTGCTCTTGGTCTCGGATCAAGAGAGAGCGATCTGGGATTGCTCCCATCTCTCACACGAACACAAAACTCCGATACGGGGCAATCTGAATCCGCCACCCGAACATAAAATCTGTATCGGATTGCTCCCGGATCGCTCTAAATTTCTCAACCGAAAACGTTATTTGATAACGAACCTGTAAATCTGTCAACTTACCTAGTGTTTTTTTTATTTTGAGATTGTAAATTCTCTATCTCTATGACATAATTGACATAAATTTCAAATTACAAGTGCTTGTTTTGATATATTGGTTGCATGTTTTATGCAATGGTAAAATATAAAAAGTTACTAAAACTAAATAAATATTCAATTTTTAATATAAAATCTTTAAAAATGGACCAAAATGCAAAAAATAACAGAGAATTCGTTGCATAAAGCATTTTATGACAAAAGTGGCGTTATGCAACTCATTCATTAATATACTATTTTTATCTTTAAATTTTTCTGTTGAAACGCTTAACACTATCCAGAAACAACACTTTGTCGCTATCCAAGAATCACGACTACAATGTAATACACATCCTCTCGTCGTATAACAGATTCTAAAACGTACTGTATATGCAGCTTGCAGTACATTCTTTTTCTCATTTTGCTCTATTAATTTTCAATTCTATCTCTTAGCCAAATTCACTCATCTACACATGTTTCCATTTCCCTTCTCTTACTTTTAGCAAAGTACTTTTATCTACGCCCGACATTTAAAGTGGTTCATTCTGAACTGTTTTGACACATGTATACATGTACACATTGAAAATTGTACTTTTCGCAGGTCGTGAAGACAAGTACTTTTCTACACGGTTTTGTGCAAAGTTGTACAGACAGTGACAGTTATGTCACTTTTTGCCTTCCTGTCATTCTGGTTACAAACAAATCTGTCATTCAATTATCAAATTAAAAAATTATATTCAGATTTTATACATTATTTTACTGTATTACTGTATGTGTTTATATGGTAGTGTTTAACTCGTGTAGAAAATAATTTCCTGTGCTCGTGTATGTTGCGGCATTCGGCCTCATGCCGCAATCTCATACACTTGCATAGAAAATTTTATTTTCTACACTTAATAAACCATATACTATTCTTTTTCTTAATTTTATTTTTTTTTATATTTATCCGATGCAAGTTTAATGAGCGAATCAGTAATTTTAAAACAGTACTTTCACGTAAGTGAAAGTGTAAGTGTTCAGTTTTTAACAGTAAAACTTGCAGGCATGGCCTAAATAACTATTTGAATTTTTATGAATTATAAGACCCATTTCTGCACTTATATTTTTTTTTGGTAACCAATTCTTTTGTGATTTGCGATAGTTAAGAAATACATTTTGTATACATTTTTCTGAATTCTGTGTTAGCTTTAATTAAAGCGTTTGCTTTGTATTCTTTCACACCTACATATAAAAGTTCTTTATCGACACTACCTGTTCTCATTTTGATTAGACAAATTTTACAATAATTTGTCTCTTTTTGTATTAATTTAACAATTTGTCCTGCAATATAGTTATGAAAGTTTGAGACATATGATGAAGATTCGCTTTCACAAATAGTGTCGTTAATAACAAGCGAAGTTTGAGTTTCTAATTGTATTATTATTGGCATGTCTTCGCTGGTGCAATTTAAAAATTCACGCATATTACAAAGTAAATTGTCTGAATCGTTTTCACAATTACTGCCGATTGAATGATAAGAAACAAAGTGATTAATTACGACACTTTTAAGACTATTTTTAAATTGGTAAGGTGTTGGGTTCATATTTCGAAATCCATGTGACCGAATAGAAGAGAAAAAATTTTCTAGTGGATCCTCATTCAAATTTCTAAGGCACAAAAAGGTAATTTTACTATTTAAGGACTTCCATAAATATTGAATTCCTTCTAAGGTCTTCACCCAGTTGGTAAGAGGTGCAGTTTTTGTTTTTCCGTGAGAGATAAATCGAATGGACTTTAATATGGGAATAGCTTTTCTCCAGAATTCTTGATGTGGTGATGTTTCTGTTAAAGCTCCACGCAGAAGTTTACCACATTCTTCTCGTTGCGCACTATTTACACTATCAAATAGTTTGTCGATACTGCAAATTTTGAAGTCCCTTCAGCTGCCTCACTTAATAAATCTGTTGTTCCTAATAATGAAAAGAGAATGAATTCCAATTTGACTTAGAGTATAAAATGTAAATGATAAATTGAGCCAAAATGAAATGGTAGATTCTGGGAGTCACTCCGGGTCGAAAACTCTATAGCTACACGTTACTCAACATAGGCCATCAACTTAAATGGTCTATATCTCCGTTAGAAAGCACTTCCGAGGAACGTTCATATAAGTTAAATTTATCATTTATGAAGCAAATCAGTAAAATACCTAAACGAACAAAATAATTTATCCCAGCAGCAACAGATTGTGACAACACTTGTGCAGCGTTTTTCACCTTCATTTTTTTGATTTTTTCAGGGTATATGTGTGAATCGGTCAATTTGTGGTACATTCTCATTAAATCATTCTCATCATCTGTAGATGCATTGTCGGAAATTTTCTTATGTCTAACCATGAACCCGTCAATGGTACTCCCTGATTTATAGTGAAAGTAGCGTTATTTTCAAGCAAATGTGTTCTTATCTGCTTTAACATATAGGGCGGCAAATAATGGAATAATTTCCTTGTCATTAATGGTAAACCCGAAAGAACGACATTCTTCACCATTTCTAAGTGCCCGTGCTTTCGTTTCATCCAACAAGGAATTACTAGCCGATCGATTTGCAGACATCTGATCGCATACTGTCGCTACAACATTTAACCCGATGTTTTGAAGTTCGAAATAATCATTTTTATATTGCGAACAATATGTGCTAAGCACCATTGGTGTAAAAGTAAGCAAGAGGTTGCTTCCATTTTTTTGTTATTCCTCGAACCATGAAGACCATGGCATGATCAGCAAACTCCGGACGTGCGCCTTCACCACAATCAACGAATCCTTCGATGTTGTCGTTGCGTTTTGAGTATGAAAGACTAGGTTCAATACTCAGCTCATCAAACATTAATATGCACATACGTACATGTTCCTTTAACTTAGCAACACTTAGCTAACACTCTTTTGCATCACAGTTAAAATAGGTTTGTTAATTCCTACACCAAAAGCTACTGCATTTAAAATTGTGGTAATGGTTTGGCGGGAAGGAAGGGCGAAAATTTTTTGTAAAAGTCGGCGTCCATGAGGACTTTGTTTCAGTAATGACAAAGCCAAAATTTTGTCTTTCATAATAAAACGTCATCCACGCGGCAATTTTTTCTGGCACTTCAGTTGCGACATAAGAAACTGTAGTGGTCTTATTTAACATTGAGCCAAAATATTCTTCTGTTTGAGAATATGCCAATGCTTCCTTCAACCTTACATTAGCTTCAATTTTTTCTCTGTGTAACCTCTTGGCTATATTTTTCATATTTTTCATATATTTCGACTCTGTACAATTTTTGAGCTTTTGGTGATAATAGAGCTGTAAACTAATTTTTGAAATGTATCTATATCCAAAGTCTGGTGAATACAAAACATAATGGTATATTTGAGAGGGGCTAAATGTTTACAATTTTCGCGTAATTAATTATTAAAAATTAAAATTTCGACATGCTATCGGCAACACTCGAGCCTCGAGCCGATTTGTTCGTGACGTCACACTCGATCCTCTCAAAATGAAACAACTCTGTCACTTGTAAACAGTGGATCGCTTTTTTCGTTGGTACCTGAACTTATACTCTACCTGCTCGATTTCAGGTAAAATTATAGTCCGGAGCGAACCAACAAACAACTCCCTCCTCATTGGATGTTTGTTCGTGATGTCAGACCCCACGTGTTCATTAATAACTAAATATATTCAAATCCGATTAAATTTTAATGACAAGTCATTTCTTTTAATACAATCTATTCGATTAAGTGGTTCAAATTGGGATTTTCTAACTTAGTTTACAGCTCTATTGTGTGATTCTTTTTGCACCAACTACGCTTAATAAACCAGTTTTTGAACGCAAGTCCAAAAAAGTTTATATATAATGGAAAGGTAATAAGGAATAACGGAAAGGAAAACATCAATTATTTAGGACACAATAATAATCAGAGGATTTAAAATAAATGATATAAATAAGTTGAGTAATGGTAATGATTTATCGACGTATTTATTTAACTATTTAACTATTTAACTTCGATATTATTGGAAGTACAGTAGACACGTCGTTCTCGCTGAAACGTTTCTCTATACAATAAAAACATATTTATAAAATTGAACGAATATAACATTATCTTACACTTACCATCAGTAGCTTTAGAGGTACTTGCAGTTACGGGTTATTCATCAGCTAAATCATTTATTGCTACTATAGGCTCTTCCTGGGGCTCTTCTATATTAAGAAAAGCAATATTTTCATCAACTGAGTGTTGAATATCAAGATCTATAAATCAATTACATACTATGTGTCACACGAAATATTATATGAATAGGAATGTAATATTAATATACCTTTAATAACTAATGGCAAATTCACGGACGGTATAGAGGATGATTTTAAATTTGTACGATTGCGAACTACCTCAAACTTGTCGTTTTCTGTAAAATAAAGATCACAAACTAACTTATACATATAACTTATTACTATTACCTCTGGATTAGAAGAAATTATATGCGTTTTAACATGCCTTTTGTGGCTCTTGCATCCAGGAACACAACACTTCATAACTATTAGGTTTTATGAAACACAAAAAAAACACGCAAAATATAAACACAAATAGTGTAAAATAAATAATAATTGTAAAAAATATGAAAGAATAACAATTCAGTGAATAAATGAACAAACATGATCTTATTTGGGCTATAAAAAACTACAAATCACACTCAAATTGACAATAAAATCAACGCAAAGTTGACGCGCCCAAACATTTAAACTTGTGGCATGCGAAATTTCAACGCAATCGTAGATTACGACGCTAGCGCTTACATTAAATGACGGCTTGGGCCGATACTATTTCATGAAAGGGCCGGTTCCTGAGAAGTCGACATACACTGGAGATACGGTATCCAGGGGTCAAAGAAAAAAATACAATGTTTATGAAAATTAAAAATAAATCCTCTTTTTTGAGCAATTTCAAAAAGGTCACTAAAGCAAATTTTTACATACAAGAAGAATTATAGCAGGTACGGAAAGAAAAGGGAAAACATAACATAAAGCGGTGATTCTGTTTACGGAATATATTGCCCGGTGAATTAAAGTGACGGTTACAATGTTGAAATGATAAACACCAAAAGAACTATTGTCGGAAACGGCGAATGACCTCTCAGACGCTCACCAAAAAGTAAGTTTGGGAAAGAGTGGCGAATGACATAAAATGTCCACCAGGAACGGCGTATGGCGTCACAGACGCTCACCAAAAGGAAATGGGGGAAGAATGGCAAAACACATAAAATGTTGTGACGCGCTTACGTCGGTTTTCTCGAGCGCTACCTAATTTTTGAAGGAAATTAGGAAACCTAGGTGCCACAGGAGTTCAGTGGAGAAAATAAATAAATAATACAGCGTTACTAGTTTATTTTTATTAAATTTGTACAAAACAATTGTTATATTTTACCGTCTCCTGAAAGCAATAATGGTTAATAGGTTATATAGAACGTACTAATTACATTCACTACAAACGAGTTTTAATCGTGATACGAATTTATGAATAAATGCGAGCGGTGCGATATTAAGAAAGCAAACTAACTACGGACAGGTCAAATGCGGTGGTTAATAAGCAATGTCAAAAGCAAATGGACAACAGTAAGCAGCAAACAACCAATGTACAGCAGTGAAAAACATTAACATGCGGCCGTGAGAGTATTTTTGTCTTGTTAAAGACTTAAACGCGCGATCCAGTGTCCAGACTTTAAACAGGTTCAACGGTACAGATTACACAAACGGGAAGTAACTACCCAACGGTGTAGTTGGGCACGCCGGTGGCTACACAAATAAAACAGCACAGAGTACACAGAAACAGGGAGTAACCACCCAACGGTGTAGTTGGTCACGCCGGTGGCTACACAAATAAAACAGTACAGAATACACAAAACGGGAAGTGACCACCCAACGGTGTAGTTGGTCACGCCGGTGGTTACACAAATAAAACGGTACAGAATAAAGGAAGACAATTGCCAATGGTATAGTTGGTCACACCGACAATTGTCAATTTACAACACATAAAGGATTTACGCTTGCAGGATAAACGGACTGGGGTCAAGAGACTTGATCTATTAATAGTGAAAATTAGCTGTTTACTAGGACACAAAAAAAACTCTCGCGGCTAAAGATACAATAACTGCTTACCCAAATTAACACGATAAACGGTTTTAATTTTTAACACCAACTGCTCTTCGCTCTAAGGCGGAATGTCTTGCACAAAACGGTATAAAAGTCACTATCTTAGAACAGAACGGAAAAACACTAATTACTTCGGTGATTACCCACTTGGTACACTCGTAAAGGTCGTCAATTAACACGTGTTGCACGGTTCCTTGATGAGTACGATACTAATTAATATTTCGCGCGGACCTATCTTATCAATCGCCAAACTTTTCCCCTACTTTGATAATCTCCCACTATTTATTTAATATGACCGCGGTACCTGATCCTTTGAAGATTGCAAACTCGGACATCTAGTTTATTGAATACGGTACGGACAAGACACTTTCTGGTTAAATCACCTTTATTGTTTTAATTATACATTAAAACAATTACCTAACATAGTGACTTCGTCACAATGTCTACCAGGAACGGCGCATGGCTTCACAGACGCTCATCAAAAAGAAATTGGGAAAGAGTGGTGAATGACATAAAATGTCCACCAGGAACGGCGTATGGCGTCACAGACGCTCACCAATAGGAAATGGAAAAAGAATGACGAATGACATGAAATGTTCACCAGGAACGGCGGGGTACACACTAATTTGTCACCAGACTTAATGCCTTTCAAGTAAGATACACTAACTCGTCACCGGCCGATTTCAGGTAAATTCATAAAAACCTTTCGGAGATACACGAACTAGTCACGGGGGTAATTAGGTGTAATTAGTTAATTCTAAAAATCGTATCTCATTTCTCCTATATAACTGTGAATTTATTGGACATATTCTCAATCTAATATACCATTCTCGACAGTGTTAGAACGTTTTATCAGAACGATTTTTATAAGTGCAATGGATGTGGAAGTAGAGTTTGTGGAGACAAAAGGAGCTCATTAGATGATGATTATCAACAATTTTATATTTGGCAAAAGAGAAGAATTAAAAAATGACAATATTTTGTGGACCTTTGGAAACCCTAATAGAAAATGCAAGGTTAAATGTCATACAACACAAGGTAAGTGAAATAAATTTTACTTTTTTCTATTATGAATACCTACATAGGTACATACATATATACAAAATCGTGTAAAATTAACATTTTTTTGGCGCTGTATTAACATATTCTATATTTTTTGTTTAAAGGGCAATTTATGCATTGATAAATCAATGTGTTCTATTAATTATGATTGGATCGACTAATAGATGCTAAGGTACATACCGGCATTTTTAGTATATAAATAATGGTTTTACTAACAATAAATATGTTTATATAATAGATAAAACCTGCATTTTGGACATGATTGGTGAACATAATCATGAAGTCGATTTCCAGAAACTAAGTTGCCACGTTATAACGAATGCTTGTAAAAGGAAAGCAATGGATGACATCTCCCAAAGATCATCAAAACTGATGAACACAGAAATTGCAAGATCCAGATTTGAACAATATCTACAAATTAAAGATATTTAAGGGCCGTTTTACACGACCGAGAATTCTCACCAGAATTACTCCGAGAATTCTGCCGATTATTCTCGGGTCTGTATTATACGACCGAGAATTCTCACAATTATTATCAGAGTAAAAATTGTGAAACTTGTACTATATTCTCAAGAATATGCGCGAGAATGAGCGCAGTAGTCTTTCCAGCACTTATAGCGCCTACCCTCCAAACTTCAACCAATAATTTGAATAATCAACACAATTTCTTACCACCAAACGTACCCTAAATGGTAGTACTACCTACACTACGCAGGCGTATGACAATAATTCTGGCGAGAATTCTCGGACGTGTAAAAGAAGCAAGTTTAACAATTTTTTCTCTGATAATAATTGTGAGAATTCTCGGTCATGTAATACCGAACCGAGAATAATCAGCAGAATTCTCGGAGTAATTCTAGCGAGAATAATCGGTCGTGTAAAACGGGTCTAATACGTAATTCCATTAATAGTCCGTATTTCCAAAGATTCCCTCTTCAATTGAATTGTCAGGTTACTTTATAAAAAATTGAACTTGTAACAAGTAAGCAAGAAAACTTTTTATTGCACAATGATTATGACAACAAAATAATTATATTCGGTTTGCGAAACTAATTTAAGAATGTTAGGAGAATAAAAGACATACTATATGGATGGAACTTTCAAATATTCTAAAAATTTTTTTACCAACTCTTTACCATTTATTGTCAACTTAATGTCCACTATTTGCAGCTAATATTTTATTTATTGCCAAATAAGGAACCTGAGACGTATTTTAAGGCACTTAATAATATAGTCCAACTTTCAAATATGCTGAATATTGACTTAAAAGCAGATAATATAATTGTCGACTTTAAAGTTATTATGCCACACATCTTGCACTTCTACATAAATTAAATGTAGTACCTCCATTCCCCAACAAAGTGCAAGTATTTAAAGTAAAATTAAAATTCCCGCCAACCCCCACTTCCAGATGGCAACGCCACCCGTAACGCAAATCATTCTTCATTTCGTGCAACAACGTGACGACGTGTTTTGGCTGAAGACTAGTTTTTTGATTGTTTAATTAATATTATGGCGCTTAAAAGAAGTAATTCTTTTGAGTTGGGTGAGGAAGACGAAGATTTACATCTGAATAAAAGAATTAAGGAGATCGAAATCGTGTTAAAGCGACGACGACTTGGTCAGCTAGAACCGCAATTATCTGGACCATCGGTCCTGGTTTCCGAAAGTAAGTTGTTTCTCTTTAAACTATGTTTGTTGAATGTGTTACAGATGTGTTCATTTAACTCATTAAGAGCTGTGGGGGGAACCGTAATGGGAAATTTTATTTTCCAAGAGTAATTTTTTCAAAATGGCGGCTGCGCTAAATGTGGTTAACCTAAAAATATGATTTTGTTTTTATTACTGCAAGCTGCTGCTGTTAAGTGGTCCTAACAGGTTATCTTTATTCTTATGGGTTTTTGAGAGACCTCCTTGTGGAGTGTTAGCATCTCTGGTAAGAGTTGTTGCCGGTAGGTTGTCCTTCCGGATCTATGTCATGCCTTTTTATCTTTTTACCTTTTTACATTTTTTACCTTTTTTTAATGTTTTGTACATTATGCTCTTTAAAGAGCTCTTAATTTTGTGGCTCATAACCGCACTTTTAGGCGTTTTGTTTGTTGGTGGGTCTTAAAGATTTTACTTATAGTAATTTCCGTTTTTAGATGAATGTATAGAAGCCGAAGACACTGGAAGCGCTGAGGACATCGCACAAGCCGAGTACCCTCCTCCTTTGGAGGAGGAAGTCCTCGATCTTGTGGGACCCCTAGAGGACGAAACGAATAATCAGGGCGAGATCCATCATCCAGATTTAATAGCTCGCTGGAATACATTGTTAAAGGAGGGACTTTCTACCGAATCCCGTGATAAATTACTGGCTAAATACCCATCTTTGGTAAATTGCTCTCTTTGAGTGCCCCCTAAGCTTAATCCAGAATTAGTGACTGGCTGTGATCGTTTTGTTATTGCTCGTGACAACCGAATAGCCGCTGTACACTCTCAGCTGGCATGTCAATCATGTCAATGGAAATAAAAGAAGAAAAGGATTTATATATGTTGGAGAGCATTTCTGATTCGGCCAAGCTGATCGCAGATTTGATATGTAAGCATCATACAAAATTATAAAGATCCGAGTGGAAGGCGGACATTGAATGAACTGCCTTTCGATTCTTCCTTGTTTGGTGAAAATCTGCCCGAAAAGGGCAGGTTTGGAATTCAGGTCCTCGTCTGATAAGAAACAGGCCCCAAAAAAAGGCGCCAGCAGGAGGTTCAAAGCAACATTTAAACTGCAATCGTTCAATTGAACAGAGTCGCACCTTCGTGTCGGGAGGACAAAAGCAGCAACAAGTGCGACAGAACTAGAGCCTCTCAGTTTCCCGGGCCAGCAGTCATCAAATCAGTACAAGTCGTCCAGGGACCGTTTTTCACGGAGAACGACACCGTCCAGGAGATAGGAGCTCAGTTAAAAGTAGGTACTGCCGGCAGATTAAAATATTTTGCCTCAGCGTGGTCCGAGATAGGGGCCGCGCCTGAAATTATTGAATAGGTAAAAGGGGTTTATATTCCCTTGTCCGCGGTGCCGTATCAACACTGAGTTCCGGCAGAAAGAGAATTCTCGACATCAGAGAGACATTTAACTCGGATAGAGGTTAATAAATTTTTTCAGAAAGGTGCTATTCGTCGCTTTGATCCTGGTGTTGGCCAGTTTCTCTTTCCAATTTTTATTGTTCCCAAGCCGGATGAGTCGGGTAGACTAATTTTGAATCTTAAAAAGTTGAACGAATTTTTAATTGTCCCTCATTTAAAATTAGAGGACAGCAATACTGTTTTAAACTATTTTTGTTCTAATTGTTTTATGTGTACTATTGATCTAGTAGACGCATATTTAACCGTTCCGATGGCGGAGGAATGTACAAAGTTCTTGAGATTTGAATGCGGGTCTATTCTTCACTAAATTATTAAATCCAGTGGCAGCCTTTTTAAGAGAAAGGGGTTATTTATCGATCATGTATTTAGATGACTTTCTCCTAATCGGGTCTTTTGTCGCAGAATTCTCTTACAATATAAATGCCACCATAGAGAACTTAGAAAAACTTGGTTTTATTATAAATAAGGAAAAGAACGTCCTGGTACCGGTTACTTCTATAAAATTCTTAGGTTTAATTTATAATTCGGTTAATATGACATTGGAATTGCCTTTAGATAAACAGTCGAGAGTAATAAATATGATAAATCATTTCAGTTCACGACAGTCATGTAAGATTCGAGAGTTTGCGGAAATGCTTAGATATTTAGTGTAGGTCTGTCCGGCATTAGATTATGCGTGGGTATACACGAAAGAGATAGAGAGGCAAAAATGTATTGGAAAATGTATTACAGGATTTTGTGTGGTGGAAAGAACTTGCGTTACTGGGCAAAGCTAATATAAGAAATTTCACTTTTGTATTAGAAATTTTCTCGGATGCGTCGCGTCCAGGTTGGGGCGCAGTCTGCAACGGTAAACGGGTACACGGTTTATGGAAACGAGAGGAGCTGGGCCGTCACATAAATTACTTAAAACTTTTAGCGGCTTTTTTCGGTTTAAAATCTTTTGCTGAAAAATTTCGAAATTGCGAAATATTATTACGCGTTGCCAACACAACAGCCCTCTCATACATTAATCGTATAAGAGGGGTTAAGTTTCACCATTTAACGAGTTTTGCTAAGTTAATTTGGTAATGGTGTGAGAAACGTAATATATGGATTTTTGCATCTTATATTAAGTCAACAGAGAATCTGGCTGATGCAGAATCGAGACGTTTGTCTACGGACACTGAGTGGGAACTAGCGGATTGGGCTTTTAAAGAGTTTGTTGAGAGGTTCGGTGAACCAAATTTTGACTTATTTGCTTCTCGTTCTAATACTAAATGTAAACTTTTGTCCTCTTGGGAATCGGACGCCGAAGCTTTTATTATTGACGTCTTTACATTCGCCTGGAAGGATGATATATTTTATGCTTCTCCGCCTTTTTGCTTAATTCCTAAGATATTAAGAAAGATCATAATAGATAAAGCAAAAATTATTTTAGTGGTACCAAATTGGAAAAACCGACCTTGGTACTCCCTGTATAAGTCTCTGTCAGTAGACGATTCTTTCACTTTTCCTCCTAATAAAAATTTATTATTTTCTATTGACAGTGGGCAGCATCCACTAGCATCATTCCTTTCATTGGCGGTAGGGCTCTTATCAGGAGAGCGATGCGAATGAGAGGAATTTCGTCTTCGTCTATTCCCATTATGATTGCGTCCCTGTCGTCGTTCACATTCAAACAGTAAGAGTTTTCTTCTGCCAAGAAAACTCTCATGACGTCCTCACTTCTCGTCTGGACATATTACTGGATTTTTTCACTCATTTATATCACAATGAAGCTTCGTTTGGTACACTTATTAGTGCTAGGGCGGCGTTATCTTTTCTGCAGTCGCCATCTTTCGAATCGCATCCGGCTGTTGAAAGGTTCTTTAGTGGAGCTTACCATGCTGGACCATCACGGCCTAAGTACGACTGCACTTGGGACCCTGAGACGGTTCTATCATATCTAAGGACATTTTCGGTAAATATGGATCTGAATTTAAGGCTCCGGTCTTACAAATTAGTAACGCTACTAGCGTTAGCCACGGGACATAGAGTCCAAACAATTTCGTTAATTTCTTTGGAAAATATTAATGGTACGTCAGAGGGTGTCGAAATTAAGATCCCAGATAGAATTATGACTTCCAGATGGGGTGTGGGGCGTACGGGCTGCGCTGTAGGGGTAGCACCTTTTAGTTTGAGACAGTCGCATCAAGTCATATTAGACTGGATATGGTTTCAAACAACTGGTCCTCACAGGGCAGTCAGCTCTTACTTATGGCTCCAAGTGCCACGCCCTGGTAACTGCATCGACTTGCAGGCCAAACTAAGTAAGGGTAGCCAGATTTGGTGAGAAACTTAATGTTGGGCAACAGCAGCATTAAAAGTAATTAGTAGGCGCACCTTTGGATACAAAGAAAAAACGGCTCTAAATTACACAACTAAAGGCGTGACAAAGATTGTCTAAACGGCTTTAACACTGCGGTGAGAAAGGCAACGGGAAACCACCTCAGTACTTTCCCCAGGAAGAATCATTAACATGACTGGAAAACCAAAAGCCCAGGCCCTCAGTCCCCGGCAGATCTTAAATGACCAGAGGATGCTAAGAATCTCCTGGCCAGTCATGAAGACGATTGCTACTTGGAACGCTCAAAGTATGTTTCAAGCAGGTAAAATCCACAGCGCCATTAAAGAGATGAAAAGAATGAAAATCGAAATTTTAGGGATCAGCGAAATGAGATGGCCTAATTCTGGAGAATGTCACATCGACGATCATCACGTCTACTATGCAGGGAATGACCTTATAAATCACTACAACGGCGTGGCGTTCATAATAAGCACGGAAATACAAAAAGCGGTAAAATCTTTTGTTTCAATCTCTGATAGAATAGCACTCCTACAGCTAAATTCCAAACCATGCAATATAAATATTATACAGACATATGCACCAACGAGCGTCTACTCGGACAAAATTGTTGAATCCTTTTATGAGAAACTTATGAGCACCGTAAAACTTACTAAAAAGTCTGAAATCACGATTGTCATGGGTGATTTTAATGCAAAGATTGGTAGTGGTGTGAGGGGTGATGTAGTTGGTGGATATGGACTGGGTGCCGCGAATGAACGTGGTGACCGACTGTTTCAGTTCTGTCAAGAAATGGAATTTGTAGTCTCAAACACTTTCTTTCAGCTTCCACCAAGGCGACTGTACACTTGGACTTCTAACGCTCATACACCGGAGAAGATAGTCAGAAACCAAATAGACTACGTACTGATAAATAAACGCTACAGAAACTGCATTAAATCAGTAAAAACTTACCCTGGAGCAGACATAGGTTCTGATCATAATTCACTTGTAGCAAACGTCCAACTAAAACTGAAAAAGTGCACAGTTAAAAGAAACAACCCAAAACCAGATCTGACAAAATTAAAAAACCCAACAATGTTAGCTAAAGTCAGAGGCAAACTAGAGAAAAAACTAAACAGAGTAGACATGTCAGGTAATCCCGAAGTAGAAACCATTTGGAGCGATATTAAGGAAGCTTTCATTAGCACAAGCTCAGAGTTATTGCCACCAGATACTAGGATAAGGAAGAAACCATGGATGACCGATGAAATTCTAAATTTGATGGAAGAAAGACGCTTGAAGAAGGACCAACCAGAATATCAGCAGTTAAATCGCAGAATAAAGAACGAAATCAGAATAGCAAGAGAGAATTGGCTAAATGAACAATGTAGCGAAATCGAGGATCTTGAGGCCAAATATGACAGTTTTAATATGCACAAGAAAATCAAGGAAGCTGCCGGCGTATATAAATCACGACAAAATAGTATTCTGTTGGATAGCCAAGATAAGATCATTCTTGACATCAACGAAAAATTAAAACAATGGTGTAACTATATCGAAAATCTCTTTCAAGATGAGAGATCGAACACTCCGGAACAATTCACACGAGAAGGAATGGATATAACCAAGGAAGAAGTTCAACATGCAACCTCTTTATCAAAAAACAGAAAAGCAGCAGGTCCAGATGATGTGTATTCGGAAGTAATTAAAATCTTGAAAGATGAGGAATCACTAAACGTGATCACGAAGCTATTTAATATGGTCTACCGATCTGGCACCATTCCTTCCGACTGGCTTAGATCAACATTTATAAGGCTGCCGAAAAAAAGCTCGGAAAAAAGATGTAGCGATTATCGACTCATCAGCCTAATGAGTCACTTCCTAAAAATATTCCTTAAGATCATTCATAAGAGAATATATACAAAATGCGAGTCATTCATGGGCGAATCCCAGTTCGGTTTCCGTAAAGGGTTTGGTACAAGAGAGGCCCTATTTAGTATCCAGGTGTTGGTTCAAAGATGCAGAGATGTGTCGGTCCCTGTGTATGCCTGCTTTGTAGATTACGAGAAGGCTTTCGACAGAGTGCAACATGAAAAGATTATGGAAGTCCTTAAAGATATAGGTTTGGAAGATAGAGACCTTCAGATAATCGCAAATCCATACTGAAACCAAACTGCAAACATCAAAATAGACAAGCAAATGTCAGACGAAGTACGAATCAAGAGGGGTGTTCGGCAGGGCTGCATTCTGTCACCACTTCTTTTTAACATATACTCAAACAAAATAATTGAAAGAGCGATAGAAGATTGCAATGAAGGAATTTCCATTAATGGCGTAAACATTAACAATCTTCGTTACGCCGACGATACTGTTATAATCGCGGATTCTCTAGAAGGCCTCCAGATTTTATTTAATAATGTGGCTGCTGGGAGTGCAGAATTTGGATTTAACTTAAACACCAAAAAAACTAAATGGATGGCGATTAGTAAGAACCAAATTGAAGAAGGTATACTTCAGGTACAGAACCAACAAATGGAACGCGTCCAATCCTACAAATATCTAGGATGTCAGGAAAACTGGGATAATATGCAGGAGATTCGTGCCCGAATTGAACAAGCCAGAGCATCGTTTGCAAAAATGAATAAGTTGCTATGTATTCAGCATTCTTTACTATGGAATCGAAGCGTGGACTCTGACCGACGCCATGTGCAAAAAGCTAGAGGCATTCGAAATGTGGACGTATCGACGGATGTTGAGAATTTCCTGGATGGACAGAGTGCGCAATGAAGACGTGCTTCGGAGAATGTCAAAAGATCTCGAGGTCATGTTTACACTTAAAAAGCGAAAGTTAGAATACTTCGGACACATTCTTAGGAATGACAAATACGGACTTCTCAAACTAATCATTGAAACCAAAGGGGCCCTGGACGCCGAAGAACATCGTGGCTAAAAAATTTGAGACAATGGTATGGCGAGACCACGGCAAGTCTCTTCAGAAAAGCAGTGGATAAGGTGCAGATAATGTTGATGATTGCCAACGTTCAAAGAGGACAAGGCATTTGAAGAAGAAGAAGAAGGGGTCAGCCTTTATTGTGTCTACTTTTGTTTACATTGATCGAACGAAGTCAGTCAGACCTAATCCTACTGGCCGCTTATTAATAACTTTTATAAGACCATTCAAGGAGGTTTCGTCTACGGTTTACATCTAGACATTATTCTTAAAACTGTTGACTGGTCTGAGAGATCAAGTACTTTTGCAAATTTTTATAACCGTTCAATTGTTACTATTAAAAAAGGACTTTTTGCTCCAACTATTATTCCTAGCAAGTAATGTTGTATTGGTAATTATTTATGAATGTTCGTTTTTGGTTTAATAAGACTAAAGAATAATCTTAGTCAGTTTTTATATTTTATGTATTTGTTTTTCTTGTGATTATAAGACTGAGGAATAAACAGTCAGATTTTTACTTTTATTCTTTTATTTTTATATTTGTTTTATATAAACCAGTCTATCTTTTCCTTGTAGGGCTAGTCACAAAATTTTCTCTAAACATCTACATTTAATTTATGTGGAAGTGCAAGATGTGTGGCATAATTACACGATCGAACGATCTTACCTGTTAGTGAAGTTCGAATCTTGATTATGCTAACATCTTGCAGGAACGCATCAATCCCACCCTAATATATTTAAATAATTTAAATTTTTTCCCAATCCTTTTATGACTAGGTTGTCTCTAAATAATGATTTGTGTTACGGGTGTCATCTAGAAGTGGTGGTTGGCGGGAATTTTAATTTTACTTTAAATTCCTTCATCGTTGTTGGAGAAATGGGGGTACTACATTTAATTTATGTGTTCGTGCAAAATGTTAGCATAATCAAGATCGAACTTCACTCACAGGTAAGCTTTTGTTAGAGTCTGGCCAAAATCGATTATTTTCGGGTGCAGGTTTCATCTAGCTCCAAGCTGGTACTGACGAATTGGCAAGTTGGGTTTAATTTCCTCTTATAGAACAAATGATCAAAATAGTAAATAGCTTCAACATTTATTTGGTTTGCCTTTTCTTACACCAGAGTCTGTAGTAGTTGTTTTGTTGATTGGTACAAAAAAATGGTACAAACTGTATTTTGTGTTGGAAATGCACTTGTTTGGGATGGCCTGGTAAGTGTTGTCTTAACTGTTGGTGCATTTATTCATTCGTGGATTTTATTTTTTCAGTGAAATTATTGTTGCTACCAAAGTGTGGTTAGAACACTGAACCCACAACAGTCTGAAGATTAGTAGTAGTATATGAAGTATTTGGAATACTTATTATGATTACTAATAAATTAGTCCTTTTTTAGGGGATGAAATAATGGGTTTACAATGTGTATGTATTTTATAGAGATATCTTATGAATAAAGCTTATATGAAATGAACTTTTGTATGTATTTGTCTTATGAAATATGTAGATTCGCGGTAATTTAACATAAACCGTCGTAAAAGTACTACTAGCTCCATTGGCGGCAGTGCCACGACATAGTGCCTCGTTGTATATCCTAGTATATAGGTATAAATAATTCGCCGGTATCAACAATGGAAACAGCCCAAGTTTCCAAGCCTTATGTAAAATAATCTTGTTATACAGCAAGATTATTTGATACCAGGTTTGAAAACTGTTGCCTGAAAAAATTATACATATTATTACAAATAAATAAATAATACGAATATTAAATACATATTTGTAAGGTAATTAAACACTGTTTATTTATATTGCTCTTTATTAAAAACAGGTTAGTTTTCAATACAAAAAATGTTTACATATTAAATTATATATTAAAATTATTTCTACTACTTTGGCTATTTTCATCTGCAACTATGTCATTATTAGTTTTGTTGTTGTTTGGGTTTCTCCTTACTGTGATGTCGCACGCTATTGCTGTGTTTTCTTATTCAGGATTGGATGCTAGACCGTTTATGAAATGCTTGAGATTGTACTCACGATTTTGACTTACAGTCGGTGTCCCTTTCGCCTCGAGAGAGTGTTTTTTGCAAAAGGTTGTCGTGGCGTTTTACGTATTTTCCCGTGTCTTGGGTTTGGCATATGTAGGTATGCCGTATGTAGGTTAAACGTCCTAGCATCTTGTGTACCATCGCTTCGGTCCATCTTTTGTCGCCGTTTGCTGTGTAGTCTCGCACGTAAATTTTCTCAATTAGTTCGTGATTTTGTGGCTTGCCTCTGTGATATTTTACTTATCTGTTATGGCGTACTTTCGCGGTCCCGAGCCATTTTCCTCGAGCGCCGGGTATTTTAAGGCGAAATACCAACCGTACCGCGGGTAGAAACTCAGTGAAGAAATAAATAAATCCAGGGGTCAACAAGAAAAATAATCACTCGATTAACGATACCGAATTAAATTGAAATAAATAAAATAGATTGAACATAAATCAGATTTATCCAAATGATAATGATAAAAAAATAAAACACTCGGCTTGAAAAGAAAATAAACTCAAATAAACTTACAAAATAAAATAATAAATATGCGGAGGTACGTCAATCCAATATAAAGTAAAACAAATCATGCAGATATATGTGGACAGAAAACGAAATGCAGAAAAGAGAAAGCGGATTCACAATAATATCACAAGTGCCAAAGTAATAGAAATCAAACTAAAACTGTCACTCGAAACCAATTCAAAATTTAAAACTCCATAACAGAAGCGCAATGCGCCAGAAAATACCAGACAGATTTCACAGTAGCACAGATTTCTTTTCTGGAAATTTAACAGGTCAGAAATAATGAACAATCAGGCACCTTGCAGCGGATTTTAGATGTGGAAATTAGAGAAGGGATTCTGAGTTCGCGCGGAAGAGATGACGTCAAAAACACCCCAAAAAACTATAGAATTCAGCGGTGAGGAACTAGAAGTACCAAAAGAGTGGGGGTAATTCGTGTAATTGAAATAATTAGCCTTGGCTAATTATTCGAAATAAAAGCAAAGAAATTAACATAATTCAAAATGAGAAAATAAAAGAACAGAATCAAGTAAAATAAAATGCGGTTGACGACAAAACTCTTACCCGTTCATTCTCGGGGTTGATTCATAAGAATCCCCGATAGGACTCAGAAACACATCAGAAAATATATGCGGTTGCGGGGTAAAGTGCAGTAATAATTAGAAATCAGGGATGAACTTGGAAGCGGCGTGGTTGACCACATTCCAATGTTCGAAGTTCAGAAATTGTAATTAAATTAGTTAAATGTGACTCTACTAAATGCGGATACATAGTAATCACAATGCAGTTGCAGTTCAGTCACAGAACATTAGAACAAATCAGTAAAACTGCACTTTCGTGAAAACACACGTGAAAGTACTTTTTTATAACCAAATTCTAATCGTGATATCTGGTTGCGGAAGTACTCTTAATCGATTAAAGATTTTTAAATGCGGCGCGGGTGGTTGACTATGGTCAACCAATTAATAACTAAATAATTATTCAGAATCAAAACAGACACTTTACCTTAAAATAATGCAGAAGATTAAATGCTATAAAGCGAAAAATAATCAGGTAATTAATCAGAGAAAACAATTCGTAATAAATTCATATTAACGAATGCATTTTCAGATGGCCAAAATGCAAGTTCTTTACACCTATATTATATTCAAGATCTATATAAAATTATCTGATTTGCTCAATCATTACAGATTTTGAAGGCTCAACGATTGGCAGGATAATTGCGATCGGGGCTATTAGATATCAAGAATTCCTGACCAAAAACACCGCGGAAGGTTTGCGAGTCACCTTAAACTCCACCATTGATTTGTTAAATTATCTATTGGAAAATCTATTAAAAAACAATATTAATTCTATACATATACTTACATAACTTTAACGGAATCTGTTGAAATAATACAGGAATACCAACATAATAATATAGTTTAAATTATAAGCCGATATTTTATCCTGGTGATAAAATGTTTGTGACTATAAAAATACTTATTAAATAAAATAAGACTGAATAAACTCAACGTTAATTATTTCACCCTTTAACGGACAATATTTACAACAGGTTAGGGCCCAGGTGTGGCTTAAAGGGTGAAAAGTGCATATTTTGTCCTCGTAGTAAAAAGTGGTTAATTTTTTTGAATTCGGTTTCGCGGTTGGGTGAATTTTTTCTCAAAAAAGTAAGTGACGTAGTTGTGACCTCGTGAAGAACTTAGCATTCCACAAAAAATGGCAGAATCAACCAGCAATGGCGGTTTGTTTACCTGCGAAAGGCTATGTTGTCGATAACTACAACAATTGGAAATTTTCTGTAAAAATATAAAAATTTTCTGTTAAAATTTATAACAGATCACCAGTGATAAGATTAAGACCAAGTTAATGCAAGACTATAATTAAAGTCAGAATAAACACAGAAAAAAAATTATGGATTTCTACATATACTTTCCAGAGTAAAATATTGAAATTTTAACTAATATCAATGTATGACTTTTGTTACATTCGTAAATACTTAAAATTAAATACCATAATCGAATTTACAGACAAAAAATGCGCTAATACAGACATAATGGAAATTTACTTAGAAATTGAGATTTTACTTTCTGATTGTGTGAATATACGAAAAAAATTGGAATTTTAAATCGAAAGTGTAACTCTTTACAATCGGATTGTAAGTTTTTACATATAAAGTATAATTTTGCAACAAATATGTAAATAATACTTGTGTGTGTGTAACTCTTTACACTCATAATGTAATTATTTACACATAAAATGTGGTTTTCCTAGAAACTTGTAAATAATACTCACTTGCTTGTAATTTCACATAAAGTTAATGTAAAATCCAATTCTAAATTTAAAAATCAGTGGAAAAAATGTAATTTTAAAAAAATTATTTAAAAAATGGCTCTACATAAGTTGAAATTTACACTTTCTTGAGTGTAAGCATGTCGTGACAAGATTCCCATATTCCTAAACATAATATGCGTATTTGTCTTTTTACTATCCCATTGCATCAGCGACAACGAAAGTCTTTCGAGTGGTGTTTAATGCGTAACGTATAATAAAAGTGTAGTAAAAGTGTGTGAGTTATTATAAAACAATTGTACTGTAAGTAAACTTTATATTAATTTAAAAGTGATGTTTTCATGCAAATTATGTGATTATAAATGTCATTCAATACCAATATATAACAAACATCAGTATTTACACCGAAATTGGACACGACCAATTTTCTACTGTGTTTATAATCAATGTTATCTCGAATTTAAAAAGTACGACCAGTTCAAACAACATATTCATAGACTTCATTCTAATGTTAAAAGTACCAAACCTGAAAATGTTAAACAAAAACTTCACTTTTATTGTAAAATTCCTTCTTGTACATATAATGCTAATTTTGAGAACAAAAAAGATATTTTGAAACATTTAACTTATCATATAAACCAAAATGAAATTGTTTCATGTCCGTATTCTGAAATATGTAAATGCAGCAATAATTTTCAAACGAATTCAGCATTAAGAGCTCATGTTTCGCGAAAACATTATAAAGACGATTTACAAGTAGCACATTCGGTTGTAAATAATGTACAAATAGATGAAATTACAGAAAATCATTCCGATGTTGATGAAATTGAATTCATGGATACCTCTAATCAAAGCGCAGAAGTAGCACAAAGTATTACAGACGACAAAGATCTTTACTTAAAATTGTTGTCCTCAACATATTTAACTCTTTTTTCAAAATCTTTTCTTTCTGAAAGAACGTTAAATGTAATGATCCAAGCATTTTCAGATTTGGAAAATATTAATAATAACTTTCTAATTCACAAAATTAAAACCGAGTTAAATATCGAGGACAACGAAAGCAATAATGAAAAATTACAAAATATTTTTAAACAAAGTTTGTTTAATAATGCACACAACAACAGTAATGGGTCTTTAAGAAATTCTTATATGAGAAAATTATATTTTAAAAAGTCCTTTGGATATGTGGAACCTGAAAAAATTATTTTGGATCACAACTTAAAAACAGATTTTTTCTATTATATTCCAATAATGAAAACGATTCAAGCGCTTTTTGAAAATGAGATTGTTCAATCTGAGTGCTTAAGTAACAATAACAATCGTCCAAGTGATTCAAACACATTTTCTGACATTTTTGATGGCGAAGTGTTCCAAAATAATATTTTCTTTAAATCGTACGATAATTCACTCAAATTGGGTTTAATTCTTTATCAGGATGCATTTGAAATATGCAATCCTTTAGGATCAGCAAGGGGCAAAAATAAAGTAATCGGCATTTATATGACTTTGGCAAACCTTTCTCCTTGGAACAGGTGCCAAGTAGATCAAATACAATTGGTAGGTTTGTGTTTTGACCATCATGTTAAAAAATATGGATTTCATACTATATTAAAACCCTTGATAAATGATCTAAAAATTTTAGAGACTGAAGGCTTTTCTATAAGTGAATCTCTGCATATTAAGGGAACATTAGTTGCTGTTTTGGGTGACAATTTAGGGAGTCACCAAATTGGTGGATATTTAGAAACATTTTCAACGGAAAATTACTTTTGTAGATATTGTTTTGCTCATACCAGAGATTTTGACGTGGATGCATCATTAACAGCTTTTCGTACAAAAATCTTGTATAATGAAGATGTAGAAATGGCTCTTATTCAAAACACTCATAGTAGAGGTGTAAAAACTGATTCTATCTTAAATAGTTTACAATATTATCATGTTACTTCCGGTTTGCCTCCCTGTTTTGCTCACGACATATTAGAAGGAGTTGCTTCATATGATCTTATGCTTTACATAATTGATATGACGAAAAAAAAGATTTTCTCATTCGAGTTTTTGAACGAAAAATTCAAAAAATTTAAATTTAAAGAATCTTCATTTAATTGCAGTGTTGCCCCTATCAAAAAAAATGATAAACTGATCGGATCTGCATCAGAAATTCTTTTTGTTTTATATGTCTTACCCTATATTTTGTTGGAAAAACTTGATATATTGAAAAATCATAGTTCTTGGCGCGCAATTTTATATCTTCGAAAAATTGTGAATATTTTAATGGCTTTTAAACTGTCTGCAAATCAACTTGGTATTTTACGATGTTTACTAAATGAGTATATTGTCATAAGAAAAGAAAATTTTCCAGATGTCAAATTAAGACCAAAGCATCATTTCATAATGCATTATCCGTATTTAATTAAACAATTCGACCCATTACGTCATTTATGGACTTTGCGCCATGAAAGCAAGCACAAATATTTTAAAACTCTGATAAAGCATATATCAAACTACAAAAACGTCCTTTTTCTATTTTCTACTCGACACCAGTTACTCCAGTCAATTTCATGTACCTCAAAAAGCACATTTCATGGCAATGTTTTATCTACTTCTCAACGTTTTTTCGATTTAAATGATTTTCCTGATAATTATAGAGATTTTTTAAAAAGACACACAACTTTACTTAAAAATATAACATATGTGTCGAATAATATCGAGTTCAGAGGAATTCAATATCGTAAAGACAATTTGGTTTGCTTCGGAAAGGATAATTACGGTTATTTCAAAGTATGTAAAATAGATTTTATTCTTCTTAGTAATAATATGAATGAAATTGATTTTATTGGTTTTGAAAAGTTTTTATTTTATAACGAAGAAAATGGTTTGTTTGAGGAATTTAACGAAAAACCTGAAATTTGTTGTGCAAATTTTGAAAAAATCATCTGTACTGAACCAATGTTATCATTTTTGCTCCATTCGAAAATAATTGACTGTATTATAAAATTATTCATTTAATATACATATGTTATGTCTGTTTATTGTTTTCTTATTATATCGTATTTTTCATTGGCAATTTTATTTAGTTTTATTATTTTATATTAGGGATTTTGCTTACATTCATCCATTACGTTAAAACGTATCCATTCAAAATGAAATTGTTCAAAGTTTGGTCGTGCGATAGAACGAAAAAAACCCTTCTACCAATATTAACAAGCGAAGACTTTTCAGAAATGTACACAGCTCTCATTATGCAAGGTAAGTTAGAATATTATTTATTTTACTGCAAATTTCTAAATATAATTGTCTATATTTCAGCTTCTGTTAAATTAAATATAAATGGTGCCACACTAGTTTTGGAAGAAGACGGAACAATGGTAGATGAAAGTGTCCTACCATTTCTAGAAAACAAAGACATATTAATATTGCTGCAAACCGGTGAAATATGGTCCAAACCACCCGAATCTGTAGCTACAACTTTAACATATCAAGATTCATTCAGTTCATTTTCCACACCCACTACAAGTAATTCATTCAATCTTCAAAGTTTTCTACCAACCGCACCCATTCAAGAATTGGATCAACAACCACCTCTCATACTTTCAGTGGACTGCAATCAGGAGATGGTATGGGAATCATTTGAAATTCCATACAGTAAAATGCAGTCACATATGATTACCCTGTGCGAATCCGAAAAGAAGGACAAACAGATAACCACAGACATGATTCACGTAATTGTAAACGAGATGCGAACAATTAATAACATCATTCCTCTCAAAGCAATAAAAATTGTTGCGAAAAAAATTGTCCAAAAATATCCGTCCACGTTTCAAGACAGAGATGAAGATGGTGTTATTTTGGGTGATGGCTGTCAGTCTCTCGTCATGAAACTACTAGATCGTAATAATTACTTAAATCGCCCGCATAAGAGAAAATTCGATGGCGAAACAGAAAATCCTGTGTTGAATAAAAAAAGACAATTAAGCAAACGAGCAGGTTGTTCCAATTGGGCACCTAAAGTACAAAATGAAGAACAGAAAAAATTCGACAAAAAGACAATTATTGAAGCTAATGATGAAGATTTTAATTCCTTAATGGAATCTAGTTTCGCACAACAGAGGCAATTTATTAATAAGGAAAACTTGCCATCGGTCAATCAAATACGGGAGGAATGGCCAGTATTGTTCTCGCCAAGAGGAATAAAATTGCACTTTAAAAAACTCACTAATAGTGATGTAGATTTACTGGACCAAAATGTTTCTGAAAAAGGAAACAAGATTTTTCAACATGCCAGAAAAAACAAGATTTTACAAAGAGATTTTACGATCTACTGAAAGAAGAGAATATTATTTATTTAATTTCACGGCACTTTAAAGAAGACTTTGGCATGTTGCTGAACAAAAATGAGGTACTTATTAAAAACTACAATTAGTATTATTTTTAATTGTAATTTGTTACAGGATTTTGAACGGGTAAATGCGGATAATCTACCGTTGAGTCCTATTATTGTGAAATCAGGTAAATTTTGAATTCAAATTAAGAATTTAAAAATTTATAATTTTTTTTCTAGCTGTTGGTCCATATTATACAATATACATAGAAAGGGAGAATTTTAACCAAAACGTCACATTGACCGGATTTGTGGAGGCTTTAAAGGTATTATTGAGTTTTTATTTTAACTTTAATATGGAATTCCCGAAGAAAATTCAAACTACGCTGGAAACAATTCAGAGGTATTTTTTAAAAATACACCCGGATTCCGGTTCTAAAGCCAACAAGGCAAGTGCTACAAAAAAAAGAGTCATAACATATATGAATATGTTAAATAGAATAAGTGTAAAACAGAACGAATAATATTTTTATAATTGTTTACCAATAACCGTGCCAATAACAAGAATTTAATTTATTTTGTTAATTAAATGTTATAAAGATCTGTTCCTAATAATTTTGTTGAAGAGAAATAGACTGTTTTATTTATTATTTTGTTAAAAAAAATATGTACTTAAAGAAAATAAATAATGATTAAGTTTACATAATAATATATGTATTTATTTAGAAATTTCCCTAATCAAATATGTGAAGTCGCATTTAAAGACATGTAAAATCAAATAAAAAAGTATGTAAATGTAATACATTGCAATTGAAAATTCGGCAATTAGCAAGTACATTTCACATGAAACTCCATACACAGTAAGTAATTATTACAAAAGTAGAATTGTAAATTTACATTATTTATCATTTTAATTTACGAATTTACATAATTATTCATGTAAAACTACATAAGATTTCCATAAAAGTAATATTTAAATTCAAGTGATCGAATGTAAATATACAAAGTTAATCCACTAAAAAACATTTACTTGTCTAAAAAATTTACACTAATGGATTGTAAATTTACCTTCTTTAAGATCTAAAATTACAAAAAAAATCTTGTACAAAATTTACATAACAATATGTATTATTCCAAAGTCAATTCCAAAGATCACATTTCTATTTGTAAAACAGTTCCAATTCAAAATGTATTTTTCAATAATGATATGTAATTTTACTTTTATTAATGAAATATTACATAATATTACGTTGGTTACAAATTGCCAACGTAAAATTGAATTGATTTATCTGTGAAGTCAGTTATAACTGTGGTATTATGGGACGCCATGAAAACGAGTGCAAGAAGAATGTAAAAACGAAAGTTTAAAGTACCACCATGATGCCTTATGTGCTTTGATTAGCAACAAAATGCTAAGTAGGGTCCAGAAATTGGTACGTTGATTCGGGCGCAACGACACATATGACTTGTCACGAAGATTGACTCAATGGTTATGAGCAGAAGTCAGATGCACAGAATGAAATCATAGACAGAAGTACGACTCCTCCATTTTTCTATTGTTCTTTTATCTGTAAGTTTTCTTGTGCGCAACCCCCCAGGCGCATGTAAAGGAAGCTATATACGTACGATATACGAGTTTTAAAAACTTAAAGCCTGGTGCCCACATCCCCCCAATGTTAGTTCGTACTACACTACTTCACTCGGTAAGACAAAATAAAGTAACAGAGTTGGAATCGAGAACAAAAACGAACAATCTGTCCGTCTGGTAATCAATTTATGCCCCCCAAACGCACCCAAGCGTTATTCCGGGTAAAAGGGAGGAGTCGTACTTCTGTGTATGATATTCTGTGACAGATTTTACCGTAACAGTGGCGAATTATCAAGTAGTACAAGGTGCTGGCATTGGAGAAGTTGACGTGAATAAAAAAAATTGCACAAAAGTAATTAAAGACGCAGTTCTAGTCCCCCAGTTAAACGCAAATTTACGTTCTATCAGTAAAATGATGAAGAATGAGCGAACACTGATAAAAATCGTGGTAAATTTAAATTTGAACTACAGCACTTTTCATGGAAATGTTTAGTAATTTCAATGTAATTCAAATTTTACAATAATTTCACTTTAAAATTACATAACGAAATAATATTTACATTGATTGTTTAATCAGGCACTTTGTAAGAGTGCGAGACTAATGTGGGCTTAAGTTAAGGTGATAACATAAAGGTGAATCAAACTCATTGTTGTAAGGAACTAGTCTAATTAATTTTTTCTAATTGAACTTGACAATATATACATAAAATTTGTCCTACTTATATGACGTAGGTCAGGTAACAACAATGGTAATGAAATGTTGCTGATGCGAGAATTATGTAATTGGTCGCACTATTCGCACATAATGCTGAGGCGACCCTTGTGTAATTCCTTACAGATGTTTTTAAACACAATTGTTTTTATAATGAAAAAATGAGAATGATAAACAAATGATTACCAATTCTGTTCATTTATGAACATTGATTATTTACCTTTTTACGAAATTTCTTTAATATTTACACATAATCAGTATTTTAACCGTCACACATGTGATTTTAAAATTTATCAGGTAATAGTACATTTTCCATGTAAAATTTTATATACAAATATGACTTATACAAGATCAAAAAAATTTACATTAAAGTTAAATATCCATATGTGAAATTCACATATTAACTGTAGTTATTACATATATTCTGTAATTATTTACATTCAAACTGTATATTCACATATTTAAATGTAATATTTTTTAGAAAACATGTATTATTACATTTGGATTTATGTGTATTTTACATTAAATTGGTAGTATTTACAGATTTTTCTGTACATATACAATTATCGTGTGAAAATGAGTTTGAAGCAGTTGATCCTGTTGAAAGTTCAGCAAGTTTCTTCGAGTTTGAAAGTAATGTTCGCAGCACTGCATGTTCGTGCATTTTCATTCTTAAGTTTTTCGTGAAACGGTTTGTTGAGTGCATCATTTAAGTGATCTAATTTTGGTATATTTATGAACAATCGAATTATTTCCATTTTGCATAGTGATGATCAGTTCAATAACATACTTTTTTATATCAAACTACAATAGTGACTTCAAATTGTCTTGTAAAAAAAAGGTACATACATTTTTTAATTATTGTACTGTATTGTATTGTATTGTATTGTACTCTAATTATTGTAATTATTGTAATGAAGTACAATTGATAAATATGACCATCATCAATATTTGCATAGAAATTTAAATGGAGCAGTTTTTTTTTGCATACACGAAAAATGTGAATTAAGTTTTAAGAAGTACACATTGTTTAAACAACATATATTTTGATTTCATTTCAATGATGGAAAACAAAAAGTGCGTAAACCTAATACTACCGTAAAACCACTAATTGATTGTGAACAATTAGAATATGAATGTAAAATAAATTCATGCACTTTCAAAAGTAAATATGATTATTCTCGGAATAACAATGCTGTTTTAAAGCATTTATCTTATCACATCAATCAAAATGAATTTGTCTTATGTCCTTCAATAACATTTGTAATTATCCAGAAAGTTTACATAATATTACAACTTCACATTCACATGTTTTTAGGAAACATTTTTATTTAATACATGAAATTGTTAAAAATGTTAATAATGTCTCAAATTTTGAAACAGATTATGAAACAAATTTCGAAAGTTCGAGTTTTGTAGATCCATATTTACTAGAGAATTCAACTGATGAGAATTTTTCTGATGTGTGAAAAAATTTGACAGATTTATCTCTAATTATTTTAAGTTCTACTTATTTAACCTTGTTATCCAAATATTTTCTTTCTGAACAATCATTACAAGTTATAATTGATATGTACTCAGATTTAGAAAAATTAAATTTTACCTATATTTCTCAAGAAATTAAAAAAGCTTTTAATATTGAAAATACCGATTCAAATAATGAAATACTTCAAAGAATCTTTAAAAAAAGTTTGTACAATATTGTACATGACAATAATGCTGGTTTATTACGAAATACTTATTTAAGGAACAAATTTTATAAAAAAACATTCCAATTATGTTGAACCCGTAAAGGAAACATTAGGCCAAATTCAGGATAAACATTTTTTCATTTATATTCCTATAATTAAAACAATTAAAGTACTTTTACAAAACAATAATGTTTGATGACTTGTTTGACGGGCAAGCCTATAAAAATAATCTATTCTTTCAAAAGAGCAATACTCCAACATTAGCTCTTTGTCTTTATCAGGATGCTTTTGAAATATGTAATCCTTTAGGATCATCAAGAGGAAAATATAAAATTATTGGAATTTATATGACTCTGGCAAACCTTTGCCCTCGGAACAGATCCCAGGTGGATCAAATCCAATTAATTGCTTTATGTTTTGAAAAAGATGTAAAAATGTTTGAATTTTTTACAATTTTGAAATCTTTAATTAGAGATATAGAGATATTAGAAAGAGAAGGCTTAGTAATAAACAAAATAATAAAAGCGTCCGTTATAGCTGTTCTAGGGGACAATTTAGGTAATCACCAAATTGGTGGCTTTTTGGAGACCTTTTCTATCGATAATTATATCTGCAGATTCTGTTATATCAATAATTACAATAACACTCGGACAAATAATTCAGTTCAATGTAGCACTAAACAGACTTATACGGAAGATGTGGAAAGATGTGGAAGATGTGAAAATCCCCACCGAAAATCATCATCGTGGGGTTAAGAGCAATTCTCCTTTAAATAAACTAAATTTCTTTCATGTAATTAATGGTTTACCACCTTGTTTTGCGCGATATTGAAAGGAATCGTTCCCTATGACCTTATGCTTTATTTCAATGTACTTGTTGCTGAAAAATTGCTTTCATTTGAGCTTTTGAATATTCTTTTCAAAAATTTTGGATTTAATGAAAATTAAAAAAAAAAAATTCGCAGCCTTTAAAGAAGGAGAAAGTGATTGGTTCTGCTTCAGAAATGTTATACATTTTACAAGCCCTTCCTTTTGTTTTATTTGATCATTTGAACTTGCTAGAAAATAATATAATTTGGAAAATGATTTTACATATTCGAAGAATTTTTAACATTCTTATGGCGTTCAAATTATCAGAAAATCAAATTGCTATTTTGAAAACTTTAATCGATGAGTATATTGAAATGAGACAAAATGTGTTTCCGATAATAAAATTACGGCCTAAGCATCATTACTTTACCCATTATCCTCATTTAATTGTTTAGTTTGGTCCGTTACTGCATTTATGGACTTTGATTAAAGTCCATAAATATTTTAGAATTATTAGCGAAAGTAAACATAAATATTTTAAAAACATTGTAAAACATATTCCAAATTATTAAAACGTCTATTTGGGTTAGCTAGTAGGCATCAAATGTTACAAGCTGTTTTATCATATTCAGGTAACACATTCTGCTATATTGTTCGATCTAATAAATCATTTGATAAATTCTATCCAAATTTTTGCCAGAACAGTATATTACTATTTTGAATAATACAATTAAAGACAAAAATATCGATTTCATAGAGTATATTGCTAACGATATTGAATTCAGAGGAATTATTTATAAAACCCATAACTTTATTTGTTATGAAAAATATGAATTTGGATATTTTAATTTATGCCAAATTCGATACATTTTATTAAATTCAAATTTAAAACATATTATTTTTTTGGGTACAAAAATTTCCATTTTTTATAATGAAGTAACGGGGTTGTTTGAGGAAAACATAAAACTGAATAACAAATTTTGTTGTGTAAACTATTCTGATATCAATAATATAGAACCATTATGTTATTTACTGTTATTTTATGTACCTACAAAAATTGTTTAAACTATATTTTGTGACAACCACCATAAGTACGAAGCTTTTTAAAATGTGGACCGCTGATATAAAACAAAAGACTTTAATGGCCGTTGCCGAACCTCCGTCTATGTCTAATGAACTGAATTTGTGTTTTGTAAACATGCATTTTAACAAATGTAATTTTTTTAGCTTCTACTAAATTCAACATTAAAGTATCGTTTTCATAGGGTAGTGTAATTGTATGGTAAAATTTAGTGTGTAGTGTAAAAGTTAAACGCATGGTTATAAACGGTATCGGTCTATTAGAAATTGTAGCGTAAGAATCGGTTGTAAGTTGTAGTGGTGTATGGGAAAAGCTAGCCAGCTTCTAGCTTTTACTGAAAACACACTACAAGAACCAATCAGAATAAAGAAAAATTTTATTTTATGTACCTACAAAATTGTTTAAACTATATTTTGTGACAACCACCACAAGTACGAAGCTTTTTAAAATGTGGACCGCTGATAAAAAACAAAAGACTGTAATGGCCGTTGCCGAACCTCCGTCTATGTCTAATGAACTGAATTTGTGTTTTGTAAACATGCATTTTAACAAATGTAATTTTTTTAGATTCTACTAAATTCAACATTAAAGTATCGTTTTCATAGGGTAGTGTAATTGTATGGTAAAATTTAGTGTGTAGTGTAAAAGTTAAACGCATGGTTATAAACGGTATCGGTCTATTAGAAATTGTAGCGTAAGAATCGGTTGTAAGTTGTAGTGGTGTATGGGAAAAGCTAGCTAGCTTCTAGCTTTTACTGAAAACACACTACAAGAACCAATCAGAATAAAGAAAAATTTTAAGTTATGTTATATTTTCGTTTCAAAAATGAATTTCAGTTTAACTAATGTTCAAGATCAAGAAATTCAATTAATGGAAATATTATTGTTAGCAGCGCCGATTTGTATTCTAAAGGAAATTAATAACTATAAGTCAAACAAATATTAACGACAACGTTTTCTGGGTGCGTCCAATTTATCAAAGAAAAAATTTGGGTGATACTTTATATCGAGAAATGCGTGTTGAAGACCCAGAGATGTTTTTCAATTACACAAGAATGTCGAAGAAAATGTTTAATGAACTATTTATACTTGTTGGTCCACAATTAAGGAAAAGACTTTTAGTGACATTGAGGTAAACGATGTAAATTTATTTTACTGCTATAAATAAATGATAATTTATTTTAAGATTATTAGCATCTGGTGATTGTTATCAATCAATAGCGTTTGCTTTTAGGATTGGAAAAACAACAGTATGCAATATCTTCCGCGAAACTTGTGAGGTGATTTGGAATGTAATGTCTCCAATTTACATTCCACAACCCAATCGCAATGATTGGAAATATATTGCAAGAGATTTTTGTAATAAATGGCCACTTCCAAATTGCATTGGTGCGATGGACGGAAAGCATATCGTCATCAAACAGCCAAATAACTCTGGCTCCATATATTTTAATTACAAAAGAACTTTTAGCATTAATTGGTTTGCAGTTTGTGACGCCTCGTATAAATTTACTGTTGTTGATATTGGAGCATATGGATCCGAATGTGACGGAGGAGTATTAAATGAGTCAAGATTTGGTCAAGCTTTTAATGAGAATAAGTTGGGCTTGTCAATTGATGATGTTTTGCCTGGAAGTGTAGAAGAATTTCCATATTATTTTGTTGGAGATGACGCTTTTCCCTTAAAGTTTAACTTATTAAAGCTTTTGCGGTAAAATATTTAAGCAAAGAACAACGCATTTACAATTATAGAATATCTAGAGCTAGACGGTGTATTAAAAATGCTTTTGGTATTTTGGCTGCGCGATGGCGAATTTTTCACAAAACTATAAATGCTTTTCCTGAAACTGCGAACAAAATTGTGCAAGCTACAGTATGTTTGCATAATTTGATTATGGAAAAGCAAAAATTGTTAAATGAAAGTAGCTATTGCAACGCACATTATACTGACCTAGAAATTGATAATAAATATGTATTGGGCCAGTGGAGACAAGATGTACCGGTGGAGTCGCGTTTCAGTCAATTTCTAGGCGTACTGGAGCCCGGATCACTCATTACGACGCTCTTCAAGCCCGTGAACGCTTAATGTATTAGTGAGCAAATGTAGGAACTGTGCCGTGGCAACAAAATTATGTAAATAAACATAAATAATCAAATACATTATATCTCTATCCGCTTAACGTAGGGAATTTGCTTGAAGCTAACTTTTGAGACAGATATAGGAAGTCTGTCTCTTTCTCTAAGAAGCCTCCCTTATGAGCATGCGCGAGAATTCGAGTGTTTGATTGGTACCTTTCACTACTTGACAATTTTTTGATAAGAGTCAATTTTAAAATTTCAAACATCATGATGGTGACAGTTTTGCACATGCGCATAATAGAATATTGTATTACAAGTGCAGAAAGCAGTTCTTTATGTGCGAGTGTTTGAGTTTGCGACATGAGCGAAGCGATTGTAGTGTGTAGAAACTAGTGTAGATAAATATAATTGTTCATCACATTTGGCCGGTTTCCTTCCTGTGTGTACAGAAGGTTACTGTCGAACAAAAAAACTGTACAAATAAGAATCCTTATATATAAAGAAAGAAATTTTAATTTTATACCATTTTATATTATACATTTTAAGATCTGCATTTAAGATCAAAGAATAAAATTCAATTTAAAACACTTTCTTTTTAAGGACTATCATTTTTTATTTTTTGAATTACACAGTTTAATTTTATTTTTAGAAAAATTTTTTATTTGGTTTTTTAACAATGACAGATACAACTATAACAACAATGTCTGATAACAACATTGTCCCTAATCATATTACTATCAAGATGCAAAACCCAGCAAATCATTGCTGGATGAATGTATCGTTAAGACTATTATCAGGCATAGTGGAGAGTGACGAACAGTTGCAACAATTATATAGAGCAGTACCATTTGTCTATGAAGCACTAAGTGCTTTGAACACTAAATCTATATACACTGCTGACAATAAAATAGCAACTGTTACTCAACACTATGCCCTAGGGGGCAATGAAGACAACGCTCAGCATGATCCATGCGAGTTTATATATAACCTAATACAAGACATTGGAGTTGATAATCCAGTATTGCAAGAATTACTTACAATTAATATTAAAACACAATACTGCTGTAACACGTGTGTAAACGATGAATTTACAGAAAATAAGATACAAATAATTTGGGCATAAAAATACAAATTGTCGTAGATACTGTCTCTGGTGGAGACAATTATTTTATCCATACTTTCTAATTCGCTTTTTAGAATTCCCACAAAATACTTGTAGTCAAAGTAGTCTTTTCTGTGTTTATCATTACAATTCCAATTAAGGTCGCATATTTCTCTGGTGCAATCACGTATATGTGTTTTAATTTGATTATTTAAATATTCAAATTTTATATCCGGTTCAAATAAATATTGTTTTATGTATTTTTTTATCGCAGGAAACACAACCACATTCACAAGACTTTAAAATAGTTAATTCCTTAAGAAAATAGGTATTATTTATATTGAAACCCAAAACATCTACAAAAGCGATCTTGGATTTATCGTTTTGTTAGAGGCGAATATGAATATATATGGTCTGATTAAATTAAGGCATGTGCGGTTGTATTTTGTGGGGCATTTTCCTTCAATGAAAATTGTACGCGCAGATCTAAAAGTGAGGAGTTTGAATTTAACAATTCTTTCTGGCGTGATATGTCAAACACGACAAAGGGACAAATTGTTTTAAATAATTTTTTATCCACCATAGGCTGGTTTTGTTTATCATAATAAGAACGTTGGAAATTCGCAAACATCTCATATATGATGGAATAATTGTTATGCTCATAATCCACATGCAAATTGTCATATGGGAAACAATCCGAATTTATAAATAATTTAATATTTGTCAATTTGCAATGATCCAATGTGCTCATATTTTTTCTTAAATTATTCTTTTTATCAATAGACAAACAGAATATTACATATCTGGGCTTTTCTAATTAGGTAGAAGATTTCACTATCCAATCAAAATCTTTGATATTTGTAATTCCGAAATTGTGTATAGATTCCATTGACGTGAGAAAATAGATAATTCTCTGCCACTGTCTATTACTTGTAAAAGTTTTAATTTGCTGTAATCCGATAATTCAACAATGGGAACTCTCCAAACAATTTTTTTAATGTTTAATGTTACAGGCTCCGTACCTACATCATACATGGCATTTAAATTAGTGTTGCTTCTAATTAAAACTAATTCTTGTTTCATGAAAACAATAACTTTCTTGAAATCCTCGGCAAATCCTAATAATGTTCTCAAAGGTACACACACCGAAAAATGCCCCTCATTCAGATGATAGTAACAAGTATCATCTACGTTCCAGCCCGCATTTGAAAGGATGGCCGACTCGCCACTTGAAAATGAGTGCAAACTTTTGACCGTAGATACTATTCCGGGCGAATGACATGACTCAATAATTTTTCCATTTAATTCATACCTAATTTCTTCAAACAAAAAGGCACAAAATTGTTTACTAATTTGGCGGTTAATGAGGGCCTTTGATCCTTATTTTGAAGAACCGTTCCTTCTAAATATATATATGAATCGCTGGGCAAAGTTAAAATTTTCGACTGGGGTACAGTTATTCTAATTTCATCGTTGACGTTAAAAGTATTCGTAGCATAAGGGTAATATGAATGTTTTTCTAATCTACTTATGGAATTATCAAAGAGGGGTGTTTCCAATACATTTAAGCTATCGTCCATTATTTTTTAAAATAGTTAATCCTAAGGATCCAGTACTACACGAATTTAATAAATTATTCCTATTTATACATATATGATTTATTGTATTTAATAACCATTGTTATAAGAATCTACTATAAATTCTGTTTATTATGGGACAATATTCAAATTTGTACTGAGCAAATTAAATCATTTATTGTCTATATATAGTGCACAATTTTAATATGAATATGTTTTTATTTAAATCTTCAATTTTTTTATCAATGAATTTTTTTAGTTCATCAAATTCGTAGGCCCCCTGGGGTATAATTATATTATTGTTACCAATTTTTATCGAAATACAAGTGTCATCTATATTCCGGACACAATTGTACCTTTCAAAGTTTACTAAGCCGATTTCATAATCGTCGCCATTCAGATCAATGGGTGGGTCGAAATAGGATGTTAAAATTGTCGTATTTCCGCTGAGTGTAAAAGTAGTCATTTTACCATATATTATTATATAAAAATCTTATGCATAAATGTTCGCAACTATATTTATTTAAATTTTGAAAATTATTATAATTATATTTAATCGTTACTGGTCCAGAACTATTTAAATAATCTACTAATATATACGGTGGTGGAAGATTACCGAAGGAATCGAAATATAATACAGAGTTACCATTTTTTATATAGGAAACCCAATGAGTTCCATCCCCAATACTCTTATCTAAATTGACTATACCACACTCCACAGTTTTTCTAACAACGGGTGGTAAACTATTTAACATAAATATGCCTCTAAAGTAGTGGATTTTTAATTTTTTAACATAATTTTGTATTTCAATATTTGTTGATGCATGTCTTGGCAATATCAAAGGATTTTTTTTTTAAATGCAACACCATATCCCTTTTTATATGGTTTTAAATATAATCCCGTTCCAATCGCAATTGAATCTAGCTTCTTGTTAAGTTTCTTTTTCTCCTCTAAACTTTCTTTAGCTGCATTTGCTCTTTTTATTGATGAAACAATGTTGGCAACACTACCGCCCAAAGATTCTAGTAAAGAAGCTGCGCTTAATATAGGCAATATTGCCCCTATAAATCCCCCCGTTTTCGGAATGGGTATAATTCTAGACGGTTTCTTTTTACCTTTCCTATTTTTATTTGCATTTAAAGCAATCGTTACAGCATCTTCAAGGCTATTCGGTTTTTGATTTTTCAAGGCCAATTCCGCTCTTTTGACAACCTGATTGAAAGTAATACCCTTACCAATAATTTTTTTCATTCCAGACCTTCTTTTCTTTACACCTTTTCTTCTGATGCCTCTACCTACTGTTTTATTCACTCGAGATTTCTGATGGTGACCAAAACCCAACATAGTTTTACCTTTCACTGCACCAGCCACTAATAATGAAGCGAATTTTTCTTTTAGATTCGAATCTTTTGCTTTAAATCGATCCAATGCTTGTTTAGCCAAAATTTTATCAGCCCTATGTCTATCAGTCAAATCTTTATTTTTCCAATAGAAAATATCGTGCTCCTTGCAAAAATTGTCCAATTTATTTATTGGTTGGCTATTTCGAGCAAGTCTATCCTCAAATTGAGTCTTGGGGCCGCAACAATTATAATTAAAAATGTGCCACTCTTTTTTTTCAATTTGTCGAGTATACCGCTCCCGAACATGTAATAAAGTTTACTAAATAAAATTAAATGTTTTTTTATTTATATTGTAATGGTTTGGCTGTTGTATTGGGAGAAACGAATGTTAGGAAAATTTTATATTTAATTGGCTGTGATCGCTTTACCACTGATGGTGATAAAGCCCCTACGTTGTGTGTATGTAACCGCCAGTACTTTGGATTTAAAGTACAATGGTTGACGCTAAGTTAAATGAAAAACAGAAAAATACGTTTAAAAAGAGTAAGACTCTTATTTATATTAAAACGTTTGTAAAACACCAAAACAAAATAGGTACAAAGTATTTCTCCTCTCTTAGAAAGAGATGGAGACTATTGACGAACAATTCCTAATGTATAATACAACATTTTTATTCAATGATAAAATTAACGATTTTATATACTGAAATTATTATTTCTTAAATATTCCCGATGATTTAGATTTTATGAAGTTCGCGGAAGTGGACCAATATCAGTAGTTCATTTCATGGGGAAAAATTGGAGTTTTGGAGTTCCTCTAACTTAGCATCTAGGCAACACGGCGTCACGATACGTGAGGTAGGGACGAGAGGGGTGATCAAAACGAATGCTAAAAATACCCGTTCCCTAACTTTAGGATGGTTATAGATGGCACCCTCCACATCCGGGGATCATGATTCCCTGACCGTCGGATGACCGCCCATACGGACCGTCGCCAGAGCCGTCCGGCCTTATTGCTTCCGCGCCTCTTGGTTAAGTGTTTGAGGACATGCAATAAGGATAAATGCTGTTTCGCAATCACAATATTTATTCGCAGCGAATATACGCCAAGCAATGTTTTACGCCCTAACGTTGCAATACGCTTACGCTTTCTACTAGATCGCAAACTACGCAGCTTCTATACGCAGCAAAAAGGCTCTAATTAGTCGCCGGAAATTACGCCCTATCGCTCGCTTCAAACTACAGCTAAAGAATGTACGCTTTAAAAGGATTTGGTTTTCCACAAGTCAAAAATAAATAAAGGTCTCGTTAATTATGGCAAAAACTTTACGCTTAGCGGGATTGCTTTTCGATGATTGGTCACTTCGGAACGATTAGCTGAATTAAGAATAAATTTAAATGCCAGAAAGGCTACTGAAATTAAATATGTTACACGATACGATAAGCAGTGTTGGGCAGAAACTGATTCCGAATAAAATTAAGAACAAATGTAATTTACCTTATTATCTCAATAAGAGAATCACACAATTTTCTCAAGATGCTCGTTTCAAGACTAACTGAAGACTAACTGTGAACTATCTGTTAACTCTATAGTTCATTTTTCCTGCATGTAGGAAAAATTACTGCTAGCAGGAATGTCATCAACCAATGAAAAGTCAGAATTTTTCAAATTTCCTGCTAAAAAATGTCATCAGCCAATGAAAAGTCAGAATTTTTCAAATCTGACACATGCGCGAAGTACCATTTTGCTACTGCGCGAAAAAATAGCGTATAGATACACTGTAACTGTCGATCAACCATCAACTATCAACTCGTCTTTACGCCCCCGAACAAACCCTCTTGTACCTGCTTATCGTCACCCCCCCGACATTGACCAATTTTGCCCTAAGATAATTTAAATGGTCGTTAATTTGATCATTTGTTACAAACAAACTTATACTAAAATCTGTAAACACAGAATACAAAATATTTCGATAGTAATAATAATCGAAATGATCGCGCGGTTACATCAAAATGACAAACGGTAGTCGAAGAAGATAGATTAGCGGCGTTTTGCCGTAGTAGTCAAAATGCATTAGATTTTAAACAGTCCATTCACATGACACGAGAAATATCATTCGCGTCCATCGTAATCGCGATAATTTTTAATCGATGAAAGTAATAAACATATTAAAATGACCGAACTGGAAATCTCATTCGGCATTTAGGGCTATTTCTAAGAACGGTTAAGGCCTTCAATAAATATATTTGCCGTACAAGTTTATTCTGTAGAGCAGGATGTTCCCCACTGTTTAAATGCAATTTGTTTACAAATAATCATAAAATATTTACTTGCAACGAATTTAAGAATACGGATAAACTAGCATCCGGGTGCAGCTTTGGCAATTAAATAATTTAAATTTTCCCTCAGCATTTCTTAGATACGCCCCGGTCATTTATGATAGTCAATATAGTTTAGAAATAAAATAAGTAAAATAAAATTGTCTCGCTTACGAAACCAAAAATTCATGTATTGACGATTGGTGTAGACCCTTTCAAAATACATATATTGTTACAATGTTTAATAATCGTTATTATTTTAAATATATATAGTAATAGCATATTAAAAACACAATAGATAAAAAATATAAAAAAGTTGATAGTATAAAACCAATTTTCCAATTTATTGCACAGACAGTGTCACAATTTGTATTTTTATCATCTACTTTACATTCATTTATAATAATTTTATGCCAATCATCTGATTCAATCATGGGGCCGTTCAGTTGAAAAAATTTTAGTTTATAATTCAAAACCGATATGTTTTTATTGATGTTTATAGATGTTTCGTAGATTCTTCCATTGCTTAGCAGTCTACCATTATACAACAATAAATCATTATTTCTAGTAGTTTGTTCCATTCGAATCCACGATGATGGATAAAGATCGTTTTTTGTCCCATTATAATCGAGACATATTAATGCGTCAATTGTATTCTGTGGTACGGCCGTGTAAAATGTTGAATTTAATGTTGCCGTTAAAAATAATAAACCAGCTGCATGAAAACCCATTGCAAATCAATACTACTCTAATACTACTAAACTAAATAATTTTTATCTATCCACCCCCTCTTATTAACCCCCAAAAATTTCACATACAGTTTTCTATCATTCTGTTTTTTTCTTAATATTTTCTCTACAAGGTAAATATCGTGAGATTTTGTTAGTTGTAATTCTTGTTCATAAAATCCACCTTTAATAATTTCACCGTCTTCGTCTTGAAGAATATAAGTTGTTGGGTCGGTTAATTTCACGGAATAAATTTTAAAAATTTCGGTAGACCATGACGGTCTATAACCCTTAGAAAATAATTCGCGGTATTTACTTATTCTAACAAAATCTCCAACTTTAAAACGATTATTTGTGGTTGCGTATTTAATTCTATTATACACTGTTGATAATAATGTCAGGTTCAATAATTGAGGCTAATGCTGAAACAATATCTTTTGCGGATTTTGTTTTAACACCTCGCGCCCCTACATATTTACTAAACGTATCAATAACCACTAATATATAATTTAGTCCTTTATTAATTTTCGAATATCGTCTCATTTCAATTAAATCAATTTGATAATGATCTCGAATGCCCCTCATGATCACCTGTCTCCTTGTAAAATTTTTAAGGGGCCGGTTTGTGAATTTCCAAGACAACATCTCTTTTAACATCTTGTATTATACCTTTTTTATTGTTCATTCTGTTTTAGCTATTATTATTATAAATACTATTATGCAATGACTTTAGCCTCACGCAATTCCTCAAATATCGATTCCATTTCGTTCGCGATTATACCGTTGTTCCCACTTTTGTTTACTTGCAATTAATAATTTTAATCTGTCAACTAATTCATTCACATAATTAAAATAGACATATTGGGGTCTATTAGTATTATATGACATAATTGCTTGAGATTTACCGTTTATTATATTATTTAGCGAAATACTTTTACTTTTTATTCCCCCACCTTTTTTCTCAGGTAAATGTGAAGGACGTAACCGATGAGCAATTCCACTCACACTAGAGATTCTAGGCATCGATGAGCGTGGGAAATTCTTATCGAATCTGCGGTGGCGATCGAAGTCATTATTGGCTTAATAGTATTTACATATTTTTCACCTCGATTTCCACTAACTTGTTCATTCGCTTGAAAATTCCTTTTATTTGCATTAGTCAGGAGTATTAACTCTGCAAAGGCTTCCCTATCTTTGTTTGTAATCAATGCACTTTTAGGTTTTGTTTTAAATATCAATTCATATAAACCTTCCGTTCCATCAAAAATTTTATCTTTGACTATAATATCTTTACCTTTAAAAGTCATAACACTAGCACCAAAAGTGAGTTTTTCTAAAACTCTGTCATATCGAACGTAATGAGTATCATATTCGTTTTTGACATCTTTTATTCTTTCCATCAAATAATGTCTAGGTAATTCGTGATCAAATTGTTAGAAATATTCATCAAGCCTTCCTTGCGTCATTTGTTCCAGCTCGGGTGATTTAAGTACCGTGTCGGGTGATGTCTGCAGTTGTGGTTCATCGTAAATATAACTTTCATCGCCGGGGATGTGCTCAAATGTTTTTTCCATTGTTTGGTCTAAGAATGATGTTTTCTTTAATATATTTTTCGAGGGCTCTGATGAATGTGTTGATGGTGACACCACAGATATGTTAGCGATGTCGGCGAGGGGGCCTTTCCTATCTAATGACTCCGCTTGAGTTGTGCTCATCATAGATGACCTTCGTCTCGGTTTGGTCGGTGCATCGAATACCGCGTCGTCGTGGTCATCGTTTATAGTTGTAGTATCTAAATTATTTGTGCTGTCGTTTGACTCGTCAATATAAAGCGTTCGAAAATCGCTAGGTCTAAATTTATAGGAGCGTTTTTTCTTGATATTATATTCGTCAGCATATGTGTCGCTTTCTTTCTTGACAGCATCCTCTAATTTTATTGTTTTCGGATCAAATGACTCCTTTAAAATTTTCTTAAGAGGCTGATATTTTGATTCTAAAAAAGTTTCTGCATCCTGTCGTTGAGATTTAATTAAATCAAATTTTCGTTTTTCACTTTTACGAGCTTTAATTAGCTTTTTTGTTAATTTTTTATCCATATTTATGAATAAAACGATGCAATCACTAGAGCGGAAAATTAAATAATAACAGTACTGCAAAACAACTTATCTATTTATAACCGTCGTTTTCCTATTATATTTGAATATAATTGTCAAAACCTCTTCTATACCGTCCATTATTTAAATCGTTTTCCTTTGAAATAACTAAAAAATCATATTTATCTTGCCAACAAAAATGACATATATTTAAAAATTGCTTAAAAGACATGTCTGTATTCACATGATCATTGTATAAATGTTCAAGTCTTCTTCGATCACAAGGAAATATTATTAAAAAGTTGGCATTCTCTCTTAATAGGTGTTTACACGTGTGTGCATAACTCTGTGTTAAATATATGCAATCAATTAATTTATGGCGTCCCATAGAAAAATATTGTTTAATGGGGCTTTGATTTTCACACACAATATCGTCAAATATAAAAACAGAGTTTTGTTTCGCTTCAAGAGGCTTAATTATTTCGTCATGTTCTGAATATTCATAATATCCCATACCTTTGATTGATTCTATTAATTTCGCCAAATATCTGTACAGTGGTTGAAAGAGGGTTTTTGATAAAATATACACATTTTCAAATTTTAATCCATTTTCATGTTCTAATAGATTAATAACAAGGTTTGACTTTCCGCAACCGCTCTTCCCCACCACAATCATTTTAACTTGTTCTGTTGGAAGTAAACTAGAATGACGAGTACTGTTATTGGTCAACTCAAGAACATTGTGTTTCTGAATGGAAAGTGTAATTGGTTGTTTTTTAACATGCATAGTGTGCAAATTGATTTAAAATGAATTTTTAAATAATACAATTGTGTTATATATAGTTATTCAATATCTTTTATATTTTATTTGATATAAGTACATTTATTATTTCATGTAAATTATGTAAAGTACATATGTGGATACTTATTCACTAACAAATTTTAATTTCAAATATCCGTCTTCCTCATCGGGATTTTCAACAATAAATGAAATATGCTGCTCCAGAATGTTTTTATTCAATGTGTTTGTTTGATTTCCAAGTTTTTGGGCATATCTCTTGGGAAACAAAACGTCGGTGATGTCATCTAATGTAACCACCAAGGTGTTACCAAATTTCATTTTTTGTGATCGAAATGCTAAAATTCAAATTTTTTTAGCTCTAAATGTATGTAGTTACGAAAATATTATAGATGTCTTACCGGTAATTGTGTATTTCTTCCCAATTTCCAGATCACTAAGTTTTATCCAAGATTTTTCAACACCGTTTAACAAATCGACAAGATTGTTGTTGCTTGCCACGATGATTAAGACCAAATGGTATATGTGTATTATATGTTGTTGTTGTTAATGTAAGAAACACCAAAACCTACTGTAATTTAAAGAAGAAATGCTAGAATATATATACCCCACTAATTATTCTAATAGTTATTACTCACCGAGTTATCCACGTGGTAGCCCCAAGGTAAAGTGTCAATTTTATTGTCCAATAAATATCGTTTGTCGTCTTGTGCACATAGTGCAACTTTAGATCTTGTTATTGTATAAATTTTATGTTTTTTCGATCTAATATGTTTTTCATTAACATTAATACTTTGATCATTAAATAGAGCCTTTAAATAATCATCGAAAGTAATTGTCTTTAAACTTTGGGCTTTAATACCCTTGATTTTTTTATGTTCTCCATATTCTCCATCAATTTTATAACTATACATTTTGCTTCTTAGGGATACGAAATGAGTCATAATCTTTCCATTTAATTCGTCCTTCAGTTTTCCCGGAATTTTTTTTGTTATTGGAATATTGAACAGTCATTTGATACGTCATACGATGATGTATCAAATAAATGAATATTTTTCTTCATTTTTTCATAAATATCAATATGTTTTATCTCATAAATAAGGCTATCAGTATCGGTGTACAATTATTTTGCCAAATCCCCGTAATTTTCTCGAACGAAGTTATAATGAAAATTATATAGTGTTTCCTTTGCAATATCTAATATTGCAAAACCAACATAAATAGGCTTATCTAGTTTAACTTCAAGTTTGTTCAATTCTATTGCAACAAAATTTTCAGAAAATATTGTAGAGCGTTTAAAATGCGGCATTGCAATATACGTATGACACCCGAAATGTCCCTAACAAGACGTTGCCAATTTTATGTCCCTATACTTTCTAACAGACTGTATTGATTTGCCGTATAAACAGTTAGTACAGTTTTTATAATAATTCTTTTCAAAAGTGCTATTCGCATTCCGTCTTAACTCGCTATTTAATTCAATAAATTCTTTCATCCATCTTGATTGATTGAATTTTATAACTCTATGAATATTAGTAACTCTTAGATTGTTTTCTAAACATTGTCTTAAATATGCATGATGAATTACATACTTTTTCTTCGGATAAAGACTTGTTATTAACTTTTTCTCTTTTCCGTTTTGGGGGAATTGCGTGTTCGGGACAAAAAGGTAAATCTTTGTGTTTATCGAACATTTGTTGTGGCGTCTCTATGTCCACTTCGAAAATATATCCATATGGCGAATGCTCATCTGGTAACTCTTTTAAATTTATTAACGTTATGTCCACCCATTGAAATCCTCTTATGGTAGCGGTTTTGTCATTACATATCCGTATAAATTAACAAAATCACCGTAAAATAAATATGTAGATTCACTTTCGGGATTATAATTTTGCATATATTTGTTGTTTGCCTCCGAATATTTACAATTACTTTGAACTAATCCCCCTCGTAAACTTTTCTCAATCATGTTATACGGTATCAACAATGAGTTCTAATTGAATTTTCGTATATTTGAGCATTGCGTCAAAAGAAGATGAGGCGTTTGTCAAATAGTGTACGGGGTCTATCCATATGTTTTTAAGCTTGTTTTTCTATAATTTTCAAACACATCGGCTAACAATAAGGTATCGGTTTTTAGATATAAATCCATATATTCCCCAAACTTTTTTATTTTCATTTTATTCCACACATTTAATGCGTGATCATATTCATGTCGCTAATATTCTTATCATATAATTGAGAATAGAATAATTCAATTCTGGGCAATACGGTGTCATCAAGTTTGTCAATATTGTCTATGTAGTCATAACGAAATACTCCCTTTTTACAAACTAATTTAAATTCATCCTCGTTCTGTACAAAAGACTTTGTTATAATTTTTCTCTCATTTTCCAAATTTTAAGGAATCTAAAAATCTTAGGGAAATGCTACTATTGATTACATATTTTTGAAATGATATGTATTTCTCAGTTGAACTTGGAATTAGTGTGACGCCGCCTTTATCATATTCCGCTAATTCTTGAATAAAAAAGTGTGAATCATAATTGGAATATTTTTGTTTTTAATATTTTAGGTTACACAATTGATGTGAGGGACCATTGTATTTTCCATTGAAATGGTTATGATCTTTTACTTTAACCTCATTTTCTTTAATAGGTTTCTTACAAATGTGACATATATTACAATTCTTAAATTCGTATTCTTGATGTGTTGTTAAAAATAAAGCTTTGGACGTTTTAACTATTTTATCGATTTCATAGGATAATGCCACCATTTCTTTAACAAACCAGCGGGGACAATCAAATCCTCATATAATTTAAATCTGGATAAGTTCTCGTCATATGAACATTTAAAATAAAAGGCCACACTATAGGGGCGGTGATTTTGTAAAATGTCTTCCTCTACAATATTTTTCTCCAATATACTCTCAAAGTCTGCATAAACTACAAAAGGTTGTTATCGTTGAAATTGAAAATTTTTAAATTTGAGTGTGGAATTATTTTTATCGGGTAAAGTGGTTTTTCAATCATTATATCGAGAACATATTTCTATGTGTTGTTGATATTGTGACGCTTATTTTTCGGCGGATTTGCCTGTCTCGAGCGCCACCTGTTTTTACAGACGAAAACAGGAAACCAAAACGGGTCCCAGGTAACACAATGGAGATACGGCTATGCTAGGGGTCAATTAAAGCACATTATTAACCAGAAAAATAATACAAGTTTATTCAAACCCTCAAAACTACAGGAAAAATAATAAAAATATAGGTTATATTTTATATACAAATAGTCCCGTTGGCCGTTCTTGGAATATGGGATGATAAACGGTGGGAAAAGGTAGAAAACTACGGTCGGTAACGGTAAAACGGTAAATGTATGGCTTTCAGCACGGTGTGTTGCCTAACTAACCGTTGACATGGACTGGAGAGGCGACTTTTGGTCGCTCCACTCAAATTTGTCGCTTCCCGGTGTATTAGACGACACCGTTGCCGCTAAGACGCTTCGCTAGAGTGTAAAGACACTCTTTATTTGCTAACGCTTAGTTCCTGGTGTGAGCCACACAGTCTCGGACAGGAAACGGCGAATGGACTGTGTCAGATCTAGCTGTCGCCACAACCGAATTGCGAATGCGACCTGACCGCTGGTTAACCGGCGACTCCGTGCGAATGGACTCAAAGATCCCACACTAAGAGCGCTAGTGCCCAGGAATGGCATTCACTAGACCTATTTGACAGGTCCTGTGCAAGGCGATTGCCAAGCAGAAATACTTCCGTGCGAATGGACTCGAAGGTTCCACACTAAGAAGCTTCCGTCAGTGGTTTGGAGCGACAAACACTGCTTCCAATACTCACTCTCTCGCAGGGCGATTCAACGGTGTTGCTGGGCGATTTTTGGTGCTTGATGCCGGTCGGTATTGTTTTACTTACTTGTTGATTGCTTGTTGATTCGTTGTTAATAATTGCTGTTTGTTGTTCTTCAGTTGTCTTCGGAACGGAACTGCTCACTAACGGAAATTTCGGCGCTTTATATACCCGCGGGACGGTCATGAACGTCTCCAACATCGGTATGTGGTACTAAACGGTATACTGTATTGCCGCGATTCCCGGTGCAATCAGCTGACGGTATAACTGGTTGCCGTACTTCCAGTGTTTGTTTATATATAACATAACCTAACTAATACATGTCAACCAGTATAACTGGTTGACGGACAATCAGTGTTTGTTTACAATGTAAACAAGTGCAACATAACCTAAATAATAATTAATTGCCGGTGCAACAAGTGCAAATACGGTAAGTACGGTACTTATTAATGACAATGTGCTATACGGTAATCTATTTCAGGTTTTCCAGTGACATCCCAAACGACGGTGTTTGACAAACGCGGTGAGTATTTGTAATATTTACTTTTATTGTAACTAATTATGGTATTTTCCAGGTCCAACAAAAATGGGTTCATTACAATATTTAGATTTATTTAAAAAACAATTTAAACAAATGTCGCAAACATGTATTTTAGATCGTTTACTAGTGAATCTTTGATTAGATATTAAACGAGAAAGGTCTTTTATTAAACAAAAATGATATACTTTCTTTGATTTATTGGGAAAATTGTAATCATAATCGACTTTTTTGTTAAGGCTAAAAGGTGTATTGTTTTGTTTAAGACCGAATTATTTCTTGATATAATAATCGGGTATACCTTCTTTTTTTATACATGTATACATTTATTCGAAGGTAATTTTTTTTTTCAAATTGGGGTATTTGATCAAATGTAAAGGGGAAGGTAAAATCTTTATAGTTTAAATATTTTCGTTCGTTTTCATTATTCGTGTTGGGAAATTTTGCTGCTAAAATACTATATAAAAAACATTGAGAGTCGTTATTATGAACATTTATGATAGCTTTTTTTCTTTTTAAAAAGTTACTTAATTCAATATAAGTAGATTGTCCTAAACAAATGGGTTCATATTTATTAATATTTACCTTTAAACCAATTATACTTTCCCATCCGCTCTCTTTTTGTTGAAAATCGTTGAGATTATTTAAAATTTTTGTTGCAATAGTTTGATATATAGTTTTACCTCTTGTTTTCCGGTACTAGGCAGTACAAATTTGCCCAAAAAGACAAAGTTCACTTTCACCGGAGTTTTTTTTAATATTTTCTTTATTTTAATTTGAACCCTGAGATACGCTTTATTTAAAAATAATTTTGGGTCTTTATATGATATATTTATGACCATTCCGGTTAACATTCTACTTTAAAAATAGATTTAAGGTCATTCTATATTAGTCTTCCATTACTTTTTGATACATCGCCTCCACCCTTTTTTTTAATGAAAACATTCTTCAATGTCTCAAGTTGTTCCTTTAATATCCCTAGGTTTGTTTCAATTTTACTTGCATTTTCGGTGCTTTTGATGTATTCACTTGAATTCACTTTTAAAAATCGGTTTATTAAATTTTCCACACATTGAACTTTTTTTATGTACTTCTCACATTCTTCTTTAATTCTTATAAGAGGAATAATTTGAAATATTAACTTTATAGTTTGTGAACTTAACTCGCTTATCGTATTCTTTTTTATTTCTGTAAAGATTTAGATCTCAACATCACGTTATATAGGTGTATATAGGATATATATATATATACATACAGGGTATAAAACAGCTTCATTTGTAAAAAATAGTTCATTTGATATGCACTTATACCTTCGCAAATGTTACAAAAAGGCCTAAAACGGGCTCAAAACATGTAACATTCTATTAAATTCGCTATATCTCGAAATCTTTTAACTTTAGGTATAGGGTATGCTTATACCATTCGATTCAGAATTAAATTCTCTATCCAATAAGCCAAAAATATACAGGGTGTTCCATTTGAAATAAGAAAGTTATTCTACTTCAAAGTAGCTGCAAATGTAACTGATCATAAGAACACCCGGTATGGTAGGAAATCCAAAACCAATTAGACAGTCTTGTAGTTTACCATTCTGACTATCTCCACTCCAAATTTCAGCTTAAAATCTCAATCCTGACTCATGTTATAAATTGTTTGGTAAAACACTACAAAAGCCAAAATTTGACATAAAATAATTAATATCTCGAAAAGTAGCAATTTTGGGTATATGGTACCTGTCATAAAGTGGTATTAAAATTTGATAAGGAATCCAAAAATGTAATAAAAAATGGGGTGTTCCATTTAAAATAAGGAAGTTAGTACCGACTTCCGGTATTACCGGAGGTCTCACAAATTTGAAAATATTTTAGATCGATCGGCCATATAGCCAAATTTTCAGATTTCAAATATTTGCCCTTTTCGAGATTTTTCTAACCGACGGTTTGGAACGGAACACCCTGTATGAAATCATACAATTAAAGGTACATATTAAAACTTATGACCCGATTAATGTAAGTGCACCAACTTGTATAAGTATTAAATTACCAAGTTGGGTTCAACTGACAAAAGCAACATTAAATGTTAAAAACAAAGATAACCATTGTTTTTTATGGAGTGTGATTGCCGCTCATTATCCAGCTAAAAAGTCTAAACATCCCTGTCGAACATCTTTATATCCTCAATTTTCAACTAAGTTAAATTATGATGGAATTGAATTTCCAATGACTTTAAGACAAATTCCAAAATTTGAGAAAATGAATAATATATCTACAAATGTTTTTACATTAGAAAAACCAGAAAGAGAAAAGAACAATAATAAAGAAATATATTTAGGAAAAGATTTTATTAATAAAATAAATTTGTTAATGGTTTCATACAATGAAAAAAAAATCAAGAATCTGATAATGAAATAGATTCAAGTAAAATACAAAATTATAAAAACGTATTTCATTTTGTTTTAATAAAAGATTTGTCTCGTTTACTTAGTCAACAAACACGATATTGCCATCATAAAATGTATTTCTGTGATAGATGTTTAAATCGCTTTAAAACAATTAGCTCTTTAAATAACCACCAGTTTGATTGTAAAAAATTGAACAATGTATAAATGACATTACCTGTGGGTAATGAAAAAATTCTTAAGTTTTCTCATTATAAATACAAAAAAAAGTACCTTTCGTTTTATATTGTGATATTGAGAGTTTACTAATAAAATACAATGATTTGAATATTGATAGTAATACAAAGAAATATAAAAAACATGTGGCATTTAGTGTAGCATAATATTTTAAGTGTTCATATGATAATTCTCTTTCATTTTACAATTCTTATACTGGTAAAAATTGTATTTCCTGGTTTGTATTACAATTACAACAGTTAGCATTTAATTTAGATATTATACTTAAAAATCCACTGCGTATGATTCCATTAACTGAAAATCAAAAAATTGGAATATGAATCATCCAAATATTGTCATGTATGTGAAAATTCATTTGGTGAAAATAATTATGTCAAGGTAAAAGATCATTGTCATTTGTCTGGTGTTCATAGAGGAGCAACTCATGCAGCCTGCAATCTAAATTATAAAGATTCTCATATTGTACCTATTATTTTCCACAACTTAAGTGGTTATGATGGTCATTTTATAATTAAAAGTTTATGCACTCCAGGATCTATACAATTATTACCTATAAATAAAGAGAAAAATATTTCATTTTCGAAAGAAATTAATGGTACCAAGAGAGAATATAGATTGTAGTTTAGATAAATTAAGTTCCTATTTGTCTGATGATGATAAAACAATAACAACGGCTCATTGTAAGAATGACCATGAATTTAATTTATTAAAACGTAAAGGTATTTTTCCGTATGAATATTTTAGTAATTGGAATATATTAAGGCAAACTAAGTTACCTAAAATTGATGATTTTTATGATGAATTAAATGATCAACACATAACCAATGAAGATTATGAACATGCATTAAATGTTTGGAATACTTTTCAAATATCAAATTTACAACAATATGCTGAACTCTATTTAATGACAGATGTATTGTTATTAGCTGATGTGTTTGAAAAATTTAGAAATGTTTGTTTTGATGCTTATAAGTTGGATAGCTTACACTATTATACCGCACCTGGATTTTCCTTTGATTGTTGTTTAAAAATGACCAATGTAACATTAGAATTAATGGATGATGTAGATCAAATTCTTTTCATTGAAAAGGGTATAAGGGGTGGAATAAATCATTGTGCTAATAGGTATGCGAAAGCATGTAATAGATATATGGATAAATACAATTCTAATGATCCACCTGTGGCGTACTTTCGCGGACCCGAGCTGTTTCCTCGAGCGCCAGGTGTTTTAAGGCAAAACACCAACCGTACCGCGGGTAAAAAACTCAGTGAAGAAATATTTAAATCAAAATCCAGGGGTCAAAATAAGTGTATTTAATTAAACGTACCGAAATTTAAAAAAAAAATAATTGGCAAGGAAATTGAACAAAGAAAAATCTAATTTATTGAAACTGATAATAAACCAAATAAACAAACACTCGTTATGAAATAAAAGAAAAATTAAATAAACTTACAGACAAAATATTTAATATGCGGAGGTACGTTAAATAGAATCACTATGCGGTAGAAATAAAATGCAGAAAATACACAATGCGGAAATATAAAGCGGAATCACAAAATCTTCAATCACAAGTAAAATAGTTGACTAATGATCACTCAAAATTAGAATCAAAATAAAAATCAAACTTCAAATTTGAAACTCAAATTAATTACAGATGCGCTGTGCCAACAGACAGACAGAATTATAACAGACAGGCAGATTTCACAGTATCACAGATTTCCCTTCTGGAAATTTTATCGGTCAGAAATAATGAATTTTTAGGCACTTTGCAGCCGATTTTATATGCGGATATCAGAGAACGGATTCTGAGTACGCGCGGAAGAGATAATAACGTCAAAACACCCCAAAAAACTATAGAATTCAGCGGTGAGGTACTAGAAGTACCAAAAGAGGGGGGGGGGGTAATTCATGAAATTTGAATAATTAGCCCTGGCTAATTATTCATAATAAAATAAAAGAAAAATGAACAGATTCAAGTAAAATAAAATGCGGTTGTCGACATAATTCTTACCCCTTCATCTTCGGGGTTGATTCATAAGAATCCCCGAAAGCACTCAGAAACACACATCAGAAAACATATGCAGATGCGGGGTGGAGTGCAGTAATATTCAGAAAATCAGGGTTGAACTTGGAAGCGGCGTGGTTGACCACATTCCAATGTTCAATATGCAGAAATTACGATTAAATCGGATAAATGTGACTTACTCTGATAAATGCAGTTGCAGTTAAGTCACAAAACAACAGAACAAATCAGTAAACTGCACTTTTGTGTAAAATGCACATGTTAGTACTTTTTATCACCAAATTCCAATAATTATATCTGGTTGCGGAAGTACTCTTAATCGATTATCGATTTTTAAATGCGGCACGGGTGGTTGACTATTGTCAACCAATTAATAATTAATTAATTATTCAGAATCAAAACAAACATTTAACCTTAAAATAATGCAGCAGATTAAATGTTATAAAGCGGGAAATAATCAGGTAATTAATCAGAAGAAGCAATTCGTAATAAATTCATATTAACGAATGCATTTTCAGATGGCCAAAATGCAGGTTCGTTACACACCATCTTATTTAATGTATTTCGATTTAAATAACCAATATGGTTATGCAATGTGTGCTCCCTTAACTACAGGAAATTTTAAGTGGATTAAAAATGTTGAATATTTTAATATAGATACAATTCTATGTATATCTGATGAATCTGAATATGGATATATATTTGAAGTAGATCTTGAATATCCAAAAACTCTATTTGAGTCTCATAAAGATTTACCATTATGTCCTGAACATATGGCAAAAAATAAAATTAAAAAATTACTCACTACTTTTTATGATAAAAAAAATTATTTAAGACATTATATAAATTTAAAGCACGTCTTAAATTTGGGGTTGAAATAGAAAAAAATTCATAGAATTCTTAAATTTAAACAATCTCGTTGGATAAAACCATATATATAGATCTTAAGATATATATATATAGATCTTAATACAATGCTTAGACAAGATAGTAAAAATGAATTAAAAATTTTTTTTTTAAAATTAATGAATAACTCATTTTTTGGAAAGACAATTGAATCAGTACGAAAATATAAGGATGTGAAGATAGTAACAAAATGGGGTGGAAGATATGGAGCTCAAACTCTAATTGCAAAACCCAATTTTCATAGTTGCACAATTTTTGATAATGATATGGTTATAATTGAAATGCAACGATTAAATGTTAAATTTAACAAGCCTATACATTGGATTTTGTGTCTTAGATATTTCAAAAACATTTTTATGACTTTCACTACCAATATGTATTAAAGAAATTTGGACATAATAATGCCAAATTACTATACACAGATACCGATTCATTGATTTATCAATTCAAGGTTAATGACATATATGAGCATATGAAAGAAGACATTGATACATCAGACTATCCACCAGAAAATGTTTACAATATGCCACTAAAAAATAAAAAGAAACTTGGGTATATGAAAGATGAATTGTGTGGACAAATAATGGAAGAATTTGTAGGACTTAAGTCAAAAATGTATTCGTTTAAAGTATATAATAATATAAATTGTGTAAAAAAAAGCTAAAGCATCAGCATTACGAAAAATTACATTTGAAGATAATAACAAGTCAATGAATGTTAGTCAAAATTTAATAAGATCTCATAAACATGAAGTATATTCAATTAAACAGAATAAAATTGCTCTCAGTCCTCATGATGATAAAAAAGTTGTTAACTATATTTATACAGAAACATTCCCATATGGAATGTTAGACTAGTTGTAATAAAGTAAAAAAAAAATTGTATAGGATTATACAAAGATATTTAAGAAATATTATTAGTTTGTGAAAATAAATTGAATGAGAACTTATACATATAAGAGAGAGATATAAGAATATTAAAAATGTATGTTTTACAATAGAAGAACTGAAAACAATTATACAACAAATAGATGCGATACGAAAATTATTACAAATATATGAAATGGAAGAAATTATTTGTAACCGACATGGGAATCATTTTAAAAGATGGTTATGGTCCAACAATTGTGCAACCAGTGGACCAGATACATGTGAATGTTTCTCTACATCTTTTAATTTAAAACGGATTAATCGTTTATTGGAATTTATATGACCTAAAATACAATTATTAACAAAATTATTATAAATATGTGTGATTGTATTAAATAAATGATATAGCAATATAAATTATTTCATGTATTAATTTATATTTAATTTTTAATAAATAAGGAGTGGGGAAAACCAATATATTATTTAATCAATTGAAATTGATCTAATTTTAGTTTTAAATGAGAAATAGTACTAACCAGAAGTAATTTTAAATTCATCAATCCAAAAAAAAAATGTTTATAATTGATGTGCAAGGTTTTCAACAAACAAACTTAAATTTTATTGTTCGAGAAATTGCGTTTCTAAACACAAAAACAAAACTCTCATGGGTTAAATTTGTTAAATATCCAAATAATTTCCACTCATTAAGTGTAACATTGAAAAATCACATACAATACTCTACCAATACTATACATGGGCTTGGATGGGATTATTTATCACCAGATATTTAACTTCGCAAATATTCGCCTGTGTTTAACTCATTCATTTATTTAGTTTCGTGGGGATGAACTACTACTTTCGTTGGGTTCATTCATCGTGGTCAAATCTTTCGCATACTTTCGCATAAACTCTCTTAATTTTCGTTTAAGCTTAGGAACTCGGGGTTCCTTGCGCTAATTTAACTCGTACATATCAAATACCTACACCGCTTCGTTACACTTTACACTTATCTTGCGTTCGGTCAATAAAATCTATTGCATGAATGTATCTGTCTGTCGTTCGAGGTTGCACTCAACTTAAGTTTCACATTTATTTCGTACTCTCTATTCGGCCATGTCTTCAAAAGCAGAGCAAGCACTCTATTGGTTTAATAATTCGTATGGCAGGCTAATAGAAACTCTTACACTCGCAAATGTCGCGGAAGCGGATCGAGGAGCACACGCAGTGTTCCATGTAAGAGGTAGTCGTTTGCAAAAATCACTTTGCCCACCTTTGACGGAAATTTAAAAGCATGGCAGACGTTCAAGGACATGTATGATAGTTTAATTCACAATAACGAAACCCTCGAAAACATTCAAAAATATCAGTATTTAGTGAGTTCATTGTCAGGTACGGCCCTCAGCACAGTTAGTTCGTTACCAATAAACAGCACCAATTATGAAATTGCGTATAACGCGCTAGTAAAGCGCTTTCAAAATAAGCGGCTACTCGCTTCAGACTATTGGCGGTCAATTCAACATGCACCCTCTGTTTCAAGGGATTCGCCTGAATCGTTACAACGAACCGTTGACGCATTTGAAAAGAACATTGCAGCTCTAGAGGCACTAAGTTTTCCAACAAAAAGTTGAGATTTCGTTTTATTTAATATGTTGTGGGATAAACTTGATATTGTGACGAAAACCGCGTTTGAACGAGACCACGGAAAAATCGATCTGCCTACGTATACTCAATTGACCACCTTTCTAATAGAATACGCTAGCGCACTAGTTAGGGTAAAACGAACTTCAAGCAACAGACCATCAGTAATTGAGAGACCAAAGGCTATCGGGCACAGTCCAAGAATTACCAAATCATTCTCAGTCACAAATAATTCGCAATCACCACTATGTCCGCTGTGCAAAATGCAGCATTTTTTGTATCAGTGCAACACTTTCGTACGGTTAACTGCCAATGAACGCTTTCAAAAGGTAAAGGAGTTAAAATTATGCATCAATTGCGTCAAAGGTCACATGGTAAAAAATTGTAATTCAAAATTTAGTTGTAAAACGTGTACGGCACGTCACCATACCATGTTGCACATGTCTAATAATACAATCCCAACCAGTCAGTCGAATCCTTCAACTTCTGGAATACAAACAACAAATCCTGTGGTGTTAACAAATCTCGCACGGTCTGAAACTCTATTAGCAACGGCGATAATTCAAATTCGTGATAATTTCGGCAGATTTCACTCATGTCGCTGCCTGTTAGATGCTGCGTCTCAGGCGCATTTTATTTCGGCTTCCTTTGCTAAAAAACTGGAACTTGGTGCAGTACCCATTCAATTTGCGGTAAACGGTATCAATAAAGCATTAGTTAATATCAACTCAAAGGTCGACGTACATTTTCGATCGCAATATGTTGATTTCGAAGCAAGCATCTCGTGTTTAATGTTACCAACAATTACGTCTAATTTACCTACCATGTCATTCGATATAAAAAATATGAAAATTCCATGTAACATCATATTAACCGACCCACAATTCCATATCAGTCGTGAAATAGATATGCTCATAGGAGCAGGACTCTTTTGGGATTTATTGTTGCCAGGTCACTTGCTAACTGGTCAGAACAAACCGTCACTTGAGGAGACAAAACTAGGTTGGGTAGTCGCTGGTGATTTCGTGAATGCAAGTTGGTCGAATTCGTTGGTATGTTGTCTCGGTGTTAGCAATTCACTCGAACATTCGCTAGACAATACATTGCGCAAATTTTGGGAAATCGAAGAACCTAACATTACGAAATCAATGTCATTTGAGGAAAAACATTTTGCACAAACTGTCGATAGGGACAATACTGGTCGTTTCGTTGTTCGTCTACCTTTTAACTCGTCCATTACACAATTAGGTGAATCTAAACACTTGGCTTTACGACGCTTCTATAGTCTCGAGAAAAAACTGCTCCGATCAGAATCGTTAGCAGAACAATACACCGCCTTTATGACCGAATATTCGTCATTGGGTCACATGGCTGAAATTAGTTCAGATTGCAACCCTTTCGGGTATTACATACCCCATCATGCCGTTGTGAAGGAGTCGGTTTCTACGAAACTGCGCGTGGTTTTTGACGCGAGCATGAAAACGGTCAACGGACCGTCTTTAAATCAATGTCAAATGATTGGGCCTGTTGTTCAAAGCGATTTGCTTTCCATCCTCTTACGTTTTCGTCAGCATTCATTAGTTTTAGTGGGCGATGTGAAAATGATGTATCGACAAATCTGGGTACATCCACAAGATCGTCATTTTCAGCGCATTTTCTGGCGTTCGTCGCCATCAAACCCAGTGAAGATTTACGAACTAAACACGGTAACGTATGGCACAGCTGGTGGTCCATACATTGCCACTCGGTGTTTAAAACAACTAGCCGATGATAGCCAGTTATCAAATCCAGAAGGTTCTCGAGTAATTGCCAATGACTTTTATGTCGACGACTTAATCACCGGCTCTGATTCAATCGAAGATTTAATTAACATTCGTCATAATGTTTGCTCCATATTAAGGGCTGCCGGTTTCGAGTTAAGAAAGTTTATGGCCAACAATATTGCGCTTTTGGCAGATGTGGAAAAAACAGATAATCTGCAGGTGTTACAATTCGGCGAGTATGAAAGTTGTAAAACATTAGGGATCGGTTGGAACTCGGGGAGGGACACAATTCAATATTCGATTAGATCGTTCGATAACTTACAATTGAAACATACAAAACGAAACATTTTATCGATAATATCGTCCGTTTTCGATCCGTTGGGTCTTGTAGGTCCCGTGATTATTGTTGCAAAAATGCTCATGCAAACTCTGTGGGAACAGAAACTCAATTGGGCCGATGTGATTCCAGATCATTTACAGCAAATTTGGATAGCAATTCAAAGTGAACTGCATCATTTGAACTCTCTTGCAATTCCTCGCCACGCGCTTCTTCAAAATGCGGCGGTAGTTCAACTCCATGGCTTTTCCGACGCCAGCCTGTTAAGGCTAGGTGCTCAACTTAGGTGTTAATGAAGGACCACCCCGATTCTTTGGTGTCGGGGACGAAATATTACCGCCCTTTGAGTGGCGGCCACGTGTGGCGTAGAATAAATTGTTCGCAATCGTAAAAACTTAACTTATACGTTTATTTGGCACTACACTGGACAATTAGTGGTACAGTTAAATAATAACTAATAACAAATAGTGTTGAGTACATTAATAATTGATTTTGATTAAATTACAAAAATGTGCTGTTGCGAGTTTGATTACTAGGACAATTCTCTTCGTCTTTTTAACAATGTCTTCTGTCCTCCCGTTTCCGCTAATTCCCCACTTACAGATATCGATCAATGTTCAATTCGTAGGTCGAAATCGATTTATAGAGATTTGAACTACAGAGCACTTTTGTTGGCTAGTTAGCCTGAACATGCCGCCGACTTTGAAACCTTTACAGTGTTTCAACAAATAACAGTTAGATTAAAGATGCCTGAACAGTGAAGACATATTAAATATTGAAGAAATAAAATCCTAATTAAATGAAGTAATTCCATCTGATGAGGTTATTATGGTTAAAGGATTACAAAAAGAGAAATGGTTAAAAGGATTTTTAAAGAATGATATTACTAATGTGGAACATGAAGAGCAATGTCCATCATTAAGCAAATTGAAATCACTCTTAAAATCATTTTATTGTAATAAACATCTTATTAATAATCTAAATTGTGCCATGGAAAATGTATATTTCATTTATCATTGGCTAAAGTTTCATAAATAAAAGTAAAAGGATTTACAAAATAAGTTCATTTATTATTATATCAAGTTACATACACATATGTCTCATACCTATATATATTTTTTTGTGCTCATAAAACAAGGTCAAGTTCAAGTTGAATGGAATAATAAACATAACACTCATTTAATAATCATCTTTTAATATGAATATGGAGAAAATTAGGAAATAAGTCACTTTTAAAGAATCGACAGAAATACATATCATGTACACATGGCTACTCGCTTATCAATATTCTCGAAATGGATCACAATGGACCAATTCAGTAATTGATAGAGAAAATTTTAAACGACGAATTCAAGAACTTTCCCGCATAATTAACCCTATAATGTTTAAAAAATATGTAAAATATTTGGAACAAATTATATCTCCTATATTAAAAAAAAATGTAATGCAAATAAAATAAATTATTTTGTATGATTTAAATGTTTCTTTTTATTTCAAATTCATATTATATTCTATAAAACAATTTATACATACATATGAAATGAATATCGGTTATAAATATACCTAAAATCGTGGATGTGTTTCTCCAGCAGAACTCATAAATTCTTTATATCTACATATCCAACAAACTTTATAAGTTCCCTGTTCAACATCATTTTCTAAACCACATTTGACACAGGGTACGCTTTTTATAGGAACTGGCATTGTATTGAATAATAAACAAATTAATAAAAAACAAAATATATAACTAAATAAATGTTAAATTAATATTGTTAATTAGAAATTTTAAACATAGATGTCCACAATTAAAGGTGTTAAAGTGTTGATATCTTGTATAGTTATATGTAATATAAACTGGATCATTTGATTTAAAATATTCTAATATTTCTTATGGTGGTCGTTCGTAAATTACCATAACTATCGAAATAGATTATTTTTGATTTATTTCGCTTGTAAGCAGTCCAGTGTGTACCATTATTATTTGAACTATCTAAATTAATTATTCCACATTCATTTTTATAATTTTTTTTTTGCATTTCGGTACCATAACAACCACATTCACGCCCGCATATGCGAGCGTGAATCTGATTCACGACCGGCTGTAAATTTAGTGATTTTTTTTATTTTGAGGTTGTAATTTTTTAACTCTATGACATAATTGACATAAATTTCAAAAGACAAGTGCTTGTTTTGATTTATTGGTTGCATTTTTTATGCAATCGAAAAATACAAAAAGTTACTAAAATCAAATAAATTTTCTATTTTTCACATAAAATCTTTAAAAATGGACCGAAATGCAAAAAATAGCATAAAGAATTCGTTGCATAAGGCAAATTTTATGGCAAAAGTGGCGTTATTGCTGATTTGTTGGGTAATTTATTCATAATATAATTTTCTTTTGATATTACCCTTTTTTGTTTTTTTGGTTTGTATTGAATCCTAAAAAAAGACCATGACCACTTTTATATGGTCTTAAGTGTAACCCCTTTCCAATAGCTATAGATTCCATAGTTTGATTGTGACGTTTAGCCTCCTCTAATTGTTGTTTTGCTTCTTTAGCACTATTAATTGCTTTCACTATTCTTGAAACTCCTCCTGTTAGTGCTCCTAGTGATGAAAGGGCAGCAAATATAGGTATAAGCGGTAAAACTCCCCCAACTTTAGGTACATTTATTATACGAGGTTTTCTTATTGTTTTTCCATTAATTGTAAATTTTGCTGTCTTCAAAGCAACTTGTATCATTTACCGTTTTTGGTTTCACTTCTAATATGCTTTTTTTAATATTAGCAAGGGCATTTTGTAAACATTTAAATTTCTTTCTTATCCTTTTTCTTTTTAAACTTGAAGTTTCACTATTTTTTTTTTGTTTAATTTCTTCTTTATGGTTCTCATAATTGAAATTATTAAATTTATAGAGACCAACATATCATTACCATAATCAATTCAATACTATTTATGTTTTTATTAAATTTTGTTATAAATATCTAATTTATAGTTATTTATTAAATATAAAACAATTTCTATTTTTGAATGTAATTATATTCTTAAATAATGTTGGTGAAATTCCATTTCTTAAACAATTATCAATTGAATCTAAAAATTGTTTAGTATTATTCAATGATTTATGTAAGTTTTGAATATTATAATTCTTTAAAGAATATTTTTTCGGTGCCCTCTGAACTTTTATATTATTTAAAACTATTAAATCGTGTTCAATTGAATTCAACACTCTTTTTATTTTATTTAACAAACTGAGAGATTTTTGTATTTTTCGTTGTGATTGAATTCCAATACCCACTCCGAGGTGTACTTTAGCTTTCATAATTCCAGCAACTCCTAATGCTGCTAAACGTTCACCTAAGGGTATTGAGGATGATTTGAACCGTTTTAGGGCTGCAGATGCAAGTACTTTATCAGCTTTGTGTCGTTCCCTTATATCTTTGTGGTTTGCATATGCTATATCATGTTCACGACAACTTTTATCTAAAATATTTATACCACGATCACCTCTAGCCAACGTTCATTTAATTTAGTACCTGGACCACAAAATTTATACCGGGAATATGTTCTATGGGTAATTTGCTAATCAATGAATTAACTAAACCACCTCCACTATAATGATAATATTTCATGATACTTTAACTCAATGTCTAAAAACAAAACTTTCATTATATATATATTAAGTACAAACAGTACTTAATAAAAATTCAGCTAATACTTTACATTTCTTAATGAAATAAAGAAAATAATTGAATGTTTTAAGTGGATAATAATTTGAGTTTGTGGGGGAACAGGTGATCGGGTCTTAATATAGCCGGCCTAAGTCTAATCTGCAATACTTGAGTTTTTTATTTACTTGAAGTATGAATATTACTGTTGAATTCTCATGTTTCTAAAAACCTTTACTTTATCCTGTGGGATAATAATGTATTGTTATAATGTTTTAAATATAAATTCTAGATTTGAATTTATTAAGATTATATAGTTTTATTTATAAAGATTATGACTAAAAAAATTCTCATTTTAATTTAATTGAGATCAATAATATTAATTGTATTATTTAGTTGTCTGGTCTATTGAGGTTTCTTCGTTTGCCGAGTTTGATTCTTTTCGTCAATAGTGACAACATTTATGTGAATGCAAATTCGGTATTAAAGTGTATCGCTTTATACAGGGTGTTTTCTTTTGAAGAAACTCTTTGTATAATATAACGGGTTTTAATATTGAAAATATTAAGAACGTATTTATTTTTCTTTTTCTTTAATTATTTAATTATTTTTTTTAATTTACAATATAAACACTTCAACAATATTAATTTTTTTTTATTTTTTTTTAATTATTATTTATCTTATTATTCCTTACAAAGTATCTCGGTGTCATATTTTATTTTTCCACACAACGTAGGTAGTTTCTTTGACGATCATTCTTTAAAATTTTCTTTTCTGTAATTTTGTTGTTATATATGACACAATCTTTGATTAACTTGGGTTGATCACTACAAAATACAGGTCACACAAATGAAATTCAATTCATTATAGAAGAGTTACAAGAAGCTAAAATTATTGAATAAAGTGATATACCATGCAAAGAAAATTTATTACTAGTACAGAAGAACATGTTGTTAATGAATTACATAAACCAGCAAGAATTAATTTTAAAAGACGCAAAGTGATATTAAAAGGCTTAAATGATTTATTTCAAGCTGACCTTGTAGAAATGATTCCATACGCTAAAGAAAATAATGGATATAAATATATCCTAATTGTAATAAATTGTTTTTCTAAATATGTATGGGCATATCCATTAAAATCAAAGTCGACTATAGAAGTTTCCAATAATATGGAAAATATACTAAAAATTTAATGTCCAAAAATTTACAAACTGATCAAGGGAAAGAATTTATATCTAAAGATTAAAAAAAATTATATACAAGTATAATGTAAATCATTACAATACATTTAGTGAGAAAAAAGCGTCAATTGTTGAGAGAGTCATTAGAACTCTGAAAACAATGATGTGGAAAAAATTCAATCTATATGGACATTATAAATGGATTAAAATTTTACCTGAGATTATCTAACAATATAACAATAAAAAATATAGAACAATTGAAATGAAACCAATAGATGTTAAAAAAAAATGAAAAACACTTATTAAATACAGCCTACAATAACATAAAAATGATTTACTTTGAAAATATTAAATTTAATGTGGGGGATCACGTTAGAATATCTAAAGTAAGAGGGGTCTTTGCTAAAAAATATTTACCTAATTGGTCAACAGAGATATTTAGAATTTAAAAAGTGAATCTTACTAACCCAATTACTTATTTTTTAAAAGATAGTAAGAATTATGATATAGCTGGCTATTTCTATAAAGAACAATTACAAAAAGTAAAATACCCGGATGTGTATTTGGTTGAAAATATTTAAAAAAAACAAAAAAATTAAGTATTTGTTAAATGGTTAGGCTTCGATAATACAGTAGACTCAATCTTATCCGACTACGTTGGGACCAAAGAACAGACGGATGATCGAATAGTCTGGTTAAAACGGAGACGTTGGGACTGCAGTCACTAGATAATGTTGGTCACTTTTTACTAAATAAATATTTCAATAAATACCCAAAATTACTAATTAACTAGTCAATCAATCAATTCTCCAATAGCACAGCCCGGCCCAGCCCAGCCTGATCCATACCGAAATAAATTCGATTATTGTATATGTACAAGAAAAATCAATTTTTCACTAGTGACATCTATTGGTAAAATGTTACACTAGTTTCTAGTTTTCTTTTTTAAATTTATACCCATCACCAACACCTTTTCTTAAATCTCTTCTACAATACTCTGGAGATGGCCAGCCTACCCTGGCCTTGGCTGGATAAGTCTTGTATGCGTGCGTGTGCGAGTGCGTGCGCGCGTATGTGTCCATCACCAACAAGGAAAACATCTCCACATTCCATGCATGCGTGTGCGCCCGTCCTCAAATACAAGACATCTTCTGCAGCGCACTTTTTGCAAAAGTTCTTCTCTTGTTGGACCCCGTCTCCTTCTGGAGATCATCCCCCATACCACACCCTTATTCGATGGGCCCTGAGGATGGATATATGCCATCAAATGGGACTAGGAGTGTCTCACCGCATATAAGACTTCTTTTGCACTTCTTGTAGAAATTCTTGTAGGACCTTCTGGAGACCCCCTATTGGATGGTCCCTGCTGATGGCATGTGCCATCAGAAGCGCCATCGTGTCGTGGTATCACCCCAAGATAACAAATTAAATTACAATTCAAAAGAACTAACAGAAGAAATCCTTAAAATAAATCTTCCACCAACCTACATCTTAAGATTATTCGACATTACAAACTTATATAGAAACATACCAATAAAAGAAACAGTAACACTAACTAAAAACATACTCATAGAACATCTATAAGACAATATTGAAGCCGAAAACATCAATAAAATAATAGAACACTGCACAGAACGGAACACATTCAAATTCAACAACTGTATATATAAAATGGAAGTCGGCCTACCTATGGGTTCACTACTGTCAGGACTACTAGCCAACATATACGTCGACGTCATCGAAAACAAAATACTGAAACTGCCTGACTCAAAAAACGTAATATTATGGAAACATTACGTAGACGACATATTATGCATTTGGATCGGAAACCAAACAGTACTTCAAAAATTCCACAACAAGATCAATAAAATAGACAAAGAAATACAATTTACAATAGAAATCGAGCAAAACAACAAAATAAACTTTCTTGACCTTACTCTGACCAAGAACAATGACCAAATAGACTTCGACATCTACAGAAAACCGACAAACACAAACTACATCATACCATACGACTCACATCACTCGACACAAAACAAATTCGCAGCAATTCACAGCATGATCCACCGAGTACTCAAAAATTGAAAAGATCCAATCCATTACCAACGGAAACGACTTCCCAGATAAGACAATAAATAAAATAATCAGAAAAACAGAAGAAAAGATAATCACACAATCACTGGGATACGAAAACAAGAAAGAAGATAAAATCAAATAAATCAGCACATACATAAAATTTACATACTCCTGAAGAATCAACGAAAAAATAACAAAAACGCTCAAACCGTACAACATCCAACCAATTCACAAAACAAATTAAACCACATTCGACCATTTAAAAAACCATAAAGAAAAAACAGAAAAACTGGACAAAAACGGAGTATACAAATTACACTGCAAGGACTGCGAAGCGACTTACATTGGAGAAACTGGCAGACGACTAGGGACAAGACTGCAAGAACATAAAAAAGACAAAATACACTCTAACGTCGGACGACACTTACATTTTACAGGAGACACAATAGACGATGACAAAACAGAAATAATACACAAATGCGAAAAAGGACATAAATTAACACTACTAGAAGTTTTCGAAATTCAAAAAGAAATGCGAAAAAACCAAAACTGTTGGAACGACCAAGTAGAACTGAAACTGACGAGATATTTTCAAATTCATTAACAATAAATAATTGACCTACCACAAAACACAACCAGAAACAGTTCGTTAGTCAACTTATAACAGAATGACTAATTAACAATAATGACATTTAATTGACTGGCAAATCTTTATTATATTTATTTATTTTATATATTTATGATAGTGATTTTTTGTACATTGAGTGTTATTCGTCCGTTCGTTTTATTTATTACGTTTGTGCATTTACTATTTTAATCTGTTTTGCATGTTTATTTTAAACTTGAAAAAATCTGGCAAGTAAGCAATCCACAAATACATGTTTTATAACAATTGTAACAAAAATGTAATATATTATAGTTAATACTGAGGACGATGTAATATCGAAACCGGTCTGTAAGCAATAAAATAAAATACTGTGGCAAAGTTATTATTTATACAGACGGGAATGGTATTGACCTAGAAGATTTGCAAGAAAGAAACAATATTAGTTTTTTGAATACACTTAGGATACAATTTAAGCACTTACACATAACATACATTTCACATTGAAAGGAATAATCGGATACATAATCGAAGTATTATACGAGGGAAATAATCTGAAACATAAATTAATTAATATTTTAAAGGAAATTTTATTATAACTTACCGTTTTAAATAACTTTCAAACCGTTGAAAAGACATTGACATTGAATTATTGACTTAACAGTAATTTAATAGTAATTTCACTTTTAAACGTTGACACTGCCGATTTCTCTATGAAATGGTGGGAGAAGTGGTGGGTGAAGCAGTATAAAAGGCATTGCACAGGCCAAATTCAAGCAGTTCGTTCCAGCTCTCGATAAGAGAAACATCTAGGTAATTATCTCCAGAAGCATTGCAGCGGTGTACGGCCCTCTTAGTAGCATACCTACAGAGTTACAAAGACTCCTTCTCTTCGGAGATATTGTCTTTGTGGCACCTGGAGCCCCAACTATTTGCCGTGTTGGGATACTCTAGTTTTGATACGCGTTAGATTCGTAAATGGTAGAAGACTTTTCGAGTTAGGTTCATAGCGAATGAATGAGATTTTCTTTATTTCCGTAATTGATTAATCCGTGTCATTGAAACCGTTAAGTCCTTATTCCTTTCACCACACCTTATTCCAACATCCACACTTTTATTATATAATTAAACTTCATTTTGACATAATGATGCGATTTATTAGAAAACATCGATAAATTGTTATAATTGTATTTAGAATTTGTGCGTGTTATTTTGCGTTACAATTTCTTTCAGTCCAATAAGGTAAATTTAACTCTGGAATACACCCGTTTGCCCCGCTAAAAGCCAAAGCTACTTTGAGTGCTGTGTTTTGGTTTTCGAGGCTATTTTGTTCATCGAGGGTTTGATAGTCGTTGCAGAGACATCGAAATTATAAAATTCTGAAATCTTTCCTGATTTGGAAATAAATCAGGTGGCGCCCGAATCCGTTTTGAATTGAATTAAAAACCGTATAGCATTTAATATTAAAATAGTCAAAGAAAATTATCAGAACAATTCAGCTTAACGAAAATTCATTACATAAATTAGGCACCTGCGAGCAGGGACTATCTAACTAAAATTCATTTTTTTTATTGGACTGATTAATATTAAAGTTGTTTTCAATTGAATAGTTTCAACTTAATTTTGTTAATTTGTTAATAAACGATCACTTTAAATATCGTTTAGTTAATATTATCGATTTGAAACCATAGTTTGGTTGTAATTTAGATTTTGTTTAAAAGTTATTGATTAATTTTCATTACAAATATACATAAACACAAAAGACACTATAATGTTCTCTCTCTCGCTGCGTAGACCTGTTGGTTAAGCAAGGGTAGATGGGGAGAAATTATGCAAGACAAGAATAGACTCGACTTAACTTTTATTCAGCCGACGTACAACTGAGTATATCTTACCAACTAACTTATACTATTTCCTAAATACTAACATCGAATTGTAAGCACAATTATTGGGAGTCACTGACTTCCAATAATTTGCTGATGAATAACCCCATTTAGCAACAGTTCTTTACTTGCATTTATTTAGGGTTCACGATACCCATTACACCTTCCCCGCTAATTACAAAAATAAAATGTCTGCAGTCATTTTTTTTCTTATTATTAGCTCACTATGTCGTTGCACTTCTCACTTATCACGATTTTTTCAATTTAATCTCTTTCACTTTGTGGCGTACTTTCGCGGACCCGAGCTGTTTCCTCGAGCGCCAAGTGTTTTAAGGCAAAACACCAACCGTACCGCGGGTAAAAAACTCAGTGAAGAAATATTTAAATCAAAATCCAGGGGTCAAAATAAGTGTATTTAATTAAACGTACCGAAATTTAAAAAAAAGAAAATAATTGGCAAGGAAATTGAACAAAGAAAAATCAAATGTATTGAAACTGATAATAAACCAAATAAACAAACACTCGTTATGAAATAAAAGAAAAATGAAATAAACTTACAGACAAAATACTTAATATGCGGAGGTACGTTAAATAGAATCACTATGCGGTAGAAATAAAATACAGAAATAAAATGCAGAAAATACACTATGTGGAAATAAAGCGGAGTTACCACAATTTCACAGTACGTAATTAAATAAATTGTGGAAAGAAAATAGTCGAAATAAAATAAACCAAATCACTCAAAAATAAAAAAAAAACCAAAATGAAATTACTTGAAACTTAAAAGTCAAAACTTGATCAAAAAAAAATGCTCAGTGCCAGCAGACAGACAGAATTGTAACAGACAGACAGGTGACACAGATTTCCCTTCCGGAAATTTACCAGTCAGAAAATAATGAATTTTTAGGCACTTTGCAGCCGATTTTATATGCGGAAATCAGAGAAGGGATTCTGAGTACGCGCGGAAGAGATAATGACGTCAAAAACACCCCAAAAAACTATAGAATTCAGCGGTGGAGTACTAGAAGTACTAAAAGAGCGGGGGGTAATTCATGTAATTGGAATAATTAGCCTTGGCTAATTATTCAGGATAAAGGAAAAGAAAATAACATAATTCAGAATTGGAAAAGAAAATAAATTGACAGATTCACGTAAAATAAAATGCAGTTGACGACATAACTCACCCCTTCATCTACGGGGTTGATTCATACGAATGAATCAGGACTCAGAAACACACATCAGAAAATATATGCAGATGCGGGGGTTAAATGCAGGAACAATTCAGGGGAAACAGGGTAAAATTGGAAGCGGCGTGGTTGACCACATTCCAATGTTCAAAGTACATAAAATGTAAATAAAATAACATAAATCAGACTTACCCTGTTAAATGCGGCGTTGAAAGCAAACCAAAAATGTGAAATCGATGTGGAAAATACACAATAATTGCAATTAGCACAGTTACGGCACGTGTAATGCAAAAGTGACTTTTTGCTAGTAAATTCCACTCGGCAATTTTGGTTGCGGAAGTACTTCCACCCGTTACAAATTTAAAAACGCGGTACAGGTGGTTGACTATGGTCAATACCTTAATTGGCAATTAATTATTCAGAATCAAAACAAACACTTAACCTTAAAATAATGCAGAAGATTAAATGTGTCGATAAATGCAGATAAATATTGAATGCAGAACAGAATCAACTAAGTTAAGCGGGAAATATTCAGCGGAAAGTAATCAGGTAATAAATCAGACAACAAATCGTTATTAACAATGAATAGTTGAAACAGTACAGAAAAATTTTCGGTTTCTGCCGGGAGTCGAACCCGGGACCTTTGGCTTGAGCCGCCAATGCTCTGACCGCTGAGCTACAGTCGCCGAGGATTTTTCTGTACAGCTGCCTTATTGTTTCTTCCACTATGGAATTTGACGAATTGTCACTTTATTCCTTTAAGTTTCGAAACTCGCGGCATTAACATTTCCCGTGTCACGCACTGAACGTTAAGTTCTAATCTAGCAAGTGCTAGTAGAGGAGAATTCTTACAGTATGAAGCCTGCATGTATGTGTTAAATGAATAGTTGAAACAGTACAGAAAAATTTTCGGTTTCTGCCGGGAGTCGAACCCGGGACCTTTGGCTTGAGCCGCCAATGCTCTGACCGCTGAGCTACAGTCGCCGAGGATTTTTCTGTACAGCTGCCTTATTGTTTCTTCCACTATGGAATTTGACGAATTGTCACTTTATTCCTTTAAGTTTCGAAACTCGCGGCATTAACATTTCCCGTGTCACGCACTGAACGTTAAGTTCTATTCTAGCAAGTGCTAGTAGAGGAGAATTCTTACAGTGTAAGCCTGCATGTATGTGTTAAATGAATAGTTGAAACAGTACAGAAAAATTTTCGGTTTCTGCCGGGAGTCGAACCCGGGACCTTTGGCTTGAGCCGCCAATGCTCTGACCGCTGAGCTACAGTCGCCGACGATTTTTCTGTACAGCTGCCTTATTGTTTCTTCCACTATGGAATTTGACGAATTGTCACTTTATTCCTTTAAGTTTCGAAACTCGCGGCATTAACATTTCCCGTGTCACGCACTGAACGTTAAGTTCTAATCTAGCAAGTGCTAGTAGAGGAGAATTCTTACAGTATGAAGCCTGCATGTATGTGTTAAATGAATAGTTGAAACAGTACAGAAAAATTTTCGGTTTCTGCCGGGAGTCGAACCCGGGAACTTTGGGTTGAGCCGCCAATGCTCTGACCGCTGAGCTACAGTCGCCGAGGATTTTTCTGTACAGCTGCCTTATTGTTTCTTCAACTATGGAATTTGACGAATTGTCACTTTATTCCTTTAAGTTTCGAAACTCGCGGCATTAACATTTCCCGTGTCACGCACTGAACGTTAAGTTCTAATCTAGCAAGTACTAGTAGAGGAGAATTCTTACAGAATGAAGCCTGCATGTATGTGTTAAATGAATAGTTGAAACAGTACAGAAAAATTTTCGGTTTCTGCCGGGAGTCGAACCCGGGACCTTTGGCTTGAGCCGCCAATGCTCTGACCGCTGAGCTACAGTCGCCGACGATTTTTCTGTACAGCTGCCTTATTGTTTCTTCCACTATGGAGTTTGACGAATTGTCACTTTATTCCTTTAAGTTTCGAAACTCGCGGCATTAACATTTCCCGTGTCACGCACTGAACGTTAAGTTCTAATCTAGCAAGTGCTAGTAGAGGAGAATTCTTACAGTATGAAGCCTGCATGTATGTGTTAAATGAATAGTTGAAACAGTACAGAAAAATTTTCGGTTTCTGCCGGGAGTCGAACCCGGGACCTTTGGCTTGAGCCGCCAATGCTCTGACCGCTGAGCTACAGTCGCCGAGGATTTTTCTGTACAGCTGCCTTATTGTTTCTTCCACTATGGAATTTGACGAATTGTCACTTTATTCCTTTAAGTTTCGAAACTCGCGGCATTAACATTTCCCGTGTCACGCACTGAACGTTAAGTTCTAATCTAGCAAGTGCTAGTAGAGGAGAATTCTTACAGTATGAAGCCTGCATGTATGTGTTAAATGAATAGTTGAAACAGTACAGAAAAATTTTCGGTTTCTGCCGGGAGTCGAACCCGGGACCTTTGGCTTGAGCCGCCAATGCTCTGACCGCTGAGCTACAGTCGCCGAGGATTTTTCTGTACAGCTGCCTTATTGTTTCTTCCACTATGGAATTTGACGAATTGTCACTTTATTCCTTTAAGTTTCGAAACTCGCGGCATTAACATTTCCCGTGTCACGCACTGAACGTTAAGTTCTAATCTAGCAAGTGCTAGTAGAGGAGAATTCTTACAGTATGAAGCCTGCATGTATGTGTTAAATGAATAGTTGAAACAGTACAGAAAAATTTTCGGTTTCTGCCGGGAGTCGAACCCGGGAACTTTGGGTTGAGCCGCCAATGCTCTGACCGCTGAGCTACAGTCGCCGAGGATTTTTCTGTACAGCTGCCTTATTGTTTCTTCAACTATGGAATTTGACGAATTGTCACTTTATTCCTTTAAGTTTCGAAACTCGCGGCATTAACATTTCCCGTGTCACGCACTGAACGTTAAGTTCTAATCTAGCAAGTACTAGTAGAGGAGAATTCTTACAGAATGAAGCCTGCATGTATGTGTTAAATGAATAGTTGAAACAGTACAGAAAAATTTTCGGTTTCTGCCGGGAGTCGAACCCGGGACCTTTGGCTTGAGCCGCCAATGCTCTGACCGCTGAGCTACAGTCGCCGAGGATTTTTCTGTACAGCTGCCTTATTGTTTCTTCCACTATGGAATTTGACGAATTGTCACTTTATTCCTTTAAGTTTCGAAACTCGCGGCATTAACATTTCCCGTGTCACGCACTGAACGTTAAGTTCTAATCTAGCAAGTGCTAGTAGAGGAGAATTCTTACAGTATGAAGCCTGCATGTATGTGTTAAATGAATAGTTGAAACAGTACAGAAAAATTTTCGGTTTCTGCCGGGAGTCGAACCCGGGACCTTTGGCTTGAGCCGCCAATGCTCTGACCGCTGAGCTACAGTCGCCGAGGATTTTTCTGTACAGCTGCCTTATTGTTTCTTCCACTATGGAATTTGACGAATTGTCACTTTATTCCTTTAAGTTTCGAAACTCGCGGCATTAACATTTCCCGTGTCACGCACTGAACGTTAAGTTCTAATCTAGCAAGTGCTAGTAGAGGAGAATTCTTACAGTATGAAGCCTGCATGTATGTGTTAAATGAATAGTTGAAACAGTACAGAAAAATTTTCGGTTTCTGCCGGGAGTCGAACCCGGCAGAAACATACATCGTTATTAACAATGTATTAACGAAATGCATTTCAGGTGGCCAAAATGCAGGTTCGTTACAACTTTTTACTGTTTATTTAGTTACTGCTTATTCTTCTAACAACATAATTACACATTTTTAACATTATTTTCAAATTATTACTTAGTTACTATCATAATATAATTTTACCCTATCTTTGTGTACTTCAACTATTTTGTTATCAATCTTAATCTTCAGATTTGATTCATTACTGTTTTCAACTACACTATATGGACCTTTGAAAATTGGCTCTGCCTTATTTGTTGAACTATATCTTAAAAGTATCTTATCTCTCTATCATATCTTTCTTTTCGCTTGCCCTTTGATGCTAACAAATTGATTTTCGCGTCACTACAAGCTGCCTGCAATCGGTATTTTTGTTCTAGTGGATAATCTTCCAAATTATAAATTGGATCTATTTTGTTTGTTATATTAGATGGCAAAACACTTGTTTTTCCAAAAACAAGCTCAAATGGCGTATACATGGTTTCCGTGTGTACCGTTTTATTATATGTGAAACACCAATAAGGCACCCATGACCCCCAATTTTGTTTATTTGCAGCATATATTCTAAAGAAAGCCCCTTAATTTTTATGTGAATTCTCCAGCGACCCAAGTGTTTGATGATGGTACTCTAGAATTAAGATGTGATATTCCCAAAATTTTACAACTTTCTCTAAAAATTGAATTCATAAATTCTGTACCCTGGTCTGTAATTATTTTTTCGGGAATACCGTATCTAAGAACGAAAATTTCAATAAATGCTCTTGCAACTGTGGCCGCTTCCTTGTTAGGGATCGGGTATCCTTCAACAAATTTACTCAACTCTCACTGAAGTGTTAAAATACACCGGTTTTCCATAGCATCGATTTCTAATGGCCCTACTAGATTGAGAAAAACTGTCTGAAAAGCTGAAAAAGCTGTGCTAGTTATTGTCATTGGCTGTTTTCCTAACATTGAATATTTACATTTTTGACAATCTTCGCAAGTTTTTACAAATTTGTCTATATCTTTCTTCAATCCTGGCCAATAATAGTACCGTTTGATATTATTATTCATACGGTTTATTCCAGCATGTCCTCCCGTTGGTAGCATGTGAAAATCATTTAATATAAGTTGCTGTGTCTCTTTGCTTTCAATTCTTTCGACATCTTTTATAAGTGAAATTTTCAAATTCGAATTTTTTTACAATACTTGGAGCTCCTATTAATAATTTAATCAAATTTTCGTTATTATTTTTTTTTTATTACGGTTAATTCCGGAATTTTATATTTCTTCGTAATAGTAGAAAGATCTCTCAGAATAGCACCTAATGCGTACCCCGGTCGAGAATCTTCCAAATATATTATATTTAGTTATTTTAGTTGTTCTTTTGACTAGTCATGTTATTCATTTCTGTCCAATTTATTGAACGCAATTCTATACTATTCGGAGGAGGTTTCACCAATTCTACAACGCCAGGGTGATCAAGCCTATTGTTATTAACCTGTGAACCTTCTCTTTCATCTTTCCCTACTCTTTCCAACTTTGTTTGCAGACAACACCTACTGATACGTTTGACAAACATTTTAGCTCTTCACAATCAATTTCTACCCGCGATAGAGCATCAGCAGTAACATTATCTTTTCCTCGTATATATGAAATCTTAAAGTCATACTCCTCAAGGGTCAACCTGAACTTAGTTAATCTACTCGATGGATTCACCATACCAAACAAATACACTAATGGACGGTGATCAGTATGAATTTCAATATTTCTTCCAAACAAATAGGGTTTAAACTTCTTTACTGCCCAAACAACCGCCAGTAACTCCTTTTTTATCGTACAATAATTTTTTTCTGCTTTGTTTAGTGACCTACTAGCATAAGCTACCGGTCTTTCATTATCATTCAAAAAAACTGCACCAAGCGCGAACCCGGATGCGTCTGTCTTTAATATAAATTTATTCTCAGGAGAAAAATTTGGGTACTCTAGAATCGGTGGGTTAGTTAATGATTGTTTTAGCCTTTCAAACGCATTTTGACATTCCTTCGTGCAATCAAACACAACACCATTTTTAGATAAATAATTTAAAGGCGCCGTTATATCTGCAAAATTTTTAATGAACTTTCGATAATAATTTGCAAATGCAACAAATCGCTTAGTGTCACTACCATTACTCGGAACGGGATAGTCTAACATAGTTTGAATCTTTTCTGGATCCGGCGTTATTCCATTTGCCGAAATCGAGTGACCTAGATATAGGATGTCCTTCTTCAAAAATTCACACTTGCTTGGGTTTAGTTTTAAATTTACTGCACGTAAACGGCTAAGAACTTTGACTAAATTTTGATTATGTATCTTTAATGTGCCCCCAAAAACAATTATATCGTCAAGATAAATGAAACAATGCTTGTAATTTAATCCGGACAGTGCCACCGTCATAGCCCTTGCAAATGAACTCTGACTAATTTTCAGTCCCATGGGTAATCTGGTTAGCTGAAAATGCCCTCTGTCTGCTGTAAACGCTGTATATGGTCTACAGTCTGCATCTAACTCTAATTGATAGGACCCCTGGTACAGATCTAAATGCGAGAAGTACACCGTACCCGATAATGCGTCTAATATCTCCTCTATACAGGGAAGTGGAAACTTATCGTCTTTAATCTGGTTATTTAATCGTCTGTAATCTAACACAACCCGCCATTTTTTATCTCCTGTGGCCGATTTTTCATGGGCGAAGACCATTCGGACACGGAAGGTTCAATAATGCCATCATTTAACATTTTATTAATTTGCTTATTTATTTCTTCCTTTTGCCCATGTGGTAACCGATGTGGTTTAGTATATACCGGCGTGTCGTCTTGTGACCTAATCTTTTGTTTACTAATGTTAGACATGGTTACTGGGTCATTGTCAAGGTAGAATACGTCAGTATATTTTGCACATATTTTTTCAATACTTAGTTTCTCTTCTGAATTTAGTGTATCTAATTTTACTATATCGAGTACTTTAACGACTCGTTCCACTGATAGGGGATTATCCCAAAATTCGTAAACCTCATATTGTGACAAGCTTTCAAATCTAGGACTAAAATTTCTTAATGTTATTTCTTTTTTGTTTGTGTTTATTATTCGAACTAAAACACTATTATCACGGGGTTTTGAGATTGTACTCGCCACATACACTCCTTCACATAATTCCTCTGGTACAAACACACATTCATTCTCACTTGCACACTGTAACGAACCTATTTTTGCGCCTCTTAATTATTTACACAATTTATATTATCCCTCTGACGTTTGAGGTTAGGTTGTTTGTTTAAATTTGTAAACAAACATTTATTTTAAATTAATTATGCTAATTGACCATAGACAACCACCTCAGCGTCCCTCGGAAAAGGATTTTCACAAAAGTACTTCCGCAACCAGGAGTACGATGTGAAATTCCTTAGTACAAAAAAATCCCTTTTGCATTAGCAACGTGCTCTGTGCAATTGCGATTGTTGATTAAAATTACAAGTGATTTTCAAGTGTCCATTTGACCAATTTGGTTTAATATCATTTCTCTGAAGTATATTTATTTCCTCTACATTAAAGCGGTGAGTCCAGAATTCATTTAATTGTATTTATTTCATATGTATTTTGTATTGGAATGTGGTTGGCCACGCCGCTTTCAATTCTTATATTTATTATCCCAATTTGTCATTATTTTTCCTCTAAACTTAAATTGTTTAATTGGACTTACACACTGTTTAATACGTTTACATCTGATTCAATTATCCAACCTTTAATTCCTCTGAATCAGATGAAACGTACGTACATTTTCGAACAGTAATTTTATTTTAGTTTGCATTTTTAACTTCGAATTCATTTGTCTTTTCTTTCTTTTCTTGTCATTTGTTCCGAGTGTAATTAGCGTCCTCTAATTACACTCATTGTCTCAATTGAGTCCCTCCAGAGCACATGTTTTCATTTAATTATTTCCATATAGAATACCCCATTTATTTATATTTTTATTTGCCTCTTTCGAGATTTTGTTTGTCAATTCGTTGCATCCAGTCTTGGTGTAATTGATTTTCCTCTAATTGCACTGAGTACAGTGATTGCCCCCCTCTCCTCGTACTAACAGTACCCCCACCTCTCAGATTTAGGGTTTTCGTGGAATTTTTCCTCTTTGCGCGTACTCAAAATCCCTCTTAACTTTTCCCCATATACAGGGTGTTTCAGCTAAGAGCAGCAAAATTTTAATGGCAGATTCTCGAGGCCAAACCAAGTCGAGAACCCTATATACACTTTGCTCGGAAACGCTTCCTAACGGAGATATAGGCCATCAAAGTTCTTGAAAAAAAATCGAATTTTTTTAATATCTCCTAAGTGTAATAAGTTGGAATAACCAAACTTGGCACACTTACTTAGGTCATTGTGGACTATGTCTCTGTAAAATATCAGAAAAATCGGCCACTCCCAACATGACTTTTTGACAAGGGGGCGGCTTTCCATCTTTGTTTTTTCATATGGGGGTGGTAAATTTTTAACTTTTTCTGAGTCCATTCGATGCCAAATTTAATAAGAAAACTTTTTTGTCTCTTGCATTTTTTTCGTACGACGCACCGTTTTCGAGAAAAACTGAAAAAACTAATCTAAAACACATGAAAAATCACCCAAAAACGCTAAATTAAATTGTTCAATTACAACATAATTAATGGACCAAAAAATCTGGAAAAATATCTCTGAACTCATTATGAGCTGCTTAATCAAAATAATGTACTGTTTTTAATGTTTTTTGGAAAAACGAAAATAATTAATTTTTGCGCTCGCATCCATCTCATGTGTTGTTGGTTGAAAACAAACGCCCATAGATTGACGTTGACGTTAATGTGACGGAATATGATGTTAAAATTTTTAACCTCAAATAAAACTCTGCAAACCGCATGGAGTCTGCACTTTGAGTGAAATTGTGAAGAAGTTTTCTTAATTCTCGAAGAGGCAGGTAATTTATCTATTTTGGCCGTAATTTGCGTTAACTGCAATGGTCATAGTCATGTTTTTCATAGAGTTCATTAAAATAACGCAGTTTTATTTTTTAGAAACTGATAGTGAAAAACTTTTAAATCAACGAAAAGAAGAAAATTTATTCTTTATTTTATAACAAATTGTAAGTAATTAATATCAAAATATTAATTAGTTAACTTAATAACAATAATTGTTTTAGAAAACATCTATTAAGGACCACTTTTACAATATGCATCACTTTAACAGCTGTTCGAAATGACCACCCTCACATTCGATGCACTTTTCACAACGTTTGATCATCGAACTGCGAACACGTTCAAAAATCCCGTTTGTATTTCTGACTTGATCAAACGCATTAATAATTTTGTTTCGTAATTGTTCTAGATTATCAATCGGGGTATCGTACACTAGGGATTTTACATATCCCCACAAAAAGAAATCCAATGGATTGCAGTCTGGCGATCTTGCAGGCCAAGGAATTGGACCGCCTCGACCAATCCACCTATTGGGGTACCGCTCGTTCAGTACCTCCCGTGCTTGCCGACTGAAAAGAGCAGGTGCCCCGTCTTGCATGTACCACAGATTCATGACAATATTTAACCTCTTCCAATAAATCAGGCAAAACATTTGTCAAGAAATCTGTGTACGATGCCCCAGTCAATGTCGGAGGCAAAAAAACAGGGCCCAGTAAATTGTCACCAACAATACCAGCCCACACATTGCACGAGAATTGGTGTTGGTGACGTGAGACGGCAATTGAATGTGGATTTTCTTCCGCCCACTCATGGGTGTTCCTGAAATTCATAATCTTGTCCCTTGAGAAATTGGCTTCGTCGGTATACAAAACATATGTTGGGAAATTTTCATCTTCCCTTTGTTGTTGCAGGAAACACTCACAAAACTGTCGACGAGGAGCAAAGTCACCTTCCAACAGACATTGAACCCTTTGGAGATGGTACGGATACAATTGGTTATCCTTTAATATCCGCCAAACAGACGCATGGGGAATGTTAAATCTCTCACCCAGCTTTCGAGTACTGGTACTTGGATCCTCGGTAACTGCATTGATCACCTCCCGCTCTCTGCGTCTGCGAATTGGGTGATCCCGTACTCAAGTCTTTTTGGATAAGCTGCCGGTATCCAATAGATTCAACAATGTTATTTATTAATTTGTACATACCATTTTTGTATTCAAATGAAAATACATATACCTGTGAAAAATAATCATTTCTCATTTTTATCAAAATGTGTTTTTTTTACCATTTGTTTCAATCCACTTGTTTTTGTTTTGTTATTTGGAACTTGTGATTGTTTTGGTTTTGCCGCAGTCTCAGTTAGTATTTGTTTCCGCTCAGAGGCGGTTTTTGCGATTCTTCCCCAATACCAGTACTTCCTTCTATACTGTAGTTTATTCCATAAAGCCAAAGGGAAAACTTCCATATTATTCTTTATATATTCTGATAATTCTGCTTCAAATGATCCTATGATGGCTACAGGACCACACAATGATAGCCCAAGTCCACCTATAAGGTCTTTTGTTGTCGAGTGTTGTCTCTTTGAATTTATTGTAATTGTACTCTTCGTAGGTAAATCTTAAGAAGATTTTTTAACGAATGGTCATTAGAATATAGGCCGCATTTTGTTATTGCAAGGACTGCATAAAACTTTACTGGTACAATGATTTTATTTTGAATCGATTGTGTATTTGTAGATGGCAATATATAATTTAAATGTTTATCTCTACGGCATTCCTGTAGTGTACACTTGGTACATGATAAAATTTTTGGTCGAAGAAACTAGTGTCATTGGTAATGCCATAGAGAGTTGTCAAATTCTTTAAAGTTTTTATATGTTTGATTCGTTGCCAGACGACACACACCGGTCTACCGTGTACGTTAAATGTCAATAACATTTCTATGTAAATACATTGTATTGTCTGGAAATTATATACAATTTCTTCAAATGCGTTGTTAGTGTCGAAATCCTTTAATAATTTGATAAGTTTGGTATTGACTCTTTGACACATTGATGCCACTCTTTTTATTCAATTTGAACTATTATTTCTTGTTTGATTGCTGTGGCAGCGACAATTTCAATATTGTTCATTGTAGTTACTCTTATGATTTCATTACATTTCTCTAGTGTGTTGGCGCCATGCATTTTGATATCAAGTTCGTTGAAACTTACAACGATTTCAATACGCACACCCAAACCGTTTAATTTATCATTGGAATACGGTTCATAAAAATCCAAGGCAGCGGCAAGTTTTTCTTTTATGTTAAATAAGAGTGTTTGTATGCAAGTGCCGCTTACCACGGATCCATTGAACAGTATATAATGAGTTAGGGGTATATGAAATTTGTTGGGAAGGGTGTGCGCATATGTATCATAAACTTGTATGTATTTAGTGTTCTCACACCTTTTTAGCGACTTCTTTGTATAGCCAGAGCAATGGCCCACACCAAGAGGTGAAAACATTTTCCTATAAATAGTTAAACCATCTCCAAATAATTCTTTTAGTTTATTCACATTTACCATTAAGGCAGAATTTTCAATTGAAAATTCTTTTGCAATATGTATTTGTAATGCGACCAGGCCATCAGTAGAAACAATGAGATTTGGCAAAATTGTTCTCATAAATGTACTGGGACTTTGCAATAATCCATGGCAGACTATAGAATTTTTTTTTCTACTTGTCCAGCGAGTACTTTGTGTATCTTAAAGTAGAATAATTGAGAAAACATTTGCCAATCATCATTCTGAATTTGTATGTGGTTTACTGCATTGTTGTTGTTGCCCACATAAGATAGATTATTAATGTTACGTGTTCGACACGTTATTGGCATTTCTCTTATGGTTTGGAGAATTGCTTGTTTTAAAATATGTTTGCGTATATTTTTGTGAACATAATTCTCATTTTCTTTGTATACCAATAAGACGATGTATATATTTTGTGCTGTATTTACATCCTGACCAAGGACAAATTCGATTGGAAATATATTTTTAGATTTGTCTGTGTTTTGCTCTTTCACAATTTATTCGTTTGGTTCGTCTTCGAAATTGGTATACAATTCAGGATCTTGATATTGAGAATTCTTAATAATTTCGTTTAATAGTTTCCTATTTTTACAATAGTTCCAATATATGTTATTCCTTAGTATTCGAAAATTTCCCATTAATTTAAAAGTTGATAGGAACTGTGATGCGAAACTATCGATATCAGTCTCTGGCCTACAAATCATTCTATTTATTGGTTTGTACTGACAAGGAGGTTCATGAAGCAAAAAATTGGTTTCTTTAATTTTTTGCATTAACGATCGATTCAATTTGACGTCGTCGTCATCGTGCCCGGCACCTACAACATCCTGGTCACACGATATATCAGAGGAACGCTGACTTCTTTGTGTAGTGGTGTGGTCCTGTTTGCTCGACTTCAACTTGGTCAATATCATCATACTTTTCATACAAAATGAGTTTAGGTGTAGTAAAGGCATCTTCAAATGCAGCCCACATTTCGTCAATACTTACTTCATATATTTCCATATCATTGCATTTATAGAAATTATTATTGTGTCAAATAAATGAGAAATAGTGTCAAGAATTTGGGACTTGTCCAAGATGGACGATAATTTGTTTCACAGCGTATCTTGTATTTTTAATTGCAAGAAGTGTGTTTATTTCAAATTTATTCTTTCTGTATGCCTTCTTCAGGCCAATTGATACCCCCAATTCAAAAATGATATATTTGGGATAGTGACTCACTGAAAAATTTTCTAAATTTATTGGTTTGCAATAATTATTGCATTCACTGCAAGTCATTTGAGTAGGGATATTCAATTGACCGATAAAATCATCATAGAATGATTCCTGTACAGAACATTTGTTAATAGTGTTTAAGTGATTTATCTGAATTTTATTTTCTGTATATTCATCGTTGATGCAAGTGTTACAGCAGTACTGCGTTTTTATATTAATGATTAGTAATTCTTGCAATACTCTCACGGATTATGCTGAGTATTTTCATTGCCCCCAAATGCATAGTGTTGAGTCACAGTTGCTATTATATTATCTGCAGTGTATACATATACATTTAGTTTTCAATGCACTTAGTGCTTCATAAACAAATGGAACTGCCCTATATAATTCTGGTAACTGCTCATCACTCTCCACTATGCCTTCTAACAGTCTCAAGGATACATTCATTTAGCAATGATTTGCTGGATTTTGCATCTTGTTAATTATGTAATTTGGGACGTCATTACCAGAAATTGTTGTTTATGTATCTGTCATTTTTAAAAAACCAAATAAAAACAATGTTCTATGAATTAAATAAAACTGTGGGCAAATGCCTTTAAAATAAAAAATAATAATCCTTTAAAAGAAAGTGTTTTAAATTAAATTGTATTCTTCGATCTCAGATGCAGATCTTAAAGAAAAAGTAAATATGTATATTATATAAAATGGTATTAAAATAAAAATTCTTTCTTTATATTTGGATATTTATGTACACAGTTTTTATGTTCGACAGTAACCTTCTGTACACACAGAAAGGCACCGGCCAAATATGTTGAACAATATTATTATTTGGCTGGGGAGACTTTGTAAATTTAATATATTTTGACAGATTTTATTTTCTCTTTAGTATTAATCGCTATACGTGTCTTCTTATATATACTTTAAAAGAAAATCTGTGGCTCGCATCATAGATAATGAAATTCCTATATTACTCCATGTTAGAGTATAGGTTTTATAGTATGTCAAAGAGGACTTTTCTATTTCGATATAGTTTGAAACCCTATTTGTAGACTATAGCGTAGTAATAGTTTAGCTATTGCTTTGCACTAGATAAAAAGTCTTTGAAAAAATAATTTTTGTTTGGTCATACATTTGTCTTATATGCAGTACCACCATTTGTAATATGTGTTAAAAAACTTAGAAGTTTTTGTTAAACTACACTATTTAACTATAGTGTAGTAACATTAAACATATTTGTCGTCACCACCTTTATTGTTGCCTTGCAATATTTTTACTCATAAGAGTTGTTTTATGGATACATTGATCCATATACATAAGTATTTGCTACATATTTCTGTCCGTCTGATACTATTAATGTACATTAATCGAACTAAGAAACTGTAATATCATTATTAGAAACAGTATAACTCTATGCATTGCACTACCAAATAATATAGAATAAATTCTATTGAGAAAGTGTATTAAAATCATCATATATTCTATGTGTATATGCACTACCTTTGAGAATATATAGGTGTGTAAAATATAGTTTAAGTTTCTCTTTATAAGCTTATAAAACCAGACATATGCGACGGGCACATAATCAGAGCTATTTACCAAACAAAGATCGATCGAATGAGAATGTCCCCTGTCCGATTTGTAAGGGAACGTATTTACGATCATCATTGGAAGCACACATTTGAACGAATTGGTGCAATAACCATAACTCTAAAATATTATTAATCTGTGATCGATCAAGTGCCAGAATTTCTTTCTTTAAAAAATGGAAAAAAATAATTTATTTGTCAAAAGAAATTAGTATATACTTGAAGTGGATATCTCTACTTACAAGCAATTAATATCAGGTAAGTAAATTACAATATTTTTCGTTCGACGGTAAATATACATATTATATATGTATGTAATTAATTGCTTATTATTCCTAGATGAAGATCTGCTGACTCAATATACAGAAACTCTGATAAAGAACAAGTTTATTGATGAGGAATTCCTTCACAGTCTAGGCTATTCAACGAACAATGAATCTATGTAGATATAATAATATTGTAATGTATTTAGTCAACTTTATTTGACTTTCACTAACTTTACAGAAAAATGGTGATCACAGACGAAAACGAAGGGTGCAATAATGAAAATGTGCACAAAAAAGTGAAGAAACAGAAGGTAAGCTACAACGTAGTACATTTTCAAGAAGTTAATTTATATTTTGTTTTTAATTAGACAATTTATGGACGGACCAAACCACAAAATTATTGTTAGATAAATATGAAGAATATCTACCAAACGTGGGTCCAATGAAAAAGTTAAAAAAAAAACAATTATGGGAGCAAGTTGCAAGTGACTTACTATCATACTGCAACCTTAAAAAACATCGTTGCAATGTGAAAACAAATATAAGACAATATTAAAAAGAAAGAAAAAATCTGTTCAAATTAACAAGAAGAGTGGTAAATCGATGGTAAGTGTTCCTTTCGAACATGAATTAGAGAAAATTAAGGCAATAGACGACAGTCTCGAACCGGAAGTGTTATTAGCTCCTGGTAAAGAAATATTTAAAAAGAAGGACAGTAAAATATTAGGAAAACGACCTGCTGCATATGAAGAGGCCGGATGTAGTAGTGCTACAACAAGCAGAGCAAAAAAATCAATAAATGAAGTGCTTTGGGAAATTCACGAAAATAAAGAGACGCACGGTAGAAAACCGAAATTGTGCACCCAATGCACAGAGAAATTCGTACAAAGTTCAAGTCTAACCAAACTTGCACAGAAAATTTCATGCAGATACGATGTGTATTAGCACCACAAAGCACTGGCCAAAAGGATAGAACAGATCATAGTCCGATGAGGGGACCTGTACGTATAGTCTAGACAGGTCGACTGTATGCATCGTATAAGCCTCTCGATAGGTGTGTCTTCTTATATATACTTTCAAAAAAAAATAGTGACTCGCATCATAGATAATAAACGGCCTATATTACTCGGTGCTAGAGTCGGGGTTTGATACTATGTAACATATTTTTGATTTAATTTAATCTCTCCATGAAATAGAGGAATTTTTTTGTAATTGGCTAAATTTCTGTCATATGTTGTCTTCTGTTGATTTTTTCTGCCATTTTACATTTATTTTCAATAAATTGAATATAAACAGGGCATTGTTTGTAATTAGCTGTGTGGTTTTGATTGCAATTTGCACACTTTGGCCGTGTATCGGCGCTTTTTTCGATAGTGCAGTTAGCTGGTAAATTACAGTCTTAGGCTCCCCGACCATACTTTTTAGTTCAGTGCATTTATTAATTACCACTTCGTGATATTGTTTTTTAATGTCTTTTATGATGTCATTTGTATCCATTCCCAGTGCTGTTTTAAGCACTAATTTCTTGTCTTTGATAGCCATTAACGTATACGTAAAAGACGAAATTTTATTTGCTTTAAAAGCCTCAAAAAGACGACAATTATCGCTGGCTTTCACTGTATACACTTCCGTATTATCTTTACAGCACTTTATAGTGAAGTCTTCGTTCACTACACTTTTAACAGATTTTACTAATTCTTTATACGATTCAAGTTTACCAACTATGACAATTGGGGGTATTTTTTCGGCTATTATTTGTTTAATTTAATTTTTATTCACATTGACACTTTTACTAGTTTTTCCATCTTATGTATTTTCAATTTCTTCTTCGGAATCTATATCAGCCTCTGTATCCGAAAGTTTTCTTAAAAATTGGAAGCTATTTCTCGTAGGAACATTTGTTGTTACATCTATCCCATTTTGATCAAATTCATCGTCTTCATAGGTGGTTTTCGGGCGCTTTGTGCCTTTTTTAAGGGACCAGTATTTGGTGTACCCGTTGTTGTTTGACCGTGATTACATTCACTCGAATTAATATTAATTTTATCACTAAAATTATTCATATCGATGAACACAACCAAACAGTTCTTTAAGTTGTGCTATCACTAATTTTAATACTAATTGTCACTGAGGTCACGTCTATTTAAAGTGTTTTTTCCCTATACTTTATATTATTGTTTATGGTATTTGAGAGTCTTAAATAAAATTTTTTATTAACATTAAAAAACAACGTTAAACATTTCAATAACAAAACCTCGATGGAGATGGAATATTTGCGAAAACTAATGATTCTACTAACGAAAATTCTATTTCATTTCAGCCTATTAAAGAAAAATACTGCAAACGTCCTAGGACGAAATCCGGTAACATCATTGACCTTATTGAAGAGGCAAATTCATTCGTCATTAAAGAAAATGTTCCATCAGTTATCCTGGTAGCCAAAGATAAATGGACAATTTGTCCCACCTAAATGTGCTAATACGGGTCTTGCGTCTAGATTGCAGCGCCACCACAGCGGCAGAATATCGCAAAATTTCTTGACAGATTTCAAAAAGTTGCACTGTTTACATAAGGAAATAATTGGAAAATGGATAAATTTATATATTTCGGGTTTGTTCCCATAAACGAAATTATAGTACAAAGTGCTATTAAACATAAGGGTACTAAATTGTTGGAGAGTAGACATGTATTTGATGTCTTGGAAAGGCATGATTTGAATGAAATTTTTTCGGTGATCGAGGCTAAAGTGATACTGCAAATGAACGTAACTAAACCCCCGTATAAAGTTTCAATTGAAGTAAGTTCATATAATTTTTACTAATAAATAAATTGTACTTGGTGGTGTGTATTCTTTTTGTTTGTTAATAAAAGAAGCTTTTACAGAAAAATGCTTAATTTTTATAAAATAAAATAGGATTTCTAGGGAATCATTCTTTCGAATACTGAACTATACTACATATTATGCGACTTATATTAATTTGAAGTTTTATATTGTGTCTAGGTGGATAACAAGCGCGACGTGATAAAAACTTTATGTACCTGTAAAGCTGGAGTCGTGGGGAACTGCAAACATGCCATGGCAGTTATTTATTACATTAACTCACCCCAAAGTTCAAATTCAAAAACGGATTTTAAAAAGCAATGGGGAAAACCGCCACAAAAAGATGTATACAAGAAAGGGGCAAAAATAGAGAATTTGAAATCCTCAAAATCGCGACAACCCATTTCAAAAGAAGTCACTGCATACAAAGTTTCTTTAGAAGATCTGCGCAATATAAATTGTTCGTTGCGAAATATCATTGATGCTGAATCTAATTCAGAATTAGATTTGTCAGAGAAACCGTTCAATTCTTAGTCGATGAAACTGTTAAAAATGAATTGCGCTTTAACATTGATTTAATTATGGATTTAATTCATGGTTTAGAATTTCAGAACGTGTACACGAATGAAAGCACGGTTCCTGACAATATTTATCAGTTTTATGAACAAAATGTTGTTCTTACCAAAAATAGATTAGTGGAAATTGTTTATCTGACTGTCGAACAGTCAAAATCTTTATTGTGGTTCAATATTCGAGAATGTAGACTGTCTGCGACAAAAGATAGTCAAATAATTACTACAAAAACAAACTTCGACGTTTTAGCTGAGAAAATGGTATCAAATAAGCATTTCAGGAATCACGCGACCCTGTATGGACAACAAAAAGAATGTATAGCTTTTTCAGAATTTCAAAACCTCTTAAGTAACAAATGTAGTTTATTTAAATTGGGGGTTGTAATAAAATTATCGCAACCGTGGCTCTGTTGCTCCCCTGATGGAGTGATTGTCATTGACGAAGATGGGGGCAAGAAGAACTTGGCGATTCTTGAAATTAAATGTCCTTACAGTAAAAAGATTCTAGTAAAAAAAGTTTTAACGTCAATTACTTGATTATCGAGAAGGCCACCGTACAAAATCTTCCAGTCCAATGTATAATGCTTCCAAAACAGACAAAAATATGCGAGATATTGATGTTTGGTGTATGTCAAAAATAACAGAGACTTGCAAAGACTTGCAACCCAAGCTTCATTTTCATTAAAAAAAAAGCAACTTATTTCCTTTGCTTATTTTCATAGCCTTTGATTTGGGTAAAACTTTTAAAAGCAGATTAAAATCTTCAAAATTCACACCAGACAAAAAATTCAATTTATCATCACTTTTAATGCTAGAAATTCCATAAAATCCTCTTAATCCATTATTGTCAATTTGTATAGGCTTTCTAGGGGCAAGAGACACTTGGATTTCAGCCGTACTGGTGAAACCAGAAGTTTCTCTGTTGCACATGAAATAATTAAATTTCACAGGTGGTTCTTCGAGTGGTGTTTCTTCGGTTTGAACAGCTACTTCGTGGAAAGTTTTTAGTGGTAGTATCGTCGATTCTCCGGGCGTCGTTTGTATTTGAGTTAAATTGTCTTCAACGAGAGTTTCACCTGCAGTATTGTCCAATTCGTCGAGGTATCCGCCTGTACGCGAAAGAAATATATTATGCATTTGGAAAGATGTAAATGATAGTTTTTTTATAATTTTGATGGTCAATTTTCTTCGTTTTTCTGTTTTTATAAAATGTCTATGAACTTCAGTTAAACACTTTTAAATAATCCTGTCACATTACATATTTTACATACGGAAAAATGTCCTTACTTTTTTCTGCACCGGTCTCGTTCACTTCTCTTCTTCGGCGAATTTTTTCATATCTGGCTATAGCGGATGAATTTGTACGCTTATGGTAAGCAGAAGGAAAAATTGTCGGTACAAAAGCAGGATGAGCAGCGATATTTGATTGCACTGCAAACGTAGGAGGACTTTTTGGGTTCCCATGGCGTATTATCTACACTGAAAAAAGTATTTAGCACTTAACGAATAGGTAAATACTCAAAAATTAAGAGATAATTCTTTACATTATTACTTACTTCTTACGTTTCACTGCATTAATCCACTTTCTTCGTAAGTCTTGTTTCCAAGCTTGTTTGCCACCCGGAAACGAATAGAACTTCACATTTTGATTTTGACCGCTTGTATTATTACACCCAATGACACAACACGTCATACCGACGATTCGTTTTTTCTTTTCAGTTGACATTTTATTTAATTAACAATTAATTGTATGTAGTACTGTTATATTAATTTTGTATGTTATGACATTTGATTTGTCAAGAAATTTTGCAAAATTCTACCGCTGCGGTGGCGCTTGAGTATAAACGCAAGAGGTCTATTGCAATGGCGACCACCCTGCTTCATATAAAGGTTGCCATCAATTTCCGAAATTTAAATTTAATAAAAGTTCAAATAAATACGTAAAAGTAGAAAGTGTTTCATATGCACAGGTAAATGCTGCAAAAAACACTGATACGGTTTAAAAAAACAATATTCTTCAAAACCTAATTCTCAAAGTAATGACATTAATTCTCCAGATTTGTCTATCTCTCAGTCACAAAGTCCTTCTATTTCACAATCCCAAAGACTTTTTTCATCTACAGCCAATTCTCAAGGCATTTCGGTCTCTCAAGCTAAAGGCTTTTCAAACAGTCGAATAAGAAATATTCCACAAAACAGCACTCCAGCTGTTAAGGATAAATCGAGGCGAAAAGCTGTCCCTGTTAAAGAAATCAATAATAAAACTCTTAAATCAAGCTCGGTAGCTACAAATAGTACAAATAAAACAGGCAGTTCTATAAAAGATGTTGTATGTATGTTGCAACTTATTGTAGAGTTGTAATTTCATCGTCAAAATCTACTGATGAAGCCACAGTAACGAACCTGCATTTTGGCCACCTGAAAATGCATTTCGTTAATACATAATTAATAATGATTTGTTGTCTGATTTATTACCTGATTACTTTCCGATGAATATTTCCTGCTTAATTTATTGAATTCTATTCTGCATTCAACATTTATCTGCATTTATCGACACATTTAATCTTCTGCATTATTTTAAGGTTAAGTGTTTGTTTTGATTCGGAATAATTAATTGCCAATTAAGGTATTGACAATAGTCAACCACCCGTACCGCGTTTTTAAATTTGTAACGGGTGGAAGTACTTCCGCAACCAAAATTGCCGAGTGGAATTCACTAGCAAAAAGTCAGTTTTGCATTACATGTGCTCCAATTTTAATTAGTGCAATTACTGGGGTTACTACGGCATTATATTTGGAATTTTGGTTGTGATCCACCGCATTTAACAGGGTAAGACTGATTTATGTTATTTTATTTACATTTTTATGTACATTAAACATAGGAATGTGGTCAACCACGCCGATTCCAATTTTATTATTATGTTCCTGCATTTAACCCCGCATCCGCATATGTTTTCTAATGTGTTTCTGAGTCCTTTCGGGGATTCTTATGAATCAACCCCGAAGATAAAAAGGTAAGAATTATGTCGTCAACCGCATTTTATTTTACGTGAATCTGTCACTTTATTTTCCTTTCTAATTCTGAATTTTGTTATTTTCTTTTATTTCATTCTGAATAATTATCCAAGGCTAATTATTCCAATTACATGAATTACCCCCCGCTCTTTTGGTACTTCTAGTGCCCCACCGCTGAATTCTATAGTTTTTTGGGGTGTTTTTGACGTCATTATCTTTTCCGCGCGAACTCAGAATCCCTTCTCTGATTTCCGCATATAAAATCCGCTGCAAAGTGCCAAATAATTCATTATTTTTCGGCTGATTAATTTCCCGAAAGAAAATCTGTGTTACTTTGTTTAGAAATCTGTCTGTTGCTGGCGCATTGCGCATCTGTTTGGAGTTTGAGTTAAACAAGTTTAGAAGAGTTTTATTTTGGTTTATTTCAAGTGATCTTTGGTTTAATTTTGATTTTCTATTTGGAGTGTTCTTCAGTTCGCGTGATTTTGGTGATTGGAGATTTAGTGATGCCGCTTTTACATCTCTACATCTTGTTTTCTGCATTCTAGTTTGAACCGCATAGTTTATTCCGCATAATTATTTCACATAACGTACCTCCGTATATTAAATATTTTGTCTGTAAGTTTATTTTATTATTATTTCATAACGAGTGATTGTTTATTTTCTTTATTATCAGTTTCAATAAATTTGATTTTCGGTTCAATTTCCTTGCCAATTATTTTTTTTAATTACGGTACGTTTAATTAAATACACCTATTTTGACCCCTTGTCACGCACTTTCTTCAGTTACTCTCTTGCGCGACAAAACTCCTACTAGGAATTGAGGGTTCGTTTAATATTGCAAAAATGCCAAAACCACTTAAACTAGAAAGAGCAACAAAATAGTAACCAAAATAGAAGCGAAGGAAATACCCAAACGTTAAGATAATTTGGTAAGGTGCAAAATAAATAACAAAATTTATAAACAGAAGAAACAACGAGTTTGATAACTCAGTGGTAAATATATAAATAAATAACGTATCACGTACCACAGTACGTGAAGGTAAAGAATACTTAAACTTATTACTTATGCCTAACTTACTTACTTATATCAAACGAATGAAATCAAATTCAATGAGTATGTATAGCTAATCAAAAATACTTATTTAATAACTAATCGTACGTACGACGCTAAACTTATGTAAACTTATTCAAACATTACTTAAATCTAAAGAAATAACTAAATAAAGAAACCAAATTGACCGTTGATCTATGGTCAGCAAGAACGTACGCAAAAAGTGCACCAAAATGTAGTGACTGAAGGTCAACTACGAACTCTTAAAATTAACACAAAAGGGTACCGATCAGACGGAACGGTACGTAAACAATAATGAACTTAAAAATAACTTAAAAACTACACTTAGCTGTACAACTCAGCCTGAGAAGGAGTGCATGGACTTCAAAAGGGAATATTTAACGCCGAGACGTCGTCCGAGATTGCAATATGGTAAAAGGGCTCCAACTCCACCCTGTCTTCTTTCAATGGATGATGTACGCCAATTACTTATACGTTATGTTTATTCTACTATTTAGAAAAACCTTCCAAAAAACCCTACAAATATAAACGACAAGTTATTTTAATTATTCTCCACGCAAATTGTTACTAACCTCTCTGCGAGGGTCCACAAAACACAACGGTGAATATATACAAATATAAGCGAAAGAAGAGAAAGAATTTGTTAAGAAAATGTTCACATGTTCAGACAATGACTTACTTGATTAACTTTATCCCATAAAAATGGTCAAACTCAACGATTATGTGTCCACTCAATTGGACAATCCAAAATACGCCAAAAATATTAAGTTTTTGAAAGAATAAACGCACAAAATTGATCCGCTTAACAGCGATGATTTCAGAAATCACTTAAGTACGTATTATCACTCTTAATCAGTAATCGCCATTGTCTTCTGACGGAAAACAAGGTACCAACATAGCTCTCTGAACATGGTAACAAATTCCAAACTCCTTCTACTCATAAAAATATATTGAAAGTGTCACTAAAATTTATAGAATAATCAAAATAACATATCGAACCTAAAATTAGCCATATTCTAAATTAAATCCTAAACAATCGCTAATGCGAAACCTAAACTAGGGATAATTATTTACACCAAGGTCCATTGTCACTACTTGATTGTCAAAAATAGTATCAAAACAATCATGTAAATAATAGCGAAAATTCACCCGTGACACCCTGCATTTTGATTTTATTTTCTTCACTGAGTGTTTACCCGCGGTACGGTTAATGTTTTGCCTTAAAACACCTGGCGCTCGAGGCGAATTGCTCGGGTGCGCGAAAGTACGCCACAACAGATTAGTGAAGTTTTCTACTAGAAAATTTTCGCAGGAATTTGATCTGGCCCTGGGGCCTTTCCCTTCCTCATTTTCTTCACCGCTGCTGTGACATCCTTCTCCTTGACAGCTCCCTCCTCGTTCTGTAGACGCTTATCGTGGTCCGTTATCCAATTCGCATTTCTGTGGCATGGAAAGAGTGCAGCGATGATGCGTGCTCTCAATTCTTTTCCTGGGCTCGGCTCTTTCCTACCTATCTTCTGCATTAGGATTTGGTAGGCTTTACCCCACGGGTCGAGTTCTACCTCCTCGATCAGTTCCTTCCATTTGGCCGTTTTGCTTCTATTTGTTGCTTTTCTGAGGTCTCTTTTCTTCTGCTTGTAATCCTGCCAGTGCTCTTCTATAGTTGCGTTGGACATCAATTTGGCCTTTTCTCTTGTATGTATTCTTCTAGCCTTTACATACTCTTGCCTTTTTTGGGATATTTCGTCGTTTCACCAATACACATTTCTTTTGTTTCCGCTTCTTCTTCGGGACATTGCCCTTTCGCATGCCTCAGTGATCGCGGCCATTAACCTGTCCGCATCACCGTTTGGGGAGCCATTTTTTTATGCATTCTTCGAACGTCTTTACTAGAGTTTCTTTTCTCAATGTTCTTACATTGTACCCTTTACTGGCTCCCCCGGATTTCCCATTTGAGTCTCTGTCCTGGCTGAGTCTGAAGCTAATCGCATTGTGTAGACTCAGCGTCTCGCCTTCCTCAACCCTCCAATCGCTTATTGTTCTGCAAGCCCTGCTATTCGCTAATGTTACGTAAATTAGAGACTGCTCCTGCCACCTGACGAAGGTTGGCGTGTCCCCAACATGTACACAGATCAAACCGATGCTCACCATCCACTCTGCTACAATCTTTCCTCTAGCATCCGGCAATTTACATCCCCACTCGCAGGCTTTGGTATTGAAATCTCCTGCTACTATTATCTCGCCATTGTGCCCCCTGACGTGTTTGGTTACCTCTTCCAACCTTTGCTCCACCATCGCAATGTCGCAGTTTGGTGAAATATAGCAGGCCATGACTCTGGTCTTTCAAATGTCCACGTATCAATAGCCAGTCCCTGCCTCCGCCTTTTCTAGGGTTAAGGAGCCGTTGTTTATCCATATCGCGGTATCCTGATTCGCATCGGTGATAGTAAGTTTCTTAGATATGTCTCTATTCGGCTCAGCTATGATAGCAACGTCTGCTCCCTTTTCTATTATTAGGGCCGTAAGGCAGTCGTGGGTGGCACGACTCCTACCTACGTTGAGTGGTATGAATTGTATATTAATCATTTTGTTAATAAATAAATAAATAAGCGCATATAAGTAGAGTTCCAATAAACGGTATCACAGGTAAGTTTCACAGTATATATCACGTTTCCCCCTCGTCCATCTCACACTCTGAGTTTTCCCTTCTCCTCGTTGCCTTAATTTCTTTCAAGAGTTTCCCCATTTCTTTACTGTGTCGAGGGCATCCCGACGATGAAGTACTATGCCCTTTTGCTCTGCAATCCAAGCAGCAGCTCTCCTTCGTGCAGTCTTTTGCCAGATGGTCCTTTTCTCCGCACTTACGGCAAAGTTGTCTCCTGTCCGGGCCCTTACAATCCTTTGCCATATGCCCAAGTTTCCAGCATTTCCTGCACCTTATTAGGTCCAGATTTTCCATGATTTGGCACGTGTCCAGTCCAATTTGAACATGTTTCTTTGTTAGCAGTTTTGCCTTGGTCTTATCTATTTCAATTAGGATAGTCTGGGTTCCCCTTTTCTCTCCTGTCGCCTTTTTAAGTTCGACCTCGTCCATCTCGGTGACAATTTTGAGCTTCCTTAAGATTTCCTCGTCTCCATAATCCACGACGACATTGTTTATTCTGGGGTGACTTTTTCCTCTCCTCCCTCAAGGATTCGTACCACTGCTCCTTCCACCTTTTCTTTTATCATTTTCGCTAGCTCTTTAGCACCAGTTTCGTGTTTCTCAGTCGGAAGGAGGAGCTCTCCTCCTTTAGTTTTCTGCACTCTTACTATCTTAACAGCTTCTTGTCCTTGACTCCCTTGACTAGCTACTTGACCCCTACTCTGACTAGCTTGACCAGCTCAGGGTACGTCGTGTTCGGTTTCTTGACTAACACTGCGTCGTGCTCCCTGAATCTCTTTTGTGACTGATTCTTTGTAGCAGTAGCGTACGTAGCTGATTTATCTTCCATGATGATCCCTGCAGGTACATGTACACTTACCCCAATTCCTGACCCTCGAAAAACAATCTCGATCATCTTCCTCAAGGCAATGGGGTCGCCGATTTGTGGCGCCGTTATCGCCACCATCTGCCTTCCGAGCCCTACCAGCGCTCCTTAAATTGGGCTGCCACACCCTTATCCATGACTTTCCCCTCTTTTCCTACGACCAGCACCTGGTCCTTCTGGTCTCTTAAGGGTGGGTCTCTGCTCACCCTTGTAACTTGAAACCAATCCTGTTCCCAAGGCATGTCTGTTACGTTTGTGTCCTCTTCTTCTAGAGCCTTCTCAATCTTACCCCTACGTCATTATCCTCCATCAGCAGTTTCTCACTTACTTGCGTGCCAACATCCACACCCTTTGCTTGCATATCTTTAATCTGTTCATTTTAGAGCCTTCTGCTTTCGTTCCACCTCCCGCTCTCTCTCTTCCACTTTCCTAGTTCTTTCTTCTAGTTCCTCCTCCTCTCCTGCATTTCCACAGATATCCCTGTCATTGAAATCCGTCTGACAGTCCACCTCAAAAGTCATCACCTCGGTTTTGTTCCATCTGTTGGCTTCCAGCCAATTGATGAATTGAACACGTGATTGCTTATGCGAGTCGAACTCTCAGCAGTTCAAAACAAAAATACTCCACCACCGAAAAGGAGTACCTGGCGAATTGAGAAAATGCGACCGAACTTAGAGGGGTACCGATTCACCGTTATAAGTGACAACCAGTCCTTACGTTGGTTACAAGGGGTGAAAGAACCCTCCGGAAGACTTGGCCGATGGATAGTATTTTTACAACAGTTCGACTTTGAGATCCGGTACCGTAAAGGAGTACTGAATAAAGTGGCAGAAGCACTATCACGTGACCCATTTGCTGCCACGGCTGCCGAAATAGAAAACTCCGGTGAAATTTGTATGACAAGCGTTGACAACACGTGCAAGTGGTACCAAAAGAAAGTGTCGGAGGTGGAAAAAACCCGAAAGACTTTCCCGACTACAGTATACGAAATGGAAAGTTATACCGCCATTTCTGGGATAACAACAACTGGACCGAACCAGAGTCAATCGATCCCTAAAAATACTGTGTACCGACACCGTCTCGGCTCCGAATTTTGCAGGAAAATCATGATGCACCGTCAGCTGGGCATATGGGGGTGGCTAAAACGATAGCAAGAATTGCTAAAAGCAACGATATAAGCCGTCCCAACAACAAGCACCAGGAAAAATGCAACATTTGTACAACCGTCAGCCGTGGGAAATTGTCAGTATCAGTATAATTACTTGCTGGTGATGCAGGACCGGTTCACCAAATGGGCACAATGCCGAGCTTTACGAAAAGCTACCGATCAAACCGTTTCGGCTGCGTTAGTACAAGAGATAATCTGCCGTTTTGGATGTCCGAAGGTGGTAATTTCGGACAATGGAGTCGTTTGACAGTAAGATTTTCCGAGGAATTTTGGCCGAATGGGGAATAATACACTGCTGTTCACCGCTGAAGACGTTAATTGCCCAATACTGCGAAAAGGACCACAAGACTTGGGATGAATTAGTACCCCAATTGACCCTTGCAATCAACACCGCCCGACAAGAATCAACAGGATTCTACCCGGCGTTTCTTAACTTCGGCTGGGAATTACAGTTTCCGAACGCGTTGTTTAACGACAACCAATCGACTCCGATCGAAGGGGATGAAGGTACGACGCTAATACCAGAACTGATGGATAAATTGGGAAAACTCCGCGATGTTTTTAAGCTAGTACGTATCAACATCGGCCGTGCATTTTCATCGCAAAGTACTACAACCGCCATCACCGTGACTGGACTTGTAAGACAGGGGACTTGGTAATGAAACGCGATTATAATCTGTCATCCAGTATCCGAAGTTTTGCCGCCAAGCTCGCGCCTAAATATTCCGGGCCGTATGAAATAAGCCGTGTTGTCTCTCCGGTAGTTTACGATCTAAAGTCGAAGAAAGGCCGCGGATTACGCAACATCCATGTACAAGACCTGAAGCCATATTACCAGGCCGTACCTGGGGAAGACTAATGCAATGTTTTTTTAGAATCATGCTAGGTAACCGCCTTGCTAAAGACGATCCTCCCCGGAACGCACCTGTGCTTTCCGTTAGGAACCCCAGGAGAGGACCTACGAGACAGGGTGCGCCATAAGCGGGAAAGGGAGGATCTCGTGAAGAGAGTGGCCGTCGAGCTGAAGCGGCGAAGGAGGGCGCCACGCAGGGGGGACCGGGCCCTACGGTTCTGGGACCGCTACGATGTGGGACAGATACTGGGGCAAGGGGGCCAAGCCGACGTGAGGCAATGCCTGACAATGGGGGGAGACGAGATGAGAACGGCCACAATATTCCGCTCGCCATCCATCTGGGTGAACCAGGAAGTCGCATTGTTGGGCCGCCTCGACCACCCAAACATCGTCAAACTGATCGAGGCATTCGAAGACCCGGCCGGCCCTATACTCGTCTTCCCACTGATGCGAGGGGGCGATCTCGATACGGTCCTTCAGGGGATCGAGGACGGAGACCGGGTGAACACGGCCCGGAAAGTGGGTCGAGATGTGTTGGCAGCCCTGCGATATCTACCCGAACGCGGCATTGTCCACCATTACATAAAACCGACAAACGTCTTGTTCCCGACGCCGAATCGTCAGGTGGTCTTGGTGGATGATTTTGGGTTGGCCGCCGAAATCCCGAACGACAGTGCCACGGTTGGATAAGCCGGAACAACATACTATATGGCGCCGGAAGTGATAGAAAAATTCTATGTGCGGTTGTCAGTGTGACCCCCTATTTAACGCTGACAATTGCTTCCCTGATTGTTCTCTGTGCTGTCGCCTTGTGCAATTATTGGTGTGACCCCTATTTACCGCCAATAAATTGCAGTCCCGCCCCCGTTCTGTGTGTAATTGCTGCGAGTGACTGTGGTACCGATTTCAATCAAATTTTGTAATTATCCCGTACTGTTAGAGTTAAGGAATTTACTCTCTCCCTGTAACTTGCCGCTTAGTTTTGTCGCTTTTTGCTTCGCTGGGTTATTTTCTGTACATTGGAGTTTGCACTTCGCTTGCTAAAATCGCACCGTATTTATTCTATCATTCATTCCGCTTTGCACGTTCATTGTAGTAATTGTTTAACGCGCCGAATTTTAATTTTAACTTACTAGACCGTTTTGCTAGTACTTTTTAACTGTACATATAATTGTAGCATTATTAATTATCTACCGCTTGGCTTTCTGTTCTTGGTTTGTGTTTAAATAATTAACAGTAATATTTCCATTTTTTCCTAATATAACCGAATTTAGGTGATTTTTAGACTCGGTACTTGAAGTATTAAAATTCTAGGTAATTATACCTGGTACGACTGTTCTATTAAATAAAATTAAATAAACTAGTACTCCTGGTTTTATTATTTTCCTCCGCTGATCACCCGAGGCGGAAAAGTTTCCTGATCTCCTATAAAATTAGGTGGCCCTCGAGAAAACCGACGAAAACGCGTCACAGTAGATTCAATTGTTAAGTTACCCATTCCAACTACCTAAAAAAACAAGTTAGGTCATTTTTAGGTATAGCTTCATGGTATAGAAGATTCATACCAGAATTTTCAAAAATTTCAACTACGTTAACAAAATTATTGCGTAAAGGACAAAAATTTATTTGATCACAAGATCAAGATAGTGCTTTTAATTCTATTGAGAATTGTTTAACGAAAGCACCTGTGTTAGGTTCTCCAAATTTTGATGAAAAAATTAATTTACAATCTGATAGGTCTGATTATGGGTTAGGAGTTGCACTAACTCAAATTCAGGAGGGTCAGGAACGTGTTATAGCTTATGTTAGCCGTACATTGAATGTGGCTGAAAGAAATTATTCCGTGACAGAGAATGTTTAGCAATAGTATGGGAAATAGAGAAAATGAAACCATATTTAGAGGGGTACAAATTTATCGTAAAGTCTTATCACCAGAGGTTTTTAGTCATTTAAAAGCCCTTCGGGAAGAATAGCTAGATGGAGTGTATTTCTTCAATCTTTTGATTTCGAAATTGTATATAGAAAAGGTAGTTTAAATCATGTGGCGGATGCATTGTCTCGTAGCCTTTACCGTATAACAAAACAACCGTGTAAGAAAATGAAATTTGTACTTTAGATATAGAGAAAGAATAGGAAGAATGCTTGTGGTACAAGAATAAAATGAGTAAAGTTAAAAAGAATCCGGAAATATATTCAGATTATTGTATTCAAAATAATAAGTTATATAGACATTTTTTAGATAGTAGTGATTTGAAAGAAAATAATGAGTATAATGCGGGAAAACTTTGTGTACCGATAAATTTGGGAAAATCGTGTTAATCGAAAATCCCGACGTAGAAAATGCAGGTCATGTGGGAATAGCAAAAACGTGTAGTCGTATTGCTAGAAATTATTATTGGCCAGGGATGTTTAGGAAATATGCGAAGTATGTTAGAAGTTGTCAAAAATTTAAATGTTATAAAAGTAATCAAAGCAGGTTGCTGGTAAAATACAACCATTTATTGCTTCTAAACCGTGGGACCTTCTAAACCTAGGTCCGTTACCGCGTTCGAAAAAAGGTAATAACTATTTAGTTGTTTTCCAAGATAAGCTTACAAAATGTCTACATGTAAAACCTTTGAGAAAAGTTACTGCTAAATTAGTTTGTCAGTCTTTGTATGAAGACATTATATTAAAATTTGGTTGTCCGAGAATTGTAATTACTGAGAATGGATCACAATTTGATAGCAACGTTATTAAAGAAGTGTTGAATGATTTAGGTGTTAAACATAGGTTTACTCCTACTTACACTCCCCAAGCAAATCCTGTTGAACGTTCAAATCGTACTTTAAAGACCATGATAGGTCAATATTGCGAAAATGATCATCAGGAATAGGATAAAAATATCAATGATTTTCTGTTTGCTATAAATTCCGTGAAAAATGAATCTACAAATTTTTCGCCATCATATTTAAATTTCGGTAGGGAATTAGAAATTCCTAGAGCTTTGTATAGAATAGATTTAGATGATAGTATTGAGAATAATGATAATAATAAGGATTTAGAAATAAGAGTTTCACAGTTGGAAAATTTAAAGAAAACATTTGAGATTGTAATTTTAATAAACAGAGTAAATATTATAATTTACGCAGACGGGAATGGAGATGTATATTAGGGGATAAAGTCTATAAAAAAGAACATCATTTATCTTCTGCAATACAAAATTTCGCAGCAATATTAGCACCAAAATACTCAGGACCGTATGAAATTATAAAAGTTATTTCTCCCGTGGTATATGATTTAAGAGATCTTAATAATCGTACAATTAAAAATATTCATATAAAAGATCTTAAATCTGTTTAAAATTTCATCTGTTATATATCTATTTATTTTGTTGTAGTTTCAAGTTGTCAATTTCAAAATATTATAATTTTGAAGTATTATCCGTGTTAATTAAGATGTCTGAAGCAGAAATATTATAGTTATTAGATGAACAAGTGCAAAATGAAATATGAGATAATGTAGCAGGAAATCCTGAGATAAATATAATTTCCAATGGGGACCAGTTGATGTACAACTGGTCCCACCACAAACAAAGGTAAAAAAAATTCCGACCAATGGAACACCTAGAAAAAGACCGTATAACATTCCAAATCCAAAAGAAGTAGTAGTCAAAAGAGTTAATAATGTAAAAATCCAATTACGTGGACCCGGTCAATGTTGGTCATGCGGTTTAATGGGACATCCTCGTAAAGCATGTCCAAGGAAAACAAATCCGATATATTTTGGTTCGAGTTGTGGAACATTAGGAATTAAAACCAAAGATTGTAAATGTCGGAAGATAAACTATCGAGATCGTTGTTTAAAATGTGGTTTACTCGGACATTACGCGAAAGAATGTTTCAGTAATAAGGTGGTATTCTGTGGAGAATGTAGTTCCACTCAACGTATTACAGACGAACCTAATACTCCATGTTACTTAAAAAAAATCCGTGTTACTTTAAAATCCGTTTATTTTACTTTCATTACATATTATTGTTATAGTTATAGTAATGTTTTCAAGCTTCCGTTCATTCTTGTTGATTCTCCGTGTATGTTGATTGATGTTTTGATTGAATATTTGGAATTATGATCTCATTGTTGTATTATTGATATTTGAACATATCCCGTGAATGGTTAGTTCTTTTTGATATGATTATTTGAAGCAGTACGAGTATGTTAATATACGTCTATAAAAAAAATATTATTATAGTTATGTGATTAACATAATATCTATTATTTGGAAATTTGAGAGATTATCGACTAAAGATATTTTAATTTTAGAATTCCTTACAATTGCTTCCAATATTTACTGATGAATATCAAGAATTAATTTATAATTTAGAAGAACGATTTAAAAATTCAAAAGAAAATATTACAAAATTAAAGAAACAAATACAAAGAAAAGACAAAAAAATGAAAGTGATGAATAAAGCTAATTTGATCTTAACTGTTAAGTTGAAACAGAAAGAAGAAAATTTGAAATTAATTGAAAAATTAAAACAAAGAGAGATAAATCAAAAATTGTTAACGGATGATTATAGACAGAATGAAGTTAGGGTTAATAAAAGATTGTTGGTAAAAGAAAAAGAATTGGAGACTTTAAAAGAAAATTACGAGAATAGATTGAAAGAGACAAGAGAAAAAGTAGAAAAAGATATGAAGGAACTAACAAAAGAACAAAAATAGATTATACAAAAAATGGAATACAGAAAAAGAAGAAGAAGGAAATAGAGTACGGGAAAGAATAAAAGTCAGACTACCAGAAGGACGATTAATTGAATTTGTTGTGTTTTCTTTAAAAAAAAAAGATATACTTACAATTTTCCGTTCAAAAGATATTTAATTCCGTATTTAATAATTAGTTTCTTCCGTTTAGAATCGTTTCCCGTGTTGATTTTGATGATTGTTTAGTTGGTTAGTGGAACAGGAAAAAGGAATATAGCTTCAAATTAATCCATGAGTTAGGAAAGTTGATGATCTAAAAAAGAAATTTATTTAATTAATTTTATAAATAATTTATAATAACTTACCGAATGACTGTAATATTTGGATGACAGTGACAACGAAAGTCAGTGATTTGAACCAGTAATTTAATTTTCTTATATTTGAAGACACTGAATTCACTAGAAAGGAGAGGGGCTATAGGGTATAAAAGGCGATGCACATGCCAAATTCATAAGTTTCGATCCGGCTCTGATACGAGAAACATCTCCTGAGAAAAATAGTTTGAGGTAAAGAAGATAATGTTGCAGCTCCGTACGGCACTGGAAGTAGTATTCCTACAGTGGCACCTGTGGCTGCTTGTGGCAACTAGAGCCCCAACTATTGTCCGTGTTTTGTTTCTTTAGATATTTCGCGTTAGTTCCGCGTATGGTTATCTTGTTTCAGGTCTTAGCATTTCCGTGATTTAATTTTGTATGAAAGATTTGTCAATGTCAGATTGAGTTTCCGATTTAAAGATAAATATTTGATAATATATTGAGATATAAACCATTCTCCTTACATTACACATTTACCAACATTCACACCAATTCTATAAATAAAATACTTTTGAATGCCATAAAATAGTAAAGTTAATAAATTGAATTTTTTGAGAGAATTAATTGTTATTTGGCGTAGAGTTTCTTTCAGCAGTCTCTTTCAGTAAAAGACCCCTGGAATTAAACCCGTTTGCCCCGCTATCAGCCCAAGTTACCCCGTGTGCTTTATAGGTATTTCGTCGTTGCGAATTCGTTGTAAAAATTGAGTAATTGAGTAATTTTAAGGTGTTGGCTATTCACTGTTGGCATTGGTGTACAAATCAAACGCAATATTGGCATTTTTATAAGCATTTATAAGCTATGGAGTTTATGAAAAATGCCGTGATAAACTTAAAATTTCCATTGGTCACAAAAAAAACTCTTAAATTGTTTAATATCTGAGTGTCAAAACAATTTACATAACAAAATCCGAAAAAGGAAACATGAAAACAAAAATGAAAATTCAAATAACGAACGGCTGGGACTCCGGCTGGGAAAAGACGTATCAGTACCGATAAATCATCAAAAACCTATAAGTCATCGTCAAAAACTAAATTTGTTCTCTGAGAAATGAACACAAACAAAGTGAGTCTGCAGAAGTAATTAATACTTTCAAAAAAATCGAAAATGTACCAGAAATTTCCATCAATTCATCCTCCGACAACAATCAGGCGACAATAACGTGTCCAGTTTGCGATGCATTAATTAAAGTTAATTCATCGAAATTGAAGAATGGGAAAAAATGGGTCCTTTTGAATTTTAATAAACATTTAAAGCAGCATCTTACCACCGACAGCACAAATGCGAATAAAAAACCCAATAATAAGAATAAACAAAAGTCGGGGTGTAGTCGAGGGTCTAGTATCTTATCGTTTTTAATACGTGAGCAGAATATTTCCAATGATCAAGAATTAGTAGCGATCCCAATCGTTAAAAATCCCGAGGAAAATCATTCTAGTTCACTCGCCTCCGATTTCGCATCTGCGTCAACTACGAGCTCAACATCAACCTTTAACAACTTATCACTAAGTCATGTTGAATCTCCACCGAAAAATTTAATTTCAGACTCAAATTTGGATCGATTCGATCGAACCTCGATTGAAACCGAGATTGATGTAGTCAATGACAATTTTTTAGAATCTGACGGAGTTACTAACGAGACGAGTGACTCTGAAAGAAATGCCACGTCTCATGACCAAATTTCTTTTAAATTGAAACAAGATAAGTATCCTTGAAGGCAACGAAAACTACGCAAGACAAAGTAATAACAAGCGGTCAGTCGGAAATAACCGATTACTTTATAGTAAAAGATCAAATAAAAAATTCGTCCTGGGAGACATGCGAAAATAATGAAACTGTAAAATCAGTCCTACGTTCATCTATAAAATCTATAATTTCAAAACAAATTGCATGTTTGGATTTGTTTCCAAATTATCTGAAAATGGATTTCCCGTAAAAAACGGCTTTCATTTAGAGAATCCAAACGATTGTTATTTGGCCTTCTCTAACAATGAATTGAGTATTAACGCTCATGTTTTTATGGCTCAACCTTTGTGTGAGTCGGCATCTTCATTTTGTCTGGTCGCTTTTGGAACGAATAACAAGTATAATTTTGAAACTGTGTCGCAAAGATGGGACTTTCTTTTAAAATTAACCTCTGAAGAAGGAATTGAAGTTTGCGGATTTTCATCAGACGGGGATAGTGGCAGTCTAAAATCAATGCGTATTAAATCGAATTTAATTGCGACTTCGATTGCGACACAAACCGAGACCGAAACAGTTACTCAAGAGTCTACAAATAGCGTGACAAATACGGAAAACGAAATTTTGAGTCCATATTTTCCATACTTCATCATGAATTACGAGACAAAAAAACCGGTCTACTGTCAAGACACAATTTATATATCTACAAAACTAAAAACATGGTTTTTAAAAGAAAGAATTTTTTACCAATTGGCGATTATACAGTTTCCACAGACCATATTAAAACTTTAATGCAAAATGAAACCAAAGACAAACATTGCCTTACAGAGAGTGATTTAAATAGCACAGACAAAATGAATTTTAACGCAATAGATAAATTGTCATCTCCAAAATGACCAATTTATTGTCATCAGTTGATGGAAGTCAAGCCACAAGGCAGTTTTTAATTTTGATTTGATTTATTTTAGATTCATATCTCGACAAATCCATAACCACAGAAAGGATCTACCTTTTTTGATATGTAATTTTCTTTATACGAAAATGGAAGCATTGGTTGAAAGCTAATGATCATAGTTTGGAAAAAAACTGCATAACTTCTAACACCTGCACATGTATTGGATTAAATGGCCATAGTATCATCCTGTTAGTCTACAAATTCCGTGAAAATAATCAGCCTTGTTTGTTTTTACCCTGGCTATTTTCAAGTCAACCTTGAGAGAAAATATTCAGACAAGCCCTATCTATGACAACGACACAGTCTGCAGTTGTCAATTTTTCAGCACAAGAATTTCTACACAGACTGCATAGAATACAAGTTATCAACGACATAACTGCACATTTAAGTGAAGAGTACCACTTTCCACGCGAAGAAAATAAGCGACTTGGTTACAACAATGGAACTTCTAAGAATACTTTACCAACACAATATCAAACTGTCAAAATTTTAGTGGACCCAAAAAACGAGGCTATAAATGACGCAATGCGTTAGGATTGAATTTAAATGATTTCGAAAAAGCTACTCGAGAAATTTTTATGTCACAATTAAAATTTAAAGATAATGCAGAAGAAGACGAAATACCTGAAGATGAAATACCTGAACGATCTGAGGTGGAAAACAGAAATGACATTTTCAAAGAGATGAAAAGTCTTGAATTAAAAGACTACTCAAAAAAGAAAGTTTCAGGAAATGCATATATACAAATAAATTTAAAAGATTCCAAGACAATTTTGGTCCGAAAATCGTCTCTGTACTGGTTTTTCAGTAATAAGTATGGACGCTTGTCAAATGATAGACTACAAAGAGTTAAGGGTATGACAACTCGGGCTACAAAAAAGAAAATAACAGTTAAGAATAAATCTAACAAACGAAAACGTTCTGTTTCTGCTGAGACGATCGACAACGATAATAGTTTATTGGATGAAAACAGCGAAGACAACGAAGACAGTGACACGTCATCCAACGAAATCTAGGTAAACGGTTACTATATTGTCTATTACGACACACAATATTACTTGGGCCGTGTGTTAAGTACAAATAAAAGTACTTGCACCGTAAAATTTTTAGAAAAAGACTTGGATCGGTATAAGTGGCCGAAAAAGGATATTATAGAAGAACATATTCAAAATGAGTTTTTAAAGCATGGTCCATTAGTCCTAAAGGGTACCAACCCATTCTATATTCAACAAAAAGATCAAATTATAATTAATAAGGCTTAAAGTATGGAAGAAAAGAGATTAGAGAAACTTATGATTTATTTTTATGTATTAAGAGTTTATTAAAGAAAGTGTTGCGAACTGAATAAAATGTTAATTTTATGAAAATATATTTTTTTATTTTGTTTTAAAATTGTTTTTATATTTATATTAACGTAACTAGTCCTACAATTACAACTTGAAATCACAGAAATCAAATTAATTTAAAGGACTAAATCATTGGCAGTTTAAAGCATTATCGGGAATATGGGGCAGGAACTAAGCAAGTAAAGAGTGTCTTTACACTCTAGCGAAGCGTCTTAGCGGCAACGGTGTCGTCTAATACACCGGGAAGCGACAAGTTTGAGTGGAGCGACTAAAAGCCATCTCTTCAGTTCATGTCAACGGCTAGTTAGGCATCACACCGTGCTCCAAGCCACATTATTAACCGTTTACCGACCGTATTTTTCCCTATATTATTCGTTTATCATCCAGCATTCTAGTAACGGCCAACCGAATTATCTGAATATAAATTGTAACCTGTATTTTGATTATTTCTTTTCTTGTAGTTTGAATAAAATTGTATTGTTTGCCTGGTAAGTAATGTGCTTTTAATTGACCCCTAGCATAACCGTATCTTCACTGTTGTTACCTGGGACCCGTTTTGGTTTCCTGTTTTCGTCTGTAAAAACAGGTAGCGCTCGAGAAAATCAAATTCACCGAAAAAAGCGCCACAATATCAAAACTAGACCATATATCAGCAAATTCCAACTTAGTAAACTATGTGCCTACATTAGATTCTATTTTTATTAGTCCAGATGCTCGATCAGCACGCGCGCGAGACGCCTTGTTGAGAGATTTGGAAACATTGACCAAAAAACTTAACATTCCGGAAGTAGTACTATTAAAAACAGAAAACAACTACACAACGATAGAAATGTTAGCTAACAGCGTCAGCAAAGATAATAAGTGGTCATGCGCAAAAATTTCAATAGCAAGAGGTACAAAAAGAATAACAGATCAGAATACCAGAAAATTAATTATGAATGATTTTCATTTACTACCAACTAGTGGTCACGCAGAAGTGCATAGAATGATGAGTAATATTAAGAAACAATATTTTTGGCCAGGTATGTTTCGAGATATCTTTGAATTTGTAAAGAAATGTGACAGTTACCAAACGCATAAGCATTGTAAGAAACCAAAAGAACCGATATCAACAACCGCGAATACGTCATTTGAAAAAATATTTCTAGATACGGTGGATTCAATAAGCCAAGACATTGAAGGTAACCAATACATCTTAACGGCGCAAAGCGAATTGACGAAATACGAAAAAGCGGTCCCACTTACATCGAAAGATTCGGCATCGATAGCCAAAGCACTCCTTGACAATGTCATATTGCGATACGGTGTACCAAAGGCGATACCCACAGATCGCGGTACTGAATTTGTATAATCAATTATGAGCGACGTATGTAAAATTTTTTTTATACAACAATTAACAAGTACAGCTTATCATCATCAAAGCATTGGGGCATTAGAAAATACGCATAAATCACTCAGTGCTTATTTGGGAATCATAATAGAAAAACATGATAACTTGTGGAGTTCACGGGTACCATACTGGTGTTTTTCATTTAATACGACAGTACATACCGAAACCAAGTACAGCCTGTAGTATTCCATTCTTACATTTATACGATATACAATATTTTTTAAATTAGCAATTGGCAATGAGCAATTTTTCGCCATATTTATGTTCGTCAATGTTTTGTTTAGTATTGGTTTATGAATTTTGGCCGAATGGGATTTTCATAAACTTTGTAAGTCGAGTGACTTTTAAAGGGACATTTTGTTATTCATTAGAAATCCAATATTTCGTGTTTTTCGATTAATTTTGAGATTGAGTCATGTTAGCGGGGCAGGAAGCAAGCTAGCAATAGGAGTTGAGTCAGTAGTTGCTCGGAGGTTTTTGGAAGACTCATCAACAAGGGAGGATTTCTCGAGCGCCAGGTATTTTGTGGCAAGAAATACCAACCAGTACCGGAAAGTACTCTCAGTGGAGAGAGTTTCTGACCAGGGGTCGATTAAAAGAGGAATTCGCACTTTTATATTATCTTTATTAATAAATATTTAATATTTAATATAAGAGAAACACAATGTGAAATTTAAATACAAAACAAATTACAATAACCGTCGAAATTAACACTCACAAAAGAAAATAACCGAACTGAGCCCACAAAATTCCAGCTGAATTTTGGCTTTCGAAAATTGTTACAAAAATATCTATCAAACACTTTACAAAATCAAATATAAACTGAGCCAATAAAATCTCATGTGGATTTTGGCTTTTGAACAATATTAAAAATTAAATGAAATAAAATCTCGAAGAACAAAACTAATTACTAGAATTTTTAAGAGGACGAGAATCCTCTTCTTCGAGGGGCTGAGCAAGGTTTATATACGAGGAAATATTAGGAGGTATTTTGCGTACGCGCAAAGAGGAAAAATTGTTAAGTACCTTTGGTTGCGGAGGAGCGACAATGGCGGTTGACTAATGTCAGGGGATATATTCTCTCAATATGTTTTTTTATTTATTTGATATATGTATCTTCTATATTATTTTATCTCATTTTGTGTGGGATTGAGTCATGGCCAGTTTCTGTTCATGATTGAGTTTTGGCGTCTCGCAGAGTTATTTTGCGTAAAGCTTGGCAGTGAGTTTTGATGTGTGATCATGCAACAACTCGTAATCCTATATTGTTCATGACTTTTGACTGATTTGTAAATCTTTACTATTCATGATTTCTCCATTTATTTTGATTCTTTCTTGTGACTATATCTGTGTATATTTGTTTGAACATTTTTATAGTTGATTTTCTCGTTTGTTATAAAGTGTTTCCTGATAATGACATATTTTACGTGTTTCTAAATGATCACTTGAGTCAAAACCTTTCAAAGATATTAAATGCTTAATTGCTATCATCATTTTTGTTGCTGTGAATTTATGAAGTTTCTACATTCTAATTGTACGCATTTACAAAATCATCATTATGTTTTTGAAACGAGTCTTGGAAGTTTTCTTTGCTTGTTCTTTCTTCCATTTCACTACAGACTAGATCGACAAGGTTTAACGTTTTGTCTTTCTGTTAACTTATGATTGCTGTTTAACTTATGTTATTTCTTTTGCTGCTGTGTTTGATTCTATTTTAACTCTCCAATATAAGCGTTAAATTTTCAATGTGTTTTATTTGTGCTTCTCTCAATTTACCTCGTCATCCAAGAAGTCGCCACAACCAATCCTTTGTCTAGAACTTGATTACTACTAATTTAAGAACTTAAAAATAAACACAACTTAGGGCCTATTTTCACTAGTCGATCATTGCCGATTTTTATTTTGTTTGTTTGACTTTGTTTTTGTTTTCTAAATTTTAAAATGTCTTAAAAAATGGTTCCGCGAAAGTTGGGATCATTACAAGCTCCTTCGAATTAGTTTTTGGACGAAAATGTATATTACCAAATAATTTAACTGATAGTGTAGACCCTTTTTATAATGTATATGATTATCCCTTAGAAATAAGATGTAGGTTACAAAGAGCACAGGAAGAAGCAAAAAACAATTTAATTGAGAGTAAAATGCATCTTAAACAGACATATGATAAAAGGGCAAATCCAATTAAATATAGTGACAGTGACCTTGTACTAGTGAAAAAAGAAACCGGTGACAAATTAAGTGCAGTGTACGAAGGTCCGTATAAAGTGCTTCAGGCTTGTTCGTCGAATGTTAAAATATTAAAAAAGAACAAAGAGTGTGCATAAGAATCGAACAAAACTTTATCATGTGTAAGAGTATATTATATCTATGCCTTAAACAAACAAAAGATAAAAATAGAAATAACTGAATTAGCAAGTTCAAGTATCAATGAATGTGTAAAACATTGCAGCTATATATATATATATATATATATATGTATAAGTATGTAATGTAATTAGAAATAAGTTGTAACATTAAGATCGGTTAAGTATATAATTGTAAAACTATACAAAAAAATCGTATAACAAAAATTAAAAGCAAAATAAAGGGATTGCATGTTAAGGTTTAAGAAATATTCTTCCCGTAAAGAAAAATTCTTTTCTTTGCGAAGGAAGGTGTATTTCATATAGAGTAGTGAGTGTTAATATATAATAAACGTTGTAACAATTAACAGTCAATTATAATTATAATCAATGTTAATATATCAGTTTTTAGAACAACTTGGGTCCGAATTGTTTATACAACCTTCCTACATTTCAGGGGCTTATTTGCGAATACAAATAACACAAACTAAAGACGCATGGTCTTCTTGGCTTCCATTTTGGAGCTTTGCTTATAATACATCCGTGCATACCGAGTCAGTTAATATACGCCATTTGAGCTTGTATTCGGAAGAACCGCGAATTTACCTTCTAACATACGCAATAATATTGAACCCCTTTATAATATTGATAACTATCCACATGAGCTGAGATGTCGACTTCAGCAAGCATGGAAAGATGCGAAAGATAATTTAATGACCTCAAAAATGGAAAGCAAAAATATATAGGGTAGGAAAACTGATTGCGTTAATTATAAGGTAGGAGATAAGGTTTTAGTTAGGGATGCTACTGGCAATAAATATAAGGCATTGTATATAGGTCCTTTCCAAGTCGTAGCTAATAGGTCACCAAATGTGGTAATTCAAGTAGAAGATAAGAATATAGAAGTGCACAAAGATAGAGTTAAGAGGTACCGTGAGTAACAAATAAGAAAAAAATTTCCTGTAAATCAGAGATAATGTGTTTTTTTTTTGTTTACCCGGGGAAGGTGCAATATATGTATAATATTGGGTAATATAAAGATTGTTCAATTGGTGAAATTGTTGTTGTCTACTTTAAGTAGAACACAACACCTAAAAGAATGCATAGTAAGCAACCCTCATATTATTCATTGTTCTAATTATAAACTAGATTTAAGACCTAGTAAGTAAGAAATAGAGATAAGATAGTTTCGACTGTTACCGAAACAATCATGTACACATACTACTTAATAAATTAATAGTAAAACCAAGATCTACAGTGTTTCACTTTTATTTATTTATTTATTTACGGTTATACCACTTACATGTCAATATAATATAATTTACAAAACTTTGGTACAAAAATAACAACAACTATGAGATATATAGAATTTAAAAAGTATATGCACTAAATTAATCAATGTCTTAAAACACAGGTACTTTTTAAAGTAAGTAAGTACCGACAGGCACTTTTTTAGGTATATTTGTTAGCACATATATTACATTTTCAGTTGTTTTTGAGACTAGAAACAAATATTATTATAACTTACTCCAAAAAGTTCTACATTTGAATGTGAACATGTGGCGTTAACATTTTTTGTACACCTCTGCACAAGGCTATTTGTTCCATAATTTGTTCAATGATAGGAGGGCTGTAAAATAGTTGGTTGCCGAGCATTGTACTGGGGGACATGTAAATTAAATTCTGACAGAATCTCCGGTGCATTAATTATTCCATTAACCACCTTGTAAGAAAAACAAACATCAAAATAGAAGTTGTTTCCAAATTATGCAGACCGAAATATGATAGTAAGATTTCATAATTGTCACAACCAACACATGTCGATTAGTACAATACTATTGGAAGAAAATAAATTTTGGTAACCAATTTCAAGTGCACTTGTGACGCCAGAGGGTTCAGTCCCTTCCAGCATAACATTTTTTGACAGATGAGACCTTTCAAAGGTTATCCTAGAAAATGTTTTAGACTCTAGTGTCTCTGATCATTAAGACGCAAATGAAGAAATTTTACAACCATCGAATTCTCATAAAATCGAAGTACAATATATTTTAAATTGCAACAGCGAATTTGTATGGGAAAATGTCAATATACCCTGGAAAAAATGCCCAAAAATTTAATGGAGCACTGCAATGTTCCAATGTTGGTAAACGTTTAAAAGCATCAGTTCCACAACTGATACAAATCGTTCGCATTGGAGTGAATGAATTACGCGCAATAAATACGACAATACCGTGAAAGGCGATAAAAATAGTAGCCAAAAAAATGCTAGACAAGTATCCTGGAATATTTCACGATATAGATGAAGAAGGGGTAGTTTTAGAGTCTGGTTTACATTCCCTATATTGTAAATTGCAGGACAGAAACAATTACCTGAATCGTCCTCACAAAGGACCATTAAACTTGGGTAGTGGAGGACCATCACCTGTTCTAAATAAAAAACGGAATGTAAGCAAACGGGCGGGTTGTAAGCATTGGGCACCTCCATCCAATAAAGAGAACTTAGAGTCGAACTTAACAACCGTTCAATCCGCAAAAAATATTAGGTCAAATGATGATAATTTCATTAATCTGTTGGAACAATCGTATGCTTAACAGCGACAATTTATTAATACCGCACCTGCAATTGCTGAAATTAAGAACGAATGGCCAATTATATTTTCCAAAGAGGCAATATTTTGGCATTTTAACAAACTGACTGATTGAAATATTCACAGTTTTGACAATTTAGATCAGAAAAAGAATAAGTTTCAACTCTTTTTCAAAAAAAAAAATTGTCTAGAGCAATGAGACCCAGAAATGAGTTCCAGTGAAAGTCTTCTTCACATTACATTTTAAAATATCTGGTAATATGGGAATATAATTATGCAAAACTAGATATGTTTATTCGTTTAGTTATTTTACAGCCCCCTATAATAAGAGATATTAGTACTAGGTTATGACAAAAATTTGTTTAAATAACTTTTAAAGTAAACTTTTAGATGCAATGTTAAACGTCGATTTCATTTATTCATAAAAAATACAAAATTACAAGTTAAATACAACACCATAATATAAATATGAACAACGTTGCTCCCTTTCACCGCGTATCAGGATTCCGAATGGCTGCCAGCAGTCCGCTTTCACCGGTACTGACCGCCATCAGCGCCATCTCCTAGATATGTCCCAGACTATCCACCGCCGACCATCGCGACACCAACCATCAGCGGCCATTTTAATAACTAACCCGCCTTAATTCGAATTGAGAGGTAACAGTAACAATAAAATATATTTATTTAAAACTAACTAAAAATGTTACTCTAAAACTAATGGTAAGTGTGATACAGGTACATAAGCATACATAACAAAAATAAATTTTTCATATTCGTATAAAAAAACAATAAACTTCAAAAATTAAATACTAATTTGTGCTTTGGTTTGGAACTATATTTTCTTTGTAATTATTGTCAGCAACATATTTTAAATAATGACTAAAGTAAAAGTCATGTAACTTTGGCAGCAATGTTTCTAAAAACTTTTTGTCTCTATGGACTGAAACAACACAGCTTTGTACTGGAGAATGAATATACATACATATATAATATTTGGTTATAAAACATATAAAAGTGGAATCGATAAATATATAATAGAATAAAACAATTTTTCGTTAATATAAAAAAATCATTCGTAATTTTTTTTTGAGTATCCTGGGTTATAGGAGTTGTATGGTAAAAACTGCACCAAATTTTGAGAATTATACCATACGTGTTTCGCCCTATGTTTTGGGCTTCCTCAGTGGCTAAAAAGATTATTTATTGTAGATTACAGATTACATGGATTTGTTTTGGTTTATATTTTGTATTGTATAGATTACATAAAGTTTTACCTATTCTTATGGTTGCGTTGTGATGAGTTAATATGTATGTATGTCACATCCATTGTCATTGTGTTTGTATACGTTTAAATGTTGTGTTAAAATTGTAAAATATATAAAATAATAAATAAGATTAAAATTAAAAAGGTGTATAGATAAAATGGTGTAGAGATAGATAAAATTATTTGTTGTATAAATAAAATTGAAATTGATATGTGTAAATGACTAGATTGTATGTTACTTGTTATCCTAAAAGAAAGAGATTGTTATAATGTATATTTTTTTTTATAAATTAAATTACCTAATGTATTAAAATTCACTTAATTTGTTTTATATCAGTTATCACATCTATCGCTATCACAGTCAATTATATACGTGTCGTTCTTTCGCTAAGTGTGTTAGGTAGTGGGAGTTGTGTTGGTTAATTGTCTGGTCAGGGTCGGGCTGGGGCAAATTAAAAATTCGTATACATGACTTAGATTGCCTGTGTCAATTCTTGTGTTGATCACTGATTAGCCTCATTTTTAAGTTTTGTTTTCTGTATAGTATTATGTTCTTTACATAATAGACAAAGCATTACAACAATTCAATTTCACTCTACCTCTCATAAAAATATACGTCGACGACCTAATACTGGTGATTCCAAATAAGAAAACAAATTACATATTAGATACTTTCAACTCAATAGATCCAGACATACAGTTCACAATGGAAATAGAAAAAAACAATAAATTACCTTACTTGGACATAACACTCATTAGACATAGCAAACACATACAAACATCCTACAACAACATTATTACCCAAAAAGAACAATCAACTATATATTCTACAACACCAAGAACACTCAAAACAAAAACCACACTGACACACCACCCACGTACCACAGTTTCCCACACATCCCCCAGATGGCCTACAAAATTCAAGCAATATATGACAAATACAACATTAAATTAGGGCAATATAACACAAAAACAATGAGCAAACTATACACTCCATTAAAAGATCCTGTTCCGACAACCCAACAAATACATACAGTTTACAAAATTCCATATAACGATTGCGACGCAACATACATTGGACAAACCAAACAACATTTACACAACAGAGTAACACAACATAAAAACGACTGCAAACCAAACAAAATACTAAACACGGGTACGACGGCATTAATTTTAATAACACTACTATACTGGACAGAGAACAAAACTTAAAAAAGAGGCTAATCCGTGAAATGACCCAAATCAAAAAAGACCGCAACGCCATCAACACAAGAACTGACACAGACAATCTATGTCATGTATACGAATTTTTAATTTGCCCCAGCCCGACCCTGACCAGACAATTAACCAACACAACTCCCACTACCTAACACACTTAGCGAAAGAACGACACGTATACAATTGACTGTGATAGCGATAGATGTGATAACTGATATACAACAAATTAAGTGAATTTTAATACATTAGGTAATTTACATTTATAAAAAAAATATATACATTATAACAATCACTTTCTTTTAGGATAACAAGTAACATACAATCTAGTCATTTACACACATCAATTTCAATTTTATTTATACAACAAAAAATTTTATATATCTCTACACCATTTTATCTATACACCTTTTTAATTTTAATCTTATTTATTATTTTATATATTTTACAATTTTAACACAACATTTAAACGTATACAAACACAATGACAATGGATGTGATATACATACATATTAACTCATCACAACGCAACCATAAGATTAGGTAAAACTTTATGTAATCTATACAATACAATATATAAACCAAAACAAATCTATGTAATCTGTAATCTACAATAAATAAACTTTTTAGCCACTGAGGAAGCCCAAAACATAGGGCGAAACGCGTATGGCATAATTCTCAAAATTTGGTGCAGTTTTTACCATACAACTCCTATAACCCAGGATACCCAAAAAAATTTACAGAGAATAAGGAGAAGAAATAAACACAAATCTATCATTCGTAATATAATAGTATATTAAAGAATGAAATTCCATAAGGCAAATTTTATTGCTTGAGCGGATTCGCGAAATGGCACCAAAATATTAAAATATAATTTTTTTGTCAATATACATGTATGTACATATATTGGAAAGTTTATTATATATTTTTTCATTTATTTATATATTTCTATGAACTTTATGTATATTTTCATATATCCGATATATCCGATTCCGCACCTCATACATTTTTGTTATAATTTTTTTTTACATGCCGAAGAAGTTGATGGCCATTTCGTCTATGAGGCGCAGTTTGGGCAAAAATGAAATTCTACGTAACTATCACAGAGAAAGAGATATATATGAGAGTACTCGTTTCCTTGTTTATCTTTGGAAACAAATTGAGCACAGCGCACCGTGAGCCGGTGCTCGGAACTAGGTAGCGGAGCTCAGTACCTCTTACCGTTCTATGTCATATTACTGGGAGGGCGGTATATTCAAATTCAAAATCATGTTTATTGGGTGATTTTTTTATAATAATCGACATGTTTCGAACTTTTTGGTTCTCGTCAGTACGATGTATTACAATAGTAAAATCGTAGACATGCGACACTTATAAAAAAAATGTTAATCACAAATAAAGTGAAAAAAAAAAACAGAAACATATAAACAGTTTAATTCATTTACTCATTCTCACTCTTACTCTTATTATTTCGTCTTTCCTTATTTTTACTTTGGAATTGACTTTGTCCTTTGATAAATGGAAAGCATTTTTTTTAAAATAAACTAAAACTACTCTCTTAAAAAAATAAGACTGAATTTTGGGCAAACACGTGTAGCTGCGATGATTGTTATCGGCTTCGTAACACTTACGAATGTGTTGAAATTTTGCCTTTTTAGAGTAGCAAAAAAGGATATTATGGCGCATTAAAGTATTTCGCGTATTTTTCAAAAGGTGGGGTACATCATGAATGGGAATAATTTTTTTGATCGTGTACTACAAATTCGAATTCTAAACCCGACTCCTTAAGTAACTGATTTATCGCGGCACAATTCGTGGTCCCCTGGTCGCAAACCGTAATAACAACATGAAGACCAACCGCCTGCAATTCAGAGGTCACTTCACAAATGAGTGCTCGCTCAAGTCTTTGGTTTTGATGACATCGCGAGTGAAAAAATATGCAGCAGGCTGTTTCTAAAATTTTTGCACACCCTGAACCATGAAATTTAGTGAATGATTTGCAAGTTCATTGCGCCTGCCAAGAGAGCCAAAATATACTTATCGTACTCTCGTTACAATCAAACAACAGTACACAGTGGTTGAGTAGGTAGACACAGGCTGAGAAGAGAGCTTAAGAGAAAATTAGGAAAAGCAATTTCTTATTGAACAAGGATTTAAAATATATTGAAAGTTCAGATTTGCAGATTTCGATTATGTGGATAGGTATGGAACACTCTTAATATTGGAATCAGATATTGTGTTTCTAGATTTTGGAATGGAAATGTCTCCTGAATAGTTAGTAGAACTTCTGTCTGATCTTCTCTTCTAAAAAACAATAATAAAAGACACATTGACACCATGTAAGAAAGTTTAATTGACATTTTCAATGTTTACATTACTTATATCAATAAGTAATGATAAGTAGGTATTAAAGGTATAATAATACTTTCTAATAATAAACACAAAATTAAACCGTGGATGTCATCAGGTCTTCTAAAAAGCATACGGGAAAAAAATAAATTATTTAATAAATTTAGAAATGATCCTTTTAATACTTGCCTTAAGCAAAAATATTTGTTTTATAGAAATTTTGTAAAAAGATTGATTGAAGTTAGTAAAAGTTCTTTTTATGAAAACGAAATATCTAAAAACGCAAAAAACATAAAAAACAATGACAAACAATACACTCTATAACTGGTACCAATAGTAAAAAAGAAGTAAACGTGTGTGCTATACCATTTATAATTTTAATATGTTATGTATTGTCTTAAATTTAAGTTAACCTATTGACAATTAGTACTGAAGATGGCAGATCGCCAAAACTAGTCTAATAAATAATAATTACATCAAGGAAGTATAATCCTGATTTATAAAACTCCTATAAAAAAGAAGTGATAAAAAATTTGGTGGACCCTCATACAGGGGACGTTTTTAGCAGTAACAAAGAAAAGGCAGATTACTTAAATCAGTGTTTTGTAGCAAATATTAAAAAAACTGTAAATTCAATTAAATGTTCTAAATCTGTAGATTTTTATACCAATGATAAATGGGCAAACGAAACATTATTTTTATCGCCGTACCAGATATCCGATGTGTTAACAGGTATAAATAACCTAAAAAATAATAAATCCCCAGGGAATGATCTTATAAGTCCTAATATATTAAAACAGCTAAAGGGGGAATTAGCTCCTCTAGTGACGGTTTTATTCAACCAATCACTTACAGAGGGAATTTTTCCAAAATGTCTTAAAGAAACTATAGTGATTCCTCTACACAAAGGTGGCGTCAAAACTGATTCAAGTAACTATAGACCTATCTCACTACTTTCAATATTTTCAAAACTCTTTGAAACTCTAATTTTAAACAAATTTGCAATCATTTTTAGATAAACATTCTTTTTTTTTTCAGTAAACCAATATGGTTTTCTTCGTAACAAAGGAACCGAGTTGGCATTGTTAAATTTTTCTATGCAAATTAATAATGCACTGGACAAAGGGGACTTTGTAACAGGTCTCTTCCTGGATATATCCAAAGCCTTCGATACGCTGTCACATGAAATACTGCTAAAAAATTATTTAATGCTGGCGTTAGGGGACTGAGCTACCAATGGTTTGAGTCGTTCTTATCACAAAGACCACAAAGAGTTAAAGTAGGTGATGAAATAAGCGAGGAATTAACCCTTGACGGAGGCGTTCCTCAGGGCTCGGTTCTCTCTCCTACTTTATTCTTAATTTATATAAACGACCTGTGTGATGCTCCTTTGAGAGGTAAAATGTCTACCTTTGCCGACGACACAGCTTTAGTATACACATCCAAAACGTTAAATACTTTACGCGAGAATATAGAACACGACATAAAACTCTTGGTGGCCTGGTTCTCTAACAACAGACTCTGTGTAAATGTTAAAAAAACTAAATTTATAAACTTTTCCATCAGAAAGAAATTTGTGTTTGAAATTCTTCTTCGCTTCCACAAAAAAGTGAGTGTGGCAGTGTTTCATGTGACTGCACTGAATTAGAACAAGTTGAGACAATAAAATACTTAGGATTAACCTTTGACTAAAATCTGTCATGGAAACACCACATTGACACTGTTAAAAACAAACTTAATAGGGTCCTACCAAAAATTTATTATCTTCAAAATGTCGTTAGTGTAAAAACCTTAAAGCTGGTCTACCTTGCATTGGTGCAATCAGTATTGACCTATGCAATTAGCGTATGTGGTGGCATCTATAAAACAAATTTAAAACCAATTATAATATTACAAAAACACTTTATACGTGTAATTTTAAGAGCCAAAAGAAGGCAACCGTCCAAACCTCTCTTCGAAGTTCTAAAACTCTTAAACATAGAAGCACTCCACCGCTTACACTGCTGCAAAGCAATTTTCAAATATAAGGAATCACTGCAACTAAATATTCACGTAAACGTAAGAGGACGTTTAAATTTTAGGCAACCTCTTGTAAATCGCACCAAAACAATAAATTCTTTCTGTTACCAAGGGCCAAAGCAATTTAACTCCATTAAAATACCATCAACAATAAATAGTCTCCCACAAGTTAATAAATTCATTAAAAAGTGTATCAAAAATCAATAAACCGATTAAAAAAATTTCTGCTATGTTTTTACCCAGGTTTTTGTCTAAATTTTGTACCTGAATACTGTGTAAATGTTCAATTTTTAATTTTTTTCTTTAGATCTCATTTATAATTTTTTCATTTGATTATACTGTTATATTCTAAATCTTTGTACCAATTTAATGCTGATGACAACTATTGTTAATACATTAAAATATATAATTCATTTTTATTTTCTTTTTTTCTGCACACGGATGCTAAGCATCTTGCAGAACATGATTGCAATTAAATGTTATTTTTAGTTTATTTTATATTTGCTAAATATCTATTTTTGTTATTTGTTCTAATTTTTATCTTATCATTGTAAAGAATATTGTATTATTTTTCCCTACTAAATAAATTTTTTCTTTCTTTCTTTCTTTCAAAGTACATATTTCTTATAACTTAATATTTTTCTGTAAAATAAACAGTACAAACAAATAAGTACATATACCCGTACGCACTAAAAAATGAGAAAAGAAAAATTTGTAATGTCTGTAGATAAATTAAATCCACGATTAGATCTATGCAAATCCGAACTCCATACCGTTTAATATGCCATAATCCATGCTGCGTTTAAATTGTTCATATTCGTTCATCTTGTAAGTTACCGGCAAATACAAAATAGATGCACAAGTGTTGGATTTGGGCCATAGAAACTTTTTACTATGAAGAAACTCTAATGAAGGTGGTGATTCGAATCCTGAAGGTGGTATAGATTCTACAGCTGTTGCAAAACAGAACACGTTTTCTAACGTAGCTTCAGACTACCTTTCAAGAATAAAAAACACATATAAAATATATTTTTCAAAGTACTTTACTATTTAACCTTCGCAATCCAACAAATAATCATTCCAAAATGTTATTATTCTGCTTTCAAAAGCTCTGTTATTACTGCCGGTTTTGCTAAACTTTACTTTAAATAAAGAAGATAGTTTTGCAGAAGTAGGTTTCTTTCGGTAAAACACATTAGATCTTTCAATTCACTTTTAAACATTTTTAGGCGATCCAGGAGTCCCAATATGTTTAAGCCTTCTTCAAATTGTTCAATAGCTGGCATAGCTCGGTGGATAAAATAATATTTAGCAACATCTGGAAATAATAAGTATTATAAACATCACAATACCTTGTGACGCGCTTTCGTCGGTTTTCTCGAGCGCCACCTAATTTTTTAGGGAAATTAGGAAACTTCTCCGCCCTAGGTGTTCAGTGGAGAAAAGAATAAAACCAGGAGTTATAGTTTATTTATTTCATAATAATTAATCAATATACAATTACAAATTGAAATCAAAACAATGTTCGATTCCACAAGTCGGTCGGTCACACGGAGTTGCTGAAATAAATGCAGTTTATAAAAATATCGGCGGAAAGAAATAATCGGACCTAATAGTCAAGTGCAATAACAATAATTATTTGCTAGCGAAATACCGGAATTAATAAAATACTCATGCACAATTAGCAAACAGACATTAATGAACAGGGAAAGGAGAATGTAACTACTAGCGGTAAATAGGGGGTCCAGCTAATAATTATACCGGTTGACAGTACAGAAACATTCAGGGGGGCGATCGCCAGCGGTAAATAGGGGGTCGCACTGACAATCGCACAAATAAACGGCACAGAAACAATATTTACTAACTTCGCGGAACTTTTCTCTCCTCGACACGGCCACTTAATCTATCGTCACTTACCGGTATTTCAAGTTAAACACCGCTTCGGAAAGGCAAACACACTGTATAAATACTGTACACTTTTCGCACTTTACGCTAATAACACTTAGTCTCGGAAAGGTGACAACGTCCACAATTCGGATGAGTACAATTACTAACGATTTCAACGTGTCAACGGCCTTTTACCGGCCCCAGCTAGTTTTCCTTCTTCCAAAACCTCCTTCCCACGCAAAGTCGGCACCCGGCCCTTTGATCTTTTTCGCGTATTTTGGTGTTTAACAACAGACTCGTTTTCTATCGACGAACACTATTAGAGTCTCTAATTGGAGACTTCGTTACAACTGTAATGAACCCATTTTTCTTGGCCTGAAAAATAAAAGAATTAATTGATACAATAGTATATATTTCAAGTACTTACCGCCCTCGTTGATCGCCGTCGTTTGGGATGTCGCTGGAAAACCTGAAATAGATTACCGTTTAGCACATTGTCATTAATAAGTACCGTACTTACCGTATTTACACTTGTTGCACCGGCATTTAATTGTTATTTAGGTTATGTTGCACTTGTTTACATTGTAAACAATCACTGGCTGTCCGTCAACCAGTTATACTGGTTGACAAGTATTAGTTAGGTTATGTTGACATTGTTTACAATATAAACAAACACTGGGAGTTCGGCAACCAGTTATACCGTCAACCAATTGCACCGGGAATCGCGGCAATACAACATACCGTTTAGTACCGCATACCGATGTTGAAGGCGTGCAGGACCGTCCCGCGGGTATATAAAGAGCCGAAATTTCCGTTAGTGAGCAGTTCCGTTCCGAAGACAACTGAAGAACAACAAACAGCAATTAATAACAACGAATCAACAAGCAATCAACAAGTAAGTAAAACAATACCGACCGGCACCAAGCACCGAAAATCGCCCAGCGACACCGTTGAATCGCCCTGTGAGAGAGTGAGTATTGGAAGCAGTGTTTGTCGCTTCAAACCACCGACGAAGGCTTCTTAGTGTGGGACCTTTGAGTCCATTCGCACGAAAGTATTTCTGCTTGGCAATCGCCTTGCACAGGACCTGTCAAACAGGTCTAGTGAATGCCATTCCTGGGCACTAGCGCTCTTAGTGTGGGATCTTTGAGTCCATTCGCACGGAGTCGCCGGTTAACCAGCGGGCAGGTCGCATTCGCAATTCGGTTGTGGCGACAGCTAGATCTGACACAGTCCATTCGCCGTTTCCTGTCCGAGACTGTGTGGCTCACACCAGGAACTAAGCGTTAGCAAATAAAGAGTGTCTTTACACTCTAGCGAAGAGTCTTAGCGGCAACGGTGTCGACTAATACACCGGGAAGCGACAAATTTGAGTGGAGCGACCAAAAGTCACCTCTCCAGTCCATGTCAACGGCTAGTTAGGCAACACACCGTGCTGAAAGCCACACATTTCCCGTTTTACCGTTACCGACCGTATTTTTCTACCTTTTCCCACCGTTTATCATCCCGTATTCCAAAAACGGCCAACCGGACTATTTGAATATAAATTGTAACCTATTTTTGGATTATTTTGTTGTAGTTTTGAGGGTTTAAATAAATTGTATTTTCTTTTTCTGGTTAATAATGTGCTTTAATTGACCCCTAGCATAGCCGTATCTCCATTGTGTTAACTGGGACCCGTTTTGGTTTCCTGTTTTCGTCTGTAAAAACAGGTGGCGCTCGAGACAGGCAAATCCGCCAAAAAATAAGCGTCACACAACCTACAGCAGAAAATCCTAGAAAAGAAATAAATTACTTAACATTCAGAATTTTCTCCTTTTTGTCAAAACTTGTTACGTTGCCAAACCCGGCAAAATTCATAAAATTGCTATTTAATACAGCTAATTGCAATTCTACAAGATCAGTAGCATCTTGAAGATTCTTAACATCAGAAGGTATAGCTCATTAACAACACAATGAGGAAGTGACTTAGGTTGGAAATTCACAGAAATTTCTATATAATTCGATACAATAGGTTAAATGATTAGTACTGAACGTAACAGTTACTCATTTCAGCGCATAATTTCGCAAAAAACTGAAATTAAAAAGTGCCTGAAAAGTTCAAAATTATCACATGACCTTTTGTTTACAATTTTTTATGTTACTTCGTGACGTAACAAGCTCTGGTTGGTCAGAGCTTGTCCGAGCGTATTTTTAGTGGAAATAAGCGAATATGTATGACGGGTTGCGGCAAACTGCAATAATTTGTCATTTTAAATAGTATATGAGTCTATTTTGAAATCAAAAATATCATAGACTAACTAATTATATTTTTCTTACTTTTTTTATATTTATTTTCCACCCTTGAAAGCCTCCTATTTAACTATTTTTCCAAGAAAAATACTAATTGCGCCATCTAGTAATATTTCCTTGAACTAAAACACTCAAAGTAGACATGGCGGCTCGGACTGCAGTAAAAACGCGGGTCAATTTTAGATTTAAACTTTGCAATTTTTTTTTGGCGCAACGGGGCATAAAAAGGTCACATGTGTTATATCACATTAAAGCATTTTTAATGTAGATTACAAAAAAATAAATAAAAAAAAACCGGTCACTTCCTCATTAAATAGTGTGACCGAAAAAAAATTAGGACTGGGCCCACCGTGTATTAAGGACAGTGATATTATCCGGCCAGCTTCATAGTAATGATTATTCTCCAGATGTTTATTACAAGGTGTAATATCTTTTACATTTTCGGACCCTTCAAATAAAGTGCTATCTGAGAGATATTTCATTAGTAACCGAAACATTTCTCTGGTAGGTCCTCCCATGTCTAAAGCACCCTCTAAAATATTGTCAATATCAGTGAATATTGCAGAAATTCTATTTAATGGTAAAAAGTTTTTTCTTCGAAAACGTCGAACACAACACAAAGATTATTTCGAAGCAAACAAAAAAAAAACGATCAATATAACAGAACATATATAAATTATGCATATCCCACTCACACATAAATATGCAAGTTATATGTGTATCAAGCTCTTTAATAGTCTACCAAATAAATATAAAGAAATAACCAACTATAAAATCTTTAAAGATGTCATTTCGAAGTTGCTAATACAATTAAAACCGTACTCTGTTATCGAATTCTTAAGTTTAATAAAAAAACTGTTAATTTATACTATAAAATCTTTTTGATTTGACGCTTTGTTCATGTTTATTTTGTAATCCTGTATTATTGTTAACATTGTTCAATAAATGCATTATTATTATTGTTGAAGCTGTGGAGGCCGGGATCGGGTAATTCTCCTCCAGGAGCCCTCTACTGGGGTGATTAAGTGCGTCGCACCACGTGGCACCCGAAAGAATGGTAATTTACCACCTTTACAAATATTCTTTACAACCTTTAGAAATAAAGTAATAAATGGTCAGAGCGTCTTAACACAATGGGTTATACAGCGAAATTGGAATTTTTCAATTGAAAGAGGTCACCAAGACCAGCTCCGGTTTTTTTCTTTTAAAATTAAGTTTCTGTACATACGTATATTGAAAACATAGAAAACAGTAAAAATCAAATTACAAGAAATAAATTGACGATAGGTCAACAAATTACAATTAACAAGTTAAAAATTTTAACATACAAAATTAACAGTGAGGCTTAACATGCCGCCGCCCTTGAAAGGGTGACTTTCAACACGAAATATTAATGCACTTAAAGCACAACACTTATGCGGACACTGTTTCAATGGGAAGAACACAAATTTTTGAAACCGCACGTTTCATTTCACCACTTGTGGTTTTGATGGACACCACGCGAAGGACGCCGTCTTGCCCTGGGTGCAATGATGATACTTGCCCTATTCGCCATTTCATGGGAGGGCAGTTGTCGTCTTTAATGACAACTAAGGACCCGATTTGGAAAAGTGATGTGTGCTGTTGCCTTCATTTTTGCCTCGTTTGAAGTTGACAAATATATTCTGTCGATCACCGCTTCCAGAAGTGCTGCTTTAGTTGTTGGATATGTTCGTATTTTGTTAAGAGATTGGCTGGCAGATGTGTAGCGTCATTTTCGGGTATTTGTGTGAGGGTACGACCGATCAGGAAGTGTGCGGGTCTCAAGGGAGTTAGGTCATTGGGATCTGAAGAGAGTGGTGTTAAAGGTCGCGAGTTTAAAACCGCCTCTAGTTGCACCAGCAACGTGTAAAATTCTTCAAGCGTCAATTTTGTGTCTCCGATTACGCGATATAAATGGGTTTTAACAGATTTCACCCCTACCTCCCAAACTCCCCCAAAATTTGGTGAATGTGCCGGAATGAAATGCCACTGAATATTTTGAGACTCGAATGAATGTACAATGTGTGATTGGTTTTGTGGGTTCGATATGAATGAATATAGCTGTTTAAGAACATTATTTGCCCCAACGAAATTGGTTCCATTGTCTGAATATATTTGAGACGGGATTCCGCGTCGTGAAATAAACCGGCGCAAAGATGCAACAAATGCATCGGTGGACAAATCGCTTACCAATTCTAAACGGAGCGCCTTTGTAACCAGGCACACGAAGAGTGCAATATAACATTTAATCGACAAAAGTAGTTATCTTGGGGTGATACCACGACCCGATGGCGCTTCTGATGGCACATGCCATCAGCAGAGACCATCCAATAGGGGGGTCTCCAGAAGATCCTACAAGAATTTCTACAAGAAGTGCAAAAGAAGTCTTGTACGCGGTGAGACACTCCTAGTCCCATTTGATGGCATGTATCCATCCTCAGGGCCCATCAAATAAGGGTGTGGTAAGGGGGATGATCTCCAGAAGGAGACGGGGTCCAACAACAACAACAAGAAGAAGAACTTCTGCAAGAAATGCGCTGCAGAAGAAGTCTTGTATATGAGGACGCGCGCACACACATCCATACGTGCACGCACGCATACAAGACTTATCCAGCCAAGACCAGGGTAGGCTGGCCATCTCCAGAGTATTGTAGAAGAGATTTAAGAAAAGGGGTTGGTGATGGGTATAAATTTAAAAAGGAAAACTAGAAAATAGTGTAACATTTTACCAATAGATGTCACTAGTGAAAAATTGATTTTTCTTGTACATATACAATAATCGAATTTATTTCTGTATGGATCAGGCTGGGCTGGGCTATTGGAGAATTGATTGATTGATTAGTTAATTAGTAATTTTGGGTATTTATTGAAATATTTATTTAGTAAAAAGTGACCAACATTATCTAGTGACTGCAGCGCGATTCGAACCTGTGCTATATCAATGCTACTTACCTACAATTACATTACATTTACCACTAGGCTAATGAGATCATTTAAATAATTCTGTAGAAATAACATAGAACATCTTTCCATTTTGTTTTAGAACACCGCGAGATTTAATTTTAAATTATGCGCATAAAAAAATTGTGACATGTAATTTAAGAGGAGGGGTGTTATTTAAATGATATATAATTTTTTAATGGTACTATTCATTACAGTTTGAAATATTTTTCAGTTGAATTAAGAATTCATTATATACATAATACATATACATAAGAATTATCTGAAATTATATACCAAGAAATATTTCTCGTAAGTTATACTTTGATTTTAAATTTATTTTTTTAATATAGTTTTTATATATAAAAAAAACATGACAAATAGTAGAACAACTGAAGACCCATTATTACATATTGTGAGAGTATCAGAAATGGCTTTTTCACCAACGAGAGCTAGTGTATTAAGTGCTGGATTTGATTTAATAACACCCATGGATTTTACAATTGATCCTGGTGCTCGTGAATTAATTGATATATTAATAAAAGTTCAACTTCCTTATGGTTGTTATGGTAGAATTGCATCCCGTTCCGGTCATTCATTAAATATGGGTATAGAAGTTGGTGCTGGTGTTATTGATAGAGATTATACAGGAAATATTAAGGTTTTATTGTACAGTCATGGAAAAACAAGAGCATATTTTAATAGAGGTGATAAAATTGCTCAATTAATTTTGGAGAAAAATATCATTCCATATGTTATGGAGCGTGTTGGACAAGGCCCCTTTCAAAAACGAGGTGATAATGGATTTGGTTCATCTGATAAAACAAAAGTTGAAAAGCAAAATTGAAAGTTTACTTATTTTGTAGTTTCACTTGTTTACAAATAAAATTTTAATAAACATTCAATATCTTTTGATTTTAAATATTTTTATAATCAATTTTAGGTTTATAAGAATATATAAAAAAGAATTTTTAATAAAATCAAATCATTAATGTGGTGTTGTTGGCATGTGAACATTGTTAGTTTTTAATCATAATGAATGATCATATAATTTTACTCTCAGATCGTTCATCAATTTTAAGTTGTAAATTCTCACCACCTTTAATATTAAATGAATCAGATATAAATGTTGTGGCTTTAGTTGATTTTATTAGTTATCATACAATTAATAATGTTACTAAAGAGAATAACAAATTTCATTTTTCTGTACCTACATTAGAAAAGAAATTTACACATACCAATAAAATCTATGAAATAGCAATTGATCCTGGATTGTATGAAATAAAAGATATGGCACATTTTATAGAAAAAGAGAGGAAAAAGATAGTAGAAAAGAATGAGAAAGATTATTTGTTATCTATTAAGGCAAATCTAAATACATTACATTGTGAAATTAAATCGGTTTACAATATTCATTTTGATGAAGAACATTCAATTGGTTCTTTATTAGAAAATCCAATTAATATTTCACATGTGAATGCAATTTGTATTGATTGTTCTTTAGTAAAAAATTCACATGCTGATAATAAAGAGACTCACATATTACATACATTTTACCCACTTGTTGTTCCAAGTGAAAAAATAGTAAATTCCCCCACTACCTTAATTTATTTACCAATCAATACAAACTATATAGATGAGATTATAGTTAAAATAGTTGATCAAAGTGGCAATTTAATTAATTTTAATGGTGAATTGATCACAATAAGGTTACATTTAAAATCTATTCTAAATAAATTATAAATTCGTGATGGTCTTTAGATATAATAGGTCTAATTCATTTATTGTTTCTTCTTATGAAAATATTGAAAAAAATACTATAAATAAGAAAATGAACATTAAAAACTTTAGTAAGAAAGTGAATGTAATGAGATTAACATCTGAAAATAAACAATTTCTCCAATCTTTAGGGTTTAAAGTTCTATATTAAAATTTAAAAAATGAGTTCTATTTTACATATTGGACAAGAGCTCTATAATGATGATACTATTACATCGAAGCAATTTCATTCTTATTATCCATATTCTAGTTCCAAAATATCTTTATCGGATGAAATAAGGTTTCCAATTCAAACACAAAACATATATACATTACCATCTGAAAGTTTTATATTAATTGAAGGTAAAATTGTCAATCAAGATAATACAGTAAGTAATACAATTAAATTTATAAATAATGAAGTTGCCTCTATGTTTGATGAAGCAAGATATGAAATTGGAGAAAAAGTTGTTGATAGGTGTAGAAATGTTGGTATTACTACCACTTTAAAAGGTTACGTTTCTTTTACAAAAAATGATACTGACCGATATGAACATACTAGTTGGAATCATTTCAACTATCCTAATTTAATTGATACAACTAGACATTTTAACATTTGTTTACCTTTAGAAAATTTATTTGGTTTCTGTGAGGATTATAAAAAAATATTAATCAATATTAAACAAGAACTTGTATTATTACGGGCCTCAACAGATTTAAATGCAACATTAACAACAGACCCTAATGAAATACCTAAAATTGAAATAAATCGAATAGTTTTTAAAATACCACATATAGAAGTATCTACAGAACAACAACTTAAATTATTAAAGAATGTTGAAAGTGGTAAAGATATAACTGTGAATTATCGCTCCTGGCAACTATATGAACAACCAAATCTATTTTCCAATAGTAAAAATCATATATGGAATATTGTTTCTTCAAGTCAACTTGAAAAACCACGTCATGTTATTATAGGTATTCAAACGGACAAAAAAATAAAGCAACTATGAATATGAATCATTTCGACCATTGTAATTTAACAAATGTAAAGTTATTTATTAATTCAGATGTATATCCTTATGACGATTTAAATTTGGATTTTGATACAAAAAAATATTCAATTTTGTATCACATGTATAGCATGTTTCAAGAATCTTTTTACTATAAGAATTCTGGTGAACCATGTATTCCATATGATAAATTTTTAACAATTGCTCCATTAATCGTCATTGATTGCAGTCAACAGAATGACAAAAATTTAAAAGGAGGCACGTGTGACATTCGTTTGGAATTTCAAACAAATATAGATATACCAGCGAACACAAGCGTCTATTGTCTTATTATACACGACAAAGTAGCTAAATACAACCCATTAACGAACATTGTTAATATAATGTAAGTATGGAAGGTGAATTAGGTTTATTTTAATAGGTGTATTTGATTTTTATTTACAATTTAACTAAGAAAAAAAATAAAACAATGGATTATGAAAATATATTTTATTCATGAACGTATATTAAATAAATGCCTTTTTCTTATAATCCAATTCATTTAATAAACCGCCATTGCCCCAGCTACCGGCGGCGGTGGTGGTAGTGGTGGTGGAGGAGGCGGTGGACCATTTCTATCATCATCTCCATCGTTGTTGTCACTACTATAGGCCTCATCTTCTTCGTCTTGTTGTCGTTGTGCCGCTTCTTCTTCCATCCGTTAAAGCTCTTCATCCCAATTTACCGGTTCCTCTTCCTCACCAGGCCACTACATGAAGTCCCGTACCCGGGTATTTCGGCGAAGGAAATCCTGGTATATATAGCAGTTTAGATGGTGGTTCGCCATACAATTGATTTGAACTAATTTGTTGCATTTACAGAGGAAAAACCTTCGATTATCACGAGGATTCCTCCACTGACATCTATTTATGTGCGAGAGCAAATATTGCTCTCGCACATAATGCCCCTTATTGTAGGGGCATTTTTTAAATTGGTTATTGGAATTATTATTATTATTATTATTATTATTTTGAGACATTTTAATTAATGTAACAGAATGAAACTAACTTAAATTAATTTAATTCTCCTCCTTTTATATAAATCAGTTTTGATTACTAAACAGTATTATATATTAAATAAGTTTCATTGGGCTTTTATAATGTGGATATGTTGCTAAAATTCTAGAAAAAATGTTTAAATAATCTGCATTTAATTAATACAAGTTCATGTATTATTATCTACACTTAATGAATAAAGGTATTTACATTGTACTCTTGAATATCAATTTCATGTTATATTTAAGAACAAATGAATACTGTCTCGCCAAGATTAATTCAAAGAACCACAGTTGCAGAAATATTATTGTAAAAATTTAAATGCATGCTTTGCACAACAATTTGAACCATTAAAAAATTGTCCTACACTATATAAAGGGAGACATAATTAATTTTCAACTTAGTATGTCATATTATAATTACCATGAATAATAAGAAATCTACATTTCAAAGGTGTCCCTATAATAAAGGGCATATTGTCAATATTAAATATTTTTTAAGACATATTGAACAATGTAGAAGAAGAAAGCGCCCCTATTTAAAGAAAAAAAAGTTTTTTAAATGTGTATGTGATACATTTATTCAAATTCACACATTGAAACACCATCATATTCGGTGTCGTGATTAACAAGATTATATTAAGAATAATAGTCAAGTACAGCCTCTTATTCAAGAACCACAACGACAACAACAACCACGAGAAATAGAAGAACCACCTCCACCACCACCAGAGCAGGGAAATAGAGAAATGGATGAAAGAGAGAGATTGTTAATGATAATGGATTGGCTTGGAAATGTAATCGCTCCAGAAGAAGAGGAAGAAAACAATAACGAGGAAGATGAGGAATATTATGGCGAGATATTCCTTGACAGTGATAGTGATGAAGAATCTGATGATAATGGACATCAACCACCACCTGCTGGAGCTGCAGCGATAGCTGTTTAGTTAGAGGTATTTTTCATAATGAACATAGATATAAAACAAATTTTATTTTATGTTTTTTTTTTATTTTAGATGCTGTATTTATTTGATTATAAGTTTTATTATAGTTTATATATTTTTTATAAACCTACATATAAATAAATATTTATAATAAAATTATAAAATCTGAATTTAATGTTTTATTTTCTCATTCATCTTCATCGTCACCTATTAAATCATATCCTTGATGTAAGAATTCCTCATCTAGAATACGAGCCACCTCTTTTTTGCTTCTTTCACTCCTCTCTTTTTGAATTTTCAAATCTTCATGAAGAATGGGGTATGGCTGGAATAACATTTAAGTCATTTGTAACTGACGGAATGTTTTGATCCAAATCTTCATTTGGTTCTAAACCAAAGTTATATTTGCGTACTAAATTCTCAAATATCTTTAAATCATTTTCATTGTCAATGCAGCTCTTCATATATTTCATTGGAAGATCACCAAACTTATTTATAAGAGTAACTTCTTTTGGTGTATAAGATAATTTAATAAAAATTGTGTCATCATTACGAGCATAAATATCTCGAACACCATATCTAAAAAATAATAATAGAGAAAAAAATTTAATTAAACAAGTTTTAAATATTTAATGTTGAACTTACTTGAATATATGTTTTAACACAATTAATGCATGTTCTATTGGTAATTCTTGAGGTTCAGTTATTCTAACAACAACTGTACAAGGTATAGATCAGGTATCAAGGTATCAAGGTATACAATAAATGATCAGTTGCCATTACGTTTTGTTTATATTGTTCACAATTAAAGAAATTACTAAAACTGAAATAAAATTTTTATATAAGGGGGTATTATATAGTTATAGTGTCTAAGTCATATGCGCTGTAACGAACCTATTTTTGCGCCTCTTAATTATTCACACAATTTATATTTTCCCTCTGACGTTTGAGGTTAGGTTGTTTGTTTACATTTGTAAACAAACATTTATTTTAACTAATTATGCAAATTGACCATAGACAACCACCTCAGCGTCCCTCGGAAAAGGATTTTCACAAAAGTACTCCCGCAACCAGGAGTACGGTGTGAAATTCCTTAGTACAAAAAAACCCTTTTGTAAGTACAACGTGCTCTGTACAATTGCGATTGTGTTTTCAATTATTCAAGTGATTTTTAAGTGTCATTTGGCGAGTTTTGTCTAGACAACATCTCTTTGAAGTATATTTATTTCCTCTACGTAAAACGGTGAGTCCAGAATTCATTTAATTGTATTTATTTCATTTGTATTTTGTATTGGAATGTGGTTGGCCACGCCGCTTCCAATTCTTATATTTACTTTCCCATTTTGTCTTTATTTTCCCTCTGTACTTTAATTATTTGATTGAACTTACACACGGTTTAATACGTTTACATCTGATTCAATTGTCCAATATATAATTCCTCTGAATCAGATGAAACATACGTGCATTTTTCGGACATAATTTTATTTTAGTTTACATTTTAATTTCGAGTTCAATTTGCTTTTCTTTTCTTTTCATTTATTCTGAGTGTAATTAGCATCCTCTCATTACACTCATTATCTCAATCGAGCCCCTCCAGAGCACATATTCTCATTTAATTGTTTTCTATATAAAATGCCCAATTTATGTATTTTTATTTGCCTCTTTCGGGATTTTATTTGTCAACTCATTGCATCCAATCTTAGTGTAATTAATTTCCCTCTAATTACACTAAGTACAGTAATTGCCCCTCTCTCCTCGTACTAATAGTACCCCCACCTCTCAGATTTTGGGTTTTCGCGGAATTTTTCCTCTCTGCGCTTACTCAAAATCCCTCTTAACTTTTCCCCATATATAAACTCTTGCACAAGCCTTTTTGAGAGAGATTTTAATATTGTAAAAATAACTATTTCCGATTATTGTTTTTCGAAGACCAAAATTCACTTGGAATTTCATTGGTCCAGTTCTTTAGTTCTTTACTTTGATTTTGATATTGATTTAATTTCGTTTATAATAAATTTTGTAAAAGTGTTAACTAGTTTTCGAACGGTGGTAACTATTTTTTTGATATTGTGTTCCTCGTGTGTATTTTACTTTTGCCTCTTTCAATTTGGATAATTCTTTGTATGATTTTGTTCATTGTTTTAAGTTATAAAAAGCGCGAAATAGTAAATTTAAATATCTTTTATTTAATAAATAAATTGATTAAGTGCGATTCCTCTTTAATTTCGACTTCGACTTCGACTTTCGACTTCGTGTTTCGGGCCTAAAAACACCTGGCGCTCGAGAAAATCCTCCCCTGACGAGGAAAACACGCCACAGCGCATGCCTTTTTTTCATTTAAAATAGGGTTGGAGGTTAAAGTTATTTATAGTGGTAATTAATTCAAGAAATTGTTATTATATTAACTTTTAGAGATTCAAGTTTATATAATATTACTTACAGTTAGTTAGTTAGTTAGTTAATATAGTACATCAGTTTTTTATGTGAATATCACTTTGAAATTAACAATATAAGGTAAAACAATTTATATGCAATAATTAATTGATAATTAATTTATATATAATTAAACTTTGTAGAATTAAAAAAAATGGATTTGTCAACAGTAAATCATTTAACATTAGATTTACTAACGAAGGAGATGGTTAATAGAATAAAACAAGTTGGAAAATTGTTTAAGACTGAAGAGGAATTCATAAAATTCAACAAATTTTTTAAAAAAACTGTTACATTATTTAAGAAATATTTTCAAAACATAGAGAAAAAGAATAGATTTGTTTTTTATGGAAAATTAGAAGCTCATCTAGCTTTGTTTAAATATTATAAGGAGCAATTTAAACATAGATATTGTGGCGTGTTTTCCTCGTCAGGGGAGGATTTTCTCGAGCGCCAGGTGTTTTTAGGCTCGAAACACCAACCTGTACCACGAGCGTCTCTCAGTGGAGAGAGTTTTAGACCAGGGGTCGATTAAAAGAGGAATTCGCACTTTAAATATATTTATTAATCGAAAAATAATAATTATTTGATATACAATAACCAATTTACAACCGTCGAAAATCAATTAACACTTTATAACAAAATAATTAAACTGAGCCAATAAAATCCAATAAGGATTTTGGCTTTTGAACAAAATTAAAAATGAGAATAAATCTCGAGGAACAAAATTAATAAAAATTTAAGAGGATGAGAGTTCCCCCTTCAAAGTAAAGTAAAGTAAAAAGCTCATTTATTTACAAAATATTTACAAAGTGGGGGGATGGGGTACCATCCCATAACAACTTAATTATTTTATTTTTTACCTAGTACCTAATTCTATATGAACTTTACCTAGAAATATTTATTTACAAAAGAGTTAATTATTTACAATAATATAAAATTTTTTACAGGAAAAATGAGGGATTGTAAAAAACCTGTAGTAATAGAATTCTCCCTTCAAGGGGCTGTGCAAGAGTTTATATACGAGGAAATATTAGGAGGGATTTTGCGTACGCGCAAAGAGGAATTTTGTTAAGTACTTTTGGTTGCGGTACTTCCGCAAAATCCTTCCTAGAGGAGCGACAAAGGTGGTTGACTAATGTCAACTACCGTTAATTAATTGTTATTTACAAGATGTAAACAAACACTTAACCTATAAATAGTAAAGTGTATAGAGGACCAAGAGGCTGAAAAATAACTTCGTTACAATATAAAAAAGAATTTAATAATAAGAATAATAGAAAGACTTTAAGACAACAGTTAATGTGGGTCGATGTTGAATCTTGTTTTAATAATCGAATAAAAACCGGGGCTATTGTAAATTATAATATAAAAGATCCAAATATTTTTTAAAATAAAGCGTATAGAAGTTTTGTAAAAAAAATTAAAGAAGCCCTAAAAAAGTCGCTGAATAAAGTAAATGTTACTTTCTTTGCAAATTTCATTAAACCTCAAACTGGTGAAACAGATATAAAACATTTTATCTATTTCGGTGCTATAACAGGTACATTTTGACACTCATTTAATGTCAGTTCCGTTTAATAATAGCTGATAATAAAACGGAACTGTCATCGTGTCACATTCTAGCACGGAACTGTCATTAGTGTCACATTCTAGCACGGAATTGTCATTAATTTCACATTCTAGCACGGAACTGTCATCCGCTTATTATAGCAACAAATGTCAAACGACTGACATGCATATTATTTTTAAACAAAAATCGTAAATTTACACCGAAATAGATAAAATAGTATAAAGAATTCGTTTGATAAGGCATTTTATTGCAAGAGCGGATTTTTCGCGAATTCACCTTATCAAACTCATTCTTTAATATACTATTACAACAAAAAGTCAAACAATTGATTCAAATACTAATTTAAAGAAGTTTTATAATGAAAATATAAAAGACACAATAATATCGAAATTAGAAACTTATCAAGAACGGGAATCAGGTCTTGCACTATATGAAATCATACAATTAAAGGTACATATTAACACTTATGACCCGATTAATGTAAGTGCACCAACTTGTATAAGTATTAAATTACCAAGTTGGGTTCAACTGACAAAAGCAACATTAAATGTTAAAAACAAAGATAACCATTGTTTTTTATGGAGTGTAATTGCCGCTCTTTATCCAGCCAAAAAATCTAAACATCCCTGTGGAACATCTTCATATCCTAATTTTTCAATTAAGTTAAATTATGAAGGAATTGAATTTCCAATGACTTTAAGACAAATTCCAAAATTTGAGAAAATGAATAATATATCTATAAATGTTTTTACATTAGAAAAACCAGAAAGAGAAAAGGACAATAACAAAGAAATAGTCGTTCCACTCTATTTAGGAAAAGAAGATTTTATTAATAAAATAAATTTGTTAATGGTTTCATGCAATGAAAAAAATCAAGAGTCTGATAATGAAATAGATTCAAGTAAAATACAAAATTATAAAAACGTATTTCATTTTGTTTTAATAAATGATTTGTCTCGTTTACTTAGTCGACAAAGACGATATGCTCATCACAAAATGTATTTCTATGATAGATGTTTAATTCGCTTTAAAACAATTAGCTCTTTAAATAACCACCAGTTTGATTGTAAAAAATTGAACAATGTAAAAATGACATTACCTGTGGGTGATGAAAAAATTCTTAAGTTTTCTCATTATAAATACAAAGAAAAAGTACCTTTCGTTTTATATTGTGATATTGAAAGTTTACTAATAAAATACAATGATTTGAATATTGATAGTAATACAAAGAAATATAAAAAACCTGAGGCATTTAGTGTAGCATATTATTTTAAGGGTTCATATGATAATTCTCTTTCATTTTACAATTCTTATACTGGTAAAAATTGTATTTCCTGGTTTGTATTACAATTACAACAGTTAGCATTTAATTTAGATGGTATTTTTAAAAATCCATTGCGTATGATTCTATTAACTGAAAATCAAAGAATGGAATATGAATCATCCAAATATTGTCATATATGTGAAAATCCATTTGCTGAAAATAATTATGGCAAGGTAAAAGATCATTGTCATTTGTCTGGTGTTTATAGAGGAGCAGCTCATGCAGCCTGCAATCTAAATTATAAAGATTCCCATGTTGTACCTATTATTTTCCACAACTTAAGTGGTTATGATAGTTATTTTATAATTAAAAGTTTATGCACTGAAATTCCGGGATCTATACAATTATTACCTATAAATAAAGAGAAATATATTTCAGTTTCAAAAAAAATTAATGGTACCAAAATAGAATATAGATTTCTCGACTCATATAGGTTCATGGCGTGTAGTCTAGATAAATTAAGTTCATATTTGTCTGATAATGATAAAACAATAACAAAGGCTTATTGTAAGAATGACCATGAATTTAATTTATTAAAACGTAAAGGTATTTTTCCGTATGAATATTATAGTAATTGGAATATATTAAGGGAAACTAAGTTACCTAAAATTGATGATTTTTATGATGAATTAAATGATCAACACATAACCAATGAAGATTCTGAACATGCATTAAATGTTTGGAATAATTTTCAAAAATCAAATTTACAACAATATGCTGAACTCTATTTAAGGACAGATGTATTGTTATTAGCTGATGTGTTTGAAAAATTTAGAAATGTTTGTTTTGAAGCTTATAATTTGGACAGCTTACACTATTATGCAGCACCTGGATTTTCCTTTCATTGTTGTTTAAAAATGACTAATGTAACATTAGAATTAATGGATGATGTAGATCAAATTCTTTTCATTGAAAAGGAAGGGTATAAGGGGTGGAATAAATCATTGTGCTAATAGGTATGCTAAGGCATGTAATAAATATATGGATAACTACAATTCTAATGATCCACCATCTTATTTAATGTATTTCGATTTAAATAACCAATATGGTCATGCAATGTGTGCTCTCTTACCTACAGGAAATTTTGAGTGGATTAAAAATTTTGAATATTTTAATATAAATACAATTTTATGTATATCTGATGAATCTAAATATGGATATATATTTGAAGTAGATCTTGAATATCCAAAAACTCTATTTGAGTCTCATAAAGATTTACCATTATGTCCTGAACATATAGTACCACCCATGGCAAACAATAAAATTAAAAAATTACTCACTACTTTTTATGATAAAAAAAATTATGTAATACATTATATAAATTTAAAGCAAGTCTTAAATTTAGGGTTGAAATTGAAAAAAATTCATAGAATTCTTAAATTTAAACAATCTCGTTGGATAAAACCATATATAGATCTTAATACAATGCTTAGACAAAATAGTAAAAATGAATTTGAAAAAAAATTTTATTAATTAATGAATAACTCATTTTTTGGAAAGACAATTGAATCAGTACGAAAATATAAGGATGTGGAGATAGTAACAAAATGGGGTGGAAGATATGGAGCTCAAACTCTAATTGCAAAACCCAATTTTCATAGTTGCACAATTTTTGATAATGATATGGTTATAATTGAAATGCAACGATTAAATGTTAAATTTAACAAGCCTATACATTGGATTTTGTGTCTTAGATATTTCAAAAACATTTTTATATGACTTTCACTACCAATATGTATTAAAGAAATTTGGGCATAATAATGCTAAATTACTATACACAGATACCGATCCAATGATTTATCAATTCAAGGTTAATGACATATATGAGCATATGAAAGAAGACATTGATAGATTTGATACATCAGACTATCCACCAGAAAATGTTTACAATATGCCACTAAAAAATAAAAAGAAACTTGTGTATATGAAAGATGAATTGTGTGGACAAATAATAGAAGAATTTGTAGGACTTAAGTCAAAAATGTATTCGTTTAAAGTATATAATAATATAAATTGTGTAAAAAAAGCTAAAGGAATTAAAGCATCAGCATTACGAAAAATTACATTTGAAGATTATTATAATTGTTTATTTTATAACAAGTCAATGAATGTTAGTCAAAATTTAATAAGATCTAATAAACATGAAGTATATTCAATTAAACAGAATAAAATTGCTCTCAGTCCTCATGATGATAAAAGAGTCGTAAACTATATTTATACAGAAACATATCCATATGGAATGTTAGACTAGTTGTAATAAAGTTAAAAAAAAATTGTATAGGATTATACATATATATTCAAAAATATTTAAGAAATATTATTAGTTTGTAAGTTATGTTGAACTCTCTTATAAGAGAGAGAGAGAGAGAGAGAGAATGGGTGAATATAATAATATTAAAAATGTATGTATTACAATAGAAGAACTGAAAACAATTATACAACAAGTAGATGCGATACGAAAATTATTACAAATATATGAAATGGAAGAAATTATTTGTAACACATGGAAATCATTTTAAAAGATGTGTATGGTCCAACAATTGTGCAACCAGAGGACCAGATACATGTGAATGTTTCTCTACATCTTTTAATTTAAAACGGATCAAACGTTTATTGGATTGTATATTACCTAAAATACAATTATTAATAAAATTATTATAAATATGTGTGTTTGTAATAAATAAATGATATAGTAATAAAAATTATTTCATGTAATAATTTATGTTTAATTTTTAATAAATAAGGAGTGGGGAAAACCAATATATTATTTACTCAATTGAAATTGATCTAATTTTAGTTTTAAATGAGAAATAGTACTAACCAGAAGTAATTTTAAATTCATCATTCCAAAAAAAATGTTTATAATTGATGTGCAAGGTTTTCAACACACAAACTTAAATTTTATTGTTCGAGAAATTGCGTTTCTAAACACAAAAACAAAACTCTCATGGGTTAAATTTGTTAAATATCCAAATAATTTCCACTCATTAAGTGTAACATTGAAAAAACACATACAATACTCTACCAATACTATACATGGGCTTGGATGGGATTATTTATCACCAGATATCCAAAGTGAAGACTTATTAAATATTGAAGAAATAAAATTTTATTTAAATGAAGTAATTCCATCTGATCAGGTTATTATGGTTAAAGGATTACAAAAAGAGAAATGGTTAAAACGATTTTTAAAGAATGATATTACTAATGTGGAAGATGAAGAGCAATGTCCATCATTAAGCAAATTGAAATCACTCTTAATATCATATCATTGTAATAAACATCTTATTAATAATCGAAATTGTGCCATGGAAAATGTATATTTCATTTATCATTGGCTAGAGTTTCATAAATAAAAGTAAAAGGATTTAAAAAATAAGTTCAATTATTATTATATCAAGTTACATACACATATGTCTCATAGGGTTCCGTTCACGAATGTTTGTGGTTCGGCAACAATCAAATAACATTGTTTCAACAATATTTTGATTGTTGCAGAACCACAAACATTCGTGAACGCAAATATACCTATATATATTTTTGTTCTCATAAAACAAGGTCAAGTTCAAGTTTAATGAAATAATAAACATAACACTCATTTAATAATCATCTTTTAATATGAATATGGAGAAAATTAAGAAAAAAGTCACTTTTAAAGAATCGATAGAAATACACATCATGTACACATGGCTACTCGCTTATCAATATTCTCGAATTGGATCACAATGGACCAATTCAGTAATTGATAGAGAGCATTTTTAACGACGAATCCAAGAACATTCCCACATAATTAACCCTACAATATTTAAAAAATATGTAAAATATTTAGAACAAATTATATCTCCTATATTAAAAAAAATGTAATGCAAATAAAATAAATTATTTTGTATGATTTAAATGTTTCTTTTTATTTCAAATTCATATTATATTCTATAAAACAATTTATACATACATATGAAATGAATATCGGTTATAAATATACCTAAAATCGTAGATGTTTTTCTCCAGCAGAACTCATAAATTCTTTATATCTACATATCCAACAAACTTTATCAGTTCCCTGTTCAACATCATTTTCTCCACCACATTTGACACAGGGTACGCTTTTTATAGGAACTGGCATTGTATTGAATAATAAACAAATTAATAAGAAACAAAATATATAACTAAATAAATGTTTAATTAATATTGTTAATTAGAAATTTTAAACATAGATGTCCACAATTAAAGGTGTTAAAGTGTTGATATCTTGTATAGTTATATGTAATATAAACTGGACCATTTGATTTAAAATATTCTAATATTTCTAATGGTGGTCGTAAATTACCATAACTATCGAAATAGATTATTTTTGATTTATTTCGCTTGTAAGCAGTCTAGTGTGTACCATTATTCTTTGAACTATCTAAATTAATTATTCCACATTCATTTTTATAAATTTTTTTAGGTAATTGATCACGCATAAAGACCCCACGAAAATCTTTAATTTCCATATCCTTAGCATATTGTAATAATTCAAAATTTGTTAAAGGTTTGTTGGGTAATTTATTCATAATATAATTTTCATTTGATATTACCCTTTTTTGTTTTTTTTGGTTTGTATTGGATCCTAAAAAAAGACCATGACCACTTTTATATGGTCTTAAGTGTAACCCCTTTCCAATAGCTATAGATTCCATAGTTTGATTGTGACGTTTAACCTCCTCTAATTGTTTTTTTTTGCTTCTTTAGCACTATTAATTGCTTTCACTATTCCTGAAACTCCTCCTGTTAGTTCTCCTAGTGATGAAAGGGCAGCAAATATAGGTATAAGTGGTAAAACTCCACCAACTTTAGGTACATTTATTATACGAGGTTTTCTTATTGTTTTTCCATTAATTGCAGATTTTGCTTTCTTCAAAGCAACTTGTATTGTATCATTTACCGTTTTTGGTTTCACTTCTAATATGCTTTTTTTAATATTAGAAAGGGCATTTTGAAAACTTTTATTTAATTTCTTCTTTATGGTTCTCATAATTAAAATTATTAAATTTATAGAGACCAACCTATCATTACCATAATCAATTCAATACTATTTATGTTTTTAGTAAATTTTGTTATAAATATCTAATTTATAGTTATTTATTAAATATAAAACAATTTCTATTTTTGTATATTTTTGTATTTAAATAATGTTGGTTAAATTCCATTTCTTAAACAATTATCAATTGAATCTAAAAATTGTTTAGTTTTATTCAATGATTTATGTAAGTTTTGAATATTATAATCCTTTAAAGAATATTTTTTCGGTGCCCTCTGAACTTTTATATTATTTAAAACTATTAAATCATGTTCAATTGCATTCAACACTCTTTTTATTTTATTTAACAAACTGAGAGATTTTTGTATTTTTCGTTTTGATTGAATTCCAATACCCATTCGGAGGAGTACTTTAGCTTTCATAATTCCAGCAACTCCTAATGCTGCTAAACGTTCACCTAAGGGTATTGAGGATGATTTGAACCGTTTTAGGGCTGCAGATGCAAGTACTTTATCAGCTTTGTGTCGTTCCCTTATATCTTTTTGGTTTCCATATGCTATATCATGTTCACGACAACTTTCATCTAAAATATTTATACCACGATCACCTCTAGCCAAACGTTCATTTAATTTAGTACCTGGACCACAAAATCTTTAACCGGGAATATGTAATTCTATGGGTAATTTGCTAATCAATGAATTAACTAAACCACCTCCACTATAATGATAATATTTCATGATACTTTAACTCAATGTCTATCAATAATAATAATAATAAAATGAATGGATTTTATATTTTTATATTAGTTTCAAATGATCATCCTATATTAATAGACAACTAGTTAAAAATGAAATTCATAAAACAAAAAGTAACTTTAAATATTGAAAACCATGATTTTATTAAAGAAATTCAAAGTAAACATGGTTCATTGTTCCCACCACTATGCGTGCTATTGTCGTAGGTCCATCAGGATGTCGAAAAACAAATGTAATGATATCATTAATTGATGATATAAATGGTTTAAAATTTAAAAATGTTTACATATATTCAAAATCTTTACTTCAACCTAAATATAAATATATTGAACAACTATTAAAACAAATAAAAGATGTAAATTATTATGCATATAATTCTAGTGAGCAGATCATTCAACCATGTAAAAGAAAACCACACTCAATAGTAATATTCGATGACGTCATTTCTGAAGGTCAAGTTATTATAAGACATACTTTAGTATGGGACGACACTATAATATAGACTGTTTTTTCCTTTGTCAATCTTATGCTAAAATAAGTAAACACTTAATTAGAGATAATTCAAATGTAATTATTTTATTTAAACAGGATGATTTAATTTTGATACATTTAAATGGTTATGTACCAATTGTTGGAAAGATCTATATGGGTTTCTTTCAATATTTAAGGATTATAAAATGCAAAAAAACTGTTATAAAATTCAAAAACTGTTAAATACCTGTGTGAAACCAGTTTCATATCTATTCTGTAATACACCGATTCTTTTAAAGGAGGTTATGTTTAATTAAAGTAAATTAAAAAAATTAAATCAAAAGAAACAGATCTAAAAAAACATTTAGTTACGAAAAGAAAAAACATTCAACACAAACTAAAACTTTTAAAACAAAATGAAACCATGCAAGAAAATTTATTTTCTCCTTTAACGAAACATTTACAAAACATTGAAGATGAATTGAAAATAACCCAAAAATTACTTAAAATAAAAGATGAAAATGATGAAGACGAAAACCTCAATAATGAAACATTCGATAGAATAACAAATAAACACAATATTAGTGAATCGAAACGTTCAATATTAAAACGAATTAATTCAATAGGTTCATCAAAAAGTGATACTGAGGATAATAATACCCCAGGTACAAGTAGAGAAAATCAAAATGATACAAAACCATTTAAAGATCGATTTGAGGAAATAAAAGCAACATCCTTAAATGAATATCTGGATCAATATCATGAATTACCAAAAAAGATATGTTAAAGCAATGTTGGAAGATGAGGGGGATAATTTTGATCATAGGTATGGAGTTGGATTTAATCCCGCACAAGATAATTTTTTTATTGGAAATTCGGAATTAATCATAGATGATGCAGATATATATGTAAAGAAAAAAAATACAAAGGTACACCCGGTCTATATGAATTATTATTTAAAAAAAGGCCTGAACATTATTCAGAAAATGATATAAAAAACTATCAAATTATTGTATATAAAACGAATGCATCACGAAGGTTTTATCAATCAAATAAACAAGTTGTTGGTTCCAAATCTCAAAAGTATAAAAATATAATTGCTCCAATATTAAGTGGTAAAGGTTTATTACTAATGGAAGCAAATAATAACAAAATAGATTATGTATTTTGGAATGATATAAATGAGCTTGTTGACCGTTTACGTTTATTAATAGCATCTCAGGCAGCTGGAAATACAGGTCACACAAATGAAATTCAATCCATTATAGGAGAGTTACAAGAAGCTAAAATTATTGAATAAAGTGATATACCATGAAAAGAAAATTTATTACTAGTACAAAAGAACATGTTGTTAATGAATTACATAAACCAGCAAGAATTAATTTTAAAAGACGCAAAGTGATATTAAAAGGCTTAAATGATTTATTTCAAGCTGACCTTATAGAAATGATTCCATACGCTAAAGAAAATAATGGATATAAATATATATTAATTGTAATAAATTGTTTTTCTAAATATGTATGGGCATATCCATTAAAATCGAAGTCGACTATAGAAGTTTCCAATAATATAAAAAAAATACTAAAAATTCAATGCCCAAAAAATTTACAAACTAATCAAGGGAAAGAATTTATATCTAAAGATTTAAAAAAAATGTTATGCAAGTATAATGTAAATCATTACAATACATTTAGTGAGAAAAAGGCGTCAATTGTTGAGAGAGTCATTAGAACTCTGAAAACAATGATGTGGAAAAACTTCAATCTATATGGACATTATAAATGGATTAAAATTTTACCTGAGATTATCTTACAATATTACACTAAAAAACATAGAACAATTGGAATGAAACCAATAGATGTTAAAAAAAAAACATGAAAAACATTTATTAAATACAGCCTACAATAACATAAAAATGGTTGACTTTGAAAATATTAAATTTAATGTGGGGGATCACGTTAGAATATCTAAAGTAAGAGGGGTCTTTGCTAAAAAATATTTACCTAATTGGTCTACAGAGACATTTAAAATTCAAAAAATGAATCTTACTAACACAATTACTTATTTTTTAAAAGATAGTAAGAATCATGATATAGCTGGCTGTTTCTATAAAGAACAATTACAAAAAGTAAAATACCCGGATGTGTATTTGGTTGAAAAAATTTAAAAAAAAACACAAAAATAAAGTATTTGTTAAATGGTTAGGCTTCGATAATACACATAATTCTTGGATTAGTAACACCAATATAATATAATTATGTATTTGATTAAACTTATGCCATGTAATAATACGTATAATGTTTTATATTAATAAATATTCTTCAGATAATCCATTGTTTACTGTATAATTAGCCTAGTACACCACCCCCTCTTCTTAAATTACATGTCACAAATTTCTTATGCGCATAATTTAAATTTAAATCTCGCGGTGTTCTAAAACAAAATGGAAAGATGTTCTATGTTATTTCTACAGAATTATTTAAATGATCTCATTGGCCTAGTGGTAAATGTAATGTAATTGTAGGTAAGTAGCATTGATATAGCACAGGTACGAATCGCGCTGCAGTCACTAGATAATGTTGGTCACTTTTTACTAAATAAATATTTCAATAAATACCCAAAATTACTATTTAACTAATCAATCAATCAATTCTCCAATATATAAATAGCATAAAATAAAACAGATTGTACTTCCTTGTTGTTCTTTTTTATTTTCTTATTAAACCGGTTTCGACTTTTTAGTCATCTTCAGTAATAACTACAATGCAATTATGGTAATTAGTTTTAGAATAATTTGGTATTACTGGATATGCTTACTTGTCAATAGGTTAGATTAATTACACAAACAATACATAATAGATTAAAACATTACATAGATTGCACATACGTTATAAATAAGACGAACGAACAAATAACATTAAGTATATGTTTTTGTATATGTTGGTGTATAAGTTATACACCAGTACAACATACCAGTTAAAGAAACAATCTCCATAACCAAAAACATTCTCAGACAACACTTACAAGACGACAAAGAAGCAGAAGACATTAACAAAATAATAGAACATTGCACTAAACAAAACACCTGCAAATTTAACAAAAACATATACAAAATGGAAGACGGTTTACCCATGGGTTCACCATTATCAGGACTACTAGCAGACATATACGTCGACAAAATCGAAGACACAATACTAAAACTACCAGACGCAAAAAACATAAAACTGTGGAAACGATACGTAGACGACATACTCTGCATTTGGACTGGTACTGAGACAGAACTTCAAAAATTTCACCACGACATCAATAAAATAGACACAAAAATACAATTCACAATAGAAATAGAACACAACAATAAAATCAACTTCCTTGACTTAACACTGACCAAAAACAACCACAAAATCGAATTCAACATATATAGAAAACCAACGAACAAAAACTGCATCATCCCGTATGACTCACATCACTCAACACAGAATAAATTTGCAGCAATTCACAGCATGGTCCACAGAGCTTATAACATACCACTATCAACAGAAAATCGAATCAAAGAAATAACAAACATTAAAAACATAGCACAAATCAACAACTTCCCGCAAAAAGCGATATACAAAATCATAAGGAAAACAGAAGAAAAAACTATAATTCAATCTCTGGGATACACACACAACGAAGCAAATAAGAAAAACGAAACCATGACCTACCGAAAATTTACTTACTCCGGAAAAATAAACGAAAAAATAACACAAACCCTCAAAAAATACAACATCCAACCTATACACAAAACGAATAAAACCAACTTCGAGATTTTGAAAAACTATAAGGAAAAACCAGATATAATGGACCAAAACGGAGTTTACAAAATATACTGCAAAGACTGTGACGCAACATACATCGTAGAAACGGGCAGACGACTAATGACTAGACTTCAGGAACATAAGAAAGATAAAACTCACTCTAACGTTGGAAGACACTTACATTTCACAGGACATAAAATCGACGAAGACAAGACAGAAATTATACATAAATGCGACAAAAGACATAAACTCACACTACTGGAAGCCTTCGAAATTCAAAAAGAAATCAAAAACAACAAAAATTGTCTGAACGACCAAATCGAACTTAAACAGACACCAATATTCAAATTCATCAACAACAGGCAGACAACAAACAACACACACAGCAGGAACCAATAAAAACGCGACACAACGAAAAACAAATAAACTGACGAACAGTAATAACATTATTTAATTGACTTATTTATTTTATTTATTTTAACTAATTTATTTATTTATTTTACTTATTTTATTTATACACTTAATGTTATTTGTTCGTTCGTCTTATTTATAACGTATGTGCAATCTATGTAATATTTTAATCTGTTATGTATTGTTTGTGTAATTAATCTAACCTATTGACAAGTAAGCATATCCAGTAATACCAAATTATTCTAAAACTAATTACCATAATTGCATTGTAGTTATTACTGAAGATGACTAAAAAGTCGAAACCGGTTTAATAAGAAAATAAAAAAGAACAACAAGGAAGTACAATCTGTTTTATTTTATGCTATTTATATCAAAGAAACCCTTGTTAAAATGGATCTTATCAACACAATTCTCCAATAGCCCAGCGCAGCCTAGCCTGGCCCGGTCCAGCCCAGCCTGATCCATACCGAAATAAATTCGATTATTGTACATGTACAAGAAAAATCACTTTTTCACTAGTGACATCTATTGGTAAAATGTTACACTAGTTTCCAGTTTTCCTTTTTAAATTTATACCCATCACCAACCCCTTTTCTTAAATCTCTTCTACAATACTCTGGAGATGGCCAGCCTACCCTGGCCTTGGCTGAATAAGTCTTGTATGCGTGCGTGCACGTATGAATGTGTGTGCGCGCGTCCTCATATACAAGACTTCTTCTGCAGCGCATTTCTTGCAGAAGTTCTTCTTCTTGTTGTTGTTGTTGGACCCCGTCTCCTTCTGGAGATCATCCCCCATACCACACCCTTATTTGATGGGCCCTGAGGATGGATACATGCCATCAAATGGGACTAGGAGTGTCTCACCGCGTACAAGACTTCTTTTGCACTTCTTGTAGAAATTCTTGTAGGACCTTCTGGAGACCCCCCCTATTGGATGGTCTCTGCTGATGGCATGTGCCATCACCCCAAAATAACTACTGACAAAGAAGCTCGCCCGCGTAATTTATTTGGCCTCAGCAAAAAGAACCCTGCGTAGTTAATACCCACGTTGTCGAAAACAAGTTGTGTATACCAGCCTGTACATTTAATGCATGATCGTACTACCTTTCGAGCTAAATTCCGCCCGTTTGTGGGCCAATAGTTCTGTCGAACCGAGTACAATAAAGCTTGCGGTCCACAATGCAGCAATTTGTTATATTCATCTCTCATTATGAGTTCCGAAAAATAATGCTTATGACTTAATAAAATCGGATGTTTGAGTTCAAAAGAATACGAAGAATTGCGCAAACGTCCACCCCCACGCAAAACGCCTTTGTCATCAAGAAACGGATTTAATGACAACAATTTGCTCTTTATGTGAACTTGTTCGTGCTTCTGCAAATAATGAATGTCGTCGGCAAACGATTGAGTTTGCGCTAATTTAATAAGCGTTGTTTGAGAGTTTTGAAGTTCGTCGGCAGACAAACTAGCATTGTCACTCTGTAGTCTAACGACGTGTTTTGGCCGTAATAGAAAAAAGGATATCTGGAGAATGGGCGATGGATTCGGAAAATCTAGAAGAAAGAAAATAGTTAATTAGATTTGTAAACTGTTAGATAGGATTTAGATACTTACATTTAAACACATTTTTTTATACATTACGCTGAAAGGATTGAACGAACGAATTAATTAAAGTGTTTTATATATGTAAAGGTTTATGCGGCACATTTATCAACCTGAAATACAGTAAAATTAGTAATTGAAAGACAAATTAACTATAACTTACCGTTATAAATATCATTTAAACCGTTGGAAAATATTTTGAGGTTATATCATTTGACATATTAGTTATTTTTACTAGTTAAAGTTGGAATTGCAAATTCCACTGTTAGAAGTGGGAGAGGTAGTAGGGAAAAGAGTGGGAGCAGTATAAAACTTCCACTGGAAGAAACATTGGAGTTCGAGGTAATTGGAAGAAGAAATTGCAGCTCTGTACGGCCCTCTTAGTAGTATTCCTACAGAGTTTCAAAGACCCCTTCTCTTAGGAGATATTGTCTTTAAGGCACCTGGAGCCCCAACTATTGTCCGAGTTGGGATACTCTAGTTTGATTTCGCGTTAGATTCGTGTATGGAAGATGAAATTTCGTGTTAGGTTCATAGCGATTATTGGCGAATAATTTGTATTAATAATTGTCCTGTTTGGGGTTGTTTGAAACCTGTGGTATTTGATCCTTTACGTCCATATTCTTTTCGATCACACACACACTTTTCCAACACATACACATATTTGTGATTATTAGTTAATTTTATTTAATTTAATTAGTTAAATATTGATGCAATCAAATAGTATTAACCAATAGATGTTCTTAATTTGATTTGTTAATTTTTGAGTTTTATTTAAGTTGTTTTTAAATATAGAGTCTAATAAAATAAAATCAGAACTCTGGAATTAGGAAGTGGCATAGTATCGAAATTCGTGATAATTTCCATATAAATCGTTAGAAAAGGGCAAATAATGAGTACTGAGCTAAAAAACAGTCCATTTGAACGCCTAACTTAAGAGAAAATTGAAATTGAAAAGTGAGAAATTCATATGAAATTGTGACGTCACAAAATTGCACAATTTTTTATGAACCGTTTTCCAATGCTGGCCTCTGATTGGTCAGCCTCACTTTTACTTAAAATATGAGCGATTTACTACCCACAAAACTTAGTATAAGTATAAATGATTGCCATCTTCCTGCATTCATTTGTGTTGGTCTTTTTTGAAAGTCTATTTGTTTAAAAATCCTTCTTAAAATGAATTTGGATTGTGGTTTTAAAATTGGACAAAACGATAATTTATCTGAAATAGACTCGTTTAGGTATGTTAGCTACGTATATAACGTCTAATTCAAATAAAAATATATTAATGTGTAAATGATAGGTGCAAAAGTCGAAAAGTAAGGAAATTAAATTTTTAATTTTATAAAAATGGTATTTTAAACTTTTAGTTATTCGGATTAATAATTTCTTTGGGAACAACGGACAAGAAAATAATGTTTGAGCGGAGCTCTATTATTATTGTTGGGACACAGAGGTACAGCACAGGTTTTAAAACTATTCATGATTATTCTAATCAAAAACGTCATAGTGTGAAGACACAATAGACGCCTATACGCCCATTGGCGCCGATTTTCATTCAAAAATTCACAAAAACCTACGATTTTTAGGCATTTATGACTGAATATCGGCGCCGATGGGCGTATAGGCGTCAACTGTGTTTTCACACATAGACGGAAGTGTCCATTCGTTTCTTACCTATTTATAATCACATTTTAATCCTTTAATCACCCTAAAATAATTTAAAAATGACTAGTTACGCCATCTACTAACGTTCGCGCAAAACGAAACTATACCGTTTGCATATGGAGTCGCGATTTCGAGGGGTTTAAAATTATGAAATTTTCATCAATTTTTTTTTGCGAAATGTGTGAAAAAAAGGCCACATGTGTATAGCCAAATTAAATCATTTTGAATGTAGATTACGAAAATGCAATAAAAAAAATCATGCCACTTCCTAATTATACCCGTATACCCGTTTGATTTCAAAGAATCGTTCTGACAAAAAACGTGGCCCATTCCACCACATATCGCAATTGACGAGTGCTTGAGGCGCAATACCTCAACTGACTATATTGGCGGGGTTAATTTCCGACCAAACGTGGTACCAGTTTTGAATATTCGTTTTTGCTTGAATATCCGCCACCCTATTCACCACAAACATTTCCCACCTGTTCGGAGGAGATTTAATCTAGGCTAATGCGATTGTGGAGTCGCACCAATAGTAAAATTTGTGGATTGTTACATGAGAAAGTGCATGCACGACGGATTGTGCGAGATTTGACAATAACAGAGCCCCACACAACTCTAAACGAGGTAAAGTGATCCGTTTCAACTGAGCAACTTTAGATTTGGCTATCAGCAGTTTAACGCTTACGTTCTGACAATCGTCCACCACTCGAAAGTAGATGCAACTGCCGTATGCAGACATACTGGCATCGCAGAACCCATGCAATTCAACATAGACCGAATTTTTGAGTAAAGCATGACGAGGAATACGATTTCCGTTTAAGTGCGATAGATGATTACGAATTTCCAACCAATTCTCCTGAATGGATTCGGGTACGACATCGTCCCATCCCAAGATAAGATGCCACAGTAGCTGAATTAAGAGTTTTGCCATTAAGATGACAGGGCTAACCAAGCCTAACGGATCGAAAATCGCTAAAATTATGGACAGAATAACGCGTTTGGTTGGAGTTGAGGAAATGTCTTTTAAATCGGTGATCGAATAATGAATTTCATCGAGTTTCGAGTTCCAAACAACTCCCAATGTTTTACAGTTTTCATGCTCATTGAAACTAAGTATTTGCAACTCCTTATTGGCGTTTATACTGGACAAAACATCCGGATGGTTGAACATAAACTTGCGCAAGTGGAAATGAGCTTACTGCAACACGTTCATCACTCTATTACGAATAGAAACTAACTCTTCAACGGTCTCTGCGCCTGTTAACATGTCATCGACATAAAAGTCGTTCTGAATAAGATGGGAAATCCGGGAATCAGACCGTTGGCAATCAACGGCGAGTTGTTTTACACACCGCGTAGTTAAAAATGGAGCGCTCGCGGTGCCGTATGTAACGGTATTTAATTGGAATTCCCTTAATTGGTCAGATGGGTTAGCTCTCCAAAATATTTTTTGATATTTTCTGTGCTCGGGGTGTGCAAGCGAAATCGCAATAAAATGTACAGCAGGTCATTTTGTATGACTGGTCCCACTAATTGAGCACTATTGAATGAAATACCAGAGTCAGTTTGCAGGCTGGCATCAAAAACCACTCTCATTTTAGTGGAAATTGAGTTTTTAATGGGCATGATGTGGAATGTAGTATGAATCAGGTGAATTGTCGTCAACGATTTCCGTCATGTGACCGAGAGAAATGTATTCCGCCATAAATTATGCATATTGTTGATGCAACTAGTTTGACTTTGCTAACTTGTTTTCGAGATGATAGAATCGACGACAAGCCATCGTTCGTGAGTTACTAAGCTGATTTATAGAGTTATTGAAAGGGATGCTAACCACAAACCGACCATTGAAATCGTGGTAAGTGTTAGTTTGAAAATTGAGTTCGCATTCCTGCTCTTCTAGCGACAAAAAAGACTTATTTGTAAGACTAGGCTCTTCGATTTGCCAAAAACGAACTAATTTGTCATCCGATAAACTGTGTGAATCCGAATTACAAACATCACTAGAATGACTTATATGATTATTGAAAGTAGAATGCAATGATTGAAGATTAGTGTTCGACGAGAGTGACTTCGACGCGAAAACAGAAGTGATTGCCGGAACTACCCCGAAGACAATCCAACCAAAGCAAGTTTCCTGAAAGATTGTTCTGCGTTTGTTAATGAATTGTTTCCTAGGAAGGAGGATTTTATAAAATAACGCAGCATGAATTAACAGATCTATTTTACTGGATACGTGAAATGTCTATTCGGCTAACGAAATGCCATCAGGAAGAGCGATACATTCACGATTAAACGAGATTGTTGGCAAATCCGAAGTGATGTTGCGCAAAACTAGACAAGAAATATTATATTGGAAATTTGAATATCGCGAATGAATTGTGAGGTCCGCTTTGTGTGAAATGTTGAAGGCAGCTTGGTTAATGCCTTCGACGGCCAACGAAATTTTATGTTTTCATAAGTTAAAACGATCAACGAACGAAGACGAGATAAACTTTGATTGTGACCCTCCGCCCAGAAAATAACGACACAAATGCAATTTGCCATCTGCATCTTCAATATTGACGACAGCAGTAGCAAGAAGGACCTGAGAATCGGCAGACTGATTCGTCAAAACGGTTGCTGGAGCACTTGCGAGATTATCGGTACTTGCTGAAGAGTTTGAAGCTACCGCATTATCTTGTTGGGGGGAATTAAAATGCAACAATGAATGGTGGGGTTGTCTACAATGCCGACAAGTAAATTTTGAATTGCAATTCTTGACAGTATGCGTTTTATTAAGACAATTGACACACAATTTCAGTTCTTTTACCTTATGGAAGCGCTCCTTTGGTTCCAGTTGCATAAATGTTGAGCATTGGTGTAGAAAATGTTGTTGTTTGCACAATATGCAACTACGACCCGCGTAAGTAGCTGCAAGACTACGCATGACCTCACTTGAGCACTATTCAATTTGTTGCCCGAATTGTTTGGTTTGCTAGAATTTGGTTTGACTCGCGCTAGAGCAATGCAATAATCTTCGACGAATTTACTTAACTGATGGAATGTTGGCATCTCTTCAGTAGAGAAGGACTTTTCGAACTTTTTTGTCTCAATGTCGAGTTTATCGAGCAACAAATTAAATAATACGAAGTCCCATTCGTGAGTCTTAAAACCTAATGTGCGAAGCGCAGCTAAGTTTCGGAAAAGGTATCGACTATATGTTGCAATGAACTGCCAGAGTCCACTACTGCTGCCGAAACACTCTGTATGGACCGCCAATGTTCAGAAGCGAGTGCCCGTTTATCGATTATCGGTTATCGTAATTATCGTTAGTAATAGAGAGCGTATTAATTAGTTGCAAGGGAGTACCTACTAACGACCCTATTAAATATTGGAATTTTTCAACGTTTGTTAATGTTTGGTCGTTATGAATGGCCCGATTAAACATGTCCTTATATGACAGCCAATTGTGGAGGTTCCCGTCAAATGTTTGAACTTTAACTTTGGTAATTTAACGGTACGTGAAGTTGCGTTTGTGGTATTACTCGCAGAATTAGTCGAAGGTGTAGGTGACGGTAATCTAGGAGCTGCAGTTTCAGGAAAAAGTTCCTCATAAATAGATTTGGCAGTAAAATAGGCCTCATCCGCGGTTTTACTATCTGCTTCCGCCTGCGCATATTCTTCAGGTGTTAACAAGCTTAGTACGTTTACTTGAGTTTCCCGAAATTCCTCATAATGAGATTGTAGCATTTTTCCGCTAACCTGAAACATCGATTTGATTGCATCGTCCGAATCTGATAAAGTGGCTAATTCGAGACTTGCTTTTAATCGAGCTAATGCCATTCTACACTCTAAAGTAGCTAGATTTTTCTTGGTGGACATAATTGCAGTGAAACTAAAGTTATTAAACGAAATTACAATGATTGAAAACTTTGAAACCGATTGATTGAGGTGAATGACCCTGAACGAAACTAGTATTGTCCCCACTAAATGACACCGCGAAATTTATTGAATCGACAGAAATTTGAAATTTGGTGCGAGAGAGAGGCTGGCTAAGTAGTGACGTCACAAGATTACGAAAAAAAGTACACAGGATAATTGGACAGGATAAATACATACCTCTTTTTGTTTGCAAGTCCAAGTTGACTCTTACTGGAACCACAGAATATCATATACAGAAGTACGACTCCCCCTCCTTTTCTATTCTTTTTTCTGTAAGTTTTCTTCTGCTCAACACCCCAAGCGCATGTAAAGGAAGCGATATACGAGTTTTAAAAACTTAAAGGCTGGTATCCACATTACTACATTTCACATATCAGAAGTTTAAAAACGAAAAATAAAAGTTCAAATGCAATAACTACAATATCAACAACAAAAAACAAAATATATGCTAAATAAAAATTTAACAGTTAAGTATAGTATCGACAATATGTACAATATCTGCAACAAAAAAACAAAATATAAACTAAATAAAAATTTAATATTCCTCAACTATATTAGAAGGTTGCAATATATTAGGGACAGCTTTCTTTTTCAATTTATTTTTAAAGACGTCTGTAAACATTATGTCTTCAAAATGTAAATTACAAATGCGTCGATTCTCGTAACAATATAGGGAGCCCTTTTCCAGCAAATCCACCCGATCAACATTTAACAACCAATTTTCAAACCTAAAACAAAGCAACGTTTACAATAAATCACATGTACATTAATTACAATTTTTATTACCTTTTCATATCTTTGGGAAGTCTAAATAATGTTCCTTGTCCCTTAATAATAGGACAGTTTCTAACGATACATTTATATAATCCATGAGAATAATTATTCTCCATGATAACTGTAATTTAGGTAACACATGTAACAAACTTAATAATATGTTTTTAAATGACTTACCAGTATTTTAAAAAATGTTACACAAATACACTACCAAATTTAAATTCACAAATTAAAAGTTTGTAATGTTAGTTCGCAAAACACTATTTCACTCGATAACACAAAAATCAAGTAATAGAGTACAATCGAAAACACCAACGAACAGAGCATCCACTTTACGTGAGAGACCACTGTCAATTGTAAAAATCTGTCCGTCAGGACTCTAATTTATGCCTTCCAAGCGCACTCAACCGTCATTCCGGGTAAAAGGGAGGAGTCGTACTTCTGTATATGATATTCTGTGGTGGAACGCTCTGGACTTTGATTGCTGCAACAGCGGGTCCAAAATGGCCGCTGGAATGGGCCCAACGACTGTATCTTGATGATGACGTGGATGGAAGTTGAAATATTCACCCTGGCGATGCAGATTTTCACATCCGGCTGGAAGGACCATAAATATGTTGGAGCTGTGGACGCCGGGATCGGGTAATTCTCCTCCAGGAGCACTCCACTGGGGTGAATAAGTGTGCCACACCACGTGGCACCAGAAAGAATGTTAATTCCGTAAAATCCGCCACGACAGGGCGATGTACCAAAAATAATTAGGCACTTTGTATAAACTTAATACCAGTAACTCTATTTTCAATAATGTAAAAATGGGTACTTGCTGATTGCACATATAAAAAAAATTATAAAAATAAAATTATAAATTGTCAGAGCGACTTAACACAATGGGTTATACAGCGAAATTGGAATTTTTCAATTGAAAAAGGTCACCAGGACCAGCTCCGGATTTTTTCCTTTAAAATTAAGTTTTTGTACAAACATATATTAAAAACATAGAAAACAGTAAAAATCAAATTACAAGAAATAAATTGACGATAGGTCGCGACAGCGACAATAAATTACAATTAATAAGTTATAAATTTGAACATACAAAATTAACAGTGAGCCCCAACAATTATTAATATTATTCCACGCCTTAAGAGCATTATTCGTACTGGGCATTAGAGCTGCAACACCTTCGAACCAATTAGGATTTAAATCTATCCACTCTTTTCGAAAATAATCAATAAACTTAATCTGTTTTTCCCACTTTTTTAAAAGCAAACTGCATGCTTTATTGAAAACATCTTGATTTTTGCTTAGTTGTAGAAGATCCAAATCAGCCAGAATTTTTATAACTTCCGTTTTTGGTCGAATAAGCTGCTCAAACCATCTTTCCAATTTACAATACAAATTCCAAACCATTATGTGAACATCATTTAGTTTATCCTGGATTTCATTTCCAAGATTTACTGATAATGCATTTAATAATAGGCAGTGATTTTCATGTTTTATAATACTTTCCTCCACTAATCTCTTATCTACCTCAAATTGACGATAGTAGCCCTCGTTGAAATCATTAACTAACTCTTCCAGGTATTCAATGATATCCATATTCGAGATTTCGGCTACCTACTTGTCTGTGCCACAAAATTAAGAATCAAGGGATTGATGATTGAATCTTTTTATGTACAGTGTGTGTGTAATGATCTAGTAATATGTACGGTAACGCCATCTTTCGGTGAAAATTTGTAACCAATTTGAAACAAAATTTTCCTATATATTTTATATTAACGAAAAAAAATTTTTATTCTAATATACATATATTTATCGATTCCACTTTTATATATTTTGTAACCAAATTTTATATCTATTGTATTACAAATTATGTATAATGGGAAAAAGAAAATGATTTCATAACTTTCATATATAGTTACGTAGAATTTCATTTTTGCCGTCTCATAGACGCATGATCAAGTCGCCAATAAATACAAATGCAATAAATACAAGTTATTAGCGCGAAAAGTCCAACAATAAATTGGAATATATATTTTAGTGAGTTTTCTGAACATATACATATATTAACGTCAAAATTTGTATATTTTCAAAAAAAAACTATATGTATATCGGTTAAAATAATTTATATATCACTTAAAAATATTATAAACAAGAATATTTTATATATCGAAACAATTTTAATTTTTGCCGATTTGGCGCCAAATACGTTTTGTACCGTTTGAAAAATAATTATGTATTTCCCAAGCCCTCTATACCTTTTGGTAATTTCGTGCATGCATACTATGCACCGTGGCCTAAGATGATTAATGTCACTGCCGCTCCATATGGCCGTTGCACTCGCCCTGTTTGAGTGATTCCGACTAACCTCAAAATTCGTTCGGTAACTAGGCCCATCTAACTGAAAAATATAAACTAAAATGATCGACTTTTGTCAGAATCTGTAATGAGCTTTAAAATCATTTATGTTTTATAATTGTCCAATTTGATGACCAACAGATAGAGCTACTTACCGGACGAAATTTTTTGGTTATTGTATATCAATCGTTCATTTTTGAGTTGTATTTCAATTTTTCAACCGCTAGGGATCGCTAGTTACCGAACGAAATTTTAAGGTTATTCGGAATCAATTTCAACAATGAAATTTAGGCGAGTGCAACGGCCATATGGAGCGGCAGTGACATTAATCATCGTAGGCCTCGCTATGCACATAAAGCAAAGCTGTAGCAGATACATTTAAAAACAAATAGGTGAGGGATATTAGTTTTAAAGCGCGTTACTAGAGAATTATTTTTTCCAAACATTACATTGACTCCATCTGAAGCCAAGCCAAACAAGTTTGTTTTATAGGGGATCTTGTATGCTTCAAAACAGTCGACAATGGATCTTTAAAGATCATCTGCCTTTGTTTCTTTCATAGGCGACAGTGTTAAAAAGGTATCATGTACTCTAGAAAAAAAAAGGTTTATACGGAGTTGCAAATATGTAATATCAAAAACACTTTACCTGTTTTTATGAAAATATGTCACTACCAATGAAAGATGCCTCGCGCAACTTCTATCTGTAGATTCGTCAACTATTCAACGATCAACGATCGCCAAATATAGCAGACATTTTCTAAATTTTGGTGACCAATTACGTTATTTACAATAGCAGACCTTTTTGTTCTCTTGCAGTTAATATTATCTGCTATATAATCATGCAACTTTGCAATCGTGGAAATCAATTCTGGAAGGTTTGTCAGCGACAGTAAAAGATAAATTGTGCTTAGCAATAAATGCACTTACATATATAAATATCTACCTTTTTTGCGGCTACATTTAAAGCCTTTAAAGGCGCAGACGAACACTTAGTATCCAGTTAATTGTTTTTTCGTTCCCTTGGACAATTTTAAATACGAATAAGTTGAGCCATGTCTTTTCAATTGCAATTGTCATCAATTCCCTCCATGACGAAATACTTAAACTTACATATTTATTAACATTATTTCTTAATTACTCATCAACTACAAAATACTCATAACTCATAGATTGATATAAATTACTTTCCTATTATCTTATTTTATATTGTAAAACAGTGACCTCCCAATTCCCCATATAGCCACCCACAACCTCTCTAAATAATTGATAATAATTACAATTTATATCAATCTAATATTAAAGAAATACAAAAAACTCACCCTTTCACTTTATATCTCATATAAAATTCGCAATCTCAATATTATAACAATACTTTTTATAAACCCTAAACCTTCACACCAAACCAACCTGCACTCTCACAATGCTTTTTTTCAACAAATCCCGAAAAACCTAAATCATCAAGTGACTAGGAATTATCAGCTAGCATCTCAATAGTAATCTCTCAAAAAATATATATGTGCTTTTCACAACTCATAAACTGTTCCACTGTACTTCTCATTTAACCAATGCCTAAAATGCTGACCTGCATCTCTAATCGAAATGTACATTTGCGACACTCCCCCAAAAGATGAAAATACATAATAATAAGAAATATCTTAAGAAAATGAAAACTCATAAAATTTATTAAATAAAAATTACATTCTAAATTAACTGAACAAAACAACATAAAAATCGCAAATCCTTAAATTTACTTTAACGAAAGTTTAGTCCACTCGTTAATTTCAACTCTCGCCTTTTCCGCTGCACTTCTTGAGGAACGTCGCTCTTCACGAAAACTTTCCTTTACAACAATGTTTCTTCCTTCAGAAACAACCTCATTGTCTAATTCCCCTCGTACTTGATCTGATTCTTCATGCTCCTCATATTCCGACTCAAGAGGATATAAATGACTAATTGCACGTGCAAATTCACCACTATCTGTGTTAATAGTAGCCACTCGAATTTGATTATTTTTCCCTTTCAAGAGTGCTGAAATTTTTCCAACTTACCAATGATTTCGGTGGTTACCATCTTTCTTAATTTGAACCACATTTCCCACCTTTGGATCTTTATAAGTAAGAATAGGTAGTTCTTTAGGATTTCGAATTTTCCTCTCTCTCAGTTATGGCAAATACTGTGTTTGAAACATATTAACAAAATTCTTAAACAACTTTTGACCCTTTTTCCAGCTCTCTATTGATTTATCCCTTGTACTTGTTCCATTTCCTATGAACGTTTCTTCTGACGGAATAGTAGTTAATTCACCGCTAAATCTCAAAAAATCGGCTGGACGTAAAACATGCTCTATATCTGTCCCAATATTAACTAATGGACGAGTATTCAGTACAGCTTCAATTTCTTTTGTAACCGTTCGTAATTGTCTATCAGTTAACAAAGTCATATCTAGCGATCTATATAAATTTCTTCACTAACCCTACTAAACGTTATTAGAACCCTCTAAACCAAGGGGCAAGTTCCGGAATAAACTTCCATATGACCTTATTTGTTATACAAAACGAAGTTGTCATAACTTCTGATATAAGTTTAAAATTTTGGTTATTATCGGATATTATCACAAACGGTAAACCTCTGATAGAGATAAACCTTTTCATGGCTAAAGACATTCTTCCGCTGTTAAGTTTTCTACAACTTCTAAATGGATAGCTCTAACTGCTAAGCACATATACAAACCCACCCATCGTTTACATGTCTGACCATTATCTAATTCCATTATTTAATTTCTTCTGTCAAAGGAGACTCACAATTTAGATCCCTCATAATACTAGTACTACAGCGAAGTGCTTTAGTATTACTTTCATCCAATTTCTTATTCACTCTCTCCACCAATAAATTTACTTTATTACTAGAAAAAACTTTATATAGCCAAGTGTCAGGACTCCGAAATAAAAAGGAAGGACCATGCATCCATAATATTAATTTTTGTTCTCTCATATAATAATCAGGGCGTGTAGCTACGTCTGCCGGATTTTGTTGTGATGATATATACGAAAATATTAAATTTTTATTGAGCTTAATTTCTTGAATCTGTCTTTCTACAAACGGTATGTTGCTTTGTATTACGCTGGTAATACTTGTCGATTTTGATGCGATTCAAATTAAAATGCGATATATGCGTTTTAATATAATAATGTTTATTCGTCGAGTACAGTTGTAGAAAAGAGGTCGATCACAGCTCGCCTTTACATTTTATCCGTATTTGACCAAAAAACTAGTCGCGGTCAGATCAAAGATTATACATCAGCTGATAGAGACAATCAACTTATAGATATACAATATACATTTTAAGTGAAATCTTAACATGCACCCCCACGTTGAAATAGCAGGAGTAAGTGAAACATAAGTGATAATAAGGATGCAATTTTAACAGATATTAAGCAATAAGTTTACATGCAAAGGTACATATATACAGATATATGATGATCAAATTATCACAATATGACGATGTATAACAATTAAATATCAATGTATGAGAACTAAATAAATAAATTGTATAGACAAATCAGTGTACATTAATAAAATTAATTGTCAAGGATTAGCACATGGAATGTAAATCAAAATAAGAATATGAACGATAACAGAAATTAACAAATTAGCGTTAAACTAGCAATTAGTCACAGAAGCAAAATAATGACGAATAGCAAAATAATAATAAATGTAGAATAAGATTGAAGCATAAAACAAATACAATACATACATAAATAGTGTATAAAAACGACAAAGCATATAAAACAGGAGAAACAAACAATATCTCAGTCAATTATACAGCAAGTATGTTGCAATAAACAATTAGTCAATGGGTAGCGGACATATTTTTGAAATAGCTCGACGAATTTCACGCCTACGACAGCGTAAAGTGACACCGGCTTGACACCGGCTTCCCAAATGCCAGCCATATTGGGGGCATAAGGAGGCAAAAACAACCAATTTATGCCTTCTTTGGCAAATTCAGCTTGGATTTGATCGTTGTTCGTTATTAAGAAATGGCCAAGTTTAGACAATTCGGTTTTAGCTCCCACATAATTTCTGCCATTATCAGAATAGAATTTTGAGGGCATACCGCGGCGAGATGCAAACGCTCGCAAAGTTGAAATGAACGACTCAGTTGTTAAGTCGATCACTGGTTCCAAATGCACTGCTTTGGTGCTAAAACAAATAAATAGACACACGTAGCACTTAATGGTTTGACATTTTCTCGTGTTGCTGCTTTTAATGTTCTGTTCCCACGTTCTGTTAAAATCTGTTCCCACGATGGAAAAGGGATGATTTTGAGTTAGTCTTTCGGCGGGTAAATCGCCCATTAGATTTGTGGCGACAGCAGGATTCACGCGGAAGCACTTTATGCATTTTCTATAGACGGCTTTAGATAAATTTCTTCCGTTTATTGGCCAAAAACGATCTCGAATTGTGAAAAGAACCTGCTGAGGGCCAGCGTGTAAAAGAACAATGTGCTGATATTCAAAGAGAGCTTTTGTGAAGTGATGTTTGCTACAAATTATTAGTGGATGTTTTTTATCGTAATGAAAATTAGAATTGTTCAGTCGCCCGCGAACTCGGAGCGCTTTATCCGGCATTGACATAAATGGGGAGAGACGGAGCAGTTTGTCTCTTTTTCCGAGTGGCTTGTTGGCTTCCAAAGTCCGAATTTCTGAAGGGAATGATTCGAGTTGAGATAGTTTTGCGAGTTGTAAAAGAGAGTTGTTTAGTTCGCAAACTGTTAAGGAGCCTGATAAGCGAGCGTTTGAGTTAGATCGAGCGTTAGTGATGAAGCGTAAGCAATACGCCATAATGCGCCGCATTTTTGTCAATGACGAGTATTTCTCAAAGGGAAAACAAGATTTTTCAGTCGTTGAAGTCACAAGCGTTTTAACAGGTTTCAATTCCGGTAAATGTTGAGGTGGTACTGCATGAGGCAAATTGGGCCAAATAGGATTTAGAGAGTTCAGAAATTGGGGACCGTACCACCAAAGAGAAGTGTCTTTTAACTGAATTGGAGTGGCTCCTCTGCTTAATATGTCAGCGGGATTTTCGTGAGTGGATACATAGCGCCAATTTTGGACGTCGCATAATTCCTGAATTTGGGTTACCCGATTGGAGACAAATGTGTTAAGCAAGTGAGGCTGCGTTTGAATCCATGAGAGAACAATTGATGAATCTGACCAATAAAAGACATTGTTTATTTACACATCAAGATCGATTTTGAATCTTTCAACTAGTTGTGCCATTATGAGAGCTGCACAAAGTTCAAGTTTGGGTATTGTCGCCGTTTTAAGGGGGGCTACTTTCGTTTTTAAACAAAGTAAGTGCATATGCACGGAGTTTTCCAAATCAATGGATCTGACATAGACGGCGGCACCATAGGCCTTTTCGCTGCTGTCCGAAAACGCGTGTAACTCAATCGACTTGTACTGGCTACAAATAACCTGCCTTTTTATGCGTAATACATTTAATTGAAGTAAATCATTGCAGTACTCAGTCCAGAATAGATTTAGTTTTGGACAAAGCGGCTCGTCCCAAGAGCTTTGTGTGAGCCAGAATCTCTGCATGAAGATCTTTAATTTTACCACACAAGGGGAAATGAGCCCTAATGGGTCAAATATTGATGACATGAATGACAATACTTGTCTTTTAGTTGGCTTACCCTTAAGCGGAGAGTGCTTCAAATTGTACTGAAATTCATCCGAAAAACTATTGAATGTTAAACCGAGCGTTTTTGTTGTTTCATTCGGGCCGAATTCGAGAACGTTGTTGGGGATGTTAGTGTCTTTGATAGATTGAAGTACTGCGGGTTCATTCGAGTTCCATTTACGAAGGACAAAACCTCCTGTTGCTAGCACCTTTGACACATTTGTGCATATATAAGCGGCTTCATCTGCCGTTTGGCAGCTTGTTAACAAGTCGTCACAATACATATCCCTTTTGATGATGTTTGAAATAATGGGTTGCGTTTCACTACACTCCGTTGCCAACGCGGCTAAACATCGAATGGCGAGAAAACTAGAACACTTTTGTCCATAGGTGACAGTATTGAGGGTATATATTTGAATTGGGCCTGAGGGGTTTTCACGCCAAAGTATGCGTTGGAGAGACCGCTGCGACTCGTTCATCAGAACGCACCTATACATCTTTGTACAATCTGCGGACAGATTGTACAAAGATGTATGTAAAAGTGAAAAATTGTTTATTTATCTCCAATTGGATCCCATTGTTGAGGCAATAAAACAGATTAAGATAGCATCTAGACAGAAGTATTTCGTCATTCTGTTGTTGGCCGCCCAAACGGAAAAGCAGTCCAATATTATAAGAAATCGATGAGAGTGCAATAAGATTTCAACTTTTGGGAATTAAATCGGGTCGCTCTCTTTGTTGTGTTTGCCAATAGGCCTTGTATTTCACTATTCAATTAGACCATTTTCCACATTACATGCCGGAAACAAATTATAACTAATTTTAAATAGCTGTGCATTAACTTGACGAGTCACTCTGTTTGATAAATATCTCATCCAATTACAAGAAAACATGCCTTACTTACATAATTCGAATTTTTGCAATTGGAAATATGCCATTAATTCATACTTAACTAGTTTACTAGCGGAATGAATTTGAAGTTCTTTTCTTGGATTACTCAATAAAATTAGAGCACCAGTGATTTTGCTTAGATTATCCTCCAGATTGATAGTAATTAATGTAGATATACTACATTGTATACCGATACCGCCTAAATCGAATTAAAATTGAGAACAGATCCTCTTGTATAACAGGACCATTCATCTGTATATCATTTAATGAAATCCCGTTCGACGTGGGTGCGCTCGAGTTAAAAACGACTCGTAATTTTGTCGTGAGGCTGTCGTCTTTCAGAACTGGGTGATGGGGAAGATAGTATGCAGACCCGGTGTCATGTGGACAAGTGATTTTAGACATGTGGCCTAGCGCTTCATATTCTCGCATAAAAAAAACGTACATTTGTTTTATCTTTTGATTGGATTGAAGTCTGCGTTCCAAAGATTTAAATTGCTTTAAGGCTCGCTGTTTGGACTCTCCTAAGGCTGAAGGATCCGTATTAAGAGGCATTTTAACTACAAAATTACCCTGCTCGTCGCGATATGTATCTGACAGAAAGCTTGTTTCGCATTTGAGTTCCTCGGAGGAAAGAATTGATTTTTTCGGCTCAAGTTTTTCAAGCTCCCAAAAATTGGCTAATTGGCGGGAAATATCAACAATGCTGACTGCGCAAAAGTGGGTATTCGATGCGCTTTCATTCGTTTCCGTTATTGGCTGCATGGAGCCTGATACAACAACACCTAATTTTGTGTTGTGTAACAAAGGATGGTTGATCGATTGTTCGACTGCGATTATTTCCCAAAATGCTTCTATACCGATGAGAATATCAACGTGGCATTCTTTGTTGAAGTCCGGATTAGCTAATTTAACACCTTTTGGAAGGGAAAGTGACTCGGGACTTATATGTGTATATGATAAGCGATTGGTAATGCTATTTAGTACGATGCAGGACAGTTTCGTGTTGAAATCACTATGCAATGAATGTATTTGGACAGAACATGTTTTCGAAGAGCGACTTTGCCCTTCATTAATGCCCGCAATCGAGATTGGATGCGATAAATGACGCGTATTGAGCCCTAAGCGAGTGCAGACCGATGTTGTAATGTAAGATCGCTCCGAAGCGCTGTCCAAGAGGCCGATGATTTTTTGAAATTTGCCTTGACTGTCTAAAATGTTTACTACGACAGTTCGTAGGATTTGTGTGAAGCTTTTACGAGCATTCACCGAAACAGCGGATATAGTGGCTGTGGCTTCATGGACAGGATGAAGAAGAGTTGAATGGAATGAAGAACATTTCTTGCAATGTTGAGCCTTGCAATCACCTTGGAGGTGTCCATAGCGCAGACAATTCTCGCAAATACCTAACCGTTTGACGTCAGTTAAGCGTTCACTGACAGATTTGTCTAAAAACGAGCGACAATGATATATATATGATGTGGTCCCTTACAGAGGATACAAGATATTGTGTTACGCGCAACAAGCGATTGGGTGGTACCGTACGATTTTGGTTTAAACGAAGGTTTTTTATATTGAGCTTGGGTTTCAATCGATTTTGGTTTATGAACAGTGGTTTTTTCAATTTTTCGCAGTAATTGGCAACGATTTTCCAAAAAATCAAATAAATCCTTTAGAGAGGGATGTTCTTTGCTCAGTGTAATAATTTCCCATTCCCGTTTACCATTAAAGTCGAGCTTGTTAATGACTAAATATGTTATTATGCTTGCCCATTCATTAATTGGTTCACCCAAAGTTTCTAATGCTCTTAAATGAGCTTGAACCGTGTCAGACAGAGATCTTAATGAATCGTGCTGCCCTTTGTTTACTTCCGGGCAATCGACAATGCCTTTAATGTGTTTGTGGAGCATAAATTTTAAATCTTTATACCTTTTTTCCAATAAATTTAAAGCGACGATGTAATTTGCCTCTAACAAATCCAAATGTTCGATGACTCGTTTTGGCTCGTCTCCCAGACAACTTTTCAAATATAAAAATTTTGACATGTTCGAAAGTTGAGGGTTATTGTGTATTAGTGATTTAAAGCTTTCGAAAAAGGTATTAAAATATTCGCATTTGCCATCGAACCTTTGGATGTTCAGTACCGGCAAATGGACTGATGGTCTTGCTCCAACATCTCCGTTATTAATGGTAATACGCGAAGGGATGGATTGTGACGCTTGTTCTATTTGCAAATGCGATTGAGATTGCGATGGAGGTGGTGCGTTTGAGATAGTTGGAGGTGGTTGATCGTTGATTCAAATGATACTTAATCGTAGCATTCAATAAAAAAGGAGTAGAAACCACTCCGAAAGGTACTCTACAGAATCTTAAGCATAATAAATTCTTATTTTCTACCTCTTTAGTGAGATCTTTCAACCACAAAAAACGTGTAACATCTCGATCTTTTTACTGCAATCCTATTTGTAAAAACGCTTTTTCGATGTCTGCTACTATTCGATATGTATACATTCTAAACCTTAATGCCAATGCTATTAACCATATTAACCTTTAAACTTACATATTTATTAACATTATTTCTTAATTACTCATCAACTACAAAATACTCAACTCATAGATTGATATACTTTCCTATTATATTATTTTATATTGTAAAACAGTGGCCTCCCAATTCCCCAAATAGCCACCCACAATCTCTCTAAATAATTGATAATAATTACAATTTATATCAATCTAATATAAGAAATACAAAAAAACTCACCCCCTTACTTTCTGTCTCATATAAAATTCGTAATTTCAATATTATATCAATACTTTTTATAAACAATAAACCTTCACACCAAACCAAACTGCACTCTCACAATGCTTCTTTTCAACAACTCCCGAAAAAATTAAATCATCATGTGACTAGGAATTATCTCAATAGTAATCTCTCAAAAAATATATATGTGCTTTTCACAACTAATAAACTGTTCCACTTTACTTCTCATTTAACCAATTCCTAAGATGCTGACCAGCATCTGTAATCGCAATGTACATTTGCGACAGCACTTTTCCCGATTTGATGTTGATATCTTTATTGCACACTTTGCAGAAGGCTATATTAAGTTTGATTGAAAGTGAATGTGCAATCTAATTATACTCTTTTTCCTAATTAGTATTGAAAATAATTTTTTTTGCTGCATTACGTTTAAAACGCGCCTCTTTATTTGGTTCTTATTACATACACGGAATATAATTGATATACCACTATGACACATAAACGCATACGCATTAGAGGTTATAATCACTTAAGCTTGCAACTTGTAGCTAAAATGGCAAAGAATACAATTGTATTTTACCGCCGTGTTTACGAATCAAACAAACTACGATAAAAATTTGGTTACGTCATTCATAATTACTGATTGATCATTTTATTGGAGTAATCATCTTTTGAAGTATTATAAATATTATCCGGTTGTATATGTATAAAGGCCTGGAAACTCCCATTGTTGTTTTTGTCGAAAAGGGGGTATTAAAAAAGCATATACCATGATTGGATACATTTACTAGAGACGCACTCTGTGTAATGGAATGGTATTTTATTGAGTTTGGTCGTTGGTAGCGGGGGCGCAATTTATACAACTTTTAGTTGTGATGTGTCTTTATTAAATATATATATTGATAACTTAATGATAACTTAGTGGTAACTAACTTATTGCTAATTATATTACAGTATTTATAAGACTTAATTAGCACAAGTGCTGACATTGCTTCTGGCAATGTCAGCACTGTTTCGCCATGAATTTGGAGGTGCATTTTTCGTGCTGGCGGTGCAATGGTTCAACAACCCATTGCACCACTACAAGTGCGTCGAAACATAAAACTACAGACGTTATAACAAATGAATTTTTCAAATTTATAACCACAAAATTACTAAAACGGCATGACAAATAAAAAATTTTGACTGTGCAAATTATTGTCAACCAATTTTAAACAAAAACAATCAAAATACACAATTTATACTTAATTGTTACACAATTTATAGTTACAAAATAAACCGCTTGGAGTCTCTAGCAAATGTGCTCTCATGGAATATGCGATGCCATTTTTAATACCCCCCTAAGGCTTCTCAGTTTCAAGACCGTTATATAAGACCGTGAATATTATTATTATGAAGAAAACGGTACGTAATTTCAGATAGACCGCTAAAATGGTAGGTCTGGCAGCACTGTCCAATCTAAGATCGGACATTGCTTTGGCGATAAACTACCTCAGTCATTACAATAATTGTTACTCTAGTGTACACTTCAATCACGCAAAAAGGTAATTGAGGTAATTGAAAGGAAGCCAAGATTATTGTCTGACTTACAGAAAACACACAGATCAACAAATGAATGTGTGGGGTTTTGTTGTCGCAGATTGGGCCAACGATCATATTATATCATTTGGGTTTCTTTAGTGGCTATTCATTCAGTGGCAATAAGCCCCAAACATATGGCGAAACGCGTTTGGCTTTATTCAAATAACTGGTTAAGCATTTACTTTAACCACCTCCTATAACTCAGGAAATCCAAAAATAATTATTACCATATAAGGAGAAGAAAACCAACCAATTAGCCTATAATCCTGTATTCCACAATCGCACCAAACACATAGATGTCAAATAAAATTTCGTGAGGGAAGCTATAGAGAAAGGTGTAATAGATTTAAAATATCTTTCTACAACGAACATGATTGCGGATGTCATGACAAAAGGACAACATAGCCCTAAACACAAGTTTTAGGGCATTAAACTCACACGAATTAAACTCTATATATACACAGACAAGATTTTTAAAGAACGATAGGGAATCCCTCTTGAAAGAAATCGCAGAACTTAAAAATATAAATGCTAAGTGTAATGGTGCGAACCCCCGTATTATATAATAAAATATTTAAATTAACTTTACTAAACGAAGTACCGAAATATCGTACCGACCAGGCTCTAAAGTGAAGTAAGACCAGCTGAAACAAAATAAAATGGGTATTAGTCTACGCGACTAAGTGAGCACATATTTATACAAGACATTCATATAAATTAAAATGGATACTCTACTTGATTTTTCTGGCCAATCAAAATCTGAATTTTCAAACTTGAAACAATTGATTGACCGATGACACAGTTGTCAGCAGAATTTTTGCTACATGCAGGAAAAATGAAGTATAATATCATTGTTAAGCAATACAAACTCAACATCAAGAACAGTAAATAAATAATATTTTAAAAACGAAACCCACCACGAGGATTCGGTCTGTCAATATTGCGATTATCCCAACCAATGTCTTGGAGGGTACCAGGCGCCTACAGTAAAATAACAATATGTCATATAAAGGCAATGTGGCCAATAATGTAGAAATAAATAAATACAAGTGGCGCGATACTAAGACACTTCACTTCCACTTTGGACACTCCGTCCATACTGCATATACCTTCGTTGACTACCGTAGGCAATACAGCGACCTAAAGCCTTTAATAACAACCCCATTGTGGCGTGTTTTCCTCGTCAGGGGAGGATTTTCTCGAGCGCCAGGTGTTTTTAGGCCCGAAACACCAACCTGTACCGCGAGCGTCTCTCAGTGGAGAGAGTTTTAGACCAGGGGTCGATAATCGGAAATAGTTATTTTTACAATATTAAAATCTCTCTCAAAAAGGCTTGTGCAAGAGTTTATATATGGGGAAAAGTTAAGAGGGATTTTGAGTAAGCGCAGAGAGGAAAAATTCCGCGAAAACCCAAAATCTGAGAGGTGGGGGTACTATTAGTACGAGGAGAGAGGGGCAAATACTGTACTTAGTGTAATTAGAGGGAAATTAATTACACTAAGATTGGATGCAATGAGTTGACAAATAAAATCCCGAAAGAGGCAAATAAAAATACATAAATTGGGCATTTTATATAGAAAACAATTAAATGAGAATATGTGCTCTGGAGGGGCTCGATTGAGATAATGAGTGTAATGAGAGGATGCTAATTACACTCAGAATAAATGACAAGAAAAGAAAAGAAAAGCAAATTGAACTCGAAATTAAAATGTAAACTAAAATAAAATTATGTCCGAAAAATGCACATATGTTTCATCTGATTCAGAGGAATTATATATTGGACAATTGAATCAGATGTAAACGTATTAAACCGTGTGTAAGTTCAATCAAATAACTAAAGTACAGAGGGAAAATAAAGACAAAATGGGAAAGTAAATATAAGAATTGGAAGCGGCGTGGCCAACCACATTCCAATACAAAATACATATGAAATAAATACAATTAAATGAAATTTGGACTCACCGTTTACGTAGAGGAAATATAATAGAACAGTGATGAATAAATCTCGTCAAAAAATGGTACTTGAACACTTGATAATTGAAAACACAATCGCAATTGTACAGAGCACGTTGTACTTACAAAAGGGTTTTTTTGTACTAAGGAATTTCACACCGTACTCCTGGTTGCGGGAGTACTTTTTGCGAAAATCCTTTGACGCTGAGGTGGTTGTCTATGGTCAATTTGTATAATTAGTTAAAATAAATGTTTGTTTACAAATGTAAACAAACAACCTAACCTCAAACGTCAGAGGGATAATATAAATTGTGTGAATAATTAAGAGGCGCAAAAATAGGTTCGTTACATCCCCCTCTTTCTTCGAATAACAAAAAATAAAAAATGAAGTTTTTCATTTTTTTTTACAATATTCGAACGAGGGAAATGTAACTAGAGAAAACTCTCGCACATAATTACATATAGAGGATTGTACAAATAAAATATGAAATTGAAATCATTAAATGCAAAACCAAAATATAGAAACTCAATTAAACACACTGTAGTTGTGACCACATAATAAATAAAACTGTCTTGGAGGAAGTTTGAATGTAACGTAAAATAAAATCAATAAAGCATTAATAATAAACTCAAAACAATAATGCAAATAACAATAAATAAAAATCAATAATTCAAAACGACAGTTGTGGCACAAAAACAAATTATGGTGACATTTTACAATTATTCATTGACTGGAGAGGATTAAAGTAATTGAACTTAAAATGAATATTAACGAAATTAAACATTTTTCCATGTCAATGAATAAATAAGTTAAGAGAATTTGTAAATTCCTCAATTTAAGCGCTTTAAAATGTAAATTAAACAAATAATGCAATTATTACATATGAAAAGAAACCAAAATTTACAGCGCTTAGAGGATATTTACAAACAAAAATAAAGAGGAAAGGATAGAGGGGGGTATTTACAATTGAGGGTAGAGGAAATACAATATATACAAAATTTACAAAACTTAAAACTACACTGGCTCGATGGCTCAGTCCAGGGGGGCAAAAAGACACACTAACTACACTGGCACGAAGGCTCAGTTCAGGGGGGAAAAGACACAAGATCACTGGCTCACAGGTTCAGTCCAGGGGGGGGGGGAACACAAATCACCACATCACGTCACTTTATTGGCGCGGCTGCCAACAACAATGTGTGGAGTAGACCCCCAACTTTCCGCATCCGGAACAAAACAGTCGGGGTACTCCACTACATTTAGCCTGGGAGTGGCCCACATGGCCACACCGGAAACAGCACCGGTGGTGGAATGTATTGAGGAGGTATCCACCCTCCTCAGAAATAGCCGGTGTTGTTGGGGGCGCCTTTGTGTCGGTGGGGTCCGTCTGCTGCGATCTGGTCGCAGTCGCCACCTCGTCTGTCTGCTGGCCCCTCGTCACCTGGTCCACCCCGAATCGGACCCGCCGTTGTGGTGTGTGGTTGACTGGTGGTGTTGTGGATGTGGCCGCCCTCTGAGTCTCCTCTTCGGCCTCTCTAGCCGCCCTTGCGGCCATTGCCGCCCGTAGTCGGGCCAGAGGTCCCTGTGGTGACGGTGGAGGTGGAGTTGGTGGCCTGGCCCCGCCCGCAGCTTCCAGAGCCGCCCTTCGGGCCAACTCGGCCCGTAGCCTGGCCCCAGGGGCCCATTGGTGGGTTCGTAGAGGAGTCTGCCATCTAGATTAAAACAAAACATTATCAGTGACAATCATCATCCAAAGAACATGGCCACCACACAACAACATGGGAAACAGAGGGAATGGAGACATCTAAGAGGGAATATAGAGGAAGATTTGGTCAATTTAATGTCGCTTAAAGCGTTTCCAACAACAATTGACCGAAAACACTCCCAATTTGCCACATCCAGAACAAAATTTACGCGTCTTGGCTCGACATTCTTCACGAGGATGCCCCAAATGGCCACAATTGAAGCAGCAACGTTTGTGAAATGCGTTTAAGAGGTATCCACCGTCGGGAGTCTCCGCTGGGGTGGTAAATGGAGCACGTGAGTCATATCCAATGGCTGCTTTCTCCTGTGCATTGTCTCTTGTGATAGTCGCCGGTTTCGTGGCGACTATTTTCGACTGGACTTTCGCTGTGGCGACTGTAGGAGCCGTCACCGTGCACGCACAGCAGCAGCTGTGAGGGGGTTCTGCGAAATGCACCCGTTTTCCTCCCGAACTCGAACTAGAGGACTCTGGTGTGGATTTAGAGGATGCCAAGGGAGTCGTTTTGGCCTTCTGCCACCATCCTGGTGTTTGATTGGCTCCCTTGGGCTTTGTTGGGACATTTTTAGAGGCTCTATTCCCATGGTTAGTTCCAGAGGCGTGTTGAGACGTTGACGGCGGTCCATGGGCCACATCTCGTCGAGATGCAGAGGAATTCCCCGCGTTGGACGACGTACTTGGCTGGACGTTCCTACAGAACACGGTGCCACAGCAACACGGTCGAGGAACATATTTGTGGGGAGTCACCATGCCCAACGACGTCACCGCCCCTCCTGGGCGTTTCGTACCCAATCTGGAGGGGTCTCTGGCCGAAACTTTGGCCGGTGGCTGTTGATGTCGCCCTCTGGAAGCCCTGGACGACTCGCCAATGTCCTCATCATACAATTGTAACGAACCTGCATTTTGGCCACCGGAAAATGCATTCGTTAATATGAATTTATTACGAATTGCTCCTTCTGATTAATTACCTGATTATTTCCCGCTTTATAACATTTAATCTTCTGCATTATTTTAAGGTTAAGTGTTTGTTTTGATTCTGAATAATTATTAATTGGTTGACAATAGTCAACCACCCGTGCCGCATTTAAAAATCGATAATCGATTAAGAGTACTTCCGCAACCAGATATCACGATTGGAATTTGGTGATAAAAAGTACTAACATGTGCATTTTTCACAAAAGTGCAGTTTACTGATTTGTTCTGTTGTTTTGTGACTTAACTGCAACTGCATTGTGATTACTATGTGTCCGCATTTATCAGAGTAAGTCACATTTATCTGATTTAATCGTAATTTCTGCATATTGAACATTGGAATGTGGTCAACCACGCCGCTTCCAAGTTCACCCCTGATTTTCTGAATATTACTGCACTTTACCCCCGCATCCGCATATATTTTCTGATGTGTGTTTCTGAGTCCTGATCCATTCGTATGAATCAACCCCGTAGACGAAGGGGTGAGTTATGTCGTCAACCGCATTTTATTTTATGTGAATCTGTCAATTTATTTTCTTTTCCAATTCTGAATTATGTTATTTTCTTTTCTTTTATCCTGAATAATTAGCCAAGGCTAATTATTCCTATTACATGAATTACCCCCCGCTCTTTTGGTACTTCTAGTACCCCACCGCTGAATTCTATAGTTTTTTGGGGTGTTTTTGACGTCATTATCTCTTCCGCGCGTACTCAGAATCCCTTCTCTGATTTCCGCATATAAAATCGGCTGCAAAGTGCCTAAAAATTCATTATTTTCTGACTGATAATTTTCCAGAGACAAAATCTGTGTCTCTCTGAAATCTGTTTCTGTCTGTCTGGCGTTCTGCGCATCTGTTCTGAAAATTATTAGTTCTGGTGATATTTAATTCTGAAGTGCACTTGTGTAGTTTTTTTTTTTGGGAGTTATTATTTAGTTTATTTCGAGTTATCACTCTTTGGTTTATTTCTTTCTGCTGTGCTACAATTTATTCAAGCGAGTGCTGTGAAATTGTGGTGACTCCGCTTATTTCCGCATTGTGTATTACTGCATTTTTATTCTACACCCGCATACTGTATCTGCATAATTGTTTAATAACGTACCTCCGCATATTTATTATTTTCTTTGTAAGTTGTTTCGAGTTGATTTTATTTTTTTTTTATTTCATAACGAGTGTTTGTTTATTTTCTTTATTTTTGGTTTCAATAAATTTGATTTTCCGTTCAATTTTCTTGCCAATTATTTCTTTTAAAATTACGGTACGTTTAATTAATCACATTGATTTTGACCCCTGGATTTCTAAATATTTCTCCACTGAGATTTATCCGCGGTACGGTTGGTGTTTTGCCTTAAAACACCTGGCGCTCGAGAAAACGGCTCGGGTCCGCGAAAACACGCCACAAATTTGGCGCCCGAGCAGGGACCGCATTGTTTTTTCTGCATTTTTTCTGCATAACTTAATTGGGAACTGCATAGATTATCCCAACTGCATAAAATTTTTCTTGGAATCCGATTGTTACTGCATAAATGGCTACGGGGAACAGTCCATTGATGGAAGTGGGCAAAGAAGACGCCCCCACACCCCCGATGTCATTCTCCCCAACCCCGGAACGGAAGTCGGCCACACGAGAGGACCTGGGGCTTCCGAAAGATGCCCCAAAGGTTCGAAATATGACGAAGGAGGCTCTCGTGGAGGAATTGGCGCGACTGGGGGCCAATACTGAAGGTCCGGTCACAGAATTAAAGAGGAGACTGGCCGCTCTACGAAAAGAAGCCATAACTCCAACTAGTGAAGCCGGACCGTTCGTTTTCGATTTGGGGGACACATCGAAGATTCCACGAACTGATTTTTCCGCTTTTAAACACCAGTACACCGCTTCCAGTAATAATGCCACTTCTGGAAATTTTACTTTCAGTACAGGAGCAGTACCAAAAGTCCGGAAGATGGCCCAACCTGCATGTACGGACTTTATGCCCAAATTTACAGTTACCCCCGCTACGAATGTAAATTCTTCGCTCCATTCGGCTCAGATGTCATGGAATGCCGCTCCTTCGATGTCTCAATCGACAAGGCCAACGATTTTGCCAGCCGCTAACCCCGCATTAAAGCACTTGCATGATTGGAAAGTGTCTTTCAATGGAAATGGCGATCCAGTCACATTTTTGGAGGAGTTGGAAGAACTGAGACATCTATACCGTATAAACAATGACGAATTATTACCCGGAATGCCGATCTTGCTCCGTGATAATGCCTTGTTGTGGTATCGGAACAATCGGCGACAATGGCGGTCATGGAATGACTTCGAGGAAGCATTCCGACGTTTCTACTTGCCAACTGATTACCAGATCCGCATGGAAGAGGAAATAAGTCGACGACAACAGTCCCCCCGCGAATCGGTGAGCGACTATGTGACCGCTCTGCTCACCTTGGCACGTCGCACGCCTTCTATGACCCCCGAGAAGACATTGTACTGGCTGCATCGAAATTTATTGCCGGAATACCGTCGTTTCGTTCCAAGAAGCAGTATTCGAACGGTGGACGACCTTCTGGAACGAACCAAAGAGCTGGAGGATCTGCCACGGTACGAGGAACCCGCTACGAGACCCGTGGTAAGCCAGAGCCCCCCGAAACCGCTCTATAACCGGCCATCAGCAATACCAAGGACGACACCGGTGACAAATAGGAGTGCTGCCATCTGTTTTCGGTGTGGTGAGACAGGCCACTACCGAAATGCGTGCAGAAATGCACCGAAAATGTTTTGTTCGCTGTGTCACCGGCCTGGAGTGTTGACGAGAGACTGCAACTGCAATCGGCGGTCGGAAAACTAACCGCCAGCTGTCCGGTTGGGAGGCAAGAACAGTTGGCTGAACAATCCTCCTGCATAAACCCCGAAGAAGACCGCTATCTGGTGAAAATTCAACTGAATGGGAAATTTTACCACGCTCTGATTGATACCGGTTCCAGTTGGTCATTTTATGGAGATAAAGCACACCGAGAAAACCCCAATTGTGCTTCTCCGATTCCTGGAAGTCTGGTCCGCTTAGCAAATGGCGTGGAAACCCAAACTACAACCGCTTGGTCACAAGATGTCCAAATTGGGCCACATTTTTACCCCGCATCTCTGCATCTGATGAAAGGACTCACTGTAGAAATCCTCTTGGGCTTGGATTGGTTACGCCTTAACGAGGGTATAGTAAATGCCAAAACAGACACAGTCACTGTACGGGGGAGAACATTGATTGAAAATGGCCGTCCAATCGACTGGTGGAACGAAACGGCCGAAATACCCCCTGCAGTAACGAATTTGGCAGCCATAAGTGAATCCCGCTTGAATGACGAGCAACAAAGAAGATTGCAACGTTTGTTGGATCGAGAGCTGCCAAAATTCGCCGATATTGATGGCCCAACACCGCTAATTGAACACCAGATCCGCTTAAAATCGCCGCATCCGATTAAACAGCGATATAGACCGCAGAACCCCCGCATTCAGGAAATTGTTAATGAACAAGTCGACGAAATGCTGGAGAAAGGGGTCATCGAACGTTCAGAAAGCCCCTGGAGTTCACCCATCGTTGTCGTGCCGAAGAAGGACGGAAAATACCGCTTTTGTGTGGACTTCCGGAAGGTGAACGAAGTAAGCGAAAAAGATGCTTACCCGCTACCCCAAATTCACGGCATTTTAGACCGTCTCCGCGAAGCTAAGTTCATTAGCAGTATCGACTTGCAGAATGGATATTGGTTGGTACCATTGACGGAAGACAGTAAGCCAATCACCGCATTTACCATTCCCGGTCGAGGTCTGTTCCAGTTCCGTGTGATGCCATTTGGTCTACATTCGGCCCCCGCTACATTCCAACGTCTATTGGACCGCATAATTGGGCCTGAAATGGAACCGAAGGCGTTCGCCTATTTAGATGACATCATTGTCTTAGGCCGAACGTTTGATGAGCATCTACAAAATTTAACTGAAGTGTTCCGCCGTTTGAGAGCCGCTAATCTTGTCCTGAACGTCGAAAAATGCAAGTTCGGACAAAAATCTCTCAAATATTTGGGACATGTTGTGACAGAAGATGGTGTACGAACAGACCCTGATAAGGTGGCTTCAATTTTGGAGATTCCACCACCGCAGAATCTGAAGCAATTACGTCAGTTTCTTGGAATGGCGTCCTGGTATCGCCGCTTTGTACCCGATTTCTCACACATAGTGGCACCGCTTACCAAACTTCTCAGAAAAAGCTTTCGATGGCGCTGGGAAGTGGAACAGGACGAGGCGTTCGATGAACTGAAGAAGAGACTGACTGAGGCCCCCGTATTGGCGTGCCCCGATTTCGACCGCATGTTTAACCTGCAGACTGACGCTTCTGATTACGGACTCGGAGTCACTCTCACCCAAAATTTCGATGGAAACGAGAGAGTGATAGCGTACGCCAGTCGAACACTCAATCCGGCAGAGAAAAATTACTCTGTCACTGAAAAAGAGTGTCTCGCAATTGTATGGGGCATCGAGAAGATGAGACCGTATTTGGAAGGTTACCGTTTCCAGGTAACAACGGATCATCAATCTCTCCGCTGGCTGCATTCAATAAAAAGTCCTACTGGCCGCTTAGCCCGCTGGAGTATTTTTCTTCAACAGTACGACTTTGAAATCGTTTATCGAAAAGGTTCGCTCAATCGAGTGGCCGACGCTCTCTCCCGCCAACCATGTGCTCAACAACCAGACAGCCACACGAATCTCTGCATAATTGACGTGAAAAACACTGATTGTATCTGGTACAAAAGCAAAATCGCTGACGTCAAACGGGACCCCGCATCGTACCCCGATTACACTCTCAAAGAAGGCAAGCTTTACCGTCATTTTTGGGACTCTAAAGACTTGCGAGAGGAAGAAATGGTCGAACCATGGAAATTGTGTGTCCCGAAGCCGCTTAGAGAGCGTGTTCTCCGCGAAAATCATGATGAACCAACCGCTGGACACATGGGAATTGCGAAAACCATCTCCCGGATCGCCAGAAATTATTATTGGCCGGGAATGTTTCGTGATGTGTCCAAATACGTTCGTCAGTGCGAAACTTGCCAGCGATACAAGGCCTCCGCTCAACAAACTGCCGGAAAAATGCAGCCGTCGACAGTTAACAGGCCCTGGCAAACTGTAAGTACCGATTTAGTGGGTCCGCTACCGCGATCGAAGAAAGGAAACACCTTTTTATTGGTATTTCACGATCGCTTTACTAAATGGGTACACGCACGTCCGCTACGAAACGCCACCGCTCGACTCGTCGCCCAGGGGTTGTATGAAGATATTATCTCGAAATTTGGTTGCCCAGATACTGTCATTTCCGACAATGGCACCCAATTTGACAGCCGCATATTCAACAATCTCCTGAAAGACATGGGAATTCACCACCGCTTTACACCGCCTTACACACCGCAGGCCAATCCGGTAGAACGTACCAATCGAACTCTGAAGACGATGATTGCACAATATTGTGAAGCGAATCACAAGGATTGGGACTTGCATGTCCCCGATTTCCTCTTCGCTATCAACACTGCAGTCCACGAGTCTACTGGATACACACCCGCATTTCTCAATTTTGGCCGTGAATTGGAAGTGCCCGCCGCTTTATATCGAGAAGGGAACACAACGACAGCTTCCGCAGATGACACAGGGTCCGAAAGAGACGTGTCGACGGAAGATGTGCGTCATAGAGTGTTCCAGATGGACCGGCTGGCCGAAGTGTTCCAATTGGTGCGAACAAATCTCGACAGGGCCTTCACAAATCAAAGTAAGGCGTATAATCTCCGCAGACGGGACTGGAGACCGCATTTAGGTGACAAAGTGTTCAGAAAAGAGCACCACCTATCTTCAGCTGCCCAAGGATTCGCCGCTAAATTGGCACCGAAGTATTCGGGGCCATATGAAGTGACAAAAGTCCACTCGCCAGTTGTTTTTGATCTGTTGGGAGCAAATGGACACCGCTTACGTCGCATTCATGTCAAGGATCTAAAAGCCGCTTCTTCCCCATGATTTGGAGGTCGTAACCCGCATAATTCCGCATAAATGTGATTGATTTTGGGGATGTTAGTCTGTTTATGTTTGTTGTTGTTTTAGTTCACTGCTACAGGATGGGAGATGGAGACTGGAATGGTTCAACGACGATGTTCGCGTGGCCGGTGATTGCGGCAGCTTCGACAGTGCCGGTACCAGGAGTTCACGCGTTCCATGTTCTCTTCGTTGGCCCTATGGACTCCCAACAAAGTGGCTGTCAGAGTGAACTAAACGTTGCTGCAACCCAAGTCAACACATTCTGCATAAATATCGCACTGGACTCGTCAAATACTGCGTTAATATACCGACTATATTGTGTTTTGTTTTAGATAACTGTCGCAGTGAGCCAAGTGGCGATTAAACTCGTGATTCTGTGTTTTCTGTGCCCACCCGGACTGAGCCATAGAGCCAGTGATGTGTGATTCTGTGCCCCAAGACTGAGCTTTTAGGCCAGTGTGAAGTGTTAGATTTAAGTATTGTAAATAACTTTGTTGTGAAACCGCATTTAATCATGTTCATTTCTAAAATTCCGCATGCAACTGCATTTGCTATTAATATTATTTCTGTTTATTCCGTATTTGAAATTATATTAGGCTGTACTGTTTTGAATCAACCACTGTAAATAGTTCTTGAAAATTTACGTTTTGTGGAAATTTATTCAGTATGTATATATTTGTCTATTTTCAGTTCCACAATCCGCATTATCAGTAATTTTCACTTTCTAGTTTCTGACATTAAGTTTTTAAATGCAGTTGTATGTTCCCCGCTTATTAATATTTTGGTACTGTTCTCATTTAATTGCAATGACTGATTTATTAATTTATTTACAATGTTTTCTTGATGAGGATTTTTTTTTTGTTTATTAACATTGCTGAATAGGTCGTTGACCTTACTCTGTTTGATTACTTTACAAACAACTGTTTATTGGTTTTGAGTTAAGATAATTTTTCTTTTTTCTTTTTTTTTTGTTTGAATGATTGTTTATTTATTTTACTGATTTATTTACTTTTAATGATTTTTCTTATTTTTACACTGTTATGTTGATGTTAATTTCTAATAGTTTTAAGGTACGTTGTTCCGCTGAGTTACACTCAGTCTCTGATTTGATCCGCATCCGCATACAGTTGCATTTCCTTCTCGGGTACTGAATTGTAAAAAAAAAAACTAATAGTTTTTTTTTTTATCCGAAGAAAGGGGGGGATGTAACGAACCTGCATTTTGGCCACCGGAAAATGCATTCGTTAATATGAATTTATTACGAATTGCTCCTTCTGATTAATTACCTGATTATTTCCCGCTTTATAACATTTAATCTTCTGCATTATTTTAAGGTTAAGTGTTTGTTTTGATTCTGAATAATTATTAATTGGTTGACAATAGTCAACCACCCGTGCCGCATTTAAAAATCGATAATCGATTAAGAGTACTTCCGCAACCAGATATCACGATTGGAATTTGGTGATAAAAAGTACTAACATGTGCATTTTTCACAAAAGTGCAGTTTACTGATTTGTTCTGTTGTTTTGTGACTTAACTGCAACTGCATTGTGATTACTATGTGTCCGCATTTATCAGAGTAAGTCACATTTATCTGATTTAATCGTAATTTCTGCATATTGAACATTGGAATGTGGTCAACCACGCCGCTTCCAAGTTCACCCCTGATTTTCTGAATATTACTGCACTTTACCCCCGCATCCGCATATATTTTCTGATGTGTGTTTCTGAGTCCTGATCCATTCGTATGAATCAACCCCGTAGACGAAGGGGTGAGTTATGTCGTCAACCGCATTTTATTTTATGTGAATCTGTCAATTTATTTTCTTTTCCAATTCTGAATTATGTTATTTTCTTTTCTTTTATCCTGAATAATTAGCCAAGGCTAATTATTCCTATTACATGAATTACCCCCCGCTCTTTTGGTACTTCTAGTACCCCACCGCTGAATTCTATAGTTTTTTGGGGTGTTTTTGACGTCATTATCTCTTCCGCGCGTACTCAGAATCCCTTCTCTGATTTCCGCATATAAAATCGGCTGCAAAGTGCCTAAAAATTCATTATATTCTGACTGATAATTTTCCAGAGACAAAATCTGTGTCTCTCTGAAATCTGTTTCTGTCTGTCTGGCGTTCTGCGCATCTGTTCTGAAAATTATTAGTTCTGGTGATATTTAATTCTGAAGTGCACTTGTGTAGTATTTTTTTTTTTGGGAGTTATTATTTAGTTTATTTCGAGTTATCACTCTTTGGTTTATTTCTTTCTGCTGTGCTACAATTTATTCAAGCGAGTGCTGTGAAATTGTGGTGACTCCGCTTATTTCCGCATTGTGTATTACTGCATTTTTATTCTACACCCGCATACTGTATCTGCATAATTGTTTAATAACGTACCTCCGCATATTTATTATTTTCTTTGTAAGTTGTTTCGAGTTGATTTTATTTTTTTTTTATTTCATAACGAGTGTTTGTTTATTTTCTTTATTTTTGGTTTCAATAAATTTGATTTTTCGGTGCCCCTCCGGACTGATTAAGTCGAATACCACTGGTGAATGGACTTTGGTGACTTTATATGGCCCCGAATATTTCGGTGCCAATTTAGCAGCGAAGCCCTGAGCTGCTGAGGAGAGGTGGTGTTCTTTTCTGAGGACGTTTTCGCCTATCTGAGGTCTCCAATCTCGCCTTCGGAGATTATAGGCACGACTTTGGTTGGTAAATGCCCTGTCGAGGTTCGTCCGTACCAATTTGAACACTTCTTGGAGCCTTCCCAGTTGAAAAACACGGTGTTGCGTCTCGGCCGACGTGATTTCGTTGACAGCAACGTCCGCTGTGGGTGGTATTCCTGTGTTTTCTCGATACAGAGCTGCTGGCACTTCCAATTCCCGTCCAAAGTTTAGAAAAGAGGGTGTATATCTCGTAGACTCGTGAACAGCTGTATTGATGGCAAAGAGGAAATCGGGGATATGCAAATCCCAATCCTTATGATTTGCTTCGCAATACTGAGCTATCATTGTCTTGATTGTGCGATTTGTTCGTTCCACTGGATTCGCTTGGGGGGTATACGGCGGGGTGAATCGATGCTCGATTCCCAAGTCTTTGAGGAGATTGTTGAAGATCCTACTGTCGAATTGTGTACCATTGTCCGAAATGACAGTGTCTGGGCATCCAAAACGAGTAATTATGTCTTCATACAACCCTTGGGCGACGAGACGAGCAGTGGCGTTCCTGAGGGGCCTTGCATTTAGTGAACCGATCGTGGAAAACGAGGAGATAAACATTTCCTTTCTTCGATCGAGGTAGTGGTCCAACTAAATCTGTACTAACTGTTTGCCACGGCTTGTGTACAGTAGAGGGCTGCATTTTTCCGGCTGTTTGTTGTGAAGAGGCCTTGTAACGTTGTAATTCTGGAGATAGTTTTGGCCACTCCCATGTGAGCATCTGTTGGTTCGTCGTGATTTTCCTGCAGAACTCGCTCTCTCAGAGGTTTTGGTACACATAATTTCCATGGTTGGACCATACCGTCTTCCCGGAGGTCCTTGGAATCCCAAAAATGTCTGTACAATTTGCCGTCTTTGATGATGTAATCCGGAAATGAAGAGGGGTCCCGTTTTACGTCGGCCATTTTGCTGTTATACCATGTACAGTCAGCGGCTTTCACTTCCATAGCACACAATTCTCCGCGATTTGAATTATTTTGTGTGCACGGCTGTCGAGAGAGGGCGTCTGCTACTCGATTGAGGGCTCCTTTTCGGTAGACTATTTCAAAATCGTACTGTTGGAGGAATATACTCCAACGAGCCAGTCTTCCAGTGGGGCTTTTGATCGATTGGAGCCATCTGAGAGATTGATGGTCCGTCGTCACTTGAAAATGGTACCCTTCGAGGTATGGACGCATCTTTTCGATTCCCCAGACGATTGCGAGGCATTCCTTTTCTGTAACCGAGTAGTTCTTTTCTGCAGGGGAGAGGGTACGGCTGGCATACGCGATAACTCGTTCGTTTCCATCGAAATTTTGTGTCAACGTGACACCAAGTCCGTAATCAGAGGCATCCGTCTGTAAATTGAACATGAGGTCAAAATCTGGACATGCGAGGATTGGTGCTTCTGTCATACGTTTCTTCAATTCACTCTCAAAGAGGAAGCACAACATTGGAAAAATCTGGCACGAATCGTCGATACCACGAAGTCATTCCGAGGAATTGTCGCAATTGCTTCAAGTTCTGGGGAGGAGCAATTTCCAAAATGGAAGCCACCTTGTCTGGATCCGTCATCACGCCGTTTTCCGTCACGACGTGGCCCAAATATTTGAGTGATTTCTGTCCAACCTTGCATTTGTCGACATTGAGGATTAAATTCGCTGCTCTCAAGCGATGGAAGACTTCTTTTAGGTTGTCGAGGTGCTCTTCGAACGTTCTGCCTAAAACAATTATGTCGTCGAGGTAGGCAAACGCTTTCGGCTCCATATCTGGTCCAATTATTCGATCCAAGAGGCGTTGAAAGGTAGCCGGTGCTGAATGAAGTCCGAAGGGCATGACTTTGAATTGAAAGAGGCCTCGTCCAGGAATTGTAAAGGCTGTTATGGGCTTACTTTCTTCCGTTAGAGGAACCAGCCAATATCCGTTCTGGAGATCGATGCTGCTAATAAATTTAGCTTCTCTGAGGCGATCCAATATGGCGTGAATTTGTGGCAGAGGATATGCGTCTTTTTCCGTCACTTCATTGACTTTGCGAAAGTCCACACAAAAGCGGTACCGACCATCTTTTTTCGGTACCACCACAATCGGCGAACTCCATGGACTTGCCGAACGCTCAATCACGCCTTTTTCCAACATCTCGTCCACTTGTTCGTTCACAATCGCTTGAATTCGAGGATTTTGGGGCCGATATCGTTGCTTAATTGGAACAGAGGTCTTCAAATGGATTTGATGTTCTATTAGAGGGGTTGGACCGTGAATTCTGTCGAATTTTGGGAGCTCACAATCGAGGAGGTGTTGTAAACGTCGTTGTTGACCCTCCGTGAGAGACGACTCGCTGACCATCGCTACGTTTGTCGTGGTTTGAGGGGCAATTTCCACTTCTGTGGGGAAAACGACTTGTTTCCGTTCGATAAAATTACTTTGCCCATCACAAAAATGGTGTCGGACGACACGTCTACCAATGCTTTGTGTTCACGAAGCCAGTCGAGGCCGAGGAGGACGTCCTCTGCGAGTCCTTCCAAATATCGAAGAGAGGCTGTGTAAAAATGAGATCCAATCTGTACATCTTGTCGTACAGCAGGCGAAATTGTCGTCATGACGCCATTTGCCAATCGTACCATCACATCTGGATCCAATGTACGTAATTTGGGATTTTCGAGGACGACTTCATCACCAATATATGAAAAACTGGAGCCACTATCGATGAGAGCGTGGTACTTCAACCCGTTGACTTGTACGACGACTAAATAACGATCTTCGAGAGGAAATCTATCGGAGGGCGTGTTGGCCAACTGTTCGTGCCTCCCAACTGGACAGCTGGCTGTTAGTTTTCCGGCCGTCTGTTGCAATTGCAGTCACGTGTGAGGATGCCTGGACGACGGCAACGTGTGCAAAATGTTCGAGGACCGCTTGTACATTCACTGCGGTAATGGCCTTTTTCTCCACAGTTGTAGCACGTCGCTGAAGACCGTTGAGGCGAATTTGAATTCTGTACTCGAGGTGTTGGACGTTGAGGTGGGTGTTGTTGCATCATTTTTGGACTTGGTGGGCGAAAAACCGCCGTAACTTCAGGGGAAGGCAATTCTTCAAGTTCCTTCACCCTTTCGAGCAACTCTTCGACCGTACGAAAACTGCTACGTGCAATAAATCGTCTGTGTTCTGGCAAGAGGTTCCGATGCAACCAATAGAGGGTCCTTTCTGACGTCGTAGAGGGAATTCGGCGCATAAGAGTGAGCATAGAGGTGATAAAATCACTTCCCGACTCATGACGGCCTTGTTGACGTCGGCTCACTTCTTCTTCCATCCGAATTTGGTAGTCCATGGGCAAGAAAAATCGTTTGAACGCGTTCTCAAAATCTAACCATGTAGACCACGACTGCCTGTTGTTACGGAACCAGAGGAATGCGTTATCTCGCAACAAAATGGACATTCCCGGCAACAATTCATCTGCCGAGATTTGATAAAAGTCCCGTAGCTCTTGCAGTTCCTCCAGGAACGCTATTGGGTCGCCGTGGCCATCAAACGACACTTTCCAGTCGTTTAGCCGCCTCAATGCTGGATTTGGACCCATTGGAACACGTGTTTCTGGAGGGGGGTAATTGTACATCATGTACGAGGACATTCCAGGCACATTTAACCCTGGTGCTGGCCTTCGTGGCAGTCCTGTGTACAGCTGGGTGGTCGAGGGGCGAGAAAAAGAGGGGATCGTCGATGGATAGTCAAAAGAGGGTGCCGTTAACGTCGTTTGTCCAAAAGAGGGGGGTTTTCCCATAAATGGTCCAAAAGAGGTTGTTGGCCCCGGTGGAAACTGGAATTCTTCCCATTCAGTGGCCGGTGTATGGGCTTCTTTTCTCAAAGCCCGCAATCTTTTCCGTAATTCGGCCACCGTGCCACTTGTAGAGGCTCCAAATTGTTCTAATTCGAATATAAGGGTCTCTTTTGACATCTCGCTCACCCTTATTTGCCCACAAGCCCCGCTGAGCGTCGTTTGTGTCGTTATGTGGGCATTCGTCGTATTTGGAATTTGACCTTGAGGCATTTCCGTCGGCTTTTCCTCTGATGTTGTAGGAATGTCGTCTCCACCAGCCATTTTGTTGGAATTCGAGGTCGATTGAATCTAGAGGAATTTGGAAGCAGAGAAAAAAAAAATTTTCTGCTCGAGGTCGCCCAAAAGTGTGAGGAATTTCGCGAAAATGCTTGGAAAATGCGATTTAAAGAGGTCCCTGCTCGGGCGCCAAATTTGTGGCGTGTTTTCCTCGTCAGGGGAGGATTTTCTCGAGCGCCAGGCGTTTTTAGGCCCGAAACACCAACCTGTACCGCGAGCGTCTCTCAGTGGAGAGAGTTTTAGACCAGGGGTCGAAATTAAAGAGGAATCGCACTTAATCAATTTATTTATTAAATAAAAGATATTTAAATTTACTATTTCGCGCTTTTTATAACTTAAAACAATGAACAAAATCATACAAAGAATTATCCAAATTGAAAGAGGCAAAAGTAAAATACACACGAGGAACACAATATCAAAAAAATAGTTACCACCGTTCGAAAACTAGTTAACACTTTAACAAAATTTATTATAAACGAAATTAAATCAAATCAAATCAATATCAAAATCAAAGTAAAGAACTAAAGAACTGGACCAATGAAATTCCAAGTGAATTTTGGTCTTCGAAAAACAATAATCGGAAATAGTTATTTTTACAATATTAAAATCTCTCTCAAAAAGGCTTGTGCAAGAGTTTATATATGGGGAAAAGTTAAGAGGGATTTTGAGTAAGCGCAGAGAGGAAAAATTCCGCGAAAACCCAAAATCTGAGAGGTGGGGGTACTATTAGTACGAGGAGAGAGGGGCAATTACTGTACTTAGTGTAATTAGAGGGAAATTAATTACACTAAGATTGGATGCAATGAGTTGACAAATAAAATCCCGAAAGAGGCAAATAAAAATACATAAATTGGGCATTTTATATAGAAAACAATTAAATGAGAATATGTGCTCTGGAGGGGCTCGATTGAGATAATGAGTGTAATGAGAGGATGCTAATTACACTCAGAATAAATGACAAGAAAAGAAAAGAAAAGCAAATTGAACTCGAAATTAAAATGTAAACTAAAATAAAATTATGTCCGAAAAATGCACGTATATTTCATCTGATTCAGAGGAATTATATATTGGACAATTGAATCAGATGTAAACGTATTAAACCGTGTGTAAGTTCAATCAAATAATTAAAGTACATAGGGAAAATAAAGACAAAATGGGTAAGTAAATATAAGAATTGGAAGCGGCGTGGCCAACCACATTCCAATACAAAATACATATGAAATAATTACAATTAAATGAAATTTGGACTCACCGTTTACGTAGAGGAAATATAATAGAACAGTGATGAATAAATCTCGTCAAAAAATGGTACTTGAACACTTGATAATTGAAAACACAATCGCAATTGTACAGAGCACGTTGTACTTACAAAAGGGTTTTTTTGTACTAAGGAATTTCACACCGTACTCCTGGTTGCGGGAGTACTTTTTGCGAAAATCCTTTGACGCTGAGGTGGTTGTCTATGGTCAATTTGTATAATTAGTTAAAATAAATGTTTGTTTACAAATGTAAACAAACAACCTAACCTCAAACGTCAGAGGGATAATATAAATTGTGTGAATAATTAAGAGGCGCAAAAATAGGTTCGTTACACCATTATGATGTGTGCCATAATTGTCAAGCAAAATATTCCACATCAATGATAAAATAAAATACATACGATCGTACGTTGGAAACTCAAAAATATCAATGAAATAATTAACTAATAAAATAGTAAAAATAGTACTCGCCAAATAATCAATAAATTGGATCAATATATTAAAGTTTAAATCAATATGTAAACACTATACACTGTTAATATGAGAGCACAAAGTAACAACTAGGCTCCCTTTCCCCTTATCCCTATATTCTAGAAAGTTGAACTGCGCACACTTAGGCACATAGGCCATATATAGAAAATGTTATAGCGTTTTCGACTTATTAACACTCGTTATGCACTGACAACCCAGTGCATTTCCGATGCACTTTAAAAATGTATACATGCGCGAAGTTATTGCAACTTTAAATCGAACACAATTTTCGTGCAAAGTTTAAAATTGTTTATAGTATGTACACTATAAGTATAGATTTGAGATACATGTCACCCAGTTTTTTTAATGTGAACTTTGAAGAGATTTTGTTGGATCTTATGGATTTATGTATAACAATAAATTTTTGAATTCAGTTCTACAATTTTCGTTTGTGATAAAAATAATTGTAGTATATTCTAAATGTCGTCTTATAACGTAAGTAGTAATAACATTAAAATTAATTTCATAATACACATTAAAAAAATTCATTTAGAGTTCAAGTTAAGAAAACAACTCCATCTAGGAGCACATCTAGAAAAAATAATAAAACATCGCAAAAAACTGAATGGGACGATCCTTCGACAAAACTTCTACTTGACAAATACGACTTGCACCTGAAAGAAGTCGGCCCTATGAAGAAGTTCAAAACAAAGAAAATAAATGGGAACAATTTGTTACAGACATAAAAAATATATTAAAATAAAATTTTACACCTGTACAAGTCGAAAATCGTTATAAAACCAATTGAAACGGAAGAAGGAAGCTGTAGATCATATTACCAAAACGGGCGCAGATAGAAGACAAATTCCTTTTGAGGAAGTAATAAATAGAATATCTGCCCAAGATGATAGTATTGAAACAGAGGTGTCAAGATCAGCAAATCAAGTACCATACCCAAAAAAGAGAAAAAAGGTGGATTCTATTGAACTTGCGGACGAATTGAAAGGTAATGAATCCGAAAGAATGTTAAAAAGGTTCAAAAGATACAGTTACATGATGTGTTGTTGGAAATTAATAGAAAAAAAGAAGAGAACAGAGAAAGAAGGCACCAAGAAAAAATGGATTTAATTAAAAAATATCTTGAAAAACATAATTAGAAATCAATTTGTTTTGTTTTTTTTTTCTAATTTATCAATTCAATTATTGAAAATTAAATAGTTACTTTGTATTAAATAAATGGAAGAATAAAAATGTTTAATAAAAAAAAAATAGCAAAATTCATTTTTAAGTTTTTAATTTCATTCTAATAGACTCTCTTTTCAGTTCTCCCAATTTTCTTAATTGTTCTTCATTTTCGATGGTTAGATTATTGTCTATGTCTTCTAAATTGTGTAATTGTATTTTGGTTTCGTCATAACTAATTATTCACAAATTATGCAAAACGCAACAACTGATCACAAATTTCAAAATACGGTCAATTTTATGCATATCAATCCTTATTAGTTGTCTAAAACGCCCCTTTAGTAAACCAAAAGCATTCTCAATTTTTACTCTAGTAGCGGAGAATCTTTTGTTAAAATTAGTTTGGCTTTCATCTAAAGATCCATAATCCCTGTAAGGCATCATTAGCCATTCCCTTATGGAATACGCACTGTCCCCTAAAATGTGATACTTCACATTACGAATATTAGGCAGTTCTTTACTGATATCAGACAGTTTGAGGACTCGAGAATCATGAATTATCCCAGGTATTCCGGTGAATACATCATGAAAACATTTACGATAATCACAAATAGTACTTTTTACTCCATGTTATGCGCATGCGTCACGTAATTTTTTAATCACGAGTTTTTCAATTTTTTTTTAGTCACGAGTTTTTCAATTTTGAGCAATTCCGATGGTGATATAATTGATTTTTATGGAACACTTTGAACACAAAAAGCACACGATACACGATAAGCACAAAAACTTGACAGAACAGAAACGAGAAACTGTACGAAAAACGAGCCAACCCGAATATTTACGAACAATAATGAAAAATACTATTGCTTGTAACGTGATTGCTGGTATATCATAACGATTTACATATCATGCACTTCATTTCAGGTTCGTCATTCAATAAATATGCTAAATCTTAACTAATGAATTATATACTCTTTGGTTGCAGGAAAACCGGCAGATTTGTTGGTTGTTAACAACCCCGATTAGATCCCTTCTGTAAAAATGGGTAACAGTAGTACCAAATTGTGCCAGTCAGAACACTCACAAAAGGAAAAACTTGAAAGGTTTCAGAGATGGAGGGAAAGAAAACAGCAGCGGGTCTAGTATAACTAACGTGACATAATTTAACATATTAATCAGTTTTAGGGATTAAAAAGGGACGAAATTACTACGTGCATCATAAAATCTATATCAATCGGTCTTATTTAGATTTCAGAGGAACACGATAAGCAGCCTGAAGTTCGTGAACACTTTAAAGAAAACGTGGATGGTAAATTGGTGCAGGAAGTTCAGGAAGATGAGATTGCTGTTGAAACATGGAATACGAAATCTTCTCAAACTAATATTGATATGGAAGGACTAAGTAACATGTTTTTGAAACTTTGCACAATCGAAAAAATTCAAAAGCAGCTGTCAACATCCTGCATTAGCTTCACGAATCTGGAAGGAAATGATGCGAAAACCAAATTTTACACAGGATTACATTCTTTTACGGTTTTTCAAAGAATTTGTTCTAATCCTACGCCCGTTTATTAAGCAGCATGGAAATGCAACTCTTCCTGTTGAGGATCAAGTCGTGTTAACGTTGATCAAATTATGATTAAACAATTCCTATAAAGATTTGGCTTACCATTTCAATATAGGAAATTTTTCGGCTTCAAGATATTTTAATAACACAATTCGTGTTATGTATTTGAGGTTTAGGAATTTGACTACTTGGCCATCTAGGGAAGTGCTGCATTAAACTATGCCCTCATGTTTTAAAGAGTCGTTTGAAGACGAAAAAACAGTCATAATCGACTGCTATGAAATTTTTACCGAAACTCGGTCTAGTTTGCTAGCAGAAGCACAATCGTAGTGCATCGTGATGCGGATCGAGGATTTTTAATAAAAGAATTTGTAGAAATTTTTTATGAAGTGATCCAATTTTGGACGAAATGGTTTTTGTGTGCTGAGCAATTTACAATATGTGCCCTCCTATAGTGCCAGTGTAACGATAATACGTACGTGATTTCGCGAGTGTAACTAAAATTAGACAAAAAATAAAACAACTTCAATTATAATCTCATGCTTTTTATTTTATTATGAATTTAAACATTTATCACAAATTAAATAGTCAGGAATAGCAGTAAATAGCAGAGAATCTAAATGATACCACTGAATTGTACAAGAATCATTCTGACACTCAATCATTGGCCGACCATCATTGATTTTATTACATTTACACCATGTTTGTTGTGTTGATTTATCCTCGGTATAAAATTTGCTTAACAATTCCGGAAGATTAAAATTTTTGTAGAAATTTTGAGCTTTGTTAAAATGATGCCACCAAAAATCTTTATTAAATGGAACGTGTTAAATAAACGGTGGTTCATTAGGTGACCAAACAACAAAATCACAGTATCACGTTTGCGTTAATGCCATTTGCATTTGAATTTGATAAAAGTGGGCATGAGTTTCATTAATGCGTAAACCATCATCACAGATTGATAAACATGTATTCCAAAAGTTTTTCAAAGCTTGGTTTTGAATAAACTCACTTTGAAGTATAATAACTTAATTATTACCCAGCAACATGGCTTCATAATGGGACGATCATGTAATTCTTATAAATAAGTTAGCCGGTATTGGCATATGTAATCCTCTCCTGAGCTGGTTAAATAGTTATATTTCTGGTCGTAGACAAATAGTGAAAATAAAATCATTTCTTTCAAGGGAATACAAAGTTACGTCTGGGGTCCCCAAGGGTCTCATATAGGTCCTTGGTTATTCTTAATATTTATTAATGATCTTGTTTTTGAGGCACCTTCAATAAGTTTTTTACTGTTTGCAGACGACCTCAAATTGATTGTTAAAATAAGGTCTAAAGCCGATTGTTTGATCCTTCAAAATGCGCTTGATATACTTCACTCTTGGTGTGCTTCAAACAAAATGAGACTAAATATTGCGAAGTGTAAAATTATGAGATTTTTTCGTACTGCCGGTTTTGTGAATTTTTCTTACTCTTTAATTGATGAACCTCTTGTTTCTTCACTAACAATTAGAGATTTAGGCATAATTTTTGATGTAAATCTATCTTCTATACCTCACATAGCAATGTCATTAAAAAATCGTATCAAATGTTAGGGCTAATAAAACGAATAACCTCTAATTTTCGTAGCATTACATGTCTGAAGACGTTATTTTTTTCATTTGTTCGTTCCAAATTAGAGTTCTGTTCAATTGTTTGGTGTCCATATTATTCGGTTCATATCAATAACATCGAGAGGGTTCAAAATAAATTTTTGAAATATATTTCTATAAAAACCTTTACTCCACGGGTTCGTGAACAACATCGAAACTATGAGTACCTTAGAGACTACTTTGATATTGTTTCGCTTAAAAAGAGGCGTTTATACTTTGACCTGAAATTTTTTTATAAGTGCTTAAATGGTGTGATAAAAAGTGGTGATTTAATTAACAAATTCACAATAAATTTCCATAGCGCTTTAAGGGATACTAGACAACAAATTATTTTTTATATTTCACTTACTAGAACAAATTTCACTCAATACTCATCAACCAATAGAATTATGATAAATACCAACAAATATTGTACTATAAATGATTTTACTTTACAATTTTCTAAATTTTGTAGTATACTTACTTCATTGAATAGTTTTTAAATAATAGTAGAGAAGATTCTTTTTTCATAATAAGTTTAAATAATTATAAACATTTCTACACATAAAAAATTGTTTTTTTCTTATGATTAATACATTATGATTATGTATATTTTTAATGTATATTTACTTATTTATACAATGTAAATTTATAAAATGGCTTACACCGTTAATAAAGAAATATTATTATTATTATTATTATTAACATGACGTTTTCTTTCTTCCAAATTGCGCAATGGACATACGTTTTAATAAAAAAGGGTATTTTACCTCCACGCATCCCCTACCACATCAAGCACATTCCACTAAAGAGTCAGGAAATGCAGAAAATTCCGGGAAGTCAGGATTTAATATTAATCCCGTCCTAAAACATTGCAGGTTTTCATGCTCTAACTCAATACTACGCGAATCAACTGTTGATGGCCTCTGTTTCATGATCTTTTCCCCATTTAATTGTAGGTACTTTTAAATTTAACTTTATCGGATAGCAAATCGTTTTTATCAGAGACAATGAGGGTGTCAACACATTCGTACCACATACTAAATTAAATATCGATGCTGTTATTCTGCCTATTCTATAATAAAACCACTCCTGCGAATCACTTTGAGCCCTTGTAAATTGCTCGATTTGCAAACATTCTTCTTGGGTGATGGTGATTGAAAGACCCTCAATTAGCAGGAATAATTGACTGTGTTCTGAACCTTGTAACACCTCACGAAACAGTGTATCAAATGTGTTTTCGAGTTTAACATTCGAAGTAACACTTGAAATTTGCATTTGAGCTTCCCACGGTTCAATTACACGCGTGATTACAGGGTACCTTCAGTAACTTTAATATTATTTAAAAATTGTTCAAGCTCGTCACCCGCTAAAGGTGGTATATCGTGAATATTTGAATCTGGTCTATTCCTCCCAAAATTAATATCTTTTATAGATTAATAATCGATTTTTTTGAAACAGGCATTTTTCATGCAGCTGGAACATCAGTACAGGACCGTGTTGATGTTTGCTCCAATATATGTTCTAGGGCGAATAAAACTGCACCCACATGACTGCCGAATTTCCTGCCATACATGTGCAATGAGCAGTTTCAATACTCCCATTGTTGTTTACTAGTACCCACGGTTTCAATGGAAGTTCGTTCATTCGTTGAGAGTGTCCCACCTGAAAATAAAAAGTTTATAAGATACTGAACAAAATAGAACCACACCACTAATTAGTTACATTAGCTCGAATCAAAAAACTCTCATTTAGTTTTAATGAAGCACCTTTGGAAACGAATCCAGCCTCGTAATATTTGTACACTTCCAAATTTGTACGCCTTCATTTGTTGATGAGTATAATAACTTTTTGGCCAAAGGTGGTGAGAGCCTCTTTGTTAAAAAGTGATGTTGGGGGCCGCCGATTTTGTTTAAATTTTGCAGTAAGATAAGTCATTATGAGATAAGTAAGTGTACCAAACGTGGTTTTTTAATCTTCTTTCTGTATGGAGATATTTTGAAAATTCGATTTTTTTTTCAAAACTTTGAAGGCTTCTAACTCTTGTATTATGCGTTTCTCCGAGCATAAGTGCATATGTGTTTCCAGTGGGAGATGCCGCAACCGGTCAATAGATGGGGCCGCTGCACTTTTTCTAAATAAATTAATAACTTTTAAAACTTCAACATTGTACCAAAGATAACACTTTCTTCCACCAACATTCTAATAAGTACGAAGGATTAACACCTTCACCAACTGAATTATTCTAATAATTACGAAGGATTGACACCTTCTCCAACACCTTATCTATTCAACAATCAAAGTACAGCACAACTCCTACTAACAAATGCTTTCGCTTGTACGGAGTTAACTTTCTTTTACCTTTGATTAACATTTTCCATTTTCAATAATCAAACAAGTACGAAAATATACAATTTTCTGTCAACCTTGTCATCTTATTCGAACAAGTACGAGAATCTCCCTTTCACCTTGTCGAATTTTTTTTAATAAAACAAAGAAATGTACTCTTACAAAAGAAAAAAAAGTATTGTGCTGAAATGAAAATAAATTAATACTCTCTTCACTGAAAGGGTCTACACCAAGCGCCAATACTTGAATTTTTGGTTTCATTTTAGTATAAGTTTATTTGTACCAAGTGATCAAATTAACGACCATTTTAAAATATCATCAATATTATCGGACCAAATTGGTCAATGTCGGGGGGTGACGATAAGCAGGTATAAGAGGGCATGTTCGGGAGGTGTAAGGGACAGTTGTTTAGGACGTAAAACAATGCTTGGTGTATATTCGCTGCAAATAATTACTGCTATTGCGAAACAGGGCTGGGATCACGATTAGACGACAGACGATTTATCGAACAGACGACACTATAAACGATATCGAGTAGACGAAACGTGTAATAGTGATCATGAGGCAACATCGTCGTATAAGTTCGGAAATGTGTTATTATGTATGCAAAAGGTGGACATAATTCATAAAAATTAGGTTATGTTTATGTTGTTATTTACTTTATTTAGAGTCTTCAAGTAGTAAAAATGTTTGCTATATTAGGGGTTGCTCGACAAAATCAAAATCGCACTGATAAGGCATAGAAGGCAAATGCGACGACAAAACGATCCATTTATAGATTTTTCGGATGAACGATATATTGCACAAGATCTTTTTCATTTACTATTTCTAATTCATTTTATGATCAAAAAAGTATTAATGATTATTATATTTAGATTTGTCGAAGTATTTAGGTTGAGCAAAGATTTAACAAACTATTTCATAAATTTGGTCGCTCCCTATATACCCGAAACCAACAGAAGTTACGGAGTTACTGTGGCTTAACAAATTTTAATATTTCTTCTATTTTATGCCACGGGATACCACATAGATAATATAACATAAGGTCCTACCAAAGAGGCATAAAAGCTGGCATACCAAGATCACGGTAAGCACAGAATACAAGACAATACGTACAAAATCGTAACACGTTTTACGTACGTAAGAAAAGGAAAAATGGCGACTTTATTTCGTCCAAAAAGAGACAGAACGTTCGTGTCGAAGTCAGACGGCAGCAACGAATCTGCCGTCTGGCTTCGACACGATTGTATCGTTTGTATACGACACTTTCGAGATTCGTGATCGGCAACTTCGAGAGAAGTCGATAAAATTATATCGTGTCGAGCGCTCGTGATCCGGGCCCTGGTCTGTAGTCTTCTGCCTGTTTCTCTGACATATGTTGCTTCGCAGTCTTTGCAGTGGATCTTGTATACTCCGTTTTGGTCCATTATGTCAGTTTTTTCTTTGTAATTTTTCAGGATATTGAAGATGTTTTGGTTTTGTGTATTGGTTGTATGTTGTATTTTTTCATTTTTTTCGTTATTTTCTCTTTTATTTTTCCGAAATATGTAAATTTTCTGAATGTTACAGTTTTTAGTTTTTCTTTTCTTCTGTGTTTGGGTATCCCGATGATTGTTTTATAAGTTTTTCTTCTGTTTTTCTAATGCTTTTGTTTATTGTTTTGTTGGGAAATTTGTGGTTTGGTGCGATGTTTTTGATTTTCGTAATTTCTTTTCTTCTATTTTCTATTGTACTCGTAAGTGGTATGTTGTACGCTCTATGGACCATGCTATGTAGTGCTGCGAGTTTATTTTGCGCTGAGTGGTGTGAGTCGTACGGGATTATGCAGTTTTTGTTTGTTGGTTTTCTGTATATGTCGAAGTCGATTTTGTTGTCGTTTTTGGTTAGCGTTAGGTCGAGGAAGTTGATTTTATTGTTTAGTTCTGTTTACAATGTAAATTTTATTTTTGGATCTATATAGTTTATTGTATTGTGGAATTTGTCAAGTTCTGTTGTAGTCCCAGTCCAGATACAGAGTATGTCGTCAATGTATCGTTTCCATAATATTATGTTTTTCGCGTCTGATAAATTTGGTATTGTGACTTCAATTTTGTCAATGTATATGCCTGCTAGTAGCCCTGATAGGGGTGAGCCCATGGGTCTTCCATTTTGAACATGAGTTTGTTAAATTTGCAGATGTTTTGTTTAGTACAGTGTTCGATTATTTTATTAATGTCTTCTGCTTCGTTATCGTCTTGTAGGTGTTGTCTGAGGATGGATTTAGTTATGGAGGTGGTTTCTTTTATGGGTATGTTAGTGCATAGGTTTGTTATGTCAAATAAAATAAGGGTGTATTTGGGAGGTAAGTCTATTTTTTGGATTTCGTCGGTTAGCTCTTTGGAGTTCTTTGGAATGTTATGTATTGTTTTAAATTTAAGTTAACCTATTGACAAGTAAGCTAATCAAAATTTCCATTTTACACAAAACATAATTATGTATTTTTAAATTGTAGTTAGTACTGAAGATGGCAGATCGCCGAAACTAGTTTAATAAATAATAATTACATAAAGGAAGTACAATCCTGATTTACAGAACTCCTATAATAGTACAGTATTGATATCGTTAATTTGATCGTTGTTTAAATAATTTGTAATATACATTAGGAATTGTTAGTTATCCGTCTCCATCTCTTTTTGAGAGAGGAGAAATAATTTGTATTTTGTTTTGGTGTTTTTAAAACGTTTTAATATAAGTAAGAGTCCTACTCTTTTTAAACGTATTTTTCTGTTTCATTTAACTTTGCGCCAACCGTTGTACTTTAAATCAAATGTATTGGCGGTTACATACACAAAACGTAGGGGCTTTATCACCATCAGTGGTAAAGCGATCACATAAAATTTTCCTAACATTCGTCTCTTCCAATACAACAGCCAAACCATTACACAACTAATTGAGAAATATTTAAACAAAAGTTTGTTGTAAACTATTAAGTTAAGTTACGTTTTGTCAATAATGCAGAACAGTTTTAAATGTTCTGAGGCATAATATCCTGTATACGAATGTTGTGATCTATGTGACCCTTGTAAGTCCGCAATCTGATATCTGTCATTCCCTAGCACCGCCGTTATATCAAATGGACCTTTCCACTTAGGTACTAATTTCCTACTTTGACTCGTAGCAGCTATTGATGATATTCGCGCTAATACTATGTCTCCTAGGACAAATGCTTTGCCATTAGTTTGCCTAATGCGATCGAATCGGTCTTTCTGATTTACCTGATTAACGAGAATTCTTTCACAAGCTGCCTTTCGAAGTTCCGTGACATCTACAGTAGACCATTCATCTGAATGGTCCCATCAGAATGGGACGCACGATTGTATGAGTTATTCAGCGCTATTTGAATTGATGGAATAATAATGTCTCATTCTGTATCATCAATGTTTGCTCCATTGTTCCCAATGTGTCCAAGTGTTCTGTTATATTGCTCAACTTGTCCGTTGGCTCTTGGCATGCCAACCGCCACAATGTGACACCGAATGTTTCGAGTGGAACAGAAATTTTGAAATGAATTATGTGTAAATGCCTTTCCCTGATCAGTGATTATTCGTTTTGGTACACCGAATATCTTAATTAAGCCGGTCAAAAGCTGAATAACGTGTCGCGTCTGTGTGTTCTTTAGGGGATAAAGCATTGCAAATTTTGTATATCCGTCAGCAATCGTATTTCCTGACTTTAAGACCACGAATGGACCTAAATGATCTATATGTAATGTGTGAAACAATCTCGGAACCTTGTTAATTGAGTGTAATTGTTCAACTTTTCTTCCTCCAGCGTTTTTGATATACAGACAGTTAATGCAGTTCTTTATGTATTTTTGTCTAAACTTACGCATTTTTGAAAACCAAAACAGTTTTGAAATGATCCCTTACGTCTTATCAAACACGAAATGTCCTTGATTATCATCATATAACTGCAATAATTGCCATCTACAAAATTTTGGAATGACTTGACGCGGACCGAAAGGAGTCTTTCTATAAACGCGATTATTCCTGACTTCGTAATTCTGAAACACATCTTTGTGATATTTGCGATCTTTGTTATTAATACCGTTTTTGCATTGAATTTCCGAATCATTGGTTTGTGCTACAAGTATCCAATCATCTGTGGCGATGAGTAACGCTAACACGGACATTGTGTCGACTTGTGGATTGCGACTTAAAACGTCTACATGTACTAATTGCGTGCCCTGTTTATGTACTAATTCAAATTAAATTCTTGAAGCGTTATCACCCAACAACCGATTCGCGAGTTGATGTCAGAGAAATAGTTTTTCTCTGACGGTGTTGTGGCTCTACTGAAATAGGCCACTACATGCTCACCTTCGGCATTATATTGCACCAAAATTCCAGCAATACCTGCGCGACTCGAATCAGTTTCCAAGTTTGGGTCGAATATTGAAAGAATTGGACGCTGTAATAGTTCATCGCGTAACGTTTGAAATGATTCAATTTGTTCACTTGTCCAATTCCACGAAATTCCCTTTTTTAACAGCTTCGTCAGTGCTTTTGACTTTTGCGCGTAATTTTATATGAATTTTTGAAAGTGACCGATTAATCCTAGAAACTGTCGCAACTGATGTATTGTTTTAGGCGTTGGAAACGGAGTTACAGCCTCAATTTTTGACGGATCGGGTGAAATGATTCCCGCTTTGATTTCCTAACCAAGATATCGAATTCTCGACATTAGGAAACTGCATCTATTGAGATTGGGAGTGATATTGTTACGGTTTAAGCGGTCAAGAACCTCATACAATACGTCAATGACTTCTTGTACTGTCTCAGATGGAATTAAAATAATTTCAATGTATAGCAAAATTTTTGTGAACCGTAAATCGTTTAGAATATTATCAATAGTTCCCTGAAAAGCATATGGTGCATTTGACAAACTTGTGTACTCAAATTTCCCAAATGGAGTGACAAAAGCAGTCAACTTTCGGCACTCTTCTGACACCATTTAGTGGTGATATCTATCCACTGCGCATATCTAACGTTGTGAAATATTTTGCTTTTGCCAATTGGTCCACCAAATCTTCTATTAATGGTAACGGATAAGGCTCTTTGACAGTAATTGCGTTTAATGCTCGATAATCTCTGCAAATACAAAAGTCTCCCGTTTTTTTTTAACAAGCAGCACTGATGACGGATATGGTGATGACGACTCCCGAATGATTCCCTCTTTTAAAAGATTGTCTACGATATTTTTAAGTGTTGATTTTTCGGATTCGGCTAGACTATAAGACCTGGCAACTACTGGTGTCAAAGTTGTCAATTTAATATTGAATTCTACATTTGGAATTGCACGCAAATTTACATTTTCATTAAAACATTCCGGAAATTTTTGAATCGTTTCGTTAAGCGCTATTGTTTCATTCTCCGTCAACAATCCTACTGTAATTGGTACAGGCTCATTCAGCCTTTCCACCCTACATACCTATTTTACGCTCACAAATGTAAATACATTTCCATGTCTACTGTATGCGATATCTGGCGATTCAGTATAATTTTGACCTAACAATAGTAGAGGAAAAAGGTCATTACTGCTGTAAATCCAACCCCTAGCCCCAAGCCCTACCCCTATAAAAAAGCAGCCCCTATAAAAAAGTTTCCCCTGTTGAAGATCTACCCCTGTGTAAAAAAAATTCGCCAAAAAGGCTGTTATTTTTAAAAATAAAGTTTGAGCTATCTGTAATAGATAACGTTATTAGTTAAATACTGAAAATAATATTTGCAAAGGTTAAATGAATATCAATTAATATGACACGTGTAGGTATAGGAAATGCACTTGCAATTATAAAAAAAAATACCGTTATTCAGATGTTAAATGAATATCAAATTAAATAAGGCACCAATGCCGCTGCTCACTACACGTGTGCATTCGTCATCTTATTTACGTATGTATTGACAATTGTGAGAATTTACATGTATTAGATGACGACACATTACATAACTGTGGCACGGAATATTAAGTGTTGGCATCCGATCCTCACCTTGAAAGCGAAAGTTGTTCTCTAATTATTGTTTTCGCAATAAAAAGGGGCTCACAAAAAAAAGCTAAAATAATTTATTTTATTTTATTCAAATAAATATCAATAAAAATGGTTTAATTTAACACGTAAACAAGTTATTATAAAAAATTTGCATTTTTAATACAATGCTGGTTGTACAAGTTTTTACAATTATTTATAAAGTGATATCCACAATTTCCTATTTCCTCGTTACTAAAATCATTTCCTTCGATATTGAGAACTGTTGGAATAAAAATACAAATTGTCGTAGATATAGTCCCTTTTCTCTGGTGGTGACAAATATTTTATCCAAAGTTTCTAATTCGCTTTTTAGAATTCCCACAAAATACTTGTAGTCAAAGTAGTCTTTTCTATGTTTATCATTACAATTCCAATTTAGGCCGCATATTTCTCTAGTGCAATCACGTATCTGTGTTTTAATTTGATTATTTAAATATTCAAATTTTATATCCGGTTCAAATAAATAATGTTTTATGTATTTTTTATCGCAGGAAACACAACCACATTCACAAGACTTTAAAATAGTTAATTCCTTAAGAAAATAGGTATTATTTATATTGAAACCCAAAACATCTACAAAAGCGATCTTGGATTTATCGTTTTTTTTACAATGTTCATCGTTTACGATTACATAGATCTAAATAATTTTGTTAGAGGCGAATATGAATATATATGGTCTGATAAAATTACGGCATATGCGGTTGTATTTTGTGGGGCATTTTCCTTCAATGAAAATTGTATGCGCAGATCTAAAAGTGAGGAGTTTGAATTTAACAATTCTTTCTGGCGTGATATGTCAAACATTAGTCGAATAATTTTCGATATGTCGAAAATAATTTTTTATCCACCATAGGCTGGTTTTGTTTATCATAATAAGAACGTTGGAAATTCGCAAACATCTCATATACGATGGAATAATTGTTATGCTCATAATCCACATGCAAATTGTCATATGGGAAACAATCCGAATTTATAAATAATTTAATATTTGTCAATTTGCAATGATCAAATGTGCTCATATTTTTTCTTAAATTATTCTTTTTATCAATAGACAAACAGAATATTACATATCTGGGCTTTTCTAATTGGGTAGAAAATTTCACTACCCAATCAAAATCTTTTGATATTTGTAATTCCGGAATTGTGTATAGATTCCATTGACGTGAGAAAATAGAAAATTCTCTACCACTGTCTATTACTTGTAAAAGTTTTAATTTGCTGTAGTCCGATAATTCAACAATGGGAACTCTCCAAACAATTTTTTTAATGTTTAATGTTACAGGCTCCATACCTACATCATACATGGCATTTAAATTAGTGTTGCTTCTAATTAAAACAAATTCTTGTTTCATGAAAACAATAACTTTCTTGAAATCCTCTGCAAATCCTAATAATGTTCTCAAAGGTACACACACCGAAAAATGCCCCTCATTCAGATGATAGTAACAAGTATCATCTACGTTCCAGCCCGCATTTGAAAAGATGGCCGACTCGCCTATAGAGCATCTGCGCGAACTGTCAAACCGCTTCAAGGTCATTGCTTGGAGGTACAACATTCAAAATTGAAATTTGTTTGTGGTTAGTTTTTGGCTGTTTTTCGTGATTTAAAGCTTTCTAAAGTTGTTAATTCTACTTGCAATTTGATTTGTGTTTATAAGTGCCTCTAAAACTATCATTGTTTGGTGTTTTTGTGTCATATTATTAAATATAAAAAAACTTTAACCCAAACTCTTGTTGTATTATTTATCTTTTCGCCCTTTAAAAAAGCAGTGTTAAAATTTGTGAATTAATTGCCCATATGGGTATAAAGACCTAAGACAGTGTACATTTACAGATGTACATAAAAAAACTAAATGTGGGGTCGTCCTGATCCTTATAAAATCGGCTTCAGTTCATGTACAAATGTAATTTTGATTCCGTCAAATTCTGCCTTTTCAATGCCTTAATCAGCCTTAAATCCACTCTTTCCCTTCGATCTACGAGCAAATTGTTCTTCTTCCAAAATTATTGATTCCATTTGGTATACGAAAAGAACACGAAAAAGTATTAAACTGATGATGTTTAGCTCCATTGCTTCCACATCGATAAACAATCTATTGGTTTGGCATTTTCTCGGATCTGATCGATAATTTTGGAAGAAGGAACCATTTGTTCGTAGAACCTATAGGGAGGAATGGATTAAGGCATTAAAAAGGCAGAATTTGATGGAACCAAAATTACATTTGTACATGGACTGGCTCTGATTTTTTTATAAGGATCTCGACGCCCACACATTCAGTTTTTTCTATGAACCTACGTTAATGTACACTGTCCAAGGTATTTATATTCATATTGGTAATTAATTCACACATTTTAACACTGTTTTAATAAAGGGTGAAAAGATAAATAATACAAGAGTTTGTGGAAAAGTTTTTCAATATTTAACAAACATACAGTTAAATGACACAAAAACACCAAACAATAATAGTTTTAGGGACAATTATAATCACAAATCAAATTGCAAGTAGAATTAACAACTTTAGAAAGCTTTAAATCACGAAAAACAGCCAAAAACTAACCACAAACAATTTTCAATTTTGAATGTTGTACCTCCAAGCAATGACCTTGAGCGCTTTGACAGTTCGCGCAGATGCTCTATTCCGGGCGAATGACTAGACTCAATAATTTTTCCATTTAATTCATACCTAATTTCTTCAAACAAAAAAGGCACAAAATTGTTTACTAATTTGGCGGTTAATGAGGGCCTTTGATCCTTATTTTGAAGAACCGTTCCCTCTAAATATATATATGAATCGCTGGGCAAAGTTAAAATTTCCGACTGGGGCACAGTTATTCTAATTTCATCGTTGACGTTAAAAGTATTCGTAGCATAAGGGTAATATGAATGTTTTTCTAATCTACTTATGGAATTATCAAAGAGGGGTGTTTCCAATACATTTAAGCTATCGTCCATTATTTTTTAAAATAGTTAATCCTAAGGATTGTAAAAAATTTTTATTTGATTTTGTTAAATTTTTGCCTTTAAAAGATTTTGCAGTACTACACGAATTTAATAAATTATTTCTATTTATATATGATTTATTGTATTTAATAACCATTGTTATAAGAATCAACTATAAATTCTGTTTATTATGGGACAATATACAAATTTGTACTGAGCAAATAAAATCATTTATTGTCTATATATAGTGCACAACTTTAATATGAATATCGCTGATTTTTTCTACGCAAATGTAATCTTGCAGAGACTCTTTGTCCTCGTAAATTTATTAAATCCCCATTTTGGTCGACTATTTTTAATTCGATAAAATGTATTTTTTTAGTGTTTAGAGGAAAATATATAACGTTGTCCTGAACAATGGTTTCTCGAAACCCGAATGGATTACTAAAAGTAAAATTGTAAATAGAGTGACTCTCCTTCCCATTATGATAATTCTTATGTGCTATATTACATTCGACACTCATTACATTAATCCTAAATATGTCAATGATTTTCTTTGATATTGTTTTAACATTTAAAGAAATAACAATATTTCCAAATCCCAACATTTTTCCGATTGAGCTTTTTTCGCTTAAATCTACAATATAGTTACAAAAAATTTCTGACTTTAAAGTTGTTGTATTTGCTACCAAATCGAATTGAATTTTTCTAGTAAGGTTTTTATTTAAATCTTCAATTTTTTTATCAATAAATTTTTTTAGTTCATCAAATTCGTAGGCCCCCTCGGGTATAATTATATTATTGTTACCAATTTTTATCGAATTACAAGTGTCATCTATATTTGGGACACAATTGTACGTTTCAAAGTTTACTAAGCCGATTTCATAATCGTCGCCTTTCAGATCAATGGGTGGGTCGAAATAGGATGTTAAAATTGTCGTATTTCCGCTGAGTGTAAAAGTAGTTATTTTACTATATATTATTATATAAAAATCTTATGCATAATAAATGTCCGCAATTATATTTATTTAAATTTTGAAAATTATTATATTTATATTTAATCGTTACTGGTCCTGAACTATTTAAATAATCTACTAAGGAATCGAAATATAATACAGAGTTACCATTTTTTATATAGGAAACAAAATGAGTTCCATCCCCACTACTCTTATCTAAATTGACTATACCACACTCCACAGTTTTTCTAACATCGGGTGGTAAACTATTTAACATAAATATGCCTCTAAAGTAGGGGATTTTTAATTTTTTAACATAAGTTTGTATTTCAATATTTGTTAATGCATGTCTTGGCAATATCAATGGAATTATTTTTTAAATGCAACACCATATCCCTTTTTATATGGTTTTAAATATAATCCCGTTCCAATCGCAATTGAATCTAGCTTCTTGTTAAGTTTCGTTTTCTCCTCTAAACTTTCTTTAGCGGCATTTGCTCTTTTTATTGATGAAACAATGTTTGCAACACTACCGCCCAAAGATCCTAGTGAAGAAGCTGCGCTTAATATAGGCAATATTGCCCCTATAAATCCCCCCATTTTCGGAATAGGTATAATTCTAGACGGTTTCTTTTTACCTTTTCTATTTTCGATCCAATGCTTGTTTAGCCAAAATTTTATCGGCCCTATGTCTATCAGTCAAATCTTTATTTTTCCAATAGAAAATATCGTGCTCCTCGCAAAAATTGTCCAATTTATTTATTGGTTGGCTATTTCGAGCAAGTCTATCCTCAAGTTGAGTATTGGGGCCGCAATAATTATAATTAAAAATGTGCCACTCTTTTTTTTTCAATTTGTCGAGTGTACCGCTCCCGAACATGTAATAAAGTTTACTAAATAAAATTAAAAGTTTTTTTATTTATATACATATATTGTTACAATGTTTAATAATCGTTATTATTTTAAATATATATAGTAATAGCATATTAAAAACACAATAGATAAAAAATATAAAATAGTTGATAGTATAAAACCAATTTTGCAATTTAATGCACAGACAGTGTCGCAATTTGTATTTTTATCATCTACTTTACATTCATTTATAATAATTTTATGCCAATCATCTGATTCAATCATGAAGCCGTTCATTTGAAAAAATTTTAGTTTATAATTCAAAACCGATATGTTTTTATTGATATTTATAGACGTTTCGTAGATTCTTCCATTGCTTAGCAGTCTACCATTATACAACAATAAATCATTATTTCTAGTAGTTTGTTCCATTCGAATCCACGATGATGGATAAAGACCGTTTTTTGTCCCATTATAATCGAGACATATTAATGCGTCAATTGTGTTCTGTAGTACGGCCGTGTAAAATGTTGAATTTAATGTTGCCATTAAAAATAATAAATCAGCTGCATGAAAAGCCATTGCAAATCAATACTACTCTAATACTACTAAACTAAATCCTTTTTATCTATCCACTCCCTCTTATTAACTCCCAAAAATTTCACATAGTTTTCTACCATTCTGTTTTTTTCTTAATATTTTCTCTACAAGGTAAATATCGTGATATTTTGTTAGTTGTAATTCTTGTTCATAAAATCCACCTTTAATAATTTCACCGTCTTCGTCTTGAAGAATATAAGTTGTTGGGTCGGTTAATTTCACGGAATAAATTTTAAAAATTTCGTTAGACCATGACGGTCTATAACCCTTAGAAAATAATTCGCAGTATTTGCTTATTCTAACATAATCTCCAACTTTAAAACGATTATTTGTGGTTGCGTATTTAATTCTATTATACACTGTTGATAACAGTTTCCCTTCTGATTTTTTAGTTACATCAATTGGTTTCATTTTTATGGTTGAATGAATAGTATTGTTATATTTGTGAATTATCCCATCCAAAATATCATGCCATATGTAATTTCCACGACAGCTAAACTCAACCCATAATATTTTTTTTATTCGAATAACCCGCTCCACTATTGAGGCTTTCTTAGTGCTATAAGTTGAGTAATGATTTATTGAATGTTTATTCATTAAATTTTTAAATTGTTGATTATAGAATTCGTTTCCTAAATCGGATTGTATATTTTTGGGAATATTATCAGGTTTAATAATTGAGGCTAATGCTGAAACAATATCTTTTGCGGATTTTGTTTTAACACCTCGCGCCCATACATATTTACTAAACGTATCAATAACCACTAATATATAATTTAGTCCTTTATTAATTTTCGAATATGGTCTCATTTCAATTAAATCAATTTGATAAAGATCTCGATTGCCCCTCATGATCACCTGTCTCCTTGTAAAATTTTTACGGGCCGGTTTGTGAATTTCCAAGACAACGTCTCTTTTAACATCTTGCAATATACTTTTTTTATTGTTCATTCTGTTTTAGCAATTATTATTATAAATACTATTATGCAATGACTTTAGCCTCCCGCAATTCCTCAAATATCGATTCTATTTCGTTCTCGATTATACCGATCTTCCCACTTTGTTTACTTGCAATTAATAATTTTAATCTGTCAACTAATTCATTCACATCATTAAAATAGACATATTGGGGTCTATTAGTATTATATGACATAATTGCTTGAGATTTATCGTTTATTATATTATTTAGCAAAATACTTTTACTTTTTATTCCCCCACTTTTTTTCTCACGTAAATGTGGAGGACGTAACCGATGAGCAATTCCACTCACACTAGAGATTCTAGGCATCGATGGGCGTGGGAAATTCTTATCGAATTCTGCGGTGGCGATCGAAGTCATTATCGGCTTAATAGTATTTACATATTTTTCACATCGATTTCCACTAACTTGTTCATTCGCTTGAAAATTCCTTTTATTTGCATTAGTCAGGAGTATTAACTCTGCAAAGGCTTCCCTATCTTTGTTTGTAATCAATGCATTTTTAGGTTTTGTTTTAAATATCAATTCATATAAACCTTCCGTTCCATCAAAAATTTTATCTTTGACTATAATATCTTTACCTTTAAAAGTCATAACACTATCACCGAAAGTGATTTTTTCTAAAACTCTGTCATGTCGAACGTAATGAGTATCATATTCGTTTTTGACATCTTTTACTTTTTCCATCAAATAATGTCTAGGTAATTCGTGATCAAATTGTTCGAAATATTCATCAAGCCCTCCTTGCGTGATTTGTTCCAGCTCGGGTGATTTAAGTACCGTGTCGGGTGATGTCTGCAGTTGTGGTTCATCGTAAATATAACTTTCATCTCCGGGGATGTACTCAAATGTTTTTTCCATTGTTTGGTCTAAGAATGATGTTTCCTTTAATATATTTTTCGAGGGCTCTGATGAATGTGTTGATGGTGACACCACAGATATGTTAGCGATGTCGGCGAGGGGGCCTTTCCTATCTAATGACTCTGCTTGAGTTGTCCTCATCATAGATGACCTTCGTCTCGGTTTGGTCGGTGCATCGAATACCGCGTCGTCGTGATCATCGTTTATAGTTCTAGTATCTAAATTATTTGTGCTGTCGTTTGGCTCGTCAATATAAAGCGTTCGAAAATCGCTAGGTCTAAATTTATAGGAGCGATCTTTCTTGATATTATATTCGTCAGCATATGTGTCGCTTTCTTTCTTGACAGCTTTCTCTAATTTTATTGTTTTAGGATCAAATGACTCCTTTAAAATTTTCTTAAGAGGCTGATATTTTGATTCTAAAAAAGTTTCTGCATCCTGTCGTTGAGATTTAATTAAATCAAATTTTCGTTTTATACTTTTACGAGCTTTAATTAGCTTTTTTGTTAATTTTTTATCCATATTTATCAATAAAACGATGCAATCACTAGAGCGGAAAATTAAATAATAACAGTACTGCAAAACAACTTATCTATTTATAACCGTCGTTTTCCTATTATATTTGTATATAATTGTCAAAACCCCTTCTATACCGTCCATTATTTAAATCGTTTTCCTTTGAAATCATATTTATCATATTTATCATTGAAAATCATATTTATCTTGCCAACAAAAATGACATATATTTAAAAATTGCTTAAAAGACATGTCTGTATTTACATGATCATTGTATATATGTTCATGACTTCTTGGATCACAAGGAAATATCATTAAAAAGTTGGCATTCTCTCTTAATAGGTGTTTACACGTGTGTGCATAACTCTGTGTTAAATATATGCAATCAATTAATTTATGGCGTCCCATAGAAAAATATTGTTTAATGGGGCTTTGATTTTCACACACAATATCGTCAAATATAAAAACAGAGTTTTGTTTCGCTTCAAGAGGCTTAATTATTTCGTCATGTTCTGAATATTCCATACCTTTGATTGATTCTATTAATTTCGCCAAATATCTGTACAGTGGTTGAAAGAGGGTTTTTGAAAAAATATACACATTTTCAAATTTTAATCCATTTTCATGGTCTAATAGATTAATAACAAGGTTTGACTTTCCGCAACCGCTCTTCCCCACCACAATCATTTTAACTTGTTCTGTTGGAAATAAACTAGAATGACGAGTACTGTTATTGGTCAACTCAAGAACTTTGTGTTTCTGAATGGAAAGTGTAATTGGTTGTTTTTTAACATGCATAGTGTACAAATTGATTTAAAATGAATTGTTAAGCAATACAATTGTGTTATATATAGTTATTCAATATCTTTTATATTTTATTTGAAATAAGTACATTTATTAGTTCATGTATATTATGTAAAATACATATGTGTATACTTATTCACTAACAAATTTTAATTTTAAATATCCGTCTTCCTCATCGGGATTTTCAACAATAAATGAAATATGCTGCTCCAGAATGTTTTTATTCAATGTGTTTGTTTGATTTCGAAGTTTTTGGGCATATCTCTTGGGAAACAAAACGTCGGTGTTGTCATCTAATGTAACCACCAACGTGTTACCAAATTTCATTTTTTGTGATCGAAATGTTAAAATTCAAATTTTTTTAGCTCTAAATGTATGTAGTTACGAAAATATTATAGATGTCTTACCGGTAATTGTGTATTTCTTCCCAATTTCCAGATCACTTAGTTTTATCCAAGATTTTTCAACACCTTTTGACAAATCGACAAGATTGTTGTTGCTTGCCATGATGATTAAGACCAAAAGGTATATGTGTATTATATGTTGTTGTTGTTAATGTAAGAAACACCAAAACCTACTGTAATTTAAAAAAGAAAATGCTAGAATATATATACCCCACTAATTATTCTAATAGTTATTACTCACCGAGTTATCCACGTGGTAGCCCCAAGGTAAAATGTCAATTTTATTGTCCAATAAATATCGTTTGTCGTCTTGTGCACATAGTGCAATTTTTGATCTTGTTATTGTATAAATTTTATGTTTTTTCGATCTAATATGTTTTTTATTAACATTAATACTTTGATCATTAAATAGAGCCTTTAAATAATCATCGAAAGTAATTGTCTTTACACTTTGGGCTTTAATACCCTTGATTTTTTTATGTTCTCCATATTCTCCATCAATTTTATAATTATACATTTTGCTTCTTAGGGATAGCAAATGAGTCATAATCTTCCCATTTAATTCGTCCTTCAGTTTTCCAGGAATTTTTTTTGTTATTGGAATATTCAACAGGTTATTTTTGTCATACGATGATGTATCAAATAAATGAATATTTTTCTTCAGTTCTTCATAAATATCAATATGTTTTATCTCATAAATAAGGATATCAGTATCGGTGTATAATAATTTTGCCAAATCCCCGTAATTTTCTTGAACGAAGTTATAATGAAAATTATATAGTGTTTCCTTTGATATATCTAATATTGCAAAACCAACATAAATAGGCTTATCTAATTTAACTTCAAGTTTGTTAAATTCTATTGCAACAAAATTTTCAGAAAATATTGTAGAGCGTTTAAAATGCGGCATTGCAATATACCTATGACACCCGAAATGTCCCTAACAAGACGTTGCCAATTTTATGTCCCTATACTTTCTAACAGACTGTATTGATTTGCCGTATAAACAGTTAGTACAGTTTTTATAATAATTCTTTTCAAAAGTGCTATTCGCATTCCGTCTTAGCTCGCTATTTAATTCAATAAATTCTTTCATCCATCTTGATTGATTGAATTTTATAACTCTATGAATATTAGTAACTCTTAGATTGTTTTCTAAACATTGTCTTAAATATGCATGATGAATTACATACTTTTTCTTGGGATAAAGACTTGTTATTAACTTTTTGTAAATCTTTGTGTTTATCGAACATTTGTTGTGGCGTCTCTATGCCCACTTCGAAAATATATTCATATGGCGAATCCTCATCTGGTAACTCTTTTAGATTTATTAACGTCGGGTCCACCCATTGAAATCCTCCGTATGGTAGCGGTTTTGTCATTACATATCCGTATAAATTAACAAAATCACCGTAAAATAAATATGTAGATTCACTTTCGGGATTATAATTTTGCACATATTTGTTGTTTGCCTCCGAATATTTACAATTTCTTTGAACTAATCCCCCTCGTAAACTTTTCTCAATCATGTTATACATATCGGTTTCAACAATGAGTTCTAATTGAATTTTCGTATATTTGAGCATTGCGTCAAAGGAAAATGAAACGTTTGTCAAATAGTGTACGGGGTCTAATCCATATGTTTTTAAGCTTGTTTTTCTATAATTTTCAAACACATCGGCTAGCAATAAGGTATGGGTTTTTAGATATAAATCCATATATTCCCCTAACTTTTTTATTTTCATTTTATTCCACACATTTAATGCTTGATTATATTCATCGCGCTAATATTCTTATCATATAATTGAGAATAGAATAATTCAATTCTGGGCAATACGGTGTCATCAAGTTTGTCAATATTGTCTATGTAGTCATAACAAAATACTCCCTTTTTACAAACTAATTTAACTTCATCCTCGTTCTGTACAAAAGACTTTGTTATAATTTTTCTCTCATTTTCCAAATTTTTTTGGTAGGTTGTCCAAGCATTCAGGCAAAAATTTGAAGGAATCAAAAAATCTTAGGGAAATACTACTATTGATTACATATTTTTGAAATGATATGTATTTCTCAGTTGAACTTGGAATTAGTGTGACGCCGCCTTTATCATATTCCGCTAATTCTTGAATAAAAAAGTGTGTATCATAATTGGAACTATTGTGAATAATGATTGGTAAATATTGGTGTTTTTTATATTTTGGGTTACACAATTGATGTGAGGGACCATTGTATTCTCCATTGAAATGGTTATGATCTTTTACTTTAACCTCATTTTCTTTAATAGCTTCCTTACAAATGTGACATATATTACAATTCTTAAATTCGTATTCTTGATGTGTTGTTAAAAATAAAGCTTTGGGCGTTTTAACTATTTTATCGATTTCATAGGACAATGCCACCATTTCTTTAACAAACCAGCGGGGACAATCAAATCCTCTATATAATTTAAATCTGGATAAGTTCTCGTTATATGAACATTTAAAATAAAAGGCAACACTATAGGGGCGGTGATTTTGTAAAATGTTTTCCTCTACAATATTTTTCTCCAATATACTCTCAAAGTCTGCATAAACTACAAGAGGTTGTAATTGTTGAAATTGGTAATTTTTAAATTTGAGTGTGGAATTATTTTTATCGGGTAAAGTGGTTTTACAATCATTATATTGAGAACATATTTCTATGTGTTGTTGATATTTAGAATTATTTAAAAAACAATTTAAACGAATGTCGCAAACATGTATTTTAGATCGTTTACCAGTGAATCTTTGATTAGATATTAAACGAGAAATTATTATTGGTGAAAATTAGTGAAGATATTAATAAATTTCATATTTATGTTAATGGAGTACATGTGCCTTCTATTATAGGAAAAAAATTGAAAAAAAATGATATAATTAATATGAAAGACGCAACAAATACTGTGAAGAATACGGTTCGTGTAATTTTTTTTGTAAAGTAGCCAGTTTATGTGTAGTGAAATTAATTCATAAATAACAACTATCTGCTTTATTATTTACAAATAAATTATCTTCTTGAAAAACATTTGCATTTTTTTCAAATTAACATATTTGATGCACTTTGTGATCAATTAAATATGCACACTCTCATAAAACAACAAAAGTAATTGTTTTCAATTATTAAATTGCTATTACTTACACGTTTGGAAATATTTGTGTACATAATGCAATTACCTATACCTACACGTGTACAAATATTATTGATAACCTCTGTAACTTTCCGTGAGATTCAGAATTCATTAAATATTACATCTTGTGACGCGTCTACGTCGGTTTTCTCGAGCGCCACCTAATTTTATAGGAAATTAGGAAACTATTCCGCCGCGGGTGTTCAGCGGAGGAAAATAATAAAACCAGGAGTTCTAGTTTATTTAATTTTATTTTAATGAACAATTATTCCAAGTACAATTACCTAGAATTTTAATACTTTAAGTATCAAGTCTAAAAATCACCTAGATTCGGTTATATTAGGAAAAATGAAAATATTACTATTAATTATTTAAACATAAACCAAGAACAGAAAGCCAAGCGATGAATTACGGTAGATAATAAATAATACTACAATTATGTGTACAGGCAAAAAGTACTAGCAAAACGGTCAAGCAAGTTAAAATTAAAATTCGGCGGGTTAAACAATTATTACAATGAACGTGCAAAGCGGAGTGAATGATAGAACAAATACGGTGCGATTTTAGCGAGCGAAATACAAACACCAATGTACAGTAAATAACCCAGCGAAGCAAAAAGCGACAAACTAAGCGGCAAGTTACAGAGAGAGAGTAAATTCCTTAACTCTAACAGTACGGGATAATTACAAAATTTGACTGAAATCGGTACCACAGTCACTCGCAGCATTTACACACAGAACGGGGGCGGAATGCAATCTATTGGCGGTAAATAGGGGGTCACACCAATAATTGCACAAAGTGACGACACAGAGAACAATCAGGGAGGCAATTGTCAGCGGTAAATAGGGGGTCACACTGACAACCGCACATAGAAACGGCACAGAAAACCCTTATGGAAGCAATTGCCAGCGGTCAATAGGGGGTCACACTGACAATTGCACATAGAAACGGCACAGATTACAGATAGAACGCGTTTACCAGCGGTAAATAGGGGTCGCACTGATGAACGTTCACTGACAGCACACTTTAGACGGAGATGCAACAGCCGGCGCTAAATAGGGGGTCTTACCGACAGTTACACCACAAGGAACGGATCGTACTCTACTTTCAAACAGTCAAATTATTTGCTCTTCTTAAAACCGCGTCTCTCTCTCATACAACTACCACCCAGAATCAAGTCACTTACCGGTATTGATAATAAAATCACTTAAACTTATAACACTTCGGTGAATACTGACGGTAGATCACAGCTGATCGCTCTTACGACTCACAGTACGGTTCCTGTACGGATGAGTATAAAACTGTCGATTTCACAGGTGATTCTACTACTTCCGAAACTTCCTTCCCACGCAAAGTCGGCACCTGGCCCTTTGATCTTTTTCGCGTTTCTGCGCTTATCATTATACCCGTTCTTGAAACCGCGAAACTAGATTTGAAATTTTTAAAATACTAGACTTAAGACGGAAAATCTAGTGACTTCGTCACACACCCCTCCCTCTTCGAAAAAAAAAACGATTTTATTTACAAATGAAACGTTTTTCCTTTTTATTAACAAAATAAACAATAATTCTCAGGTAACACAGTATTATCAAATTAACCAAGTTCTTTTCGGTGTTTCGGCCAGGTACTTCTTTTCCAGGTTTTCAGTGAGTCTCTTTTCACTCTGCATCGGTCACCTCAAAATCGTTGAAAAGTTCTTCATCCGTCATCGTCACTACAGTGCCGGCCTCGGTTTCGTCGGCCCACAACACTCGGCGTTTTACGGGTATTTCCAGCTGAGTCGACGACGTTGAGTCCACCGATACCCTAATTTCGCACGTTGGTATCGGTGTTAGTTCTGGTGCTGTTTCCAGTGTTTGCTCAGCAACGGCCCCTGATGTTAATTCTATCAGGACATCGGAGTGTATGCCCCGGTGTGTGACATTTTTCTTAGCTTGAGGGCGGTCCAGCGTCTGCGTTGACTGATCTCGGACCTTGATCGGTTTCAATCTCACTTGCTCCGGAACTGGATACTCTGGGACTCGGCATTCACAGTTTCTGGTCTACACTCCCAGTTGATCACATTGCGAGCAGAACAGACATGGCGGTCTTGTACATGTCTTGCGATCGTGTCCCGGTTGTCCACATCTCCAACACAAGTTCAGGTGGATGGGCAGATAGACCTTTTCTGGCTGGTACATCCCGAGAAGTCTAACGGTCGGTGTCGGCAACTTCCGCATCAATTCCTGATATCGCGGGTCGTCTTGGTATCTCATACCATGTGCTGCTGTTGGTCTCTGCATTGTCGACTGATCGCTGGCGGTTCAAGATGATGAATGAATTGCCGATGTGCCGGCCGTTTAATTATATCGAGCCCCGATAGTGGTGGGGCTCTCTCGGCACATGGTGGGGGGTCTTCACCGGACGGGGTGGCAACGAATTTATTGTGAGATACGGGGGGGGGGGGGGTTCAGGGATTAGGAATTTTCTCCTAAGGAAGCACAGAATATCATATACAGAAGTGCGACTCCTCCCCTTTTACCCGGAATGAAGGTTGAGTGCGCATGGGGGGTGTAAATTAGAGACCTGACGGACATATTTTTACCATTGACAGTGTTTTCGCACACAAAGTGAATGCTCTGTTCGTTGGTGTTCTCGATTGTACTCTATTACTTGATTTTTGTATTACCGAGTGAAATAGTGTTTTACGAACTAACATTACAAACTTTTAAATTGTGAATTTAAATTTGGTAGTGTTTCTGTGTAACATTTTTTTAAATACTGGTAAGTCATTTAAAAACATATCATTAAGTTTGTTACATGTGTTACCTAAATTACAGGTATCATGGAGAATGATTATTCTCATGGATCATATAAATGTATTGTTAGAGACTGTCCTATTATTAACGGAGAAGGAACATTATTTCGACTTCCCATAGACATGAATAGGTAAGAAAAATCGTAGTTAATATACATATGATTTATTGTAAACGTTGTTTTGTTTTAGTTTTGAAAATTGGTTGTTAAATGTTGATCGGATGGATTTGATGGAAAAGGACTCCCTAAATTGTTACGAGAATCGACGCATTTGTAATTTGCATTTTGAAGACAGAATGTTAACAGAATGATATGATTATATTATTCAACATTTAATAAAAGCTTTAAATTTACAAACTTTTATTTTAAGTTTTTACAATTCTTATATGTGAAATGTGGGCATCAGGCTTTAAGTTTTTAAACTTAGTATATCGCTTCCTTTACATGCGCTTGGGGTGTTGAGCAGAAGAAAACTTACAGAAAAAAGAACAATAGAAAATGGGAGGAGTCATACTTCTGTGTCTGATATTCTGGGCCGGAAGCGTCTCAAGCATCTGCAGCACCCACTCTGTCCTCCCAATGGGCCCGTACTCTGGCCCCGTCGGCTTTTCCACTTCACTAGGTTCCACCTCCGGTAGCTCTTGCCCGTTCCACCAAGGATCGGCCAAAATATCCTCGGCCCGCGGGCGCCGATCCACGTCTCGGCACAACATTTTTGCCAGCAGCACCTGGGCTCGCGGCGGTATTCCCTCCCATGAGGGCTCGCTCTCTGTGATGGCGTCATGAATCTGGTCCACGTCCACGCCGTCGAAGGGTAATCGACCGGTGAAGATTTGGTATAGCATCACCCCTGTGGACCAGATATCCACCCGGCTGTCATATAGGAGCCCTTCCACCACCTCTGGCGCCATATACTGGGTTGTGCCAGCGTACCCCCATGCTTTGTCATCCTCCGGGATTTCGGCTGCCAAACCGAAATCGGCCACCAACGCCTCCAGGACTGATACTACGTTAGGGTGTTTGATTCGCCCTAACAATTCGGCCTCCTGTTCACCCCACACCGAGGGGGAACGAAAAATCTTGGCCGCTCTATGTTCCTGGCCACCTACGGCGAGACACTCACGTACGTCGGCCTGGCCTCCTTGTCCTAGGACAGGACCGACGTCGTATCGGTCCCAAAACCTAGCGGCTCGGTTTCCCCGGGGTGGTGCTCGCTTACGACGCTTCAATTCGGCGGCCATCTTCTTTACCAGATCCTCCCGTTCACGCTTCACGCGCACCCTGACCCGCAGGTCCTCAGCGGGGTTCCTGACGGACGAAACAGGGGCGTTTCGGGGAGGATCGTCATTAGCACGTCGGTTTCCTGGCATGGTTTTAAACAAAACGGTACATTAGTTTTTCCCCGGTACGGCCTGGTAATACGGCTTCAGGTCTTGTACATGGATGTTGCGTAATCCGCGGCCTTTTCTCGACTTTAGATCGTAAACTACCGGAGAGACAACACGGCTTATTTCATACGGCCCGGAATATTTAGGTGCGAGCTTGACGGTAAAACCTCGGATACCGGATGACAGATTATAATCGCGTTTCATTACCAAGTCCCCTACCTTACAAGTCCGGTCACGGTGATGGCGGTTGTAGTACTTACTTTGCGATGAAAATGCACGGCCGATGTTGATACGTACTAGCTCAAAAACATCACGGAGTTTTCCCAATTTGTCCATCTGTTCTGGTACCAGCGTCGTATTTTCATCCCCTTCGGTCGGAGTCGGTTGGTTGTCGTTAAACAACGCGTTCGGAAGCTGTAACTCACGGCCAAAGTTGAGAAAAGCCGGGGAGAATCCTGTTGATTCTTGTCGGGCGGTGTTGATTGCAAGGGTCAATTGGGGTACTAATTCATCCCAAGTCTTGTGGTTCTTTTCGCAGTATTGGGCAATTAACGTCTTCAAAGTTCGGTTTGCCCTTTCCACCGGATTACATTGCGGGGTGTACGGCATCTTACTGTCAAACTGGACTCCATTGTCCGAAATTACCACCTTCGGGCATCCAAAACGGCAAATTATTTCTTCCACTAACGCAGCCGAAACGGTTTGGGCGGTAGCTTTTCGTAAAGCTCGGCATTGTACCCATTTGGTGAACCGGTCTTGCATCACCAGCAAGTAATTATGTCCCTTTTTCGACCGGGAAAGTGGTTGACTCCGGTTCGGTCCAGTCGTTGTTATCCCAGAAATGGCGGTACAACTTTCCATTTCGTATACTGTAGTCGGGAAAGTCTTTCGGGTTGTTTTCCACCTCCGACACTTTCTTTTGGTACCACTTGCACGTGTTGTCGACGCTTGACATACAAATTTTACTGGAGTTTTCCATTTCGGCAGCAGTGGCAGCAAGTGGGTCACGTGATAGTGCATCTGCTACTTTATTCAGTACTCCTTTACGGTACCGGATCTCAAAGTCGAACTGTTGTAAAAATACCCCATACGATCGCCAGGCACTCCTTTTCGGTGGTGGAGTATTTTGGTTCTGAATTGCTGAGGGTTCGGCTCGCATAAGCAATGACGTGTTCGGCTCCATCTAAATGCTGAATAAGGGCGGCTCCCAACCCTTTGTCCGACGCATCGGTCTGTAGTATAAACGGTCGTTCAAAATCGGGACAGGCCAGGACTGTAGCTTCGGTCAAACGGTGTTTCAACTGTCGAAATGCCTCTTCTTGTGGTTCAGTCCAATGCCATTTCTTTCCCTTTTTCAATAGAGTCGTCAAGGGTTGTGCTATTTGCGAAAACCCTTCAATAAACCGGCGGTACCACGAACAGACGCCCAAGAATCGTCTTAGGCCCCTCACATTGGTCGGTGGGGCAATTTCCAATATTGCCTGCACTTTATCAGGATCGGTGCCTATTCCTTCAGCGGTTACCATGTGTCCTAAATATTTCAGTGTTTTCTTACGGAATTCACACTTTCCCGGATTTAACTTCAAGTTGGCTTCCCTTAATCGGTGGAACACTGTTTGCAAATTGCGTAAGTGTTCCTCAAATGTCTTTCTCAACACAATTATGTCGTCCAAATATGCAAACGCTATGGGGTCCAATTCTGGCCCGATTATTTGGTCTAATAAACGTTGAAACGTTGCAGGGGTGGAATGCAACCCAAACGGCATTACTTTGAACTGGAACAGCCCTCTTCCGGGCACGGTAAAGGCGGTGATCGGTTTACTTTCTTCAGTCAAAGCCACTTGCCAGTATCCCTGTCGCAAGTCCAGACTAGAAATATAACGAGCTTCTCTTAACTTTTCCAGTATCGCATTAATGAACGGCAGTGGGTACGAGTCTTTATGTGACGCTTTATTTAAGGGGTGACCTCCCTTAAATTTACACAAAATCTCGGTTTTCCGTCCTTTTTCTTAACAATCACCACCGGACTGCTCCACGGGCTACGTGACGGTTCAATTACGTCCTCTTCCGACATACGGTCTACTTCATCATTTATTATCTGTTGCATTGCCGGATTCTGTGGACGATATCGCTGTTTAATCGGTTCCCGGTTCTTCAGTTTAATGTGGTGTCTTGTTAACGGTGTCGGTCCGGTAAGCCCTTCAAATTTAGGCAGTTCTTGCTCTAAAAACTCGGCTAAACGCCGGTCTTCGTGATTAGTCAGGCTCTGGACAAGGGAAATGGGCTTTACCTGCGGTTGGCGGGCCTATTGACCACTTGTCCAGCCACGGTGATCGTGTCATTCTGGAAATCCAGTGCAATCTTCCTGGATTTAATTTGGTCCTCTCCAATAACAACGTCTTGTGGTAAAGCCGGTAGAACATAGAAAAAATTCCATGACTTTTCTCCAACGATACTCGTATTAATGTTTACCATTTTTCGTTCGGGTTCTCTTTGTCCACTGGCCACTATTGCAGCACCCCCAATATAATCTCGAATCGGTACTCCGGTCGAAGCAATGTATTCCGCTACTGCTTCGTTGATGTATGATAATTCGGCGCCAGTATCGATCAAAGCAGCGAAAACACGGCCCTGGATATTTAGTGGCACAGACGGCCGTTCATCGGTGTTGGGAATTACCATCATATCGGGTGCTGATGACGTATCCATTGGTTCTTGGAAGGTAACGGTCCTCGTTCTGCTGGTAGACGGAATGGCGGGGCCGGGGTTGAAATTTCTTATCCCCCCGGGGGTAGTGTTAAGGGGTAGCGTTCTATTTTCCGCAGAACGTCCCCTGTTTCCGGTCTTCTGATCGCACGGGCAGTTTTTTGACATAACTCCCGGTTTCATACAGCGTGAATAGAATAATCTCGCCGGATTTACACATTGTGCCCTCACGTGTCCTCTTTCGCCACATTTGAAGCAGAGGGTGTCAGTTTCGGTGGTCTGGCGCGGTGTTTCCAGTCGGCATTCTGTCTTGTAATGCCCGACTTGACCACATCTCCAGCAAGTGGGCTCCGCGGTCCTTATTGCCGGTGTTGGCTGTTTCCGGGGTCGACGGCCGCTTGTCGAGCCCTTACTCTCGCGGTTAAGTTCGCCTCCTCTCGGATTGTCTCCAACTCGCGTACTTGGGCGATTAGTTGGGCGGTATGTCGGCGAACGAACCCCTTCTCATATATTGCCGGTATTCGGGGAGCAAGTTTGGGTGAATCCAGAATAATTCCTGTTCGGCTGAGAGTGCTCCATGACGTGGAATCAGTGTTTGCATGTCCATGATGTACGAAAAAGCCGTTTCTCCATTTCTTTGTTTCCGGCGACTAATTTCCAGTTCCAAGTTAATCTGGTATTCTGGATCGAGAAAGAACGTTTTGAAATCCTTCAAGAAATCGGCCCAAGTCACCCATCTATCCCGGGTGTTCCTTAGCCATAATAGTGCTGATCCCTCCAGTACTTCGGACAAGGCGGGGATTAATTCTTCTTTTACCACTTTTAGCTGTGTCGCAATTTCCTCTAGACTTTCTAAAAATGCGACAGGATCGGTGTGTCCATCGAACTTGATGTTATATTTACTTAGCGACGGTGTATCTTCAGCGGCATCACGATTTCTTCCAATTCTACTTCCGTTTATCTACTGATTCATCTACTGATTTCGTAGTTCCGCCAAAAAGCATTATTTCAACCGTCCCGTCTAGTTTTTCAATTTGTAGTCCTAAACTTAATGCGGCATCTTTTGTACTCAGATTTCACTGCCAAAATCTAAAAAAGCCTCGATAAACACGTCGCTAATTTTGATATGCTTGTAAAATTTTTCAGAAGGATTAGCTTCTGACAACAAGTTAATTGAGGACCCCTATGCTCCTATTTATTTTCAATGCGCTCTTTATCTTTGTTTCAAGCTCTCTTTTCGCAATTTGACGCCGCGTGACCTTCTTTACCACATTTAAAAGATTTAAATGGTTTTTCTATTTCAGATTTTGGTACTTTTAGAGACGGACAATTTTTGCGGATGTGTCCTTCAGCGTTGTCGAAGCGCGAAAAGCGTAATAAAATAAACTTTCATTCGAATGCGGTTTTATTTAAAACATTGCTAGGGTTTCGTTCACGAATGTTTGTGGTTTGTGCAACAATTAAAATATTGCTGAAACAATGATTTTTGATTGTTGCAGAACCACAAACATTCGTAAACGAAAATATAAGAAACTAGTGTGCAGATCTTTTAATTTTGGAAATGTTTTCGTTAGCACATTTTGCCATTCCAGCCATGAACTGGGATACGCGACTAGACCTCTATACCATACTGCCGCCGAACTTTTCAATTTACCGCCGATCAACTGGCAAACGTACTCTTCTGACCAACCAAACAAATCCATTTGGTTTCTTTATTTGGTCAGCCACACGTTAACATCGTCCACCAGAGGGTCGGACGCCCGAAGGTCTTTGTCTTTTGTTAAAGTTTAAACGCCTTACCTCTTTTAGCATTTTGCCTACAGACCTTAATTGTGCACTTTCGAATGGGTCGGCCAGCTGCGTCGCCGTTTTCTCCTTCTCTCTTCCTTTGATGAGGAACTGGATGTTGTCTCGCTCTCGTTCTCGCTCGAACACGACGGCGATTTATATACTATTTATAAAGCTTTTAAAAGTTTTGTAGAGAATATTGAAAAAGCCCTAAAAAGCCTCCTATTAAAGTAAATGTTACTTTATTTGCAAATTTCATTAAACCACAAACTGGTAAAACAGATATAGAATATTTTACAACCAAAAATCAAACACTTGATTTAAATACTAATTTAAAAATGTTTACGTATATTCAAGATCTTTACTTCAACCTAAATATAAATGTATTTTTTTTAATGTAATGAATGTATTGTATTGAATGTACTGTAACACAGGATTGAATGAATAACATAAAATGTATAGATAAAATAAATAAATTAAGACACATTACAAGAAACAGATTAAAATTTGGTGTATATGGACGGACATAAACTATATAATAAACTTTGGTTGATGATGTATTTTTGCGGTATAAATATCTCGAATTTTTGTTCCTGATGATTGGTAATAGTTATTATTTGAAATTTAAAACACTTTTCAAGAGTGGTTCTGTATAATTCCAGTTGATTATTCAATAAGTTATTTTTTGGTTTTTCTCTCTCATGGTGGAGTTATATATTGTAACGAACCTGCATTTTGGCCATCTGAAAATGCATTCGTTAATATGAAATTATTACGAATTGCTTTATCTGATTAATTACCTGATTATTTTCCGCTTTATAACATTTAATCTTCTGCATTATTTTCAGGTTAAGTGTTTGTTTTGATTCTGAATAATTAATTAGTTATTAATTGGTTGACCATAGTCAACCACCCGCGCCGCATTTAAAAATCTTTAATCGATTAAGAGTACTTCCGCAAACAGATATAATTATTGGAATTTGGTGATAAAAAGTACTAACATGTGCATTTTACAAAAAAGAGCAGTTTACTGATTTGTTCTGATGTTTTGTGATTTAACTGCAACAGGATTGTGATTACTATGTGTCCGCATTTATTTGAGTAAGTCACATTTATTCGATTTAATTGTAATTACTGAATATTGAACATTGGAATGTGGTCAACCACGCCGCTTCCAAGTTCACCCCTGATTTTCTGAATATTACTGCACTTTACCCTGCATCTGCATATATTTTCTAATATGTTTCTGAGTTCTTTCGGGGATTCTTATGAATCAACCCCGAAGATGAAGGGGTAAGAATTATGTCGTCAACGGCATTTTATTTTACTTGAATCTGTTCATTTATTTTCTGTTCTTGATTTGAATCATGTTAATTTCTTTTATTTTATTGTGAATAATTAGCCTTGGCTAATTATTAATCCAATTACATGAATTACCGCCCGCTCTTTTGTTACTTCTAGTACCCCACCGCTGAATTCTATAGTTTTTTGGGGTATTTTGACGTCATTATCTCTTCCGCGCGTACTCAGAATCCCTTCTCTGATTTCCGCATATAAAATCCACTGCAAAGTGCCTAAAAATTCATTACTTTCTGACTGTAAAATTTCCAAACGGGGAATCAGTGCCCATTGGAAATCTGTCTGTCTGGTACTTTCTGGTGCACTGCGCATCTGTCCGATCTGTTTTAAGTTTGAGTTAATTTAGTTTGAAGATTATTTTATTTTGGTTATGAGTGACAATTTAGTTTGGTTTAGTTTTCTGACTTGGTTTTGAACTGGTGATCAAGTGATATTGTGACTCCGCTTTATCTCTGCATTGTGTTTTCTGCATTTCATCCGCTTATATCTACATAATTATTTTATATCTGTTCAACGTACCTCGGCATATTTATTATTTTTCCTGTAAGATTTTTTTTTTATTTTTTCTGTTTTATTTCATGACGAGTGTTTTTTTTTCAATATTACCAGTTTAATAAATTTAATTCAAGTTCAATTTATTTATTACGGTACGTTAGGAAATACATTATTATTGACCCCTGGATTTTAAATATCTTCACTGAGTGTTTACTCGCGTTGTAATGGGTGTCGTGAACCCTAAATAAATGCAAGTAAAGAACTGTTGCTAAATGGGGTTATTCATCAGCAAATTATTGGAAGTCAGTGACTCCCAATAATTGTGCTGACAAGTCAATGTTAGTATTTAGGCAATAGTATAAGTTAGTTGGTAAGATATACTCAGTTGTAAGTCGGCTGAATAAAAGTTAAGTCGAGTCTATTCTCGTTTTGCATAATTTCTCCCCATCTACCCTTGCTTAACCAACAGGTCTACGCGGCGAGAGAGAGAGAACATTACATGGCGATCCTGCCAGTTGCGATTTTGTTGTAATTAGTGGTTGATATTAACTGAAAGCGATAAACGCGAAGATATAGTGCAATATAGTGCCAAAAAAAAGAAGCAAAAACGAAAAGGACAACTATGGGCAAAAAGCAGTCGAAAGAAGAAAGAACCGAGCAGCACAAAGAAGAAATTGTGATAGCCCAAGCCGGAAACGTTGAGGTGACGAGCAATACAAGTACGTGGTCCAAAAGGGAGATCGTAGAGGTCTTGTTTGTGGTTGCGGCAGTAATCATCATCGCATACCTTGTCCACCGACGATGCAAGAAGAATTTGCGGGGCACCATCAGAAGGGAAATTTCTAAGAGCATGGAGCGGGTGTAAGCGGTACCCACTGCAAACTCTGTTAAGGCAAGTGGTATATTGATAAGTCGATATTTGTAATTGTAAATTGTGTAAACGAATATTTAATGTATCGAAATATTAGTTGCCGATATACCTGTACGAAATTGGACCCTGTCAATAAAAGAAAATTATTGTAATGAAATTAGTGTTTATAATTTTGATAGAGATAAGTAGCATAACAAATGTCAAAAGTAGACGAATTTAGATATATATTAGAAGAACTGAGAGTTTTTTGTAGAAACCTTAACAAAGACAATCAAGAACGTAGAGTAAATATAGAAGTAGCTAATAGGAAGTTAGATAAGTTAAGTAAGATAAAAGAAGAGTTTAGTGAATACAAGATAAATTTAACCAAGTACCGAAAGAGTCAGAAGAAATTAGTAAAGGTAAAGAATACGTAGAAGCAATTGAGAAATACTTAACACAGTGTAAAGTAATTGTAGAAGATAAAGTAGCAGTTATAGAAGTAAATAGAATTAAGGAAGAATTAGATAGGGATGACGGAGAAATTTGATTTAAGAACGGCAGCTAGTATATTGCCGGTGCTAACAGAAACTGAGGATTCTGTTAAGCAACTAATTGATGCTATAGAATTGTACGATAGTTTATTAGACGGAGATGGTAAAAAACTGTTAACTACATATGTTCTTAAAGCAAAACTTTCTCAAAGCGCTAAATTAAGACTAGAACGAACATATGATTCAAATGATTTATTAATTGCCGATATAAAGAAGCATTTATTGACAAGAAAGTCCTCGACAGCGTTATCAGTAGGATTGCATTCAATAAAGCAGCATAATCAGTCAATAGAACAATTTGGTAGAGCTATTGAAGAGCTAATGGTCAATCTAACTATCGCGCAAGCGGATGGTAAAGATGACGCTGCTAAGGTGTTAGCAGAAGCGAATGAAAAAATAGCATTAAATGTTTTTCCAAATGAGCTGCGAGATAACGAGTTAAGAATCATAGTAAAGGCTAGGAATTACAACATGCTTAAAGATGCTCTAAGGGCTGCGCTAGATGAGGAAAACGCAAAGAAAAGTGGCAATACTCATCAAGTATTCCACGTGAGGGGTCAGGGAAATTACCGTGGCAGAGGTAATTTTAATGGACGAGCGAGACAATCAAATAATAATCAAAGATTCAGCGGATACAACAATAACAATAGTAGAAATACTTATAATGGTCATTCAAATAATAATTACGTAAATAGGGGCAGGCAATTCAATAACTATAATAAAATTAATAATAGAGGTCAATTTAGAGGTAGTAACAATAGCTATAATTTTAGTGGCAGGAATGGGTATTCACGTCGAGTAAACGTATGCGAGGAGGAGACATCAGGTCCTAATGTCGAAGAAATAGGGCAGAATATCAATTGCGATAGAGATGAGCGGTTTTTTCGTGCCTCAAGGCAATGAGATAATAGAGTTCGTACTTAAAACCGACGGGATGAATTATGTGAATGTGCAAGCAGGAATGAATGAATTAGTACTTTTAGTAGACACAGGTGCATCCATATGTGTTATTTGCAAATCAGCTGTAAATGATACGCAATTTGTAAACACGAAGCGTAAAATAAAAATAAAAGGGATATCAGGTTCCACTTATACGCTTGGAACGACTGATATTACATTTGACATAGGTAATGGTAAAGTGTGTCATGAATTTCATATCATAAACGATGTAGAGTGGGGCATAGATGGCATACTAGGAACAGATTTTTTCAGAAAATATGGAGTTCTCATCGACTATAAAAACTTTTGCTTTGCGTTATCAGTAAACTCAGAACGAATTTCAGTCAGTCTTTGGTCAAATTATAATAATTACATTACTATTCCGCCTAGATGCGAAGTGATCCAATACTGTTGGTGTGCAAGTGAGAATGAATGTGTGGTTGTACCAGAGGAATTATGTGAAGGAGTGTATGTGGCGAGTACAATCTCAAAACCCCGTGATAATAGTGTTTTAGTTCGAATAATGAACACAAACGAAAAAGAAATAACTTAAAAAAATTTTAGTCCTACATTTGAAAGCTTGTCACAATATAAGGTTTACGAATTTGGAGATAATCCCCTATCAGTGGAACGAGTCGATAAAGTACTCGATATAATAAAACTAGATACACTAAATTCAGAAGAGAAACTAAGTATTGAAAAAATATGTGCAAAATATTCTGACGAATTCTACCTTGACAATGACCCAGTAACCGTGTCTAACATTAGTAAACAAAAGATTAGGTTACAAGGCGATACGCCGGTATATACTAAACCACATCGGTTACCACATGCGCAAAAGGAAGAAATAAATAAGCAAATTAATAAAATGTTAAATAATGGCGGCATTATTGAACCTTCCGTGTCCGAATCGTCTTCGCCCATGTTAATTGTACCAAAGAAATGGGCCACAGGAGATAAAAAATGGCGGGTTGTGTTGGATTACAGACGATTAAATAACCAGATTAAAGACGATAAGTTTCCACTTCCCTGTATAGAGGAGATATTAGACGCATTATCGGGTGCGGTGTACTTCTCGCATTTAGATCTGTACCAGGGGTACTATCAATTAGAGTTAGATGCAGAGTGTAGACCATATACAGCGTTTACAACAGACAGAGGGCATTTTCAGCTAACCAGATTACCCATGGGACTGAAAATTAGTCCGAGTTCATTTGCAAGGGCTATGACGGTGGCAATGTCCGGATTGAATTACAAGCATTGTTTCATTTACCTTGACGATATAATTGTTTTTGGGGACACATTAAAGATACATAATCAAAATTTAATCAAAGTTCTTAGCCGTTTACGTGCAGTAAATTTAAAACTAAACCCAAGCAAATGTGAATTTTTGAAGAAGGACATTCTATATCTAGGTCACTCGATTTCGGCAAATGGAATAGCGCCGGATCCAGGAAAGACTCAAACTATGTTAGATTATCCCGTTCCGAGTAATGGTAGTGACACTAAGCGATTTGTTGCATTTGCAAATTATTATCGAACGTTCATTAAAGATTTTGCAGATATAACGGCGCCTTTAAATTATTTATCTAAAAAGGGTGTTGTGTTTGATTGGACGAAGGAATGTCAAAATGCGTTTGAAAGGCTAAAAGAATCATTAACTAACCCACCGATTCTAGAGTACCCAAATTTTTCTCCTGAGAATAAATTTATATTAAAGACAGACGCATCCGGGTTCGCGCTTGGTGCAGTTTTATTGAATGGTAATGAAAGATCGGTAGCTTATGCTAGTAGGTCACTAAACAAAGCAGAGAAAAATTATTGTACGATAGAAAAGGAGTTACTGGCGATTGTTTGGGCAGTAAAGAAGTTTAGACCCTATTTGTTTGGAAGAAAATTTGAAATTCATACTGATCACCGTCCATTAGTGTATTTGTTTGGTATTGTGAATCCATCGAGTAGATTAACTAAGTTCAGGTTGACCCTTGAGGAGTATGACTTTAAGATTTCATATATACGAGGAAAAGATAATGTTATTGCTGATGCTCTATCGCGGGTAGAAATTGATTGTGAAGAGCTAAAAGGTTTGTCAAACATATCAGTAGCTGTTGTCACTGTAGCTGAAAGATGAAAGAGAAGGTTCACAGGTTAATAACAATAGGCTTGATCACCCTGGCGTTGTAGAATTGGTGAAACCTCCTCCGAATAGTATAGAATTGCGTTCAATAAATTGAACAGAAATGAATAACACGACTAGTCAAAAGAATAGTGAAATTTATGATGTATATAAAGGTCTTATATATCACAAACAACTAAATATAATATATTTGGAAGATTCTCGACCGGGGTACGCATTAGGTGCTATTCTGGGAGATCTTTCCACTATTACGAATAAATATAAAATTCCGGAATTAATCGTAATAAAAAACAAGAATAACGAAAATTTGATTAAATTATTAATAGGAGCTCCAAGTATTGTAAAAAATTCGAATTTGAAAATTTCACTTATAAAAGACGTCCAAAGAATTGAAAGCAAAGAGACACAGCAACTTATATTAAATGATTTCCACATGCTACCAACGGGAGGACATGCTGGAATAAACCGGATGAATAATAATATCAAACGGTACTATTATTGGCCAGGATTGAAGAAAGATATAGACAAATTTGTAAAAACTTGCGAAGATTGTCAAAAATGTAAATATTCAATTTTAGGAAAACAGCCAATGACAATAACTAGCACAGCTTCTTCAGCTTTTCAGACAGTTTTTCTCGATCTAGTAGGGCCATTAAAAATCGATGCTATGGAAAACCGGTATATTTTAACACTGTGAGTTGAGTAAATTTGTTGAAGGATACCCGATCCCTAACAAGGAAGCGGCCACAGTTGCAAGAGCATTTATTGAAAATTTCGTTCTTAGATACGGTATTCCCGAAAAAATAATTACAGACCAAGGTACAGAATTTATGAATTCAGTTTTTAGAGAAAGTTGTAAATTTTTGGGAATATCACATCTTAATTCTACATCGTACCATCATCAAACACTTGGGTCGCTAGAGAATTCACATAAAAATTTAGGGGCTTTCTTGAGAATATATGCTGCAAATAAACAAAATTGGGGTCATGGGTGCCTTATTGGTGTTTCACATATAATAATACGGTACACACGGAAACCAAGTATACGCCATTTGAGCTTGTTTTTGGAAAAACAAGTGTTTTACCATCTAATATAGCAAACAAAATAGATCCAATTTATAATTTTGAAGATTATCCACTAGAACTAAAATACCGATTGCAGACAGCTTGTAGTGACGCGAAAAACAATTTGTTAGCATCCAAGGGCAAGCGAAAAGAAAGATATGATAGGGATAGTAGTATATGTAACTATAACGTAGGAGATAAGATACTTTTAAGAAATAGTTCAACAAATAAGGCAGAGCCAATTTTCAAAGGTCCATATAGTGTAGTTGAAAACAGTAATGATTCTAATCTGAAGATTAAGATTGATAACAAAATAGTTGAAGTAAACAAAGATAGGGTAAAAATATATTATGATAGTAACTAAGTAATAATTTGAATATATTGTTAAAAAATGTGTAATTATGTTGTTAGAAGAATAAGCAGTAACTAAATAAACAGTAAAAAGTGAAAGAGATTAAATTGAAAAAACGTGATAAGTGAGAAGTTCATCGACATAGTGAGCTAATAATAAGAAAAAAAAAATTACTGTAAACATTTTATTTTTGTAATTAGCGGGGAAGGTGTAATGGGTGTCGGAAACCCTAAATAAATGCAAGTAAAGAACTGTTGCTAAATGGGGTTATTCATCAGCAAATTATTGGAAGTCAGTGACTCCCAATAATTGTGCTGACAAGTCAATGTTAGTATTTAGGCAATAGTATAAGTTAGTTGGTAAGATATACTCAGTTGTAAGTCGGCTGAATAAAAGTTAAGTCGAGTCTATTCTCGTTTTGCATAATTTCTCCCCATCTACCCTTGCTTAACCAACAGGTCTACGCGGCGAGAGAGAGAACATTACAGCTTTACGGTTGGTGTTTTGCCTTAAAACACCTGGCACTCGAGGAAAATAGCTCGGGTCCGCGAAAACACGCCACAATATGTATTGAATAAAAAATACAAAGATACACCCGGTCTATATGAATTATTATTTAAAAAAAGAAATGAACAATATTCAGAAAATGATTTAAAAAAAAACTATCAAAATATTGTACATAAGACGAATGCATCACGAAGGTTTTATCAATCACATAAACAGGTTGTGTGTTCCAAATGTCAAAACTGATACAGTGATATAAAAATGTCCAATAACAAGTGGTAAAGGTTTATTACTAATGGAAGCAAATAATAACAAAATATTTTATGTATTTTGGAATGATAGAAATGAGTTAGTTTACGTTTAATAATAGCATCTCAGGCAGTTGGAAATTCAGGTCACCCAAATGAAATTCGATCCAGTATAGAAGAGCTGCAAGAAGCCAAAAATTATTGTATAAAGTGATATACAAAGAAAATTTGTTACTAGTACAAAAGTGCATGTTGTTAACGAAATACATACACCAGCAAGACTTAATTTTAAAAGACATAAAGTGATATTAAAAGGCCTAAATGATTTATTTCAAGCTGACCTAGTAGAAATGATCCCATATACTAAAGAAAATAATGCATATAAATATATCCTAATTGTAATAAATTGTTTTTCTAAATATGTTTGGGTATATCCATTAAAATTAAGGTCGACTATAGAAGTTTCCAATAGTATGGAAAATATACTAAAAATTCAATGACCAAAAAATTTACAAACTGACCAAGGAAAAGAATTTATATCTAATGATTAAAAAAAAATAGATAAATATTTCAATAAATACCCAAAATTACTAATGAACTAATCAGTCAACCAATCAATCAATTTTCTGATCCATGCCGGCGGAATAAATTCGATTATTCTATATGTACAATAAAAATCAATTTTTCACAAGTAACATCTATTGGTAAAATGTTACATTATTTTCTAGTTTCCTTTTTTAATTTTTTTACCTATCATAAACATCTTTTCTTGTCTTAAATCTCTTCTACAATACTGTGGAGATAGTTAAGCCAGCCTACCCTGACCTTGCGTGGATAAGTATTAAATGCGCGCGTGTGGTGTGAATCACCAACAAGGAAAACACTCCTCATGCCCATCATCAACAATGCCTGCCACCGCGCGCGCATATACAATGTAAGGATGGGCCCTGAGGATGAACATATGCCATCAAATGTAACTATGAGTGCCATCAGAAGCGCTAAAGTGTCATCGTATCACCCCTACATAACTACTTATCAGCCAATCGCGTATGTACATAATGCAAATAAAGTATGTAAATTGCAGAAATTACTTTATGTGCTGAAACAAGCGAGTCGAATATGGAATGAAAAACTGTCAGAACGATTAAAGGAGTTTGGATTATCAATGATATGGGAAGAGCTCACTATATTATTGGAATGCAAATCACACAGGTAAATGATGGTGGCATATTAATAGATCAAAGTACTGTAAGGGTCTCAGTACGGGGGTATACACCCACATTTTAGACTCAGGTCAAAAACTGCTTCCTTCAACCCCATTGGTTATAGATAACCATGTGATTGGAAATATTGCACTTGTAGATGCGTGTTGAAATAAGTTTGCAGAGAGTACCAGTTTTAATACTGTCCCTCATTAGGGTACATAGAACTGATCTTAAGAGTGCTTAATCGTTAAATCTACTTCCAATTCTAATTTGAAGAAACTCACTACCAATTGTCTCGGTGAGTACATTTCTCACTTAGTTTACTAGGAATAAGTACCATACGACTTGATCAAGTACGTTTCACATTTTATTTGATTTCAAAGTTGTTTGACAATCTTTAATGTAAAACTCGAACTTTGTTTTGACTAAGGCATTAGCCGCTACATTGCGGACTTGTAAGCAATGTAGTAAGGGAATTTAGTATTAGCGTACTTTAGACTCTTGGTGAACATGTGACGATATCGCATCGTATGCTTTAATTTTGGATTATGTCTAACCTCGTGCAAGAGGGGCATATTATCCGACAAGGATCCACGATGGTGAATTGTCACTTGTCAAGGACGCTTGGCACCCACTGGGACGCTAGTGGGACATCGAAATATCATGTATTTGATGTTTATCAAATATAGAGCGATACTTGCACATGGGAGCGATTAACGTAAATATCGTGATATGATTGTCAAACACGAGTTATATAAATTCTTAAACTTTACTCTTCGGTAAACTAACGTACTTTTTATAAATTATATTACAGGATTGGTCTACTTCACTCAAGAGCTTGGTCAGAGTATTTATCTTTGTTTTATATTCGTATAAGGCAGGGGTTTGTACTATTACAGAGTGCCGTGACCATGTTGAGTGGAGTTTTTGAAAGACCAGTTTAAATTTTAGCTTATTACTTTATATTCATGTACACGAAAAATTTGATTCAATTCAAAATCAAAATATTTTAAATTCAAAGCATATCGTCAATTGTCTACTTTACGTCGTGTACTTATAAATTAGTTTATAATTTGAATGTTTAATCCAAATTAAAACGAACATCAATCACAAGCAAAGATATTTTATTGTTTAAATAAAATAAATAAAATTCAATTCAATTCAAAATCGTTGTTAAGAATTGCAGTACGATGGTGCTCAATTTATCATTAAAATCACATGCATGTATTCATAAATTTCATGAATGATACATATTAATGCCTGAAACTTCATTTCAAAATAACATAGTATATTTAGTTTGCTTGTTTCTTCTACATAAAATTATACATTTTAAATCATTGGGAAATATCATAGCATCTTATTAACACTTGAGCAATTATCGTATTGTACCTTATTTACAACTTACAACAATTCAAACGTAATAATAATAATAATAAAAAATACACAACGTAGGATAGACGATCTTTATAAAAAAAAATATATTTTACAACACTTTGGGATCATGTTCTCAGTTCATTTATGGTACTGTTTTGCGCACATCTGCAAGAGCGGTAACTTCCATGAAATTTTATAGACGTCCTTTACAATCTACAGATTTAAAAATGCGTTAATCTTTTCCTGTCTTTAATATAAATTTTATTAGGGATGACCATTGTTAAAATACTGGTACCTAATCTCTAATACTTAACATATGTTTATCTTTGGCCCTGAACTATAACACCTTGTGAAAAATGTACAAAATTCAAAGTAATAAAATTTTAGTACAACACGGGCAAGCAGAATCGGTGAATTAGACATCTTACTTTGTTGACGCGTTAAGAATACAAAATTATTGATAAATACAACAAAATACGTACGTTAGTAGGTAGTGTACTTCACAACTTGTTTTCATTCAATTTCTCGAATTTTATCCGTTAAATTCATTCACATTAAATATCTAATACCTGCATAATAGTCTTTACCCAAGTTCTGTGAAATTCCAAATTATCGTAATCCTTACAATTCTTGAAGTATATTGTAACAACTCCTTATTACATCAAATTCAATTTATATTCCCCAAACAACATGAGTTCAATAATAAAAATATTAAAATCCAATTAGGTCCTAAAGCCGTTTATGACCGTTTGCCTATAAATGGATTTCCCAGTCATTTTCTCCCACATCAGTGCAAACGATATCATCTATGTGATGTAACATACAAATTAATTCCAAAATCTTGAATCACTAGAAACTTAAAGTGACATTGCAAACAAAATAATGGTATCCAACGAAATCCAACAAATATTTTAAGTTCTTCTTCACAAACATCAGACAGTTTTTCAAACAAAACCTGGTCTCACACAAAAATATACGCATAAAATAGTTTTACAGAGAAGGAACTTCTAGCTATAATATACTGCCTTTCACAATTCAAAACCTTAGTTTTCGGAAGTTCAATTATCATTGAAACAAATCACAGAGCGCTAGAATTCTTATCACATTGCAGACTATATAATGAATGAATAGCTCGTTGGACACTTTTCTTAAATGATTTCACATACACCATTCAACATATTCTGGGAAAAGAAAATATAATTGCCGATACTATGTCCCGCTATCCGAGCGACATGACATCTCCAGTTTCAAATGATCCACTAGTGGCAAATTTATCAATCAATCTGATCAAAACAATCACATCACTTCCTTCACAAAATACTTTGAGCGACAAAGCGAAAGAAATATTAACTGATCTTGCCAAGTATCAAATCCAAGATTCATCTCTTCAACCCATAATTCATTATCTTGACAATAAATCTTCCTATACATTTCAACCAGAAATTAAGCATCTTGATCGATACATGCTCTACAACGACATTTTAATATTTTTAGATGGTTCAGACAAAACACAGAAAAAACTTATCATTCCCTCTGCTATTACAACAGATTTAATTTGGTTCTATCATGAAACGTTAGGTCACTTTGGTCCATTAAAAATGTATTCTACCTTAAAACCATATTTCTATTGGCCCAAAATGCTCCGATTTATAAAAAACATAATTCCGACCTGTGATCTTTGTCAAAAGGTAAAATACCCAAATAAACACTTAGTTGGATCGTCCCATGCAATTTTAAGTTCATCACCGGGAGAATTAGTATGCGTGGATTTTTATGGTCCATTACCTCCCAGTAGAGGAAACACTACATACATTTTCGTTTTTGTAGACAATTTTTCAAAGTTTGTTCGCCTATATGCATTGCGTAAAGCCGCATCCAAAGCTGCCACTATGAAGCTAATAGAAGATTTTCACACTTTAATTCCGATCCAGACCGTTCTCAGTGATCACGGATCACAATTTACTTCCTCACATTGGGCTACACAACTTACTGCTGCCGACATCAAATTTACATACAGTTCAATACGACATCCTGCATCTAATCCAAGCGAAAGAATCATGAAAGAGCTCGGTAGACTTTTTCGTACCTATTGCTCAGAAAAAAACAGTGCATGGTCTCTTCATCTTTCAAATATTGAAAATCTTTTAATCAACTACCACACACCAGCACTGGATACTCGCCTCACGAAATAATTTATGGCACACGTCCACCACTTCCGCTGGATCACCTAATTAACAAACACTTAACTCTTCCCAAACAACCCATTTGCGATATATCCGAACTTCATAGAAAAGTAAATCAAAACTTACGCAACTACGCGGAATTAAGGCTCTCAGCTAAGAATGAAAAAGACCTTCTACATCTAGGTGACTTAGTCCTACTTCGTGTTCCCTCTATTTCAGTTGCCGCAAACAAAATTTACGCTAAATTCCAAATTCTCTACGATGGCCCATTCATAATCATTGCCAACCCTTACCCAAACGTTTATACTCTGCAACATCCTGATACCAAAAGTATTCAAGGAAATGACAATATCTCGAATTTGAAATTATACCACTCCACACATAAACAATATATCAGCACCAGAATTAGATAGTAGAGAAGTGGAAGATCGACGAAAACAGTGCCCGGTATATTCCTTATGATTTGGTAAATGTAAAAATTCTGCAATTTTCGAAGGCACCGATCCAATGGTATTTATGCCTATTGGCTGTTTAATGCACTTAGAATTTCTGTATGTAACAAAAAAGCGTTGATGATCACAATTTTTCGGACGGAGTTGTATGTATTAACCTATTTTCTAAAACTATCAAGTTTGTATATTCAAAAATTTTATTGTGTTCTACGTCGATTTACATGTAGATTGTATCATGTGTCCATTGCTCCATCTCCTACGCAACCTTAGAGGAGGTTTTGTGAATAATTTTAATTTTTGTTTGTTTGTTTGTTGTTGTTTGATTTATTACATGTAATTCAGCAAATGAAAATATTTAGATCACGCACTAGCTTTTCATTTTAAGTAAACCAAATATGCGTTTCTGCATTGGTGCAACCCACCAATAATACGTGTTGAAATTTTCATTCATAAAATCGCGACTTTCTGAATAAAAATCTGGGGGGAGTATGTAAGGGTCTCAGTACGGGGGTATACACCCACATTTTAGACTCAGGTCAAAAACTGCTTCCTTCAACCCCATTGGTTATAGATAACCATGTGATTGGAAATATTGCACTTGTAGATGCGTGTTGAAATAAGTTTGCAGAGAGTACCAGTTTTAATACTGACCCTCATTAGGGTACATAGAACTGATCTTAAGAGTGCTTAATCGTTAAATCTACTTCCAATTCTAATTTGAAGAAACTCACTACCAATTGTCTCGGTGAGTACATTTCTCACTTAGTTTACTAGGAATAAGTACCATACGACTTGATCAAGTACGTTTCACATTTTATTTGATTTCAAAGTTGTTTGACAATCTTTAATGTAAAACTCGAACTTTGTTTTGACTAAGGCATTAGCCGCTACATTGCGGACTTGTAAGCAATGTAGTAAGGGAATTTAGTATTAGCGTACTTTAGACTCTTGGTGAACATGTGACGATATCGCATCGTATGCTTTAATTTTGGATTATGTCTAACCTCGTGCAAGAGGGGCATCTTATCCGACAAGGATCCACGATGGTGAATTGTCACTTGTCAAGGACGCTTGGCACCCACTGGGACGCTTGTGGGACATCGAAATATCATGTATTTGATGTTTATCAAATATAGAGCGATACTTGCACATGGGAGCGATTAACGTAAATATCGTGATATGATTGTCAAACACTAGTTACATAAATTCTTAAACTTTACTCTTCGGTAAACTAACGTACTTTTTATAAATTATATTACAGGATTGGTCTACTTCACTCAAGAGCATGGTCAGAGTATTTATCTTTGTTTTATATTCGTATAAGGCAGGGGTTTGTACTATTACTGTACATACATTGATGATATGCTGTATTAATTTGGCATTAGTGACTGCAACATACTGTACACACCACCTCTGATGTTAATCAAATTTTAACGAAAGAAACGAGCCCTGATATCAATGATTGCAACATATTAAAAAACATTCAATATAAAAAGGTAGTTGGAAGCATCCTTTACTTATCTCAAGTGTCCAAACCTAATATACAATATGCAGTTGGCAACGTCCGTCGATTTAATAACAATCTTGGAAAAGCGCACTGGATTGCAGTTAAAAAGATTTTACGCTACTTGAAGAAAACAATACACATGAAACGAGTGTTAAGCCGAATAACTCATCGCATTTAATGGGTTATTGCGACGCCGATTGGGGTTCAAATATAGAAGATCGAAGGTCGGTATCTGGATATGTTTTTTTGTTGCAAGGTGCAGCTGTACCATGGTCATCAAAAAGGCAGTTGACGACTGATCTTTCAACTACAGAAGCGGAATATATGGCAATGTCGGCCGCAGTGAAAGAAGTACTTTGTTAAATCTCCCGAAATTGTCGGTACATGTGAAATTCCTGAAAAACTGGTTACTTTTGGAACACTGTTACTGAAAAATCGGAGCACCGACTGTCAATTCAACAACGGCTCTCATAAGGGGGTTAATGCGGTACATCTAGAATAGATGTCAAAAATAATTTGACGTGATATCAAGAATGAAAAGACTGAAATTAAAAAATGGTATGTTTTATTATAATATTTTTGTTGATTTGTTTGTAAGGTTTTTAATTTTGCAGGAAAATAAAGAAATTGGTGAGATTGATGTGACTGAAGAGTTCATATGTGGCACGTGTCATATGTGGCTCGGAAGCATTCAATTCATCATCAAAATTAAATTGTTTTACCTACTGTAAGGAATCCCAGTCCGGCTCTGTTTTAAAAATGTTTTAGTGCGTATGAAGAATAACGTATTTATTGAAATGTTAATTCAGCTATTCTGTAATTTCTTATCTTGGCTTTGCTGTAGCGAAAACTAACACGCCATTGCTGAAAGGGAGACAAATTCATTTAGTTGGTGACTGTGAAGCAGTTAAGTCTTCTTAAAAGTGTTGTTCGAATTATTAGTTAATTGTTATTTGATTCGTTCCTCAAATTATCAACAATAATTGTGAGTACGAATTTTACTTTTATCTTTTTATTAATTCGTCATATACAGGGTGTTCAGTTTCAAACCGAGCGGCATAGATATCTCGAAAACGGTAAATGCTAGAGACTTGAAATTTTGGCAATAAGAGTTATCCGAAGGGGCTGATCGATCTAAAATATTTTCAAAATGGTGGCACTTCCGGTTATACCGGAAGTCGACACTAACTTCGTTATTTTAAATGGAACACCCCATTTTTTATTGCATTTTTGAATTCCTTGTCAAATTTTAATGTGACTTTATGCATGGTACCATATCTCCAAAATTGATAGTTTTTGAGAAAATCATTATTTTAGATGAAATTTTGGCTTTTGCAGTGTTTTACCAAAAAATTTGTAACATGAGTCAGAATAGAGTTATTAAGCTGAAATTTGGGCTGAAGGTAGTCAGAAAGCTTAGCTACAATACTGCCTAATTGGTTTTGGATTTCTGATTATACAGGGTGTTGTTATAACCAGTTACATTTGCAGCAACTTTAAAGTAGAATAACTTTCTTATTTCAAATGGAACACCCCGTATTTTTTTCTCTTGTTCGATAGAGAATTTAATTTTGAATCGAATGGTATAAGCATACCCTATACCTAGGATTGATAGATTTTGAGATATTTAGAAATTTATGAAATAAGAGCAAGTTTTTTGAATATTATTGCGAATTTATGCCCTAAATGAGACTTTCAATAGCTAAACTGCTTTGAATTAATTGTTTTCAAACCATTTAAAAAATATGAAAACGTTTGATTGCCATTAATTGTGAAAAAAATAAAAAAAAAGTTTCAGGCCTCAGCGGGAATCGAACCAGGGTCTCCTGCGTTTGTCTCAAAAATGATTTGCTGAAAACTCTAAAATTTTGACCAAAAGATCATTTTCAATTGAACCCTATGAGAGATTTAGGATGAAATAACTTTATTTAACAAAATAATTGATGTCATATTCCCCAAAACCCCCGTAAATGTTAAAAAAAGGCTTAAAACTTTATCAAATATTGCAACCTTCGTTTAATTTCCGAATATCTCAAAATCTATCAAACCTAAGTATAGGGTATGCTTATACCATTCGATTCAGAATTAAATTCTCTATCGAACAAGACAAAAAATACAGGGTGTTCCATTTGAAATAAGAAAGTTATTCTACTTTAAAGATGCTGCAAATGTAACTGGTTATAACAACACCCTGTATAATCAGAAATCCAAAACCAAATAGGCAGTATTGTAGCTAAGCTTTCTGACTACCTTCAGCCCAAATTTCAGCTTAATAACTCTATTCTGACTTATGTTACAAATTTTTTGGTAAAACACTGCAAAAGCCAAAATTTCATCTAAAATAATGATTTTCTCAAAAACTATCAATTTTGGAGATATGGTACTATACATAAAGTCACATTAAAATTTGACAAGGAATTTAAAAATGCAATAAAAAATGGGGTGTTCCATTTAAAATAACGAAGTTAGTGTCGACTTCCGGTATAACCGGAAGTGCCACCATTTTGAAAATATTTTAGATCGATCAGCCCCTCCGGATAACTCCTATTGCCAAAATTTCAAGTCTCTAGCATTTACCGTTTTCGAGATATCTATGCCGCTCGGTTTGAAACTGAACACCCTGTATGTATAAATATTATCATATTCGCGATTGCTAAATTAGTATAATTATGCTTTGCAATCGTTTGCTCGTTCTTTTATTATTTAATTTCAATTTCATAAGTACACAGAGTACTTTGTACATAATGTACATTTAATATCAATATATAATAAAGTAATTTTTATATTTTTTAGTAATATTAAAATGCAAGTTACTGACGTGTGTATGGTATCGCGCCATTTTATAATAAGTGTATAGCACACTTATTTAATTACGTATTTATCACATATACTGATATAGTGATATAGACTGCAATAAGCCTCATAGTCGAGGTTTGCTAGTCATTGTTGGAGACGCCTAACACCCATTGGGACGCTGATGGTTTCGAACGCTTTACAGCTATATTTTCAGACCGAAAGTAAAATGCATTCGGTTATAACTATTATCGATGCAAAGCATAATCTAATTTTAATTTATTGGGCTCACTTAGTCGCGTCGACTAATACTCAATTTTAATTTCTTTCAGATGGTCTACTTTATCTTAGAGCCTGGTCAACGATAACTCTCGGGTTTAATTATTCTTTTCGTAAATATAAATTTAAGTAAATACCGGGGTTTGTATCGTTACACTACATAAGTGCTTCAATATGGCCAATTGAGAATACAAAAACGGAAGACCCTATACGTTACTTTCTAAAAGCAAAAAAAATGTACCTGATAATAACACGTCCAACTGTGGTGGATGGACGAGTAAAGCAACATATGCGTTAATTGTTGCTTACTAAGAAAACAGTTATAAATATGAATTACCGATGTTTAATAAAAAACGAGTGTGGGAGAAGATAAGTGAACAAAAAAACCAAAGTGGCGTTTACAAAAGTGGTCAGTTGTACGACCAGAAATAGCGAAATTTGAAGAAAACATATGAATGGATTATTCGTGATAATAAATCCACCGAGAAAGAAAATGCATATTGGAGATTTTTTGATGATTTTCACGAAATTTACTTTATTAATCCCAAATTTAATCCAACCTACACCATGTCCAGCACAGGTGCAGGTACATTCAATTACAATGTTCTGAAGCGCAAGATGAAGAAAATCTCAAGAAGAAAAGAAAATTTAAAACTGTGAAATTAAGTGCCTCTGAGATCGAAGAAAAGCGACAGTTACGACATTAAGGAAAAATAAAACTAAAAATAGAGTTGTTTGAATGGTTCAAAAATAATTAAAAAAAGAATAATAGTTATAATTATTATTTACAAAACTTAATCCTAATATTATATAATTTCCGTAAAGGCGTTTGAGTTCCTTGTTATTTTTTAATAATTTTCGGTACCATAACAACCATATTCTCAACCTTCTATACAACCCGTAATCATCGGTTGGTAATCTGATTACCAACCGATTACCTGATCGTAAAATACAAAAAGGTACTAAAACTAAATAAATTTTCGAATTTTTATATAAAATCTTTAAAAATGCACCTAAACGTAGTGAGTTACCGTGTTCACATCGCTGTCTGAAATAATCGATTTTACTTGAATTTTACGTTAAATTTTACATTAAAAGTTATATCATTATTTGGCTAAAGTTATGATAATCATTAATTTTAAATTATCTTTAGTGGGTGGACAATCATTACTCTGTGATTTAACAATTACGGTGCTTTGATTGAACAATTATTTTACTGTAGTAAATGCATCAACATGTCTAAAAAAGATGTGTGGATTTTAATGAAATTGGTATACTTCCTTGTATTTTATTTTATTGCTATAGACCGGTTTCGATATTACATCGTCATCAGTAATAACTACAATAGAGTTCATTTTGTTACAATTTGTTATAAAACATGCATTTGTGAATTGCTTACTTGTCAGATTTTTTTAAGCTTGAAATAGACAGATACATTACAGATTAAAATAGTAAATGCACAAACGTAATAAATAAAACTAACGGACGAATAGCACTCAATGTACAAAAAATCACTATCATAAATATTTAAAATAAATAAATAATTTAAGTAAATATAATAAAGATTTTTCAGTCAATTAAATGCCATTATTGTTCGTTAGTCATACTGTTTATGTTGTGTCGCGTTGTGATTGGTTGTGTGTTGTGGTTGGTCAATTGTTTATTGTTAATGAATTTGAAAATTGGCGTCTGTTTCAGTTCTACTTGGTTGTTCAAACAGTTGTGGTTTTTTCGCATTTCCTTTTGAATTTCGAAAGCTTCCAGTTATATTAATTTATGTCCTTTTTCGAATTTGTGTATTATTTCTGTTTTGTCGTCGTCATCATACATCAATGTCAATCGTACATCAATCGTGAAAATGTAAGTGTCGCCCGACGTTAGAGTGAATTTTATCTTTTTTATGTTCTAGCAGTCTTGTCCTTAGTCGTCTGCCAGTTTCGCCAATGTAAGTCACTTCGCAGTCCTTGCAGTATAATTTGTATACTCCGTTTTGGTTCAGTTTATCTGTTTTTTTCTTTATAGTTTTTTATATGGTCGAATGTGGTTTTATTTGTTTTGTGAATTGGTTGGATTTTGTACGGTTTGAGCGTTCTTATTATTTTTTCGTTGATTCTTCCGGTGTATGTAAATTTTCTGTATGTGCTGATGTCTTTGATTTTATCTTCTTTTTTGTTTTCGTATCCCAGTGATTGTGTGATTATTTTTTCTTCTGTTTTTCTGATTATTTTATTAATTGTCTTATTTAGGAAGTCGTTTTCGATGGCAATGGTTTTGATCTTTTCAATTTCTTTAATTCTATCTTCTTTTGTTATTGGTATGTTGAGTGTTCGGTAGATCTTGCTGTGATTTGGGAATTTGTTTTATGACGAGTGATGTGAGTTGTATGGTATGATGCAGTTTGTGTTTGTCGGTTTTCTGTAGATGTCAATTTGGTCATTGTTCTTGGTCAGAGATAGGTCAAGAAAGTATTTTTTGTCTATTTTGTTGATCTTGTTGTGGAATTTGGGAAGTTCTGTTTCGTTGCCGGACCAAATGCATAATATTTCGTCTATGTATCGTTTCCATAATATAACGTTTTTTGAGTCAGACAGTTTCAGTATTTTATTTTTGATGTCGTCGACGCATATGTTTGCTAGTAGTCCTGACAGTGATGAACCCATAGGTAGGCCGTCTTCCATTTTATATATACGGTTGTTGAATTTGCATGTGTTCTGTTTTGTGCAGTGTTTTATTATATTATTGATGTTTTCGGCTTCTGTATCGTCTTGTAGATATTCTATGAGTATTTTTTTAGTTAGTGTTACTGTTTCGTTTATTGGTATGTTTGCATATAAGTTTGTAATGTCGAATGATGTTAGGATGTAGGTGGGTGGAAGATTAATTTTAAGGATTTCGTCCGTTAGTTCTTTTGAGATGTATATGGTGTGTTTTGGTTTGTAGTTCAGACTTTTTGAAAATAGATCGTTTATTGTCTTACTAAGTTTTTTTGTTGGTGTGTTAGTAAATGTAACTAAGGGTCTTATGGGTATATTTTGTTTGTGTAATTTTGGTAATGCGTACAGTTCTGGGAGTTTCGGGTTCATTGGAAGTAAGTGTTTTGTCTTTGTGTATTTGTCCAGTGTAGTTTTGGTGTCTTTAATTATTTGTTTAGTGTGTTTTATAATCTTGTCGAGTGGATTGTTAGTAATCTTATTGATCTTATTTTCGGACATAAATTGGTTAGATTTTTCTATGTATTGTTCTTTTGTTATGAGAACCATTTCATTACTTTTGTCTGCTTCTGTTGCTAGGATGTTTATGCTAAGATTTAGCGTTCTTTGTTGTGTACCTGTTTTGTTTCTCTGTGGTTTTGCATAAGGTTTATGCATTTGTTCCTAATTTCTGTTGTGGGTGTTGTTGTATTATTACGCAATCTAATTCTATGGCCGTTATTTCGATGTGGGTTTTGGTGTACATAAACAGCATGACTAACAAATAATAATGACATTTAATTGACTGACAAATCTTTATTATATTTACTTAAATTATTTATTAATTTTAAATATTTATGATAGTGATTTTTTGTACATTGAGTGCTATTCGTCCGTTAGTTTTATTTATTACGTTTGTGCATTTACTATTTTAATCTGTAATGTATCTGTCTATTTCAAGCTTAAAAAAATCTGACAAGTAAGCAATTCACAAATGCATGTTTTATAACAAATTGTAACAAAAATGTACTCTATTGTAGTTATTACTGATGACGATGTAATATCGAAACCGTAAAATAAAATACAAGGAAGTATACCAATTTCATTAAAATCCACACAAAAAAAACCTTGTTAAAATGGATCAAATCAACACTTCTAAAGAAGATCTTTCGCTTTTTCAAAAAGAACTGAAAAAGCCCAATGGTGCAAGATATGCTCTAAATGTGAAAATACTGTAAAAAACCAAGAGTATCACTACCGGTACTTGGTACTGATAATTATAATTCCGATAACGACCACGAATGCTCTAATGTATAAACTTATGTCCGAATTAAAAGTAATGCGCTCCCAATTTGGTGAAGTTGTGCAGAGTTTATAAGATCTAAAATGTGAGTTCGCTAAACAGTTCCAACTAAACGATCAGTTTGAAAATGATATACTAGAACTTAGGAAAGAAATCGATATCCTTAAATCAAGTAGTTCTGCTAGTCAGTCGCTATCCTTTAGCAATAAATCCAATGTTAGTGAGGAGGAATTCTACCCAATTTAAAGATCGTATTGAGCATGATATATCAAAAACAAATTTTAGAGTCTCCAGAATGGGTCGTCGCTCCAACGATAAGAAAACAAGACCATTATTAGTGCACTTCAGCGACTCCAATACTGCATATGATTGTTTGAAAAATTTGCGTAAACTACTAATGGTATGCCACAAGTATCCGTAAAGCCCGATAGAATTATATTACAGCGCAAGAGTATAGTAAATTGTATTAAGAACTAAAAGAGAAAAACAAATTAGGTGGCCCAAGATGGATCCTTCGTCATATGAATGTCAAGCTTTACGTTGTTCAAAGCAAAGATGATTCTGATGCCCTTTCAAATAAGAACGCTAAAACTGCTATGTGTCAAAAAAATTTGAAAAATTAGACAACATTCTATGCTTCTAACATAATATTTCTGGTACGCGAACTAAAATTAAATATTTTAAAGCTTCGATTGGTTCATGTGATTATTCCGTTATTATTCTGGTGGAAACATGGTTAAGTGAAAAGATCCTTGTAACCGAAGTTAGTTTTCCTAGCTACAATGTATATAAAACTATAGTCTGATAAATATGAAGTCGGAGGTGGTGTTCTTATTGCAGTGTCCAATACCATTGCATCAAAACAAATTGAGGTTCCAGAGTCGAACGTTGAACAATTATTTGTTGTGCTAAACTGTGGTAACAAATATTACATATGATTACTGAAACGTTTGCGCTTTATAAGCTTTATAACATGTTCTAGTTAAATAACATTTTAAATACTAGGGAAGTACTTTTAGATTTAGTGTTTTCTCATTTTTGTGACATAGTGGTTCATGAAGCTAGCGATAACTTATTAAATAACTCAGTCAACCATAAGGCCCTTGATTTTCATTTTTGTATTAATTATTCTCAGTCATTAAACTTTAATTATAAATATTCTGACTTTAAAAATGCTGATTACTATTCCATAAATAATAATATAGCTTCTTATGATTGGAAAACGCACGTAGCAGAATGTGATGTCCCACAAGCTGTAGACTTATTTATATTAGGTTCTAATTCTAAAGTACTGTATTGATAGTTTTGTTCCAGTTAAACATAAAAAATCATCTACATTTTCTATGTGGTCTAGTAACAACTTTAATAAAACTAGTTTTTGAGAAAAAATAGTCCACAAAACATATATGGAAACCCGTGACAATAATGACTACAGAAAGTTCTCTGATCTAAGAGCTAAGTGTAGCGAGGAGTCGGCAAAATGTTATAATGCATTTGCATTATAACATTATTGTTTGCATTATTGCCAATTCTGAAGAAAATATAACAAGTAAGCCAAAACGCTTTTGGAATTATGTAAGTAATAAAAGCGGTACAAACTCAATACCTAACACTATGTCCCTTGACTGTAATACCGTTAGTAATGGGCAAAGTATATCAGACATATTTGCAACCTATTTCAAAACAGTTTACTCTAAGTCAGATGGTTCCACTCCTGTTTTTCAAACCATAGGATTGGACAAATGAGTTTAAGTATTTTTTCAATCACTGTCATTTATAACGCAATAGATAATCTACCTTTGAAATTTACTTTGGGTCCTGACAACATACCTAACTATTTTATCAAATCCTGTTTTTTTTACCATCAGTATACCTTTACAAATAATATTTAATCTTTCCATTCAGACAGGATTTTTTCCACATCAATGGAAACACAGTTTTATAGTACACAAAAAATGGCTACCTGGGTGACGTAAAAAACTATAGAGGGGTATGTCTTCAAAACTCTATGGCTAAATTGTTTGATTTATGATTATATAATCAATTAAATGCTCAATGTAATTTCGAGGTCTTACTCTTATCTTGAGGTCGAATTTAGAGTTCCGCAAGGGTCAACCTTGAACCCTTGCTGTTTCTGCTTTTTATAAATAACGTCGCCAACGTCATAAAACATTCTAAAATGAGTCTATTTGCAGACGATATAAAGCTCTACAAAACCATAACATGCAAACAAGACTTAAGTCTGTTACGAGAAGATATTGACTCCCTTTGGAATTGGTCCTTAGATAACCAGTTGTTTTTAAACACTTAATGCTTTTTCATAAGTTTTTTTAAAGGGCATAAGAAATTTGATTCTGATTACGTACGTGACGGGCAAAAGTTACAATATCGTCAAGTTGTAAAGGACTTGGAGTTGGTTTGAAGAAAAAATAAATTTCAAAATTCATATGCAGAAAACATCTCTCAAGGCAGCTAGATCATTAGGCTAAATGATTAAAAATTGTACGGAATTCTTCATAAATACGTTCCGTCAGTTATACTGCGCCTTGGTTAGACCTCATTTAGAGTACGCCACCGTAGTTTGGACGAATACGATAGTTTGTTAATTGAGAAAATTCAGTACAAATTTCTGCGTCACGCTGCTTACAAGATGGGCATTTCAATGTGGCTATATCATAGACAGAATGTTCTTGATAGTCTTAATTTAAAAATTCTTCGCACTAGAAGAATCATTTTTGATATTGTTTTCTTTCATAAAATTTTAAACAACTTAGTTAACTGTCCTTTAAAATCGCGTATTAACTTGAAAGTCCCGTATATAAATCTTCGGCGTGATGAATTGTTTGTAACCAAAACTTTTTCAAGTAACTTTGGATCGCACTCTCCAATGAATAGGATCGGTACTTGCATTAATTCCAATAACAAGGATATTTTGACCAAATCACCAGCAATTTTAAAGTCAAAATTGAATATTTTTTTTTTGTAAAATGAGGTATCCCGTTATGCAACTCGCTCATTAATATACTATTATTTGTTTAATTGATTTAACATATAGCATAAAACATCTTGTTTATTTTTTCCTAATTGTAAGAAATTTCTATGCAATTCTCCTGCAACTTCTTCTGTGTATATAAGAAAATCCATTTTGTTTTGGTAAAGGAATATTAATATAACAGCCATCAATTATATCTATCGTATCAGAAAAGCCCATGTTGTTGAATGCCTGTACTACAGATTCTGCATCATTTGGATCACATAATAACTGTGGGCGTCAAATCCCATAATGCTTCAGTCACACTTCTTACAGATCTAATTGCGGTAGCTTTACCTATTTTAAAACGAGAACATATTGAACTGAAATAATAGTGAAATTGTGGCGTATTTTCGCGAGCTATTATTCTCGAGTGCCAGGTTTTTAAGGAGAAATACCAACCGTACAGCTGATAAAACTCAGTGGACAAATAATCAATTCAGAGGTCAATAAATTATTTAATTGAGAGTACCCAATTAGAAGAAATAAATGAATTGAACTTAAATTAAATTTATTTAAAACAGATGTTGCAAAATAAAAGAAACACTCGTTATGAAAGAAACAAAAATACAAAATATGAAACTTACATAAAATAAAAAATTCATGCGGAGGTACGTTAAACAAATATAAAATAAAATCAATTTTGCAGATATAAGCGGATAAAAAAAATTAAATGCGGAAATGCGGTACAGATTCGAGTAAAATAAAATGCGGTTGACGACATAACTCTCACCCCCTCATTTTTTTTATATCAAATTCCAATCGTGATATTTGGTTGCGGAAGTACTTTTAATCGATTATCGATTTTTAAAATGCGGCTAAAAGCATTTCGTAATAAATCCATATTAACGAATGCATTTTCAGATGGCCAAAATGCAGGTTCCTTACAAAAAATTTTTAATCAATGTCTAGTATTTACACTAGTTTATTTTTATATTTGCCGATATGAATCAGGGGTAGCAAGATACCAAATTGTAACAAGTAACTTGTTTTTTGCAAAAAGTGGATGCCTTCCAATAGAATTTTCTATGGGAGTAATTTTGTTCTCCACTAAAGATAAAATATGCTCAAATGTTCTTCTGTACATACGAAAATTTTCTCGAAACTCTGAATCCGTATAAGCATCAACAACATCTTCAATAATTTTTTTTAATATTAGTCTTAATACTATAATATAAAAATATCACCTAAAGAAAAATCACAATTTTTATTGCATAATTGCATATGATATTATTATTGCTAATATTATTATCTTCTTCATAATTAAAACAGTCCTCACTTGAAAACCTATGTTCATAAGCAAAAAATAATTGCTCTTGGTTCATGCTCATAGTAAAGACACAATGATTACGAGTAGTTATCTTGGGGTGATTCCACGACACGATGGCGCTTCTGATGGCACATGCCATCAGCAGAGACCATCCAATAGGGGGGGGGGGTCTCCAGAAGGTCCTACAAGAATTTCTACAAGAAGTGCAAAAGAAGTCTTGTACGCGGTGAGAAACTCCTAGTAGCATTTGATAGCATGTATCTATCCTCAGGGCCCATCGAATAAGGGTGTGGTAGGGGGATGATCTACAGAAGGAGACCGGGTCCAACAAGAAGAAGAACTTCTGCAAGAAGTGCGTTGCAGAAGAAGTCTTGTATATGAGAACGCGCGCACACTCATGCATGGGTATGAGGGGGATGTTTTCCTTGTTGGGAATGGACACATACGCGCGCGCACACGCACACGCACGCATACAAGACTTATCCAGCCAAGGCCAGGGTAGGCTGGCCATCTCCAGAGTGTTGTAGAAGAGATTTAAGAAAAAGTGTTAGTGATGGGTATAAATTTAAAAAAGAAAACTAGAAACTATTGTAACATATTACCAATAGATGTCACTAGTAAAAAATTGATTTTTCTTGTACATATACAATAATCGAATTTATTTCGGTATGGGTCAGGCTGGGCTGGGCCGATCCAGGCTAGGCTGGGCTGGGCTATTGGAGAATTGATTGATTGATTAGTTAATTAGTAATTTTTGGTATTTATGGAAATATTAATTCAGTAAAAAGTGACCAACATTATCTAGTGACTGCAGCGCGATTCGATCCTGTGCTATATCATTGCTACTTACCTACAATTACATTACATTTACCACTAGGCTAATGAGATCATTTAAATATTTCTGTAGAAATAACATAGAACATCTTTCCATTTTGTTTTAGAACACCGCGATATTTAAATTTAAATTATGCGCATAAGAAATCTGTGACATGTAATTTAAAAGGAGGGGGTGTTATTTAAATGATATATAATTTTTTAATGGTACTATTCATTAGAGTTTGAAATATTTTTCAGTTTAATTAAGAATTCATTATATACATATTACATATACCTATAAGGATTATCTGAAATTATATACCAAGAAAAACAAGAGCATATTTTAATAGAGGTGATAAAATTGCTCAATTAATTTTGGAGAAAAATATCATTCCATATGTTATGGAGCGTGTTGGACAAGGCCCCTTTCAAAAACGAGGTGATAATGGATTTGGTTCATCTGATAAAACAAAAGTTGAAAAGCAAAATTGAAAGTTTACATATTTTGTAGTTTAACTTGTTTACAAATAAAATTTTAATAAATATTCAATATCTTTTGTTTTTAAATATTTTTATAATCCATTTCAGGTTTAAAACAATATATAACAAGGATTTAAAAAAAAATTAAATCATTAATGTGGTGTTGTTGATTTGTGAACATTGTTAGTTTTTAATCAAAATGAATGATCATATAATTTTACTCTCAGATCGATCATCAATTTTAAGTTGTAAATTCTCACCACCTTTAATAATAAATGAATCAGATATAAATGTTGTGGCCTTAGTTGATTTTATTAGTTATCATACAATTAATAATGTTACTAAAGAGAATAACAAATTTCATTCCTCTATACCTACATTAGAAAAGAAATTTGCAGATACCAATAAAATCTATGAAATAAAAGATATATCACATTTTATAGAAAAAGAGAGGAAAAAGATAGTAGAAAAGAATGAGAAAGATTATTTGTTATCTATTAAAGCAAATCTAAATACATTACATTGTGAAATTAAATCGGTTTACAATATTCATTTTGATGAAGAACGTTCAATTGGTTCTTTATTAGGATTTTAAAAAAAATTATTATGCTGGTATTAAGCATATATCAGAAAATCAATTAATATTTCAAATGTGAATGCAATTTGTATTGATTGTTCTTTAGTAAAAAATTCACATGCTGATAATAAAGAGACTCACATATTACATACATTTTACCCACTTGTTGTTTCTCGTGAAAAAATAGTAAATTCCCCCACTACCTTAATTTATTTACCAATCAATACAAACTATATAGATGAGATTATAGTTAAAATAGTTGATCAAAATGGCAATTTAATTAATTTTAATGGTGAATTGATCACAATAAGGTTACATTTAAAATCTATTCTAAATAAATTATAAAGTCGTGATGGTCTATAAATATAATAGGTCTAATTCATTTATTGTTTCTTCTTATGAAAATATTGATAAAAATATTATAAATAAGAAAATAAACATTAAAAACTTTAGTAAGAAAGTGAATGTAATGAGATTAACATCTGAAAATAAACAATTCCTTCAATCTTTAGGTTTTAAAGTTCTATATTAAAATTTAAAAAATGAGTTCTATTTTACATATTGGACAAGGGCTCTATAATGATGATACTATTGCATCGAAACAATTTCATTCTTATTATCCATATTCTAGTTCCAAAATATCTTTATCGGATGAAATAAGGTATCCAATTCAAACACAAAACATATATACATTACCATCTGAAAGCTTTATATTAATTAAAGGTAAAATTGTTAATCAAGATAATACAGTAAGTAATACAATTATGTTTATAAATTGTTTTTCATTTAAAATAGGGTTGGAGGTTAAAGCTATTTATAGTGGTATTAATTCAAGAAATTGTTATTATGTTAACTTTTAGAGATTCAAGTTTATATAATATTACTTACAGTTAGTTAGAATAGTACATCAGTTTTGACGTGAATACGTCTTATATTTTGTTAGACTGGGTAGCATGTTGGCACAAACGGTCCAATTGATGTTACACTCGTTAAAGCGCAAGAATGTCTTTACAGCTCAATTTATGTTATTTAATAAGTAAAATATAAAAAACAATCTATATGTCCTTAAAGCTTAAAAATAGAGGCACATTTTGATATATTTCATATAGTCCTAATGCCAATGTGTCATTTGCTACCCATATTTAAATTTGAAGTCATAGAAATCCACTAAAAATGCAGTTTTTCTATATAACGGCATTTTTAATAAAAATTTACCAATTTTTAAATACAAATTTTATATCATTCGAAAGATGAAGAATGCAGGAAAAAAATTACCTATGATTCAAAAATCAAATGTTTACTTATCTTTCAATAGAGAACTTTAAAAATCGGTTAGAAAAAAAGATGTAATAAAATTATTTTTTCGACATCAAATTCAAATGCAAATTTTGATAGGTTAATAAAACTCTTATCCAATAAATTATATATGGTTTTGTAGATTAGGATTGTAGTAATTTTTTGATATATGTTTTGAAACCATAAACCGTTACATTCCTCCGCTACACGGTCCGGAAGCAAAACGGCCAAAAACCTCCTATATTTTTAGATAAGGGTGTATTATATAGTTATAGTGACTAAGTCATATGCGCATGCCTTTTTTTCTTTTAAAATAGGGTTAGAGATTAAAGCTATTTATAGTGGTAATAAATTCAAAAAATTGTTATTATATTAACTTTTAGAGAGATTCAAGTTTATATATCATTACTTACAGTTAGTTAGTATCGAGGGGTTAACCTCTTGTTAAAAAAATGTACACCAGACTACCATCAAAATTACCAAAGATTACCAAGATTTACAATACCATAAACTCCAGATGAATACCACAAAGATTACCAGGGACTCCAAATTATTTGTACACCAGATTACCACGGAGGTTTCCCCCTCGGTTAGTATAGTACATCAGTTTTTTTGTGTAAATATCACTTTAAAATAAACAATATAAGGTAAAACAATTTATTCGTAATAATTGATTGATAATTGATTTATATATAATTAAACTTTGTAGAATAAAAAAAAATGGATTTAACAGTAAATCCTTCAACATTAGATTTACTAACGAAGGAGATGGTTAATAAAATAAAACAAAACAAGTTGAAAAATTGATTAAGACTGAAGGGAAATTCATAAAATTCAACAAATTTTTTAAAAAAAGTGTTATATTATTTAAGAAATATTTTCAAAACATAGAGAAAAAGAATAGATTTGTTTCCTATGCAAAATTAGAAGCTCATCTAGCTTTGTTTAAATATTATAAAGAGCAATTTAAACATAGATATAAAAAAGAGTTTGTTAATAAGAATAATAGAAAGACTTTAAGACAACAGTTAATGTGGGTGGATGTTGAATCTTGTTTCAATAATCGATTAAAAACCGGGGCTATTGTAAATTATAATATAAAGGACCCAAATATTGTTTTAATAAAGCGTTTAAAAGTTTTGCAAAAAAAAAACCCGGTCAGGCTGTATCTGTGTTACAGCCGTAATTTTAACGTGAATACGTCTCCGATTGCATTTTTTTAAATAATATGAACGCTGTTTGAATTGTGGGTATATAAGAGATCGCTCAATTAATATTATGATTATACAGAGTGTTCAGTTTCAAACCGAGCGGCATAGATATCTCGAAAACGGTAAATGCTAGAGACTTAAAATTTTGGCAATAGGAGTTATCCGGAGGGGCTGATCGATCTAAAATATTTTCATAATGGTGGCACTTCCGGTTATACCGGAAGTCGGCACTAACTTCGTTATTTTAAATGGAACACCCCATTTTTTATTGCATTTTTGAATTCCTTGTCAAATTTTAATGTGACTTTATGTAGGTACCATATCTCCAAAATTGATAGTTTTTGAGAAAATAATTAATTTAGATGAAATTTTGACTTTTGCAGTGTTTTACCAAAAAATTTGTAACATGAGTCACAATAGAGTTATTAAGCTGAAATTTGGGCAGAGGAGTCAGAAAGCTTAGCTACAATACTGCCTAATTGGTTTTATATTTCTAATTATACAGGGTGTTGTTATAACCAGTTACATTTGCAGCAACTTTAAAGTAGAATAACTTTCTTATTTTAAATGGAACACCCTGTATTTTTTTGTCTTGTTCGATAGAGAATTTAATTCTGAATCGAATGGTATAAGCATACCCTATACCTAGGTTTGATAGATTCTGAGATATTTCGAAATTTATGAAATAAGTTTTTTAAATATTATTGCGAATTTATGCCCTAAATGAGACTAATTTTTACCCTTAAACTCCTTTTAAGAACCAAATACCGAAGAGGTATATAACAGCATGTGCGTGTCAATTTTTGTAAAGGCTACTCACTCATCATCCACTTAAACATGTGGACAACATAAATGTGTCAGTTGGTGACATAATAGAAATAAGAAGAAGAATTTATTTTGATTTTTTTTTACCAATACTAAGAGCCAATTATTTATATTTCAAAAAGTACAGACATTAGGCACCTAAAGTCATATGACCATATTTAAAAATTATCCGTTTTGGTCTCATTTACCGTTAAATAATTACATTTTAAGTTATCCGTGAAAGTAAGTTAGAAATATTTCCGAACTAAATAACATTAGGGCATTAATTAATATATCAAATTGTTCATTTTTTGTTGAATTTTCGAACCATATAAATTGTTTGGTTTAAATTTTTATTAGTACATAAAAAATTATAAAAATTGAGGACTAAGTATCACAAAACTTTTCGTTTTCATTTTTAATTAATCATAAAAATTAAAATAAATAATTGATCATAAAAATACATCAACTTGTTCGTCATTTCTTCTACTTTAAAATGATATAAATTAATTGTTAAAATTTTTTGTAATCTACACGAAATTAAATTATTAATGTAATGCTGCACAAAACTGCACAAAGCGAACACGGTTTTTTGTTATGTTTATTATTTAATAACTTTTAACTAAATGCCATTATGATAATGTTAAATATATTAAAATGTTCCTTTTTTCTTGTACTTTAAAGTTATATAAATTGTTTGGTTTAAATCTTTTCTGATTTCTCATAAATAAAATTAATAAAAAGTTTAGATCCGCGCGCGTCTCGTCTATCATTTTCTATCACGTTTAATATAGCTCTAATACCTCCTAATTAGACAACTATGGGATCATAAAAAAAAATATCAGATTGTTTGTCATTTCGTCTACTTTAAAATGATATAAATTGATTGTTAAATTTTTTTTGTAATCTACCCATAATTAAATTATTAATGTAGTGCTGCATAAAACTGCACAGAGAGTACACATTTTTTTGTTATGTTTTTTATTTAATAACTTTTAACTAAATACCATTATGATAATGTTAAATATATTAAAATGTTCCTTTTTTCTTGTACTTTAAAGTGATATAAATTGTTTGGTATAAAACTTTTCTAACTTCTCATAAATTGGATTAATAAAAAGTTTAGATCCGCGCGCGTCTCATCTAACATTTTTATTGTTGCTTTAATACCTCCTGATTAAACAACTATATAATCATAAAACATATATCAGCTTGTTCATCATTTCTTCTACTTTAAAATGATATAAATTGTTTGTTATAATTTTTTTGTAATCTACACGAAATTAAATTATTAAGGTAGTGCCGCACAAAGCGAACACCGTTTTTTGGAGGCTTTTTTTGTTGTTTTCATGCAAGGGCTTTTGAATAAATAACAATAATATATTGTGAGATATATTAAAATGTTCCTTAATTCATGTACTATAAAACCATATAATTTGATTTTAAATATTTATTTATTAAGTATCTTAAATTTCATTTTAAATAGAGTGATGCTAGTACGCTCTGCAGTGCGTTACACAATTCGACCATTTCTCTCGACATGCTACCCACTCTTTACAAACGATAAGACGTATTCACGTCAAAAAATTAAAGAAGCCCTAAAAAAGTCTCCTATTAAAGTAAATGTTACTTTCTTTGCAAATTTCATTAAACCTCAAACTGGTGAAACGGATATAAAACATTTTACTACAAAAAATCAAACAATTGATTTAAATACTAATTTAAAGAAGTTTTATAATGAAAATATAAAAGACACAATAATGTCGAAATTAGAAACTTATCAAGAACGGGAATCTGATGGCCTTGCACTATATGAAATCATACAATTAAAAGTACATATAAACACTTATGACCCGATTAAAATAAGTGCACCAACTTGTATAAGTATTAAATTTCCAAGTTGAGTTCAACTAACAAAAGTAACATTAAATGTTAAAAACAAAGATAACCACTAAACAATCTAAACATCCTTATCGAACATCTTCATATCCTCATTTTTCAACTAAGTTAAATTATGATGGAATTGAATTTCCAATGACTTTAAGACAAATTCCAAAATTTGAGAAAATGAATAATATATCTATAAATGTTTTAACATTAGAAAAACCAGAACGAGAAAATAACAATAATAAAGAAATAGTCGTTCCACTCTATTTAGGACAAAAAGATTTTATTAATAAAATAAATTTGTTAATTGTTTCATGCAGTGAAAAAAATCAAGAGTCTGATAATGAATATTATATTTCATATTGTATTCATATCATATATCATATTTTTTTTATTTTAATAAAAGATTTGTCTCGTTTACTTAGTCAACAAACACGATATTGCCATCATAAAATGTATTTCTGTGATAGATGTTTAACTCGCTTTAAAACAATGACCTCTTTAAATAACCACCACTTTGATTGTAAAACAATGAAAAATGTAAAAATTACATTACCTGTGGGTGATGAAAAAATTCTTAAGTTTTCTCATTATAAATACAAAGAAAAAGTACCTTTTGTTTTATATTGTGATATTGAAAGTTTACTAATAAAATACAATGATTTAAATATTGATAGTAATAGAAAGAAATATAAAAAACATGAGGCATTTAGTGTAACATATTACTTTAAGTGTTCATATTCTCTTTCATTTTACAATTCTTATACTGTTATAAATTGTATTTCCTGGTTTGTATTACAATTACAACAGTTAGCATTCAATTTAGATGGTATTTTTAAAAATCCATTGCGTATGATTCCATTAACTGAAAATCAAAGAATGGAATATGAATCATCCAAATATGGTCATATATGTGAAAATCCATTTGGAGAAAATAATTATGTCAAGGTAAAGGATCATTGTCATTTGTCTGGTGTTTATAGAGGAGCAGCTCATGCAGCCTGCAATCTAAATTATAAAGATTCCCATGTTGTACCTATTATTTTCCACAACTTAAGTGGTTATGATAGTCATTTTATTATCAAAACTTTATGCACTGAAACTCCGGGATCTATACAATTATTACCTATAAATAAAGAGAAATATATTTCATTTTCGAAAAAAATTAATGGTACCAAGGTAGAATATAGATTTCTCGACTCATATAGGTTCATGGCGTGTAGTCTACATAAATTAAGTTCATATTTGTCGGATGATGATAAAACAATAACAAAGGCTTATTGTAAGAATGACCATGAATTTAATTTATTAAAACGTAAAGGTATTTTTCCGTATGAATATTTTAGTAATTCGAATATATTAAGGAAAGCTGAGTTACCTAAAATTGATGATTTTTATGATGAATTAAATGATCAACACATAACCAATGAAGATTATGATCATGCATTAAATGTTTAAAATACTTTTCAAATATCAAATTTACAACAATATGCTGAACTCTATTTAAGGATAGATGTATTGTTATTAGCTGATGTGTTTGAAAAATTTAGAAATGTTTGTTTCGATGCTTATAAGTTGGAATGCTTACACTATTATACCGCACCTGGATTTTCCTTTGATTGTTGTTTAAAAATGACTAATGTAACATTAGAATTAATGGATGATGTAGATCAAATTCTTTTCATTGAAAAGTGTATAAGGGGTGGAATAAATCATTGAGCTAATAGGTATGCTAAGACATGTAATAAATATATGGATAAATACAATTCTAATGATCCACCACCATCTTATTTAATGTATTTCAATTTATATAACCAATATAGTCATGCAATGTGTGCTCCCTTACTTACAGGAAATTTTGGGTGGACTAAAAATGTTGAATATTTTAATATAGATGCAATTCTATATATATCTGATGAATCTGAATATGTATTTGAAGTAGATCTTGAATATCCAAAAACTCTATTTGAGGCTCAGAAAGATTTACCATTATGTCCTGAACATATGGTACCACCCATAGCAAACAATAAAATTAAAAAATTACTCACTACTTTTTATGATAAAAAAAATTATGTAATACATTATATAAATTTAAAGCAAGTTTTTAACTTGGGGTTGAAATTGAAAAAAAAATCCATAGAATTCTTAAATTTAAACAATCTCGTTGGATAAAACCATATATAGATCTTAATACAATGCTTAGACAAATATTAAAAATGAATTTGAAAATAAAATTTTTAAATTAATGAATAACTCATTTTTTGGAAAGACAATTGAATCAGTACGAAAATATAAGGATGTGAAGATAGTAACAAAATGGGCTGGAAGATATGGAGCTCAAACTCTAATTGCAAAACCCAATTTTCATAGTTGCACAATTTTTGATAATGATATTTTTATAATTGAAATGCAACGAATAAATGTTAAATTTAACAAGCCTATATACATTGGATTTTGTGTCTTAGATATTTCAAAAACATTCTTATATGACTTTCACTACCAATATGTGTTAAAGAAATTTGTACGTAATAATGCCAAATTACTATACACAGATACCGATTCATTGATTTATCAATTCAAGGTTAATGACATATATGAACATATGAAAGAAGACATTGATAGATTTGATACATCAGATTATCCACCAGAAAATGTTTACAATATACCACTAAAAAATAAAAAGAAACTTGGGTATATGAAAGATGAATTGTGTGGACAAATAATGGAAGAATTTGTAGGACTTAAGTCTAAAATGTATTCGTTTAAAGAATATAATAATATAAATTGTGTAAAAAAGCTAAAGGAATTAATGCATCAGCATTACGAAAAATTACATTTAATAATTATTATAATTGTTTATTTTATAAAAAGTCAATGAATGTTAGTCAAAATTTAATAAGATCTAATAAACATGAAATATATTCAATTAAACAGAATAAAATTGCTCTCAGTCCTCATGATGATAAAAGAGTTGTAAACTATATTTATACAGAAACATACCCATATGGAATGTTAGACTAGTTGTAGTAAAGTAAAAAAAAATGTATGTATTACAATAGAAGAACTGAAAACAATTATACAACAAATAGATGCGATACGAAAATTATTACAAATGTATGAAATAGAAGAAATTATTTGTAACCGACATGGGAATTAATTTAAAAGATGTGTATGGTCCAACAATTGTGCAACGAGTGGACCAGATACATGTGAATGTTTCTCTACATCTTTTAATTTAAAACGGATTAAACGTTTATTGGAATTTATATTACCTATAATACAATTAATAATAAAATCATTATAAATATGTGTGTTTGTAATAAATAAATGATATAGTAATATGAATTATTTCATGTATTAATTTATATTTAATTTTTAATAAATAAGGAGTGGGGAAAACCAATAAATTATTTATTCAATTGAAATTTATCTAATTTTAGTTTTAAATGAGAAATAGTACTAACCAGAAGTAATTTTAAATTCATCATTCCAAAAAAAAATGTTTATAATTGATGTGCAAGGTTTTCAACACACAAACTTAAATTTTATTGTTCGAGAAATTGCGTTTCTAAACACAAAAACAAAACTCTCATGGATTAAATTTGTTAAATATCCAAATAATTTCCTTTCATTAATTGTAACATTGAAAAAACACATACAATACTCTACCAATACTATACATGGGCTTGGGTGGGATTATTTATCACCAGAAGTGAAAACATATTAAATAATGAAAAAATAAATTCCTATTTAAATGAAGTAATTCCATCTGATGAGGTTATTATGGTTAAAGGATTACAAAAAGAGAAATGGTTAAAAAGATTTAAAAAAAATGATATTACTAATGTGGAAGATGAAGAGCAATGTCCATCATTAAGCAAATTGAAATCATTCTTAAAATCATTTCATTGTAATAAACATCTTATTAATAATCTAAATTGTGCCATGGAAAATGTATATTTCATTTATCATTGGCTAGAGTTTCATAAATAAAAGATAAAGGATTTAAAAAATTAGTTCATTTATTATTACATATACCAAGTTACATACACATATGTCTCTACCTATATATTTTTGTTCTCATAAAACACGGTGAAGTTCACGTTTAATGGAATAATAAACATAACACTCATTTTATAATCATCTTTTAATATGAATATGGAGAAAATTAAGAAAAAAGTCACTTTTAAAGAATCGACAGAAATACATATCATGTACACATGGCTACTCGCTTATCAATATTCTCGAAATGGATCACAATGGACCAATTCAGTAATTGATAGAGAACATTTTTAACGACGAATCCAAGAACATTCCCACATAATTAAGCCTACAATATTTAAAAAATATGTAAAACATTTGGAACCAATTATATCTCTTATATTAAAAAAAATGTAATGCAAATAAAATAAATCATTTTCTATGATTTAAATATTTCTTTTTATTTTAAATTCATATTATATTCTATAAAACAATTTATACATACATATGAAATGAATATCTGTTATAAATATGCTTAAAATCGTGGATGTTTTTCTCCAGCAGAATTCATAAATTCTTTATATCTACATATCCGACAAACTTTATCAGTTCCCTGTTCAACATCATTTTCTCCACCACATTTGACACAGGGTACGCTTTTTATAGGAACTGGCATTGTATTGAATAATAAACAAATAAATAAAAAACAAAATATATAACTAAATAAATGTTTAATAACTGTTGTTAATTAGAAATTTTAAACATAGATGTCCACAATTAAAGGTGTTAAAGTGTTGATATCTTGTATAGTATGTAATATAAACTGGACCATTTGATTTAAAATATTCTAATATTTCTAATGGTGGTCGTAAATTACCACAACTATCGAAATAGATTATTTTTGATTTATTTCGCTTGTAAGCAGTCCAGTGTGTACCATTATTCTTTGAACTATCGAAATTAATTATTCCACATTCATTTTTAGAAATTTTTTTAGGTAATTGATCACGCATAAAGACCCCACGAAAATCTTCAATTTCCATATTCTTAGCATATTGTATTAATTCAAAATTTGTTAAAGGTTTATTAGGTAATTTATTCATAATGTCAGAGTCAACAAATTTAAATTTAAATTTGGCGGCATAAGCGCCATCTATTATAAACTGTGGAATAAGAGTTAGAGACTTTTGTTTTTAGAAAATGGTTGGGTTAACCTAAGAAAACGATAAACGTGTTAGCAAAACGATTTTGTGTGTTTTATTTTACAAAATGAAATGTTAAACGACTATAATATAATTGTCTTTTGATATTACCCTTTTTTGTTTTTTGGTTTGTATTGAATCCTAAAAAAAGAGTATGACCACTTTTATATGGTCTTAAGTGTAACCCCTTTCCAATAGCTATAGATTCCATAGTTTGATTGTGACGTTTAGCCTCCTCTAATTGTTGTTTTGCTTCTTTAGCACTATTAATTGCTTTCACTATTCCTGAAACTCCTCCTGTTAGTGCTCCTAGTGATGAAAGGGAAGCAAATATAGGTATAAGTGGTAAAACTCCACCAACTTTAGGTACTTCTATTATACGAGGTTTTCTTATTGTATCTCCATTAATTGCAGATTTTGCTTCCCTCAATCCAACTTGTATTGTATCATTTACCGTTTTTGATTCAATTTCAATGATTTGATTTAAACCTGAAGTTTTACTGTGTTTTCTTTTATTTAATTTCTTCTTTATGGTACTCATAATTAAAATTAATAAATTTATAGAGACCAACCTATCTTTACTATAATCAATTCAATACTATTTATGTTTTTATTAAATTTTGTTATAAATATCTAATATCTGTTCAATTGAATTCAACACTCTTTTTATTTTATTTAACAAACTGAGAGATTTTTGTATTTTTCGTTTTGATTGAATTCCAATACCCATTCCGAGGTGTACTTTAGCTTTCATAATTCTAGCAACTCTTAATGCGGCCAAACGTTCACCTAAAGGTGTTGAGGATGATTTGAACTGTTTGAGGGCTGCAGATGCAAGTACTTTATCAGCTTTGTGTCGTTCCCTTATATTTTCTTGGTTTGCATATGCTATATCATGTTCAAAACAACTTTCATCTAAAATATGTATACCACGATCACCTCTAGCCAAACGTTCATTTAATTTAGTACCTGGACCACAAAATTTATAACCGGGAATATGTAATTCTATGGGTAATTTGTTAATCAATGAATTAACTAAACCACCTCCACTATAATGATAATATTTCATGATACTTTAACTCAATGTCTATCAATAATAATAATAATAATAAAATGAATGGATTTTATATTTTTATATTAGTTTCAAATGATCATCCTATGTTAATAGACAACTAGTTAAAAATGAAATTCATAAAACAAAAAGTAACTTTAATTATTGAAAACCATGATTTTATTAAAGAAATTCAAAGTAAACATGGTCCATTGTTCCCACCCCTATGCGTGCTATTGTCGTAGGTCCATCAGGATGTGGAAAAACAAATGTTATGATATCATTAATTGATGATATAAATGGTTTAAAATTTAAAACATAATAGTAATATTCGATGACGTCACTTCTGAAGGTTATAAGTTTATAGGATTATAAGACAATACTTTACTATGGGACGACACTATAATAGAGACTGTTAGACAATACTTTACTATGGGACGACACTATAATAGAAACTGTTTTTCCTTTGTCAATCTTATGCTAAAATAAGTAAACACTTAATTGAAGATAATTCAAATGTAATTATTTTATTTAAACAGGATGATTTAAATTTGAAACATATTTATTAAGATCATGTTGGTAGTGACATGAAATTTGATACATTTAAATGGTTATGTACCAATTGTTGGAAAGATCCATATGGGTTTCTTCCAATATTTAAGGATTATAAAATGCAGAACGGTCGATATAGAAAGGGATTTGATCAATATATAAACTTTGAAAAAGTATAATTCCTTCATATCTAGTACAGATTTCTTCAGTAAAGTTAGAACTGGTTAACAAAAACCTATTCAAAAACTGTTAAAAAGCTGTTAAATACCTCTGTGAAACCAGTTTCATACCTATTTTGTTATACACTGATTCTCTTAATGGAGGTTATCTTTAATTAAAGTAAATTTAAAAAAAATGAAATCAAAAGAAACAGATCGAAAAAAACATTTAGTTACAAAAAGAAAAAACATTAATCAAAAACTGAAACTTTTAAAACAGAATGAAACCATGCAAGCAAATTTATTTTCTCCTGTAACTAAACATTTAAAAAACATTGAAGATGAATTGAAAATACCCCAGAAATTACTTAAAATAAAAGATGAAAATGATGAAGACGAAAACCTTAATAATGAAACAATCGATAGAATTACAAATAAACACAATATTAGTGAATCGAAACGTTCAATATTAAAACGAATTAATTCAAAAGGTTCATCAAAAAGTGATACAGAGGATAATAATACCCCAGGTACAAGTAGAGAAAATCAAAATGATAAAAAACCATTTAAAGATCGAATTGAGGAAATAAAAGCAACATCCTTAAGTGAATATCTAGATCAATATCATAAATTACCAAAAAGATATGTTAAAGCAATGTTGGAAGATGAGGGGGACAATTTTGATCATAGGTATGAAGTTCGATTTAATCCCGCACAAGATAAATTTTTTATTGGAAATTCGGAATTAATCATAGATGGTGCAGATATATATGTAAAGAATAAAAAATTCAAAGGTACACCAGGTCTATATGAATTATTATTTAAAAAAAGGCCTGAACATTATTCAGAAAATGATATAAAATCTATCAAACTATTGTATATAAAACGAATGCATCACGAAGGTTTTATCAATAAAATAAACAAATTGTTGATTCCAAATCTCAAAAGTATAAAAATATAATTGCTCCAATATTAAGTGGTAAAGGTTTATTACTAATGGAAGCAAATAATAACAAAATAGATTATGTATTTTGGAATGATATAAATGAGCTAGTTGACCGTTTACGTTTATTAATAGCATCTCAGGCAGCTGGAAGGTCACTCTCCAATAGCCCAGCCCAGCCTAGCCTGGCCCGGCCCAGCCGAGCCTGATCCATACCGAAATAAATTCGATTATTGTATATGTACAAGAAAAATCAATTTTTCACTAGTGACATCTGTTGGTAAAATGTTACAATAGTTTCTAGTTTTCTTTTTTAAATTTATACCCATCCCCAACACCTTTTCTTAAATCTCTTCTACAATACTCTGGAGATGGCCAGCCTACCCTGGCCTTGGCTGGATAAGTCTTGTATGCGTGCGTGTGCGTGCGCGCGCGCGTATGTGTCCATCACCAACAAGAAAAACATCCCCCTCTTACCCATACTTGCGTGTGCGCGCGTTCTCATATACAAGACTTCTTCTGCAACGCACTTCTTGCAGAAAATTCTTCTTCTTCTTGTTGGACCCCGTCTCCTTCTGGAGATCATCCCCCAACCACACCCTTATTCAATGGGCCCTGAGGATGGATACATGCCATCAAATAGGACTAGGAGTGTCTCACCGCGTACAAGACTTCTTTTGCACTTCTTGTAGAAATTCTTGTAGGACCTTCTGGAGACCCCCCTATTGGATGGTCTCTGCTGATGGCATCCCCATTGGGGTGTATCACCCCAAGACAACTACTATTACAATTTACAAAATATATATGTAAATTATGTTACCAGGTTGGTTACCAGCAATCGTTCCATGTAGTGCTGTCAAAAATTGCTCATTATCGGACCATAAACTAACTTTGAATACATCAAAAGTGAAAGTATGGTGGCAGATTACCCCACGAAAAATGTTCCGGTGCAAAAACACATGTTTTGCACATTATATAGTGGTCTCGTTGACAAATAGTGCACTAATTAGTTAAAATTTTTAGTGGGGATGTTGTGAGAGGAGAAAAATTTAAAGTTGCGCGCCGTACATATGGCCAACTGTACCTCTGTCAAGTAACTGTCAACACACAATGTGGATCTGTCAAAAAGTTATGTTTACTTACTGCTTGTCTGTCTTAACTTGTACATGTTATATGTAAAAACACCATGTACTAAGTTGTGTTTAAGAGAAGAATATTTATTATCAACAATCCATCAAATACCTACATAATAATGTAGTATAAATTATAAGCCGATTTGACCTTTACCTCTCTTTCCGTGTTAATTTGTAAACCGTACGGTTGTCTTCCTAGTGATAAAAAAGTTTGTGACTATAAAAAAATTTCTTAAATAAATTGAGACTGAATAAACGCGAGAAAATGATGATTTTTCAAAACAGTTTTCAAATCTACGGAAAGTTCACTAATCGGCAACGTATTCGGTTATTTGTCTCTGTCTTACGCGTTAAGATCATTATGTTCATGACACTCCTTTACACAGATTAGTTGTAGCGCGTAAGTATTTGAAATTCAAATTCTAACTAACCGGGAACTAAGTTCATGTTAAACAAAGTGCGCTCCTCTGTCGAACCTTGTTTAACTCAGGGCTCTTTCTGGCCGAAAGGCGTGGTCTATTTGCGAAGCTGCCATATTGCAACTTTCCGTAACCTTGAAAATTTCGACTTTTAAAGTCAATTTTAAGGGCTTTAATGAACTTTTAAAAAATGATGAATAAAACCCACTCCAATTTAGGGTCTATTTTCAGAATCCGTAATAAACAAATTTCATACAAGTTGTCCATTAGCACTAATCAAAATTGGCCAAACCCACAAGTAATTAGTACGTGCACTAAGTGTAATTAATGTGTTGAAAAGAGGGTGTTAGAGTGTGTAAAACACAGAAAAAAGCAAAGGAAAGCAGATAGCAAAAAAGTACGATCGCTTGATCGAAATTTTACAATAATAGAAAAGAAGTGTAAGACAAAATTGTGTAAAACACAGAAAAGAAAGGGTGAAAAAGAAAGAAAGTGAATCGTAAAAACGTACAACCGCGTGATTGTAATTTTACGTCAATCAATCTAGTACGAAATAGCGCATGTCTGATTGGGTTGCCTCGAGAATAAGACAGAAAACAGCCCGCAAGAGACAAAACAAAGGAAAAAAATAGGACAAAGGAAAATTTGTCCACCCAACCTTAATTATTTTACTTTAACCAATCGAAATGAACACATATACACAATGACGGATGTGATGTACAACACAATAAACATAAGACGAACACTGCCAAAGAAATAGCCACTGTAGAAGCCTAAAAAATAAGGCAAAACGCGTATGGCACCATTTCAAATATTGGCGTAGTCATATACCATACACTCCTATAACCCACGCATAACCCGCTAACAATCAACAACATAGGAGAAGAAACAGAATAATTAAATAGTATATTTACGGAGAAATAATTATAGTTTTTTTTATAGATATTATGGTTTAATGAGAATACGTCAGTACATTCGACAACAAAATCGAGACAATGTTTTATTGAGCACAAACGGAAAGTTGCAAAGTTTTATAAGTCCTAATTATTAAATATGTATACTTACTTGAAATTGGTAAAGACGCAGTTTTTAATCTAATAATATTCACTAATTATTAATTTGTTTCATGTAGTCAAGAATCACGTGCCGTTTCACATATGATTAGCCAACTGAACGAGAACCACGTAAATGAATCTTTAACGTGGTTAAGGAAATTACCAGCATTAGTGGTTAGCGAAGTATTGGAACCACCAATACATTTTGAATTGGCTGATAGCCAGCAATGAATATTATGCTAATCGCAGGAAGGGTTTTAGTGGGTATTACATGTGAAGATGAAACATGTTTTATAATTGCCGCGCAAAATCTCAGTCATGACAAGTAATATAAATTTGACCGAAAACGAATAAATTGTCAATTGTAAATGTCAAATAGACTGACGAACAAGACATTGTAAATTCGTGATCGTATTGTTAAATCTGTTTTATGTTCCTAATAAATATTATTTATTAAGTGACTATTCATAAATTCTTCATTCAAAACTCCAACAGATTAGGGCCCAAAGTTGCCCTAACTAAAATACGATTCGTGCAGAGCAGAGACAAGATTAGCGTCTGCCCAGATGACCATCGAAAAACTAATTGGAAGAGGAAACTACAACACTTGGAAATTTGGCATGCAGGCATTAGGTACTGGAGCACGAAGGTTTATGGAATGCAGTACTGGGACAAAAGAATAACAAAGTAAAGAATACAAAAGCAAAGTCAAAAATCATACTTTTTGTAGACTCAATAAACTAGGTGCACATCGATACCACCAAGACAGCGAAAGACAACTTAACAGGGGATTAACAACAACTTAACAACTTAAATGGGGACAACTTAAAAGCAGCGTTCGAAGATTCAGGGTGGACGAGAAAAGTGGGGTGGCTCCGCAAGTTAGTAACCACCCAGTTAAACATCTGCAGTTCCATCGATGAATACCTAAATACAATTATAACGACAGCAAACAAGCTAAATAGAATTGATTTCAAAGTGTCACAAGAATGAGAGAGGCTATAAACCAATGATTATGGGTATTGAGAGCTCAAGTGTAGCAATTAGTGTAAATTCGATTAAAACAAAACTTTTACAAGACGTGAAAAGCAAGAAAAAAGTGAAAAATTTACACTTCAGTGGCGCACTACATACGAAAATGAAGAAAACGATATCAATTTTATCGTAAAATATACATTTTTTTTTTAATTCAATAGATACACCTATTCGTATAGAGCCGAACTAATAAAGGTTTTCTTTAATTAGAAACAAAATTCATTTGTTTTAAAGGGAACAAGTTGTTTACATTGTTTTACAATGAACAACTTGCATGAAACGGGGATTTTGATATAAACCATATGACTCGATAAAGGAGTGAAATTTATACATTTTTTTTTTATTTTCATATTAGCCCACTAATTACGGATAAAATGATGATTTTCCAGAGCACTTCTCAAATCTACGGAAAGTTCACTAATCGGCAACGTTTTCGGCTATTTGTCTCTGTCTTTCGCGTTAAGATCATTATGTTCATGCACACTATTTCACACAGATTAGTTGAGCGCGTAAGTATTTGAAATTCAAATTCAAACTAACCGGGAACTAAGTTTATGTTAAACAAAGTGCGCTACTCTGTCGAACCTTGTTTAACTCAGGGCTCTTTCTGGCCATGAGGCGTGGTCTATTGTGGCGTACTTTCGCGGACCCGAGCCGTTTTCTCGAGCGCCAGGTGTTTTAAGGCAAAACACCAACCGTACCGCGGGTAGAAAACTCAGTGAAGAAATATTTAAATCAAAATCCAGGGGTCAAAACAAACGTATTTAGTTAAACGTACCGAAATAAAATGAAAACAGAAATAAATTCAACTTCAAGTTAATTTATTTAAACTGATAAATCAAAATAAAAGAAATAAACATGAACACTCGTTATGAAATAAAAATAAAATTTACTCGAAACAACTTACAAAGAAAATAATAATAAATATGCGGAGGTACGTTATTAAACAATTATGCAGATACAGTATGCGGGTGTAGAATAAAATGCAGAAATACACAATGCGGAAAACACAAAGCGGATTCACAAAATATCACAAGTGCCGAATAAACCAAAAGAGAATTAATCAAACTGAAACTGTCACTCAATACAAATTTAAAATGCAAAACTCCAGAACAGATGCGCAGTGCGCCAGACAGATTTAACAGTAGCACAGATTTCCCTTCTGGAAATTTAACAGTCAGAAAATAATGAATAATTAGGCACTTTGCAGCCGATTTTATATGCGGAAATCAGAGAAGGGATTATGAGTTCGCGCGGAAGAGATAATGACGTCAAAAACACCCCAAAAAACTATAGAATTCAGCGGCGGGGTACTAGAAGTACCAAAAGAGCGGGGGGTAATTCATGTAATTGGAATAATTAGCCTTGGCTAATTATTCAGAATAAAAGAAAAGAAAATAACATAATTCAGAATTGAAAAAGAAAATAAATTGACAGATTCACATAAAATAAAATGCGGTTGACGACATAACTCACCCCTTCATCTACGGGGTTGATTCATACGAATGAATCAGGACTCAGAAACACACATCAGAAAATATATGCGGATGCGGGGGTTAAATGCAGGAACAATTCAGGGGAAATAGGGTAAAATTGGAAGCGGCGTGGTTGACCACATTCCAATGTGCAATGTTCATAAAATGTAAATAAAATAACATAAATCAGACTTACCCTGTTAAATGCGGTGGTTCAAAGTTAACAAATAGCCAAGAAGATGCAGTAACAACACTCGTAATTGCACTTCACAAAATTGCAACACGTGTAAATGCAAAAATGACTTTTTGTGAGTAAATTCCACACGGCAATTTTGGTTGCGGAAGTACTTCCACCCGTTACAATTTTAAAAACGCGGTACAGGTGGTTGACTATGGTCAATACCTTAATTGGCAATTAATTATTCAGAAACAAAACAAACACTTAACCTTAAAATAATGCAGAAGATTAAATGTGTCGAAAAATGCAGATAAATATTGAATGTAGAATAGAATTAACTAAATTAAGCGGGAAATAGTCAGCGGAAAGTAATCAGGTAATAAATCGGACAACAAATCGTTATTAACAATGTATTAACGAAATGCATTTTCAGGTGCCAAAATGCAGGTTCGTTACACTATTTGCGAGGTTGCCATATTGCGACTTTTCGTAACCTTGAAAATTTCGGCTTTTAAAGTCAATTTTAGGGGCTTTAATGAACTTTAAAAAAAAATGATGAATAAAACCACCCCCAATTTCGGGTCTATTTTCAGAATCCGTAATAAAAAAATTTCATGCAAGTTGTCCTTTCCAATTAATTCGGTGGCGATTCTACCCTTCCGAAGCGATTCAAACGTATCAGTTGAATACGGTCACTTACAGTGTGTCTAGTGCTTCGCAATCGATTGATCGGATTGCTCAAATCAGGTTGTTTGGTACTGCGTAAATGGACTAGTAATCACACTGATCCACTCAATTTTTTAGACGAAAATTCGGAATTGACCACAAAGATTTTGGGACTTTTGTGGAATCCTAAAGCTCATTCATTTTCATATCGGACTGCTCCAATCGTCAAACCATGCATCAAACGCCACATATTATCAGAAACTAGAAGCGTATCATGGCCCTATGGGCTCGTGGTGTTAACTGTTTTTATCTACATGTTCTTATATGAGATACAGATTGCTTTTGCAAGATGGACATGCATATACACAGTATCTTTCTATAGAATAGAATTTAAACTTTGCAAGTGTGGCGCGTCGCCACTACGGGCCTTCGGGCGATTTTTCTTTGCAGTGCTCGTCAAATGATGTAATCGGAGGACGTACTCACGGTTTTTGGCCCGTTTCGTTCGCATTTACACATATTTTTCACAAACAAAAAGAAATAGTCACCGAAATTTCATGTGTCATGTCATAAGTTTGACAAATTTATTTTGAAACTAATACCAACATCAGCGGTGTTGTAATGAAGTGCTTTTGGTCCGTAAGAGGAAAAGGATATTTGAAATGGACGATGGATATTGAAGACCTACAAGAAAGAAAATATTTAGTTAAATTTGTAAAATATACATACTTATTTACATACTTACACACAAACAATTTTTTTTTACACGAATTAATTAAAGTGTTTTGTATATGATTTGGTTTATGCGGCAAACATAAACCACCTGAAATAAAGTATAATTAGTAATTGAAAGACAGATTAATTATAACTTACCGTTGTAAATATCATTTAAACCGTTGAAAAATATTTTGAGGTTATGTCATTTGACATATTAGTTATTTTTACTAGTTAAAGTTGGAACTGCCGATTCCACTGTTGTGGAATCACACCCACCAAGTGGGTGAGGTAGTGGGAAAAAGAGTGGGAGTAGTACAAAAGTCGCTCACTTGGAAGAAACATTGGAGATGATTTATTCCAAGGTAATTGGAAGAAGAAAATTTGCAGCTCTGTACGGTCCTCTTAGTAGCATTCCTGCAGAGTTTCAAAGACCCCTTCTCGTAAGAGATATTGTCTTTGAGGCACCTGGAGCCCCAACTATTGCCGCGTTGGGTCATTCTAGTTATTTCGCGTTAGTTTCGTGTATGGTAGAAGATTTTCGTAATAGGTTCATAGCAATTTATCGCATTATTGTATTCATATTTGTCCCGTTTGGTTGTTTAAAACCCGTAGTAATTGATCCTTTTACGTCCATATTCCTTTCAAACACACACCTTTTCCAACACGTACACGTTAATTTCATATTTGTTATAATTTGTTTAATTTCATTTGAGTTAATTATTTAAATATTGATGCAATAGAATAATATTGGTCAATAAATGTTATTGATTTAATTTGTTAAATTTTGAGTTTTATTTGCGTTATTTCCAAATTTAAAGTCCAATAAAATGGAGTCAGAACTCTGAACTTCCACCCGTTTGCCCCGCTACTAGCCGAAGCTACTTTGAGTACTGTCCAATAACAGGACAAAATATACAGATTTTATGTTACAATAAATGAGACATGAATTTAATCTTCAATTGATTTTCTTAAACAAAAATTGGTAAATATTAAATAGAAACAGATAACATATACAATTAATGGTTCAATACAAATATTAAGAAAAATAGTTTAATAATCATGGAAAATATAATTTACAAATATGTTTATTGAACAGTAATACAAAATTAGCTATAAAGAAAAAGAGGATTATTTAATTTCAGCTTTTTTTTTTTAATTTTTAATTCTTAATTTACCGCAAACAATTAAATACCACAAATATGAAAAAACTATACTAATAACAGATTACTATATAAATTATGTCAACCATGATATTTTTGGTGAATGCATCTTTTAATTTTAGCCAGATTATCGAGAAATATGTCACAATTCTCGGAGATTAGGTTATATTCTGCGCATATGCGACGAATAGGGGAATTTTCACCCACATTTGTTTTTATAGGACACAAATAAAATAATGATTTTTTACGAAAATTGGCAGATGGTACACTGATATAAATTTATGACAATAGAGAAGGGCAGTCTATTTTACTTGTTAAAAGTTTACATAAAAATAATACATCGGCCAAAATGCGTCGTGACTTTAAAGAATCTAATTTGAATTCCTCTAAGAGAACAGTTTGGCTAGTACCTTGTACTGCTTATGTTTTTTAAAGTGCAGGTATTTTAAAAACCGACGTTGTACATTCTCCAATGCATCGCTATGACAATTATAGGTTAGAAACAAAATTAACGAACAGTATTCTAAATTTGAACGGACAATACAATAATATTAAGATTTAAATGTGTAATGAATTTTGGAAATTGATTTTGGTTCACCGTTGATTAATAAGTCGTTGCAGAGACATCGATATTGTTTAATTCTGTATCTTTCCTGGTTTGAGAGGAAACCTAGTGGCGCCCGAGTTATCGACACTCAAGAGAAAGTACTGAAATCTTACCAGGGTAGGTCATTAATGAAAATTTAATTAGAAAAACTAAATTTCAATTTCCCGCCTGATAATCTTAAAAACCGATTTTAAAATTTGAAATTTGACCGCTACGTTGTGTAAGTTTAACTAAGGTTCTTTTTAATAAGTTCTGTGTGAATTGGGAAATGAAAAATTATATAATTTTAAAATATTAAATATATTGAAAAGAAATTGGTTTGAAATTTAAATGACAAGCAAATGAAAAATTAAATTAAATTAAAAAATAACCAAGATCACCAGAGTAAACTCGCGACAAGAAATTAAATAATTGAATATTAAATCAAATCAACAAATTACAGTCAACATACAAAAACGAAATAAATGAAACATTAAAAATGTGTTGTTTAATACCCCACACCTTAAGACATACCACCCTCCTGGACCTAGAGCTCAATAATTCGGTCCTTGTGTTCGAAGAGGAGGTTAGGCAATAGGCCGATGGCAGTCAAGACACGGGCCCACAATGTCTCCACCGATGTAAGGTGTATATGTGACAGATCACTGTACAAGGCATGTACAACAAAATCAATAGATAAAAATAAAATAAAATAGCAAAACAGTTAATATTGACTGTAATAAGGAATACGAATAAAAATATGAATTTAAAACCGTCTCTGTATACATAATACACAAAAATGAGGGGTTAGTAATTTAAATAGACTCCACACTTCATTAATCTGAGACTGTTTTGGAATAATCCCCGTACCTACAATGTAAAGTCCCGATATGTGTGGCCTGGCTGTCATATCTGTGATCGAAGTGGACTAATACATCGAGTTCCCTCGTAGAAAGGTACCTCGGATGCCACACATGGCCTAGGATAAAAACCGCCACAAACAAATGAAGAGCAAACATCTAAACATTAGAGAAAAACTCATCCGTGAATAATGTATGAAATGATCTTGGTAGAAAAAATTATACAAAAATATGAAAAATCAAACAATAAAAATTAGGATGCATAAAACGAACCTGGAGCGTTAGAATCAGAGAGTTCACCGGGCTCACTCATGGTGGAATTTCAATAATACGAGTAAGAAGAAGTAAGATGGATCCTCCTCGAGCTTATTCAGCAGCGAGTGGTTCGTAAGAGAAAGAGTTAATCCTCCTCGAGCGTTTTCAGCAGCGAGTGGTTGGTAAGAGAAAGAGTTGATCCTCCTCGAGCGTTTTCAGCAGCGAGTGGTTCGTAAGAGAAAGAGTTGATCCTCCTCGAGCGTTTTCAGCAGCGAGTGGTTCGTAAGAGAAAGAGTTGATCCGCCTCGAGCGTTTTCAGCAGCGACTGGTTCGTGAGAGAAGTAAAAGTTTCTCTGCTGGCTGAAGAAATTGAACCTCTACTTATACTCGAAAATCTCCGCTTCTGACGTCACACGATGACCTTGCAGCATCATGAAGAGAAAAGGGTTGTACTGATGGTGGTGAACTTAAATGTTTTACAGGGAACAAAAATAATAATTCAAATTTCAAACCATGGCGCGAACTACCCGAATTTTGAATTTAAATGTAAAAATGCGCAAAACATAAACACCTAGGGGCGTATATTTTCAGTACTGTTTAAAAATTTGGAAATAATATTTAAAAATACCGTTTTACCAAAATACATTACAGTGTTCAGGGATGATTTTTGTACTCAGAATATGTCTCCAATTGTTCAAGAGGGGATAGAAAAGAAAAAATCTTTGAGTAAAGGCTTTTTTCCTGGGACCTAAAAAAATTTGTAAAAAATCTCAAAAAATCCCTCATTCCCATTTGCCCTACGTAGTGCATTAACATAAGACATTTGTATAAATCGTAATGGAGAAAAATGCAAAAAAACCCAAACCGCCATGACAGTGTGTAACGCAAACGAGTAGGTCACCGCTTATTATATAGATTCGCGGATTTACGACCCATTTGGCTTTCTATCCCCATTCTCGCTTTATGTTAAATGAATTATTCAACAATTGTGGCTTTCTGGAATCGCGTGGGACGAACCGGTATCATCCGACGTAGAAGTTAATGGGGACACCACGTACAACATCAATTCCAATTTCCTCTGTTTCCATTCCACGGATTATGCCTCCGAATTCCAATGTTCAACTTCACGAATTTTGTGATGCATCGGAGTCTGTCTACGCTTCAGTACTTTATGTACGCAGTTAAAATTCTAGCTCAATTTCGATATGTCTTCTCATCGCAAAATCCAAGGTAGCGCCACTCAAAACATCGAGTATTCCACGTTTGGAACTCTATGGCGCCGTTTTGTTGTCAAACCTCGTCACTTTGGACCGTGACATCTTGTCCTCGCTGTTAAATGCTGCATTATTTGCATGGACTCATTCTGCCATCGTGTTGCACTGGTTGCATTCTCATCTACATTGTTTTAAGCCGTTTATAGCAAATCGGATTTTCCACATTCAGGAAAGAGTATTTCTTGTTGATGTCCTTTCTGCAACATGTCCCTCTTGGTGAAACACCCCCCCCCCCCCTGATTGTGCTTCTCGCGGCCTTTTGCCTTCTGATTTAATGGCGTGTTCGCCGTGGTGGGCGGGACCCGGATTCCTCTCGTCTCCGGTGGATGACTGGCCTGCTTAACATTGATTTTTCTACAAATTGTGTGTCTAAGTCTTCAGATCTGGAAATTTAGTAGAAGGACAAAAAGGTTTCACCGCCACTTCCGGTCTCTGGTGTGTAATTTGAGGCTTTAGTTATTTGGTGTTGGTAGTACTGGGTGCTGTTTGTGTTGGTAGCACTGGTTGGGGGGAGGAGTTTATAACTTGAAATTTGGGCGGGAATGATGATTTGAAATTTGGCAGGTTGAGGTGGAGGGGTGGTGGGATGTTGAATTTCAGGGGATGGAGTCTAAATAGGGGGCAGAAGGGTAGGAAGGCCGAAAGGCAGAACTGCTGCTGCAGGATTTAACAAGTGTTGACAAGTCTGATGATGATGACAATGACGTCAGGATAAAACGTCACAGCGTTTTAGACAGAGTGAGTTATCATTAGTATAACATTGGAAAGTGACTGCATCCTGTAGCAAGAGATATGACGCCGATCATCATATACACACATATAAGTACTGAAAGGGTCGCTCCCATTAACAATCGAAAACTTAGTATTTCATTTTTTGTTGTATTAATCAGATCATGTAATTGTGTATTATATGTTCTCTTAGAAACAGTAAGCAAACTTTTGGTGGCCATCGGGGATTTTAAAGGGGCGCCCAGATTTCAGCCCAAATTTATTTTGTTTGTGAAAATAATATGCTTTTTCCAAATTTAGTTTATTACCCGAATGCTTGCAAAGAAACACATGTTTTATTACATTGCTTTTAACTCAGCGGGTTATATTTTAAGGCCATAGGGCTAACCGTTCTTGGAATTGCTTCGACCGTCCGGTCAACATAGGACCATGGTCATTTTCAATAATCTTATATTAAATCCGCGACTTTTATAATTTCCAACAATTTAAAAGGGATTTGAATGTTTTATGCTTCGAAAATGTAGCGTAATTTTAACACCGATTCATTTTGTCACAGCCGATAAGTTTTGCGGGTTCCCCGAAAGTCTTGCTATTGTTTCTGTGTTCTTAATTTGATATTTCTTTCAGTGTAGAATTAAGTTATAAATGTGTAACATTTGAAATAATCAAATTTCGGGGTTTGTAGAAGGCATTTGTGGCCAAACGTTGTAAAAACCCTGACGTCATGAAAGTTAGGTAAAATGAGCCGTTCGGAGGGGTTTTGGGGAGAGTTCGAAATTTTAAGAAGACAGTCGGGAACTAGTTTGCAAGACGAGTGGTCTAAAATAAGGACATTTTAAAAGTTGTTAAAAATATATACACGCGAAAATTATAGTAAAAAAATCTCGGTGTCATTGGAAGAAAACACTGGTACCTTAAGGTAATTTATTTACGTTTCCGATTGGAAAATTATTTTAAATTTGAGAATGTTACGGCTTGTTCTTGCGAATATCACATTAATTTGAGAATTAAAATCTTTTTCACTCGAAATCATGTCGGACGCCATGGTAAATATCTGCTTATCCAAGCGTAATTAATTTACTTTACGCGGAAACATTAATGCGTACAAAAGATTCTAAATCTGGCGTAAAAGCCGTTTTAAGCCAATTACAATTATCTGGCGTAGTGCTTTGCGTATTTATTTGCTCTTGTAGTGCACGTAGGCGTGAGCTTTTGTAACGGGCGTAAAACAGATGTTTGGCGTAATTAGCTGCGAATGCGACAGTGCGATTCTTTCTGCTTCGCTCTCCGGCGACTCTACCGAAAGCCAGGGGATTTTAATATTTAACGAGGGTTAATTGTATATCAGTGAGACTGTTCGGTACATGGTGACGAGTCTGACCAAGACGGCCATTCGACAGTTATGATCCGCCGTGATCATTACATATTCCACTGCCAACGAGTGAAACAAAAGGGGTTAAAATTCAAAACACTACAAAGTAGTGCATTCCTGACTGAAGTCAGCAAGTTTCTGTCTCTTCGGAGATATTGGCTAAATGGTTCAAAGAGTAGGAGATGCCAGTAATTTTAAGCGAGTAAATTTAATATTTGCGATTAAAAATACCATGGCGTGTCAACTGATTCTTTTATAACGATTACTTAAATATACTATTCGAAGAATTACTTAACCCAAAAAGCATTTATTTAATTAAAACAGGTTTCCCAGATTTGGTTATTCCTTATATTCGATGACATACTTTGTGACTATACATTAGGAAATGTTAGTTCTTTTCCCTCTACCGAAGTAGAGGTGTCTCAAATGTAATTCTTTGTTTTGGTTAAAAGTAGTAAAGAGGGAATCCACTAATAAATACAATCCCTTATATCTATTAACTTTGTTTTATTTTCTACCTCGAAAATCGTTGTACTTTAAATCAAAAGTACTGGCGGTTACCTAACAATAACGTAGAGTCCGCGAAAAATCATATACTATTTGAAACTAGACGATCACAACATTTTATTTACGTAACTGGGTGGTAGAAATACCATCATAGTACGATATGTGTTAAATATATTTATTTACGTATCCATAATTTTTATTCGTAATGAATATATAAAAGAGATAGATTCCTAATTTTCATAAGTCATAAAGCCGACTATATATTAGAAAATCGAGCTTGGGAAAGAGTAAAATCAAAAGACGCCAAACTCGGTGCGAAAGTAGCTTCTTGGTTTGTCACTACCGGTATGAAAACTAAAAGAGCCTTAGGGATGGGTTATCAAACGGAATTTAAAAAAAGTAATCGAGGAAAATCTAGAGGAAACATGAGAAAGAAATATGGGAGTCAAGGACGGCGGCGTCAACGAAGCGGTGGTAAACTTGGAAATAATAATAATAAGAGAAAAAGATTAAATAAGAAGGAGAAGAACCAGACACGTAATTCGTGCGAGGGACAATTTTTACGAAGAATAAAGTCATCTTTAAAAAATCAAGGAATTGTTCATGATGAGTCAACCAATAATAATAGTAAATTAATAAAGCAAACATGAGAGCACTTAAAACGGCTAAACCTATAGCGAAATCATATGGTACTGAAAAGAGAAATATATTTATTCCACGTGTTATTCCGCTTAAAGCTAAAATAGGTGGTATTGTAGTGGACGCCCTTTCTATCGGTGAAGACAGAGCCGGCTTCCACCACACCCACGAACGTCTAGTCAGACCCTACGTTGTGTTTTTAAATATTTTTTTATCTAAAAGGACGCCGTAACGGGAACCGGGCTCAATCATCCGAAGTAGTGGGCACGCGAACTTGAAAACCGGAGAAATAGTTGTTAAATAAAAATCGTTAATTCATTTTGTAAGTGTATCGCAATTTATTTTAACATTTCAACATAACGTACGAACTAGATACATAAAACCAAAACAAAACAATCAAACATGAAAAATTCCGTGCTAATGAATAAGCTGTCCTGAGTCTCGACGAAATATTAAATTAAAATTAAAAGGAAAACTATCGCGATTTGATCGTGGCAATCGGCTACGATCCCTCTCAGGTGGTCGGCTCATTGGATGGGGTTTTGTTTCTTTGCGTAATCGCAATACTCTTTTTTTTATAGGTCTATCAAAGGTATTAGTGCTCCCTCGTTGGCAGGGCGTAACCGTACTTTAGCGTTGACAGGGCGTAACCGTACTTTAGCGTTGGCAGGGCGTAACCGTACTTTAATGTTGGCAGGGCGTAACCGTACTTTAAAACGTTGGCACTACTTGGCCCTAGAAGAAAGCATTAATTAGGGCTAGGGCAGGAGGCCGACAGTTGGAGAGGGTTTCGCCGTAAAAGTTCCAAGAATATACGCGTACCGTGAATTAATATTTGAAACAAACAATCTAAAAATTATCGCGAAACACCGAAGATATTTAACGCAGTTTAACAGTATCGTTATGAAAGTACATAATTTCTAAAAGGAACAGTACCTGTTGTGAGAGTATCTTGAAAGCTGGATTATCACTGCTGATGGAAACTGAATAAATCCCTTTTCCGGTGAAAATTGTTCTTCAAAAACGGCGGTAAGCTAATTCGACGAACACAGTCTCAACTACCCGAATCGGTTGTGAAAAATTCACTAACTCAGCTTCCCGAAAAGAACGTAAAACTACCCCGAACACCCACCACTTCTCGGGTGGTTCGTACAACTAGCCATCCGATTGGCTCGATTGGGAGGTACTTCTCCCCCTCAGAACAGCTTTTACACTTACAAATTAAACTAAAATTTACAAACAAAATTAAGAAAAACAAACAATTCATTTACTGTTTGTACTGGGAAATTAAGGTGTCCCTGAACACCTATACATGGTATATACATATCGTTGAATCTGAAATGCAGGTAAACATTCGTTACCCCGTGACTCGCTGAAGTACCCGCCACCGCAATTCGGCGTAAAACATATCTGTTAAACGTAGCAAAAATTTAAACAAAGGATTTCTATAATTATAGGGAAAAACCAGCAAGCTGTAGCTTGTTGGCCTTTTTCGGCATATTTTCGTCGACATGGACAATAAACTAAAACCTAAACACATTTTTCTAGACGCACAAAAACATGTGCTATTCCTAGAAAAGTGCACAACTTTCTAATAAAATAACAAACTAAAAGCCTGAAGGGCAATAATTTTTTATAATCGCGAACAAAATATTTACAGAAACTTAAATAGAGAAAAATACTGAAAGGGCTCCACAGATGTGCGCCAAACATTTCTGACAAAAAACTTTAAGTCGTTTACGACTTACCCTAAAGAATTGTCCTACACGTGCTAGTGGAAAAAATATTCTACTAGCCCCTTTTTCCGCGAACTCGGTTCATCACAGTATCTTACCACTTTAACCAATTCTAGCAAGACTGGGCAGTTTAGGCGGATTGGCGGGAGGGGATTCGGCTGTAACGAAAACTATTTTGGATGCAAAGAATGCAAAAAAGAAATTCGAAGAGGATCATCGTCATAATAAAGCTATGAAATCGATAGCAATTGGAAAAAAAGGCAGTGGATTGTATTTAAAAAGATATAATAATAATAATAATAATAATGGGAAAACAGTAGGTTATATTTACCAATTTTTACCAAATGGGAGATAAAAAAAACTAGAAATTTTACCTATTAAGATACCTAAAAATAGAGCATTATATGATAACGAATTAAATCGCTTTGCCAAACAATTAAAAATTCCCCATTTTAGAGGAGCATAACGATTCCAACGGGAACTTATGAAATATCTGATCTTGAAAAATACTTAAACAACATTAATATATCGGAATAGTATTGTAAAGGACAATTCATTTATTATTCAACCTAATAATAATACACTTAAGTGTGAGATTGTGTGTAAAGATTTTGAAATTGATTTTACACCACAAAAGAGTATTAAAAAATTTTGGGGTTTTCATCGAAGATTTTAAAACAGGACGACCAAGTACAGTCCTCAGATTTACCTGTTGATATAGTTAAAGTTAAAACAATGCAAATAACTAGTAACATTACAATAGGAGCGTATTTTAACGAAAATCAAAATCATTTAATATATCATTTTAGTTTAAACTCGCCTCCAGGCTATCCAATCAACGAAACACCTCTACATCTCACGTATCTCCCTTTAATAAATAAAAGAAGCATAACTAATATTATATTAAATATTTATTAATAAATTTAATATTATATTGAATTTATCAGAATTTAAAAAATTAAATTAAGTGCTATAACGAGTAAAATAAATTTAAAAAAATTGTGTAAATATTTAATAGTTAAAATGGTCTCGAAAATTATGAAGACTATATAAATAATCATTTGAGAAACACGAATTCATTTATAAAGAGACCTGTGTCAAGAGCTAAACGTCTCTCTCACGCAAACTACATTTTTCTAAAGTCATTAGGTTATAATGTCCGCTCAAATTTACGACATATTTCGAAAACCTCAATATGATGAGACAACGCAAAAAATTGAACAAAGAACATTTCATCCATATGTGAAATCATTTCAGAATAGCGATGTTATCGAAATTACCATTAATCAGCTGGATTGTTGGTTGAATATGTTTAATGCTGCATTAATTATTGAAGGAATGCTGGACCATTTATGTTTGAGAATATTACCTATGAAATTAATGGAAAAGAAATTGAATACAGTCCGAAATCCTGGCATTGTTTTCACAATAAGAGGATATCTTTGTTATAATAGCACTGACAGTACGCACTTAGACATAGCTTGTTTAAATTATCCGCAACATGCTATCAGTAATAGTGATAATGGACTTTTTATGTTTAGAATTCCGCTAGGACATCTATTTAATATTTTCAATGATTACAAGTGCGTTCAATATGAAAGACAAACAATTCGATTGGAACGCGCTCGGTTCGACGCTGATTGTTACAGAATTGAAGAAGACCCTACTGTAGCTGCAGCAAAACAATCCACCACAGTTGAATTAAAAATTAATAGTGTATCACTGGAAGTGCCTTTAGTTTATCCTAATGACTTAATAAAATTATCATTATTAGAGGCAATGAAAAAGAATAAACCCATTCTTCTTCCATTTAGGTTGCGGCAACTTTATGAATTACCTCAATTGACCCCAAATTCTAAGAAAGAGATATGGAATGTACGTGTATGTGATCAAAATGACAAACCAGTGTATATAATTTTAGCTGCTCAAACAAAACTAAGGAATAATGAACAAAAAGATCCTACAGCTTTTCACAATTGTAATATTAGAGATGTAGCGGCTGATATGTGTGTATAGTACATTCCGACGGAAAGATTAAAATTAGATTTCAAAAATAATATTTTTTACCAAGCTTTCTTTAACTATACTGAATTTAAACTCAGCTATAAAAATGACCTGAACAGTCTAAAAGATAATCTTCTTAATTTTATTTCATTTAAAAATCAGTCTCTATTTCTAAAGGATTTTTCGAAACGATCCCCTTTAATAAAATCTACAACAGTTGACGTGAAAATTATTATCGAGTCTACATAACCATTTCCTCTTGATACAAAAGTATATTGTATATTACTTAGTGAAGTTGTAATGGAACAATTTGTTTGGGCCAATTCCTTAATTTCCATGTACATTTAAGTTAAATTGTTCATATCTTATTATTTAAATTTATGGACCCGCGACACCAGTTTATGTATGTTAAAAACCGGTGCGTGGGAAAAAGCCAGAAGCGACGAAATATAGAAATCAATGGTTGTAAAAAGATCATAGTACGTACTTTGTTGACATTTATAGAGTCAAATATTGCAATTGTAATCTCTGTCGTGGAATTGGTAAATTGAGAACGCCCTTGAATGTCCGGAGATATATTCAACACACTGGTTGGTAGTGGTCGGTTGGCAGTAGGAGAGGAAGAAGAAGAGGTTGGCATTACTTGAATAATTACGGAAGTTAGAAGTTGCTCATAACCTGTAATCTATTTGTGAAAATAACAAAATATAAGTTATTACAAACATCCCTGCGTATTTCTGGTTACCCTGATAACACAATTAATTATATTTTACTCAATAACTTAGTTACCGCGTTTCATTGTACCTACATTTACCTAAGTGGTTACATCATTGTTATTCTACATCACTGGTCTTTCGAGATTACATATACGTTCAACTTTAGAAAAGCATTTTTTTGGCTTTACACTACACAATTACCATTAAGTGAAATTGTACGTAAAATTTCCTAATAATAAAATATACTCATTTTTTTTCTATTTAAAATAAATATATCTAAAAAAATATACAAAAAAGATTTAGTATTTAAGTGACAGTAATAAAGGGAACAGGTGTTACAATTATTATTATTGTGGATATAAGTAAATGGCGTTTTTGCGTGGTCGATATACAAGGCTTCAATATGAAGCCTCTAGAAAATAATACGAAGTACCACTTTTTCGCAAAAGAAGTTGCCGTCTACGATTGTGAAAAACTAGCTCACATTCTTCTGAAACCGCCAAAGGAAATCAAAAAGTAAAATTTATTGAAGAAAAATGTCAACTAAAACACCAAAAACAACAGCAACAGTGTGTTATACATAATCTGGGTGATCCTGAAATCACTGATGGGGTACCTTCATTGACCGTCAAAGATCGTCAGCCGATGTGTTACTTTCATTCAAAAATTGAGAATAATCTTGTGCCATAACAAATTGTTGTAAATTATATGAATATTTAAATAATTAAAAGTATGAAATAAATATATATCATATACATATAAATAATTTTGTGTTCTTTTCATGAGCTTAGTTTCATTTTAACTATCCTAGTGAAAGCATAATATACCTAATAGGTACTTTCAAAACTTGTTGAGTACAATTTAAAAAAAATACTTATCATAAGTGTAAAATTATGAAAACCGAAAAAGAATTTCTACAAACGATCAACCCAATGACGAATTTAACTAAAGCCGGTGAATATAATCTCGATGAAGAGGAATTAAATAAAATTGAACATCAAATAGATTTCTTATCGAAGATGTTGTTGCAATTATATTTATATAAAGAAGATGAGACCGAAGACGACATATGTGTTATAAGTAATTGTCATGGTCAACATTATATTGCATGCCCCTGGTCAAGAGCTGAAACTAGATACTTTGTCCTGATACTTTTCCGTGTCTATACGTTGAAGAGTATATTAATAAATTCAATGCTAAATATAAGTCATTCGATTTTAACAATGAAAGTATTAATGTCTAATATTTTATTGATTAATTAATTAATATATACTAAGTACCTATATTAACCTATTATTATTATTATATTATGTAATTTGTTAATATGAAATTAATTAAACAAGATCGGACATTACCCATTGTTAATTTAGATATTTTCAACGAAGAGAGTAAACCGCAACATAAGCATGGTAATCTACTTCCGCATTCTTTACGTGCAATTTTCTATGGACCAAGTGGTTGTGGTAAAACGAACGCCTTATTATCTCTAATATTTAATCCAAACAGTTTATTTTTTGAAAATGTATATATTTATTCCAAATCGTTGTGTCAACCAAAATATGAATTATTAAAAAACGTTTTAAATAATGTAAAAGGTGTAAAATATTTCCCCTTCCAAGAAAGTAACTCTATAGTAGATCCTTCGGAAGCTCAAAACAATTCAATCATAATATTTGATGATATAGAGAATGATAGTCAAGACAAAATTCGTCAATATTTTTCAATGGGGCGCCATAAAGGAATTGATGCAATATACTTATGTCAAACATACACCAAAATTCCTAAACAATTAATTAGGGATAATTGCAATTTAATTGTTATATTTAGACAGGATGATTTAAATTTAAAACACATATTTGGTGAACATGTGACACCAGATTTATCATTTGATCAATTTAAAAGTTTTTGTTTTGAATGCTGGAAAGATAAATATGGTTGTTTATTGATTGTAAAAGATTTGAATGTTAATGGTGGACGATATAGAAAATGTTCTGACACCTATATAATACCATGGTTTAATTAATTAATAACACAAACTATTATGGCTCCTAAGAGACAACGTAGGACCATCTATAAAAATAAAAATAACACTCGTTCTAGTGATGCAATTAAAAAACAAATTCATCATTTATTGCAAATTATACGAAAAAAATTTTTAGCATTAAAACTGGGAAAATCTGAAGAAGATTATGTGTTAAATAAAATATTTCAACCTGTTAAAAATTCCATATTTGAAATTGCAAAGCATACAAAAGAAAATGTCAAAAGAGACGACTACAATGGCGCCGACACCGACGTCGACAGTAAAAACAATAAAACAAATTATATCGAAAGAAATAAAATCGCTGAAAAGGTAGAAAATGACTATGAAAAAGAGAAGGAAGATGAAAAAGAAGAAGAAAATGTTGCTCTCAAACCTAGTAATTCAATACTTAAAAAATGAATCTAATACATATCCCAGTGCTTTTTTATTTTCAATACCCTTATTAAAGAGAAGTAAATCATTTGAAAAATATCAGAAAGTTATATTTTCACCAGACATAGGAATGCTATTAGAAAATCTTTCAACAAGAAATGCTGCAACACCATCCTCACCAATAAAAACGCCAATTGTATTAGATAAAAATACATTGCACACTGTGCATAATCAAATAAATAAACATGAATATTTGGATAAATTTCCATTTTTAGTAAGGACGTTTATTGAACAATATTTTAATGCACCTCCAGATGATATTCATCAAGAATATGATTCTATTTATGGTCCTATCTATGATACATCTCAAGATAAATGGTATTCAGGATCTATTTAGATTACGTTTCCTGATAATAGAAGAGAAGAATTTAAAGTAGGGGATTCACCATTTATAGGAACCAAGGGCCTTTATGAGTTAATATTTAAAACAGTTCCCACAAACTACTCGTTGAGTGATAAAGTTAATTATAGAAAAATATTACAATTAACAAACGTGTATAAAAGCAGTGATGGCAATATAAAATTTCCTAATCATCCTAAATATACTGATGTCATTCACCCAATACTTGAGGAGGAACAATTTGTTAAAAAGACATGAAGCAAATCTCAATCTCATAATTCCGCTTCTGGTAAAGGGATAAGAATTAAAAAGACTCGCGACTACAATGATAAGCATATTGAGTATTTATATTGGGATAATGTAAATGAACTTGTCGAAAGATTAAAGCTGTTAATTGCATTCAAACAAGCCGGAAATTTATCTGTAACCAATGAAATTCATGCAATTCTTTCTGAACTCTTCGAAGCAGGTATAATCTATTAAAATAATATTTAAAGAAAATGTATGTCTATTATTGTATGGTATCAATATATTTTCATATCAGTATTCATTAACCAAAAAAAAAACAATATTATCGCAATGGCCAGAAAAATAAAACAAAATACCTCTAAAAATATCACTAAAATAAATGAAACATTATCTAAGGAAAAAAATCAACTTGTAAATGAATTACATAAACCTGTAATAAAAAAATTTAAACGAAGAAGTTTCATTGTAAAAGGTATCGATAATTTATAGCAAACAGACTTAGAAGGTCTGTGGAGTTGCTGGTCTCCCATCTGGCGCGTCCCCGGGTGGCGGATAGGGGAATGCCCTTACCGGTTTCGGCTGGCGGGTACTGGGAAAATAAAATACCCAGCGCGGACCAAAACCAGCAAACGCATGAACCCTGACGGTGGTGCAGCGCCGGTCACAACATGTGACGGCTGCACTTACCTGAGGGGGGACGGCACGGCGATGGACACGGACAACGATTCTGGACTTTGGATAAAGTCTCTGACCCTGCCAGTATACGGTGTCACACTTGGTGACCCGGGCCTGGTATGGGAAAGGGACGCGGACTGGAGCTGACGACGGACCCACGGCATATGCGCTGGCCGTATAAAAGGCAAAACAAACAAACAAACATGTCTGGTAAAAAACTGAATAGTCCCCGGGCGGGTCCGGCAGATAGCCGGAAATCCCGCACTCGCGTCGGTACAACCGACGACAATCGAGCGACAAGGAGTCGGAAGAGTTCTTCACATCGAGCAAAGACCAAATGATAAGCTTATTCACAAAAGCTAGAAAGATGTCGGAAGGACATCGACCAATACTTGGACGATCTATTAGCTCAGAAGACATGGAGTTGCTCCGCCAAAATAAAATAGAAATGGAGGCTGGGAACATTGAGCTGGAAGCAACGACATCAACTGCTAGCTCACTAGCAGGCGAACTAGAATCATGGAATCGTGGAATAGGCATGAACCATGCAAAAACATGCAAAAGACTATCAAAGAATCTACAATCCGGCTAAGAAGCCTAATCAACGAACTGAATGGAAAAAGGATTAAGAAATGCGTAGAAGAAGGATGTGGAATACCCAACCAGGAAAGGAGGCGGGCGAAATAAAAAATTAAGAAGAAAATAAACAACTAAAGGACCAGATAAAAAAACTCGTAGAAGGAAACACTAAAATAAAACAGGAGCTAGCCACTCTAAGGCAGAAAGTTGCACACCTGGAAGCAGAAAAAGCGAACATGGGTAATACTAGACAAAACCCAAAAACAAGAAAGGAGATCATGATGATCAAGACCTACGAAGACTACGAAGCACTAAAAGAGGAAGAATGGGACGAAGGATGCTACAAAAACGTAGGCACTTCGGTCGGCAACCCTATCCAAAGCACAAATGATGGATGCACACTTGTCCTAACACAAGGAACAGACAAAGGAATGAGCAAAAACATCCAAAAGCTATACAAGGACAGATACCCATAGCTATGCGACACGGATAGGACCGTCGAGATGCTCGAAACAATCAGCATCAGAAAGGATCTGAACAACATGGAGGTACAAAAACACCGCACTATAGCCAAGGTGATTATAGAGGCCACGGGCAAGGATACGTTCTACCGACTAAAGAACTAATAGACTCAAAACAACAAAAAATATAATTACACACAAAATAGGCGACATATCCCTATCTAAACAAAAGAAGCTGATCCAAGCAGTCTTCAATGAGGAACCGTATAACATAACAATATACGTCCCTAAACAAGAGACAAGGACAAAAGCTGGAAAGGAGACCAAAGGCAAAACAAAAATCGAAACAATCTACATCGAACAGAACCAAGAAGAACTAAAGACCTTCGCGGACACAGTCCGAAAATTAAGAAAAGACATAGATGTCAAAGAAATCGGAGCAAACATATTCAATGTAGGTAAAACAAAAAGAGGCATAGCAATAAGACTCATGGAGAAAAAAGAGGGAGCAGTAGGCAAACTAATCGAAAAAATAAATAGCACAATGGGAAAAGAAAACGCGACAAAAAAGGCTGAAAGGACGAAAGCCATCATTATCAAAGACCTTGACCAGACAATGACTAAAGAAGAGATTATGCAAGCAGTAAAAATGACATGCAACGATACAAAAATGAACGTTGAGATAACTGAGCCTAGAAACTTTGACACGCACGGCGGAAGAGGCACTGCATTAATAGTTGTAAGTGAAGAGCATGCCAACGCACTGACTGCGCTGAAGAGGATCGATATGGGATGGGAGAGATGCCGGATAGCAGAAAAAATACAACTAATAAGATGCTACAAGTGCCAGCAATTTGGCCACAAGAGCCTCAACTGCCAAGAACAACAAATAAAAGCAAAATGCATAAAGTGCGGAAGCGAAGACCACAATGCGGCACAATGCGAGGCAAAAGGACTCTACTGCTACGTGTGCAAAGAGCCGGGACATAAAGCGGACGGCATGAGGTGTAACATATACAGGAACACGGCTAATCAACTCAAAATAGAAAACAAAGAAGCTAAAACCAAGGAAAATATACAGAAAGAAAACAAAGATTAAAATGGCTAAGAGACACAACACAAGGAAGGATAAAACCGACAACAAAAAACAACACGAATACAGTGTGCCTTTGAAAGTATTTTAAAACATCGCAGTCCTAAATTATTACACAGTGATTCGGGAAAAGAATTTATGAATACAAAATTTAAAGAACTAATGAAAAAATATGGAATTAATCATTATTCAACATTTAGTGGTATGAAAGCAGCAATTGCAGAAAGAGTAATTAGAACAATTAGGGAACGGTTATTTAAATTTTTTAGTTTAAACTCAAGTTTAAGTATAGTTAATAATTATAACAACTCTAAACATTAAACGATTGCTATAAAACCAGCGGAAATGACAAAACAGAATGAAAAACAAGTGTTAAAAAATTCCTATAATTACATTAAATTAGCAACCTCCCCACAAAAATTCTCTGTTGGAGATATAGTTCGAATAAGTAAAAGTAAACATTTATTCGAAAAAAGTTATTTGCCTAATTGGACAACTGAATTATTTAAAATAATAAATGTAAAATTAACTAATCCATATACATATCTTTTGGAAGATCTAGAGGGGCGACCAATAAGTGGTTGTTTCTATACACATGAATTGCAAAAAACCAAACAGCCTGATATCTATTTAGTTGAAAAAGTATTAAGACGGAAGGGAAAAAAGGTATTTGTTAAATGGTTAGGTTTTGATTCAAATCATAATAGTTGGATTGATCGAAAAAATGCATATTAAATATGAAGGGTAAATAAGTAGTAAATAAGTAAATAAATAGAAATTAATTGCACTTTACCCTACTTGGACCTACTAGTAATTCGTGAAGATGATGGACACCTTATAACTGATTGGTACCAAAAAGAAATTAGTACAAACGCACAATCAACTTCAGTTCGGAGCATGAGATGAGGCAGAAGGTAGCGGTGATTAAATCGATGAAGCATAGAGTCTTCACGCTGAGCAGTAAAAAGTTCCACCAAGCAAACTTCAAAAAGATATATACTATAGCTAAAAATAACGGTTTTCCATCGAATATTATAAATAACATACTGTATAACAACTCACACGATATTAATAATTCACAAAAGCCTAATGATGCTCCAATATACTACAAAGTGCCTATGATTCACGGTTTAAGTCAACCTCTGCGTTCCGTATTGTCTTCTGATACGATTAATATAATGTTTTATCCTACGAACACACTTGGTCGTAAAGTTTTCTCCAAAACGAAAGACAATACCCCTAGAAACATGTGTTAAAATATTGTCTATAAAATTTATTGCGCTGACTGTGATAAATGCTACATTGGCCAAACCAAACAGTACCTAAAATCGAGAATATATAACCACTCGTACGACTGTAGAGTCGAAAAAAATTTAAAAAAAACAGCGTTAGCAACTCACCACTTCGATAATGGCCACTGTTTTGATTTTGATAACATAAAGATTCTCGCTCAGGAAAGTAATTTGAAGAAAAGATTAATTTTGGAAATGTTGTACATTAATAAATTTAAAGACAAAACAGTAAACAATAGAAATGATATTGCCGGTTTGAGTGACATATATTGTAATTTAATTTAACCTCTAATTAATTTATACAGTTTTCTTATCAATAATATACCTATAAACAATAGATGGTAGCAAAGATATATATCTCAATGGAAAGTTTCTGTTCGAATACCTACAATATTTTAAAAATCTCAAACACTCGCACATAAAGAACTTTATTCTGCACTTGTAATACAATATACTATTATCTACGACCACACAAAATCACTAAAAAACGCTTGATTATCCATAATTACTAAGTTTGACATTAATTTTTCATTTGCGAACTGAATGACACATGAATAATTGCAGAAATATTTTTGTGATTTAAAAGTAGAATAATAGATGACGTACATATTTTTCAAATGTAAAATTCAATTTTTTGGGTACAATGGAAAATATATTGTTTTATTATTCAATCTAACTCTTTTATAAAACAAATAAGAGAGATTATTTAACGTTACATGTATTTTTAACCTATTTTGTAAAGAATTTTTTGAAAAAAAATGGGCATTTCAGAACGCGCCATCTTTGAGTAAATAGTAACTATTTTTCCAGTGAAAACAAGACTCATGTTTTAACTAGAAACACAAACTAAAAGTTTGGGCATCAAAAAGCCGTAGAAAATGCTCACTTTGTATTCGCTTCGCTCATGTCGCAAACTCAAACACTCGCACATAAAGAACCTTATTCTGCACTTGTAATACAATATACTATTATCTACGACCACACAAAATCACTAAAAAACGCTTGATTATATATAATTACTAAGTTTGACATTAATTTTTCATTTGCGAACTGAATGACACATGAATAATTGCAGAAATATTTTTGTGATTTAAAAGTAGAATAATAGATGACATACATATTTTTCAAATGTAAAATTCAATTTTTTGGGTACAATGGAAAATATATTGTTTTATTATTCAATCTAACTCTTTTATAAAACAAATAAGAGAGATTATTTAACGTTACATGTATTTTTAACCTATTTTGTAAAGAATTTTTTAAAAAAAAATGGGCATTTCAGAACGCGCCATCTTTGAGTAAATAGTAACTATTTTTCCAGTGAAAACAAGACTCATGTTTTAACTAGAAACACAAACTAAAAGTTTGGGCATCAAAAAGCCGTAGAAAATGCTCACTTTGGATTCGCTTCGCTCATGTCGCAAACTCAAACACTCGCACATAAAGAACCTTATTCTGCACTTGTAATACAATATACTATTATCTGAATGTATAATCTTAGCTAAACCTAAAATAATATATGATTTAGAAAGACAGCAATATATGTACAGTAAATAGGAATAAGTAATTTTTGTTTGTTTGTTAGTTAAATAAATCAATATATGTAGCATTATTATTAAACTTTATTATAGTCTTATAAATTATACATAAAAAACTTCAAAATTAATATTGAATATATATATAATTATAACTATTAATACAAAGCGTTTTTTTTTGTTTCCCCTTTATTACATATCAGGGATTTTATAATGTCCAAAGGGAAATGTATTAAAAGAAATGGGAATTAAATAATGTTTATCATCAAATGCACTTAATCCAATTTTTCTTTGTTCAATAGTAAAAACAGTATGAAAATAAGCGCGTATTGTTTGTTGTTCAATAACTTTATCTTTGAAATTTTTTAAACATTCAACAAAATCGTCAAATGTAATATTATTCTTTAATACACAATATTTAATTCCCTTCGCTTTTTCAACACAATCTTTTACATCCTGTATCTTAAAACTATACAATTTTGCTCTTAAACCTACAAAGTGAGTCATAATTTTACCCTTTGCTTCATCTTTCAATAAGCCAATTTTTTTACAATTTACTCTAGGTATATTCCATGGATTATCAATTAAATAATCGCTAGTGTCGAACCTCTCAATATCAGCTTTAATTACTTCAGTATATAGATCATTACATTTTATTAAATAGATAAAACTAACGGTATCCATATAACATAAGGATACGTCTTCATAATTAAATTTCTCTAACATATAATCATAATGAAAATCGTACAGAATTATCTTTGAAATGTCTAGAATTGCAGCACCTATTATAATCGGTTTGTTGAAATATTCTTCGAGTTTTTTTAATTCTATTGCCATCAGATTTTCATCAAATATTGTCCTACTGTGAAAACGCGGTGAAGCAATTAAATTCACGTCACGTACGTCACGTCTTTTTTTCACATTTTCCATACATTTACCATAAATAGAGTTACTTAATAATTTGTAAATGTTTTTTTCAAAATCATTTTGTGCTTGTGCTCTTAGCTTCATATTTAATTCAATATATGGTCGTAATCAAGGTGTCTGTTTGAATTGAATGCCTCTGTGCAACTTTTTTAAAATAATTCCATGCTTTAAGGCTTGTTTCAAATTTCGATAATGTAAAATGTAATTTTTTTTATCGTACAAAGTCGTTAATAATTTGGGTAATTTTGAATTTGGAGGTATTCGGTGTTCACAACAAAATGGTAAATCTTTATGTTTATCATGAATTTCTTTGAGATAAATTAAATCCACCTCGAAAAAATAGCCAGTTTCCGCATCATCAGATATCTGTAAAATGTATTCTGAATTAAATTGTTCTATTTTAGAACTGTCTATCCATTCGTAATCAGAGAGTGGTAGATAAGACGACATTGCACAAGGATACAGTGCATAAAAGTCAATGTATAGTAAATAATTTGTGGCCACTTGCGGATTATAATTAGGCATATATGGATTGTTACTTTCTGCATACCTTGTTATACATTGACTTATACCACCCCGTATAGATTCTTCAATGAATAATAACATGTCAACATCTTTAAAAATTTTGATTTTACAGCCAGTTTGTTTTAACATTAAATCAAAACTGAAACTAGGACACGTGACATATTTGGCAATGTCTAGTCTATGTGTTTTCAGAATACTGTCTCGAATTCCAAAAATGTGTCAGCAAGAAGTATAACATCAATTTTTAAATAAAGATCTGAATAATCGCCCAATGTTTTACAACCATATAAAGAAAAAACCCTTAAATCATGAGACTATTCAAGCGGTGTAATCGTACTATCATTTAATTTATTGTAAAAGGCTTCAATTGGTGGGAGACTGGATATCTCGAGCTTATCGTAGGACGTTATGAAATCATATGGAAAAATTTGCTTCTTACACAATAACGAAATATCTTCTTGACTGTATTCGGGAAATTGAGATGTGAAAATTGGAAATGTAGGTAAATTTGAAGCTAATGCCTCTAGACTTGCATTCATAAAACGATACGAATCAATAAATCGAAATTTCATTTTATTTGTATGATTATATAACGTAAAGGATATGTAACGTTCTTTGTTTATTGGCAAAAGAGAAATATGTCCATATTTAAATGATTTTTTTTTCATCCAAAAAAAAAAAATTCATTTACAATAAAACCTTATAAGAATTACCAACAACAACATCTCCATATTTAGAGAGTTCATTAATTATAAAAATGAATCATAACCACTTCAGTTTTGAAATGTTATAACAATAACATTTAACTCTTTATATTTTAAATTACATTGCTGATGTGCTTTTCCGCGAATATTACATGATGATGAGGGGATCATATGATTATGATCTAAAACAATTATATCGTCTTTTTGAAACGGTTTGCACATATATGACAAATATTACTTTTAGATATTTCATGTGGTATATTTGTTTTATCCATGGCAAATATGTGTTAATAAGAGAACTCGCCAATATTCCAGTTTCGTTTAATTCATTTGCAAACCACTGTACATAATTTTCTCCTGAACGGAATATGCTTTTGATATCTTCTAGTATTTTTATTAAGTTCCGGATTTTCGCATGGCTCTAAAATTGCTTCAAAGTCTGCAAATATAATAAACGGTAATTTCTCTCTATTTTGATGATTTTTAAACTCAATGTACTTTTCTTTTGGAAAACTTATTTTACATTCATTCCTCTTTTCGCACAGAACCGTATGAATTTCTAATTTAGATTCACTCGAAAAATAATTCAGACAACGATCACAAAAATATATTTAATTTTTGATTCTGGTTAATTGACTTTTAACTAATCTGGAAAGTGATTTAATTAAAACATAATGATATTTTATTTCTGTTTCACTCTCAAGGTTATTTTTACTACTGCTAGATTTCATCGTAACAGTAGTAGATTCATCGGTTTCCGGTAGAAAATATTTATCTTGTATGAGTAAGAGATTAACATGCTTATTTAACTTGACCCCGGTCAATCTAGCTGGAACAACTTTATAATTTAAAATTGACTGATTATCTAAAAATTTATTAGGTAACGGCTCCAAAACGTACCCAGGCAGCAAGCTGTCGTCATTTTAACGTCATATTTTGGGCAAAATTGGTCGGCGACGTCTTATTTCCAAACTTGGATGTACCTATGTACCCAAGAGAATTTCCACAGTCAGCCCTTTCAACAGATGTAAAGATGCGGGGTAAAAATGCGGCCCAATTTGGACGTCTTGTGACCAAGCGGTTGTAGTTTGGGCTTCCACGCCGTCCGCTAAGCGAACCCGACTTCCATTGTTCAAAGAAGCCCATTCGGGGTTTTCGCGGTGCACTTTGTCTCCATAAAATGACCAACTGGAGCCGGTATCGACTAGAGCGTGGTAAAATATCCCATTCCGTTTAATTTTCAGCAGATAGCGGTCATCATCCATGTTTATGCAGGAGGATGGTTCAGCCAACTGCTCTTGCCTCCCAACCGGACAGCTGTCAGGATTCCAGGCTGGTGACATGGTGAACAAAACATCCTTGCCACACCGAAAACAGATAGCAGCGGCTCTATTGGCCACCGGTATTGCTCTTGGAACTGCTGACGGGCAGTTATAAAGCGGTCTCGGGGGGTTCTGATGTACCAGGTGTCTCACAGCGGGTTCCTCATATCCTGGCAAATCCTCCAGCTCCTTCGTTCGTTCCAAATGCTCCGTCCTTCCGAAAGTCCACTGTCCGAATACTGCTTTTGGAGACGAAACGGAGATATTCAGGCAATAATTTGCGGTGCAGCCAGTACAGTGTTTTCTCGGGAGTCATAGGGTGTGGACGTCTTGCCAAGGTGAGCAGAAATGTCACATAATCGCTCACCGATTCGCGGGGGACTGTTGTCGGCGACTAACCACCTCTTCCATGCGGATTTGATAATCAGTTGGCATATAAAAACGTCGGAATGCTTTCTCCAAGTCATTCCATGACCGCTATTTTTGCCGATTGTTCTGATACCACAATTGGGCATTATCATGGAGCAAAATCGACATTCCAGCCAGCAATTCATCATTATTTATGCGGAATAACTGCCTCAGTTCCCCCAACTCTTCTAAAATGTTACGGGATCTCCATTTCCATTGAATGACACCTTCCAGTCATGCAGATATTTTAATGCGGGATTAGTGGCTGTCATCATCGTTGGCCCTGACCACGTACGTAACGCCCCGATTATCCCGTTACGTTACCCCGTAACCCCGATTTACGTAACCGTAAATCGGGGCATAAAGTCCGTATATGCAGGTTGGGCCATCTTCCGGACGTTGGGTACGGCTCCTGTACTGAAAGTAAAATTTCCATTCCATTGTTAGCGGAAGCCGTGTACTGGGGTTTAAAAGCCGAAGATGTGGTTCGTGAGAATTTCGACATGTCCCCAGATCAAAAATGAGAGGTCCTGAGACTGGACCTTCAGAACTTTTTCGTCATATTTGTATCTTTTGGTGCTTCCTTCTGAAACCCCAGGTCCTCTCGTGTGCCCGACTTTTTTTCCAGGTGTGGGAAGCTTGACATCGGGGGTGGGGAGTGGTCTTTATTGTCCTCTTTTACCAGTGGACTATTCCCCGTAGCTATTTATTCAAAACAATTATGCCGTATTTTCGCCGTCCTAAGCAATAGCTCAGGCAATAGCCCCGAGCGCCAGGTATCTATGTCAAAATACCAACCTTACCGCGGATACAATTCAGTGAAGAATAGTTCCAGGGGCCAATATCAGCGTTACAACAAAATAAAGTAATCAGTTTATTTAATTAATAGTACCGAAATTTAATTAAAGAAATAAATTGAACTTAAATAGGATTAACTAAAATGATATCGCACAGAAAAAAAAACACTCGTTATGAGATAAAACAAAATATTAAACTGACAAAAAAAATTAAATAAAACTGATCATACGGAGGCACGTTAATTAAAATAATTATGCAGGGTAAACTGTGCGGTCCGAAAATAAAATGAAGAAAGTAGATAGCGGAATCATAATAATATCACAAGCGCCAAATGAATAAAAGAAACTTAACTAAACTAAAACTGTCACTCAAAATAAATTGAAAATTTAAAACTCAAGACAGATGCGCAGTGCGCCAGAAAATACCAGACAGATTTCACAGTATGTAGCGCAGATTTTCCTTCTGAAAATTTAACAGGTCAAAAATAATGAATTATTCGGCACTTTGCAGCCGATTTTATATGCGGAAATCAGAGAAGGGATTCTGAGTACGCGCGGAAGAGATATTGACGTCAAAACACCCCAAAAAACTATAGAATTCAGCGGTGGGGTACTAGAAGTGCCAAAAGAGCGGGGGGTAATTCAAATAAAATAAAAGAAAATAACATCATTCAAATCAAAACAGAAAATAAATGAACAGATTCAAGTAAAATAAAATGCGGTTGACGACATAATTCTTACCCCTTCATCTTCGGGGTTGATTCATAAGAATCCCCGAAAGAACTCAGAAACACATTAGAAAATATATGCAGATGCGGGGTAAAGTGCAGTAATATTCAGAAATTATCTTATGTTGTTATAAACATAAGATAACAATTTATTTTGAGGGAAAATTTCTAAGTTACATTGTAACAGGGTGCAGTTGTTCATCTGCAACCTAGTTTGTTGCAGATATACAACAACGCGGAAATCTATTAATGAATTATTTTTTTTTTCTGTAACCTTTAATAGACCATTTAATTGTGGTGGTTATCAGAATTTAATAACTGAGTACTGGGTATTAGTTGATCACTAATTACCTGCTAGCAAGTGCTCTCAGTTTATTATGTTTCCCTGTGTATGTTGTTTTATATATATGACTTGATATATTTTATGTGATTCATTGAATATGTATGTGATTTAGTGATTTGATGTGTCTTTTGGGTATTTGTTAGGAGAATTTGCTAAAGCACGAGCATCAACATCTTTTCATTTTTGTTTAATGATACATGTGTTTTGTTTGTGTTATATTTCTCTTTATGTTGATTAATAGGTTTGAATTTTCAGCATTTTACATTATTCATTATAATTTATTTAATATTATTTGAAATAGAATGAGTTTTCTTGGTAGTTCTTTCTCATTCTAATGATAATTTGAACTACCAAATTTAACGTGTCTTATATCGTTAAATTTCTTTCTATAAATAAAAATTGTTTTTTTTTTTATGGTGATTAATAAATTGTTTACTGTGTTGTCACCATAATTGATTCTTTTATTTTCCTTCATCTTATTTGCAATTTCTGTTACACAATCAATTTTACGAATTGGATTACTATTAAATTTTCTTAAAAAAATTTACACAACGTAGGAATATTGGGTTACTACGGCTTACAGAGTTCCGTTACCAAAGGATTGATTGTTTTGCAAAGAAACTGATAATTGCAAATTCTGATGTTGGAAAATTTATTATGAAATTTGATCCATTTAAGATTATTTTACTTGAAAATATTTGAGTGAATAGTTATTAATTAATTTTGTTTTTGTTACGTCTGTCCTAACGAATCAACAATTGTTGTATTTAGTTAAAAAAATGCCGAACAATTCAGAGGATGAAATGAGCGATGGGGAACGACCGAAACAAAGTACCGTTAGTTTCAAATTGGAACAGCATGTTGCCCAGGAATTGGAGAATGAGTCTGGAAACAATAATAAATCTTTACGTAAATTGGTAATGCAACAGCAGAAAATGTTGAATCAAATTATGGAACAGCAATCTGCTATCAACGAATCCTTTATGAAGGTAATGGCTACTTCGACTCCGAAAAAAGAGAAATCCAGCTATACTCAAAAAACAGCCGAAATGTTTTCCGAGCCTAGTGTAATTGTTCATTCAGATGTATTCTTGGGGGCGGGTAAGTCAAGTTCTTCACGTAATAATTTATATAATGATCCTCAAAATGTTGTACCTGAATATTCAAGGAGTGGTGTTATTCAGTTCTCGATGGAGGAGATAAAAAAATTGTTGTTTTCTAAAAGTAGTGAAGTCCCTCCAAAAATTAAAATCCTCAAACCACCGTATGCAGGGAACAATCTGGATAATCCGGTGATTTTTTTAAAAGAATTCGCACAATATTGTCAATTTTACAGATATGATCAGACTGATTATTTGAATATTTTTAGAACTTGTTTAACTTTGCGTACTGCCGAGTGGTTTGAGTTGAATGTCGTGAATTGGTTCAATTTTGATGGATGTAGAAAAGCATTTTTAGATTACTTTTGGTCGGAAAGTAGACAATATGGTCAACGTGCGGATTTAAATTCGAAATTGTTTATCAATGATAAAAACAATATTACTATGTCCTCTTATTTTTGTCAACAAATTTCTCGCTATCGTACTTTTACCCCACCGCTATCAGAAGCTATAATGGTTGCCGAGATAATGAAACAATTTCCCCTTGCTGTTCAGAATTTATGGACCACTATCTCAAATCCATCCGTTTCAGTTGCTTTAGACTTTTTGGAAAAGCAAGATAATGAAAAGCCGATAGTTTGCAAGACTCTAGAAAGGAAATTAGTTAATGCTATTAATAATTCGAATGATAAACCTAATAAAAAGAATTATCAAAATAATCGTTTTACTAGACGTTACACTCCATATTCGCAGCCTGGTACTTCTAATATGCTAGATTTTTCAGTACCGCCTCCAAATATTCAACATAATAAGTCTATGCACAATAATCGTACTACTTTTTTATCCCAGCAGCCAGAGAACCGACGGGAGTGAATTCTGCTGGCTCTTTAATTAATTCTCCCAAAATTACTTCAAAAGTAAATACTGTTTACAACATTATCGCTAGTGAGGAATTAACCAATATTCAAATAAAAAATTTATACCCAAAAGGATTGTCTTTACTTAAACAGTTGGGTTGGCAAGAAGGGCATGTTTTGGGAAGAAAAGGTCAAGGTTTATTAGTTCCATTGAAATGCGAAAAATATCAGCCAACTTTGGAAAATTGTCAGTTTTCTACCCTACACAATTTGGATTATTCTGTTAATGTTCCGATAACTACGGTGGGATCTCTATCCGCAAATGCTAGAAAAACTAGATCACGTAAGTGTTAAACGAGAAATTACTAACTCTTATTGATACCGGGGCAGAAGTAAGTTGTATCGAACATGATGTGTTTCTCAAAATTAAAGAAAATTGTTCCTTTCCTGTTCTCCCAGTGGCCAATACGCAAATTAAGGGCGCTATGGGTCAACGTAGTTCTAGAATTAGTGTAACGAAGTTATTTTTCAGCCTCTTGGTCCTCTATACACTTTCCTATTTATAGGTTAAGTGTTTGTTTACATTTTCTAAACAACAATTAATTAACGGTAGTTGACATTAGTCAACCACCTTTGTCGCTCCTCTAGGAAGGATTTTGCGAAAGTACCGCAACCAAAAGTACTTTACAATTTTTCCTCTTTGCGCGTACGCAAAATCCCTCCTAATATTTCCTCGTATATAAACTCTTGCACAGCCCCTTGAAGGGAGAATTCTCATCCTCTTAAAAATTCTAATATTAGTAATTTTGTTCCTCGAGATTTTATTCTCATTTATTTTGTAATATTTTCCAAAAGCCAAAATCATTGGATTTTATTGGCTCAGTTTAAAAGTGTAAAATTGTATTTTCGAAGGCCAAAATTCACAGGGAATTTTATTGGCCCAGTTCGGTTATTTTGTTGTAAAGTGTAATTTGATTTGTAAATTGATTTTGTATTTTATTTAACGGTTGTATTTCACATGTGTTCCTCTTAATTAAATAATATTAATTATTTTTCGTTTAATAAATATATTTAAAGTGCGAATTCCTCTTTTAATCGACCCCTGGTCTAAAACTCTCTCCACTGAGAGTACTGCCCGGTACTGGTTGGTATTTCTTGCCACAAAATACCTGGCGCTCGAGAAATCCTCCCCTGTTGGGGAAAAACACGCCACATTAGATTCCAAATTTATGTAGATTTTACAATTGTGGGAAATTCCATGAAATTTCAATTTTCCTTTTTAGTAGTACCTAAATTGATTCGTCCGGTTATTCTGGATTATGATTGGTATTCCGAATATGGTATGAAATGGGGAATCTGTTAAAATCTCTGATCACAATATTCATTATGATTTATCTGTATCTTCAAATGAATCATTGATTATAAATGCAATAGAACCTGCAATAACGTTAGATTCCGTGGAAAATCATCCTACTAATGATGAATTAAGAAATCGTGTCCCCTTAATTGAAGGTATTTCTGAAAAACAGAAAGATCAACTTTTCCAGTTCCTTTTAAGATATTGAACCGTTTCTTAGTAAACTGCCTGGTGAAACAACTGAGTATATTCATGAAATTAAACTTAATAATTATGAACCTGTTGTTAAACGACTGTACCCGATACCGATAAGCATGCGACCCGAGGTAGATGTAGTCATTGAGGATATGCTGAAATTAGGTGTTATCAAACGGGAACCGTCTCAGTACGCCAGTCCTTTGACTGCTGTTAGAAAAAAAAATGGAAAAGTTCGTGTTTGCCTGGATGCGCGCATATTAAATTCCAAAATGATTGCCGATTATGAGAGTCCCACACCTCCCGATGAACTATTGTCGTCTTTTTCTAGTATTCGATGCATGACCACTATTGACTTCACTTCCGGGTATTGGCAAATTCCTTTGTCGGAAAATAGTAAGCAGTATACTGCTTTCCTTTATAATGGAAGAAGTTACGTGTTTCAGGTTTTGCCATTTGGACTGAAAACAGCGGTCGGTTCATTTACTAGAGCTATGGACAGTATTTTAGGTCCGGAAATTAGGTCTTTCGTGCTAAATTATATTGATTACTTACTTATTATTTCTGCGGATTTTGAGGAACATCTGGTTCACTTGGAAAGACTATTTAAAAGAATTCAAGACGCCAACATGACTTTGAATATAGAAAAAACTACGTTTTTACAAAATAGTGTGAAATTTTTGGGGCACGTGTTAACAAAAGAGGGAATTTTGGCAGATTCCGAAAAAATTGCCGCTATTCAGAATTTTCCGGTACCAAAGAATGTTAAACAACTTCGTATGTTTTTAGGTGGCTGTAATTATTACCGCAAATTTAATAAAAAGTATAGTGAGCTTACTATTCCGTTAGTTCAGTTATTGAGAAAAAGCGTACCTTTTGTTTGGAAAGAAGAGCATGATAATGCCTTCCTAGCAATCAAGGAAAGTCTATTGAAAACGATTATGTTAAAATTTCCCAACTATAAAAAAACATTCTTTTTGCAAGCAGATAGCTCGGGTCGTGCCGTTGGTGTAGAGTTTTATCAATGCGACGATGAAGGAAATCATTTAGTTTTGGGTTTTGCAAGCAGAGTATTAAGAGGAGCTGAATTGTTATACACCGTAACAGAAAAAGAGTTGTTGGTGTAGAGTTTTATCAATGCGACGATGAAGGAAATCATTTAGTTTTGGGTTTTGCAAGCAGAGTATTAAGAGGAGCTGAATTGTTATACACCGTAACAGAAAAAGAGTTGTTAGCAATTATTTTAGGATTAAAAAAATTTCGCATATATGTATACATTGGGTTTTCCGTTGGTGATTAGAACTGATCATTATGCGCTTAAATTTTTACAACGATGTCAAATGTTAAATGAAAGATTGACTCGTTGAATGTTATACTTAAATGAATTTGATTTTTCCGTGGAACATGTTCGTGGAAAAGATAATGTGATTTGTGACGTACTTTCTCGATGTTTTTTGTCCGATGCCGAAATTTCAAGTAACTCAGATAATAGTCCACTAATAGCGCATTTGTTTTCTGTTAGAAATTTAAGTGAAATTCAACAAATGTTTCCAAATCTTAAAATGTTTTTGTTAAATGACGTTCTATTTTCTGCTATCGTTCATTATTTTTCAGGATTTAATACGGTATTAACGGCTCGTCAGTATTCACTTCTATCAAAATTAAAATTTAATAATGGTATATTAGTGTATGTAGATCCACTTTCTAAAATTCACCGATTGATTCCACAACAAATGATAGAATTAATTATTCAATCATTCCATGAACAATTTGGCCATATTGGCGTGTCAAAATTGTTTCTGATTATGCAAAGCAGTTTATATTTTAAATCAATGAGACGTAGAATTTATTTAATAGTAAGAATGTGTGAGGTGTGTCAGAAAACTAAATATCCCAATAGAAATCTGGTAGGTGCTATAAATCCGATTTTTGCTACTTTTCCGGGAGAGATTGTCGCCGTGGATTATTATGGTCCACTACCTGAGGGACGGGGCAAAGTGTGTTATATTTTCGTGGTGATCGATTTGTTTTCTAAATACGTGAGATTATATCCACTCCGACGTGCACAATCAAAAATTTCAGATAGCAAAATTATTGCAGATTTTAATAAGATCATTCCTGTAAAAACCATCTTGTCCGATCATGGTACACAGTTTACGTCTGCTGTGTGGAAAAATACGCTTAATAAACATGGTATTAATGTAACCTTTTCGTCCATTAGACATCCTCAATCAAATCCAAGTGAAAGAGTGATGCAAGAACTTAGCAGATTGTTTCGTGTATATTGTGTGAATTCTCACTCAGGCTGGGCGAACCATATATCAAAAATTGAATGTTTATTCAATTCTCTCCCTCATCTGAGCACTGGATATTCGCCAAATCAAATTATCTACGGAAAGAATCCAGAGGATCCTTCAAATACCTTTATTGTTAGTATGTTGCCAGAAGTGTCTCAAACCAATAAATCCCTAGATGAAATTCATAATGAAGTACGTAGGAACTTGACTAACTCTGCTATCAGGCGTATTAATCATTTTAAGAAAAAATCTGATAAATTGTGTATTAATGATCTAGTGTTACTTAAGTCTGTAAATGTGTCTAACGCTTCGGAAAAAGTTTTGTCAAAATTCTGTCCGCTATATACGGGTCCATACAGAATTGTTAATATACCTTATCCAAACGTATATACGTTGATAGATATCGAAACCGACCAAGAAAGGGGTAATTTTAATATTACTAGTTTAATTGGATGATTGGAAGATTGGAAGTGGGAAAAAGGAGTGTTGTGATGTAAAAGAGGAGAGTGGAAAAAGGTGTCTTATAGAGTACACACTTTAAGCTGCAAGTGGACAGCAACAAAAATATTTTTGCGATAATTGTGAGATTGTAGTGTTGTTAATTGCAATTAGCAGGGAATTCATTAATTGTGTAACGACGATTCTAAAGGTAATGTTTTCTTATATTTAATTTCAAATGATATGTATGTTCTGAAAAATTGTTTATAAAAAATCACTTTACTGCGTAAAGCGGTACAATTTGTGTCTATTTGTAGAACAGTTCTTTATTCTTTGTTCTAAATTCAAACAAAATACATGAACTTTTACTTGTAATTTATTTTAAAGTTTTATCCTCAATTTGTTGATGAGAAGTGCTTAACAAATGATAGTTAGATATTTTCACCTTATTTAAGTTTTTAAAATGATTACAGATTTACAATTTTAATCTGTTATGTATTGTTAATTTAAGTTAACCTAAAAATTGACAATTATTACTGAAGATGACTGAAAGGTCGAAACCGGTCTAATAAGATAATAAATACAACAACAAGGAAGTACAATCCAATTTAATTTACATTCCTACAAAATTCAATGAAACCTTGTTAAAATGGATCTAATCAACAAAATATAAAATTGTCATAAGTGCATTTTCCAGGATTATCACTTCACCGTACGAAGTCGCATCATTGCATATATTGTCGCCTGCTTGCAATCACCTTCCTTTCGCTTTGTTGCTTTGCATGCTGCACTTTCCTGCATCAAGGTAAGTCGTCAATTTATTACTTTAACATTTTTGCAAGCGCTATTGTTCTATCGCTTAGATTTGTCGTTATTGTAAACACTAACATTAATGACAATGTGATACAATTGGCTACACCTGTATATAAGAACAGTAAGAGTCGAAATATGGCAATATGTAAAAGAAAACAATCAAATAAATAATATATTTTAGTCACAATCAGTATGTACTTCACTTTCGATGACATTTGACAGTTGGAAAGAGAGCGATTACTGTTTATTATGAAAAATTGTCTTTTGTTTTTCATTACTCGTCAGTTTTTTTTATTACCTACAGCTTGATACTGTAAACAATTCGTTAGCAGCAATATTGAGGAACATATTTTTAATTAATATTGGCTATTTCTCTATATGATTGTGAATAAAATAGGATACATACTTCGGCCAAAGGGCATTCTTGTAATAATGATGCCCTTTCGGAGTTGGTATGTAATTTACTATTGTATTTAGAAATTTTTATCTAAACATAAATTCATAATTTTAAACACCCGCGTACGTCTTACTTTTGGGACCCAGCACCCATGGCGTATTTTAAAGTTTATTAATATAGAATTTACTTATTTATATTACTTCCCTGGTCTGTGGTACAAATGAAGAAGAAACAGAAACACTCTTGTCCGCCAACAATTCCGACCACAACCATAAAAATTTCCAAGACACCCAACCCAACCGTTCCGACAACGCCCAAAACAACCGCCATGACACTCCAGCCAGTAAAAGCGCCATTTCAACTGTCAACACTGGAACATGTGAAGAAAACTTCAAAATTCGGCTGATTGTTCGGAGGAACAAAGAGAAATGGGAAGAAATAGCAAGACTCGCAAAAAATAAAAACATAAACTACACTAAGGCAAAACTAACCTCAGAAGTAGTAAGCATGACTCCCCAAAGTAGCGACGATTACCGTAAACTATATAATCTACTCGAAGAAGACGCCAACTAATATAAATTCTACATCCAGGCCCCGGACATCATATGAGAGACAAAACTGCCAGTTGCACGTCTCAGTTTTGTTTCTATTTCTATCTAACAAAACAAGGCGTGTCATTGGCTAAGCGCCAGGCATGTTAGAATATTGTAGCCGTGGAAGTATAAACAAGTATTGGGATTAATAAATAGTGTTTTAAATTAATTCATACTGTTAATAAAAAATAAATAGTGTAATGAATGAAATTTGTGCGAATAGACATAATAGCAGAAATAGGAAATGTGCCATTTCCTACTACGAAAATGCCAAGCACAATATAAAAATGTGAAGTACTTTTCTTTTCCTGAGACCGAGTCAAGAATTATGAACTGGCTGGAGTTGATAAAATCCAGCATTAACGTCCCCAGCTAACACAAAAAGCCGGGAAACAGTCGGGCCTTTGCTGAAATATCTGTAGTATCTTGCGAATCAAGGACCGATGCTTGTTTCCTGACAATAAAAATATTAATCGGATTGACGGGGACTTGCTATCGGCCCGTTGAGTATTCGATGAGTCAAACGGTTAGTCGTTTTCATAGGCGCCTTTTTTTAAAGTCGTCGGTATTTTTAGTGTATTTTATTTCTACTCGTTAACGTTCGTTATGAACAGTTTGGCAAAAACCGGTTTCTGCAGGCTTCATTTTTAATTGAATAATGAACAAGTGAACATTATGACTGCGTATCTGATCCTAATTTATATATGTACATTTTTTATATTATTCTTATTTGTTATTTCTTGTGTGTTCAAGATGAGTGATCCAAATAAAAGGTATGTATAAAACTTTATTTCATATGCAGGCATTTGTATGGAATGATTAATATATTAGTTCACAATTTTCGGTCATAATTTCGACATATAACGAAAAATAGAAACGTTTATAGATATTTTTTATTAATTACTCTGTAAATAATGTATTAATCAGATATATACCTAAGAATACTAATTTCATTTTAGGGTTCATTTCAAAATACTCAGTAAAAGACAACAGTGAAGAATTATTAAAAAAAACTGTCGAAAAATCTATATAACATTTAGAGTTTGATGTAGAAACTGAACATTCGCCAATATCACATTCTCATGTGTCTGAAAGCAATATCCAAACGGATTTAATTCAAACTCAAATTCAAGTTGAACAACTAATTTGTTCATCTGTTCTTGAAACCAATATTATTCATCACTCTCCTGATTTGAATCGGATTACAGTTAGTCCTTCAGTTAGCACTTCTTTATTCGATAATATATTAAACGTTTCTGAAGAAGTATTATTAGTTGAAGCATTTTATAAAAAAACATCAGCGTCAAAAACGTTCCTATCAAACTGAACCTTAAAGCACAAAATATCAAATGTAGCTTTATCTGAATTGCTCGGTTGGTTAAAATCAAAGCAGATATATCTTGTTTAACATGTGATGCTCGAACATTACTGAGAACACCACGAACTATCAAAATAGAAAAAATGGGTACTGATGGTTTTTATTATTTTGGATTTGAAGATCTTTTAACGAACATTTTCAAGAAATTGAAAAACGTTTCTTATTGGTATTTAGATTTTAACATAGAAGGGTTAGCAATACATAAAAGCAATAAGATTTCATTTTGGCCCATTCTATGTAAAGTTTCAAATTATTAACTTATTAAAATAGAAATTCGTAGTTTTTATTGTGATATTCCAGCGAAATCCTATATTTTGAACAGTAAAAGGCACAATGGTTGTGGTAATTGCACTAATCGCGGTATGTACGTAAATCGAAGGATGGTCTTTTCAAATTTAGAAGAAACCGGCAATTTATAAGGATCATTTGAAGGATGAAACTCCTCTTGGAATGGTCAGTCAAGTACCGACAGATTATGTTGCATTGTGCTTGTCTGGGAGTGGGCAAAAAATTGTTGTTTCTGTGGAGAGACTGTAGTAGAATATACCGCATAAATTCCAACAGATGCATTGAAGAAATTGCTTCTATTGCAAAATACTGGCCTGTCGAATTCAATAGAAAACCACGAACACTTTCAGATTTAGAAAATTGGAAGACTACAGAATTTAGCCAATTTATCCTTTATGTTGGACCCATAATTTAAGAAAATGAACTTCCACATAATTATTATAAACATTTCTTGTTATTTCACTTTGGACTTACAATACTCTTATCGGAAAATTTAAATGCCAACTACAATGACTATGCAAATAAACTTTTGCGGTTGTTCGTGAAACATTCTCAAAAAATATATGGCGAAGAATTTTGTATATTAAATATGCATGCATTGATTCATTTAGCAGCAGATGCGTAGAACTTAGGTTGTTTAGAGACAGTTAGCAGTTTTCCTATTGAAAATTATCTAGGTTACTTAAAACGTATGCTTAGAAAATCCAGTATGCCCTTAGAACAAGCTGTTAGAAAAATAAGTGAAGGCATGAAACTAAACAGCTCTAGTGATACTAATGACGGTATTTTTAGTAAAGGTCCAGCGATAAGTTTAAGTAACAATGAAGCCCAGGAAACAATTATTAAAGGATTCTTAGGGGACTTTTATAGTGCAATTGAATGTAATCATTCCATTACACTTAACAGAAAAAAAAGGAAATAATTTTGCTTTTCTGAAAAATGGATTTGTTTATAAAATAACACACTTTGTAAAAAATAAATCGAACATATATATTTTTGGGTATAAGCAGACAATAAATGGTCCGTTAAAAACGTATCCAACTGATAGTACTTTGTTACATTTGTACGAAATAACTACAGATGAAGAAGACCTTTTATGCTACACTATTGCCAATTTGTTTATCAGTTTGGCAGAATTGCAACCCTTCACAACAACAACTGAACTTCTTGAACAAAAGTAAGAAACTTATCCCCCTAGTCAATAAACAATGATGAGGAATCGAACACCAAGGTCGTTAAACATTTTAATATGGAATGCCAACAGCATCAGTAACAAGACAACAGAACTCCAACATTTCCTAAAATCACACGATATAGATGTATCTCTGGTAACAGGAACGATCTAACATACACCACCGGAGGCGGTACTGCCTTTCTCATTAAAAGCAACATAGTACACTACGAGCAACCACAACCTTAACTTTGCGAATTGGCTGCAAATGGAGTGGAAATCACAATCATATAGAAATTACTATATAGAGGTCACTTCGGGACATTTCTGGGACATTCGCTTAAAAGCATCTCAATCACAGGATGGCGCTGTAGAGCTTTCTCTCTGTCAGTTTTAGAATTCCGAGCATGCGTAGAAGGACACATTTAAAAACTTGTGTTTTGTTTTTTGTAAAATCTGAAAATGGAGAGAAACGCTAAGAAAATTCATGCTTGTGCAGTGATAAATTGCCAAAATCAGTCTAGTAAAAGACAAAGCTAAGTTTATGATATGTACAATTAATTTACTCTGCTAAAAAAACACTAATTATATTTTAGGTTCCAAGTTGCAAAAGCAAATAAGACGTTATTTGATAAATGGAAATGAAGGGAACCGAAATGTAGGTTTAAAGGCGAATGTCAGAACTTACCCGAATCAAATAAAATTCCATTGATTACTTTTTTTCTCAGAATATTTTAAATAAGTTATTATTGCAGCAGCTGTGCACATGGAAGGATAATGTATTTCGGAAGTTAGTTTGCCGTCAACGTCGGAAGCACCTCGGCCTATAGAAAAACTAATAACTAATTATAAACCGCTACAACAGTTCTCACAGCCCGATTTTGTAGATGACATAGGGAATTCGGAGAATTAAAATGCTGCAGTAAAAACTCCAAGGAAAAATACAAGTAATTTTATTCATTAATTCTTAAAACCGATTTTATTTGTAATCGTATTATGATAATTTTACAAATAATCATTGTAACAGAATTTGTAAAATTGCTTCCGAATATTCTACACATTTCACACAATTTTTATACATTCATACACAATTTTTACACATTTATACCTAATAGTGTACACGTTTTACAGAATTAAATATTATGTGTTAGGATTATACCAGGGCCGGGCAATTTAAATTCAAATTTTTCTCCCCGATACGTTTGGCGTGATCGTCTCCCCCTACGTTGTGTCGTTGTACTAACGAGTTCCACAGAATACCAGACACAGAAGTCCGACTCCTCCCCTTTTACCCGGAATGACGCGTGGCAGTATAAAATTGAGACTAGCAGGACAGATTGTTCGTTGGTGTTGTCAATTGTACTCTGTTACTTTATTTTGGGTTACCGAGTAAAGTAGTGTAGTACGAACTAACATTGGGGGGATGTGGGCACCAGGCTTCAAGATTTTAAAACTCGTATGTCGTACGTATATCGCTTCCTTTACATGCGCCCAGCAGTAGCGCAAAAGAAAACTTACAAAAAAAAGAACAATAGAAAAGGGGAGGAGTCGGACTTCTGTATCTGGTATTCTGTGCGAGTTCTTTCGAAGAGTTCTGCGTGATTTTGGGAAATAATACACGAATCGAACCACATAACAATATTTATTGTACAAACAAAATTTATCAACGGCGTTCTGAAAGTTGCCGGTATACAATACAAAGCAGGGAATTCATATTGTTCATTTCATTCATTTTCTATTGTTCTTTTTTCTCTAAGTTTTCTTCTGCGCTACTGCTGGGCGCATGTAAAGGAAGCAATATAAGTACGATACACAAATTTTATAATTTTGAAGCCTGGTGCCCACATAGGGGCAGAGTATAGTTGCTGCTTATTCATTATCCGGGGCAGATGGAAGAATCGGTGCGGCTTTTTCCCTGTCTGGGGGCGATAATAGTTGCTGCTTATTCCCTATCCGGGGAAGATGATTCTGATGGTTAAGTCTGACTGTCTTGCTATGTGAAGTGGACCACCTTTTATACGGAAATGCTCTCGCTTCTGACGTCACAAACTACCCTCTCCAGTTGCATCCTCATTGTTTGTGGTGAAAAACCTAAATGTTTTACAAAAGAGAAAACCAACTTTCACGGTGATGACTTGAGTTCCGAATTACCCGCGAGAATAAATGAAATCGAAGTAATTAATACCGCGGCGTTATGGCGAGTGTCGCCCTCTAGTAGCGATGCGCGTAAATTCGAGCGCGAAATTCAAATTCAAAAGTGGGGCGGAGTCGTCACACTTCAGTGTGTTTAAATATGTCCGAGATTTTGTCTTTCTGAATACTATTTATATTCGTTGGGCGTAAAGAAGACTGCCTAATTAACACCCCGTTTTGAACGCTTTTATAATAAACTTGTGAAACAATCAAAAAAACTTTTTAAAACCCTCCACATAATAGACGACTTTAGAAAACGGTTGAAATTTGTGGAAAATATACATATGTGTACTATACATATATATATTCAACATTACATTTCTTACATTTTATAATTCGTAGGCACTTCGTCATAAAGATCTTCACGTTGCTGAGGAGAAAATGAATCACGCTACACACACGTTTATTAAACAGCAATTCCGTAATCAAAGCGTTCCAGAGCGAGGTCGTCGTTACACCGTAGAGGAAAAAATATTATCTTTGTCCATTTTAAAATCAATAATAATAATAATAACAATAATAATAATAATAAATTTATTGCCCAACAGAATACATTCCGATTACAGGACAAAATAGCAGTAACATTACATTTAATTAAGAAAAGTATATGAAAAGTTAAATAACAAATGTTAAATAATCAGTTAACTAATAATTCTGAAAATTGTGAAAATACTTATTCAAATATTAGTAAATACTAAATACTAAACATACACTTACATATCTAATGATACAAAGACTTATATACTATAATATTGCAACATTTTAATTGTAATAACAAAAATTAGAAAAAATAATTTAAATTAGGTTAGCATATTTGTAATTAAGTTACTTGCTATTTCAACAATTGTATTTAATTTGTCATCATAGATGTCACACTTGTTAGTTAAGCCTTCGCATTTCGTAAGAGTAGGTTTATTGAGGCTTTAGATCCAAAGTTCGTTCTTTAGTTATCTACTTTAAATTCAAGAACATTTCTACAATGGACAACTTGCATGAAACGGGGATTTTGAAATAAACCATATGACTCGATAGAGGAGTGAAATTTATACGCCATTTTTTTTTATTTTCATATTAGCCCACTAATTATGGAGAAAATCATGATTTTCCAGAGCACTTTTCAAATCTACGGAAAGTTCACTAATCGGCAACGTTTTCGGCTATTTGTCTTTGTCTTACGCGTTAAGATCATTATGTTCATGCACACTCTCTTACAGAGATTAGTTGAGCGCGTAAGTATTTGAAATTCAAATTCAAACTAACCGGGAACTTAAACAAAGTGCGCTCCTCTGTCGCACCTTGTTTAACTCAGGGATCCTTCTGGCCGGGAGGCGTGGTCTATTTGCGAAGTTGCCATAATGCAACTTTTCGTAACCTTGAAAATTTCGACTTTCAAAGTCAATTTTAGGGGCTTTAATGAACTTTAAAAAAAAATTGATGAATAAAACCCACCCCAATTAAGGGTTTATCTTCAGAATCCGTAATAAAAAAATTTCATGCAAGTTGTCCATTATACTGTGGTACATTTATGTTTATTTGAGACAATAATTCTCTGCTATCAATTCTGCCATGAATAATTTTGAATAACATCACAATAGAAGATATAAATCTAGGGTTACTCAGTGACTGAAATTTATGCAGTTGTAGTAATTGATTCTGGTCTATATGTCTTTCGTGCTTAGATCCGTAAGTTTTAAAATTAATGTATATTATGAATTTTCTCTGAACTTGCTCCAGTTCAAGTGTTTTATATTGTATATAGGATACCAAATTATGGAAGCATATTCTAGCTTACTACGTACCATGGAATAAAACAACAGTTTTATTGCATAAACATTTGAAAATAATTTTGTGTTTCGTATTATAAAACCTAATGCTCTAAATGAAGAATTAACAATAAAATTTATGTGATCAGTGAACCTCAATTTGGTATTAAAATAAACACCCAAATCTCTAATGGTGGTTAACCGTTTGATATCTGTACCGTGAATTTGATAATTACTGTGAATTACATTTACTTTTCTGGTATAAGAGACCACACTGCATTTTTCAACACTCAATTTAAGTCCGTTTAAGGAACATCAGTCAACAATATTGTTTAAGTCACTTTGTAATAATTGACAATCGTTATCATGTACTACTCTATAGAATTTTAAATTGTCGGCATACAGTTGATATCGGGAGTATGCAATAGATGAAGTGACATCATTAATGTATACAAGAAATAGCATAGGCCCTAAATTCGAGCCCTGCGGTATACCAGAACATGGATAAAATTTATTGGATAAATACCCATTATAACACACAATTTGTGACCTTTTGTCGAAATATGATTCAAATACTTTGTAATGAACCCATTATTGTCTTCCCCTAAAAAGGACAAATAAATTAGTCATTACAATTATTATTCCAAATACTTACCGATCTTCATGCTGTTGTGGGTCCAATCTCCTAACCACACTTTGGTGACAATAATATCTTCTCTGGAAAATTAAGAACAACAAGTGAATAAATGTACTAACAGTTATTACTACACTTACCAGGCCACCCCAAACAAGTGCATTTCAAGCACTAAGTACAGTCAGTACCATTATTTTTTTCACCAGTGCAAGTGCAGCTGTCACAACAAAACCACTTTTGGAGATTTGACCATAGGCAACCAGAGTCACTCAGGATGTTTGTTTACTTTTTGGACTTGTAAATAAAAATCACCAGTTGGACCCAAAACTCAAAAATAATCATTTTAACTTACTATGATGATCCAGACTTGATTGCCTTCCGTCATCCACCACGAATACAGCCGTCTAGGCTACCAAAACATTCCTGATGACTCCAATTTTCTTATTTTGTTCTTGTTCCATCGGCATTTGTAGTCACTTTTTAACACTCTTTTCTTCGGAAATTATTATTCCTTTCACATTTATGGTTTCACTAAGCGAAAGAACGACACTTTCTTGTCACTAACATCCACCACCAAAACTATGAAAGTACACCGATTTCGAAAATAGGCCCGTTTACCGAACAACAACTCCCGACGGCAAAAGATCACCTAACCTACAAAAGAAATCACGAAAACCGTTAACCGTTTATATTAAACTTTCCGTTTTCGTTGAATAAACGGACAACTAGTAACGGGGTGTGTCCTTTAGAGGGCACTACAAACTATATTTCACCACCACAACCGTCTTCGGAGGCTAGAGATGAATAATTCGAAGTACCGGAAAAGAAAGCGCAGGTGGCACTAATTGCTACATCTTACCAGTGTCCTTTCTGTTAAGCAGTATAAGCGTTGGCCTGTTCGACTAAGAAATCAGTTCTGTTATAACTCAAATATAACAACACAGTTTCACTGTTAAATACTGTCAGCAGTAATTTAAGTGTGCAAGTTCACCAAAAGTTCTTCGAAAAGCGTTCAAGCCGTTATTATACCGTAAGTACCTTTATTTCTGACTTTTCCGCTCTACAGTGTTTCGGTTACGGACCGTTATTAGAATCACCGTGTTGAGCATGTAATAAGACCCCATCCTCCTCCAAATTTTTTTCCCTTTTGGTGAGCGTCTGTGACGCCATACGCCGTTTCCTGGTGGACATTTTATGTCATTCGCCATTCTTTATTCCAATTCCCTTTTGGTGAGCGTCTGTGACGCCATACGCCGTTTCCTGGTGGACATCTTATGTCATTCGCCATTCTATAACCCAATTTCCTTTTGGTGAGCGTCTGTGACGCCATACGTCGTTTCCTGGTGGACATTTTATGTCATTCGCCATTCTATATTACAATTCCCTTTTGGTGAGCGTCTGTGACGCCATACGCCGTTTCCTGGTGGACATTTTAGGTCATTCGCCATTCTATACTCTAATTTTCCTTTTGGTGAGCGTCTATGACGCCATACGCCGTTTCCTGGTGGACAGTTTATGTCATTCGCCATTCTATATTCCAATTCCCTTTTGGTGAGCGTCTGTGACGCCATACGCCGTTTCCTGGTGGACATTTTATGTCATTCGTCATTCTATATTCCAATTCCCTTTTGGTGAGCGTCTGTGACGCCATACGCCGTTTCCTGGTGGACATTTTATGTCATTCGCCATTCTATAACCCAATTCCCTTTTGGTGAGCGTCTGTGACGCCATACGCCGTTTCCTGGTGGACCTTTTATGTCATTCGCCACTCTATCCTAAATAATTTGTTTCACTCCGTCTGAGTTTTTGTCGTCAAAATTGATTTTCATCATAACCGACATTTTTACCGTGCATATTACTCCGTAGACAGAATCACCGTTAAATGTTAGGTGTTTTCCTTTTCTTTCCGTATTAATTTTGATTTGTATTGTATTGCTTTAACGACCTTTTGACAGTGTACAATAAAGAGAACTTATTTTAATTCTTATGAAATGTGTTTTATTGTCTTTATTTGACCCCTGGATACCGTATCTCCATCTGTGCTACCTAGGCTGACCGGAATTTTCCTATTTTTATGTATAAAATAGGTGGCGCTCGAGGGACCGAGGAAATAACGTCACAACTTTTAATGACATATCGGAGAAACTACGATTTTTTAGTTTTTGTAGTAACAATTTATGAACAACCTTGTCGAACGCCTTTCTTATATCGGTATATATTTACATCAACCTGATGGCCTTTATCTAGATTAGCAGCAAGAAACTAAGAATAAGTCACTAAATTTGTTACAGTAGAGCGACTACGAATGAACCCATATTGATGAACAGAAAGTTGGTTTGGTAAATACAGTCTTCATAAATCTTTTCGAAGTTGTATAAAATGGATATTGGCCTATAGTTTTAAATGTGTGAATTGTCCCCAGTTTTATATAAAGGTATTACATTGGCCATTTTGCACACTTGAGGAAAAACACCTGTCTTGAGGCTAATATTAAATAATGTATAGAGGGGATAACATAGTATTGTGGTACAGTCTTTTATTAGAAAGCTTAGTATTCGATCTAACCAACTCGACTCATGTTCGATTTAAATTTTTTAATTGATTTTGAAATAGTATCATATGCGATTAGATTAATTTGAATTAAATCTGAATTGTCAGTAACAGATTTATTAAAGTCTTGGCTAGGAGAAGGCTCATTGTACACTGAACTGAAAAATTCTTGAAATGAATTGACAATGTCTTGAGGATTGTTTAAAATTTTATCATTGTAATGTAAATTACTTGAGGTTTTACGCTTTGTTTGGACGTAGTTTAGCAACAAAGGGTACAGGTTTTAAAACCGGGGATAAATACAACATATTTTCAGTGATTAGAAAATATTGTTGCCACAAAAATGAGACCACAAGTAAAAGTGTGTGTAATAATGTTTGACGAAATGAGGATTTCGTCTGGTCTCAATTATAATAAAAAACATGACATTGTCTCTGGATTTGAAAATTGTGGATATGGATCATCTCCAAAAATCGCAAATACAGATAATGTGTATATGCTAAAAGGTATAAACATACACTGAATTGAAAAATTTGGTTCTAGAAAGAATTAGGGCGTGCCAACAATTAGGATTGCGAGTGGAAGCAACGATCTGCAATCAAGGCTCGAATAACCAAGCTGCAATAAACGCCCTTATTAAAGACACCAGAGCCGAATGCCTGAGAAATGGCGAAGAATATCGTGGTGTAGGATTTGTCGTTGGAAGAATGGAAGTAGTGCCTATATACGATGTCCCACATTTGATAAAGGGAATTAGGAATAACCTTCTTACGAAAAACTTTCACTTTATTGATGAAGATGGCACAGAACGAGTGGCAAAGTGGGAGCATGTACTTCAGCTATATCAGGTTGATTGTTCAGATAGAATGCACATGTTAAGACTCAGCGACCATCATGTCATTCCATCAAAAATCAATAAAATAAAGGCACGCACTATAAAGTAACACATTAACTTAATAACAATTTCATTGTTTTTTTTTATAGGTCTCTATCGCCACTCAAGTAGTCACTAATCCTTTTTTTATGCTGTTTTAGATAGCCTAAATGGCAACTCCAAAATAGCTCCTTATGGAAAGCCAATTAAAGAAGGAGTCACCAAAAAAAGTGGACATTTTGAATTTTATCGGGATGCCGCAAGGCGAATGGAAGAAATGAAATTTTTTGTTTAACTAAACAAAAATTTGTTAGTGTACTTTCACTAACAAATTTTATAAAAACAATAATCAACATGGGCTATTTATGCCAAAGATTGCTGGGAGAAGAACATTTGTCGTACATGTTACCAAGGGCTATAAATCAAGATCCATTGGAAAATTTCTTTTCTTTAGTAAGGGGTCATGGCGTTCGAAACACGTCCACACATTTTATTAATAGTGTGAAAACACTTATAATAAATAATATAACAGCCCGACACTCTCCTGGTGCCAATTGCAAAAATGATAGTGCCATTGGATTATTCCAAGACATTTTAGTTTTACTTAAGTGTTAACAAAAAATGAAGAACCTACATCAATGTTGGAAGTCGAGGCCGAAACCATCATTAGAAGCGACTTAGACGGATTCAAACCAATTGAACAGGCCGTAGTTGCGTATATTGCGGGGTATGTTTCCAAAAAACTCAGTGCTGTAATTCAATCATGTACGAAGTGCAATTATTTCCTTTTTGAGGATGGTGGGAAAACCCCATATTGCGATATCTTATATGCACGAAAATATATAAATTGTAATTTTTTGGTGCCCAGTAACAAACTTTATCGTTTAGTATGGCGAATAATTGTTCACCTAAATAATGTTCTAGAAAATCAATGTCATGTTGACCAAATTTGCAAAGAACTTTATAAATATCCAATTATTAACGAACATGTTCGTTTTCAGTGCAAGTTTCATGATCTAAGAGAACTTATTTTTGAACTTTCTATTGAAGTTGTATTATATAATTATTTAAAAAAGATCAATAATATACTAATACGTAAATCAGTTTTAAAATTTGCGAGTTCTTAAAACAAACTAATGAAAATGGCAAGAGAAATTTATTGTAAACGACAAGTACTAAATAAAAAAAAAATTATTAACATTTCATTATGGTTTTCATTATTATAATCTGTGTTAGTTTGTTCATTAATTGTTCCTATTAAAACGAGATTAATTGTAGATTTTACTGTACAACAAAGTACATTATACAGTAAAATCTATTATTTATCTTAAAATTAAATTTTAAATATCTAATAATGACAAAGACTGTAGAAGGGTAGAAAGGTTGTCCTTCTCCTGGTGAGGTCCCTCTCCACAACAATGAACTGTCCAATATATGATGTTTAATATATGATCACAATGACAAACGGTCCACCTAAACTCTACGCAGCTTACACTCGCCTAGCAAACCACAGCTGGTGCAAGACATTGAAAAACTTCTATCCACTGCCACTCCAACCATTATCGGAAAGAACCTAAATGTGAAACATAGTCACTGGAACAGCATAAACGTCAATTTCAACGGCAAACAACTGCAGCAATACGTTGAAGTGAATAATGTACTAGTAGTACGTCAGTACTACGATAACATCAACCGAACACTGAACCAACACACTACCACGTCCACAACTACGACGATGTTCTTGACATGGTCTTCTTGAAAAACGTCTCACAAACACATGATATAAACGTTTTTGACGAGTTATCATCAATCACCTACATGTGATACTTCAAATTGGAAACGAAAACGAAGAGCACTTACAAACACGCAAATATACAAACTGGAATCGCTGTCGGGAAATTCTGGAACAAAAATCAGCACTACAAATCCTGACGAAAGAAGACATTAACAAGCGTTCAAGCAACTGAAGACGACATCAGACAAGCCCATCAAACTACCACCAAAATCAAATAAGAAAGAACTGTTGGTCCATTAAAATCCAACAAAACAGTGTATAACACCAATGAAATAGTCGAAATATTCGCAGACACTTTCGAACAACAATTTCCACGAAATCCAATATACGACGCAAAATTCAGTTCATCGATAGAGCATGAATTTCAAACAATAATCAACCCAACTTACCACAAGAATCCGAAGTCACTCATGAAGAAATAAAACAGCACATCAAAGTCAGCCACAGAAAAAAAACACCGGGTTCGGACGAGATCAATAACCAAACCATCAAAAATCTACCTGACACCACACTCTCTACCATCACAAACATCGCAAATGCAACACTAAAACATCAATACTTCCCCTATGAATGGAAACAAAGTCATATAATAGTCGTATAGAAGTCGAGCAAAAGCAAACACCAACCAGAAAACAACAGACTGATCAGCATATTAAACTTTATAAGTAAAATAATCGAAAGGACAATCTACAACAGGATTAAAAACATTGTTACAGGCGAAAACAGCTGTCAATCTGTCACGATCACAAACTCGATTCCCTGCAAATAAACTTTTAATTTTCACAGTGCATTTACTACTGCGAGTATTTCTAACTTGTACTGCTGAAGTTTCTTTTGGCATCAGTTGCTTTTTTTACTGTTATAGTACACAGGGTGTAGTTTGTCGTCATCCGGGTCTTTTTGCAATAGAATCGCTTCATATCCATTTACACTTGCATCAGTGTGCAGCTCTGTATGGCGATTTTAGTGGTAAATCTTCAATACTGGGTCGTTCACTAGCGAATTTTCAGAAAACGAACTAGCCTGCTCTGGTCCAGATCGGAGCTTCACGTCTAATCTTAACAGGTTTGTTAACGGTTTTGTTAGGTATGCATAATTTATCAAGAATTTACGAAATTATCCGCTTAATCACAGGAGTCTCTTTACTACTTTTACGTTTTTGGGTTCGGGAAACTTCTGGAGTGCGTCAGATTTTCTTGCAGCTAGCCTTACCGTTACGTTTTCGACAATATGACCAACGAAGGCGATAGATGTCTGCAAAAATTAATCTTTATTAAAATTGATCTTTAACGCATTCTGCATTGCAACGGCATGACATTCTTCTGGCTCGACTTCGACGTGAAAAAACCCATTTCATCATTAAAATGTTGAGCTTTCGAAAATCAACACATTTTCTGAAATAGCCGCCTTTCTTTTTGTAACAACAAGAGCCCTCGCATATTTTGAGTTGCTAGGCTCAATAATTTCTTAACGACTCCGTCGTTTGCTTCTCAGGAAGAGAATCTCTACAGATTCTCTTTCAGAAAGTGGTAAGCGCCTAGGGGCCGAATTATCTAAAAAAATAAGAAATAAAGGAGGGTTAGACCGAGTGAACCCATAAGTAAGGCAGGTACTTTAAAATGGTAACGTATCTCTTCGGTTTACTTTCTTTATGCTAAGTCGTACTCCTTCGGCATTCGTGTACTACCATTTCTTAATGAGGTGAAAGCTTTGCCTCCCTAGTGATAATTGTAGAGATTTAGTAAATTCAATATTGTAATCTTCTTTGAAACCCAGATTTAAATTTAAATTCCAGTATATTTGCCAAAGAACATACTATTGAGTATATGTATTATAATTAAGTAAATGACGGTCATTGATGAAGTTATATTGTATTCTGTACAAATATGAGGGATGATAACCAATATTTTGAGTAACTGCGACTTCGTGTTCGAGTTATTAAATGTTATTGTCTAGCAATTTATTCGTTTAGTAAAATTAAACATGGGTAAGTAAGCATATGATAAATTTATTTCTTGCCTTTTCTTCATTTAATTAAAGCTAGAGGGTTAATATGAAGATAGGACGTCATTGATTCGGCACAAAATTCGAATCCGTGAGGAAAATTATGCGATTAATTTACCTAATACGGAATACCTAGATCGGAATAGCGATAGAGTTGCGAGTCAATAACGAAGGTATACCCCATACCTAATTCAGTGTGCAACATATACTTAACATATCATACTTTTTTTCCACATTGTTTTTTTTTGATTCTCCGCCGCCTTTAGTTCCCCGTCGATCGCCAAGTAGCGACTTTTTCACGCCGGTCCTTAACACGATGGCGCCTTCGATTTTGAAGAAGCATGACAAAAAAAGAATGCTTAAACTGTGGAGGCACAAATTAAGGATCAACATCAGGAGGCGACGGCGATCGAAAGGGCTAAATTGGAAATAAAGCGCGAGTCTCTTTAAATAAAACGGGAAACTTAGGCTGTGTCGCCCGACAAATTTGTCAGCACCTTCACAAGATTGCCAGTAGGTTGAGGGACAATGATGATAATTGTTAAGCTTAAAAAACAGTTTAATTTATTTTTAATATTTAGTTTTAATTTAATTGTATGTTGATATATGTATTTGTATTTGTATTTGTATGTAATTCGTGTATATAATCATAATTTTATGAAATTTGTATATATTTTAAAGAGAATATACAGGGTGTTTTAGCTAAGAGCAGCAAAATTTTAATGACAGATTCTCGAGGCCAAACCAAGTCGAGAACCCTATATACACTTTGCTCGGAAACGCCCATATGAAAAAACAAAGATGGAAAGCCGCCCCCTTGTCAAAAAACCATATTGGGAGTGGCCGATTTTTCTGATATTTTACAGAAACATAGTCCACAATGATCTAAGCAAGTGTGCCAAGTTTGGTTATTCCAACTTATTACAGTTAGGAAATATTTAAAAAATTCGATTTTTTTTCAAGAACTTTGATGGCCTATATCTCCGTTAGGAAGCGTTTCCGAGCAAAGTGTATATAGGGTTCTAGACTTGGTTTTGCCTCGAGAATCTGTCATTAAAATTTTGCGGCTCTTAGCTGAAACACCCTGTATACTAATTTTTAATAATTATTGCATACATTTTCCTATATTTTGTATTTCCTTATAATTTCCTTAGTCCTTATTCACAGTGGAGATTAGAAATAAGACATGGATAAGACGAGACTATACATAACCGTTAAGAAATACATAATTGCTTAAAGTGTTCACAATAGACATAGAAATAAAGCACATGTACGCTTGCGCAATTAAGTGTTCATATACAATTTGAGTTGATTTTATTGAATCGCCGTTTTTTGCAGTGTATCAATAGAGTTTATATATATTATGCAAATTTAGTGAATGAAATCATATAGAAATTTCTAAATGAGATTAAGTAAATATTTTCTAGAAATATCTATTGATGATCTAAAAGATCAGATTATTCAGTAATCCTTTGTAATTATCCTTTTATTTACAAGGGAAAATCTAGATTTCATGTACAGGTATCAATGACGTATGTCATTGTTATACCACTTTCAAAATACAGAAAATTAGTTAACATCTGGTAGGTTCTTCATAAAATATTAAGAAAAATTCAATTTTATTATTCATTTATATTCTTTGTACAAATTCTGCCGAAGGATTTTTTCTTTGAATCTACCTACTTTATTGCACTACATATTTAAATTTCTATTACCATAACAGCCAGCAAATAGAATTTTACTACAATTTCCAATAAATTTTATGTATTTCCCAAATACATCTGTTTCCGAGTCTCTACAATTTTTTTCTTTATAAATACACAAATTTTTATCAAGCATTCACTACCGATTTAGTCTTCAACTAGTTTGGATCTTGAAATTTTTTGAAATTTGTCGGCAACTAGAAGTGTTTTAACTGTGTTAATTTTCTGTGGGGTTTTTATATTTTTTAATCATTCAATCATTAAGAGAGAGAGAGAGAGAAATATAAATAAGTATTATTAAAATCGTCCCGAAAATTGTATTAATTTTTGTTTCAGTATTGAAAATGGAAAATATTGATACTGAGTTATTCATAAATATGGTACGCGTAAAACCTTATTTATATGATAAAAAAGACAAGCGGTATAAAGATACTATTTTAAAAGAAAATGCATGGGCAGAAATTGCTGAGACTTTTGGCGTTGAAGAAATTAACATATATTTTTTATATTGACCATCAGTTACATGTTGTGAAAAATTTTGGAAAAATTTAAAAGATAAGTTTGGACGTGAAAGGAAAAAGAACAAGATGCCTAGTGGCAGTGGATGTTCATCTGAGCCCCAATACAGTTGGTGTTGGTATTCTGATATGATATTTTTAGACAGTTACATTCAGGAAAGGAGGCAAAAATGAAAATTATTTATTGATTTAAATTGCTAAATATTTATTTCTTTTTAGACGCACAACATCCAACATTAGTCAGAAAAGCCAAAAAACAATTGATATTTGCAGCTAGGAAAGCTCGCCTGAGAGTCAGGAAGATTTTAATATTCAGGATCAATCTCTAATTGTGATAGATTCGCTAAATGACTTCATAAATCCAGAAGGTAAGTTAAATATTAACTTAGGAGCAACAATAAATTAATAGTATCATAATACATTGATTGATATATATTAATTAAACATTAGATGATATGCAGTCTGAAGACTCGATAGAAAATGGTTCGCAGGAAAATCATGGTGATCAAGAGATTTTGCAACCTATGCTTAAAAGGAAAACTTGTGTTGGTAAGTAAATGAAAGCGATTTCTATGACTTTTATTGTATAAAAAGTGATATTTAATTTTTACAGTAGGCAGTGCTACTAAAAGGCTCTGAAAGTTAAATGCAAGTCCATCAAAAGAACAGTCTTTGGACAAGAAAATTATTGATACGTTGGACATATTAAACGATAAAGATGTCGCTGAAGAACGGGCCTTTGGGGAAATGGTAGCCATTGAACTTTCCCGAATTAAGGATATAGCAAAAAGAAGAAAACTGAAGGCCGCCATTTCAAATTTGCTATTTAACATATAATCTTTTATATTTTGATTTTTATTAAATAAATAAATAAAATTGTCAAATTAAAAATTCTATTTCATATCTATTATGTTCGTTTTACATATTCTATTTGTCCTTCTTTAAATCCAGCCCTCGTGAAAAAATATTTGGCAAGAGTATTGCGCATTTCCATTGCTTCAAAAGATGCGTTGTTGCGTCCAAGTCTGGAACATGTTTCTAAAATGCACCCTTCGACTTCTTGCCTCCATTTTCCTAGTATATCTTCATTGTCGACATAATTTGGTGGAGAATACCGTTCCCGTGCTGGTCTTGATTGTTGAATAAAATTATGAAGACAAGTAGTGGCTTTTATGATGTTATCTATAGTTTCAGGTGAAGAACAAATTGACCTATGATATATTCTCCATCTTGCAGCAACCATAATTCCAAAAGCGTTTTCAATAACTCTTCTTGCTCGAGACAAGCGATAATTAAACACACTCTTTACGATATTAAGATGTTTTCCAGAATATGGCCTCATTAAATATTTAGACAATGGAAAAGCTGCGTCTCCCACAAAATAGTGGTTGAATCTTTTAATTGTACCGGGCAAATATGATGGAGATGGAATATTTAATGTGTTATTTTGCAAATTTTTTCCAAATGAAGAATCTGCGAAGACACCGCCATCACTTATAGAACCGTAAGCCCCTACATCTACATACAAAAAATTATAATCAGCATCAGAAACAGCCAATAAAATTACACTGAAGTGGCCTTTGTAATTAAAATACAGAGAAGCACTTTTTGCTGGGGCCACAATTTTTATATGCTTTCCGTCAATACTGCCTATACAGTTTGGCATATTCCAAACTTATAAAAAGACTCAGCCACTTTTGATAGAGTTGCACTAGTTGGTTCAGCTAAGACTATCGGTGATAATACATTCCAAAGTACTTTCAAAACCTCATGTATTACCACGCAAACTGTAGATTTACCAATATGATAGCTATTGGCAATTGAAAAAAAACTGTCACCAGTTGCTAAAAATCTGAAAATAAAAGCAAAAATTATAACAAATTAATTAATACATGATGTTGGCTAGGTAAAATTAACCTAATTTACCTTAAAGTTATGGCCAATCTTTGACTAGGACTTAAGGATTTTCTTATGCTTTTCTTTACTAAATAAGGTCCAACTAAAGAAAGCAAATTTTCAAAAAGGATTGGAGTCATTGTCGTATATGCAAAGAACCATTCACTATCGTGTAACCGCATTTCTAGTTCAAATCGACGAACTCGCCTTTTTTTTCACGATTACGATTTAACGGTCACACCCACCAACATCGGTTAATTCTCCTTTTTTCGCGAATTGGTTTATTTTTTATTTGACTTCGCATTCTAGTTAATAACAATAGCATTAGGAGATGCTTATTAACTTCAGTTTTTGAAGGCATATTCAACAATATAAAATATACACAATTAAAGCACAAAATTCACTCCTAATTCGTTTAATTTTCGAAGGAATTGAAAAACAGAAATGAAACCCTTTTAACCTGTATCCAATTTATATACCTTCCTAACTACCTACCTTAGATATCTAGGTACATACAAAACCATGGGTGGTTTTTATGTTTCTTAGAATTGTATTTAAACATTAACAAAATTATTAAAATAAATCTTTGACAAATGAGTTTTTTCATAAATATATGTAATTTAAAATTAATCTATGTAATTGATATAAATAGAAATAGATATTATAGTTATGTATAATATGTATATAAATATGATCAAAAAATATCAATGTAAGTTTATATATCATATTTATATTATATGGGTATAATAATTTTCATAAATAAATAAAGAAAAAGTAATTTACAACAAATGCATTCAAAATATCACTATTCGTATATACATAAGAAATACATAAAGTTGAAATCGATTAAACTTTATGTAGTTCTTATTTTGGTCAATAAGATTGACATAAGAGAGACGCAACATAAGAAAAATGTGTGTGCATTGTGAACACCTCCATTGCTTTACACGGAGTTCAACTTTATGTGATATGTACGCCTTATCCATGGCTTATTTCTTATCTCCACTGTGAATAAGGACTTATATAAGAGCACCTCTCGACCACCCTCTTATTTAAGGAGAGCCGAAGGGTCCCGACCACTACCAACGGTGAACGACAATTTTTAGGTAATACCATTTAAGTGATTCAGAGCACCGGACCCTCACTCGAGACAAAAAGGCACTAATCATGTAAACAATGAAAATCGCAGCGCCATCTAGATAATTCTTGCGGAATTATGCGGAAACTGATACAGATTTCGATAGCACGGGAAAAAATATTTTTTGCTGAATTGCAATGTTGTCGATATTGTTACTTTTTAGTAATCTAATTTATTGATAATTTATTGCATTATTTGTTGCAGATTAATGGAAGGTCAACAGATGTGAAGAAGGAACACATGAATGGTGGATCAGGATTAGAGAATTGCATGGGAATGAAATAAAATTTACTGTAATACAATTAAAAATTTATTTTGAAATATAATACTGTTTTATTATATTCGTGCCTCCCCTTCCGCCTCTCCGTCCACGGCCCCGGCCACGCCATCCTCGCCATCCACCACGATAGTTCTGCAAATAAATCTATTATTGTTGTTTATTTTGTTATTTTTATTACAATTTTCAATTTACGTTATTGTACCGGCCGCCACGAACGTATGGCCTCCCTTGGCCACGGCCTCGGTCTCCCTGGACCGGATGGAGGTTTAGCAGGGCATCAATCTGAGCCTGCTGCCGCTCGATGATCGCCTGAAGTTCCCTTGCATTGGGAACTTCGGGCGGCAGCTCGCCCTCTTCGGCCTCCTCCTGGCCTCTGGCAGCCGGTGCAGCAGCAACTTGTGGTACCTCAATTTCAGGAGGTGCCTGCGGTGGTGCGGGTGCGGCTGGTGCCACCTGCAGCACTTCCTCACGGACTTGGTTAATAATCTGAAAGGAGAAAAAAATTATTTTATTAACAAAATAAAAAGAAATACAAATATGTACTTACATTGTTATGAGCACCAATATCATTATTCTCGATTTGCTAAAACGAAAAAAGCTAAATTAGGTTAAAATTCTTTAGAATAAAAATTGTGTGTACTTACGTCTCCCATGATGAATAGTAAATGCCGGGAAGGAAATAGGTGGAATTCGAAGGGAATTGAATTGGCGAGGGGGGAAGGGAATTGGAGGAAATTGGTGCTGGTGGATTATGACAAATGTCAAATAACTCAAATATTTGTCAAGAAAATTTTATTTGGTAAGTATTTATTACAAATAATAATTAATTCAATGATGGACTTTTAATAATCCTTATTGTTTTAGGAAGACATAATCGGATGGGCCATTTATATAATCAGAAAGTCCTGCATTATAGTGAAAATGATTGAGCGAATCTCCAAGACATAGCATACAGTAAATAAGTAGAGAGTAAAGAAATTGTCTGTAGTCAATCAAGACCGAAATCGACATTGATGGTACTGGTAAAGATGATAATATTCTTATTGATTCGTTTCATATAAAAAATTCATTTTCAGGAACGGTAGATGTAGAAAAACAGACGATGCGATAGAGGATAGATTAAAAGACAATTTTCTGATTATAGCGAACCAATAAAGAGACTCAAATGATTGAGGATTATGGATTGAAAGGAATCGGATGTTGAAGTACGTATGTACTGTTGTACATGAAACTGATTTGTATATGTTTTTAGATTGGCAAATAATGTCTACACCGCAACCAAAGGCATAAAGAAGGCCTTATTGTTAATAATATGATTTCTACCAGACAATTTAATGATATCAACATAATTACAATATGTCAACAACTTTCAAAGTCGATTCATTAAGGGAAACAGTTGAAGAAGATTGTTGCAGTGTACAAGAAGAATTTGTTACCAGTTACCTCAAATATAATTGGTTTGAATGATTCGTTTAAGGGCAAATCTGCGACATCTGCCTAGATGAGTATTTTATTTCTTTTCTATTCTATTCTATTTATAATTATCTATATTGTTTTGTCATACAGTGGCTGTTTTTAAAATGCATTAATTTGTAGATATAATCTGATGGAAGGCAAAACTATCCTCGAGGCAACACAATTCGAATGGACAACCACAAAAATGCTTACAGCACCCACATTTTAATAATAGTAAGTAATTAACAATCTAACGTTAAGTTGTTATTGTGTATAAATGTTAATCCTGGATTATATTTAATCCCCTTTACTGTAAACTAGCACTAGTCAAAGGTAGTAAAAAAGTAACACAGAACACGTTTTTTTAGATTTAAATTATGCTATTTTATTTTCAATATATTCATGTAACAAAAAATTAACTAAATCTGTTTTTCAGGTAATTCTTGCCACAATTCCACTTCTGCTCATTCATCTTGTGTGTGACGGCTGCTGTAATTCCATTGAAGAATGGAGCATTTCATTGTAAAATTCTGAAAAACTAAAAATGTTATGTAAATTTTGTTTTAGTATTACAAATTATGTATTTTATTTTCAATTATCATGAATTGTATTCATTGTAAATTATTGTATATATGTGTTTTGTATATGTATGTATGTATTGTGTTTTATTTTATTTTATTTTCATTTCATTTTGATTTATATTTCATTTTCATTTTATTTTTGTATTTTATTTCGTTTCATTTCATTTTTATATGTTTTATTACGTGTTTTATGTATTATAGTGTATGTGTAATATTTATTAAAAAATAAATAATTCGATTTTTGATACTTATCATTAAGTTTTGTTTTCCTTTTCCCTTATTGCTAATGTGATGATTTTCGTCTAGGCACGGACGTTGAGGGGGTCTTCACATCGAGGCAGCATACAGTTGAAATAGAATTTATGCAATTTTTTCTTCATAGTTTTCCAAAAATCTTCGTCTTTTTCAATTCTTTCCAAGTATACCACAAAAATTCAATAATCTCTTCTGCAGATATTCAATTGTCCTTGAATATGTAAATTAACAGTTATTAGTAAGATTTTTTATTGATAAAAATTTTTGCATTACCTGATAATAGTAATCGTGGTTTCTTCTCAGTTGTAAACGTCCGTCAACAATTTCCAGCTCCTTAATCCTTTGTTCTAAAACCGCTTCCCACAGTGTTAATCTTCGCTCTTTCACAATTAAGTGACATTTTATTTCGATAAGCCCATCTTCGTCAATAAATCCATCTGGGCTTGCCGCTAAATGGCTATTTTCTTCATCAATAACAAGTCCACAGGCTCGAATTTTTAAATGTGGATTGTCCTTCTGATACAGTTCTCTTGCTACATTTGTAATTTTATCTAAATGGCCTTTGCAATTAGTTGATGAATGTCTTTTGCATATCAATCCAAAGTTGCTAGCAGTTAATCTGTTCTTTTTATATTGAACATACTTCTTATTTTTAAATTGACCAATTGTTTCAAGTTCAATTTTCTTTTCTTCTTCTCTATTGAATATCTTCAGTGATTCTAATACTTTTTCTTTTTCTTTCTCATACTCTTCGTCGGTCAATGCTGGTTTCAATGCATTTATACCATAACTCTCGTCCTTGCTTTTTGTTGTTGTCTGTTCCTTTTCGACTTTTTTCTTGTTTATTGCTCGTGGTTGTGATTCTGCACGTTGTTTTTCTGCTTTTCTTCTAGCATTTTTGTTTTTTATTTTAGTTTCGTATCTTTTGAAACAGTTCTCAAAATACTCTGTAACGAACCTATTTTTGCGCCTCTTAATTATTCACACAATTTATATTTTCCCTCTGACGTTTGAGGTTAGGTTGTTTGTTTACATTTGTAAACAAACATTTATTTTAACTAATTATGCAAATTGACCATAGACAACCACCTCAGCGTTTCTCGGAAAAGGATTTTCACAAAAGTACTCCCGCAACCAGGAGTACGGTGTGAAATTCCTTAGTACAAAAAAACCCTTTTGTAAGTACAACGTGCTCTGTACAATTGCGATTGTGTTTTCAATTATTCAAGTGATTTTTAAGTGTCATTTGGCGAGTTTTGTCTAGACAACATCTCTTTGAAGTATATTTATTCCCTCTACGTAAAACGGTGAGTCCAGAATTCATTTAATTGTATTTATTTCATATGTATTTTGTATTGGAATGTGGTTGACCACGCCGCTTCCAATTCTTATATTTATTATCCCAATTTGTCGTTATTTTTCCTCTATACTTAAATTATTTAATTGGACTTACACACTGTTTAATACGTTTACATCTGATTCAATTATCCAAGCTTTAATTCCTCTGAATCAGATGAAACGTACGTGCTTTTTCGGACAATAATTTTATTTTAGTTTACATTTTAATTTCGAGTTCAATTTGCTTTTCTTTTCTTTTCTTTTCTGGTCATTTATTCTGAGTGTAATTAGCATCCTCTAATTACACTCATTATCTCAATTGAGCCCCTCCAGAGCACATATTCTCATTTAATTGTTTTCTATATAAAATGCCCAATTTATGTGTTTCTATTTGCCTCTTTCGGGAATTTATTTGTCAACTCATTGCATCCAATCTTAGTGTAATTAATTTCCCTCTAATTACACTAAGTACAGTAATTGCCCCCCTCTCCTCGTACTAATAGTACCCCCACCTCTCAGATTTTGGGTTTTCGCGGAATTTTTCCTCTCTGAGCTTACTCAAAATCCCTCTTAACTTTTCCCAATATATAAACTCTTGCACAAGCCTTTTTAAGGCAGAATTTAAAGAATTTGATATTATAAAATTATTGTTCTCATATTATATATTTCAAAGACCAAAATTCAGACAGAATTTTATTGGTCCAGTTTGTTAATTTGATTTTGATTGTGATTTAACTTTAGTTTGATTCGATTTCGTTTCGTATTTAATTTTGTAAAGTGTTAAATAGTTTTAACGGTTATTGTTAATGATATTTTGTTCCTCATATTTATATTACATTGTTGCCTCTCGTTTTGCCTCTATAAAATTTAATTTACCATTTGTAAAGTTGTACATATTTTTATAAAACGCGAAAAGTAGAACAATTGATTTTTTATTCAATAAATATAATTGATTAAGTGCGATTCCTCTTTTAATTTCGACCCCTGGTCTAAAACTCTCTCCACTGAGAGACGCTCGCGGTACAGGTTGGTGTTTCGGGCCTAAAAACACCTGGCGCTCGAGAAAATCCTCCCCTGACGAGGAAAACACGCCACAACTCTCCAGGTTCTGTTTCCATTATTTCTCTCCACATTTGCGCTTGCCACATGGGTCCCAACTTACATCGTAATGCTGCTAAATATGCTCGCATTTGAAACGAATGACGCCTTGCCAAATTAAGTCGTTTTCCTGCGTTCATTTTGGCCAATAGCGACATATAATGTTCTGCCGGATTCGTATTTTCATTGGCTATTATATTTGCTGCCATCGATTTCAAATGATCAATTTTTTTGGACAGAAACATATACAATTGGGTCTGTTCAACGAACCCCATTTTACTTTTGCTGATGTTCCCAACTTCACTACAGTAGCTTTGCTTGCAAGCAATGGTCATCGTAGCAGTGTTCAATGGCATTTCCAAAATCTTCAATCAAATCATCCACATTTCCATTGGCGTTAATTTTTATTAACTCCATTACATGTTGCTGCAGATTTATCATTATTCGTCCAGTTAAAAGATCTCTTGCCTCACGATTTATAGTAACATGTTTTTTCATTTTGCGTAATGCGGATCCAAAATTTTTTGTCGCATGATTTTTGCATTCCACTTTTTCAACGTCATATGGTGTTTCCCTTCTAATTTTTGCATATACGCTGGAATCTCCATCACCAATTAGTATGGAGTATTTTAATCCATGTCTATTAATGCTATCTTTGAATCCATTTACGATAATGTCAGCTTCCATAGCACCAGATGAACCATGCCAATTTTTGTAGCATCTATGTGTAGTTGCTTCTCCTCTTTTCTCTGCTCTGTCGCATGCACTGCAATCTTTACTTCGGACTTCAAGATTTAAAATTTTCCCGGTGTTTCTTCCTATAATTACAGCAGCGCCCGAGTCTGCATTGTATGAATGGCCATAGCTTCTATGCGACCATCCACCATCACAATAGACGGCGGTAAATGGGATTCCGTCTACATCAACATCTCCATATAATATGGCCTTAGCCCGTTCTTCTTTACCAGCTTCGTCCATAGAATTTATCAGTCTTGCTTCCCAACTATTCATCATGTCCCTTTTATTAAGCCAAAACGTTTTGAATCCATAAGTGGAATGTTTAAAATGGACATCAATTCATTTGTTGGGGTATAAGTATGGCCAGCTGCAACTGTCCCCCACACAACCCTTTTATTTATTTCTTCGATATCGTTTGTATTTTGGGAGTTAATTAGATATACTTTCTTGCAGTGTTCGCAATAGAATTTAAAATATGAGAAGAGTCCACGCCGAATTTCAGATACAAATTTAATTTGTGATCCATTCTTACAAATTTTTACATGAGCGAGTGTCAATTTCATCGTTTCTTTGATGACATGCTCTGCATTGACAATTCTGTTGCCCGATAAAATTTGACGTTCATCATTTTCCTGATTTTCCTCTTTCTCATTTCCGTCATTATTATCGTCCACATTTTCGTCATTCTCCTCGACCTCAACTATTTCAATTTCATCGATCTCATTACCATCATGGTCTTCAGTTGGATCGTCTTCCTTGTTTGAAATGTTTATTTCTTCTATTGAATTCGACACTGTTAAATTCTCAAATAGACAACTTGCATTAAACGGGGATTTTGAAATAAACCATATGACTGGATAGAGGAATGAAATTTATTCGACAATTTTTTTTTTATTTTCATATTAGCCCACTAATTACGAAAAAAATGAAGATTTTCCAAAGCACTTTTCAAATCTACGGAAAGTTTACTAATCGGCAACGTTTTCGGCTATTTGTCTCTGTCTTACGCGTTAAGATCATTATGTTTGCACACTATTTTACACAGATTAGTTGAGCGCGTAAGTATTTCAAATTCAAATTCAAACTAACCGGGAACTTAAACAAAGTGCGCTCCTCTTTCAAACCTTGTTTAACTCAGGGCTCTTTCTGGTCGGGAGGCGTGGTCTATTTGCGAAGTTGCCTTATTGCAACTTTCCGTAACCTTGGAAATTTCGACTTTCAAAGTCAATTATAAGGGCTTTATTGAACTTTAAAAAAAAAGGATGAATAAAACTACCCCCAATTTAGGGTCTATTTTCTGAATCCGTAATGAAAAAATGTCATGCAAGTTGTCCATTCATCCCTTACTTCGCTAATTACAGCTAATCCCTCCACTAATCCCTCATTTTCCATGGTATTTCCTTGTTTTTGTTTTCGTTCTGTGTACAACAGAGAAAAATAATTTAGAAAATTGGAATTACTTGAAACAGCGGTATATTGAAAATGTATGTATTGAAATTAAATAAGATTTTATAAACAAAATGGCATGAAAATGTAATATAAAGACGCCTTTTTTTGCCGTAGAATCTAAGGGTAAAAGTTGCAAGGTGGGACACGTAAAAGTTTTTGAGAAAAACGCGATTTTCAATGTTTTTAGAGGGTATTCACCCTGCAACTACCTTTTCGATGGCGATTTGAAAAATGAAAATAAGCTTGTTATATGTATTTTTGCCGTACAATCGAATGGTGAAAGTTGCAAAGTGCAACACCTAATAGTTTTCGAGAAAACGCTATTTTTCATTAAAAAAATTCCGAAGAAATTGTCAGTCCGGTCCTGCATTTATTATTCTAGATTCTTACCTCTAGCTTTCTGTGCTCGCAATTTATTATATTTTGCCAAATTCTTGGATACATATTTGTAAAATGTTCTGCGTGGTTTCTCCTGTTGTTTATCCATTTTCACTTTGTTGAACACACTTATAACGTTAATTTAAAACTGCACTAAAAGCTAGGTATATATATTATAAAAACAGCACTAAAATATATTACAGTTTATTATTTGTTTTTATATTGAAAATGTTTATGAAAATTGCACTTTTCATTTGGTTTATAAAATCACCAGAAATAGGTTATTTTATAAAAAATTTATTTCGTATTTATATACAACGTTATAAATACTCAAAAATCAGTTTTTTAACACTAATTGTATAAATCTATGGTATTAGATTTATTGATGGGGTTACTACCAGATAGCAGCCTCACTATCTGATGGAATAGGCTTGGTAATAGAAACCCGAAATGACTACTAACAAATTAAAGCTAGTAATGGTTTATTAAAAATATCCGTTTCTTTATATACAAAATTAATATACATAAGACTAATGCTAAATTAAATGACCTATATAAAAGTGCATTTCTGCAAGGTTAAAGTTACGTTATTACGTTGACCCATTGTACAATAATACAATATGCTGAATGTGCTTTTATATTGAGCACGGTAAATGAACTATATTAATTATAAACAATATAAATAAATTTAAGATGATGGTTTGATTTACAGAGCATTATCTGCAGATTAGACATTCTGCCGACTCCCAGGAATTGTGTGGAGCGGGGTGAGGTCTATCATTTCTGAAGTGCTGGTAGGTTGTCGGGACTTGGTTGAATTAGAACGGGATGGTCGTCTTCGGAGATAGTATATAACTCCTATTGATCCGAGGACTAGGATCAGAATACTGTTTGTTCCAAGTGTCCAGTATGTCGTATGGTGTTGAATTTCTTCCCACATGGTGTCTGTCAGCCCGTTGTCGATATTTTCTTCTTCCTTCACTAGGCTGAAGAGGTGGTCAGATGATCCAAGGACTGGTTCGCTTATTTGGACTTTTGTAACCTTGTGTTTCGGGAGGGTGGTGTTGATGGAGGGCTTCCACTCCTTGAGAAAGCTTTCAACAGCTTGGATTGAGTCATGCCGTTTAGGTGTTAGAATGTTGTACTTTGTTTTGATGATACATGTTTGATCGATTTGTATCAATCCTGTGCCATTCAATCTTGCTTCTTCTCTATTACCATTGCATGTGATGGCAATGTCTGTGGGAGAGTGTGCAATAAACATCCAACTGTTTTCCATGTGTACTCTTTTCCATATGGTTGTTGCGATTTTCATCGTTTTGTGGGTGCATGCTGTGCCTGTTTTATTGAACATCTCTTCGATGATACAATTTGGTGTTGTTTCCATATTCAGTACTGATGTTGGGGAGCATATGTAATTGTTGCTGTCGATCTGTGTTGCTGTCTGCCAGTTGTCTGCTGGGATCTGGAAGAATTCTTGTTCGTTGTAATTGACTGCTATTATGTCGTTAGATGTATCCAATACTGCGTAAAGGTCGTCTTTTATAAGTGCTGGAACTGGGACTGCTTTGACCAGTGTAAATTCTTTTCGTTCAGTTATGAGAAAGTAGCCATAGATGTGAATGAATTCTGGGTCGGTTTTTAAACTGGTGCGACTTATCGGGAAATTTAATATCTCAATGTTTGATGGTAGCTTCTGTTTTGCTTGATCGATGATACTTTGTATGTGAGCCGGAGTTATCAGCCGATAGAGATTTTCCTTGGTTGTTCGAATGCTTATGATGTTGAGATGATATTCCAATATTTCATTCATGAAATTCTTGGCGACCACGAAAGATGCCAGGACGTGCAGACTGATGACCTGTTCATCGATTCTGCTCCACCACCCAGACATTTTATTTATTTCTTTCAATCCTTCATTAATTTTTTTTGGAAGTGACGAAGTCGGTCGTTTATTATTTTTTCTGTGTCATTGAATGTCGAAAGAGCTGATATCATGATTTTCGTTTGATGATTTGATGCTTGTATTAGTTCCTTCCGGTTTTTGTTTAGTTTGTCGATGTTGTTGTATGCTTCATCATTCACTCCAAATACGGATGTTAAGAATTTTCCAAGAAGTCCTCTCTTAAGGCGGGGTAATGTATACATTAGGCGGCCGATTGTCCATAGAACTTGGGTTTTTAGATGGTTGATGCCTTCCAACAGATTGGTGCAGTGCGTTCCATCCACCAGTACTTTTACTTTGGCACATAATTGTGTCATGTTATTTGTTAGGTTGATCGCCTCTTTCATGTTGTCTTGAATTTGCCTTTGGTTGTATTTGACTTCTATCCTGAATGTACTCCGGTCTATTCTTGCATTTCCCAGTTCTTCAAGATAGAGTCCGGACGATAAGTGTTTTATGTTATATTTCGCTGCTTCTGTCGTGGTTGTTATCATCAATAGGCATAGTAGGAGATACCAGTCTATTTTTCTGATTGATACTGTTGCGCTTGCCGTCGTCATGTTCTCTTCTTGAATTGGTAGTGGAACAATGTTGTTTATTGCTCTTTTAATCTTCGTTCCTCCGGCTTTCTCCATGGTGGCTACCCTGACAGTATTATCTGCTGCAGGGTGCACTTGGACAATTCTTGCCAATGGCCATTTGCTTGGATAATATTCTTCTTTCATTAGAACTATATCCCCGACCTTGACATTGTTCTTCTTGTTTTTCCATTTGTAGCGATTTTGTAGTCTGCTCAAGTACTCTGAACTCCAGTTTTTCCAGAAGTCTTTTTTTATTTTGTTTATTAATCGCCATCTGTTGTTCAGGCTCATTGTAGCTGGCGTTGTGATTGGATCAGGTGGTGCTATTAATCCTTTTCCAATAAGAAAGTGCCCGGGTGTTAGAACTTGAATATCCTCAACATCGTTTGTTATCGGACATAAAAAGCGGGAGTTTAAGCTGGCTTCATTGACTTAACTCCTGCTTCCCATATACCACCAAAATGTGGTGCTGCCGGTGGATTAAAATGCCACCTGATGCCTATGTTGCCCAATATGTTTTCGGCTAGGACTTGTTTCCGCGAACCTTGGTTGTCCTGATTGCTATTGGTCCTGCATAATGTAAACCCCCCCCCCCCCCCCCGTATGAGTGAATGGGCGAGACGGGTTGATCCGTGCTGGTGGTAAGTTGCCCATTTGTTGATGTATTGGAGCGGCTTTGTATCTTGCACATCTAACGCAATTATGTATTTGGGCCCGTATGGTTTTTTTTGCGTTGATTATCCAAAACTTCCGGCGAATATAAGCTAACGTGGCTTGATTACCTCCATGCAGCGTTTGTTGGTGAGCGTCTTCAATAATTAGCTTGATGAGATGCGATTTTTGTGGTAGTACCACAGGGTGCTTAGTGTTGTATGGTATTAAGGCGTTTTGAAGTGTACCACCAACCCGGATTATGTTGTCGTGGTCAATGAATGAACTCAATGTACTCAACTTGCTTTGATTGTTAATTTGCTTGTTGGTTGCCATTGCCTTTCTTTCCTCTTTGTATGCAGTTTCTTGTACTGCCCTGGTTATTTTCCACAAGGCTGATTCGATTTCTTCTGGTTTTAACGGTCCATTTATTTTCTGTTTGGATCTACAGTTTGTTATAAATCTGTTGACATAGTATGATACGCGAAGGAGTTTTGACAGTTTTGAAAATCGACTGCAGTATTCTTCGATCGCTGTTGCCTGTGTTGTAGCAACGTTCGCGCAGATTTTACGAGTTTCGATGGTGGTGTCCGTTGGCTCCTTTGGTGCTGGCCATGTTTTCTTGTTTTTTAACCAGTGCCCACATAGCAAAATAACATTCCCAAAATATTCATGGAACATCACTTCAGTGATTTGGAATATTCATGTAATATGACTTGAACTTAAATATGTGTTCCAGGCATATTCCAGACATATTATTTGTCACACTTTTCCAGGTTCTATAGAGGTTCCAGATATATTCTTTTTTATATTCTGGGTATATGGTAGGAATATTCAGTTCTGAATATTGTTTAATAGTATATAACATTCCCAGACTATATACAAAATATTAGTCAGGTATATGCCATATTGAGCTTCTTGGAATATGGTTTATTATTATTTCAAGAATATTTTTATTAGGTAATTTAAGGAATATTGTATTAAGGTGATTTCAGGAGCATTTTATTAATATGACTTTAAGAACGTTAATTAAAATAAATACTCGAGTGTAAAATTCTTATTATCGAACATGTTTATTTCGATAAACAAAAATAAAAACAAAAATACGTAAAAACACGTAATACAACATAAAAATTTTCTTTGGGTAACGAAACCTGAAAATAAAAAGTGTAATTAATACCGGGAAAATAATAAATGATACAAAAGGTCAATCGTGTAAGTTCTTACATTTTATATACGAAACTAAAACAACCTTTTGTTTTTCAGGTAATTTTCAGGTAACAAAACGTCATTCTTTCCTGAAATATTAAATTGTACGAAATCAATAAGATAATATTCTCTCAATGAAAACTTTAAACATACCTTAAAAAAATATCTAATATCTTCTATCTATCACTTATTCTTTATTATTGTCATCATCTGGTTTCTCTGCTTCCTCCTATAATTAAAGACAAAAACTTAATTAACTTATTTTTTTTCACTTTTGAAAAACATACATTAACTGGTTTCATTATTAGTCTGTGTTTACATTTAACCAGCCAAAGTTTAATCGCTTGTTCAATCTCCTTGTCCGTAGCATCTTTTGTTAACACATTTTTCCGTACTGCATCTGAAAAATATATAAATTAAAATTAAAATCAGTATGTTATTATTGGAAGCAGAGGTAAATTCATGAAACTAATCGTAGTTTCATAAATTCGGCCTCAGAAATATACTGACCTTTAATCGATGAACAAATGTTAAGATTTTTAAAACTTTTCTTTTTAATCCCCTCCCAATTGTAAGACTGTCCCAATTCGTTCGATAATATTTTGAACAAAATTCTTCGGATTATATCTTTTGGACTGTTCCCTCCAACAGATTTTAAATATTGAACCTAAGAAAGTATTTTTTATATTATTGTTGTTTTAAACCAACATTTCTACGTACCATAAGCTGCCGATTGTTATTCTAAGTCAAAAATTTCTCTATCATATCCATATCAAAGTCTGTTTTTAAGGGAAACAGATCAGTTATATCTTGTGGAATGGTACCACTTTCTACGTTAATAGACGTAGCTGGATTAATATTTGTGTGAGTGTAGACAAAGTCCGCCAAATCATCTAGCTTGGTGTGCAGTGCAAACAGTTGATTTAATACGGTTCTTTGGAATTCATCCATACGAGCTGATGAGAGTTTTGGCGTACTTGTATAGGATTCTGTCGGCTGAACTCCACTTCTTCTGCTCTCTTCTTGTTCTGACTCCATATTACGAGATAAAATCTTTGGTGTACCTTTAAATGATCGAATCGGCTCATCTGCACTTTTTCTGCTTTCTTCTTGCTCTGGTTCTATTGAATTAATAGGATCTTAAAAATTATTGAAACGGAGAAAACTATTTTGCTTTACCATTCGGAGAATATTCTCTTGCTAATTCTGATGGCACTTTTGGAACTGCATATGTATCGTCAAGTTCACTGTCAGAACTTGTTAAGTCATTTCTTCTCATTTTTTGAGAACAGGTAAAACTCAAGTTTTTCTTTGAAGGTTTTTTAACTCTTCGCCCTTTTCCCATTTCATCATGGCTTGTGAGACTATCGGTTTCCATAGCTTTTCTACATTTTCTACATGCAACATCATAGTCCCCTAAAATTAAATAATTCTTTCAAAAGTTATAAAATAACCTATAAATTGATGTAAAGGTAAATAAAGCAGTGAACACCGATTTGCCGATTGACGCAGAATTTCATTCATAAACGGATCAAAATTAGTGGGCGATTAATATGTTTTAATACTTTTATGAATGAAAATTTTGGTCAATCGGCAACTCGAGGTTCACAGTGTTTCTATAAAAATTTAATATTTCCTACCATAACTACCTAACTTCTTAGCTGGAAAACTTGGCCAATTTTCCAACGAATCTTTGCATTTTTTAACATATGACTCAATTTCTTTTGGTCGCAATGCACTTGGAGGCCATATACAAGTGTGTTCGTTATAGTTAAACCAGTTGGTTGGTACTACTTCTACCACCATTTCATTTGGGAAAAGTACCACAAGCCACATTTTACCTAAAAACAATAATTACAATTCTCTTAGAATTATTACATATAATAAGATTTAAACATGACATTTTTAAATAATATATGTAGTTTTAAAATACCTTATATTATTGAAATTTGTAGACTTAATGTAAAAACGGAAAGCACACGAAGTCATCTTTATGAGGCAACATAATAATTTTTTTGTGAATTTCATTTATTTCAAACAATTTAATCGATGACTTTTTTCTTTTAACTAACCAGATAGACAATATAGATGATCGCAAGGGAATTGTAAAAAAATCTTCTTTTATTACATATTCACACCCCACTATTTTTATTGATTTTCTATGTGACACAAAATTTTTTACTTCGACAATTTTCCCACATTTTAGTATAACGAATTTATCACTTTGCGTCCTTACGTTAATGGTGAACATAGGTAAAATTAATTTTTTATATTGAGGAGAGGTGCACATGTCTAATAAGGGTCCATCATTATGCTCAATTTTAAATTCACAATTATTCGTAACAACTCCAGTTTTATCAACAAAAAGTAGATTTTGTTCTTCTACCATTCTCCTTATAACCTGCTCTAACGGCTTATCACCCTTTCTTATTTTGTGTTTGATAATTTGCATATAATTCTCATATGGAATGGCCGCAAAATTGTCTAAATTACCATGAAGTTTAGCACAATCAACCAAATGCAACAAATTGTGAACGTTATAAGAAACAAAACTTTCCCCGTATAATGAAATACATCTTTCTACAAATGTCTTTAATAACTCGTCTGCATAATTTAACGTTGAACTTTGTTTTGAAAAATTAACGTCCACTAAAAGTACTATCGAAACCAATAAGAGTAAATAATGATTATAATATTTCACTGGCAATATATCTTTTAACAAAACAGGGCCAGAATATAGCAATAAAAAACGCAATTCTGTGGCTTTGTACCTTTTTATATCATTTATGGGCCGAGTTTTGCGAGCAAATTCACATGGTACAAACCTTTTAAAAAGATTTAATTTTTTATTAATTTCTAACAGTGCTGACGCCCTTAATTTAAATGGAGGTTTGACGTGAATCCAGCCGTATTTTTTGTTGCACAGCAATCTTTTGATAACACCTAAACAGACAAGGTGCATATAATCTAGTGGAAAACCGTCTATTATATTGAAATGCGGAATTTGTTCCAAGGGAGTTTTGGCTAACGATAAATGGTGTTCAGGTTGTGAACGAGCTCGAAAGTCTGTGTCGGTTCTTTTGGGATAATTTGATTCCAAAAAACACTGCACATTATCAATATGATTTCCTTCTATTGTACATTTCGTACAGGAAAATGAGCCTGAATGGCCTTTTATATTTAACATAAAAGATTTAGCCGGTGCATCACATATCACACTAACTAGCCGAAACTTACAATTTTTCTTTAATATTCAACAAAATTATTTAAAAATGTATTTAACTCGGGTTTATTGCATCCGTGAAACAAACCTATTATGAAAATCTTTTTTTTTAATTCAGAAATATTTTTAATTTGACCTAGTATTGGCCAAAAAGAAGAATTAGTACTCTTACTTAGCGGCAACCCGTCAACATTAATCTCTAATAGTATTTCGTCCACAGATGACATATTTCACGCATATTTCTTAATTATTTTATTGATTGCAAACTGAATGCAGAAGTAAACAAACTTTCCACCAATAATTGTCTCAACAGAAAACTTTTGTTTTGTAGTTTTTAATAACGTTCGGGAGTCTTTCGGTAAATCATCAAAACAATTTGTCTCTTTTAAAATTCCCAATAAATTTGTAAGTGAGGTATGAGTAATATTTTCATCTATTGCCCATTTGGCCAACTTTTCTTTAAATGACATGGTACTTGAGACGCAATATGCACGAGAACATGTATTTGCTTGTAAACAATTATTTGACCCGCAGTATTCAACATTATTATGTGCCTCAACGTGTGCATCTTCAATAAAAATTTGAGTTCTTTCATTATTCGAGGAGTGACTATCGGCCAACAAATTGTCACTTTTTACAGGTAATAACGGCGTATTGTTGTCATACTTAAAAGTCGAAAGAACATCTTTCATATTTGATTCATTCTCTAACGATAAGTAATATTTGCTTTTCAATTTTTGTATTTGGCGATAACCGTTCTGAATGATGAAGGAATAGATAACCCGAGAAGCAAGAAAATCGAACCAACAGTTTTGATGTAAACGAATGCAACTAGAACAAATTAATTATTAAAACACAGTCACTTTGCTCATTAGGGATTAAATAAATAAACTAACTGTTAAGAAAACTCACCAACTTTGAGATAAATAACTGCTGAATGTTCAAGAATTATCGAGTTATTAAGAACCCACTTGAAATGAAGTAGACAATAAAATGCCGGTCGCAACAATTTGCACACAACGTGTGAACGTGTTCCCCACTCGACCGCAAAAACGCTCGACCTTCGACGGAGAAATACGAAGACTGTCTTTGTGGAATGTGGACTACGCATTAACCACGGCCAAATTATATATGGAACTGAAACAAAAAAAATTATTAAACATATTAACGAATATATTATTATTCGACCTAGTTAATAATGGTACGATTTTTCGTAACCATGCATATAATCCACTAAATTACATGCAACTAGACCAAAAAAATTTTTAAAACTCATTCACAGTTTCTTAAAACGAGATTAAATAAACAAAAAACATACTATTAGTATTAAAAAATATACTTACCAACTTAAAACTTTGAAAATTCAATTATGCTTAACACTTGAAATTATTGAATATAGTTTAGATGTACATTGACTTCTAATAAACGAATAACTGAAATGCCGGTCCCGGTCACGAAGTCGAATACAACGTGCACCCCACTCCGCTAAGAAAACGTTCGATTTTCTACGTATGAGTACGAATCGTACGGTTTTGTTCTCCATGCGCTTTTATTATTTAAAAAAAATGTTTTAATTTTCGATTTTATGTTTATGAAAAAAAAAAATTAAACATTTAAGTACGAAAATAAGTACATACCTATAATCTAAAAATATATGGTACTCTTTTCGCCGATTGCAGAAAAGTGGATTAAATATAATCCAGGATTAAATTATTGCTATCCTTTTCTTTCATTTGTTTAAAATAAAGGACCAAATATTTTAATCCTAGATTATTTTTAATCCACTTTTCTGCAATCGGAAATTAAAAATTTAACAGCGTGAATAATTATATTATGTATTTAGCTGTTGTTTATTGGCACAAATTTTAAGTTATTTAATTCCGATTTAACCAGACATTTTCCGATAGAAATGGCTGTTTAATTCAGCAATAATTGAGAATTGTATCAAAAATAAATAAGCTAAAATGACTATTTATTAAGTATGATACCAAGAATGAAATCATAATATTTGTAAACACATTATTCCCAATCAAATAATATTCTAAACACATTCAGATCATGTGAATTCAGCAGTTTAGAATGTTCCTTATAGGAATATTGCATAAATATTATATAATGATTGCTTCTATAACATGCTATTTAAATTAGATTATTCCCAGGATATTCATATCACATTAGACAATAATATTCCCGAGGTATATTTAATTTCATCTCCATAGGCTTTACCTGCTATATATATTCAATGAAAATACTTAATTTTTTGAATATGGAATCTTGTAATGAACCTGCATTTCGGCCACCTGAAAATGCATTTCGTTAATACATTGTTAATAACGATTTGTTGTCTGATTTATTACCTGATTACTTTCCGCTGACTATTTCGGGCTTAATTTAGTTAATTTTATTCTGCATTCAATATTTATCTGCATTTATCGACACATTTAATCTTCTGCATTATTTTAAGGTTAAGTGTTTGTTTTGTTTCTGAATAATTAATTGCCAATTAAGGTATTGACCATAGTCAACCACCTGTACCGCGTTTTAAAAATTGTAACGGGTGGAAGTACTTCCGCAACCAAAATTGCCGTGTGGAATTTACTCACAAAAAGTCATTTTTGCATTTCCACGTGTTGCAATTTTGTGAAGTGCAATTACGAGTGTTGTTACTGCATCTTCTTGGCTATTTTTAACTTTGAACCACCGCATTTAACAGGGTAAGTCTGATTTATGTTATTTTACTTACATTTTATGAACATTGCACATTGGAATGTGGTCAACCACGCCGCTTCCAATTTTACCCTGTTTTCCCTGAATTGTTCCTGCATTTAACCCCCGCAACCGCATATATTTTCTGATGTGTGTATGAATCAACCCCGTAGATGAAGGGGTGAGTTATGTCGTCAACCGCATTTTATTTTATGTGAATCTGTCAATTTATTTTCTTTTTCAATTCTGAATTATGTTATTTTCTTTTTTTTTATTCTGAATAATTAGCCAGTGCTGATTATTCCAATTACATGAATTACCCCCCGCTCTTTTGGTACTTCTAGTACCCCACCGCTGAATTCTATAGTTTTTTTGGGGTGTTTTTGACGTCATTATCTCTTCCGCGCGAACTCAGAATCCCTTCTCTGATTTCCGCATATAAAATCGGCTGCAAAGTGCCTAAAAATTCATTATTTTCTGACTGTTAAATTTCCGGAAGGGAAATCTGTGTCACCTGTCTGTCTGTTACAATTCTGTCTCTCTGCTGGCACTGCGCATTTTTTTTATTTTGATCAAGTTTTTGACTTTTAAGTTTCAAGAAGTTTCATTTTGGTTTTTACTTTTGAGTGATTTGGTTTATTTTATTTTGACTATTTTCTTTCCACAATTTGTTTAATTACGTGCTGTGAAATTGTGGTAACTCCGCTTTATTTCCGCATTGTGTATTTTCTGCATTTTATTTCTGTATCTTATTTCTACCGCATAGTGATTCTGTTTAACGTACCTCCGCATAGTAAATATTTTGTCTGTAAGTTTATTTCATTTTTCTTTTACTTCATAACGAGTGTTTGTTTATTTGGTTTATTATCAGTTTCAATAAATTTGATTTTTCTTTGTTCAATTTCCTTGCCAATTATTTTTTTTTAAATCTCGGTACGTTTAATTAAATACACTTATTTTGACCCCTGGATTTTGATTTAAATATTTCTTCACTGAGTTTTTTACCCGCGGTACGGTTGGTGTTTTGCCTTAAAACACCTGGCGCTCGAGAAAACGGCTCGGGTCCGCGAAAGTACGCCACAATCTCTTTTAAAGATTAGAATATCCTGGGAACATTCTTATCAAATTATATAAGTATATTCCGGATGAATATAGTATACCTTATCACTGAAATGTTATATTGAATATATTACAGGAATATTCTCAGATGCATTACTCTGGAATAGTACTAACAAAGTTTGTTATGAATATTTCAATAATACTTGTTATCGTAATCTGTGAAATAATAATAATCCTGATGTATGACTTTTTTCATTTCCTTGGAATGTTTGGATTGAGTTTAGGCATACAAGATTCAATAAGGCCCATGACTATACTATGGCAAAAATCTAGAATATTCTAAGAACAATTTTATCATGAAAAGTAATCATATTCTCAGACTGTGCTATATCTTAATTCGCGGAATGTTCCCATAACATTATAATTATTTGGAACTTTCTAGGAATATGTAAGAATATTATTTTATATACCATTCTAAAAAGAGTTCCAAAAAAATGTGTTAGGAACATTCCGGATATTCCTGGAATATCCGGAACCAATTTTGAAGATTCTTAGGATATACTTTGCTATCTGGGTGTAGACCATTCCACCATAATGTGTCTGCCACTATGGCAGAGGGATCCTCACCTCTGGATATAGCATCGGCTGGATTGTCGGTGCTACTGACGTGGTACCAATTTTCAGGAGCTATGCTGCTTGTGACCTCCACAACTCTATTTTGAACGAATGTTTTCCATCTGGCTGGGTCACCTTTGATCCATGCTAAGGCGATCATGGAGTCGGACCATGCATATGTAGGCCATTCAATGGATCCAAAAGCGGTTTTGACCCTTTTGATTTTGCTGTAAGAAGCACTACTTGAGAAGTATTGGTCGTTCTATTCGTTGATCGTACATAGATAACTGCACCGTACGCTTTTTCAGATGCATCGCAAAATCCATGGATTTCGATGCTGTTTTCTTCCGTGTCATTCTGGACCCATCTTGGAACTTCGATTGTTTCCAGAATTTGCAACTTGTTGTAGAATTGATGCCAATGTTGTTCGATTTTTTGTGGTACGATGTCAACCCATTGTAATTGTAGAAGCCATAATTCTTGTATTAATAATTTGGCTTGAATAATGACTGGTGCTAGAAGTCCCAGTGGATCAAAAATCTTTGCGATTTCGGAGAGAATGTATCTCTTGGTGAGTTTGTTTTTGGAGTCCCATTTACTTTAAAAGTAAATGTATCTTTCTGTGGCTTCCAGTATACTCCCAATGTTTTCTTTTTCTCGTCTTCACCAAGTGTAAACTCTTTCCCATCTTTCATGTCTTCTGGTAAATGCTGCATCAGTGCTGTGCTGTTGCTAGCCCATTTTGGCAGCGTTAATCCTCCTGACTCCATTAACTTGATTAGTTGTCCCTGTAGGTGGACTGCTTCATTTTCTGAGTTGGCCGCTGACAATAAATCATCCACATAAAAGTCATTCATTGTGACTGCGGATGCTTCCGGATAGTTTGTAGCTTCATCTTGTGCCAGTTGTTGCAGTGTTTTTACTGCTAGATATGGGGCTGCTGTAGTACCATATGTGACCGTTGTTAATTCATACTCTTCTATTGGTTCCATCGGGTTGAAACGCCATAGAATTTTATGAAATTTTTGATCTTCCTCGTGTAACTTGATTTGTCGATACATTTTTTCTACATCGGCCGTAAACACGATTTTGTGCATTCTCCATCTTACTAGAATATCAGTTAATTCGTTTTGAAGTCTCGGCCCGGTGTGCATGAATTCGTTAAGACTGATATTCGTAGATGTCTTGCATAATGCATCAAACACAACTCTTAATTTTGTTGTAGAGTTTGTCTTCTTGATTACTGCTTGATGCGGGATGAAGTACCCCTCTTCGTCATTACCCTTGACTTTTTTCATGATACTCCTTCATAAAGATATTATAATCTGTGCGAGGACTAGTATTACGATGTAGCATCTTTTCCAGCTGCAGCAATCTTGATATTGCCCGCTTCTTGGATTCTCCCAACTTATTTATATTGTCTTTGAATGGAATTTTTACTACGTACTTTCCATCTTTCTCTCTAGTTGTAGTGGTTGCATAAAACACTTCGCTTGATGTGTCTTCTATGTTTTGCTGCTTTTTATCTTCTACTTCCTCTAACTCCCAAAATTTCTGTAGTTGATGATCTTCCTCAATGTTGGTTACCATGTTGACTATATGATTTGTGCTGATCTGGGATTGCGCTTTTCCTGATAATATCCATCCTAGTTCTGTTCTTTGTCCAATTAGAGCGTCGTCTTTCTTTCGTAAACCGTCTAGGATAATCATTTCGTATTCACGTGCTCCTAGTAATATGTCAATTGGGCCTGGAACGTAGCATGATGGATCAGCTAGTACGTGATTTTCCCAATCTTCTAAGTTGAGGTAAAACTGTTTTTGGGGAAGGGTCTGTGTCAGTTTCCCAAGAATAAGTGCTTCTACTTCTAGCGAGAAGTTGCTTGGAAACCGTGGCGTGATTTGGAATGTCGTCTACGACTTTGCGATTCGCGGTCGTGCGTCGCCTACTCCGCTTACTTCGGCGTGTATGCGTTGCCGTGGAGCCGACATCACTTGGGCAGCTTGCTCAGTTATGAATGAAGTTTGAAACCCAGGGTCGCTTAATGCTCGTAGTACATGTTGGACGCCATCGCTATTTTTTACGTGTACTAACGTGGTTGCTAGCACTACTGATTCGTCGTTTTGCGCTCTATTTACTGCTGTTGTTGTCGGCGATGATTTTTTCTCCTGGTGCAGTAACGTGTTATAAAAGCGACTGCAGATGCGGCACGTATGTTTGCTTCTGCATTTTTGATCTTGAGGATGTTTAAAACAATTGACGCAGAGTTTTTTGTCTTTTATTGTTTTAAATCGGTCATTTGGAGACATTGCTGTAAAGCTTGGACAACAGAATACATCATGGTTTTTAAGACAGGTTTTGCAGCTGTTCTTGTTGATAAATGCCTGCTGGTAATGTTGTTGCTGATTGCTGTTGTTGTGGTTGTTGTACAGCTTGTTCTTTTGCTGTACCGATGATGATTCTAAAGTACGAAATCTTGTCTCTAGAAACCCCATGAATTCCTCGAAGTCATCTACTTCTGCGGGAGTCTTCAGTGATTGTTCGTACAGATTGTTGGTGTCCACATCCCATTTTCTCATTACCAAACGCATTACGAGTGGTCCCCAGGATTGTGTGTCCGTACTGCTCTGTGTTAATGCTTGTAGGCATTCTTGTGTTATATCATGGAGTTTCTTGATGTCTTCGGCTATATTTGCTCTGGCTGACGGAAGGTCGATTATCTTGTCTATTAACTTGAAGGTTATCATTCTGTTGTTTTGATACCTCTTTTCTAATGTATCACATGCTGTTTCGTAATTCGCTGCTGTAATCTACAGATTTTGAATGATGCGGCTTGCCTCATTGGTGACAAGTGTCTTGAGATATTGCATTTTCTCAATGTGCGACAGTGACTTATTGTTGTGGACAAGTTTGGTGTGGATGTCCTTGAACGAGGGCCATTGTTCATAAGACCCTGAGAAGTTTGGTATCTTCATCGTTGGTAGTTGTGGATTTGATTTGATTTCGTATTTCTCTTCAATGATTTAAATTTTTAATTTCGTATATGTTTCTTCATAGGCTTCTTCGGTTCTGTTAAATACGTTGCTGCTGATATATTTGAACGCTGATTTATGATTCTGCAGCAGTATTTTCCTGTGAAGGGCTTCAATGCTGCCCCATTGTTTATTCAGCTTCTTTAGTAAAAGTTCGAGATACGCCACATCTTCTTCTTCCGACATTTTTTATTTGATTTGGATTGTAGTGCGCTGTATTAATCCAATGTTGATATCTTGCTCTTTTATGCAGTTTATTGTTTCGATGTTTTCTGCTGCTGTTGATGTTCCCCCTTCGGTACTGGATGTTGACGAGAGATGTTTTCCTTGCTCTGGGTAGTTATCTAATAACTCTCGGAGTTCGTTATATGCTGTTCGTAATTGGTCTAAGTACTTTACTCTGAAGTACGTGTGTTCGAGATTCTTTATTTATTTTTTTTTTATTCATCCATTTCCATCTCTGCCCATATTTGCTCCATTTTTGCTTTTTGATTGGCCATAAACGTTTTTGTTCGTTTTGTGGCCTCGTCTTTCATGCTCGCTGTTATTTTTAGTAAACGTTTTCCTAGCTCTTCTTGAGAGCGAGCTAGCTCGTTTAACTTCTCCATTTTTCTTGATTGGTGCGGCTTGGCTCTCCTTTTTCAACTATTTTCGCTGATGCTTGTGACAGCGACTGATGCGTGGATCAGCGTTTTCGTTGTTCTCCAATGCATATTTAAATAAGTTTCCACGATTGAGATGTGTCTTGTTGATGACTAACGTTCATTGAATTGTTGATTGTAGACCAGTTCTTCACCACGGATGAGACTGGTTTATGATGATTTGTAAATTGTTCTTCTTAGGATTCTCCCGTCCTGGATAACCCTTGGTGCAATTTACTGTGGACTAGTATTGTATTATCTTTGTAACTTGATTAACACAACCTATGTCGCTGATTCGTTTTAAAAGGCTCGAAGGACCATGTATAAATCTATGGTATTAGATTTATTGATGGGGTTACTACCAGATAGCAGCCTAACTATCTGATGGAATAGGCTTGGTAATAGCAACCCGAAATGACTACTAACAAATTAAAGCTAGTAATGGTTTAATAAAAATATCCGTTTCTTTATATACAAAATTAATATATATAAGACTAATGCTAAATTAAATGACCTATATAAAAGTGCATTTCTGCAAGGTTAAAGTTAAGTTATTACGTTGACCCATTGTACAATAATACAATATGCTGAATGTGCTTTTATATTGAGCACGGTAAATGAACTATACTAATTATAAACAATATAAATAAATTTAAGATGATGGTTTGATTTGCAGAGCATTATCTGCAGATTAAACACTAATAACACTGTAAACTAAAATTAATCACAATATTACTAATGTAGATTTATTTTTTACAGTATTTCAACACGATTTATTGCACAAACATACGTATAAACAATTGTTTACAAGTATAATGACAAGTAGAGACAATTGATATTGGAGGGAAATTTTTCGAGAGACAACTGCAAAATAAAGTCAGCTGTAAACGTACTTCAAAACTTACAGTAAGTGCAATCAATTACAGGCTTATAAAATTGATTTCAAAATAGATATTCTGCCTTATTGATGGATTGATTTTATGGAAATATATCAATTAATCTCTTTTGAGATGATGAAACAGTTGGAAAAGGTGTAGGAGTTTCAGTGGTACAAAGGTAAAAATGAACATAATATTAATTTTATAATTGGTTTATTTATATTTTTCATTCTTATTCTAGACAAAAAGAAAAAAGTGGTGACAGTAGCGAATGTGGAGACTAAATTAGAGTACTTGGAAAGAAGTAATATAGTCACAATAAATGAATAGAACTTCAAATAGTCAGAAAAAATAATTGTGGATCAACAATGTGGAATAACAATTCACAGGCTGTTGTCAATCACTGGGTGAAAAGTGAAATCCAACGGAAGCGAATATATGCATTCATTTCATGTATTTTGGGTTTAGAAGTCAGTGTTTGAGATCTTACGTAAGTATCTTTCAATGCATTCGAATAAGTAAAAATTGATTCTCTTTGTTTCGTGTTGTTAGATTAATTTATAATGAACATTTACTTTTATATATTTTGATTTTTATGTGGATTTCAAGGTGGAATAAATGGAATAATTAAAACAACATTAAATATAATTATACAATTTATTGTTTTTTCTGCATATATACACCTATGTGTGTATATGATGGACGTTGATTAATTATTGTCAGTTGGTAAAAGTCTTATAAGACAAATTGTTGAAGAATCGTTGACCGATTCTAAACGTGGTCCACTAGTTGTTGCAATTATAGAACTCGAGGGTTCGTATTTTATTCATTTAGGGAATTGGGTCTGTTGGTAATAAATTACACGACGAGAATTATATGTTAATTTATAAATTTATACACACCGAAACAAATATACAATTACATAAGTTTAGAGAGTTTCACATTTTCCAAATTGACTTGTAGCATTATAATATCCTTGATGTATCGAAACAGGCGTTACTCGACAACTTCCAGTCCACATTGATTACATTTTCATCCCTTTACGTTCCCGTGAAGAAACAGTCTCTGCTGGGGACTCGGTCTACTTCAAGATAGCGTATTAGGTGCCTTCCAAAAAACTATGTCCGCACCTACAGACATACATATAAATAAGTATATAATTACATAAATACATCAGAAAATAATACATACTGGGAATTGCAGAAACGGGATTTAAATATAATCCAGGACAATCCCAATTATTGTTGGACCCTGCAGTTGAATAATCTGTAACAAAAAAAAATATTCATCATTATATATGCAATTTTTAAATTACATTTTATTCATCTTATTTATTTTTTCATTTTTAATTTTTAATCTGTGATTATAATTAATAATTATATTATAATTAAGTAAATGACTGTCATTGAAGAAGTAAAGTCATTATGTACATTGTGACGCGCCTACGTCGGTTTTCTCGAGCGCCACCTAATTTTATAGAAAATTAGGAAACTATTCCGCCACGGGTGTTCAGCGGAGGAAAATAATAAAACCAGGAGTTCTAGTTTATTTAATTTTACTTTAATAAAACAATTATACCAGGTACAATTACCTAGAAATTCAATACTACGAACACCAAGTCTAAAAATCACCTAGAATTGGTTATATTAGGAAAAATAGAAACCTATTAATATTAACTTTGTACAGAAACTAAGAACAGAAAGCCAAGCGAGTAATTACGATAAATAATTAAAAATACTACAATTGAGTTAACGGTTAAAAAGTACTAGCAAAACGGTCAAGCAGGTTATTGTTAAAATTCAGCGGTTTAAGCGATTACTACAACGAACGTGCAAAGCGGAATCAAAGTTAAGCCAAATACGGTGCGATTTTAGCAAGTAAAGTGCAAACACCAATGTACCGTAGATCTTAAGCAGCAACAATAAAAAGCCGGCGGTCAGCTTCAGAGAAAGATAGAAATTCTTTAAAATTACGACGGCCAAAACTGTTAAAATGACAGGCAAGAATCGGTGTACACACGGCTATCATTCATACAGACGAGACTTAAACGGGGTATCCTTCCACAACAAGGATCCTGTTACGGTACACTAACTGCCTGATTGACCCGTGTCAATGGCCTTTTATCGGTCACAGCTGATTCTCCTTCTACTACGACCTCCTTCCCACGCAAAATCGGCACCTGGTCCTTTGATCTTTTTCGCCGTACCGCGCTTATCCTGGAAAGAGTCTAACAACCGCGAAAACATATTTAATTTACAGCGGTTTTCACCTAGAGACAACGGAAAAGTCGGGAAAATCTAGTGACTTCGTCACAACATTATTTCAAGAAATTTAATTAAAGTAGCATTTAATTACTTATCACAGGTACATTGTTTTCTGTACAAATATGAGGGATGATAACCAATAGTTTCAGTGCATCTTGGCTTCGTGTTCGTGTTATTAAATTTTATTATCTAGTAATTTTTTCGTTTTATAAAAATTAAACATGGGTAAGTAAGTATATAATAAATTTATTTATTGTCTTTTCTTCATTTATTTGTTTTTATTTTAAGTTCAGCTTATTTTCGATATTTGGGTTGGCGATTAATTGAAGAACAGAGAACCAGAGAGGAAAGGGCGTCATTGATTCAGCACAGAATTCGAATCCGTGAAGAAAATTATGCGATTAATTTACCCGATACGGACTCTAAAAATTGTTTTTTATAGTCATAACCAATAGAGGCGATTCCTCGTGAACGTCGGAACAGCGACGGGCAGCCCAACAGCGACGGGCAGCCCAACAGCGACAGAGTCAACCACGAAGGTAATACCCCATACTTAATTCAGTATATAATATATTATAATATAACATAATTTTTTTTCAGATTGAAGTTCCTGATTCACCGCCGCTTTTACTTCCCCGTCGATCGCCAAGTCCCGACCTTTTCACACCGGTCCTAAAGAGAAAAGCGCCCCCGATTGTAGTTTGAAATGAAAAAAAAAAAAAAAGAAAAATAAATCAGCGTCCGCCACCTCCACAGAATGCTAAAACTGTGGAGGAACTTAAGGATCAGCACAGAGAGACGATGTCGATCAAACGGGAAAAATTGAAGGTGAAACGGGAATCACTGCAAATAAAGCGGGAGACTTCGGCTTTCGCCCGGCAAATATGTAAAAATTTAGAGATAATTGTGAGTAGGGGTAATAATTTTGATTAATTGTAAATATTTTTATTTCTATGTAATTTGTATATATTCGTATTTTTATTTGTATTATATGTATTTCTATTTAAGTTTGTATTGTAACGAACCTGCATTTTAGCCATCTGAAAATGCATTCGTTAATATGAATTTATTACGAATTGCTCCTTCTGATTAATTACCTGATTATTTCCCGCTTTATAACATTTAATCTTCTGCATTATTTTAAGGTTAAGTGTTTGTTTTGATTCTGAATAATTAATTAGTTATTAATTGGTTGACAATAGTCAACCACCCGTGCCGCATTTAAAAATCGATAATCGATTAAGAGTACTTCCGCAACCAGATATCATGATTGGAATTTGGTGATAAAAAGTACTAACATGTGCATTTTTCACAAAAGTGCAGTTTACTGATTTGTTCTGTTGTTTTGTGACTTAACTGCAACTGCATTGTGATTACTATGTGTCCGCATTTATCAGAGTAAGTCACATTTATCTGATTTAATCGTAATTTCTGCATATTGAACATTGGAATGTGGTCAACCACGCCGCTTCCAAGTTCACCCCTGATTTTCTGAATATTACTGCACTTTATCCCGCATCCGCATACGTTTTCTGATGTGTGTTTCTGAGTTCTTTCGGGGATTCTTATGAATCATACCCGAGAATGAAGGGGTAAGAATTATGTCGTCAACCGCATTTTATTTTACGTGAATCTGTCAATTTATTTTCTTTTCCAATTCTGAATTATGTTATTTTCTTTACTTTTATTCTGAATAATTAGCCAAGGCTAATTATTCCAATTACATGAATTACCCCCCGCTCTTTTGGTACTTCTAGTACCCCACCGCTGAATTCTATAGTTTTTTGGGGTGTTTTTGACGTCATTATCTCTTCCGCGCGTACTCAGAATCCCTTCTCTGATTTCCGCATATAAAATCGGCTGCAAAGTGCCTAAAAATTGATTATTTCTGACCGATAAAATTTCCAAACGGGGAACCCGTGATAGTTGGAAATCTGTCTGTAAAATCTGTCTGTAAAATCTGTCTGCTGTAAATCTGCCTGTCTATTGGCACTGCGTATCTGTGTGAATTGTTTTAAGTTTAAATTTTAAGTTGAAAGAGTTTTATTTTGATTCATTTTGGTTGTTTTGGAACTGGATTACTTGTGATTGAAAATTCTGTGATTCCGCTTTGTGATTCTGCATTGTGTGTTTTCTGCATTTTATCTTCTATCCGCATAGTTTATCCTGAATGATTGTTTGAATAACGTACCTCCGCATTTTTATTTATTATTATTTTTCGTAAGTTTGATTTTAATTTATTTTATTTCACAACAAGTGTTTAATTTCTTTTCTTTTTTTCAATATTACCAGTTAAATAAATCTAATTTGAGTTCAATTCTTTTACTTCTTTTATTTCGGTACGTGCAATTAAATAACTATTGACCCCTGGATTTTAAATGTATTTTCTTCACTGAGTGTTTACCCGCGGTACGGTTGGTGTTTTGCCTTAAAACACCTGGCGCTCGAGAAAACGGCTCGGGTCCGCGAAAACACGCCACAAATTTGGCGCCCGAGCAGGGACCGCATTGTTTTTTTCTGCATTTTTTCTGCATAACTTAATTGGGAACTGCATAGATTATCCCAACTGCATAAAATTTTTCTTGGAATCCGATTCTATCTGCATAAATGGCTACGGGGAACAGTCCATTGATGGAAGTGGGCAAAGAAGACGTTCCCACACCCCCGATGTCATTCTCCCCTCCCCCGGATAAAAAGTCGGCCACACGAGAGCACTTGGGGCTTCAGAAGGAAGCTCCAAAGGTTCGAAATATGACAAAGGAGGCTCTCGTGGAGGAGTTGGCACGACTGGGGGCCAATACTGAAGGTCCAGTCACAGAATTAAAACGGAGACTGGCCGCTATACGAAAAGAAGCCATAACTCCAACTAGTGAAGCTGGACCGTTCGTTTTCGATTTGGGGGACGCATCGAAGATTCCACGAACTGATTTTACCGCTTTTAAGCCCCAATACACCGCTTCCGCTGACAAGGCCACTTCTGGAAATTTTACTTTCAGTACAGGAGCCGTACCGAAAGTACCAAAGATGGCCAAACCTGCATATACGGACTTTATGCCCAAATTTACAGTTACCCCCGCTACAAATGTAACTTCTTCGCTCCATTCGGCCCAGATGTCATGGAATGCCGCTCCTTCGACATCCCAGTCGTCAAGGCCAACGATAATGCCGGCCGCTAACCCCGCATTAAAACATCTGCATGACTGGAAAGTCTCATTTAATGGAAATGGCGATCCAGTGACATTCTTGGAGGAGCTGGAGGAGCTAAGGCAGTTGTACCGCATAGATAATGACGAATTGTTGCCTGGAATGCCGATTTTGCTCCGAGATAATGCGTTGTTATGGTATCGCAACAATCGGCAACAATGGCGGACTTGGAATGACTTCGAGGAAGCATTCCGTCGATTCTATCTGCCAACTGATTATCAAATCCGCATGGAAGAGGAGGTTAGTCGACGACAACAGTCCCCCCGCGAATCGGTGAGCGATTATGTGACCGCTCTACTCACCTTGGCACGTCGTACCCCCTCTATGACTCCAGAAAAGACTCTATACTGGCTCCATCGCAATTTATTGCCTGAATACCGTCGTTTCGTTCCAAGAAGCAGTATTCGAACGGTGGACGACCTTCTGGAACGAACCAAAGAGCTGGAGGATCTGCCACGGTACGAGGAACCCGCTACGAGACCCGTGGTAAGCCAGAGCCCCCCGAAACCGCTCTATAACCGGCCATCAGCAGTACCAAGGACGACACCGGTGGCAAATAGGAGTGCTGCCATCTGTTTTCGGTGTGGTGAGACAGGCCACTACCGAAATGCGTGCAGAAATGCACCGAAAATGTTTTGTTCGCTGTGTCACCGGCCTGGAGTGTTGACGAGAGACTGCAACTGCAATCGGCGGTCGGAAAACTAACCGCCAGCTGTCCGGTTGGGAGGCAAGAGCAGTTGGCTGAACAATCCTCCTGCATAAACCCCGAAGAAGACCGCTATCTGGTGAAAATTCAACTGAATGGGAAATTTTACCACGCTCTGATTGATACCGGTTCCAGTTGGTCATTTTATGGAGATAAAGCACACCGAGAAAACCCCAATTGTGCTTCTCCGATTCCTGGAAGTCTGGTCCGCTTAGCAAATGGCGTGGAAACCCAAACTACAACCGCTTGGTCACAAGATGTCCAAATTGGGCCACATTTTTACCCCGCATCTCTACATCTGATGAAAGGGCTCACTGTAGAAATCCTCTTGGGCTTGGATTGGTTACGCCTCAACGAGGGTATAGTGAATGCCAAAACAGACACTGTCACTGTACGGGGAAGAACCTTAATTGAAAATGGTCGTCCAATCGATTGGTGGAACGAAACGGCCGAAATACCCCCTGCAGTAACGAATTTGGCAGCCTTCAGTGAATCCCGCTTGAATGACGAGCAACAAAGAAGATTGCAACGTTTGTTGGATCGAGAGCTGCCAAAATTCGCCGATATTGATGGCCCAACACCGCTAATTGAACACCAGATCCGCTTAAAATCGCCGCATCCGATTAAACAGCGATATAGACCGCAGAACCCCCGCATTCAGGAAATTGTTAATGAACAAGTCGACGAAATGCTGGAGAAAGGAGTCATCGAACGTTCAGAAAGCCCCTGGAGTTCACCCATCGTTGTCGTGCCGAAGAAGGACGGAAAATACCGCTTTTGTGTGGACTTCCGGAAGGTGAACGAAGTAAGCGAAAAAGATGCTTACCCGCTACCCCAAATTCATGGCATTTTAGACCGTCTCCGCGAAGCTAAGTTCATTAGCAGTATCGACTTGCAGAATGGATATTGGTTGGTACCATTGACGGAAGACAGTAAGCCAATCACCGCATTTACCATTCCCGGTCGAGGTCTGTTTCAGTTCCGTGTGATGCCATTTGGTCTACATTCGGCCCCCGCTACATTCCAACGTCTATTGGACCGCATAATTGGGCCTGAAATGGAACCGAAGGCGTTCGCCTATTTAGATGACATCATTGTCTTAGGCCGAACGTTTGATGAGCATCTACAAAATTTAACTGAAGTGTTCCGCCGTTTGAGAGCCGCTAATCTTGTCCTGAACGTCGAAAAATGCAAGTTCGGACAAAAATCTCTCAAATATTTGGGACATGTTGTTACTGAAGATGGTGTGCGAACAGACCCTGATAAGGTGGCTTCAATTCTGGAGATTCCACCACCGCAGAATCTGAAGCAATTACGTCAGTTTCTTGGAATGGCGTCCTGGTATCGCCGCTTTGTACCCGATTTCTCACACATAGTGGCACCGCTTACCAAACTTCTCAGAAAAAGCTTTCGATGGCGCTGGGAAGTGGAACAGGACGAGGCGTTCGATGAACTGAAGAAGAGACTGACTGAAGCCCCCGTATTGGCGTGCCCCGATTTCGACCGCATGTTTAATCTGCAAACTGACGCTTCTGATTACGGACTCGGAGTCACTCTCACCCAAAATTTCGATGGAAACGAGAGAGTGATAGCGTACGCCAGTCGAACACTCAATCCGGCAGAGAAAAATTACTCTGTCACTGAAAAAGAGTGTCTCACAATTGTATGGGGCATCGAGAAGATGAGACCGTATCTGGAAGGTTACCGTTTCCAGGTAACAACGGATCATCAATCTCTCCGCTGGCTGCATTCAATAAAAAGTCCTACTGGCCGCTTAGCCCGCTGGAGTATTTTTCTTCAACAGTACGACTTTGAAATTGTTTATCGAAAAGGTTCGCTCAATCGAGTGGCCGACGCTCTCTCCCGCCAAGTATGTGCTCAACAACCAGACAGCCACACGAATCTCTGCATAATTGACGTGAAAAACACTGATTGTGTCTGGTACAAAAGCAAAATCGCTGACGTCAAACGGGACCCCGCATCGTACCCCGATTACACTCTCAAAGAAGGCAAGCTTTACCGTCATTTTTGGGACTCTAAAGACTTGCGAGAGGAAGAAATGGTCGAACCATGGAAATTGTGTGTCCCGAAGCCGCTTAGAGAGCGTGTTCTCCGCGAAAATCATGATGAACCAACCGCTGGACACATGGGAATTGCGAAAACCATCTCCCGGATCGCCAGAAATTATTATTGGCCGAGAATGTTTCGTGATGTGTCCAAATACGTTCGTCAGTGCGAAACTTGCCAGCGATACAAGGCCTCCGCTCAACAAACTGCCGGAAAAATGCAGCCGTCGACAGTTAACAGGCCCTGGCAAACTGTAAGTACCGATTTAGTGGGTCCGCTACCGCGATCGAAGAAAGGAAACACCTTTTTATTGGTATTTCACGATCGCTTTACTAAATGGGTACACGCACGTCCGCTACGAAACGCCACCGCTCGACTCGTCGCCCAGGGGTTGTATGAAGATATTATCTCGAAATTTGGTTGCCCAGATACTGTCATTTCCGACAATGGCACCCAATTTGACAGCCGCATATTCAACAATCTCCTGAAAGACATGGGAATTCACCACCGCTTTACACCGCCTTACACACCGCAGGCCAATCCGGTAGAACGTACCAATCGAACTCTGAAGACGATGATTGCACAATATTGTGAAGCGAATCACAAGGATTGGGACTTGCATGTCCCCGATTTCCTCTTCGCTATCAACACTGCAGTCCACGATTCTACTGGATACACACCCGCATTTCTCAACTTTGGCCGTGAATTGGAAGTGCCCGCCGCTTTATATCGAGAAGGGAACACAACGACAGCTTCCGCAGATGACACAGGGTCCGAAAGAGACGTGTCGACGGAAGATGTACGTCATAGAGTGTTCCAGATGGACCGGCTGGCCGAAGTGTTCCAATTGGTGCGAACAAATCTCGACAGGGCCTTCACAAATCAAAGTAAGGCGTATAATCTCCGCAGACGGGACTGGAGACCGCATTTAGGTGACAAAGTGTTCAGAAAAGAGCACCACCTATCTTCAGCTGCCCAAGGATTCGCCGCTAAATTGGCACCGAAGTATTCGGGGCCATATGAAGTGACAAAAGTCCACTCGCCAGTTGTTTTTGATCTGTTGGGAGCAAATGGACACCGCTTACGTCGCATTCATGTCAAGGATCTAAAAGCCGCTTCTTCCCCATGATTTGGAGGTCGTAACCCGCATAATTCCGCATAAATGTGATTGATTTTGGGGATGTTAGTCTGTTTATATTTGTTGTTGTTTTAGTTCACTGCTACAGGATGGGAGATGGAGACTGGAATGGTTCAACGACGATGTTCGCGTGGCCGGTGATTGCGGCAGCTTCGACAGTGCCGGTACCAGGAGTTCACGCGTTCCATGTTCTCTTCGTTGGCCCTATGGACTCCCAACAAAGTGGCTGTCAGAGTGAACTAAACGTTGCTGCAACCCAAGTCAACACATTCTGCATAAATATCGCACTGGACTCGTCAAATACTGCGTTAATATACCGACTATATTGTGTTTTGTTTTAGATAACTGTCGCAGTGAGCCAAGTGGCGATTAAACTCGTGATTCTGTGTTTTCTGTGCCCACCCGGACTGAGCCATAGAGCCAGTGATGTGTGATTCTGTGCCCCAAGACTGAGCTTTTAGGCCAGTGTGAAGTGTTAGATTTAAGTATTGTAAATAACTTTGTTGTGAAACCGCATTTAATCATGTTCATTTCTAAAATTCCGCATGCAACTGCATTTGCTATTAATATTATTTCTGTTTATTCCGTATTTGAAATTATATTAGGCTGTACTGTTTTGAATCAACCACTGTAAATAGTTCTTGAAAATTTACGTTTTGTGGAAATTTATTCAGTATGTATATATTTGTCTATTTTCAGTTCCACAATCCGCATTATCAGTAATTTTCACTTTCTAGTTTCTGACATTAAGTTTTTAAATGCAGTTGTATGTTCCCCGCTTATTAATATTTTGGTACTGTTCTCATTTAATTGCAATGACTGATTTATTAATTTATTTACAATGTTTTCTTGATGAGGATTTTTTTTTTGTTTATTAACATTGCTGAATAGGTCGTTGACCTTACTCTGTTTGATTACTTTACAAACAACTGTTTATTGGTTTTGAGTTAAGATAATTTTTCTTTTTTCTTTTTTTTTTGTTTGAATGATTGTTTATTTATTTTACTGATTTATTTACTTTTAATGATTTTTCTTATTTTTACACTGTTATGTTGATGTTAATTTCTAATAGTTTTAAGGTACGTTGTTCCGCTGAGTTACACTCAGTCTCTGATTTGATCCGCATCCGCATACAGTTGCATTTCCTTCTCGGGTACTGAATTGTAAAAAAAAAACTAATAGTTTTTTTTTTATCCGAAGAAAGGGGGGGATGTAACGAACCTGCATTTTGGCCACCGGAAAATGCATTCGTTAATATGAATTTATTACGAATTGCTCCTTCTGATTAATTACCTGATTATTTCCCGCTTTATAACATTTAATCTTCTGCATTATTTTAAGGTTAAGTGTTTGTTTTGATTCTGAATAATTATTAATTGGTTGACAATAGTCAACCACCCGTGCCGCATTTAAAAATCGATAATCGATTAAGAGTACTTCCGCAACCAGATATCACGATTGGAATTTGGTGATAAAAAGTACTAACATGTGCATTTTTCACAAAAGTGCAGTTTACTGATTTGTTCTGTTGTTTTGTGACTTAACTGCAACTGCATTGTGATTACTATGTGTCCGCATTTATCAGAGTAAGTCACATTTATCTGATTTAATCGTAATTTCTGCATATTGAACATTGGAATGTGGTCAACCACGCCGCTTCCAAGTTCACCCCTGATTTTCTGAATATTACTGCACTTTATCCCGCATCCGCATACGTTTTCTGATGTGTGTTTCTGAGTTCTTTCGGGGATTCTTATGAATCATACCCGAGAATGAAGGGGTAAGAATTATGTCGTCAACCGCATTTTATTTTACGTGAATCTGTCAATTTATTTTCTTTTCCAATTCTGAATTATGTTATTTTCTTTACTTTTATTCTGAATAATTAGCCAAGGCTAATTATTCCAATTACATGAATTACCCCCCGCTCTTTTGGTACTTCTAGTACCCCACCGCTGAATTCTATAGTTTTTTGGGGTGTTTTTGACGTCATTATCTCTTCCGCGCGTACTCAGAATCCCTTCTCTGATTTCCGCATATAAAATCGGCTGCAAAGTGCCTAAAAATTGATTATTTCTGACCGATAAAATTTCCAAACGGGGAACCCGTGATAGTTGGAAATCTGTCTGTAAAATCTGTCTGTAAAATCTGTCTGCTGTAAATCTGCCTGTCTATTGGCACTGCGTATCTGTGTGAATTGTTTTACAGTGGTTCGAGGCCAATGGCGGATCAGCTGATAACTAAAAAATTCAAATTCCCAAATGACAGTGCCACCTGGCGGATTTTCGCTGAAGCTCATACAGGTTTTCACAAATGAGGTAAAAATATTTTTTGCTGACTTGCAATGTTGCGCAATATTGTCGTTTATCATTTATCATATGTCATTTTTAATTTGTCAATATTAATTTGTAATTAATATTGTCTTTTTGTTGTAGAATTTCAAATGTCGACTGATTCGATGGATAATACTTGATTCGGAGCATACGAACTGTTGGGAGAGACCATATGAAGGATACGATGAGGATCAACTGGTGTCTTGGGGGTATGTTTTCATGAAAATGTTTTCCAAAAACTCATTAGTTTTCTTATTTGGATCCGTAGATTAGTAAAATTTGTGGAATCCTTGAAGGATGAGAGTCTGTTAGAGGAGTCAAAACATGAGAAACGTTTACTGCATGCCCAGAAGGAGACGGAATGTTTATGTTTGAAACGTTCCCGTTTAGGTGTTGAAGACTTTGAACTATTAAAAGTAATTGGTCGTGGTGCTTTTGGTGAAGTGCGTTTAGTGCAAAAGAAAGGCACTGGCCATGTGTATGCAATAAAAATATTAGAAAAACCTGAGCTTTTGGAAAAGAAACAAGTGGCGTATGTTATAGGACAGAACGTGATATATGAGTGGAGGCAGACCATCAATGGGTCGTTAAAATGTATTATAGTTTTCAAGATCCAATTAATTCGTATTTAATTATGGAATTTTTGCCTGGCGGCGATGTGACATTGCTTATGATAAAGGATACATTGTCCGAGGAGTGTACGTAATTCTATATTACTGAAACGACACTTGTAATCGATTCGATACACAAATTACGTTTTATATATAGAGATATTAAGCCGGATAATTTGTTACTGGACGTAAAAGGCCATTGGAATTTGTCGGATTTCGGTTTGTGTACTGGATTGAAGATATTAAATTGAACGGACTTTTATCGAGATCTTAGACAAGCGAAACCAACTGATTTTAGTAAGTATACTGTTAGTTTTTATGTTAGTAGTTTTAAAATTAATATGGTGTTCCTTTGTTCCACATAGTAATTACGTCAAGTCCGATGGATAGCAAACGAAGTGCAGGAAGTTGGATGAGAATCCAAGAAGACAAATAAGAGTATAGAATTGGGACACTACACCGGATTATCTTTCTTCGGAGGGGTTTTTACACTGGTTATGGAACGGCATGTGATTGGTGGACATTAGATGTTATTATGTATGAAATGTTAAATAGATATCCACCGTTTTGTTCGAGAGGATCTACAATGTTTACACACTGTTGGTCTCGAAAATGATGTAAGTTTGTCCATAAACATGTACAGAGTTTGATGAGCGCACAAAGTCGGACATGAAATGCATATTGACGGTTTTAGGTACAAATTGGCCGCTTGGAGCACGAACCGAGTGGCAAGGGAGTTTTTCGGCGACGATTTGCCGGACATCGACACATTGACGTACAATACCAGTGCCTTGCTGGTGAACAGTCATTTTAGTGCGAATGGAGTGCGGCCAGCAGTGCCGGGATTTGTGGAAGTCGGCGGGGTTCACATGGACGAACCGAAACCTCTACCAAAGGTAGAGAAAATCCGATGATTTTCCTAATTAAACATTCACTATTCCGTAGAAATTTGAAGAGATTTTGAATAGGAACAAGCATGGAGTGATCTATTTCAGTATTGGTTCGCTGATTCGGTCGGACACGTTGCCAGATGACAAGTTGCAGGCACTGTTCGATGCATTCGCCGAATTACCGCATTTGGTGCTATGGAAAGGCGATAGAACCAAGTTCAAAAAGGGCATTAAAATACCGGCAAATATTCATTTCGAAGCGTGGGTGCCGCAATTGGACGTTCTATGTCATCCGAATTTGAAATTGTTCATTTCACATGGCGGATTGATGAGCACGCAGGAGGCGATTAATTGCGGTGTACCGCGATTAGGAATTCCGTTCTTCTCCGATCAGGAATTGAATGTACGCCAATCGGAATTACTGGGATTGGCGAAGAGGCTGTCTTTGTCGGAAATCACCAAGGAAACTGTGCTAAACGCTCTTAACGAGCTCATTTCCAATCCAAAGTAAGTGAGAAGTGCAAGATTTCTGGTTGATTGTGTGGATTTTGTTGTAGGTACAAGAAAACAAATGAGAAACTTTCACAAATCTACAAAGACCGTCCATTGTCGCCCTTGGAAACGGCTGTTTATTGGATTGAGTACGTGATTCGGATGAGAATCCAAGAAGACAAATAAGAGTATAGAATTGGGACACTACACCGGATTATCTTTCTTCGGAGGGGTTTTTACACTGGCTATGGAACGGCATGTGATTGGTGGACATTAGATGTTATTATGTATGAAATGTTAAATAGATATCCACCGTTTTGTTCGAAAAATCCTCAGGACACTTATAGGAAAGTTATGAACTGGAGGGAGACTCTTGTGTTTCCTGCTGAAGTGCCGATCTCTAAAGAGGTCATAGATAATATTATTAAGTAGGTGGTTTGGATGTGTGACGAGATACAGTGAAAATTAATTTTGGTTGTTGGCGGTTTTAGGTTTTGTTGTGGAGCGAAAAGGCGACTCGGATCTCAAAAGGGCTTAGAAGATTTGAAATTGATTCCTTTCTTCCATGGAGTTGATTGGGAACATACAAGGGAACGTACGGCTGCAATTCCTGTTGAAGTTTGTTCAATAGATGACACATCAAACTTTGATAATTTTCCTGATGTGAAACTGGAAATACGTAAGTTGTTAGAGAGGTTTTTAAAGAGTTTTTAATGATGTGTGTTTTTTCTTTCCAATTGCAACTTGTGCCCCAATGTCTCAAGATGGTCAATGGTTTTATAAGGACTGGATGTTCATGGTTGACTGGGTTCATGGGTGGAAATTTGAGGGTCCAACGCAGAGAGGAATATCAACGTTGAAAATTGTTTGTTTGGAACTGTAGCTTATGTTATAAATTTATAATTAAAATAGAATATTATCTCAGTCAAATGTAATTTGTAATTGAATATATTGTTATTTGTAATTTCAATATAGATATATACATGTATATAATATATTTATAATAAAAGTAAATTTATCCATAAATAAAGGATTTGTATTATAAGTCTTGTTTTATTTATTGTTATAGTTTCATTTTATTTACAATTTACAATATTGAGAGTTTATTATTATATTTAGATTAGTTTCAGCCAAAATTAGTTCGTTTTTGAACGTAGTTCCTTTTCCCACACTGAACCAAACCATTTTCCCGCGCTTAACCTCCTGCAATGTCAATTGTATAGGAAAATTTGAAGTGATTCGATTTTTGTGCAATAAAAAGTGTTAAATACCGTGAAATATTAAGTGTTAATTAGTTATACTGTGATTAATCATAATTAATAGTGTGACTAATAATAAGACAGAGACTTTTCCGTATTTATATATTCGTATATAAATACACAAAACATTATTTATAATATAACCCTTTTAAAGGTTATTTATTATAAAGAAAAACTATTTAATTAGTTAGTTTTAGTTTTTAATTAATTAGTTATTGGTTTTAACTAGTAATTAATTTAGTTTTAAGTTTTTAGTGTTTTAAATTTAGTGTTAAGTTAAGTTAAGTGTTTAAAGTGTAGTTTTGTGGACAATTTAAATAAAATGGGTCGAATAACAAAAAAATTTAACACCCATAAGTGTAATAATCTTTACAAATATAATAAATCAAGGAAAATCGACCAAAATAAGGGTAAGATTTTGAATTAAAAAAAAAACAATGTATAATTTTTTAATATTCTCCTCTGTTTTATATAGAACAAAACGCTGAAGTCAACAACAGCAACATTGAAATTGTAAATAAGGAATTTGCCAACTTGGGGATGGAAGTGGGCAGTTGTAGTTCAGCAGCACAAGTGGAAATGGCAAATGAAGTGGAAATTGATAATCATGTAGAGGAATGTGAAAAAGATGAACATTATGATGAGGATGAAAATGAAACATCCTCAGATATTATATCAGGCAACAGAATTGTAAGTCTTGCATATGTGCTCAACAGCACCATGAAACTCACAAATGAACATGCGAAAAAATGTGAGAAACCATCACAATTAAAAGTTATAAAAGAAGAACGGCATGGACTCTGGTCATATGTACAATTCCACTGCAGACACTGCAATTTTAAATCAAAAATTGAAACGCAAGATCCTTTAAATGGTAATAAAGATGATATAAATACCAGAGCTGTATGGGCCACAATTACATCGGGCAAGACTTATACCCCAACTCACGAATTTTTGTCCATTTTGAATATACCACATATGAGTGGAAGTCGTTTTGCTCAAAGAGAAGTTGAAGCGATGAAGGGCTGGGAACAACGTTTCATTGATAGTATGAAGGAAGCAGGACAAGAAGAACGACAGATAGCCGTGTCAAGAGGCGATATTGGAGAAGACGGAATCCCATTTACGACCGTCTATTGTGATGGTGGATGGTCCCATAGAAGTTACGGCCATTCGTATAATTCAAAATCAGGAACTGCTGTAATCATAGGAAAGCACACAAGGAAAATTTTGCATATTGGTGTCCTAAATGGTTATTGCCGATTATGTTCAAGTGCGGAAAATAAAGGACAAACCGCAGATCCACATGAATGTTATAAAAACTGGTCTGGGTCAGCTGGAGCCATGGAACCTGAAATTATTGTGAAGGGATTCCTACAAAGTGTACCGGTGCACAATTTAAAATACACCAAAATGATTGGTGATGGAGATTCAAGTGTCCTAGCAAACATTAGACAACGGGTGCCTTATGAAGTGGAAAAAATTGACTGCAAAAATCATGCCGTCAAGAATTTTGGAAAGGCATTATATAAAGCTAAAGCGGACACAAAAATTAAGATTGAAGCTAGGAAACTTTTAACAAAATCTAGCATAGAACACATGCAAAGGCATGCAATGAATATAATCGAACTGAAGGTCGAAAATAGGACTGTAAATGATTTAAAAGACGATTTTCGAAATGTAATACATCACTGCTACGGAGACCACTCACTTTGCAAAATAGAGTATTGCAAAAAAATTGGACAGAAACAGGAAAGTAAAATGGGTCCAGTAGGAGAAACACAATTGTATCTATACCTTAGCAGTATAGTTGAAAAGAAACTGGTTGCATTGGCAAAAGGTCTATTAGCCAATGAAAACACCAATCCGGCAGAAAGTTATATGTCGCTATTGGCTAAGATGAATGCAGCGAAACGCCTAAATTTAGTAGGACGCCATTCGTTCGAAATGAGAGCGTATATAGCAGGATTAAATTACAATTTAAAAGAGACATGGGTAACACAAATGTGGAAAGATATAATGCTCACAGAACCAGGAGAACATTTTGAGAAATATTTCAATGATCTTAAACAGAAAAATGAAAATAGAGCTACAAAAAGGCTTTTGGAAAAAGAAAATGAAACCGATGAACCAAAACCAAAAAAAATGAAGAAGAAGGAAACACCAAAGTCCCAGCAGGATTATGGACCAAATGCAATGAAGGCGAGAATGACCGAAAATGAGTATGAAGCAGCAAAAGAAGATTTCTTAAAAGCACTCAAGATATCAAATAGTGATGAGATAAAGAAAATTGAGTGTGAAACTATTGGACAATTTAGAAATCCAAAGTACATAAAAGAGAGGAAGTTTAGGCTGACTGCGAGCAGATTTGGAAATGTGTGCAAAAAACAAATGAAAACTAATTGCAAAATTATAGTGAATTCAATTGTAAACATAAAATCATTTTCGTCAAGACACACGGAATATGGCTTAATATATGAAGATGTTGCCAGAGAATTATTTAAAAATATGTATCCACACTTAACTGTACGTGAGTGTGGACTAGTTATAGATGAAGATAATTGCCATTTAGGTGCAAGCCCTGATGGATTTATTGATGACGACGGGCTTTTAGAAATAAAATGTCTTTCAAGTGTAAATGATAGTAAAAAGCCACTGAAAGAAGCAATTACAGCTAAAGGCAGCAAACTGTGCCTGGAACTTGTAGGCAATAAGATGCAACTGAAACGGAATCACGATTATTATTATCAGGTAATATATTCAAAACTCTTATATCAACATAACATTTTACTAATAAATGTTATTTTTTTCAGATTCAAGGACAATTAAACATTTGCCGAAGAAAGTATTGTTTCTTCGTTGTTTTTATCAATTCCAACGAGGACTTACATGTCGAGAGAATAGAAAGGGATGAAGTTTTTTGGCAAAATATGGTCGAGAAACTCAACAGATTTTATTTCAATTGTCTAATGCCACGATTTATTGATCCTGAACGCCCATGTTTAGAGGAAATTCACAATGGGAATAAGAAGTAAAAAAATCGATAAGTATCAAACAAATTTAATTTATTATTAAATATTAAAATACATTACAATAAACAATGAAAGATATATAATATAAAAATACATAACATGAATACATGAATTATAAAAAAATAAAATGAAATACAATACAATAATGAAAAATGAAATATATAAAATGAATAATAAAAAAAATTCAATGAAATATAATAATATTATAATGAAAAATGAAATATATTAGATGAATAATAAAAAAAGTTCAATGAAATATAATAATATTATAATGAAAAATGAAATATATTAGATGAATAATAAAAAAAATTGAATGAAATATAATAATATTGTAATGAAAAATGAAATATATAAAATGAATATTAAAAAAAATTGAATGAAATATAATAATATTATAATGAAAAATGAAATATATAAGATGAATTATTAAAAAAATAGAATGAAATACAATATTACTACAAAAAATGATATATATAAAATGAATTATTATAAAAAAATTAAATAAAATACAATTATTACAATAAAAAAATGAAATATACAAAATGAATTACTTACAAAAAAAGTATTCAAACGCAATATTATAATGAAAAGTAAAATATACATTTACAGTATCACTACATAGAATATTAGAATAATAAATAAATTATAAAAAAATGAAATACAATATTATAACTAAAAATGAAATATTATAAAATACAATGCAAAATAATCATAGAATGAAATACAAGTATGAATTTTATAGTTTTTCAGCAACAGAAAGGAAATCAGAAGTAAATCAAATGAAAAGGTGCAGTGGAATATGGAATGGAATGTGGAAGGAAGAACAAAATAAATGACTTACAGAATTCAGATATATGTATGCATAAATTGAAAATAAAATTGAAATAAATGCCCTTACCCAAATAAAACTTCAGTGTGTTATTTTTTTATTAACATTCGCAGATTTTCTTCCATCCTTGAACGGAATTAGAGCAGCACTTCACTTCACTGGACCACACACTTATGGAAGAAATTGAATCATTGAAAGAAGGTCCTGGAAAATTTGTTAATATTGATAATTAATTTTATTCAGATTATCAGTTTCTTTACTTACCTACATGAATTAATTATAAATTAATAAAATATTTTAAAAAATTGCCTTATTTTTTAATTTCGTCTCATGATTAGGAGCTCAACAATTGTAAAACTTATGGAACTTGTTTTGATTTATTCTCCAATTCGGTCTATTCGTAACATGTAGCCCATTTGAATTTTATTACCTCGAAGAGAAAGTTCGTCTTTTATTAGGTATCTACAAATTATGGCAAAAATAATAATATATCAGTAAGTATTCATGCAAATATATAGATATAAATCGTTTACCTGACTATAATTGGTGCAGGGAACGACGATCCTTGATTTCTTTCTACTATCGCAATCGCTATTATAATTGTTTCTTCAATTCAGTCTGTACGTTGATATTCTTTATTGGTTTCCTCTTTCCTGTCTTCTCCCAATACTGCTACAATATTATCGGTGCAGTTGATTTACTGCAAAAGGATGAGCGTATTTTGGGCATAATACCACCCGCAAACAACCACTACATTTGAGGTCATGGTCACTGGTGATGGATTACTATTACTCTTCAAAGTCGATACATTGCTTCCTTTCCCTAAAAAACACCATTCAACAAACTAAAATTATGTTTTTACTCACCTAGAATGAATAGTGCACTTCTTGTCCACAACATTCTTTCATCTATTTTTACAGTGGCCCGTCGATCATTGGGATTCCCTTTGCTGTGTGTGAAAAGTGATGATGCCATCATGGGCGGTGGTGGAGCCCTAGGTGGCGGAGGAGACTCTGGTCCTGGCATTCTCTCATTCACACTTTAATTCCTGTAATCACTTATTAGAAAACAAACCAGTTTAGAATGATTGAATATATTATATTCATTAGTTTACCTGTTTCAGTCAGTTTATTGGAGAATAATTATTTTTATTGAAAACAAATTCCACTTTACACACAGTTGTTTACATCTTCAAGTAAACAGTCTTCGGAAAACACTAAAAATTTGACGTTCATTATTTATAATAAATACATACTGAAGAATTAGTACCAGATGTAATTGAAATGTTATAAACAGTCAACATTTGCTTATTCTTATCTAAAAGAATAAGCAAATTCAATTTCATGCAACATAATTTCAAATATCCCGCCTATTAGTAGATCCAACTGTAGTAGCTCAGTACTGGAGATTTTCCCAAGTGGACTTGCGCAAAAAGGAATAATGCTGGTCGCCCCCGCTCCCCGCTGACGCTTGCAGCAGCCATTTTCATTTGCAACATGGAAGCTGTAAGTTGAACAATTTTCTGCTCATAAATTGCAGAGTAATTATTGCAATAATTTGTTTCTTTTTTGTTTCAGAACTATCAGCATTTGAACAATTTATTGTTAGATGTAAGTTTTTTCTTTTCTGTGTATTTTTTCTGACTAATTTTTGGTTTTTCTTTAGATACCGGTCCCGCCAATTCCATCACGCAGGTGTGTGTGTCCCTGTGTGTGTGGTGGAGTTGGGGGCCCTCAACCGGCTCCATCCGCACCACCAGCCCCCCCAATGCGACCACCGGCCCCAGCACCCCAGTGGGGTCAGCAGCCCCCAATTCCGGGCGTGGAGCCACCAGCACCAGCTGCTCCGAGGCAAGACCCCGAGAATGAACGGCTCCAACAAGAATTTAACAATCTTAAGCACCAATATCACCTGCTGCAACAGCAAGTGCTGCTGAAACAGCAAGAAAACCGAACTACTACTACTTCTTCATTACAAAGAGATGTGGAGGAGCTGAAGAAGCAGCAACAACAACTGCAACAACAACTTACTAACGATACAGAGCGATACCATCCATACAGGGGGAGAGGACAATATAATGTAAGTACATTACATTTTTATTAAAAAAATCCTGACTACATATATATGTACTTATTTTTTTGCAGAATTGGTATCGTGGTAATTACCGTGGTCGTTCGAGGGGCGGGAGAGGCCAACAAGGAGGAAAAACGAACAATATTTACTTTTAAACCTATAATAATTTAAAATAATATGAATTTGATTAAAAAATAAATTAATTTTGTCTTGAATTATTGTTTGTTTATTGAACCTATTTATTATTATACATACACTTTATATACAATACATAATATATAACACACATAATACAATACGTTCATTCAATGATAATATTACATATATATATACATATACATAAGATCATAATATGTTGTTCAAGACGACTTCCAATCGACACGCTGATACGGATCCTGCAACAAACAAATTTTACATTACAACAATATTCTACATTAAAAAAAAAACAATTTATAACTTACCCTCTACTTACCCTCTCATTTCAGTCCAGAGAAATACGATGGGTTTTGAAAAAAACCTGTTTTAAAATTGAACTCATAAAACTGTTGAATTCGCACCATCTGGCATATGCGCTCTCTCCCGGCTGCAAGTTCGTCACGGCCATGTTTATTTTGTTTACATTGTGAAAAAGTATCAGGTTTCACATTTTTAAAGGTACATTATCTCCGTTAATACTGAACTTTCAGAGATCGGATTTCACAACATGAAAGAAAAAACATTAATCTTAATTTTCTTAGTGCCAGATTTTTGAATTTTTGTGTTTAAAAAAAGTGTTTAATGTGTGAACCTCAGTGTGCCCTTTGTGTCAAGTTTTATAAATTTTTTTGTGCATTTAAAACAAATAATAAAAAAATGTGAAACTAACAAAATGTAGAGAATTTTTTTCTCTATCAGATGGAATTTTTTCATCTGATTTAACTACAAAAGTGCATGTCGGTATAATAGGTTGCCTAACCGATAGTCCCACCAGCTTAAGTTTAAATTTTAAGTTGAAAGAGTTTTATTTTGATTCATTTTGGTTGTTTTGGAACTGGATTACTTGTGATTGAAAATTCTGTGATTCCGCTTTGTGATTCTGCATTGTGTGTTTTCTGCATTTTATCTTCTATCCGCATAGTTTATCCTGAATGATTGTTTGAATAACGTACCTCCGCATTTTTATTTATTATTATTTTTCGTAAGTTTGATTTTAATTTATTTTATTTCACAACAAGTGTTTAATTTCTTTTCTTTTTTTCAATATTACCAGTTAAATAAATCTAATTTGAGTTCAATTCTTTTACTTCTTTTATTTCGGTACGTGCAATTAAATAACTATTGACCCCTGGATTTTAAATGTATTTTCTTCACTGAGTGTTTACCCGCGGTACGGTTGGTGTTTTGCCTTAAAACACCTGGCGCTCGAGAAAACGGCTCGGGTCCGCGAAAACACGCCACAGTATATATTTGTATATTGTATTTTATAGTTTATAGGGATATGTGTTTTTAGTTTATAAGTTAAACTGTATTGTAATTTTAAGAAACTTGTATATATTTACATTTTTTAAATATATTTTAATAATAACAAAGACGATTTTTTAATAATTATTGCATAATTTTCATTTATTTTGCATTTACTTATAGTTAACCTTGAACGACAATTTTTAGGTAATACCGTTTAAGTGATTTTAAGGGGCTTCCTTATATAAGAGGTGATCTATGTGACTCTACACTTTAGGTAATCCGGCCCCTGGTATCCCTCGCCTGAACTAAAAATGACGATTGACAAACTCACTGGCACCATCTAGTGGAGTTTTGCTGGAACTATTACAGATTTCGACAGAAGGAAAAATAGTATATTGTTTAGCAAGCGTAGAAAAGTGCGTTTTCAAGCACGAACACAAAAAATCACTTTTCTACAAGTGGTTTAACACGATACTTTATCTACGCCCGATATTGAAAATGTGCTATTTCTTATGTCTAACTTTTCAAGGTTTATGTGAGTGATAATAAAAGTATCACAGTGTTATGTAAAGTATACTTTTCATAACACTGTCGTGGTATGGATTTCATTTCATCACGAGAGAAAAAAGTGGGGGTCTCAACGCTTAAAAACAATGCCGAAATAGTACATTTTTAGTGTTGGGCGTAGATAAAATTATTTTATCTATTTCGGTGTAACTATAACTGTCATTAGTGTCACATTCTAGCACGGAACTGTCATCGTAAAAATCGTAAACTTACGAATTTAAGAATTCGCGAAAAATCCGCTCTTGCAATAAAATTCACCTTATCAAACTCATTCTTTAATATACTATTCTTGACTTCTTATTTCAGTTCAAAGAAACCCGATACTTAAAAAAAATCATTTAAATTTGAAATGACATGAAAATTGCATAGTTTGTCCAATTACGCATATACATATACTCTATAAATTAGTCACATTATAACATCAGCACTAACGACCTCTCTCTCGTTGCTGCGTCACCTATGACGCAACAACTGTCAAGGCCGTCAGCCATGTTTATGTTGTAAAAAGTATCGGATTTCACTGATAACAACTGGAATTTTTAAAATAACATTTAACCTTCAGGGCTCATATTTTACAACAAGGTAGAAAAAACATCAATCTAGAAAACGTTAGATTTGGATTCTTGATTTTTTGCGTTAGAAAAGTGTATTTTATATGTAAAATTCATACTGCCTATCTGTCACAACAACTTATTTTTTTTTCTCTTTTTCTAAACAAATAGTCAAAAAACGAAATGCATACCCACTGATGTTCGCTTTTAAAGTCGATTCGTCCTTAGTTTGCAACACTCTTCATTCTTAGGAAATATTCTTGAACACCCTCACTTGGCTTTATTTTCAAAATTCTTAGCTTTTTGTGGATGTTGTATACCACTGTTGATATGCGTTCTGAACACTTCTAAAAGCTTTCTTCTTGAATGTGTAATTTAGCCAAACCATCTAATGACTTTTTCCCAAAAATTAACTTTTGGGAATCGTCCCATCCCATCACCGCCGCCATTTCATCAAAATCAATCAGGAAATTTTTTACAGGGTACTCTTTCGCCTCTGAACTTTCTAATGGAGTCTTCAATATATCTAAAATTGAGCACAAAACAACTGAGTGTTCTATTAGTGATACCTATTACATTTCGACATCCATTCGTCCACGTCTCCTCCGACTCAGAGGAGACTCTGAGACCATCCCCATCTTCGGAATTGTTGTGGTCCTCTTCGTCCTCGATTCCCTCACCTCCATTGTCCCCCTCGTAGTCAGGTTAATGCGACCCTCGGATGAGCTCGGTGTTGGCCAAATGCGTACACACGCTTTCCACTAACGCTGCTATATCATGTTCGTAGTTAATGTTTAATAGATTGCAAACCGTGATTAAGTCCGAATGACTAAAATGTTGATTGATTTCCCGCACTTTTGCCACGTACTCGTCCGAGTCTGGTTCGTAATTTAGACCCTTAAATTTTCGTAGCCCCGCACGATTTTTCCTATCACCCTTAACGCCGTATATTAGTTTGTGTAACAATTTAATCCTTTTAGTACACGCACAGTCAATGTTTTTCTTCGCCGATTTAATTTCTTTTAATGCCGCCATATTTAAGTTTAGCTTTAATATAGTTTCCGAACTAAACATGCACTCTTTAAATATTACCGGATCAGAAATACTCAACAAATTAAGTTCAATAAAAAATACAAAAAGTATAGGTCCTGATAACATACCTTCCGTGGTCTTAAAAAAATGTAAAAAACAGCTGTGCCTTTCCTTAATGCTATTGTTCAATCAATCTCTAACGACCGCTATTTTTCCTGACTACTGGAAAAATGGCTTTATTTCTCCCATTCATAAAGTCAGTGATCGATCCAATATAGAGAATTATAGACCAGTTTGTATATTGAGTTCCATTCCAAAGATTATCGAAAGCATCGTTTTGGACCAAATCAATTATTCTTTTAAAAACATAATTTGCGAGGAGCAACATGGCTTAGAAAGTCAAGTAGATATGACTTACACGGACTTCTCCAAGGCATTCGATAAAGTAAATCTGTGCATATTATTAACAAAACTAAAATCCGTAGGAATTAATACATCCTTAGTAAAGTGGTTCAATAGTTATTTAACCAATCGTCCTCTTTAAGTAAAATTTAAAAATTTCTTTTCGGACTCTTATGTAGCAAGTTAGCAATGTAGTTGTGTAGCATTTATTGTTCTCGATTTTTATTAACGATATCAAATCCTGCATAAAAACTTATTCAAAATGATCTATCGAATATTTATGACTGGTGCATTACCAATAAAATGAACCTGAACAGTAAAAAATGCAATGTTGTTTCGTACCACAAAATAAAAGATCTTTCTCGCCGCGTCAATATGAAATCAAAGATCTAGAGGTCACGTTCTCCAGCAATTTTGACTTTAAAAACATTATTGAGTTATTCGAAGCAAAGCGCTTAAAATGTTACGCTTTATTGGTAGAATATGCAAAGATATTAAAAATGAAAATGTACTAAAAATACTATATTGAACTCATGCTAAAAGACTCATTCTAGAATATAATTCAGTCATTTGGCCTCCCTACTATGAAGTAGATTTACACTACATTGGATCTATTCAAAATAAATTTTTAATGTTCATTTCATTCAAAAGAATCATTCCCAGAAAAATATTTTCAGCAACTCAAATAAGATTGTCTTTAAATTTAGAGACTCTAAAAATTAGACTCTCAAAATAGAATTAGTCTGGATGTTCAAATGTCTGAATAATTTTATAGATTGCTCTGACTTATTATCAAAAATTGGTTTCTGCTACCAATCTCGTAATACGAGAAATCGTCTCACATTTTTTCAGCAAGCTCACAGAATTAACTATGGATATTTTTCTCTAATAGCTAGACTAGTTTTAAACGCTAACAAATTTGATGACTTTTTCGCTAGATCGTTAGTCTCGCTTCGGTCAAAGTTAAACAAACTTACTGATTTCCAAATAATTAACTAACTCAAACTTTGAAGTCAGTCTGTTATTATTGCATTATAATTTTTATAATTATTTAATAATAACTTTTTTGTTGTTAATGTAAATACATACATTTGTTGGGGCGTTGTTGCCTTAAGAAGTCCTCTGATTCTAATTTTCATGCTAACGTTGTGACAAAACCCCCTGTTTGAGGGTGTCAGACCGATTGGTTTTTTCGACTAGTTGTCCCAAACTTGTTGACGTAATATTTTAGTCAAGGACAATTAATACTACTATTTTTTGAGAAAATAACTATAAGTTTAATACGATAAAAGTTTACACGTGTTTAGTTTTGAGAATAGTTATTAACAACATCAATTTTTGGTCGTTCTAGACCGGTCTACCAAATATAAAAAAGAAACGTATATAAAAAGTAGTAGAGACAAATATTTAAGAAAACAGTCAAAACAAATTAAAACTACTAAAACTTGAACAACATTGTTTCCTTTATATTGGTTACACCGTTAAATAAATAAATAAAAAAATAAAATTTCAGATTGTTCAATTGTCACAATTGTTTATAAACAAATAGAATGAATCAAAATGGCTGCCGTCAGCTGTTCTGCTGGCGGGGTCAGTCAATTCGCTACCTTCACTAAATTTTATGCTTACTTCTTTCTACGTTAACGAAACTGAAGAATGTCTTAAAAAAGTTGGAGTTTAAGAATATTCAACGAAATTCTATGGAATTTTCACACTAGTTCCCCTCAAACAACGCAAAAGTTCATATAGTACCGATTTTTCTAACACTATCCCGGACAAGCCCCCCATTTTGTAGGGATGTTATGTGAACAACGTTGGTAAACACGAATTATATATTTAAAACTAGAAGCATATCACGGCCCTATGGGCGGCTCCTTCCTTGATAGATCTGTCAAGCGAGTAGTGCAATCCCCTGGCGGGCTCCATTTGCGTGCTCTTTTGCGCTTCGCAAAACCTTGTCATTGTGGCGGGTGACTCGAAGGGCGATTTTTCTTTGCAGTGCTCGTCAAATGATATAATTGGAGGACATACTCAAGGTTTTTGGTTCGTTTCGTTCGCATTTGCACATATTTTTCACAAACAACAACAATCTGTCACCGAAATTTTATGCGTCATGTCATAAGTTTGACAATTTTATTTTGAAAGTAATGCCAACATCAGTGGTGTTCAGTGTTGATTTTTGAACTCAGAACATGCCTCCAATTGTTTAAGAGAGGATATAAAAGAAAAAGTTTTTAGGTAAAGGCTTTTTTCCTGGGGCCTAAAAAAATTTGCAAAAATCTCAAAAAATCCCTCATTCCCATTTGCCATGCGTAGTGCATTAACATAAGACATTTGTATAAATCGTAATGGAGAAAAATGCAAAAAATCCCCAAACCGCCATGACAGTGTGCAACGCAACCTACCCATTTGTCTCTTTTAACTCTTTCTGATGATGGTACAATAAAACCGAAACTAGTTGCAGAATACGAATTTTTATTTAATATAAGGAAGTCCTCCAAAAGAATCATTTACGAATAAATAGTTTTTATTTTGATTAACTAACACAGCAGTCAGATTCAATATTATAGATAATTTGCACTTAACATAAAGCGACTTGTCAATTTGGCGGTACGGCACACAATCTCCCCGGAAGTTGGTGTTCACCGACCCCTCGCGCCCCATTGTCTGTCTGACATTGTCTAGGGCCTTAATAATACAGTCAATGCAAGCACGCATTTCTCTCCTGCTCACCTGATATTTTCGTTTAGCTACGGTCCTGTAGCTGATTTGGCTGATGGCGAGCTAACTAGCGAACAACAGACAGGTGATTGTCTACAGACTACATAGACAGCTCTTGATTCTGAGAATACCAATGGGCAGACCGGTGTAAATGGTTCGTCTGTTAAGTGACTATGCAGTTCTATGAATTGAGTGACTGATTGCGCCGAACCGGCGACCTCAGTAACCGAGTCTCAGGATGACGACTTTGATCGATTGGCTCATGAGGTGATGGCAAAGCTACCTGCAACTTTAGGAAACCGTGCAACGGTGGGAACAGCGGGCTTACCGAAGCGGTGTTGCAACCTTAATTTAAGTTCTAGGGGGTAATAATCGAAAGAAAATAACGGGTCAACGTTTGTCATTTCGTTTGAGGGAAAACGTGGCATTTGTCTGTACACCAGTTCATACGGACTGTACTTTGTCTTCGTGTTGTAGTGTAAACGATTATTTTTCCAAAACAAGGAAAACATACTCGTTTTACTTCTTCCACGAATATTGGTGACTCTACCGTTTTATGAATCCTAGATTGTTTCGATTTTTGATTTTTTTCCTTAGAACTGAGAAAAAACATATGTTAAAAAACTGAAAAAAAATGTATTATTGGTTGCTTAAATTGGCAAAAGTGTTTTAAGGAAAAAAATCAAAAATTGAAATCTAACAAATTTACAAGAATCCTTTTTATAAGACTAAATTTTTTGAGCTGGGTCCGTTTGGGATTAAGTATAGAATGGTACCCTACCAAATTTACCCCGTCAGAGGCTCAATCGAACCGCGTTAATATTTTAAATTACACTTTTAAATTCAAACCGAACTTTCCACCAGATTTTACCATTTCTTTCTGTCTTCCTTTTTTCAAAATCTTGACCTTTCACTCCTTTTTTTATCAAAACCCACCTTCCACTTCTCTTTATTTTTATTTTCAACCCACCTTCCACTTCTCTTCATTTTTATTTTCAAATACCGTTCCCGCTACTTTCATGATTTTTAAACTTCCATTCACTAGATGGTGATTAACCCTGATACATTTAAATTTTTCGTCCAAAATTTCATCAGAACACCACAGCGTGTACTTACGCATTGTAAACAAAACACCAAAAGGGTACCAAGCTACTTCAAGTAGTACTTGACTAAGCTACCTGAATCCTTAAAAATGCACCATGGCTTTTATGGGAATTTTCCAGTGCGCCCAATATTTCGTGATGATACGCTGTAGACTTAAGCTGTTTTATATTTAAAATATTACATATTTCTATAAAAATTGAAGACATAAATTTCTTTCCTTGATTTGTAATGATTTCTGCTAGAATTGCGTGCCTTAAAATAAAATTATCTACCATTGCCTGCTGTTACGGCTTCTTTGTTCGGTAACGGATAGGCCTCTATGAATTTTGACAAATCGCACTGGATAGTTTGAATATACTTATTACCTTGAGCATCCTTTTCGATGGGTCCAACTAAATCTAAGAATATTTTCTGGAATGCTGATGATGCAGTAGAAGTTATTGTAAGCGGTGTTATGTGAGCCCGTGAATGTTTCTGCTTTTGACAAACATCACAACGCATGACAAATACTTCTATATCTTTGTGGAATCCCTTCCAATGATAGTATTTCATAATATTATTAATCATCATGTTAATGCCCGCGTGGCCTCCAGTTGGTAGAAGATGAATGAAAGTCGCTCAAAATTAGTTGTCTGGTTGGTACATCAGTAATTGAGGTTATGTCTTTTAAAATTGATATTTTATTATTAAACTTCTTGAACATGTCCGTATTTGTTAATAATAAGAGCTGCAGTGTCCTTATTTTTTACAATTGTTATATCATCTATCCTAATTTCGATTTCTGTGCACATTTCTAGACTGTCTTTCAACGACGCACGTAGTGACGTCGTTGAGCAAGGTTCTGTCTTCTTCATATATAGAATTCCTGCACCCGTATCATAAATAACTCTTGGCCAACTGTTTTAATTCTTTTACTGGAATTTCTATCCAGTATATAGCATCTGCGGTAACAATTGTAGCTCCTCTTAAGTATTGTACTACAAAATCGAATTTCTCCAATGTTAAGCGAATGAGTTTGTAATGCCGAATAATACCAGTGGACGATGATCCGTCTGTATGATAAATTTTCTGCCATATACATACGACCTAAAGTGTTTGACTGTCCATACAATTCCTTCTCAATCGTGCAGTAATTGCTCTCTGGTTTGTTTAGAGAACGAGTGGCGTACGCAAATGATTTATCGTTTCCATTACACAGTACTGCACCTACGTCTACTCCAGATGAATCTGTTTTCAAGATGAACCTATTTTATTCCGAAAGCTCAAGATACTCCAAGATGGGTGGTTGTATAATTTTTGACTTTACTCTCCTAAGTATAAAATTTCCTTTCACATTAAATGGCACCAGTTTTAAATTAACTTTTCTTAATCTACTCAAAACTTTAACTTAAGTTCTAATGTGGTCAGCTAAATTTTTCCCAAAACATATTATATCATATATGAAAATATGAAACAACTTTCAAAATTTATTCCTGGCATTGCCATTGTCATTGCTCTAGACAAAACGCTAGGGCTTATTTTCAACGCCATTGATAACCTGGTTAGTTGGAACTGTCCTGTATTCGTTGTGAATGCTGCATATTCTCTTCATTTTTGCTGCAATTCAATATGATAGTATCCTTGAGAGAGACCTAAATGAGAAAAATATACCGCTCCGTTAATGAATCCAATATTTCCGTTATGTTCGAAAGAGGGAATATATCATCCTTAATATTTTTGTTCAGCAGTTTGTAATCAATTACCATCCGCTATTTACGCAAACTATTCACATCTGCTTTTTAGCCACAATTAACATAGGGGCCGACCATGCTGATTTGGCTGGTTCTATAACTCCCCACATTCTCCATTTGCTCATTTTCACCCAATTGTACCGGTATCAATGCGTCCACTGATACGGTACGGGTGTCTTTACGCAAATGCAACACTCACAACAACCAATTGTCTATTCTTATACCCCTTGACTCCTTTAACACCTTGACAGCTGTAATTTGGTAACAATCATTGTTGAGTACTTTCACCTCCCCGCAAGGGCCCTCCAATGAGACATAATCAGTTTAAATCAGCTCGTGCTGGAGCTCGTGCTGGTCGAGACTTCTCTCCAGGTCACCACGACTTATCGCTCGCATTTATCCACTGCCTCATGCCGACAGTTATACTGTCGCGCATTTCATGGCTGGTGGCCCAATGCAATGCTCAACAACCGATTGATGCCTTTTTACCGCGTCCAACAAGCCCCCAAGATTGCCCATATTACTCCACAACATTCTGCTGAATTTACTCCCTAAGATTCCTGTGAAACTGCATCGTGAACATTTTGTTCTACGTATTTTACTCCGTGAATTTCCCCGTGCGCGCTTATCTTCTCCCCCCTCCCGACTCCCTGACTCCTAGCCAGCAAATCGCCGTTAACACCTTCGGATGTGAATGCAAATGTCAATCAAATGAATTTGGCCTCATCTTGCCTCACTTTGTTCTCTGTGCTCGCCATGATTGCCCCCATGAGAGTTCAATTGACTCGTTCCAGCTATCCATTCACCTTGATCGTTGTGATTGCATCCATTACATACTCAATACATTGCTTCCTCCATGCATTCACTACCACTCGTCATATAATTGGTTAAATTTTTCCGAATCTCACTCACCGTTGTTTTGTCTTCCTGATTTCCGCATTGGTTATCCAATAAGAGTGTCAAACCACACACAGATTACTTGTTGACGAAATGTTCAGTACATTTTGTGCCCTCCATAATTTTATTTCCCTCCATCTTCACCTTAAATAATTTCACCACATCTCCCAGAATCTCCAATCATAATAGGCCACCGCTTAATGCTGATCGCCTTAAATCAGATGTCATTAATTGGTGTACCGCCCATGATTGCTATAAGAATTTCTCTCCGTAAAACGCCTAGACACCGGACTGCGACTCCTTGTCTCCCTGTCTCCATGAGTTTCACCTACATTTCCGTCCAATCTGCATATAAATCTATTATACAACTCGATAGGTGTCTTGCACTCCAAAACCACTGCATTTGTTCTTTCGTGAGCTGGCAAACCACCAACCACGACGGAAACGATGTCTTTTTGTGCCATGCCAAATCGTTCGCACATTCTCACCAAGTCCCTATAATAGGCAGTGTTCGACTCGTTGAATTTTTTCCACCGTGCTCCAATTGCCTCCATTTGCTCTCGAAAATTGAATACTTTTGGGAACGTCTCTTTTAACGCCTGTTTCCATTCCAACCACGATCTATTTTCACACAAATGCACTGTCCTCAATTGGCTGTTGAACAATTTTCTGGCTTCACCACGCATCATCATATGAATTTGTAGAATTTTTCCTTCTTCGTCCCACATGTGCGCTTTCGCCAAATGCTCCACGAACGCCAACCACTCCACGACATCACCACAATCAGTCGTGTCTCCTTGATCTGGATTGAAATATGGCAGAATTCCCTTGGTTTTTGACGGCTCTAGATAACCTTTTCGTGCCGCAGTACCACCATGACTCTCATTTCCACTGATAAAAAGTTGCGACGCCCTTGAATATTCACCATCGACTCCATGTTTGTTCTAGCCACTCTAACCGGCGTTGACGTATTCATTGGTGAATTCCTCAACGAATTCCCTCCAAGATTGTCACCTAAAAGAGCAGAATCACCATCTACACTACGACTGGTACTTACATTTGCAGAATTGACTGCAACACCCCGATTACCACCTTGATTTTGTATGCCACGCATACTTGTCCGTACTTCCTCCATTATGACTGCGAGTTGTGACGTCATTTCCTCCAACAATTCCTTCTTCATCGCCGCCATGTTCGCCGCAATTTTCTGGTCAATAAGTTCCGTTATATCAGCACGCTGTTTCACACGAACTGCCTCTTGTCGCGACCGTAATTCTCTCCGAAGCTCAGCTTCCTCTATGTCCAATCCATCATTTAGATCGAACACCAAAACGTCGTCATTCTCACCCAGATTCTTATGGCCGTCCGCCATGTTTTACACCACGAATTTCACACACCACTTTTTTTCCACAAACTCCACAAAAGCATTTGGATTAAATCCCACTTCTGATATGTTATAACCAATATGTTTATTTTACAATAATAATAATAATTAATTTACAAATCACAGTTCAACTTAAAAAAATACTCTCTTGACAATGTCGATGCTCTCGCTCTCACCACGTCAGGAATAGCAATGGCTGCCAGTAGTCTGCTTCCGCCGTTACTGGCCGCCATCAACGTTATCTCCTCGATATCTCCCGGACTATCCACCGCCGACCATCGCGACACCAACCATTAGCGGCCGTTTTAATAATTATCCTGCCTTAATTTGAAATGAGGGGTAACATTATTATTCTTATTTCTATTATGCCTTTAGCAAGAATGCGTCACCAACTGACACATTGATGATGTCCACATATTTAAGTGGATGATAAGTGAGTGGCTTTTACAAAAATTGACTCGCAAATGCTGTTATATACCTCTTCGGCATTTGGTTCTTATGAGGAGTTTATGGGTAAAAATTAGTGGCCTTTAAAACAGCAAATCATGAACAACTAAAAATATGATTGATAAAAAATGGTAAAAAATTGTGAAAATTGAAAGACCGTAATATTCGTTTATACGATGAAATTTCACAAGTTGTTTTGATTTTGATGATTTTTTAAAATAGGAATGACAAATTAAAGGTAAATGTTTCTTATCATCCAATATTTTTGTAATTTCGGAAATGAGAAAATAAATATTTCATAATATTAATTCCTCGATCTCTATACCCACAATTTAGCGTACAAATTAATTAAAAGACGTATTCATGTTAAAATTACGGCTGTAAGACAGATACAGCTTGCACGGGTTTTTTTAACAATATGATTGCTGAAAACAGCGAATGTCTTCTCTTAACTATTACTGAACACTGCAAAACCATAGACCAATTAAACTGCTATGCTTTCAGTGACTTTAAGCTCGCATCATGCTATTGTGGACCCAAAAATGAACATGGAGTTGGCATGAGCTATTTATGTTAAAATAGCTGTACAGTATAAAGTTTTAGCTTTTGAAAATAGATTGGTTAAAGATGTAATTTTGAATGTGTGGGTATGCTATCCACTATAGGTGAAGCAAAAATTGTAATAATTACCTTATAAAGAATTCCGGGAGGGGATTTGAAATGCTTTTAATTGAAACAATTTTATGTTTAATAAGTTGCTCTATTAAACATTGAAAAAAATTAATTTTCATAGAAAAATTATTTCATATGAAATAAAATTGATTTTTGTATACAGGGTGATAGAACTTAAAGCTTCCTACTTGATTATCTCGAAAATAAATAAAGGTATTTCAAAGATAATTTGACAATTTAAATTTTTGGGGATGGTCATTCTGATAAGTCTATTACAAATGTTGTGACATACCGGTTATACCGGAGGTCAACCCCAACTTCTTTATTTTAAATGGAATACCCTATATTTTATATTTATAACATTCTTAGATTCTTCGCAAAATTATAGTGTCAGTTTATAGGTAGTAAGGTACTGACTATATGTCTAAAGTGGATTCGTTTTGAGAAAAAAGTCACTATATTTTGGATTTTTACTCTTGAAAAACTGTTATAACTATGAGTCTCTAAAATAATAAACTTCGGATGAAATTTGAACTTAATAAAGAAAAGTAAGCACTCTTTACGTTGACATAAACTAATTCTCATATTTATTAAACTTGAAAATTTTTCTGAAATTTATTCATTTACAATGCGATATACAGGGTGTTTCAGCTGAAGTGGTCAAAAAAGTAATGGTAGATTCTCCTCACTGCCCTGATTTCGAAAACCTATAACAGTTATGCCCGGAAACGCATAATAACAGCGTTAGAGTCCTTCAAAGTTCTTGAAAAAAAATCGAATTTAAAAAATATCTCCGTACAGATAAAAAATTAACAAACCCCATTTGGTACACTTACTTATCTCATAATGACATATCTTACTGCAAAATTTAAACAAAATCGGCCGCCCCCAACTCTACTTTTTGACAAAGGGGTGGCTTACCACCTTTAGCCATTTGTGTGAGGGATGTCAAATTTTAATTCCGTTGAATCCTATCGATAGCAAATTTAATAAGGAAACTTTTTTGTCTCTTGGATTTTTTTCGTCCGATGCACCGTTTTCGAGAAAAATGCAATTTTATGTGAACACGTCAAGATTTTTCGAAAATTTCTTAACTTTAGTGGTCCATAACTTTTTAGTTCATGAACCGAAATATTTAAAAAAATTACTCCAAGATCACCAGGCTGTAGGCTACATACTATAATTTTTAAAAAAATTTTGTTATAATTTTTTTTTAACATGCTGAAGAAGTTGATGGCCTATATTTCCTCAAAGAGACATTTCTAAGAAAAATCCAATGAGTTTTCGACTAATGGTGACCCACCGAATCTGCCATTAAAATTTTGCTGCTCTTAGCTGAAACACCTTGTATATATATATAAGTGTTTATGAATTAAAATTTATTAAAATTCACATTAAAGTGAATTAAAATTTGGGCTGATTGGCTAATAATAATAATTGGCTATAATTGGCTTTCCTGATGGCTAGTCAATTCGCGCGTAAACGGACGTGGTTTAAATGATATAGAATTTTTTAAACCTTAATAACAAAATTAGTCGAAGCCTGGCATGTTATTTTTAGTACATGGGCCTCTGTGGGTGAAGTAAAGACGTAAGGGGCGAGAAGTTTGCAAAAGAAACTCAGTGATTGTCAGAATATACCCTTAAGCCTAATAAAATCTCACCTTGTTTATCCGACACTTTCGGAAATTACAAGACCAAATGCCAATGGCGAAACTTGTTTAGTTAATATATACACCAATTTGAATGAACAAAGGAGAGCAAAAACTTTCTAATACTTGATTTCCGACCATATGGGACAAAAACTTACTTTCACTTTGAATAACACCTTTAAAGATGCATATGAATTCAGGCGATTATACTCTCAAAGCAATATGAATACCTCTAAAAATGAATAAGAAGAGCTATGTTGGGGAGACCTACAGCAGATTCCATCGCGATCGGTTGATTTGCAATGGAAGCATTTCTCATCTACTTTTCTTAATGTTAAAATGCTTTCCCCTTATAAAAGTAAACAATTGGTGTAAAAAAAAACAAATAAAATAGTTAACGATTACATCAAAAATTGTAAAAACATGTTAGATGTGTTCTTAACCTTGTCAACAGTTGATAATACTTATAAACTTATGTACGATGAACAGAGAAGGCTTTATAATAACCTAATAGTAATTGAACGTAGTTTAAGAAACAATAATAAAATCATAAAAGCGGAGAATAAATCCAAAGCAACCTGGAGTCTGGTCAAAGAAATGCAATAGCGCAAAGTTGTTAGAGATGATAGCCAATTTAATTTAGATCCCAGTGAAATAGCTAATAAGTTCAATGATTTTGTCTTAGAAAAACCACAAAACTTTTTAAAGACGATTACTCCGGAACCTCATCATTGTAAGACTCCGTTTAATTTAAATAAATTTAATTTTGCTATGTTGAGTGGAGATGCTATTGTAAGCATTGTCAAAAAAATGAATAACAATTTTAGTAGTGGCTTTGATGAAATATCAAACCACCTTCTTAAAACTGGTATCGAAAAAATCAAAGCTCCATTGTGTTTCATTATTAACAATTCGCTTAAGTATGGAATATTCCTTGATGACCTTAAATTGGCTATTATTAAACCCCTTCCCCAAAAAGGTGATGTCAATGACTTAAATAATTATCGTCCTTTTAGTATCCTTTCTTCGTTTTCAAAAATTTTTGAATATGCATCTTGCAATCAGATAGTTGATTTCTTTAATTTAAATAAAATATTTTGTAGCAATCAAAATGGATACCTAAAAGGGAGATCAACCTATACAGCAATATTTGGTTTCACTCAAAAAATTCTCACGGTTCTGGAAAATAGCATAGAACATAGCATAGACATAGCATTAGAATTCTTTCTTGATTTAGCGAGAATCTACGAGCATGTTGATCACAAAATTTTGATTGAAAAAACGGACCGATATGGCATAAGAGGTAATGAAGGGAGTTGGTTTGCCAACTACCTTGCTGATAGAAAACAAATTGTTGAGATTAGTAAAAACAGTATCAAATATTTTTCAGATATAAAAGTAACACCTTAGAAATACCACAAGGTAGTGTGGTAGGAGCAATTCTTTTCTTATCTTCTTAAATGATTCATTTGAAGGTAATGGCTAATGAAGGAAATGGCCTTAATTACCAGTTTTGAAAATGACTCTGAAGCCATAATTGACCCAAAAGACTTCATAAATCTAATAAATAAGAGCAACAATGTTATGGCAAAAATCTTTAATTGGTTTTGAAACAATAGGCTGATTTTAAATCAAAGTAAATCCGATTGTTATTATTTAAAAATCCGTATAATTTTTGTGAAAATGAATCACCAAACTACATCACAATATGCAATGTAAAATATAATTTGAATAATTGCACAAAGGTCCTTGGTGTTATAGTCGATGACCAGTTCAAATGAAAGTTACAAATAAATGACGTCTGTATTAAATTAAACAAAGTCAGTTACAGCATGAAAATCATTAAACCATATTTAAATTTAACGACTATGTCTACCATGCGAATTTTGAATCAATAGTTCGCTATGGTATTTTTTTTTGGTTTTCGGGTGAGCTAGATAAAGTTTTTTTAATCCAAAAACGAATTTTTAGTCATACTTAATATGAGATTTTTAGATTCTTGTAGAGGTAAATTCAGAAGCAACAATTTGTCACCAAAAAACCTGCACTTCGAATTTCCAAGGCATCGATTAACTCTTACAGGAAAAAAGTGCGCATTTTATGTGTGTACGGGTCTACAAGTTCTATCAATTGATATTGAAATGTCTATTTCAGTGAAGGAGTTTAAAACAAAAATTAAAGATCTATTGGTTAGTATACTGGCCTATCATATACATGAATACTTTTCATATTTAAGGTATTTGTTATTCTTTTTAATCATTATTATTGATATTTTTTGACTCCATTTTATTCTAAGAAATGATGTATTTTATAAATATATTGTTACTTATTTTGGAAATAAATATATCTGAATCTAAATCTAAATCCTTTAACATCTTCTATACTTGTGTTTCGAGCTCCTTTTTCGGTGCTTGTAGTAGTCTATAAGTCTCACCTATGTTGGTGTAGCATTTTGTTCGAGTTGAATGTAGTGTTTATAAACATCCGTGACGGTCAGTGGGTTATCTGACAATTGAAATCCGTCAACGAATTTTACGACAATATGCTCTAATGTATTCGGTTCGTCTTTGTTTAGCTCGTCTCTCTGTATTTGAGTGTTATTAGTCCGTTCGTTTTATTTATTACGTTTGTGGATTTACCATTTTAATCTGTTTTGTATATGTTTATTTCTACCTTAAAAAAATCTGACAATTATTACTGATGACGATGTAATATCGAAACCGGTCTATAAATTACTCTCACTAAAATAAAATACAACAAGGAAGTATACCAATTTCATTAAAATCCACACATAATATTAGTACTCAGTCATAAATTAGGATAATTTGTCAATATGAACTTGAATTCGATTAGAGAGTAATCGAAATGTCGTGGAAATATTTCTCTTCAATTTCCAATTGCTATTAAGAGTACGTTGTCTACAATCTTCAAACAGACAATAATATATCGATTTCTGATATGACCAGAAAAACTGCTACTTTAAAATTGATTTAAATCGATATATCTTACCGTATAAAGCTCGTTTTACATGATGTAGCTTGGGTACAATTTCTTGGAGAAGAAACTGTAGGATAACTTGTCCGAAAAACATTGTATTGCTCCTAGAATCCAGTTTTATCTCAAACAATTTACTGTTCAAACAATTTTTGTTTGGGACTTATAAGTTAAAGCCTACATATTTCAGTACTCTAAGTATCTACTGGCAAGTTTGTGCGCTAGCACTTCTCAGTGCCACTTGCCCGTGTGTGGGTTGGGGTTAATTAAGACAAGGCGCAAGCTTAGAGGCAGTATTGTATAGAATTCTGCATTTACTTAAGATATAAGTTAAATATAATTTTTCATACAATTCCATCGTACAAAATTGACTTAACCTATAGTGCCAAATATCAAGTTTCTAAAAGGTGTACATTGTTTCCCTGACGTTTGTAATCAACATATTAATATATAAAGTCTACTTACCCACAATAAATCAAGAACTAAAAATGATGGTCTAAATCAGTTTATGTTTACTCAACTCAGGCCAACATTAATTTTTAGTAATCCCAAGAGAATCAAATTAAATTAAAATAAAGGCTTTAATATTAAAATACGACTTTTTTGTCACAGTTTTTTATTATATTCAATCAATACTGTTAAGATAAGCGTTCTGCTCTACCTAACTTATCTTATTCACATGATTTTAAGGAACTTATTTTTGTAAAACTGATAACGCATACATGAATGTAAAATAAACAGATAACGAAAAATATGTTTACGAAATTTAGACTGTAGTCTGCACACTGAAGATATTATTACAAAATCTATACTTATACGGGTACATTTTCATGTTTATAATAACGAATAATGAGCACGTCAACAAAAAGACGAATAAAGTTCGGGTTAAAGAATGAAAAACATTTGATTACCCGCATCAAGGAGCGTCACAAAGATTTAGTTTTTAAAAGTGCTAAGTGTTCCAGCGTTAAACTTAAATCTTACTTGCCACGCATTTCTTTTCGTTGTGATGGATTAGTCGCTGAAGATGGTATTGTAGAAGTTAAAAGTTTAGAAAAAAATATCAAGTTTAATGATAATATAAATAATTGTCTGTCATACATGGAAATTCGCAATAATGAGGTTAGGTTAAAAGAAAATTCAAGATACTACGATCAAATCCAACTTTACCTGCTTTTGAGCAAAAGAGAATATTGCATTTTTGTTATAGAAACTAAAAGTGACTTATTTGAAGAACAAATTCATGCTTCGAAAGAACATATGGAAAATCTAATGAAAAGAATTAGGTAGTATTTATATAATTGAGTAGAGCTGACTTGTACAAATGCGTTAAGAGACCAAACTATAGTTTACTTTTTCTCAAACGCTGCTATTAGTCATATAAATTGCGGCTTTACTGACGATTGAACAAAAGTACTTCACTGCAATTAAACCCGTAAGCGCTTCTAATTTCTTGTACTTATAAATCATTATACTAAAAGTTACTTAAACTATAGGTAACGTTGCATACTGTTTTTGCAATTCTTATTTTCAATTAAGCAAATCTTTTATCCAATTAATGATTAAAAAGTTGTTGTTAGTGACATATGTTAAATGTTTCCATATGTGCATGAAAGTTTATAATGAAAACATTAAAAATTACAATTTTAAATTATTATTTAATCTGACTGTGAATAATAGTATACTGTTTATCAAGTGTAGAAAATAGTATTTTGAGCGAGTGTATGAGATTGTGGCAAGAGGCCCACGGCCTCATACAACAACATACAAGGGCACAGAAAACTAGTTTCCACCATTAGTTTAAACACCATACTTTATCTACGCCTTTTAATTTGTCAATTGAATGACAGATTTGTGTGTCAACAGAATGACAGGAAGACAGAAAGTGACATAACTACTGTCACTTTCTATACAACTTCGCACAAAAACGTGTAGAAAAGTACTTGTTAACACGATCTGCGAAAAGTACAGTTTTCAATGTGTCAAAACAGTTCAGAATGAAACACTCTCCATGTTGGGCGTAGATAAAATATCATTCACACCTTAGTGAAAAATGCATTTTTCTCGTGGAATTGCTACACTCTCCCACAAAAATGCGCTCCTTTCCATCTTGGTGTGTAATTTGCTTATCTATTTTGATGTTATTATACCAAGTTCGTTACGGTTGTGTACGTATGGCCGGAATCAAGGGACGGTAATAAAGCATATAATGCCATAATCCATTCTAAAATCCTAAAATTTGTCGAAAGAATAACCAAATAACCTATTGAATTATAAGCAATATTTTTAACAAAATTGATAGAATAGCGAAAAATTCGTCCGTAATGCATTGCATAGTAATTTTGTAACTGTACAATATTTCATTGTATGTAATAAAATGTTCTTCACCCGACTATTTTTTAATATACTGTAAACATAATATTTTTTTGTCAACAGAGATCTAAAATTCAGTGAAAAATCAACGGTTAGCGTTTCAACTATTTTGTCACGTTTTTGCTATGAACATTGATACGAAGGAGCCCTCAGGAGAACAAATCTTACTAAAAATACTAAAAGTACTAAATATGTAAATATTGTGTAACATTCGAAAGTTATAAAAATTAAAAAGACTGCAATAAATCAGTGCTGTAAAAGACAATGTCCAATAGGTAGGATAGAATAACAACAATCAATAATGATAATAATATGTTTAAGCAGCAGAAAATATTTAATATGTAAATCAAACCACTTAACTAAGTTGTGTCATGACTGATGAGTTTTTGTCCTTTGTATTAGGTAATTTCCTTATTATTTCTTAAGATTTGTGTAGAACTCTTATAGGTGATTACAACTCCAAATACTTAAACTTATGGATAAGCGTTTCTCCTTGCTTTTGGGGCTTCTTTCAATAGTATATATACCGCATATACACTATACATATACAGTATATATATTGTATATTGTTGTTACAAAGTATGATAATTAATTTTATTGTAAACTATTTGAATAAATCCTTGGGGTATATATTTCATGTTTTTTTTATTTATCCCTTAATACTAATTTCTACTATAAGGCCATTTCCAATGAAAAAATTTCAATTACATGATAAAAAAATTTTGCACAGTACATAGCAAATTTGCCATAGACAAACACAACTAAGAGTTGTTGCTTGTTTGTTCACATGCTAGCGTTTCTGTCGCTCGACGTTAAACAGCCGCATCAAAACCACACTGCCGCTTATCTGTATGGACGGATATTAACTTGACGAAATTGTCTTTCTTGTAGTTAAATTCAATTTAATTTGTCGTATATCGTACACCAATGTTATTTAATGTCAATATTTAGGATACAATTGTATTATTGAATAAAGGCTACAATAGTATTCTTAGATTAAATAGGTAAATTTATTCCTTTATCCCATTACAAATAATATTTAGTACGGGGAAGTTAGTTACTATTCAAACTATTTAATTACTCTAATCCCATTTTTTCGGCGTTTGTAAAGAAAATTCTCGGTATTTCAAAATAATCCTCCTGGATAAGTGGTTATACTTAATAATATATCTTGTATGGTAGTTGGTATCGGTATTAGAAAAGCATGTAAACTCTTGCAATAAATATAATTTTATTAATTTTATAATAATTCCTGTTGTGTGTTGCAACGTGAACGTTGAAATATGAATTCCAAATTAAAAACTCTTTGTGTCATGAAAGCGTGTGGACTGTTGGATTGTGAAAAATAGAAAAGACAATATAGAGAACATCTTTTCAATGTGAAAGGAGACAATAATGTTAAGTTCGAAAAATTTTATGAGAACATAAGAAAGTTCGAGGACCAATTTTTTGGGTATTATAGAAAGACAACTAAATCATTTGATGAACTTTTTAAGTCTTGTGCAACCTCACATAGAGAAAATATCAACCTTTTGAGAGGACACCATATGTGCTAAGCAGAGATTAACAATAACTTTGAGGTAAGTTAATTTGACAATTTAATTTTAATAAAATTACATGTATGTATACGTTTAAAAACAAAATTAACTCAAACAAATAATTAAACACTAAATAAAATTTATAAAAAACGATTTATAAACTTTTAAAGCAATTATTTGGATTGGATCTCTTATTGCGGATATCTATAAAAAACTGCAGTATCATAAATTTAAAAACATTTTTTTCGTCTTGGTTTAAATTTTTAAACTCATCTAATAACAAGAGCAAATACATTTTATCACAGTCGTCATTATTATTAGATGTGCCTTCCAAATGTTGCAATAATTGTGCTTGGAAACTATTTAATTTTGTACCATTTTCTTTTGTGCTAATGTGTTTATTTTTTCGTGATTTTTGTGTTGGTGGTGAGTCATCAACCACATCGATATTTTCTTCGTCACTGGTACTGGTACTCTCTATGTTGCTTGTAGTGTTCTTCTTTAAGTTGGTTGATTGCAGAAAATTCATAACATTGACATAAATATATTTCTTCTTTTTGAATGCCGCATCACTACTTTTTCCATTATTTACATGTTTCATGTAAATAATTCAGTAATTTCATCTTTTAAATTTTTCCATTTGGATTTTAGCTCCTTAACTACAACAAATTAATATTGTTATTCTACATAACATTACGTATGCAGTTTATTTGTATTCTATTCTAACACAACAATTATATTTTTACAGATATTTATCAACGGGGAGTAGCTTTTCAAGTTTGCATTCCGAGTTTTAAATTGGAGTGTCGACAATTCAACAAATAGTTTGGGAAACTTGTCAATGTATTTCGGAACAACTTCATAATTGATGTTGGGGCATTTGGAAAGGAGGGCGATTCCACGGTATTTAGAGATAGTACTATTGGGAAGAAATTGTATTCCAATTCCTTAAATTTGCCAGACCCAAAATGTCTCCCCAATACAAATGAAAATCCTTAACCATTTGTTATGGTTGAACATGAGGCATTTCGATTATCAACAAATCTATTAAGGCCTTTTCCAGCAAGAAATTTGGTTGGAAGAAAAAGAGTTTTTAATTATAGATTATCAAGATGTCGACGAAGTGTTGAGTGTGAATTGGTATTTTGGCCAACAAATGGAGAATATTTCATACTCCCATATTAGTACAACCTGATTTTACCGATATCATTATAAAATGCTGCTGTGTGTTACACAATTTTGTACGTAGAAGAGATGGATCAAAGACCAGCCTGGAGGAAATGGAATCGTATCCATTTACTGATGTAACAAATTTTCATGAAGGTCCCTTGGGGAATACATTAGATTTTTGTAGGAATGTAAATTAAATTATCCTTCCTTGTTGTAGTATTTATTTTTCTTATTAGACCGGTTTCGACTTTTTAGTCATTTTCAGTAATAACTACAAAGCAATTATAAATTATAGTGTACCTAAATATTATATTGTTTTATGGTTTTCTTACTTGTCATTTTTTAGATTAACTTAAATAAACAATACATAACAGATTAAAATTGTAAAAATAGCAAACACGTTATAAATAAGACGAACGAACGAATAACATTTAATGTATACATCATAGACATTATAGTACATGGACTGCTATTTCAGAAAAAAAACGGTCGAACATCTTAAAAGAACTTACGGCAAAACGAAATAGCTCGATCGCTTTCGGACATTTACGAGTCGTTAATAATGCCAATGATTTACGTTGTTTACAATTTATTGCGCAACTCACGATATTTTATGACAATCAAAATAATTTAAAAAAGTTAATCGAAAAATGCCTTCGCATTATTGCGTTATATGTGTGCACCCTGGTGAAAATAAGAATGTGTCTTATCTGCTGTAAGTAGTTATTAATTAATCCTTTCAAGAGTTAGGCATTACGTTTGAAGTAAATTGTAATATCGAAAAAAAAATTTTAGTTTTCCAAAAAAATGCTAACGACTGGTTAAAATTCTTCAATCTAGATGAAAAATCAATCAATGTTGAACTAAGTATTGCGAGATTGTGCAGCAGACACTTCATCCCAAATGACTTCCATTTTTGGGAAAATCGCGTTAAGCGCAAGTTGAAAAAAAGCCCTATCTACAGTGCTATATGTTGAAAAGTAAGTTAAATATTTCTATTTTATATACTATTTACTATTTTGTAGTATTTTTCAAAAGCCAAAATCATTGGATTTTATTGGCTCAGTTTAAAAGTGTAAAATTGTATTTTCGAAGGCCAAAATTCACATGGAATTTTATTGGCCCAGTTCGGTTATTTTGTTGTAAAGTGTAGTTTGATTTTCGACGGTTGTAAATTGGTTTTGTATTTTTGAAAGTTGTATTTCACATAGTGTGTCCTCTTATATTAAATAATAATTATTTTCGTTTAATAAATATATTTAAAAAGTGCGAATTCCTCTTTTAATTGACCCCTGGTCAGAAACTCTCTCCACTGAGAGTACTACCGGGTACTGGTTGGTATTTCTTGCCACAAAATACCTGGCGCTCGAGAAATCCTCCCCTGTTGAGGAAAAACACGCCACAACATCAATAAATCATTATAATGGTAGAAAGAATTTTTCGTGTTATTTTGCGTTACAATTTCTTTCAGTTCAATAAATCAAATTGAACCCTGGAATACAACCGTTTGCCAGCTAAAAGCCTAAGCTATTTTGAGTGCTGTGTTTTGGTTTTCGAGGCTGTTTTGTTCATCGAGGATTTAATAGTCGTTGCAGAGACTGAGAAATAAATCAGGTGGCGCCCGATTCTATTTAAAATTGATTTGAGAACTGAATAGCATTTAATATTAAAATAATCAAATAAAATTATCAGAACAATTCAGCTCAACGAAAATTCACTACACTTCCTAATTTAAGTTGTACTCATTTATTATGTGAATTTAATAGTTATGTGTTGATTTATTACAATGTTTATGATATTATATTTACATGACTGACTAGATTATGTATCGATTTATGTATTTATGATTTAGTTTGATTATGTAATGATTTGGTAAATGTGTTCTATTATGATAAATCTTATGAGACGTTCGTTGATGAACAATTATGTTAGTTATGTAAAATTATGTAATAAATTTAAGCTTTCTGTAAACTTATGTTGTATGAACAATGAGGAAGTGACCTAGGTTGGAAATTTACAGAAATTTCTATATAATTCGATAAAAAAGGTTAAATGATTAGTACTGAACGTAATAGTTACTCATTTCAGCGTAATATTTCTGAAAAAAAACTGAAATTAAAAAGTGCCTGAAAAGTTCAAAATTAACACATGACCTTTTGTTAACAATTTTTTATGTTACTTTCGTGACGTAACAAGCTCTGATTGGTCAGAGCATGTCAAAGCGTATTTTTGGTGGAAATAAGCGAATATGTATTAAGGGTTGCGGCAAACTGCAATAATTTGTCATTTTAAATAGTTATTTTAAATGGTTCATGAGTTTATTTTGAAATCAAAAATATAGACTAACTAATTATATTTTTCTTACCTTTTTATATTTGTTTTCCACCCTTGAAAGCCCCCTAATTAACTATTTTACTAAGAAAAATACTAATAGCCATCTAGTAATACTTTCTGGAACTCAAAACGCGCACCTTTGGACATGGCGGCTAGGCCTGTAATAAAAACGCGGGTAAATTTTAGGTTTAAACATTGCAATTTTTTTGGCAAAACGGGGCAAAAAAGGTCAAATTAAACCATTTTTAAGATAGATTACAAAAAGAAACCGGTCACTTCCTCATTATGGTATTTTGTAAGTACTTATTGTTATGAAATTATTTACGATTATGTATTATGCAGTTAAGATTTATGCTTTTGATTTATATAAATTATGTATGTACTTGCTGTATTTCTGTTGATCGGGTCGATCATATAGTTAGGTTGGCCAAACTGTGGTAACCAAGATTTTGAATTTTTTTTTTAGTTTTTCGTAGAACTGCTAGGAGGAAGGTAGGGAACTGAACGGTTGAGAGGGAGAGGGAGGTTGGTTAGACTAGAAGGTGTGGAATGAACAAAAATTGAGTTGTTTAGTTTTTTAAATAAATGTATTTAAATCCAAACTAGTTTTCCTTTGATTTATGTGGGCGTGAGTTCATAACAACAACTGAAATAAGGCAGAGCAGTAAAACCTAATTTTACTGAGCAACAGAAATAATATTAATAGCAAATGCTGTTGCATGCGGAGTTTTACAAAACAATTAATCAAATGAGATATTAACAAAATATAAGGGTCTCTTTTGACATCTCGCTCACCCTTATTGGCCCACAAGCCCCGCTCAGGGTCGTTTGTGTCGTTGTATGGGCATTTGTCGCAGTTGGAATTTGACCTTGAGGCATTTTCGTCTGCTTTTCCTCTGATGTTGTTGGAACGTCGTCTCCACCAGCCATTTTGTTGGAATCCGAGGTCGATTGAATCTAGAGGAATTTGGAAGCAGAGAAAAGAAAAATTTTCTGCTCGAGGTCGCCCAAAAGCGAGAGAAATTTCACGAAAATGATTGCAAAGTGCGATTTAAAGAGGTCCCTGCTCGGGCGTCAAATTTGTGGCGTGTTTTCCTCGTCAGGGGAGGATTTTCTCGAGCGCAAGGTGTTTTTAGGCCCGAAACACCAACCTGTACCGCGAGCGTCTCTCAGTGGAGAGAGTATCAGACCAGGGGTCGAAATTAAAAAAGGAATCGCACTTAATCAATTATATTTATTAAATAAAAGAAATATTTAATTTACTATTTCGCGTTTTTATAAACTCAACCGAAGAACCAGATTATACAAAGGGTTATTTAAATTTAAAGAGGCAAAAGTAAAATACACATGAGGAACACAATATCAAAATAATTACAACCGTTAGAAAACTAGTTAACACTTTTACAAAATTTATTATAAACGAAATTAAATCAAACTAAAATTAAATCAAAATTAACTAACCGGACCAATAAAATTCCAAAATGAATTTTGGTCTTCGAAATTATACATGAGAAATATTAATTTTTACAATATTAAAATCTGCTTTAAAAAGGCTTGTGCAAGTTTATATATGGGGAAAAGTTAAGAGGGATTTTGAGTAAGCGCAAAGATGAAAAATTTCACGAAAACCCTAAATCTGAGAGGTGGGGGTATTATTAGTACGAGGAGAGGGGGGCAATTACTGTACTTAGGGTAATTAGAGGGAAATTAATTACGCTAAGACTGGATGCAATTAATTGACAAATAAAATCCCCAAAGAGGCAATTAAAAATATAAATAAATGGGTATTTTATATAGAAAACAATTAAATGATAACATGTGCTCTGGAAACAATTGAGACAATGAGTGTAATTAGAGGACGCTAATTACACTCGGAACAAATGACAAGAAATGAAATGAAAACAAAAATGCATTCGAAATTAAAATGTAAACTAAAATAAAATTATGTCCAAAAATGCACGTACGTTTCATCTGATTCAGAGGAATTAAATGTTGGATAATTGAATCAGATGTAAACGATTAAATAGTGTGTGAATCCAATCAAACAATTAAAGTACAGAGGAAAAGTAATGACAAATTGGGATAATAAATATAAGAATTGGAAGCGGCGTTGCCAACCACATTCCAATACGAAATACATATAAAACAAATACAATTAAATGAAATTTGGACTCACCGTTTAGGTAGAGGAAATATATATACTTCAAAAAAATGATATTACACCAAATTGGTCAAATGGACACTTGAAAATCACCTAAAATAATCGCAATTACAATAGAGCACGTTGTAATACAAAAGGGTTTTTTTTGTACTAAGGAATTTCACATCGTACTCCTGGTTGCGGGAGTACTTTTGTGAAAATCTTTTTCCGAGGGACGCTGAGGTGGTTGTCTAAAGTCAATTAGTATAATTAATTTAAAATAAATGTGTGTTTACAAATGTAAACAAACAACCTAACCTCAAACGTCAAAGAGATTATATTAATTGCGTTAATAATTAAGAAGCGCAAAAATAGGTTCGTTACAGTATTTTTATTTAATTTGTACAATCCTCTAAATGTAATCTTGTGCGACAGTTTCCTCTAGTTACTTTTCCCTTGTTCGAATATCGTGGAAAAAAAATGAAAAGCTTCATTTTTCATTTTTTTTATTCGAAGAAAGGGGGGAATGTAACGAAGTTATTTTTCAGCCTCTTGGTCCTCAATTACACTTTCCTATTTATAGGTTAAGTGTTTGTTTACATTTTGTAAACAATAATTAATTAACGGTAGTTGACATTAGTCAACCACCTTTGTCGCTCCTCTAGGAAGGATTTTGCGGAAGTACCGCAACCAAAAGTACTTAACAATTTTTCCTCTTTGCGCGTACGCAAAATCCCTCCTAATATTTCCTCGTATATAAACTCTTGGCTCAGTTTATTTGATTGTTTAAAAGTGTTAAGTAATTTTCGAAAGCCAAAATTCATAAAGAATTTAATTGGCTCAGTTCGGTCATTTGCTGTTATAAAGTGTTAATTGATTTTCGACGATTGTAAATTGATTTTGTATTTTATTTAAAAGTTGTGTTTCACATGTGTTCCTCTTTATATTAAATGTTGGTTATTCGTTATTAATAAACATTACAATTAAAAAGTGCGAATTCCTCTTTTAATCGACCCCTGGTCTGAAACTCTCTCCACTGAGAGTACTACCCGGTACTGGTTGGTATTTCTAGCCACAAAATACCTGGCGCTCGAGAAAATCCTCCCCTGTCGAGGAAAACACGCCACAGTACCATTTTTTCACCAGTGCAAGTGCAGTTGTCACAACACAAATACTTTGGAATTTTGACCATAGGCAACCACGGTCACTCAGGGTGTTTGTTTACAATTTGAACATGTAAATAATAATCGGACTCCAAAGTCGGAAAAATCATTTTCACTTACCGTGATGGTCCAGATGTCATTGCTTTCCGTCATCCGGTACAACTACCGTCGTCTCAATTACTGGAATATTCCTGATGTTTCAAACTGTCTTATTTGGTCTTGTCCCGTCTGCAATTGTAGACACTTTTTATCACTTTTGTCTTCGGAAATTTTTATTATTTCCCAATTTATGATTGCACAGAAAAATAGAACGACACTTTCTTAACACTAAAATGCACTACCGAAACTGAGAAAGCACACCGATTTAAAAAATAGGCCCGTTTACGAGACACTAGTTCGCGACGGTAAAAGGATCATTTAACCTACAAATATATCGTAGAAAGCCGTTAATGTTTCACATTTTATTTTCCGTTTTCGTTGATAAACGGACAACTAGTAACGGAGTCTTTTCTTTAGAGGGCACTACAAATTATATCTCACTGCCACCACCGTCTTCTTAGACTAGTTCTGGACAATTTGAAGTACCGGAAAAGGAAGCGAAGGTGGCACTATTTACTATGTCTTACCAGTGTCCTTTCAGTTAAATGGTATAAGTTTTGGCCTGTTTTACCCAGAAATTCGTTCGGTTGTAACTCAAAAATAACCATTTCACATTTAATTACCGTCAAATTACTGTCAAACAATATTAAATAAAGTGTCGTTGAAAGTCCTTGAAGACGTACACCCGTTAATACACCGCAGGTACCTTTATGATTCCGACTTTTTCGCTCCACTGTGTTTCTATTACGAACCATTATTAGAATCACCGCGTTGAGTTTTTGGCAAAGCACCACTTTTTCTAAATTTTATTTTGGTGAGCGTCTGAGACGCCTTACGCCGTTTGTATGTCATTCGCTACTCTTTCCCTATTTCCTTTTGGTGATCGTCTGTGAGGCCCTGCGCCATTCCTGGTGGACATTTATGTCATTCGTCACTCATTCCTAGTTTCCTTTTTGATGAGCGTTTGCGACGCCATTCTCTGTTACCGACAATAGTTCCTTTGGTGTTTATCATTTCACACCGTCAAAATTTTCGTCGTCAAAAGCCGATTTTCTTTGTAACCGTCACTATAATTCACCGGGCATTATATTCCGTAAACAGAATCACCGCTTTATAATATATGTTTTCCTTTTCTTTCCGTATCTCCTATAATTTTTATTGTATGTAAAATTTGCTTTAGTGATCTTTTGGAAATTGTTTAATAAAGAGGATTTAATTTTTAAATTTTTTTAAAACATTGTATTTTCTTTATTTGACCCCTGGATACCGTATCTTTGTGCTACCTAGGATGACCGAAATTTTCTTATTTTCAGTATAAAGCAAGTGGCGCTCGAGAGCACCCAGTAAATTACGTCACAACGTTGTCGATTACGTGAAAGACTAAGTCTCTTAGATCCGATAGCTCGTCAAATAAGAAGGAGAACAGCTCTCAAAAGGCGAGAATATAGAGTAAAATATCCCAATTCATTCTGGTATGTATAATGAAAATATTTTTTTACTTGAAAGTACTTAAAAGTACATGTATGCATGATTATTTAGGCATGTAAATTCCAATCACAAGCTTACAGTTTATCGATTTGTGTTTCACAGTTGTGTCGACGGCTAGAGCAAGCAAATTATATATCTGGACTGTATGCAAGATAATATGGCGCCGACGGTACCTAGTTTGTTTCAAGAGGGTGTTTGACAGTATGGATTACCCAATAGGGTAACATCAAATCACGGAATAGAAAAGGTAGCTACCGCTGAATATATGCTAGAAAGACGAGTGCGCCACATGTTTCGGAGGTTCCTCGAGCGCCACTTAATTTTATTTGGAAATTAGGAAACTGTTCAGCCTCGGGTGTTCAGCTGAGAAAAATATTGTAAATCCAAGAGGGGGATGCAATTATTTTCAGTAAATAGGGGGTCACACCAATAATTACACCAGGCTACAGTAAAACAGCTACAGAGAACACTTAGGGAAACAATTGCTATCGGTAAATAGGGGGTCACACTGACAATTGTACATATAAACAGTACAGACTAGATAGATAGCACACGTTAACCAGCGGTAAATAGGGGGTCGCACTGATGAACGTTCACCGACAGCACACTTTAGACCAGTAACGATCTGAAACAGCGCCACCCCGGTGGACCAGATATCGACCGGTGTGCTATAATATGTGGTGCCAACATATCATTCGGCTGCCCCCACCTCCGCTACCAAGCTGAAGTCGATTAGCACCACCTTTTGTCGGTCCAAGGACAGAAATAGGAGGTTACTCGGCTTTATGTCCCGTTGGACGAGTTCACGGCCGTGAAGATACTGCAGGGCCTCCTACAGGGCACGACCCACCTTCCGGGCTAAATTCATTCGCGCACCATTTGTCGTTTCTTGGAGGTTTCTTCAGATCCCCCCCCCCCCCCCCCCTTTGATCAATAGGAACACTATGTTGAGGTGATCTATTTGACCGAGGAAAGCGATCTCCCGGTCTGCCCAATGGGATGGTGTTCGAAAAATTTTGGCAGCCCTACTCTCCCATGTCATATCTGTCCCAAAACCGCCTCACTCGGTTTCCCCGCAGTGGGGCCCTTCGGCGACGCTTTAACGGAACAGCTAACATTTTCACGTGATCCTTCCTTTCCCGCTCCGCACGCACCCTGACCCACAGGTCCTCAATGGGGTTCCTGACATGGTCTGAAATTTAGTACTTTAATTAACACCAGGATCGGCTTGGTAAAACAGTTTTAGATGCTGTACTTGGAAGTTACGAATCTCGCACCCTTTCTTTGACTTCAGATGGTAAATTACCGGCGAGACAACACTGCTTATTTCGTACGGCCTGGAATATTTAGACGCGAGTTTGGGAACCCCGGATCCCGGGTGACAGATTATAATCGCATTTTATTACCAAGTCCCCTACCTTGCAATTCACAGTAATCACGGTTTTAGTACTCATTCTGAGATGAAAATGCACGGCCGATGTTATCCGGACTAACTCAAACACATCACGGAATTTTCTCAATTTGTCCACCTGTTCTGGGATCAACGTCGCATTTTCAACCCCCTTCGAAGGGAGTCGGTCGCCTTCGTGGTGGGGAATCCTGTTGATTCTTGTCTTGTTAATTGCAAGGGTCAATTGAGGACTCCCAGGTCTTGTGGTCCCTTTCGCAATATTGGGCAATGAGAAAGTGACCGGTTTTCTTTTTTTTTTAATATTTTTGTAATCTACATTAAAAATGGTTTGATTTAATATAACACATGTGACCTTCTTGTGCCCCGTTTCGCCAAAAAAAAAATTGCAAAGTTTAAACGTAAAATTTACCCGCGTTTTACTACAGGCCTAGCCGCCATGTCTACTGTGGCATGTTTTGAGTTTAAGAAAGTATTACTAGATGGCTCTTAGTATTTTTCTTAGTAAAACAGTTAATTAGGAGGCTTCCAAGGGTGGAAAACAAATATAAAAAGGTAAGAAAAATGTAATTAGTTAGTCTATGATATTTTTGATTTTAAAATAAACTCATAAACTATTTAAAATGACAAGTTATTGCAGTTTGCCGCAACCCGTCATACATATCTGCTTATTTCCACTAAAAATACACTCGGACAAGCTCTGACCAATCAGAGCTTGTTACGTCACGAACGTAACATAAAAAATTGTAAACAAAAGGTCATGTGATAATTTTGAACTTATCAGGCACTTTTTAATATTAGTTTTTTCAGAAATTATGCGCTGAAATGAGTAACTGTTACGTTCAGTACTAACCATTTAACCTATTTTATCGAATTATATAGAAATTTCTGTGAATTTCCAACCTAGGTCACTTAATCATTAACGTCTTGTTCGATTTGCCCCCTCCACTGGATTACATAGCGGCGCGTTCGGCGGTGAACAACGGTGTGTTATTCCCCATTCAGCGAATTCTCCTCGGAAAATCTTACTGTCAAACTGAACTCCATTGTCCGAAATTACCACCTTTGGGCACCCGAAACGGCAGATTATTTCTTCTACTAATGCAGCCGAGACAGTTTGTTCGGTTTCTTTTCGTAAAGCTCGACTCTGTACCCATTTGGTAAACCGATCTTGAATCACTAGCAAGTAATTATGTCCCCTTTTGGACCTGGGAAGTGGTCCCACCAGGTCGACACTAACAATTTCCCTCGGCTGACGGTTATACAGGAGTTGCATTTTCCCTGGTGCTTGTTGTTCGGACGGCTTATATCGTTAGCATTGTTTGCAGCTGCGAACGTACTTTGCTATGTCTCTAAACATGCCTGGCCAATAATATCTTTTAGTAATTCTTGCTATAGTTTTAGCCACCTCCATGTGCCCAGCTGTGGGATCGTCACGATTTCCCCGTAAAGGAAAGGAGGACAAGGATCGGTCGACTCTGGTTTAGTCTAGTCGTTCAAGAGCTATTGAGTAGCACTGGGAAGATATAACAGCGCAATATTCGTATGCGAAGCTGTAGGTTTTGGTCTCTACTGTTAAGAGGTTCTTCATGGAGATAAATGTCCTTCTGGCCTGTTCTATCCTTGATCTGATTTCTATTTTGGAGTCACTGTTCTCGTTGACGAGGGCTCCAAGATATTTAACGTGTGGCGTGTTTTCCTCGTCAGGGGAGGATTTTCTCGAGCGCCAGGTGTTTTTAGGCCCGAAACACCAACCTGTACCGCGAGCGTCTCTCAGTGGAGAGAGTTTTAGACCAGGGGTCGAAATAAAAGAGGGAATCGCACTTAATTGTTTATATTTATTAAATAAAAAATCAATTGTTTTACTTTTCGCGTTTTTATGAAATATGTACAACTTTATAAATGGTAAATTTAAATTTATAGAGGTAAAACGAGAGGCAACAGTAAAATATACATGAGGAACACAATATCAAAATAATTACATCCGTTAGAAAACTAGTTAACACTTTTACAAAATTTATTATAAACGAAATTAAATGAAACTAAAATTAAATCAAAATCAATATCACAATCAACGAACCGGACCAATAAAATTCCAAGATGAATTTTGGTCTTCGAAATTATATATCAGAAAGAAAAATTTTACAATATTAAATTCTGCCTTAAAAGGCTTGTGCAAGAGTTTATATATGGGGAAAAGTTAAGAGGGATTTTGAGTAAGCGCAGAGAGGAAAAATTCCGCGAAAACCCAAAATCTGAGAGGTGGGAGTACTATTAGTACGAGGAGAGGGGGGCAATTACTGTACTTAGTGTAATTAGAGGGAAATTAATTACACTAAGATTGGATGCAATGAGCTGACAAATAAAATCCCGAAAGAGGCAAATAAAAATACATAAATTGGGCATTTTATATAGAAAACAATTAAATGAAAACATGTGCTCTGGAGGGACTCAATTGAGACAATGAGTGTAATTAGAGGACGCTAATTACACTCGGAACAAATGACAACAAATGAAATGAAAAGAAAAATGAATTGTTTCATCTGATTCAGAGGAATTATATATTGGACAATTGAATCAGATGTAAACAATTAAATAGTATGTGAATCCAATTAAACACTTAAAGTACAGAGGAAAAATAATGACAAATTGGGACAATAAATATAAGAATTGGAAGCGGCGTGGCCAACCACATTCCAATACAAAATACATATAAAATAAATACAATTAAAAGAAATTTGGACTCACCGTTTAAGTAGAGGAAATAACACTTCAGTTGAATAATTAATTCTCGCCAAATGGCACTTGAAAACACTTGAATAATTACACGTAAGTTGCAATTACACAGAGCACGTTGTAAATACAAAAGGGGTTTTTTGTACTAAGGAATTTCACATCGTACTCCTGGTTGCGGGAGTACTTTTGTGAAAATCCTTTTCCGAGGGACGCTGAGGTGGTTGTCTATGGTCAATTAACATAATTAAATTAAAATAAATGTGTGTTTACAAATGTAAACAAACAACCTAACCTCAAACGTCAGAGGGAAAATATAAATTGTGTGAATAATTAAGAGGCGCAAAAATAGGTTCGTTACATCCCCCCCTTTCTTCGAATAAAAAAAAATGAAAAATGAAGTTTTTCATTTTTTTTTTTTCACAATATTCGAACGAGGGAAGTGTAACTAGAGGAAACTCTCGCACATAATTACATATAGAGGATTGTACAAATGAAATATGAAATTGAAATCATTAAATGCAAAACCAAAATATAGAAACTCAATTAAACACACTGTAATTGTGACCACATATTAAATAAAACTGTCTTGGAGGAAGTTTGAATGTAACGTAAAATAAAATCAATAAAGCATTAATAATAAACTCAAAACAACAATGCAAATAACAATAAATAAAAATTAATAATTCAAAACGACAGTTGTGGCACAAATACAAATTATGGAGGCATCTTACAATTATTCATTGACTGGAGAGGATTAAAGTAAATGAACTTAAAATGGATTTTAACGAAATTAAACATTTTTCCATGTCAATGAACAATAATCGATAAACATTGTGTAAATTCCTCAATTTAAGCGCTTTAAAAATGCAAATAAACAAGTAATGCAATTGTTATACATGAAAAGAAACCAAAATTTACAGCGCTTAGAGGATATTTACAGACATAATTAGAGGAATGGATAGAGGGGGGGTATTTACAATTGAGGGTAGAGGAAATACAATATGTACAAAATTTACAAAACTTAAAACTACACTGGCTCGATGGCTCAGTCCAGGGAGGCAAAAGGTACACAAATTCACTGGCACAAAGGCTCAGTCCAGGGGGAAAAAGGCACGAGATCACTGGCTCACAGGCTCAGTCCAGGGGGGGACACACACTTCACCACACATCACTTCACTGTTGACGCCACCAACAGCAGTGGGTCGAGTAGACCCCCAACTTGCCACATCCCGAGCAGAAGAGTCTGGGCTGACCGTTGCACTGTCTCTGGGTGTGGCCCACATGACCACACCGGAAGCAACACCGGTGGTTGAATGTGTTTAGGAGGAATCCTCCGTCCTCTGACACAGCCGGTGTTGAGGGTGGTGCCTTGGTGGCCGTTGGGTCTGTCTGTTGGGCCCTGGAAGCCGTCGCCAACTCTTCCGTTTGGACCCCTCGCGACACACGTTCGTCGACGAAACGGACTCGTCGACCCATTGTGGGTGATAGTGTAGAGGGTGGTGGTGGTGTATGTGGACGGGCCGCTCCCGCCTCTTCGGCCGATCTGGCCGCCTTCTCCGCCGCAATCCGGGCCACGATTTCGCGAAGCGCTGCGAGACGCCCCTTGGGTGGTGTAGAGGATTCAGCCATCCAAAGCACAAAAACATAATGAGTACTCGCCAGCAGCCACCCGAAACAGCCACCACAACACAAAATGGGAACCAGAGGAAATGGAGACATCTAAGAGGGAATATAGAGGAAGATTGGGTCAATTTAATGTCGCTTAAAGCGTTTCCAACAACAATTGACCGAAAACACTCCCAACTTGCCACATCCAGAGCAAAATTTACGCGTCTTGGCTCGACATTCTTCACGAGGATGCCCCAAATGGCCACAATTGAAGCAGCAACGTTTGTGAAATGCGTTTAAGAGGTATCCACCGTCGGGAGTCTCCGCTGGGGTGGTAAATGGAGCACGTGAGTCATATCCAATGGCTGCTTTCTCCTGTGCATTGTCTCTTGTGATAGTCGCCGGTTTCGTGGCGACTATTTTCGACTGGACTTTCGCTGTGGCGACTGTAGGAGCCGTCACCGTGCACGCACAGCAGCAGCTGTGAGGGGGTTCTGCGAAATGCACCCGTTTTCCTCCCGAACTCGAACTAGAGGACTCTGGTGTGGATTTAGAGGATGCCAAGGGAGTCGTTTTGGCCTTCTGCCACCATCCTGGTGTTTGATTGGCTCCCTTGGGCTCTGTTGGGACATTTTTAGAGGCTCTATTCCCATGGTTAGTTCCAGAGGCGTGTTGAGACGTTGACGGCGGTCCATGGGCCACATCTCGTCGAGATGCAGAGGAATTCCCCGCGTTGGACGACGTACTTGGCTGGACGTTCCTACAGAACACGGTGCCACAGCAACACGGTCGAGGAACATATTTGTGGGGAGTCACCATGCCCAACGACGTCACCGCCCCTCCTGGGCGTTTCGTACCCAATCTGGAGGGGTCTCTGGCCGAAACTTTGGCCGGTGGCTGTTGATGTCGCCCTCTGGAAGCCCTGGACGACTCGCCAATGTCCTCATCATACAATAAATCGAGTACGTCGCTCATTTTGGATCTAAAACATGTTATAAAGAGAAAAATAGTAACTGACGACATAATAAACGTAAAAAGAGGTTAGTTTTATGTCGAGGGTGCCGCTTTCAAGTCCTTTACATGTATTCGACGTAGCCGGTGCCCCTCCGGACTGATTAAGTCGAATACCACTGGTGAATGGACTTTGGTGACTTTATATGGCCCCGAATATTTCGGTGCCAATTTAGCAGCGAAGCCCTGAGCTGCTGAGGAGAGGTGGTGTTCTTTTCTGAGGACGTTTTCGCCTATCTGAGGTCTCCAATCTCGCCTTCGGAGATTATAGGCACGACTTTGGTTGGTAAATGCCCTGTCGAGGTTCGTCCGTACCAATTTGAACACTTCTTGGAGCCTTCCCAGTTGAAAAACACGGTGTTGCGTCTCGGCCGACGTGATTTCGTTGACAGCAACGTCCGCTGTGGGTGGTATTCCTGTGTTTTCTCGATACAGAGCTGCTGGCACTTCCAATTCCCGTCCAAAGTTTAGAAAAGAGGGTGTATATCTCGTAGACTCGTGAACAGCTGTATTGATGGCAAAGAGGAAATCGGGGATATGCAAATCCCAATCCTTATGATTTGCTTCGCAATACTGAGCTATCATTGTCTTGATTGTGCGATTTGTTCGTTCCACTGGACTACTCCTGGTTGCGGGAGTACTTTTGTGAAAATCTTTTTCCGAGGGACGCTGAGGTGGTTGTCTAAAGTCAATTAGTATAATTAATTTAAAATAAATGTGTGTTTACAAATGTAAACAAACAACCTAACCTCAAACGTCAAAGAGATTATATTAATTGCGTTAATAATTAAGATTAGGTTCGTTACAGTATTTTTATTTAATTTGTACAATCCTCTAAATGTGATCTTGTGCGACAGTTTCCTCTAGTTACTTTTCCCTTGTTCGAATATCGTGGAAAAAAAATGAAAAACTTCATTTTTCATTTTTTTTATTCGAAGAAAGGGGGGAATGTAACGAAGTTATTTTTCAGCCTCTTGGTCCTCAATTACACTTTCCTATTTATAGGTTAAGTGTTTGTTTACATTTTGTAAACAATAATTAATTAACGGTAGTTGACATTAGTCAACCACCTTTGTCGCTCCTCTAGGAAGGATTTTGCGGAAGTACCGCAACCAAAAGTACTTAACAATTTTTCCTCTTTGCGCGTACGCAAAATCCCTCCTAATATTTCCTCGTATATAAACTCTTGGCTCAGTTTATTTGATTGTTTAAAAGTGTTAAGTAATTTTCGAAAGCCAAAATTCATAAAGAATTTAATTGGCTCAGTTCGGTCATTTGCTGTTATAAAGTGTTAATTGATTTTCGACGATTGTAAATTGATTTTGTATTTTATTTAAAAGTTGTGTTTCACATGTGTTCCTCTTTATATTAAATGTTGGTTATTCGTTATTAATAAACATTACAATTAAAAAGTGCGAATTCCTCTTTTAATCGACCCCTGGTCTGAAACTCTCTCCACTGAGAGTACTACCCGGTACTGGTTGGTATTTCTAGCCACAAAATACCTGGCGCTCGAGAAAATCACTTCCAATTGCTGTCACTTCCAATTCCCGTCCAAAGTTTAGAAAAGAGGGTGTATATCTCGTAGACTCGTGAACAGCTGTATTGATGGCAAAGAGGAAATCGGGGATATGCAAATCCCAATCCTTATGATTTGCTTCGCAATACTGAGCTATCATTGTCTTGATTGTGCGATTTGTTCGTTCCACTGGATTCGCTTGGGGGGTATACGGCGGGGTGAATCGATGCTCGATTCCCAAGTCTTTGAGGAGATTGTTGAAGATCCTACTGTCGAATTGTGTACCATTGTCCGAAATGACAGTGTCTGGGCATCCAAAACGAGTAATTATGTCTTCATACAACCCTTGGGCGACGAGACGAGCAGTGGCGTTCCTGAGGGGCCTTGCATTTAGTGAACCGATCGTGGAAAACGAGGAGATAAACATTTCCTTTCTTCGATCGAGGTAGTGGTCCAACTAAATCTGTACTAACTGTTTGCCACGGCTTGTGTACAGTAGAGGGCTGCATTTTTCCGGCTGTTTGTTGTGAAGAGGCCTTGTAACGTTGTAATTCTGGAGATAGTTTTGGCCACTCCCATGTGAGCATCTGTTGGTTCGTCGTGATTTTCCTGCAGAACTCGCTCTCTCAGAGGTTTTGGTACACATAATTTCCATGGTTGGACCATACCGTCTTCCCGGAGGTCCTTGGAATCCCAAAAATGTCTGTACAATTTGCCGTCTTTGATGATGTAATCCGGAAATGAAGAGGGGTCCCGTTTTACGTCGGCCATTTTGTTGTTATACCATGTACAGTCAGCGGCTTTCACTTCCATAGCACACAATTCTCCGCGATTTGAACCATTTTGTGTGCATGGCTGTCGAGAGAGGGCGTCTGCTACTCGATTGAGGGCTCCTTTTCGGTAGACTATTTCAAAATCGTACTGTTGGAGGAATATACTCCAACGAGCCAGTCTACCAATGGGGCTTTTGATCGAATGGAGCCATCTGAGAGATTGATGGTCCGTCGTCACTTGAAAATGGTACCCTTCGAGGTATGGACGCATCTTTTCGATTCCCCAGACGATTGCGAGGCATTCCTTTTCTGTAACCGAGTAGTTCTTTTCTGCAGGGGAGAGGGTACGGCTGGCATACGCGATGACTCTTTCGTTTCCATCAAAATTTTGTGTCAACGTGACACCAAGTCCGTAATCAGAGGCATCCGTCTGTAAATTGAACATGAGGTCGAAATCTGGACATGCGAGGATTGGTGCTTCTGTCAGACGTTTCTTCAATTCCACAAACGATTTTTCCTGTTCTTCGTCCCACCGCCATTTGCAATTTTTCCTTAATAATTTCGTAAGAGGAGCCACAACATTGGAAAAATCTGGCACGAATCGTCGATACCACGAAGTCATTCCGAGGAATTGTCGCAATTGCTTCAAGTTTTGGGGAGGAGGAATTTCCAAAATGGAAGCCACCTTGTCTGGATCCGTCATCACGCCGTTTTCCGTCACGACGTAGCCCAAATATTTGAGTGATCTCTGTCCAAACTTGCATTTGTCGACATTGAGGATTAAATTCGCTGCTCTCAAACGATGGAAGACTTCTTTTAGGTTGTCGAGGTGCTCTTCGAACGTTCTGCCTAAGACAATTATGTCGTCGAGGTAGGCAAACGCTTTCGGCTCCATATCTGGTCCAATTATTCGATCCAAGAGGCGCTGAAAGGTAGCCGGTGCTGAATGAAGTCCGAAGGGCATGACTTTGAATTGAAAGAGGCCTCGTCCAGGAATTGTAAAGGCTGTTATGGGCTTACTTTCTTCCGTTAGAGGAACCAGCCAATATCCGTTCTGGAGATCGATGCTGCTAATAAATTTAGCTTCTCTGAGGCGATCCAATATGGCGTGAATTTGTGGCAGAGGATATGCGTCTTTTTCCGTCGCTTCATTGACTTTGCGAAAGTCCACACAAAAGCGGTACCGACCATCTTTTTTCGGTACCACCACAATTGGCGAACTCCATGGACTTTCCGAACGCTCAATCACGCCTTTTTCCAACATCTCGTCCACTTGTTCGTTCACAATCGCTTGAATTCGAGGATTTTGGGGCCGATATCGTTGCTTAATTGGAACAGAGGTCTTCAAACGAATTTAATGTTCAATTAGAGGGGTTGGACCGTGAATTCTGTCGAATTTTGGGAGCTCACAATCGAGGAGGTGTTGTAAACGTCGTTGTTGACCCTCCGTGAGAGACGACTCGCTGACCATCGCTACGTTTGTCGTGGCTTGAGGGGTAATTTCCACTTCCGTGGGGAAAACGACTTGTTTTCCGTTGAATAAAATCACTTTGCCCATCACAAAAATGGTGTCGGACGACACGTCTACCAACGCCTTGTGCTCACGAAGCCAGTCGAGGCCGAGGAGGACGTCCACTGCGAGTCCTTCCAAATATCGAAGAGAGGCTGTGTAAAAATGAGGTCCAATCTGTACATCTTGTCGTACAGCAGGCGAAATTGTCGTCATGACGCCATTTGCCAATCGTACCATCACATCTGGATCCAATGTACGTAATTTGGGATTTTCGAGGACGACTTCATCACCAATATATGAAAAACTGGAGCCAGTATAGATGAGAGCGTGGTACTTCAACCCGTTGACTTGTACGACGACTAAATAACGATCTTCGAGAGGAAATCTATCGGAGGGCGTGTTGGCCAACTGTTCGTGCCTCCCAACTGGACAGCTGGCTGTTAGTTTTCCGGCCGTCTGTTGCAATTGCAGTCACGTGTGAGGATGCCTGGACGACGGCAACGTGTGCAAAATGTTCGAGGACCGCATGTACATTCATTGCGGTAATGGCCTTTTTCTCCACAATTGTAGCACGTCGCTAAAGACCGTTGTGGCGAATTTGAGTTCTGTACTCGAGGTGTTGGACGTTGAGGTGGGGGTTGTTGCATCATTTTTGGACTTGGTGGGCGAAAAATCGCCGTAACTTCAGGGGAAGGCAATTCTTCAAGTTCCTTCACCCTTTCGAGCAACTCTTCGACCGTACGAAAGCTGCTACGTGCAATAAATCGTCTGTGTTCTGGCAAGAGGTTCCGATGCAACCAATAGAGGGTCCTTTCTGACGTCATAGAGGGAATTCGACGCATAAGAGTGAGCATAGAGGTGATAAAATCACTTCCCGACTCATGACGGCCTTGTTGACGTCGGCTCACTTCTTCTTCCATCCGAATTTGGTAGTCCATGGGCAAGAAAAATCGTTTGAACGCATTCTCAAAATCTAACCATGTAAACCACGACTGCCTGTTGTTTCGGAACCAGAGGAGTGCGTTATCTCGCAACAAAATGGACATTCCCGGCAACAATTCGTCTGCCGAGATTTGATAAAAGTCCCGTAGCTCTTGTAGTTCCTCCAGGAACGCTATTGGGTCGCCGTGGCCATCAAACGACACTTTCCAGTCGTTTAGCCGCCTCAATGCTGGATTTGGACCCATTGGAACACGTGTTTCTGGAGGAGGGTAATTGTACATCATGTACGAGGGCATTCCAGGCACATTTAACCCTGGTGCTGGCCTTGGTGGCAGTCCTGTGTACAGAGGGGTGGTCGAGGGGCGAGAAAAAGAGGGGATGGTCGTCGATGGATAGTCAAAAGAGGGTGCCGTTGACGTCGTTTGTCCAAAAGAGGGGGGTTTTCCCATAAATGGTCCAAAAGAGGTTGTTGGCCCCGGTGGAAACTGGAATTCTTCCCATTCAGTGGCCGGTGTATGGGCTTCTTTTCTCAAAGCCCGTAATCTTTTCCGTAATTCGGCCACCGTGCCACTTGTAGAGGCTCCAAATTGTTCTAATTCCAATATAAGGGTCTCTTTTGACATCTCGCTCACCCTTATTGGCCCACAAGCCCCGCTGAGCGTCGTTTGTGTCGTTATGTGGGCATTTGTCCTATTTGGAATTTGACCTTGAGGCATTTCCGTCGGCTTTTCCTCTGATGTTGTAGGAATGTCGTCTCCACCAGCCATTTTGTTGGAATTCGAGGTCGATTGAATCTAGAGGAATTTGGAAGCAGAGAAAAGAAAAATTTTCTGCTCGAGGTCGCCCAAAAATGTGAGGAATTTCGCGAAAATGCTTGGAAAATGCGATTTAAAGAGGTCCCTGCTCGGGCGCCAAATTTGTGGCGTGTTTTCCTCGTCAGGGGAGGATTTTCTCGAGCGCCAGGTGTTTTTAGGCCCGAAACACCAACCTGTACCGCGAGCGTCTCTCAGTGGAGAGAGTTTTAGACCAGGGGTCGAAATAAAAGAGGGAATCGCACTTAATTGTTTATATTTATTAAATAAAAAATCAATTGTTTTACTTTTCGCGTTTTTATGAAATATGTACAACTTTATAAATGGTAAATTTAAATTTATAGAGGTAAAACGAGAGGCAACAGTAAAATATACATGAGGAACACAATATCAAAATAATTACATCCGTTAGAAAACTAGTTAACACTTTTACAAAATTTATTATAAACGAAATTAAATGAAACTAAAATTAAATCAAAATCAATATCACAATCAACGAACCGGACCAATAAAATTCCAAGATGAATTTTGGTCTTCAAAATTATATATCAGAAAGAAAAATTTTACAATATTAAATTCTGCCTTAAAAGGCTTGTGCAAGAGTTTATATATGGGGAAAAGTTAAGAGGGATTTTGAGTAAGCGCAGAGAGGAAAAATTCCGCGAAAACCCAAAATCTGAGAGGTGGGAGTACTATTAGTACGAGGAGAGGTTGGCAATTACTGTACTTAGTGTAATTAGAGGGAAATTAATTACACTAAGATTGGATGCAATGAGCTGACAAATAAAATCCCGAAAGAGGCAAATAAAAATACATAAATTGGGCATTTTATATAGAAAACAATTAAATGAAAATATGTGCTCTGGAGGGACTCAATTGAGACAATGAGTGTAATTAGAGGACGCTAATTACACTCGGAACAAATGACAACAAATGAAATGAAAAGAAAAATGAATTCGAAGTTAAAAATGCAAACTTCAGTTGAATAATTAATTCTCGCCAAATGGCACTTGAAAACACTTGAATAATTACACGTAAGTTGCAATTACACAGAGCACGTTGTAAATACAAAAGGGGTTTTTTGTACTAAGGAATTTCACATCGTACTCCTGGTTGCGGGAGTACTTTTGTGAAAATCCTTTTCCGAGGGACGCTGAGGTGGTTGTCTATGGTCAATTAACATAATTAAATTAAAATAAATGTTTGTTTACAAATGTAAACAAACAACCTAACCTCAAACGTCAGAGGGAAAATATAAATTGTGTGAATAATTAAGAGGCGCAAAAATAGGTTCGTTACAAACGGACGGCACTTGTTCCTCAACCTGGTTGTTAATTTAAAGGATTGTCCGTTTTGGTGCTTTGGAGAACACAACCACCTTGGTCTTGGCAACGTTTATGTGTGGACCATACTGTGTGAATTGTTCAACGATATACATCCTACTCTGGAGATGTGGGAGGCTGTCGGACACCACGACCGTATAGTCAGCGAATCGTATATTACTAATAAGGGTGCCGTTGATATTAACGTCCTCTTTCACATTCTCCAGTTCTTCCCGGAACACTGCCTCTGAGTATATATTATAGAGGAGAGGAAAAAACACACCCTTGCCTAACACCCTTCTGAGTTGTATTTCTTCGGATGTTATGCCCTCTATAATAATCTCTGCAGTTTGATGCTAGTACAGCTGCGAGACGATGTTCAGATCTCAATGAGCTTCTGGTGCGAGACACAGTCGAAAGATTTTCGGTAGTCAATAAAGCAGGGGTATATATCAACATTCATGTCTCTGCATCGTTGTGTGAGAACGTTGACAGAGAAGCGAGCCTCGCGCGTGTCCACTCCGTTCTTAAATCCATATTGCGTTCATCCAGCCTGTCCCTCACATCTGGCGTATATGCGAGGGGGAAGGATGTGGAGAAATACCTTGAGGGCGTGAGACATGAGGCTAATCATTCGGGGGTCGTCGCATTGAGAAGCGTTCGGTTTTTTTTGGCAGAGCGTTGAACGTCGACCTCAGGTAGTCCGTTGGTATCTTCCTAGTTTCATATATTGAGTTAAACAACGATGTGAGAAGTTTTAGGTCTCTATCGCGTGAATATTTTCTGTTCCTTTTATAGCACGTCTCACTTTCTCTGTCGTGATAACAGGGCTGTGCTCGTTAATATCGTCATAGTGTTTAGGTGGTTCGTGGGGTCGTGTGTCATTGAAGAAGACCTCAACATACTCCTATAATTTTTTAAGCTTTTCCCCAACGCTCGTTAAAATCTTGTTGTTAGTGTCTTTCATGATACCGTGAATCTGCTTGTGTTGTGTGTTTGAGAATTCCTTAATCTTTTTGTGACGATTAAACGAGTCGTGCTTTTTTTCTAGTGTCTCCATTTCACTGCATTTTTCAGTTAGCCATCCTTCCTTTGCTTTTCGGCATTCTGATCTCACCGCTCTGTTCAGCTCCCTGCATCGGTTATTGTCTGTGGCTTTGCATTTCGTTTTCTCGTTCATAAGTTGGAGAATTTCGGCTGTCATCCACTGTTACTTTTTAGAGGCTTGTGTATATCCAATGTCCCCCTCCTAGGTTTCCAAAAGAGCCGTCTCCAAGATAGTCCACCGAGACTCTACTTTCTCGTCGTCATTGCAAAAGTTCGCTGTTTATAGACGCGCCTCGAGATTCTCGGTTACTCTGGCTCGTATTTCGGGATCAAGAAATCTTTTAACATTTACTTGCTTACATTTATTTGGGCGTTGGACTCTAGGGAAGTAGCCATGCTGTAGACTTATTAGGACGGGATTGTGGTCACTGTTAGGACACTGTGTTCCCAGACCATGATCTCGGCAGACCTCACCATCAGCACCCTTCCCGATTTTGGCGTTAATGTCGCTAAAAACAATTGTCATCTCCCCTAGTTTTGTTGTTTTTATAGCCTCTTTTAAAGCAGAGTAGAACTCCTCAATCACCTCATCAGGTTTGTCCCCTGTTGGAGCATACGCTTGAATTAAGTTTATAACTCTGTGAGTAGTGAGGAGTCTCAAAAGCACAACTCGATCTCTGAGTGGGATAAAATCAATTACCGATTTTTATAGTTCAGAGGAGAGTGTCGCTACGCCATACTGGTGTTTGGGGTCTTCACCACCATAGTAGAGAACGCCATTTTTACTCCTGTAATTCTTAAGATCTTATGCATACATATGCTACGTGTATTCCACGTTGCTCTGGTTTTTTTTCTATATATTTGTATTCTGCTGGTTTTCATGGAGGGGGGATTCTTCACACCCATTCCCTACTTAAGGAGTGTCCCTAATGAAAGTAATGAAGATGTACAAGGATCACTTATTAACCAAGGGTACTATGAACAATAAAACGGTATAAATAATGACTCAATAATGCACTTAATCGTTATGGACGTAATACGCAATTCTTCCACCATATACGAAACTAAACACGTAATCAAACTGGATAATCCCAAGACGGCCAATAGTTGGGGTCTTAGGTGCCACAAGAACAATATCATCTAAGAAAAGGCGTTCTTGTAACTTTGTAGGAATACTACTATGAGGTACAGGGTTGCAAACCTTCTTCCAATTATCTCGGGGCAATATCTTCCCGCAGTGTTTTCTCTACTAGAGAGCCGGAGCGAACTTACTAAAATCACTTTCAAAGCTCTTTATTGGTCAATATATGTATATATATATATACATTCTACATTTGCCTATACAACAATTGTGATAGCGCCACAGCGCGTACATTTGTAACATATAGATCAAGTGATAATATTTTGTACTTGTAAATAAATAGATATACTTCCTTGTTGATCGTTTATTGCTTATTATTTAGACTAGTTTCGATATAATATCATCTTCAGTAACTACAATAAAGTGCATATAAGGAGAAACGGGCAGACGACTAGGGACAAGACTTCAAGAACACAAAAAAGACAAAATCCACTCTAACGTCGGACGACATTTGCATTTTACAGGACACACAATAGACAATGACAAAACACACATAATACATAATTGCGAAAAAGGACACAAAGTAACCCTACTTAAAGCATACGAAATTCAAAAGGAAATGCGGAAAAATAAAAAATTCTTAAATGACCAAATAGAATTAAAACAGACACCAATTTTCAAATATATTAATAACAAACAACTGACTTACCGCAACACACAAAACAATAACAATGACTATACAACGTAGACAAAATGACTGACGGACAGTAACAACAATTAACTTCACTGTGATACTTATTTAATTAATTTTTGTATTATAGTGATTTATTTATATTGTGTGTTATTTGTTCGTTCGTCTTATTTATAACGTTTGTGCTTTACAATTTTAATATGTGTGTAAATGTTTATTTTAAGTTTTAAAAACAACTGACAAGTAAGCAAACAAAAAAATACATGTTATAATTTAATTGTAAGTATATACACTTTATTGTAATTATTTACTGAAGATGATATTATATCGAATCTAGTCTAAATAAGCAATAAACGAACAACAAGGAAGTATATCTATTTATTTACAAGTACATCGAAGAAACCTTGTTACAATGGATCACATCCACCCATGATAATATTTTATTTTCAATTTATTCCTATCTACTGATTAACTAAATATATTTTATTTTAAGCAAAGATTGTAATACATTGTTTTCAATTGCCTACATTTTGTGTTTCCTAGTGGAAACATGACAGCAGAAATTGTTGTTATTGTTAGTAAGTGATTATTTATGTTTTATGGAGTATTGTTTTACTATTTTGCTTGGAAGTTTTAGGTTTTTTTACTTTACTGTGTGGTAGCTTATACTTTATTTTATAGGGGGCATTTTTGTTTGTGTATAATTTAATATTTCTTGTAAGTGTATTTTTAAATATTTGTTTATTAAAGAAATTTCCCGTTACGTTGCTTATTCGGTCAGATATGTATGGAATATTTGAAATTTCGTAGGCCGCGTCGTGAAGGTTGCCAATCAGTGTGTTATGTTTTGCGAATAATATTATTCTTACGATTTTATTTAGAATTACCTGGAATTTTTGAATGTTTGTATTACTAGTAGTATTAAATACTGGAGCGGCATACATGACTATTGGCCTTATATATGTCATACATTGTAAGGGTCTCAGTACGGGGGTATACGCCCACATTTTAGACTCAGGTCAAAAACTGCTTCCTTCAACCCCATTGGTTATAGATAACCATGTGATTGGAAATATTGCACTTGTAGATGCGTGTTGAAATAAGTTTGCAGAGAGTACCAGTTTTAATACTGACCCTCATTAGGGTACATAGAACTGATCTTAAGAGTGCTTAATCGTTAAATCTACTTCCAATTCTAATTTGAAGAAACTTACTACCAATTGTCTCGGTGAGTACATTTCTCACTTAGTTTACTAGGAATAAGTACCATACGACTTGATCAAGTACGTTTCACATTTTATTTGATTTCAAAGTTGTTTGACAATCTTTAATGTAAAACTCGAACTTTCTTTGACTAAGGCATTAGCCGCTACATTGCGGACTTGTAGGCAATGTAGTAAGGGGATTTAGTATTAGCGTACTTTAGACTCTTGGTGAACATGTGACGATATCGCATTGTATGCTTTAATTTTGGATTATGTCTAACCTCGTGCAAGAGGGGCATATTATCCGACAAGGATCCACGATGGTGAATTATCACTTGTCAAGGACGCTTGGCACCCACTGGGACGCTAGTGGGACATCGAAATATCATGTATTTGATATTTATCAAATTTAGAGCGATACTTGCACATGGGAGCGATTAACGTAAATATCGTGATATGATTGTCAAACACGAGTTACATAAATTCTTAAACTTTACTCTTCGGTAAACTAACGTATTTTTATAAATTATATTACAGGATTGGTCTACTTCACTCAAGAGCTTGGTCAGAGTATTTATCTTTGTTTTATATTCGTATAAGGCAGGGGTTTGTACTATTACAACATATATAGTATTATGTATAGTCTTAGTTTGGTTGTTAACGTGCTTTTGTGTGTTAATGAGGAGTATAGTGCCGATAAGCTGTAGTTATCTTTCTGTTTAATTGTGTTGACGTGTTTGGTAAAATTGAGTTTTGTGGCATGTTTTTCCCCAACAGGAAAGGATTTCTCGAGCGCCAGGTATTTTGTGGCAAGAAATACCAACCAGTATCGGGGAGTACTCTCAGTGGAGAGAGTTTCTGACCAGGGGTCTATTAAAAGAGTAATTCGCACTTTATAAATTGTATTTATTAATAACAAAATAATATTTAATATATAAGAGGACACAATGTGAAATACAACTTTTAAATAAAATACAAAACTAATTTACAGCCGTCGAAAATCAATTAACAGTTTATAACAAAATAACCGAACTGAGCCAATAAAATTCTACCTGAATTTTATCTTTCGAAATTATTTTAATAATATCTTGCAAACACGTTACAAAATCAAATAAAGTGAGCCAATAAAATCACTCGTGGATTTTGGCTTTAATACAATTACAAAAATTAAATTAGAATAAAATCTCGAGGAACAAAACTATTAGAAATTTAAGGACGCTCATCAGTGTACATAATGAGTCATTGACGCTCTAAATTTTTCTTCTATAAAATATGTTTTTTTTTTCACTTGAATGAATTGTAAAAATATTAAAATGAATTTACATGATGAATTCTGTTATTGAATCTCCCATTTTTTATTTTTTTTCCTTTTCAATAATTGAAGTTGTTTATTTAATTTCCGTAGTAATTAACGCTATCTAGGATTCTCACATTTCAACTCGAAAATACGCTCGATTTCACACGTTTCTGCTTGGCCCGTTTATTTACATTTTTCGCGAGCTATTTTTCGTTATTATTTAACAAAATTTCGTTGGTGGTTGAAAAAAACTAATATTAATATAATTATGGAGGAAAATAGACATGATTTACGGCATACTCATGCAAAATTAAAAGGGAGATTTCGAAAAAAAACATCATACCAAAGAATGTTGAAAGACAAATCAAAACGCAAAGAAAATAAGTTAACTTTAATACAACAGTCAGAAGTAAGTCTATATTATTTAAACATCGTGGTTTCTGAAAGTGCAATAAATTACCGCTGAATGAAGTTTAATTACTGTTATATTCGTATATGTTTTCAGGAAAAAGAATCTGATGAGACTGATTTGTCTGGGAAAACCTCGGGAAAAACCCTAATAGACATTAAAAATTTCTCAACAAATGTATTTGTTGTGATTGTAAAAGCCAACTACCAATAGTTGAATATTTTAAAGAATTAAAACGAGGATATGGTGTTTCATTAACAATTACTTGTACAAATTGTAAAAAAGTTCAAACAGTGAACAGCGATACATTGGTTCCCATAGGAGACAAAAAATATGCCTTTTCGTCTAATTTGAAAGCAGCTATTGGTAACATTTTTTGCTCAAAGTAACAATTTTCAATTCAGCATCATGTTTATGAAATATAATATTTCAGCCATGATAGATAGTGGAATGGGTGAGTCTCAAGTGAATAGTTTTATGACGATTCTCGGTGTACCCCCTATCAGTTCAAATACTCTAAATCATTATCAGGATATTGTGGGTATGGAGTTGGAAAAATTGGCAATGGAAACATGTGATGAAAATATAAAATTAGAAAAAGATTTAACACTAAAAGCAAATGATGCTATAATTGATGAAGAAAATTGCCCGGGTAAGACAGGCTTAACGTTATGTTTCGACGTTGGTTGGCAAAAAAGGGGTACAGGACGTGCTTATAACAGCATGTCTGGCCATGGAGTTTTAATTGGATATTATGGAAAAAAAATTGTGTCGTACACGGCAAGATCCAAAAATTGTCGTAAATGTGCTGCTGGTCAGTCTAAAAGTTTGCATAATTGTCGCTCTAATTATGATGGCTCCAGTAAATCGATGGAACCAGATATGGCTCTGGAATTATTTACTGAAAACCCCTTATTTGAAACTAATAAAGTTTTTGGGGGTAGATTGGTTATGGATGATGACTCCACAACTATTGCAAATCTACGAAGAGTTTGTAAATATCAAATAGTTAAATGGTCTGATCAAAATCATGCATGCAAAGGGTTCAGCAAGGCTCTATATGCACTTCGTCTAGAAAAAGGCCTGATAGAGTATTTTTCATCCAATGTAACTGCTGCCATTGATCGGAATAGAGGAAATGCGAGCGGATTAAAATCCAATTTAGAATATATAGTGGCTCACGCCTTTGGTGACCATTCAAAGTGTACATTTCATGATAAGAATGTCCCGTATGTGCACAAAAACCTTCCAAATAATAAACCATTAGAAAATGCGCAACTCCGAACGTCTTTAGAAGATTTGATGCAAAAATACATCAATAATGTTTCAAAACTGGCTGCAGCAGCTTCCACACAGGCTAATGAGTCGTTTAATAATACAGTTATCTCTTTCTGCCCGAAATCAAAACATTTTTCTTCGTCCGCAAGTTTTAATTACAGAGTTGCCGCCGCAGTTTGTAAGAAGAACTTAGGTTTTCAGTACGTCGATAAATTGTTGGAAAGGATGAATCTTAGTCCCATCAAACACAAGAGTTACCGGTTAACTAAAGAAAATAAAAAATGCAGAAAAAATCTTTTTGAGAGAAGCTATGAAGGAAAAAAGAAAAGAAAAATTAATAAAAAAAATCGTACTCTAAAAAATAAAAATCAAGAAAAAACAGAAGGTGTTAAATATCAGAGTGATATAGGTTTATCTGTCGGCGATGAGGCCATTTCTTCTGAATGTTTTGATATTAAAGAATTAGAAGATGATAATATGCACAAGTATTTACCAAAGAATCAAATTCATATTAATGAAATTTTAAATTATAAGCTAGTCTACTTCGACATAGAAACAACTGGATTTAGCTTTAAAGACCAAATTGTCCAGATTGCTGCTTCTGATGGAGTCTCCTATTTTAACAATTACAATGTCCCAACTTGTTCATTTGCCAAAGGTGCCGCAGATGCAACTAAAATGCATGTAAAAAAGGGTGAATTATATGTTCGCAATGAAAAAAAAACAACAGTATCTTCGTCTACAATGTTGATAGGATTCATCAACTTTCTTAAAAAGATAAAAGAAGAAAATTCTGTTGAAAATGAATGCTATATTATTTTAGTGGGACATAATATAATGAGCTTTGATTACCCAAGACTTGCAAGGAACTTTTCAAATATCGGTAAAATTCAGGAATTTTATGAAGTCGTGTATGGCCTAGCTGACACAAGAAATATATTTTCAAAAGTGCTGCCGAAGGAGTTAAAAAAGAAAATTGGTGTGTCAGAAGGAAAATTAGTGGAACATTTTTTACCACAGGAAACTTCTTTGCAGTTGCATGATGCTCTGCATGACATTACTGCGCTGCAAAAACTCGTACAAAAAATTGGTGTTTCAGAAAATACAATAAAGGAAAATTGTATAAGTTTTTCAGAAATTGTCATCAATAAGATTGAACAAAGAAAGATCGAAACCAGAAAAGCTCAATTACAAATTTTGAAAGGGACTATATCGAGTCAAATAATCTCTAAGCTGGCCAAAGAAGAAATTGACTTAAAAGTCCTAAAAAGTACTTATAAGGAAGGTGGGGAAAAGGAGGTAGCATCGATATTATCTAAGAAAAAAAATGGAAAATACCTCATTACCAATAATAAGAAAATAATTGCATCTCTATGTACATTTCTTGAAAAATGTCAAAATACAATAAAATAATTGTTCAATAAATATTTTTTCTATAATTCAATGCATACTGATATATTAATTTATACAAATATTTACTTTATTGAATTTTGAATTTTTAAATTTCGCACATTTTCGCGCGCTTTTTTTGAAGTGGATATAGCCAAACAAAAATTTTTTAAAATGAAATAAAACCAAATTTTGCCCGGCTACCCGCTGTTCACTATGTACCATGATATTAAAGACCATTCAAACAACATTATATTTAATTTTGGTTATTGGGCGTTGCGTTTTGAATGTCAAATATAACTTTTTCCGTCAACTTTCGTTGATTTCCCCATAAGTGTAATGTTAAAACGATTAGTATTCAACCACGTTTTTCTAAAAATTTCGCCCGGGTTTGTATATTGTGAATAACGCTGTGTTATAGAGCTCATTTTGCTCTTTCTGACTATGCAATTCATTTTTTCGGGCGTTTTGCTGATGAGCGTCCTTAAGAGGACGAGAATTCTCTCCTTCGAGGGGCTGTGCAAGAGTTTATATACGAAGAAATATTAGGAGGGATTTTGCGTACGCGCAAAGAGAAAAAATTGTTAAGTACTTTTGGATGCGGTACTTCCGCAAAATCCTTCCTAGAGAAGCGACAAAGGTGGTTGACTAATGTCAACTATCGTTAATAAATTGTTGTTTAGAAAATGTAAACAAACACTTAACCTATAAATAGGAAAGTGTTATAGAGGACCAAGAGGCTAAAAAATAACTTCGTTACAGTTTTCTATCTAATAGCACACCTAAGTATTTGACTGTGTCTGTTACGTTAATGGTCTTGTTATACAGAATGCCTAGTGTGTTAACTTTTTATTAACCATTTTTACTGAAGTGCGTAATTGTTGTCTTTTAAGGGTTGATTTTGATCTTTCATTGATATAAATAATATTCCAATTCTTTTGTGTGTTCTTGAATATAAATTATAATTATGAGATTCAACTACCACAATGAAATATGTATTCTTGCGTTTTGATTTTACAAATGATCGATATGCAAAGTACCAAAAGGCTCCATAACCTTTTCAATGCTATGTAAAAATCCCGAACGTCTACCACCTGGATCTTTACTATAAAGACATGGTAAACAACACTTTATATATTTCTTTACATAACGTGTCATGCCAGAAAACCAATAATGTTTTGTTAACGCAGATAACGTTTTATCTACCGACAAATGACCATTTCCATCATGAAAATGCATAAGTATTTGTGGCCTAGCTGCTTTAGGAACAACCCTTTGTTTTCCATCAGATGTAATTCTGTATAATCGCTCATCAACCAAAGAAAAAGATTTATGAACGTCTTTTCTTCTGTACTTCCTTTAAGTATTTACATCGACAATCTTACATTTGAATACTTAAAACCCAATCTTCATGATTTATATTCACCACACTAACATATATTTCATTTTCCACAATTGGATAACGACTCAATGCATCTACATGTGACATTTTCGGACCAGGACGATATTCAACATCAAAAGTATATTCTTCAATACCCAACCACCAACGCCCAATTCTAGGAATTAAATCTCTTTTTAAATTGGATTCCAATTAAATACACTCCAAACGCTTTTAAAATGTATACAACCGCCATTGTTTCTAGTTCATATGAATGATAACGTTCTCCTTCCTTCGTAGTTTGTTTAGAAAAATACATAACTGGTCAAATAGATCCATCAGTTTATTCCTCCAATTCCATGCTTAAAAGCGTCAGTATGAAATTCCGTTTCTAATTGAGGATCATAAATTACCAGTATCTTGCAAGTCATTAATTTTGTTTTAAGAGTTTCGAATGCTCTACGTTGTTCGTCACCCCACTTAAACAAAACCTCTTTTCTCGTTAAATATGTCAATGGTTTTGCAATCGTAATATGTCCTTGACATATTTTCGAAAATAACCTGTTAATTCCAAATACTGTCTAACCTCATGAACATTTTTGGGCTCTGGAAATTTATTTACCTACGCCTGATATGGAAGTGTTTCTTTCTGAACTGTTTTGACACATTGAAAACTGTTCTTTTTGCAGATCGTGTAGACAAGTACTTTTCTACACGGTTTCGTGCAAAGTTGTACAGAAAGTAACAGTTATGTCACTTGTCATCTCAAAGTTAGAGCAGCCTTACTAAAGACTTCAAAAACTTCTCTTAAATTAGAAAGGCCCATTTCCAAATTTGAAGACGCTATTAAAACGTCATCCATATATGCTAATGCTTTCCCATACCTTAAATTTCCCAACACTTTGTTTATTGTGCGTTGAAAAATTGCTGACGCATTACAAAGACTAATCGGTACCCGTAAATACTCATAATGGCCATCCGGCGTGAAAAAAACCGTTTTCTTAAAAGATGCTTCATCAAACTGAATTTGATGATAGCCATTAACAAGATCTAAACTAGTAAAGAAACAACAATTTTTCAACTTTTCTGAATATTCTTCAACATGCGAAAGGGGATATCTGTCCTTTATTCTTGATTTCCGAATAATATTATTTTCTAATAAATCTTCAATTATCCCTTTTACGACTTTTCGTTCATCGAATGATAGTCTATATGGTCGATAAACTACAGGATTATCATCTTTTAATCTAATCGATATTTTTTGCAATTCACTTTTCCCCAACTGCTTATTGTTTTCAGCAAAACAACTGACTACTTTGTTCATCAGTTAAATTTTTATTCTAGTTATGATCGTGTAAAGAAAATTTTTGTTGGTTCGAAATTGTCGCAGAATTAACTGTTATTTGCGACTTCAACATTTTCTCTTCAAAACAAGGTACACATCGAATCAAACTGTTTTAATCACTCACTTCAATTTCTTGTTGAGATACATTATTGATTGTTACAAAACCATTTACTCCATTTGTGATGCAATCATCAAGAAAATGCTCTTTTCCAGGAACCGGTCGAAAATCCCTTAGAACATGCGGGTATACTAGTGCGTTCAACTGCCCACATTGGAATTTTGCGAACTGGCAACTGTAAATCATTGCATTTTCTTTATTAAGAAAACTTTGACCAATTAAAATTGGCACATCTTGAGCACAATTTGGTACTACATATGCATTCACATCACTTGTCACTTCTTATACTTTCAATTTAAATTTCACTAAGCCATTTGCATTTATTTCAGAACCTTCGTAGCCATTTATTAACGTCTCAACAGAATTTATTTCTAAATTTCTAAATTAAAATTCCTTCACAGCCCGAATGTACATATGATTGCAATTTGTAGAATAGTGACCCATTTCCTTACAATTATAGCATCGAATTTTCTTATTGTTCAACTTTACAACGGTAAATCATTTTGCGTAAACACTAGCAAAATCTTGGTGTTCAGGAAAAGTTAACATGATTATCTGTACGTGCTATGTATATGGTTTTTCTATGTAAAAGGTGTCATAACTTATATTTATTATTTTGGTTTTCTTGCCACGATTCGTCTATTATTGCTGTGTCGTCGCAGAATAGTGCGATTTTTGTTTTTATGTGTTTAAGTATGTCGTTTATATAATATAAGAAGTTGGAGGCTCAAAATCGTACACCACCCTGTATTCTTTGATTAGTTGAGAGGGCGTCAGCTATTCTTCATCAGTACCGTCAAGTACTTTAAATTTTATTAGTTTGTATATTAATGTGTTGCGCCAGACACAGTCATACGCTTTTTCTATGACTAAAGCCATAAGAGTTGTGACTTTGTTAATATTGTAATTGTTTGATATTAGTTCGGTGATGAGGTTGATATTATTTCGTGCATGCACAGTTGGTGAACTGTGTTGGCGTTTGATCTAAACCCAAATTGTTCTGGAAATAATCAGATATTATTGTCTTCGAATATTTTTAAGCGGGTTAAAATAATTTTTTCCAGAATTTTACTCATTTGGGGTAGCAAGCTAATCGGTATATAGCTTGACACGTGCGAGGGATTTTTATTTGGCTTGACGAATGGTAGCACAATAGGATTATTCCAGTTCATTGGAAAGTTTTTTAAGTAGCTATTAAGTATATAATGAAGTGATACAATTGCTTTCTTGGGGAGGTTTTTAAGTATTTGATTCGCAATTTTATCTTTTCCCGGTGTTTTTTTTATTGTATAGATGTCTAATTATGCTTATTATTTCCCTTGGTGATGTTAAATCAATATTTGGTGTTTTTATTTGTTTGTTCGAGTTTGTTTGAAGGATATTTGATTCTGTTAGACTTAATGCTCGTCTATTACTTTGTTTTCTTCACTTTTTTCTTCTAATGGGGTTTTTGCTGTTTGTTGTTATCGCTTTATTTTATATCAATGCTCATAATAATCTTTCATACATAAGTTGCAGGCTCGGCGGTAGCCTTACTAAAATCGGACAGTACACCGCGTTTTATACTACTCCCCAATTCCTTTTCCCACTTCTAATAGTGGAATCGGTTGTTCCAACTCTTAACAATAAAAATTACGAAACTGACAAATGATATAACCTCAATTTGCTTTCAACGGTTTAAAATTTATTTACAACGGTAGATTATATTAAAATCTTCTTTCAATTACTAATTAAGTTTCATTCCGGTTTGATAATTTTCCCGCATAAATTATTTCCTATCTATAATACTTAAATATGAATTCGTTCAACCATCCTTTCAGTGTGAAGCGTGAAATGTGTGTAACTAAATTCTAACAATTATTTTACAATGCTAATTAGATATCTTCTTTTTTCTAGCTCTTTACTGGCCTTCGTAAAATTAAATATCCTTTCCTTCTACGTTCATAAAATTACTTTGTTACAATATTAATATATATAATTATGATTTTAGAATCCAGGGGATGATAAATAAATGTTCAACGACACGAAATTTGTAAAATATTGGTGTTTATTTATGTTTTAAAATCAATTTTGCGAATTATAAAAATAGTATAAATTACTATTGATAATTTTAATTGAAAGATTAAGTTTAACGGAATTTAAACTGTTGATAACAAACTAAAACTTTGGGTCACAACGACAACGATAAAGGACCGTACAGTATAGTTGAAAGAATTATAGGTAATAATGATTGAAAATTACGACGTATTGTTTCATCTTAATAAAATGTTTATAAAAATTGCAAAAAAGCATTTTATCGTCGTTGTATATATCCTTATTTGTCAAGGTGTTAAGTGGCCACCGGATGGTGGTTTCGGGTGCACTTACGTTGCGGATTATTGTGTAAGTTACCATAACTATATTGATATGTATTTTCCCTGTTGTTCAAAATTACTTTATTTTAATGTTTATTGTAACACTATAAAAACTTGTTTTTGATAGCAAAACTTGATTAACTAAAAAACTCGCTATCTGTTTGATATGGACATCTAAAACTCTCTCTTGTAACGACGACCGTCTAACATTAAACAACGATATCAATTCAATTCTATTATTTTCTTCAAAAGTACAATTGCACTTATACCGATTTACACGTTAAAACGCAACATAAAATCTGGTCCTTCGACATCGGATCCCATTTGGGACACAAAATTCAGCGATTTATGGTGAAAATTCGTAAAAATTCACCTCCACGAAGCACATTTGGACATCGGAAGAGAAATCGCCATTTCCCTTCATCCAAAAAGCTAAGTATCGTTTTTAATCTGTGTCATCTCGCATTATTTCATATATTTTTGCTATTTATTATACTCATCACGCGTTTATACAGTTAATCGATTAATATTTCTCGAATTTTTAGTCATCATCAACACGTATAAGCGTAACGCAGAGCAAATTTCAAGCATCAACCGCAAACAAGGCTCGCTCAAAGCCAAACTCACGACCTTAAAAGGCATTTGGATGATCACCCGATTCCAGTGGTTCCACGTCCGAGAGATGAGGTGGAAGACGACGACTAGTATAGATGCGGATCTTCCAGCACGTTATGACGCGCTTAGCACATTTGAAACGAATTTCCTTCAGGTTACTTCGGAAGCCTCTGTCCGTATAAACAATATGCAGCGGTTAATTCAGTCACTTTCTAAATCTCCGCCTGTGACACCATCTTCACGATCTCGCTCTTCTAGCGTAAGCTCGAACGATATCGAGGAAATTCAGGCTACTGCCCCTGGCCCATCAGGCACTAACGCTCCAACCTCTTCTGGCACAGGTGAATCGGCACCGCCAATGGAAGCTGCTATCAATTTTAACGCGAATCAAACGGCCAATTCCTTGATCCACTTACCGGTACTAAATCTGCAAAAGTTTGAGGGTGATTGTGAACACTTCAATACCTTTTACGAGAGTTTTGAATCGCTTATTCACAACAATGTTAAATTAACAACTATGTCTGAATTCTTGTACCTGAAAAACTCTTTAGGAAAAAAGCCCTTGCGTGTTTTAGAACATCTCGTTCTCCTCGAACCCAATTACGAAGTAGCTTTGAATCTCCTCGAAAAACGCTATAAAGACACCAAGCTCATGGTGCACACTCACATACGTGGGATATTATCGTGTCCAAGTGTCAGTAAGGACCACAATCAGTCTTTACGCTTCATATCTAACTCAGTACAAGCTCATTTACGAGCACTCGAAACACTAGGCGAACCCGTTCAATCCTGGTCGTCTCTTATACTCTTATAATCGTCCTGGAAAAGCTCGATTTCCATGGAAAAAGAGACTGGGAAACAAATACTTTGAATATTGACTAACCGTCACTTCAAGATCTCTTTAACTTTCTTGAAAGGCGTTGCCATTTGCTCGATAAGATCGATAAAACCGGTGATAAGCTCAAGAACTCGAATTTACGCGAAACATCCAGTCAAAATCGCTCTTCTGGCAAAAACACTGGTCAAAACAAATTCAAAACTCTCTTAAACAGTCAATCATTCTTTACTCGCTCGCCTCTGCAATGCGTTATGTGCAAAGGCAATCATCAAATCTACAACTGTCGTAATTTTCTCGATAAATCAGTACCCGAACGATTGTGTGAGGTAAAGCGCATTGGTTTATGCGAAAATTGTCTTCGGTCTGGACATGTTTTAGCAGAATGCAAGTCGCAGCACTGCAAAAAATGTCAATTATTCCACGCAACGCTATTGCATCCTTCAAACGAGCCGGTTCCAACTGTAGCGGCTGTCAGTCTCGGTCTGACTTCAAATCCTGTACAAATTTTACCTACAGCGGAAGTACTAATTCGCGATTTTCATTGCGATTAGATTGCACATCTCAATCGTCGTACATGACCAACTCTTTATGTCAGCGATTAAAACTGCCTATGAAATCGTTATTAAATCCATTACAAATTAATGGTATTGAATCTATCAAAAGTTCGTCGCTCAAATCGAACTATTGCACAACCTTCATCGAATCTCGGCACACTGATTTCACGGCTGAAATAGCGTTCGTATTATAAAAAAGCATTGCGAATCGGTTACCATGTTCTTATATCGACCCGTCTTTAATTTCATTTCCCAGAGACATTAAGTTAGCAAATCCCAATTTTCAGAAATCGTGTCACATTGACATTCTGTTGGGCCTCGGTATATTTTGGTCTACCATAAAACCTCCATCGCCATCAAGTTTTTCGCATCCCTTATTGCAAAATACACAACTCGGATACGTTGTTTCGGGCGAATTACATTCTAATACGTTACAAAATGCATCACAGACTTCAAACTTTTGTGCATTAAGTATCTCGGACGTCTCCCGACAATTAAGCAAATTCTGGGAAATCGAAAGGCTGGAATCGAAGTCGAACAGGCTCTCGCCTGAAGAGCTTTATTGTGAAGAAAATTTCGTGGCTAACACAACACGTGACAATCAGGGTCGATTCGTGGTACATATGCCCCTTTGTGTTCCATCCTCGTCATTGGGAGAATCCAAAGAAAAGGCTTTATAGCAATTCAACTCGCTCGAACGTCGCTTAACGGCAAATCATAAACTTAAAACCGCATATTCCGATTTCATGAAAGAATATATATCGCTCGGTCACATGACTAAAGTTACTTCCTCAGTAGAACCAATGCCCGCATATTATTTACCTCACCACCCCGTTTTTAAAGTAGACAGTTTAACCACCAAGTTAAGGGTAGTTTTCAATTCGAGCTCGCAAACTTCAAGCATCTCGTTAAACGATATTCAGCTGAACGGCCCTACGATTCAAAACGAGCTTTTCTCAATCTTAATTCGCTTTCGGCGATTTCGATACACTTTATCTGTCGACTGCACAAAAATGTATCGCTGTGTGATGATGCATCCGTCACAACGTTCATTACAACGAATTTTTTGGCTCGAAAATTTAAACGAACCTGTGGACGTTTTCGAGTTAAACACTGTCACTTATGGACAAAAAGCATCGAGTTTCTTAGCAATCCGTTGCCTATTCGCGCTCGCAGATGAATGTCAATCAGAGCATCCGCTCATTTCTAAAATAATTAAACACGATATGTACTGCGATGATTTGCTCACAAGCTGCCAAACGTTGGATGAGGCTACTTACGTCTGCACTAATATAGCTCGGGTTCTATCCTCTGGCAACTTTATGCTTCGAAAATGGAACTCAAATGATCAACAAACATTGAGTTCTGCACGCGATGAAACGGTTTCCAACAACATATTACAATTTGGGCCCACAGAAACCACAAAAACGCTTGGTTTAATGCATAACAGTTACACCGATTACTTTTTATACGATTTAAAAAACCGCGAGTTAAAGGGAAGGCCCAGCAAGCGCATTATTCTGTCATTTATGGCATCTATTTTTGATCCGTTAGGCTTAATATCACCGTGTGTCATTACACTTAAAGTATTTATGCAGCGCCTTTGGACATCGCAAGATTCATGGGACGCACCCTTACCGTACGATCTAGAGTCTTATTGGAACTCATATCACGATGAGTTAAAGGCGCTAGACACGCTGGAAATTCCGCGGCAGAGCATTTGCAGCTCTCACACCTTATTAGAGATTCACGCGTTTTCTGATGCAAGCGAAAAAGCGTACGGCTCTTGTATTTATCTTCGGTCGATAGATAACTCCGGAAGGGCTTCGGTGCGCTTATTGTGTTCAAAAACAAAAGTTGCCCCCCTCAAGACTGTTACTATACCCAAATTGGAATTATGTGCTGCATTATTGATGGCACAGCTCGTTGATCGTGTCAAAATCGATCTGGACACTAAAATAGACGATATCTTTTACTGGACAGACTCGACTGTTGTCCTATCTTGGGTTCAAACATCGCCTCATCTTTTAAATACCTTTATTTCCAATCGGGTCTCGCAAATCCAGCAAATATCTGACGTAAATCGATGGTATCACGTACCCACTTATCTTAATCCAGCAGATATTTTAAGCAGAGGACTTCCTCCCTCTAATTTGCAAGGTTGCTCGTTATGGTGGTACGGCCCTGAATATCTTCTTCATTCAGCTTCTCAGTGGCCAAAACGCTGTGCTGTAGTTCCCCCAAAAGAGCTACCTGAAATAAAAACGACTCAAATACTCGTTTCACTCTCTCAACCCGAAAATAAGAGCATTTTTCCTTTCCATAAATACTCCACGGTCACGAAAATGACTCGAATCATGGCGTATGTTTTGCGATTTGTTACTAATTGTCGCAACAAATCTCCACAGCGTGTCAGAGGGCCTTTACACGTAAAGGAACTTGATATTGCTCTTTTACAACTTGCCAGACTATCACAGCAAGAATCGTTCTCGTTAGAGATCCACACTTTGCACCAGGAAAAACCGTTGGAAAATAAAAGTAAACTTATAAATATGACACCGTTCATCTCTTCTCCAGATGATACTTTGCGCGTTCGAGGCAGGCTGTTGAATTCGCATTTTTCCTTTAACAAGAGGCACCCACTCATCATCTGTGGAAAACATCCATTCACTCGGGCTCTATTCGCTTATTATCATAAAGTTCTCTTGCACACCGGGCCTCAACAAATGCTTTGCACGGTCCGTGAGAGATTTTGGCCAATCAATGGTCGCAATTTGGCCAAGCGAATCTATAGAGAATGCATAACGTGTTTTCGTTGCAACCCGAAATCAGCGCAAGCTTTAATGGGCAATCTTCCGTGTGACAGAGTCAGTCCTAATTACAAGGTTTTCCATCGTTGGAACTGATTACTGCGGACTCTTCTACATTAAAGACTCTTATCTTCGAATATACAAAACATTTAAATGCTATGTCTGTTTATTTATATGCTTTAGCACTAAGGCAGTGCATTTAGAGGTTGTAGCCGATTTAACCACAGAGGCCTTCGTTTCTACTTTACGCGCGTTTGCTTCTCGAAGAGGCTGTCACGCACTTTATTCAGTTACTCTCTTGCGCGACAAAACTCCGACTAGGAGTTGTGGGTTCGTTTAAAATTGCAATAATGCCAAAAGGGCGCCACTAGTTTAAATAACCCTTAAACTAGAAAGAGCAACAATAGAGTAACTAAACCAAGAACAAGAACAACAGACGAAAGAAATACCCGAACGTTAAGATAATTTGGTAAGGTCACAAATTAAACAGCCCAATATAAACAAAAGAAATAAAGAGTTTAATAACTTTAATGTAAACATATACAATAAATCGTACCACGGTACGCCAATAATAATTACTTAAACTTATTACTTAACTAAATTTACTTATTTATATCCAACGAATGAAATCAAATTCAATGAGTATATATAGCTAATCAATAATAATTCTTTAATAACTAATCGTACGTACGACGTTAAACTTATGTAAACTTATTCAAACATTACTTAAATCTAAAGAAATAACTAAATAAAGAAGGCAAATTGACCGTTGATTTATGGTCAGCAAGAACGTACACAAAAAGTGCACCAAAATAGTAGTAGTAGTGACTGAAGGTCAACTACGAACTGTCTTAAAATTAACACACAAAAAGGTACCGATCAGACGGAACGGTACTTAAACAATAATGAACTTAAAAATAACTTAAAAACTACACTTAGTTGTACAACTCAGCCTAAGAAGGAGTGCATGGACTTAAAAGGGAAATGTGAAACGCCGAGACGTCGTCCGAGATTGCAAGATGTTAAAAGGGCTCCAACTCCACCCTGTCTCCTTTCAATGGATGTTGTACGCCAAATACTTAGACGTTACACTTATTCTACTATTTAGAAAAACTATCCATAAAAAAACTATCCATAAAAACCTTACAAATAAAAGCGACAAGTTATTTCAATTATTCTCCACGCAAATTGTTACTAACCTCTCTGCGAGGGTCCACAAAATATATATATATATACAGATATATATGCAAATATAAAGCGATGTACAATTTGTACAAACGCCGAAATGAATGACCTAAAACGGAAGAGAAAGAATTTGTTAAGAAAATGTTCACATGTTCAGACAATGACTTACTTGATTAAATTTTATCCCAGAAAAATGGTCAAACTCAACGAAAACTTATCCACTCAATTGGACAATCAAAATAACTCAAAAATAAAGAGTTTTTAACAGATAAACGCACAAAATTAATCCGCTTAAAAGCGATGATTTTGGAAATCACTTGAGTATATTATCTCTTCTAATCAATTCACGCCATTGTCTTCTGACGGAAAACAAGGTACCAACATAGCTGTCTGAACATGGTAACAAATTCCAAACTCCTTCTACTCATCAAAATGCATTCAAAATGTCACCAAAATTCAGAGAATAATCAAAATAGCACATCGAACCTAAAACTAGCCCTATTCTAAATTAAATTCTAAATAATCGCAAATGCGAAACCTAAACTAGGGATAATTATTTACAATGAGGTACGTTGTCACTCCTTGATTGTCAAAAGTAGTGTCAAAACAATCATGTAAACAATTCGCCCGTGACAAGGCATGCCCTCTAAAATATATTCAGACAACGGTCGCAATTATCTCGGTGCCAAGACAGAGTTGCACAAACTCATACAATTCTTACTTTCCAGCAACAAAACTCTCACAGAGGCGTGTGCCGCCGAACGCTTTGAATGGCATTTCCTTCCACCTTATTCCCCGAACATGGCAGGAATATGGGAAGCCGGTGTGAAATCCTGCAAGGCCCACTTAAAACGTGTTGTTGGTGAAACAAAATTTACATTTATAGAATTTTATTATGTCTTGACATAGATTGAATGCGTGCTTAATTCCAGGCCCTTATCTCCTCTGTCATCGAACCCCATAAATCTCTTACCGCTTACCTAGTGTTTCGGTCTCGGGTGCTCGAGACCGATACTTGCACGGTCTCGGTCTTGGTCTCGCAAAGATAAATTTTTCTGGATTTTGGTATCGTATTGTTCTCGGTCTCGTAGCGAGACTCTCGGGTCTCGTACTCGTGACACTAAAAGGAGAACTGCGCATGTGCGGTCTCTTGTGTGAACATGTTGTTGCAGTACTCAAGAAAATATTAGTTATAACATAGGTAAATGTAAATTGTAACTATAAACCTTTTAATAAAATGACAACTCACAAAAGAAAAATCAGTGAAAATGACATGGATGACGGCGATATTACTAATTCTTCAGCGAGTACGATTTCTAAAAAAAAAGTCCCCTTGAAAATTATTATCAATTTATTGAACATGAGGGGGCAAAAGCAGGACTGTGCTTAATTTGTGAAAAGCAAAATAAAAACAAAAGAAAAATAATCAAAATGAAAGACTACAATACAAGTGGCTTAAGAAAACATTTAAGCTGCTGTCATAAGGAAGAATATTCAAAGGAGTTTGGTACCAAAACAAGTATTACTGGGCAACCCAATATAAAAGAAATGTTTAGTCAAGTACGTACCTACGAATAATGAAAAACAAAAACTATATGATGTTTTTCGATGTATTTCGCAAGCGAATTCACGAAAAATCCGCTCTTGCAATAAAATTCACCTTATCAAACTCATTCTTTAATATACTATTTTAGCATGTATTTCAGCACATTTAATGATAAACCAGGTTTATAAAAAACAAATTAAGTATTTTATTCCCTTTTAATAAAATTTATGCGGATTCCATTCTTGGTCCTAAGGACCATTGTGTTTAGCAAGGAAATTGTTTCTGGTGTGTCGCATCTCTGCAATATGAAGTTTCTAAGGATTCCAATTAACACAATCTTCATTTCTAATATTGCAAATTTTTGACCTATAAACAACATTTTGGATAAAATAATAAATGCTTAATACTACATTATAAAAAAATTACCAATACAATTTCGAGGCCCAGCACTAAAAGGAATATATGCGAAGGGATGTCGATTTTGAATATTTCTTGGCAAAAACCTATCCGGGTCAAACTCATCAGGATTCGGATAAATATCTGGATTTCTATGAATATCTATAATATGAACATTTACAATTGTATCTTTTGGTATAGTAACATTGCGACTAGTCAGAAGATCTTCGTCTAAGACACGTGATATGAATGGCACACTGGGGTACAGTCTCAACGATTCTTTGATACATCTCTCTAAATATTTTAAGTCATTTAACTTATGTATTGTCGGTTCTTCATTGGGATCAGGTAACACCTCATTTATTTCTTTTAAAATTTCTTGTTGAATGTCTTCATTTAATGAAATGAGCATTAAAGTAAAACAAATTGAGATTGCCGTTGTGTCATGACCCTAAAATTGTTTGTCATATTAAAAGAAAAAAAAATAGTGTTTATACCTCAAACATAAAAGTATTAATCTCATCTTGAATTCCCTGTAAATCAATCATACCCTCCTTTTCTGCATTTAGCAATAAATCTAGCATAGCACTCCGTTTATTACTCGAATAAGAACGAGGAGTATCTTTCAGTTGCGGTGTGTTTTTCTTTGTCGTTATTACATCAATAGTAAATTTATGTAAAATATCTATAAGCTTCTTTTCCTTGCGTCCATATGATGACATATTATAGTAAATAAAATGGTAGTACAACCACGGCCGACATACTCTATAGAAAGTGCTTTTACCCATACCATTAATTGCTTCCTTATATTCCCTGTCAATTGCATTTCGTTCATTAAGAGCAATGCCCATGGAGGTTTCTGAAAGAAAATTATGAAAAAGTTCGTTTTTCTTAACTTTATGCTAGTTAACCGTTTATAGAATACAAAGTAAACTGACTAATTAACGGAACAACATCAACTTCCTTCATTTCAGATAATTTATTTAGTTCTTCTAAAAGTTTTTTGGTTTCTTTGTTAAATATGATTAAAAACTTTTGTAAGATATTAAAATGAAACGCTGGTGTCAACAATTTTCGACGAGTTTGCCATTTCTTTCCTAAATTAAGAAACGGAAAATTAATGACTGCACAAACTCTTTAATTGGTTGGCTGCCTAACCAGTACTTGTTAAAAGACCTTCTCCTAACCACTTATGAAGAAAACTGTAATACAAACTTTTTGTTGAATGTTTCATCGTGGAAATAACTTTCTGAAAAAAGTCTATGAATTTTTATACTACAAATAATAATACTGTTACCTCTGCATCTTCTGGACCTACAACATTTATTGAATAATGTGGATATCCAATTAAGAGGTAATAGCTTTGAAATCGTTGTCCCCATTTTCTCAAATTTTTGGCCAAAGTCTCTAAAAATTATTATTAATAATATTATGTGTTAGTATTTTAACAATATTAATTAAGATAACCTTCATCTGCGATTAAATCCAAAATGTTTCCAAGAATAGGATGTCGTTTAGGGCCAGGTATTAACAGGATTGCATTAATCCGTTTTACATGTTTATAAAATTTATAGAATAAAAATGTAACAATTAAAATTACTATTGCCGTTAAAAACACTTCTATCATTTTAAGAGCTCTGATGGCAAATACTCACATACATTAATTAAATAAATAATGTGAAGTTATCCTATCTTTCTACTAGTAAAGTTCAATTAATATTATCTCTTATTGACATTTGACCCTGACTCAAAAGTTTAATTTGGGCAAGTAAAAAAACAGTTGTTTATAGCTAAAGCTATTTGTTTCAAAACAGTTATTGAACAATAACAATTTATTGAAATCGTATTCTGGGTTTATTGAGGCAGTGGATCTAGAGTTTCATTATATAACTCACTTTACGGGTTGGCAGTCCCAACCGCCTTTTAGTAAGATGACGGATATCTTGTTACTGGTTGAAAACGTTTTGACCGATATGATATTGTGAATAATGTAATACTTTTTAGTACATTACATTACATATTCTGTAAATCAAACCATTTAGATATGTATATTTTATGTTTATAGTCACAGTTTATTTACCGCGTTACATCACGTAGCGTATTTACCCAAATATTATATAAAAATTTTCTTATTTTTCTTTTGCTTGTGTTTGTAGTAATTCTTGTTTGTTTTAGGGTGTATACTCCATTCGCATGAACTTCAAAGTAGGAATTCCGCCCACTTTTTGAAACATCCAATCAAGTTCCAGAAAACACATTACACGCGGCCGAAATTTCCTGCTCCATTCGTTTTAATGTTCGACTGTATATATGGATATATTTCGCCTGTGTGAAAACTCGGTAAATTGGGCGGTGTCCCAACTTTGAAGTTCAACCAGAGATTCTAATAATAAGAGATGGGACGCTCCGCCCAATTTTTTTGTCTGCTAATGAGATTTTTGTATTGACCTCGAGCCTATTCATTCCTTAATTTGGTATGTCCAAATATGTGCGGAATGCATATTGGAATGTATAAACGCATTGTGGGGTGTCATGCTAGTACAATTACTCAAGCAATGAATGAGATCATTCATAGTTAAAGTATGAGCATAATTTATTTGACTAACTGCTTTATTTATGAATGGATTTTTAATTTGGAATCTGGTTCTATCCTTTTTTACTTGCTAAGATTTGCATATTCTTTCTCACGCGCTGTCTACCCCTTGGTTCAACTCAATAAAGCATAAGAAGTGAAGTAAATTTTCATGTATTTAAACTTATCCAATCGCGTTTCGCCTCACTTTTTGGGATTATTTAATGACTGTATTGATTCTTGTTTATATGTTACAAGTTTAATTACAATTTTAAATGAAATATATGTCAGACAATTGGTTTTACCTCATATTATTGATGTCATCTGTTGTAATGTATTGTCACATCCATTGTTATATTGAGGTTACGATTACAACTGGCTTGTACATTTTGTTTCTATTTTGGGTTCTTTACAATTTATGCTTTACAGCAATATTTGTCAGGCAACTGACCGGTGATTGCACATTGAACGATACCTGTTCAGCACTTATAGAATATTGCAATGATAATTTGCGTTCAGTGTTCTACATTAGATTAAAATATTGCTGACATTACATACATTTATTACATCTCCCTCAGTAGTAGAAAAAAAAAAACAGTTTAATTTTACAATTCTTTTTTATTTATACTTAATTCTAACTTATAATCCATTATTTATAATTTCTATCAGACATACAGAATATATTTCTAAGATTGATTAACATCTATCGAATTTCTTATCTTATAGGAACTATCAAATAGTGATACCAACTAATTTACTATATAGGAGTTCTGTAAATCAGGATTATTTGATGTAATTATTATTTATTAGACTAGTTTCGGCGATCTGCTATCTTCAGTACTAATTACAATTTAAAATACATAATTATGTTTTGTGTAAAATGCAGATTTTTGGTTAGCTTACTTGTCAATAGGTTAACTTAAGTTTAAAACAAGACATAACATATTAAAATTAAAAATGGTATAGCACACACGTTATAAATAAGACGAACGAACAAATAATTTTAAACATATAAATAAAATAAATAAATAAGTAAAATGTTTAAATGTTTTTGTTGTTCGTCAGTCTGTCAATTTTCGTTGTGTCACATTATTATTGGTTCTTGCTATTGGTTGGTTGGTGCCTGTTTATAAATTTAAAAATTGGCGTCTGTTTCAATTCAACTTGATCGTTCAGGCATTTTTTGTTGTATCTCATTTCTTTTTGTATTTCGAAGGCTTCGAAGAGTATTAATTTATGTCCTTTGTCATGTTTGTGTATGATTTTTGTTCTGTTTTCGTCTATTTTGTGACCTGTAAAGTGTAAATGTCTCCCTACGTTAAAGTGAATTTTGTCTTTTTTGTGTTCTTGTATTCTGGTCTGTAGTCTTCTGCCTGTTTCTCCGACATATGTTGCTTCGCAGTCTTTGCAGTGGATTTGTATACTCCGTTTTGGTCCATTATGTCTGTTTTTTCTTTGTAATTTTTCAGGATATCGAAGATGTTTCAGTTGGTTTTGTTGTAAAGCCACAAACCATCTTCGGAAAACTCTCAAGGAAAGAATTAAGGTGAAGGATTCTTTCCACGCCATCTAATGCAAACTCTACCTCGTCTATTACAAATCAACCTATTAAAATTTCTTATTTACAATTTGCTAATCCTTGTTTTGAAGAAGAATTGTCAAAAAAATATTCTATTGGTTATCGTATTTTGAAAAATCAGGGTTGGAGTTGTGGAAATTCTTTAGGTTTTACTCGTCCTGGTGCAATAGTTCCTTTAGAAGTGGTTAATGAGCGTGAAAAATTCTTAATTCTTGCTTTACATAAACTTTTTGATACTGATGTGGTAAATATATCTATTTTAGGTGAAATTGAAGATGTTTCTAAATTCTCGAAACCATTTCGCTTTCTTCCACATATAAATATTTTTTGTTGTAATTTTGAATTTGTGGCTCTTATAGATTCTGGTTGTGAATTATCTTGTATTAATGAGGAGGAGTTTAATAAATTAAATTCACTGCATACTTTTCCTATTTTGCCTGTTTCCTCCTTGTTTTTAGTGGGTGCTGTAGGTAAACGCAGTGCTCGTGTACAACATCAAGTCTTTCTGGAATTCCAGATAACTAATTTGCCAATGACTTTCGCTCATTCATTTCTTGTTGTTAAATCATTAGTGCGTCCCATTATTTTTGGTATTGATTGGTTACATGAAATAAATGGTATTCTGGATATTGGTAAACAACAATTGTCTTTAATTACAGAAAATACTCTGTATCATATACCCATAAATAGTCAAACTCGTTGTTTGTATGATTCTGATAATGAAGTCAATTTTAATCTAACGTCCATTTCTGTTGATAATAATTCTAGTTTACCTAAAGATGTTTATGAGGAAATTAAAGAAAAAGTGAATAAGATTGAGAATTTGTCTACTAATTAAAAAGGTCAATTGTTAATTCTTTTATCCAAGTTTGTACATCTTTTTACTTCGACACCTGGTAGAACTTCATTAAATAAACATGTGATTCAGATGAGTGATGCCACTCCTTTTGTTCGAAGGCCCTATCCTGTTCCTATGAGTTTTCGTGAAGCAACTGAACAGGAAATACAAAGAATGTTAAATTTGGGAGTAATTAAAAGAGAAGCGACTCCCTTTGCAAGTCCTATGACCGTGGTAAGAAAAAAAGAAGGAACTGTTAGAATTTGTTTAGATGCGCGATTTTTGAATTTTCATATGGTAGCAGATCACGAGGCTCCCACTCCTCCTGAGGATATTTTATCGTCCTTATCTAATACTAAATGTTTGACTAAAATTGATTTGAATGCTTCTTATTGGCAGATTCCTCTTGATCCTGAAAGTACAAAATATACGGGTTTTCTTTATAATGGCAAAACATACACTTACCAAGTTTTACCGTTTGGGTTAAAAATAGCAGTTGGTTCTTTCACCCGTGCCATGGATGTTATATTAGGTCCTGAGGTCCGTTCTTTTACTGATAATTACATAGATGACTTGTTAATAACTTCTGATTCTTTTGAAAATCATTTATTACATTTAAATTTAGTTTTAAAACATTTATATGATGCAAACATGACCATAAATCGTTCAAAGACATCTTTTCTTTCTCCTGAAATAAAATTTTTAGGATATATTTTATCTAGTGATGGAATTTCAGTGGACCCTGATAAAACTTTAGCTATTCAGAATTTTCCTCGTCCTATTAATGTTAAACAGTTGCGTGCATGTTTAGGATTATGTAATTTTTATCGTCGCTTTGTTAATAATTACAGTTCTTCAACACAATCATTAAATACTTTGTTGCAAAAGAAATCCAAATGGATTTGGACAGAGGAAATGGAAAATGCTTTTCTTCAAGTGAAAAAGTTATTCTTAAGTGCAGTCATTCTTAAATTTCCTGATTATAGTAAAGAATTTCATTTACAAACTGATAGTTCTGGTTTCGCTGTTGAAGTAGTGTTATATCAAAAGGAAGATGAGGATCATCTAGTGTTGGGATTTTCTAGTCGTGTTTTAAGTGGGCCCGAGCTTTTATATACTATTACTGAAAAAGAATTACTAGCTATTATTTTTGGACTTAAGAAATTTCTTACAATAGTGTTGGGTCAAAAACTAGTTATTTGAACAGATCATTATGCTTTAAAATTTTTATAGCAGAGTAAATTAGTCAGTGATCGCTTGGTACGTTGGTCATTGTATTTAAATGAATTTAATTACGAAATTCGACATATTAAGAGTAGTAATAATATTGTTCATGATATTCTCTCTCGATATCCTCCAGAATTACCAAGAATTCAACAAATGAATGATGTTAAACCCTTAGTGTTAAATATCAATATTGACAATAATCCTCATACATTTTTGTTATAAGTGGTAGATTTTGCTGAAATTCATTCTGTCTTGCATGATTTATCTACATATTTAAAGACAGATGATTTTTGGAGTCCTATTTTATTTTATCTTAAAAGTTTTCCCAGCGTTCTAACTTCCCGTCAATATATCTTCCTCTTTGTTTTCTTCATAATGACATCATTTTGCCTTCTTCTCTACATGATCGTTATACCTCAAAATTAGTAATACCAGTTTCTATAACTACTACCGTTATTCTTGGATTTCATCATTATTATGGACATTATGGTACTGAAAAGTTATATGCCATTCTTAAAAATTTGTTATATTTTCCTTATATGCGAAAAACTATACATCATGTTATACGATCCTGTGATGTGTGTCAAAAAGTTAAATATCCTGTTAAATCATTAGTTGGTGCTGTACATTCTATCTTAACCACTTATCCTGGTGAATTAGTAACAGTGGATTATTATTAGTCTTTGCCTGAGGGGCGTGCCAGAGTTAGTTACATTTTTGTGATTATTGATTCATTTTCTAAATATGTCAAATTATATCCTTTACGTCGTGCACAAGTCAAAATCTCTGCTCAAAAGTTGGTTTGTGATTTTAATCGAATCCGAATCATTCCTGTTAAGACTGTTTTATCCGATCATGGAACCCAGTTCACTTCGCATCATTGGCGACAATATTTAGAGAAAAATAGTATTAAAGTTACTTATTCTTCAATTCGAAATCCTTCATCCAATCCATGTGAACGTGGGATGAAAGAGTTAGGTAGACTCTTTCGTACCTATTGTCAACGTTCTCATGCCAACTGGGCTAATTATCTGTCTCAGATTTAAGAGCTTTTCAATACATTGCCTCATTTAAGTACCGGATATTACCCTCAGGAAATTATTTTTGGTCAAAATTCTAAAAATGTAATTGAAGATTTGCTTAAATTGTCTTTACCTATTCAGCCCAATAACAAATCTATCGAATAAATTCGTTCTGAAGTTCGTAAAAAGTTACGTTCTAGTGCTGAACAACGAGGTAAGTGCTTTGTTAAAAATGACTGTCTAGCGATTGGTGATCTCGTTCTTTTACGAGAGATTTCTATTTCTGACGCATCTCAAAAACTAAATCAAAAATTCTGTTATTTATATTCTGGACTTATAATATAAGCAATTTAAAGTTTTATTATAGACAATTAATTTAATTTGATTTATATTTTATGTTTTTCTTTTTATATTCATACATATATTCGTTTATATTTGTTTCTTTTTAATATTTTAAATAATTAATTATAATTGTATTTTTTTTGAGTTTTAATTGTTTATAAAATTGAGAATGTTTCCAATCCCAACATCGTGGTTCGAGCTACTATGGAATTATGAAAATATTTATTGAAGATTTTGAAGTACATCAGGAATTCATAATGAAGAAGATGGAAGATTTTTCGAATTCTTAAAATTAGTTTAGGTAGTCTTTTGATTTAGTTTGATTTCTCAAATTCTTCCATGAATTCCATGGGCGTCTGTAATGTAAATTAATATAGTGTTTCTTACACTTTTCAGCTATTGGATGTGTTTAGGTACAACTGTACATTTTTGTCAATCTGCCTGACCATTTATTGCTTGCCTGATCACTTACATATTAGTGAAAGGGACACATTTTGTTATTTTTGGTGCAGATGTACTTAAAAAGTTCTGCGCTGAAAGGTTTTTCAGATAATATAGAGAACATAAGTTTACAGACGTTTGAATTGAGAAGACATTTATTTTTTTTTTCTTTCATAATATATATTTGTATTTTGTATTATCAATTAAAGATATAGAGTTTTTTTTAAAAACTGTTAGTTCAAGAGTTATAATCAGCTTATACAGGTAGGATTTTTATATTTTATTTATGAATGATTGTTAATCACAGTGTTTATTTTATGATCATTTTTAATGTATATGAGATTTTTCAACTATATTTGAGATTGTCATCATATTATTATTGCTATTTTAAGCGTAAATTGCAGTATGCAGTGCTTATTAATGCTTTATGAATGAATATGTTTATATTACACTTGACATATCGGACTTTTACTCGATTCCTGACGATTATTATAGATTAATAGAGTTAGGTAGTTTATAAGTATACCTGCTGTCTATTTGATACTTCCATAAGGAAAACTCTGGACAAGCATTAAAGGTAGAAAAGATTATAATGTCTATGTTACTGTAGGCAAGAGGCAATTTATAAATATTGCTAAAAAGGGTGCAAACGAATTGTTTCTGTTGTTTTGTTGCTTAACTGAACTTCAGCAATATTCAGTTTTTAATTGATAATATTGTTTGTATTACCAAATTGTATTAACAAATATTATATTTTGTTTGGTACTTTTAGTACTATTTTCATTACATATTGCACTAGATTGAATATTGTAATGATTGTTTGAGATTTGCAATTGATCTAACAGAACATGAGGCTGTTTTGCTCATCCCTTGTCTCGGAAGATGTTAACTTGGCCATTTTCCCTCGACAAATGCCGTAGTGGTTTTCTGATTTCACTCTGACCACGACTAAAAATTATTATTAGTGATTATTTGATTTCACTCTGATCACAATAATAATCATGATTTTATATAACTTATTTTAATTATTATTAGGATCCTTTTTCCTTGTATGTTTGTGTGTTGATTGAGTGTTGCTGCAAATAATATAGTATATTGCTTATTGGCGTCATATTTTTGCGTAAACTGCGAATTTTTTCTAATAATGTGATGATTTCTTTTATGTATTGATTTTTAAATTGCAGCGAATTACTTTTATTTATGAATACGGTGATTATTTTTCATTGGAAATATAATATTAAAATGTTTTTATTATGTTTACATATTTGTAAATTTAACATTTTTTTAAAGGAGTTGAGAGGTTTCTTTGTTGAATTCTTCCTCTTTAACTCTTCTTTATTTTTTTTAATGCACCGAATTCAACACTCCATTTTGAAGATGTGTTTTGTGTTTATTAATAAAACTGCTTCAGAATGGTATTAGCTTGTTTTATTTTCAATCTTTATTTTCTTTCACTTTTCAGTACAGTCCTTGTTGCAGATATTTTAATTTTTCTTAAAACCCAACGTGGGTTTGATCACGATTACTATATTTTAAAATATTTGTAAAATTCTTCTGAATTTTCCGGGGTTTACACTACAGTTACCTTTTAAATTTTTTAAAGCAATATTTTATATGTTGCCACGGAGAATAAACAATTCATAAACGATTTAAGTCATCAACGTAATTAAATTAGTTGAAGTATAATTTTTTACTGCGTTGGAAGATTATAAAATGTCGTGATTTGGAAATGATTCCATGGAAGAAATAAATAAGAATATTAGGAATCTAACGCCGAAGAACACAAAGAAGTCAAAAGAATCGTTTTGGAAACAATTCCAGGAGTTTTGCGCCGATAGAAACCACGTATTAGAAAAAACAACTACAGTGGAGAAAATGGCTTTGATTTTAAAGGATTGGGGAAGCAACATGCGTAAGAAAGATGGTTCATTCTATAAAGAAAGTGTGGTGAAGACAATGTGGAACGTTACAGCAAAACTTCTTCAAGCAAAATATCACGACGACCATGGCATTGTCTGGTATTTGGTTCAAAAACATTCCAGTTGGTAGAAACGAGATTTCTAAATGGACTAACAAGTCTGCACAAAAAGCCGGACTTGATGACGAAAAATTCAAATTTACCAACCATTCCCACAGAGCAACAACCGTAAGCGAGTTAGCAAAAGCTGGTATAAATGAAAATCAATTAACAAAAATATCGGGTCATGGCAATGTCAATTCAATAAAACCTTATTTGCAATTGGACAGAGTTTCACGAGACATTGGTACAAAAACCGAGAAACAACGAAAATAACGAATTTTATGTTTCTTCATTAAAAACCTCTGCTTCGAGCTGTAACGAAGTGTTTTGGCCGTAATAAAAAAGAAAAGGATATCTGGAGAATGGACGATGGATTTGGAAGACCTAAAAGAAAGAAAATAGTTAATTAGATTTGTAAACTGTTAGATAGGATTTACATACTTACATTTAAATATTTTTTTTTACACTCTTTATGCTGAAAGGATTGAACGGACGAACTAATTAAAGTATTTCATATATGTAAAGGTTTATGCGGCACACTTATCAACCTGAAATACAGTAAAAATTAGTAATTGAAAGACAAATTAACTATAACTTACCGTAATAAATATCATTTAAGCCGTTGGAAAATATTTGGAGGTTATGTCATTTGACAAATTAGTTACTTTTACTAGTTAAAGTTACAGAAATAGTAGGGAAAAGAGTGGGAGCAGTATAAAAGCCGCTGCACAGCCGTTTTCCGGCAGTTCGCTGCAGTTCCTACCTGGAAGAAACATTGGAGTTCGAGGTAATTGGAAGAAGCAATTGCAACTCTGTACGGCCCTCTTAGTAGTATTGCTACAGAGTTTCAAAGACCCCTTCTCGTAAGAGATATTGTCTTTGAGGCACCTGGAGCCCCAACTATTGTCCGAGTTGGGATACTCTAGTTTAATATCGCGTTAGATTCGTGTATGGAAGAAGAAATTTCGTGTTAGGTTCATAGCGTTTATTGGCGAATAATTTATCGCATTTTATATTAATAATTGTCCCGTTTGATTATTTAAAACCCGTAGTAATTGATCCTTTACGTCCATATTCCTTTCAATCACACTTTTCCCAACACGTACACCTATTTGTTATTATTTATTAATTTCATTTAATTAATTAGTCAAATATTGGTGCAATCAAATAATATTGATCAATAAATGTTATTAATTTGAGTTAATAATTTTTAAGTCTTATTTGAGTTATTTTCATTCCAAACTCCAATAAAATAAAATCAGAACTCTGGAATTATACCCGTTTGCCCCGCTAATAGCCCGAGCTACCTTGAGAGCTGTGTAATAAGTTTTTTTGAAGTTGATTTCTGTTCATCGTTGGATAAAAAGTCGTTGCAGAGACATCGATTTTGTTTGATTTCGAATCTTTCCCGGTTTGAGAGGAAACCTGGTGGCGCCCGAGTTATTTTGAATTTATGTGAAAATACTATTTGAATTTTGAAATAATATTTGTACCATAAAATATTTGCATTATTTTCATCATATTAAATTGACATTTTGCGAACAGAAATTGAACTGCTAAATAACATTACAGAGCAACATTGTTTCTAATGAAAAACACTCTTTAAGTAGTGCAATTAATTTTAATAATTGTGTTTTTAATTGCTATAATTTTAATAATTAAGGTAAATTTTGTAGTTTACAAGTATTATTAATGTTAAATAAAAAAACGTTAAAAATTTAAAAAAGACTGATAATTTGCACTAGTGCTAAATTATCGCCTAATTCTAATCTCATTGGCTCAAAGCAATAATCAAAACTTGTCACTTAATTGTTAAAATGTCAAATCTGACAGATGAAAAAAAATTTCAATTGAAAATTAAATATTGCTGAAGTTCAGTTAAGCAACAGAACAGAAACAATTTGTTTGCACCCTTTTTAGCAATATTCATAAATTGCCTCTTGTCTACAATAATATAGACAATATGATCATTTCTACCTTTATTGCTCGTCCAGAGTTTTTCTAAGGGAAGTATCAAATAGACAGCAGGTATACTTATAAACTACCTAACCCTATTCTATCATAAAGCATTCATAAGCACTGCATACTGCATTTTACGCTTAAAATATCAATAATAAAGTAGTGACAATCTCAAATATAGTTGAAAAATTTCAAACACATTAAAAATTATCATAAAATAAACACTGATTAACAATAATTCAAAAATAGCATTCACAATTAATGAATTATAAAACAAAATATAGAAATCCTACCTGTATAAGCTGGTATAACTTTTTAACAAACAATAGTTTTTTTAAATAAAAACTATATTTAATTCATAATTCATATTATGAAGTAAAAAATAAATGTCACATTTCAAACGTCTGTAAATATGTGTTCTCTGTACTATATGAAAAAAACCCGGGCAGGCTGTATCTGTGTTACAATCGTAATTTTAACGTGAATAGGTCTTCGATTGTATTTTTTTAATTAATTTGTACGCTGTTTGAATTGTGGGTATAATAGAGATCCCGGAATTAATATTATGATATATTTATTTTCTCAATTCCGAAATTACAAAAATATTGGATCATAGGAAACATTTACCTTTAATTTGTCATTCCTATTTTAAAAGTTCATCAAAATCAAAACAACTTGAAAAATTTCATCGTATAAACGAACATTACAGTCTTACAATTTTCACAATTTTTCACCATTTTTTAACAGTCATATTTTTAGTTGTTCTTGCTTTGCTGTTTTAAAGGCAACTAATTTTTACCCTTAAACTCCTTATAAGAACCAAATGCCGATGAGGTATATAACAGCATGTGCGAGTCAATTTTTGTAAAGGCCACTCACTCATCATCCACTTAAACATGTGGACATCATAAATTTGTCAATTGGTGACGCATTCTTGCTAAATATATAATAGAAATAGGAAGAAGAATTTATTTTAAATTTCTTTTACCAATACTAAGAGCCATGTAACTATTTAACTACATATTTACGTTTTACCTAAAAGGTACAGGTATATTTGGCATCTAAAGTCACATGTCCATATTTAAAAATTATCCGGTTCGGTCTCATTTACAGTTAACTAATTGAATTTTAAGTTTTACATGAAAGTAAATTATATTTCCGAAGACATATTTGCGAACTAAATAACATAGGGCATTTACTAATATATCAAATTGTTCAGTTTTTGTTGAAATTTCGAATCATAAATTGTTTGAGTAAAATTTTTAATAATACATGAATAACTTAAATAATAAAAAAGTTGACTACTAATAGTATCACAAAACTTTTCCTTTTCATTTTTAATTAATTGCTTCAAATTAAACAACAATAGGATAAAGTAACATATCAAAATGTACCGTGTTCCTTTTATTTTATAATCATGAAAATTGTTTTTTAGCAATATTTGATTAAACATGAGAAATTTGATTATGAAGATGATAGGGATGCGCGAGTGCTAAGTTACGGATTTTGATATTTTTCGTCTTTTTGATTTAATGGCTTCTAATCAAATAACCATATGGTATTGTAAAATATTCCAATTTGTTCTTTATTTCATGCTCTTTAAAATCATATACATAATTTGTCTTTAAGAATATTTTTATTAACAATTGGAAATTACATTTTGAATGTGGTAATGCACGAAAAATACAAAGTGTGACATAGTTTTTTATTTTTTTTTATTTAATAACTTTTAACTAAATACCATTATGATAATGTTAAATATATCAAAATGTTTATTTTTTCTTGTACTTTCAAATGATATAAATTGATTGTTAAAATTTTTTTGTAATCTACACGAAATTAAATTATTAATGTAACGCTGCACAAAGCGAACACCGTTTTTTGATATGTTTTTAATTTAATAACTTTTAACTAAATACCATCATGATAATGTTAAATATATTAAAATGTTCCTTTTTTCTTGTACTTAAAAGTGATATAATTTGTTTGGTATAAATCTTTCCTGATTTCTCATAAATTGGATTAATAAAAAGTTTAGATCAGCGCGCGTCTCATCTAACATTTTCATTGTTGCTTTAATACCTCCTGATTAAACAACTATAGTATCATAAAAAATATATCAGCTTGTTCACCATTTCTTATACTTTAAAATGGTATAAATTGTTTGTTATCTAAACGAAATTAAATTATTAAGGTAGTGCTGCACAAAGCGAACACCGTTTTTTGGAGGCTTTTTTTGTTGTTTTCATGCAAGGGCTTTTAAATAAATAACAATAAGATATTGTGAGATATATTAAAATGTTCCTTAATTCATGTAGTAAAAAACCATATCATTTGATTTTAAATATTTATGTTTTAAGTATCAGAAATTTCATTTTAAATACAGTGATGCTAATACGCTCTGCAGTGCGTTACTCAATTCGACCATTTCTCTCGACATGCTACCCACTTTTACAAACGATAAGACGTATTCACGTCAAAACCTTTCAGCGCAGAACTTTTTAAGTACATCTGCTCCAAAAATAACAAAATGTGTCCCTTTCACTAATAAGTAAGTGATCAGACAAGCAATAAATGGTCTAGTAGATTGACAAAAATGTACAGTTGTACCTAAATACACTCGATAACTGAAAAGTGTAAGAAACACTATATTAATTTACATTACAGATAATTAAATAGTTTGTTAATGCGTAAATTGTAAAATGCAAATTCCTCTTTTATTCGACCCCTAGTCTGAAGCTCTTTCCACTGAGAGAACTCGCGGTTCTGGTTGGTGTTTCTAGCCTAGAAACACCTGGCGCTCGAGAAATCCTCCCCTGTTAAACGCACTAATTGATGGACCAGTATCACGAAGTTCATAAAGTAAACTGGGGAGCTAATCTCTTAGTAAGTTTAAGTGATTAACATACGATGGCACTGAAATGCCATAAGCAAACCATTTTTTTGGCCTTTGAAAGCAATACTCGCACTGCGACTTTTTATCTTGCAGTGCGACTTTTATCTTGCAGTGCGATTTATTATCTTGCAGTGCGACTTTTTATATTGCAGTGCTATTTATTATCTTGCAGTGCGGTCGCGGTACACGTGAGTTCTTGCCGAAACACGAGGCGAGTGTATTTTGACTTTGAGTGTGTTTCTATGTACATCTCGAACATGGACAAAGAATTAAAGAAATTTCTAGATAATCGAAGTGTATCTGAAGAAATTCAGGTACAATTGCTGAATGAAAAGGTAAGAATCCTATAAATAACATTAACATCCTACAAAATAATGCAATAATGTTCTACATAACCTATATAAAAAAATATAGTCTCGTGTTATTTACTTCGACCATGTAAAATATCTCTTAAAAAGTCGATGGTTTAGTAGTTATATTTTTAAAGTGCAAGTACATATAATATGATAATATTTGTGGAAATATCGTTTAGCATAACATTATTTTTATTGAAATAATTAGTTGTGTCCTGAAGAAATCGCTTACGCTGACATCAATATATTATTACCATATTTTCCCACTGTTGGGGATGCCATATCTATCAAACAATTTTGACAAAAACTAGTTGAAGGGAAACTTAGGAAAAACGGTGTTATCAATAGGATCCGAAAGAAAATGAGAAAACGAAGAAATAAAAACAATTCTTCTTCTAACAGCAGCAGCGACAGCGATTCATGCAACACAAGTCCTTCAACATCAAGTCCGAATTGGGTTAGGGTGGCTGTCTAGCACAGGTGGTGAAAAACACAAACAAATCCGATTAACCAATGGAGGGGGGACCAGAAAAATTTCCATTGACGTAAATGCACAAAAAGACAACATTCTTAAGGTCAGTCAAAAACTATTTTTTCCAAATAGAGAATCTTCAAAGGGAAAACTAAAAAAATTTGATTTGGATTTATGGGATTTTCATCAAAATCCAAAAATCCTATTGAAGCACACATATCTATCGATGAGATGTTCAAATTGTCTGGCTTAACTAGATTGAGATTCTATCTGGTAACTACAGAGCGAGCTACAGAGGAAATGAAAAATAATTCTGTATATGATGTTGGTAAGTACTCACAATTATAAATGCACGCATTTCCGAGCTATAAATTTTCAATCTATAAACTAATTATTAACAATTTCTTGAATTTATTTATAGATACCGATGATACTGACCTAAAATGCTCGATAAGGACAAGATCGTCGCATCGATTAACATATAATACAAGAGAAAATCAAGGTATGTAATATGATCTTGTTCAACAATATTAATTAATCTAATTTAATTCTTTTATGTTATAGATCTTCATGGAACGCCTTCAAATCCTGAAAGTACTTGTGTTAATAATTATGAGACCTAGAATTAGTTAGAATCCAAAGTGGTATTACAAATCCGTCCGAAATGGTTCATTTAAATTTATGTACAGCAAATCAAGACTTAAATTGCACGCAAATCGCTACTGACGACCTTACTCTACTTGTAAACAGTATTTTAGATGATTCTGACAAAAAAGTTCCAAATGGTTCTTCTTTCAACATAAATTACGAAAATTTAAACGCGGAGGAAGTTTCTCTAAAATCAATTTTGACGGAACTACAAAAACAGATAAATACAGAAAAAGTAAACATATTTAATGCATATCGAAGTGACATTTTTGGTTGTTGTTTGCGCGCACTTCGGAGATCGACTTTCAATGATACATAAAAAATTTCGGTAAAGTTTAGTGACATAGAAGGAACTTCAGAAGGTGAAGTTGACTTAGGAGACCCGACCAGACAGATGTTTCGTTTGGTAGTTGATTCTTTAAACTCAAACTCAAACATATTTGAGGTTCCTCGAAGAAGTATTTAACTTTAAGCAATAAATCCCTCAACGAAAAGCTATACTTTGAAGCTGGTCGAATTTTAGCTCTCTCGATATTGCACTGTGGATCGGGTCCTCACTGTCTTGCTGAAAGTTTATATTCCGTAATCACCGTCGAATTGGAAAAAAACGTTATTTACTATAGAAGACGTAGAAGATGACATTCGGGCAATATTGATCGTTTTTCTGCACGAAACAGAATTATCGTCTATACAAGATATGATCGTATCTGAATCGATGTTTTATATTGCTGGATGTTATTACATTTATGCTGCAGAAGAAAAGAACAAAATAATTGAAGGTCTTGTTTTAACTTTTACCAATGATATATTGTTATTACATACGTTGATAGAACATCATACTAATTTGTAATTCTTTTAGATGTTGTTAAATTTTAAGCATATACTCGAGTGCAAGAACCAATTCGACAATTTATAGAAGGTTTGAAGATATGCGGAGTATATGATGCTATGAAAAAATACTCCCACCTATTTAAGACAGTTATGTGTGAAAGCAAAGAACCCCTACTGCAGAAAGGTTACAGCTTCTCTTCAAAAAAGACATTGATTACAGCGAAATTGGTTCTAATAACCACAATATAGAAAGCCGAACTATTTCCTTCTTTCGGGATTATTTATTGGACATAGAAAGTATGAAAACCAAATTTATTCTTTTTTTAAATGTGTAGCTACTTCAATTTATGAATTTTTAAACATTGCTTTAGATAAGACTGATAAAGAGATAAATTTAACTGATTTGTTAATATTTGTCACGGGAGCCGATTCAATGCCGCCCTTGGGATTTCCTAATGATGCAAAATTAACTATTATTCATAAAATAATTATCCATCCGCCAGTACTTGTTCAATTGGTTGGAACATACCCAGTACGAAGAGTTCAAAAACAACATGAATTTTGCAATTTCAAACTGCAAATCCTTCGGTTTTGCTTAACAGCAGTGAGCAGAAGTTGTTTTCTTTCATAGATTTTTATTGTTTTGTTTTGAATGTGAAAAATATTTATTTTTGTTTACGTATATTTTTAAGTTGCCAAGCTTGCTCATTAGACGGTTTCGCCGCTGCATTGCGGAGAGGAGCTCACTGGAACCTGTTATTTTAATATTCCTATTACATCAATTCGTTATTAAAACATTGAATTTAATTGTTGATCAACCAGAAATACACAAAAATACAACTTTTATTGAGCGCAGCCCGGCGTTGCAGTTTCGAAACCGCCCAGTGTACCAGCAACCTTATTATGTAACAGTTTGATGCTGACCTGTAATCAATATTTTATTTTTCTTTTATTTTAAATATGGAAAATATTTAATTTTTATTTACGTTTATGTATATTTGATTATTATAATGTAACAGTTTAATGAAATAAATAACAGTTCATACAAATGTTCTCGTAAATTATAATACAAATCTAGAGCTTCGAACACATTGATAGGGTCCTTATAATTATTTTCGTTCATTAAAATTTTACAAAATTTGTAAACATCTGTGTCCCAAAATTTCATATTTCTTTCTATGGTAAGAGATTCTGTCTTTAATAATGTAATTTCTTCATTGGTTACGTCAATTGAGTAATTTTTCGTTTGGTTTAGCTCCGGTAACTGGTACATCACTATCGGCTTTCCTGTAGGTGATCTGCTGTTTTTAGAAGAAGAAATTTTATGCGTATTCCATTCCAAAACAACTATCCAATTCTCCCTTAAATAAAAACGTAATCATATATATTTTCGTTCACGAATGTTTGTGGTTCTGCACCAATCAAAAATCATTGTTTAAGCAATATTTTAAAATCAAGAATTTTATTAAACAATAATTTTGGCTTGTTGCAGAATCACAAACATTCGTGAACGAAAACCTATGAATATAGAGAGTCATTTTAGTACAATATCTATATTAATAGCAACAATAAACAATTTACCTGGATTAGGTCTAAGAAACAAAACTGAATTAGGGATTTGTCGATAGAAGTTCCATTGAATTGATTTTCATTTTTTAAAGATTCGAATAAACTTATCCAAAACTGTGCAAATTGTTTTCGCAAAATACTCCACCAGGATTCTATGCGCTGGTTCTGTTGGCTCGTTCCTTATATAAATGCTGGTAATGTATGAGGATCTGGATCATTTCGTAGAACAGTCTGCATAAGTTCTATGTGTCGATTTTCAGTGCCAAAATCGGTCCACTTATTGCTATACCATAAGGTTTCAGTTTGACATAACCGTCTATATGCCATAAATAATTGGGACCCTTATTGTGATATTGTCGTCATTTTATTCTTCGTTTTTTACGTAAAGAAACACCTTCTGAATCTAACTCTTTAAATATGAGTCTTACGGTTTCTCTCTTTACGGTAAGACCATGTTGAACGCATTTTAGATGCATCCATCTATAGCCATGTAATTCAGAGCTCGATTGAAGTTGAGTTTCTATAAAACTTACAACACTTTCAATGGAAGAGTATGCACCACACCAAGTATATCAATCTAGATTTTACGTATTTTCTTTTTATTGTAGTCTTTTAATGAATATGATAATAAATAGGTACATATTAATACATATTAAGTAATACCTACCGCGCTTGCCCCACCAAAGCTTTTATAATTTCGGGGTAGAAAAATAAAAAGACTTTATTCATTGGAGAATTAGCGCCGACTGATCTTTTGTCATTTATTCTAAACTCACATTACAAGTTTTTAAAAGGACACTCTGCAGCGCCATCAGTTTGAAAAATGTTTAACATACGCACTTTTTTGTGCTCAATTTACAACACTCCCACTAGCACAAAAAAAAATACAATTACATGAAAAGAATACATTTAACAACTTAAACAATTATCAGTTTAATTTAACAACTCCCAATTCTTTTGTACATTTGTAATGTTTATCGTTGCTTAAACTTTTTGTAAGGACATCTGCTGGCATTTGATTTGATTGTAAATAATTTAACTCAATCTGTTTTTGTGCCACTGCACCCCGAATAAAGTGGTGCCTTATGTCAATGTGTTTTGACCTTTTATGATAAACTGGGTTTGCTGCTAATTTTTGCGCACTCAAGTTGTCATTGTACAATTTGATGCAAAGATTTTTGCCGGTGAGCTCTTCATAGAAGTTTTTTAAGTAAATCGCCTCTTTAGCTGCTTCTGAAATGGCCATGTATTCGGCTTCTGTACTGGATAAGGCCACAGTGATTTGTTTTCTGCTTTCCCAAGAAATAGCCGAGTTAGACAGTTTGAAACAGAAACCAGTGTACGATTTTCTATCTTATAAATTCCCCGCCCAATCGGCATCAACAAAGCCCTCTAATTCGAGTTCACTTTTACAACATGAAAGGCCAAAATGTTTTGTTTTTTGTAAATATCTTAAGACACGTTTGGCGTATTTACAGTGAGTTTCGTTAAAACAGTTGTTGAACTGGCTTAAAACACTAATTGCATGTGCAATGTCCGGTCTGGTTAAAATGGCTAAGTACATAACGCTGCCAATTAGCTCCTGATAGGGAAAATTACAACATGTTGAGCTTTTGCTTAAGTCCAATTTGGTTTCAAGTAGCGTAATCGCCTCAGCGCACTGTGACATGTTAAAACGCATTAAAATTCGTTCAATAAACTGTGTTTGGTTATTACATTACTTTTAACATTAACCCTCATCCCAAGACAGTTTTTTATTTTACCCAAATCTTTTATTTGAAAATGCTCACTCAGCTGTTGTTTTACGAATTTTGTCTCAACTGCATCATTTGAGAAAATAAAAAAATCATCTACATATAGAGCGATTACTGTAAGCCTTCCGTTTTTTGCTTTTAAATATAATCAAGGTTCGTACTGTGACTTTATATAATTTAAATCGATTAATACATCGTTTACCCTCTCATACCATGTACGAAATGACTGTTTTAATCCATAAATAGCGCGTTTCAGGCGCAAAACTTTGTTTTTTACATGTACATTGAGCCCTTCAGGTATCATCATGAAAACAGTTTCCTTTAAGATACCATTTAAGAAAGCAGTCGTTACATCAAGGCGAAAAATATTGAAATCATGTTCAACTGACAAAGCAATTAAAAGTCTAAGCGTGGAATGTCTAACAACCGGCGAAAAAGTCTCGTCGTAATCAATTCCTGATTTTTGTGTGCATCCTTTGGCCACCAATCTTGCACGATATTTTAAATTTCCCGCACTATCACTCTTTCTTTTAAACACCCATTTGCACTTTACCAACGTACCTTTTTCTGGAGTATCTACGAACTCCCAAGCATCGTTTTTTTGGAATGAAGACAATTCTTCCTCGTTGGCGCTGTTCCATTTTCCTGCATCGGGTCGTGACATCGCTTCACTTACTGTCACAGGATCACTGTCAAGATGAACACTTTCCCCACTAAAATACGTATAAAAATCACCAAAATTTTTTTCTTTTCTCACTCTTTCTGACCTTTGTAATGGAACATCGGACTCACACCACTGATTTGTAGGCGAACTTTCAGAATTTTTGTTGTTATCACTTTCACTTACTGTTTCTTCTTCATTTGTGATAGTTTGGTCCAACAATTCAATGTCGTTTATCAAATTTTCATCGATTTCAGTCTCTTCTGTTACCGAATTGTTTATTTCAATTGGGGTCGTCAAATTTTCTACATTTATATTAACATCATCATTAATTTCATTTGATGCAGTCACATTTTTAAAAGTTTTTTCACAAATTTTCACTGTTTCAGTGGTTTTTACGTCAGTGCCTCCCACTGAAACTGATACACTATCTTGATTCTCCTTCTTTTCACGCTGTGGTTCCTTGTTAGCAAAATCATTCGCTCTTTCCATCACTACACAATCTCTGCTGGTTGTGATGACTCGGGTTTTGGGATTGTAGATTCGATATCCCTTAACATCCTCGCCATACCCCATTAACACGTGTTTCGTGGCCTTTTTATCCCACTTTAAACGGTTTTCCTTGGGTACGTGCGCCATCACTATACTTCCGAAGATTCTAAGATGGCTGACATTCGGTTTCCTGCCCGTCCAAATTTCATACGGTGTCTTCGCTGTTCCGGAAACTGGGGATCGATTCCTCAAATAGGCAGCCGTGTTAATGGCTTCTGCCCAAAATTGCTTGCCCAAATTGGCATCAAAAAGCATACATTTTGCTTTTTCCACTAATGTTCGGTTGAGTCTTTCGCTCGTGCCGTTTTTTTCTGGCGTATATGGGTTTGTTTTTTGATGCACTATGCCATGGTTTGCTAAAAAACTCTCAAAATCGTTACTGCAGAACTCACCTCCGTTGTCAGAACGTAGAGTTTTTATCTTTTTTCCCAATTGGTTTTCTGCGAGGCTTTTGAACCTTTTAAAGCACTCAAGCGCTTCAGACTTGGCCTTCATGAAGTAAACTGATGCTATTCGGCTAAAATCATCTTCAAAGATTACAAAATACCTCGATCCACCCAGCGATTTTGTCTCCACCGGACCACAAACATCAGTGTGCACCAGTTCCAATAGATCTTCAGCTCGTTTACCAGTTCTCGGAAACGGTGATCTTGTTAACTTTCCTTCGCAGCACACTTCACAGTTCTGTTTGTCCAATCTCTCGACATTCGCACATGACATTCCATCCACTAACCCATCTTGCAATTTTTTCAAATACTGGCAGTTCAGATGTCCGAACCTTCGGTGCCAAATTTCACTGTCCACTGCCTTTGAAACACTCGCCATAAAACATTTAAAGTCCTTCACGTTTAGTTTGTAGACTCCGTTGACTAGGTCAGCTGTGCCAATTAGAATTCTATTGCCTTTGAATATCCGACAACCCGCTTCATCAAACAGTACTTTATTCCCGTTTTTTACAAGTTCACTCACGGATAACAAGTTGGTTGTCAATTCTGGCACAAAATATATGTTTTTCACTGTCACGTCCTTCACTTTTCCGTCTACAACAGTCCTCAAATCTACTTCGCCCTTGCAGTTAACTTTGATTTTTCGATTATCCGCCACGATAATTTCTTTTAATGCCGATTGCTTTTGGTTTTTTATCCACTCTTGTTTAGCCGTTAGATGCATACTCGCACCAGAGTCAACGTACCAATCTGACTTACAGAACGACTGGCTTAGAAACACGACACTAAACGCATTTTTTGATTCACTTTGTTTATTTAGAGGACATCGGTTCATAAAGTGTCCAGTTTGTTTACATCTAAAACAACGGATGTTTTTGTAGTCCTTTTTTGTATTGGAATCCATGTTTCTACCAACATTCTTTCTTTGACTAACAAAAGCACTAGAACTTCCATTATTGCCACCTCCACTATTCACAAAATCTACCTCCAAGTCCATTAATTTCGCTCTAATGGCGTCCGTGTTAATTTTGATTCCAGAATGTTCGATTGCCATGATCATCGGCGAATATTTTTCGGGTAAACCGGCCAAAAGGAGCGAGCCTAGCCACTCATCATCGATTTTGAAACCCGTATTTCGCCATTTCTGACCCAACTCTACCATTTGATTTACATAAGTTGATACTGACTCGCAATTTTCCAACCTCGTGGATATCAGAGTTCGCAGTAAAACGATTCGGCGGGCGAATTCGGAATCATCGAATATAGATTTTAATTTTTTCCATAAATCGACCGTGGTATCACAAGATTTAATGTGGATGTATAAAGGGGCATCAATCGTTAGGATTATTTTAGCTTTCGCTTTAGCATCGTTTATGGCGTCAACTTCAGTCGTACATTTTGAAAGCCCTTCAAGCACTAGGAAGTTTTCTATGGCAAAAGCCCAATCACTGTAATTTTCACGACCTTTTAGTTTTGGCACACTCGCGATAAAGTTCGAAGCCATTTTTACGATTCTTGCATTAAACACTTTGAAAAAACTGAAAAATCTCAAAAGCACGTTTCTGGGCCCATAACCTTTTATAATTTCGGGGTAGAAAAATAAAAAGACTTTATTCATTGGAGAATTAGCACCGACTGATCTTTTGTCATTTATTCTAAACTCACATTACAGGTTTTTAAAAGGACACTCTGCAGCGCCATCAGTTTGAAAAATGTTTAACATACGCACTTTTTTGTGCTCAATTTACAACAAAAGCAAGTTGTAATTTGCAAATTAAAAAGATGCAGTGCAATATAATAAGTCGGACAGCAAGACAATAATTCGCATTGCAAGATAATAAGTCGCACTGCAAGATAATAAGTCGCCCTGCAAGATAATGTGAAACACTCGTTTCAATTTAAATTTAAAGAAACATTTAAAATAAACCGAAATGAATGAAAAAGTTATATATTTTGTTGGGCTTAAACAATATTAGCTTAGTAAACGTTTTTCTCATTCGGTCACCTGAAATACTCTCATTTATATTCTTAAAAATTATATATATGCGAATGTTACTGTAACTTTTCATGATTTCGTACCATAGTAGTTTTTTACGATTAGACTTAAACACTTCCGAATCAACACAATGTTCGTTTAATATAGAAAAAACGTGATAATCAAAAACTAGTTCATTTACTTCTCTCATTAAACAATTTATGAATACTGTTTTTGATGGTATGTTTGCGTTAATTTTCATTATAAGGGATTATAAGTGGATTTTCTTAAAATGAGCTTTAAACCGGAATCCTGTTTATCAGCATCGGCGCTTCTCAAAGCTTCCCGACATAAAGAACATTTTATCTTTCTACCACTCTTATTACAAAATCTCCAATACATGAAATCACGTTGCCTGAGAATTCAAACTTCAAAAACAGGAAACATTGCATAAATTCTAAATTTCCTAAATATGTCAACATATATAGTAGAAAGTCACAAGAAATGGACACAGCATGGGTTTCACATATATTGTAGGTGGGGGTATATTCGATTGGCTGTCCAGTATTATTTAAGAAATTCGTAACCAGTATCCATTAATAGTTTGGTGTCTCTATTTGCGTATTTAATTGTAATAAAATTCAAACTATTTATATTAAATAATATTCATTCATCTATGAACTCGATTCTACTGGGGGATTCGAAAAAATGTTAAAAATGTTTCCTGTTCGGATTGTTGCTGGGGTGTAGCCATGTACATACGGTGACTTTGGTTTTATCCCCCTTTGTAAAACTATCTGACCTATTTCCGAGGGGTTGACTACTAGGGATATTTTTTGTTTTTTGTTAAGGATATACAGGGCGATGCGAGGATATTTTTTAGAAATACAAAGAGATACACTTTCATGCGAGGATATTTTTATGAAATACGAGGAGATACAGAGCAATACGAGAATATTTTTAAGAAATACGGGGAAATTTTTGGGATATAGAAGGAGATTCGATGATATTTTCTGAAATTTTTTATGCAACAAGTGGGGATCGGAAACATTCGTTTTGATTCGATTTTAATCGCAGTCGTGTGATTTATGTAAAAGCTCTTTACAAGTATATTCCTGTAAATTCTTTTGTGAATAACTAAATTTTCTGATTGTTTGTGCTTTATTTTCGTTTATTTTAGTGTAAAAAACTCGATAAAAAGCCACAAAGTAAGTACTAAACCTACATATGTACATTTAAGAGTAAATGTATTGTACCACTTATGTATTCGATTCGTTTTAAATCACCCTTACTGAATGTAAGCATTAAGGGTGATTTTAACACAGACCGAGTGGCACGGAATATTTGTCCGTAAGTGTATGTACTCGTATGTATATATGTCTACAAAAATTACATCGTGATAGATAATTTTTGTAAATGTACATTGTTTTCTAGGTTATTATCCGTATATTTACGGCCTCGGTTTCTGTTCAACATTTTTATTATAGGGGACGTTTCGGAGGAAATAATTACTCTCAATTTACCAGAGGAACTCAAAAATTTATTAAATATTTCTGATTTTGAGGCAATAGAAGAGTTTGCCCGAAATGATTTAACAAGTTTGATTGACCAAGATGAATTCCCCAAGTTTTTTGGAATATATAAAAGAGCTCCAGAAAAATTTAAAATTTTACCCGGTTATAGAAAGCTCTTGAAAAATATTTCGGAACAATTAAAACAAAAATCCGAGCATAAATCTATGAAACCGGTAAAAACTATGCAGTCCAAAAACTCTGTTTGTGCAAATGAGGAAGAAAATTCTACAAGTAACTCAAAAGAATCTATCGATTTATACGAAGAATCGAAAACTCTAAAAAGAGATTTGATTAAAAAAATTAAATCCAGCATTGAAGAAAATGAACCAGACGAAATATCACGAAGCCTAATGCAAAAACTGGAACAGATAAACGTTTCTGTCAAGCTCAATTCATGCAACGAAATGTATGGAACTGTTTCTTGTTTTCTTTGTAGTTCCACAATAAAACTTTTTTATGAAAAAAGGAAAGCTCATCTTGCAGCGAGATGGTTAAGGGGAAATTTCTATAAACACGTTGATGGACATTTAAAACTGTTAAAAACAGATAAACATACAGGTGTTGACCAACACAAACAGACTAAAAAAAGGTACAAACTTTGCTGAATTTTTTGCAAAAATCTGGACAGAAAAGTGATAATATAACAGAATCAGTTCCCGAACCATCAACTTCGCATTCTACCTCTTTAAACGAGACTACAGAAATAATTTTACACGAGAATAAATTATTGAGTGAAAATAATTTCGACAAACAGAAACGAAAACACATGTCTAACAATGAGAGAAGTAAAAGACAGATGTTAAAAATACCCGATAATCAACAATTCATTACAAATTACTTCCCTTATTTAAACAAAATTGAACGAATTATATCGGAAAACAATGAATTGAAAAAACTCCTTTTTCAAGCTCAAGACGAAAACAAAATTCAAAATAATAGTGACCACTCGAGTGACAAGAATATGGTGGGCGGACTGTTAAATATTCTGGCCAGTACGGCTCTTATCAACAAAAACTGTAGAAACACAGGAAACAAGTATGACAGCGTCCTCAAAAAATTTTGTTGCTATCTGTTTTTAATTGGAGGCAGATTACTGTATGAAAGTATATATACGAATTTAAGCGGCGCAATACCCTCAATCACAACATTACGACGAGAATTTTCATTATCGAATTCCAAATGCGAGGAAGGAAAACCGAGAGCCACAGAATTAATGGATTATTTAACAGAACAAAACCTTCCAAAAGTTGTTTGGTTGAGCGAAGATGGTACAAGAATCAATGGAAAAATACAATATTCCTCATCAACTAATACAAACATAGGATTCGTACTACCATATAGCTCTAACGGCTTTCCAGATTCTAATGCATTCCAGGTAAATTGTTCTTAATTGTATGTTATATACGTTTTTCGAGCGTTTTTATTTTAAATTGTTTCAGGTTACTTCGTTGGAAGAAATACGTAGGCAGTTTACGGACGAGGAAATAGCAAATTATGCTTACGTGATTAACGCACAGCCGCTACCAGAGAAGAGCACTCCATTTTGTTTTTGTGCATATGGAACCAATAATAAATTTACCACTCAAGACGTTTTAAAAAGGTGGGACACTACTTTTTCGATGGCCAAAGAATTTGGCATAAAAATTGTCGGTGTATCATCCGATGGCGATACACATCTTTTGAAGGCAATGAAGTATCTTTCTCAACTGTCATGGTATACTCATGATATTTGGCCATGGTTTCATTCAGATGCAAATCCGGAATTAATATGTATCCAGGATACTGTTCACATAGGAACAAAATTAAGGACAAGACTTCTAACTAAGCCAGGGTCTTTAAAATTTGGAGAAATGGAAATATCTTTGGATCACCTGCAATATATTGTTGACAATGTAAGTAAAGATGAGCATTTACTTACACAAAGCGATTTAAATTCAGACGACAAAATGAATTTTAAGTCAGTTCAGCGTATGTGCGACCCAAAAGTAATTGACTTACTAAATAGTAAAGTTAAAAATAGTGAACGAACGGTTTTCTATTTAAACTTAATCAAAAATGTACTTGATTCTTTTTTGAAAAAAGATTTAACTTTTAAGGAGCGAATTTATAAAATTTGGTATTCGGTGTTTTTCTTAAGGATTTGGAGAAATATTGTTATGGATTCAAATTCATATACGCTTGCCGAAAATTTTATCACTTTAAACGCGTACGTTTGTATTGAAATAAATGCTCATTCAATAATCTCACTCGCACAAAAATTTTCCAAAGATAAAGATCTTAAATCAGAAATGTTTCTACCGTGGCTCATGAGTAGCCAACCGTGGGAAAAAACATTTAGAGCCACAAGATCGATGAAAAGCACTTTCTCTACTGTGGTTAATTACAGCATGTTTGAAATTTTGAACAAAATAAATAGGATTCAGTTTATACAAGAATCCAAAAACGACTTAAAACATCATTTTAATTTTCCACAAAAACTTCCACATGATAGCACAGAAATTATATATTTTGAGACTATTTCTGGCGTGGATATCGGGCGTGTTGTTTTTAACGCACAGTGAGACGCTATTGATTTTGTTCTTCGATTAGGGATTGACTCGGGAATTTATGAGTCTCGAGAAAAACTAATCGAAATTTCAAATACTTTAAACGTTGTACCTGCAAATCTAAGTCGGGGTGAAGACTGTGATATTCTCGATGAAACTCTCGATAATATTGTAACTGAGACTGAATTAGAATCTCAAATACTTGACAGCTCGCTTGACAGTGAAACAGATATTATAGAAGACACTACAATAGACGATGTTGATGAGGAGTTAGAGAAAGAATTAAATTCGTTTGATGGACCTCTTTCCTTAAAAGATTATTCGTCTTCAGAATCGAAATCTGGTCAATTTTTAAAAATTAGATTACCAAATAAAACCACTAAAACTGTAAAAAAATCGTCACTTTGTCGGTTATTTAGCAAACAGAATATAAAAGTCAGTAGTGATCGACTACATCGGTTCAAACAAAAACCAGCGAAAATACCACCTACTCAAAGCAGCAGTAGCTCGAACAGTACTAATGTCGTAATCGAAATTGAAAAATATTATTCTGTTTACTATGACGAGGGATGATTCATAGGCAGGGTAATTAAAAAGCTGGGGGGGAAAGTAGAGGTGAAATTTTTAAAAGAAAATTTACAAACGTTTTTCTGGCCGAAAAAAGCAGATCAACAAAAAATCGATAGGGTTCATTTATTCTATGGACCGATTGAATTGTTGGGATGTGACCCGTTGAAAATAAGTACACGAGACAGACAGAAAATATGTAGTTTGTATAAGAATATTAAAAGGAACATCCTCGGAGACATGTGAATTAGATTTAAGAATATTGTAATGTTAAAATAATTGTTAAATTGTTAGGATGTTTAAGTCTAGGTGATAATTCATAAATAAATTAAATGTTTTATTTGCATCACTCTATTTTTCTTAAGTACACTACCCTTTAACTTGTTAACTCACTCTAAAATATGTACCTATATTGTTCAAATTACATATGTATATCAAAAATAAAAACTTATTTCATATAAAATCTCAAATAATGAAATTAATACTACTTCTTGTCTTATCCTTGAGTTTTATCTAAATATTAACTACATAAAGATATCCTCGAGGATATCATAGTAAATCCGAGTATATTCAAGGAGATAGTAGGGATATTCGAGGATATTCAATGATATTGTAGGATATCTGAGGATATTCGTGGAGATAGTAGGAGATCCAAGGAACTATAGGAGATTCGTGGGGATATTTAATAAAAGGATATTTTTCGCTATCAAAAATCGGCAGTGGACAACCCCTCGCCTATTTCCTTTGTAGCCACCTCTGTTTCTTGCGTTGTTATGGTTCGACGCCCTATTGTCATGATAATTGCTGTTATTCCTGTAGTTGTTTCCAATTTGATCCACCACGATCAATTGGACGATGTTTGGAAGGAACTAGACTGGGTGTTATGACCTCTCATGTGGTAGACCGTTGTATTTTGCTAAGTCTGCACCGTTTCATCCTTTACCGCTTTAATAGCTTCAGTTAAATTATTAAAAGTTTTAGCCTTAATCAAAGTCCGTAGTTCGTTGCTAACTTATACCATTTGCAGACACGTTAAAAGCGACCTTTTCATTTTCCTTTCGGAAAATCCTTACCGCCTCCGCAGTATTTCCTTCTTGCGTTAATGCCAAATCTGACTAACTCCTCTATTGTCCTACCAAAATCCTTCAAACTCATGTTTCCTTGTCGCGTCGCCTGCAATAGAATTGTTAGCGCCGCAGTAAAGCGTTTTTCCAAAAAATGTTTCTTCAATCCTCAATTAAAACCACTTTTGTCGCATAATTACTTTTCCCTATACGGAATACAAGCTTTAAGCACGTAATTTATCAGTAAAGGTTTTCCCGCTGCAGTTAACGCCGGTTCGTACAATTCCTAAACTCTCAATCAGTTGATGTACCCGAATTAAGCTACCATACAATTTTAGCAACAGCTACATGCAGTTTTAAAACTAAATTGCTCTGCCATATCGTTTTAGTTACTACCACTATTATTACAAGGATTATTACTACTATTGGATTTTTGTGGCTCTGACGTAATTACCTGAATAGATCAGCGACACATTATTTAGATGTTTTTTCTTTCAACTCACATATTTTTAAAATGTCAGATTGTGGCAGTATGTCTGCCGAATCTCCGCGATGCGTTTTTCATGCCATTTCATTCTATCTTGTGCTGTTTGAATGAAACAGCAAATATAGTTAGTGAGAATAGTTGAACATTGTATCATTGCCGTACGGTTATTCAAAAAGGTCAGTTGTCATCCACAATTATAGTTGTAATTTCTTTTATATCGTAATTTTTGAAATTTCCACAAATATGAATATTCATTAGAATATGTTTCGTTTTAGTATTTTTTGGGTACACATTGGAAAATATGCCTGGAAAACGATATACATGCTCTTGAACGTTGAAATTGACGTGAAAAACATCAAATTTTTTGGATGCAAATACATATGTACTAGTTTAATATGTATAAGATGGAAAAATCAGTAATTTGTGTTATGGAAAAAAGAAATGTGATAGTTTGTGTATATGAAAAGTGCGATAATTTTCATTTCAAATTTTGCTTGGACTTTAAAAATGACCACATTTTGTGACTTTCAAAAATTGTGCAACTTCAAGAATTTATTGCGAGTTTAATATGGAATCAAAGATAAAAAACCAATTTTATTACAATGTATTGAACCTTTACATGATTTTAAATCGAGCATTTGTAAGTACAATATTAAGAAAGTATTGACATCCTAAAAATCGTCGGTATACGACCGAGTGAGACAAATTTTTTTTTAGAATTCGCCACGCAAGTAGATCACTAGCAATACACTGAGTTCCCTTTTAAAACGAAACGCCACTGACCACAAATGTCTAATTGATTTGATTCGGAAACATACGCGTGACGTCAGAGCCACAAAGATTGGTGAACACAACTTTACTAGGCTTTTAAATAGGTAATCAAATCACTTATTATAGGTAAACTGATATTTAACAGGTTACACTTTAATGGACCGTACTTACAATGAGTTAAGTAGATTTTGTATTGTGAAGTGAGAACTTGAAAAAAGAATCCTATATTAATACGTTCAGTCACTGTCAAATGTCATATAGGTACGATAGACGAGAGACGATATACGAGACGATAGAAATGATTCTGACGAGACGAAAATTGTTCTATCACTGTAAAAACGAGACGAGACTATAGACGTAACTCTCTCGACGATAGTCTATCGCCGGCATCACTAATACCGTTTACATTTATGAAATTTGTTACCAAACAATCTTGCAATTCAGGTAATTCATAAGAAAAATTTGTCTTGGAAGTTTTTCCCTTAACAATGGAACTATTCATAGTAAGATTATTAAATAATAAGAAAGATAAATTAAATTGATATTTTTTTGGCCAAAGTGTGTTACATTTACCCTCGTGTTAATGGTATTGGCAATACATTTAAAAATGTTTCGCTTCAAAACGTATACTTGTCAATAAGACTATAGGACCACTCATAGAAAACAACATCGGATAATGAGTAACTAAATGATATTAAAACGTCAATGACTTTTTTGATATAATTATATATAATATATGGTGTTTATAAATCAAATCCTTTAAAATTTGATGACATTGTGTTTGTAGTCGTTTAGAACATAGTATGTGAAGCAATTTTTTTAGACTGAAGTAAAATTCCCATACCAAATTATTTTAAGGAACTACATCTCCAGCCAGAACTGAAAAATACTTTGTAAGGAAAAGCATTTCCAATGCCGAGGCCCGAGTTTTGTTATCTTTTATGTTATCCAGGGAAAATGGTGCTGGTATATTTTCAATGCATAGATTCAAGAAGAACTTGATTCTATTGTTTAAAAACGAAATAGAGAAAATTTGCGCATCAATTACAAAATATTGTAATATAATAATAAAGTCGTATTTACATACGCCTTCCAGCTTGTCATGCATGAGGTCGTATGCATAGTTATCTGTTACGTGAAAATTGTTTATTGAACTCCATACGCATTTTTCTTTTACACCGGTTTCTTTAAAATCATTTTGTTTAAAATCGTCATCATAATTTTGGTGATTTCTTAAATAACTGCTACCTTGAACGCATAATGTCTGTCGCACATTCTTAGGAGTTTTGCAAAATCTACAAGGAAAATTTGAATTCAAATTCTCTACGAATCCTAACAAGTTGTTTTGCCCTAAGCAAGAGTGAAAAATCGAAATATATTTTAATTTTTTTCTCTTTGATACATACATCAATGCCTTGAGCTTGCAGAAAGTTAAACTCGTCAATAAGAACTTAAAAAATGCGCCTGTTACCAAATTTTTTACGATAACTGCTTTTGAACAGCATGGCCAAATGTATAAAGTTAAGCTTTGACATTATTTGTGGGGGCAGGCAAAGAATACTGTAATAAACGCCACACAATTTGTTAATACCTGAGTGTCCGCCAAGAGGCTTTCCTACTTCGAAATCGTCTGCATATAAGAAAAGTGGTAAGACAAATTTAGTCCCATAGAGTTCTCTCTTTTTTTTCCAAAAATTACCTTGAATAAAATTGCTAATTATAGTTTTCTCGGCATATAATGCATCTATATATCGTTTGGTTAATTTATAAAATTGGGGTTATTCCAAAAAAACTCTTGAGTACACTTCGCAAGGGAATAAAATCAATTTTGAGAGAACCCATGTTATAGATTTGCCCCACACCCTTTTTTATATATTTTGCTTCAGCACCAACAACAATTTGTTTTGGTTTTATAAGTTATTTTAAATTAGTTAATAGAGTAGTTAATTTATGTTCACTTGCGAACTCATTGAACGAGAGAGTACTTTGTTGAAAAATATTACAGATTAAATTCGTCATATCATTATCCTTATTAATGCACATTAAAACTTTAGATTTTAATTCATCCTTGTACTCATTTACCAAAAATACTACACTCTTCAAAACCATGAATATATATTTTCTTGGAAGTTTATTTATGAGAAACAAATTTGAAATTACTGTCAAAAATTTTGCTGATATTTATTCAGAAAAGTGTGTTGAAGTGAATCAAAATGTAATTGTTTAAATTCATTGAAAACTTCATCGTTAGATCATGCATTTTCTATAGGAGTTTCTATTGCTAATTCAGAGGGAATCTCAGAATTGTCTTCAATGTGTTCTAATGACTCTGCACTTGGAATACATGACTTCATGTGTTTGGTTAAAGAATTTAAAGTGTGAAAAGTTCCATAGCATAATTTATTTCCACATTTGAGTGTCATAGTATTTTTATGAATAATTTTAAAATGGCAAATATAAGCTTTTTTGTTAAAGTCCTTTAGACATATTTTGCAAGTATACATTTTTTTTTTGTTTAAATATACTAACTAGTTCCCGATAACGATTTTTGTTCCAATATAATATCGAAAGGTACCGATGAAATGCAATTTGGAACTTTACCAGTCAAAGCAATTTCAAAAATTTTCCACTGAATGTACAAATATACACTTTCGCACATATCGACGGCTTTGGTCGGTGTCGGAATTTCATACAATGACTCATTAATCTTTACGACTGATCTTGGAAGTGTGTTGTTTTTCCCAATTAAAATTACCAACGGTCGATCTGTCCTCTTCAGTGCCAATAATTTTTTCTTTCGTTCCTCTATAAAGGGTTGAAGTTCTTCTTCATACTAGAACAAATCCCCAAATCAAAAAAACCCGAGAAATATAAATGAAACGTTAAATTTTACCTTCAAATGTACAATAAACGAAGAAGCTGCTTCAGTTTTTGAAAATCCCTGATTCCTTTTGCTTTTCCTTTGAAATGTGGCGTGTTTTCCTCGACAGGGGAGGATTTTCTCGAGCGCCAGGTGTTTTTAGGCCCTAAACACCAACTTGTACCGCAAGCGTCTCTCAGTGGAAAGAGTTTTAGACCAGGGGTCGAAATGAAAGAGGAAATCGCACTTAAATATTTGTATTTATTCAATAGAAACTATTTAATTCAATTACCCGCGTTTTTATAAATTTAAAACAATGCACAAAATTTTACAAATTACAATTTAAATTTATAGAGTCAAAAACGAGAGACAAAAATGTAAATATAAATGAGGAACAAAATATCGAAAATATTACAACCGTTAGAATACTAATTAACACTTTACAAAATTAAGTACGAACGAAATCAAATCAAATAAATAGAACATAGAATCAAATTAACAAACTGGACCAATAAAATTCTATCTGAATTTTGGTCTTTGAACTACAAAATATGAGAATAATAATTTCACAATATTGAATTCTGTCTTAAAAATGCTTGTGCAAAAGTTTATATATTGGGAAAAGTTAAGAGGGATTTTGAGTAAGCGCAAAGAGGATAAATTCCACGAAAACCCAAAATCTGAGAGGTGGGGGTACTGTTAGTACGAGGAGAATGGGCAATTACTGTACTTATTGTAATTAGAGGAAAATTAATTACACTAAGACTGAATGCAATTAATTGACAAATAAAATCCCGAAAGAGACAAAATAAAAATTGACGTTGACGTTAATGTGATTCTGTGAAAATGTGGTTTTCAACTAACAACACAAGAGATGGGAGTAGTTATCTTGGGGTGATACCACGACCCGATGGCACTTCTGATGGCATATGCCATCAGCAGAGACCATCCAATAGGGGGGTCTCCAGAAGGTCCTACAAGAATTTCTACAAGAAGTGCAAAAGAAGTCTTGTACGCGGTGAGACACTCCTAGTCCAATTTGATGGCATGTATCCATCCTCAGGGCCCATCGAATAAGGGTGTGGTATGGTGGATGATCTCCAGAAGGAGACGGGGGTCCAACAACAAGAAGAAGAAGAACTTCTGCAAGAAATGCGCTGCAGAAGAAGTCTTGTATATGAGGACGCACGCACACACACATCATGCATGGGTATGAGGGGGACCATGTGTTCCATGATGGTTGGTGATGGACACATACACGCACGCACGCATACAAGACTTATCCAACCAAGGCCAGGGTGGGCTGGCCATCTCCAGAGTATTGTAGAAGAGATTTAAGAAAAGGTGTTGGTGATGGGTATAAATTTAAAAAGGAAAACTGGAAACTAGTGTATCATTTTACCAATAGATGTCACTAGTGAAAAATTGATTTTTCTTGTACATATACAATAATCGAATTTATTTCGGTATGGATCAGGCTGGGCTGGGCCGGGCCAGGCTAGGCTGGGCTGGGCTATTGGAGAATTGATTGATTGATTAGTTAATTAGTAATTTTGGGTATTTATTGAAATATTTATTTAGTAAAAAGTGACCAACATTATCTAGTGACTGCAGCGCGATTCGAACCTGTGCTATATCAATTCTACTTACCTACAATTACATTACATTTACCACTAGGCTAATGAGATCATTTAAATAATTCTGTAGAAATAACATAGAACATCTTTCCATTTTGTTTTAGAACACCGCGAAATTTAAATTATGCGCATAAGAAATCTGTGACATGTAATTTAAGAGGAGGAGGTGGTGTACTATGCTAATTATAGAGTAAACAATGGATTATTTGAAGAATATTTATTAATATAAAACAATATACATATTATTACATGACATAAGTTTAATCAAATACATAATTATACTATATTGGTGTTACTAATCCAAGAATTATGTGTATTATCGAAGCCTAACCATTTAACAAATACTTTATTTTTGTGTTTTTTTTTTTAAATTTCTTTAACCAAATATACATCCGGGTATTTTACTTTTTGTAATTGTTCTTTATAGAAACAGCCAGCTATATCATGATTCTTACTATCTTTTAAAAAATAAATAATTGGGTTAGTAAGATTCACTTTTTGAATTCTAAATATCTCTGTAGACCAATTAGGTAAATATTTTTTAGCAAAGACCCCTCTTACTTTAGATATTCTAACGTGATCCCCCACATTAAATTTAATATTTTCAAAGTCAACCATTTTTATGTTGTTGTAGGCTGTATTTAATAAATGTTTTTCGTGTTTTTTTAACATCTATTGGTTTCATTCCAATTGTTCTATGTTTTTTAGTGTTATATTGTAAGATAATCTCAGGTAAAATTTTAATCCATTTATAATGTCCATATAGATTGAATTTTTTCCACATCATTGTTGTCAGAGTTCTAATAACTCTCTCAACAATTGACGCTTTTTTCTCACTAAATGTATTGTAATGGTAATTAATGGTAATTACATTATACTTGTATAACATTTTTTTTAAATCTTTAGATATAAATTCTTTCGCTTGATCAGTTTGTAAATTTTTTGGGCATTGAATTTTTAGTATATTTTCCATATTGTTGGAAACTTCTATAGTCGACTTTGATTTTAATGGATATGCTCATACATATTTAGAAAAACAATTTATTACAATTAGGATATATTTATATCCATTATTTTCTTTAGCGTATGGAATCATTTCTACAAGGTCAACTTGAAATAAATCATTTAAGCCTTTTAATATCACTTTGCGTCTTTTAAAATAAATTCTTGCTGGTTTATGTATTTCATTAACAACATGTTCTTTTGTATTAGTAATAAATTTTCTTTGCATGGTATATCACTTTATTCAATAATTTTAGCTTCTTGTAACTCTTCTATAATGGATTGAATTTCACTTGTGTGACCTGTATTTCCAGCTGCCTGAGATGCTATTAATAAACGTAAACGGTCAACTAGCTCATTTATATCATTCCAAAATACATAATCTAGTTTGTTATTAATTGCTTCCATTTGTAATAAACCTTTACCACTTGTTATTGGAGCAATTATATTTTTATACTTTGAGATTTGGACCAACAACTTGTTTATTTGATTGATAAAACCTTCGTGATGCATTCGTTTTATATACAATAGTTTGATAGTTTTTTATATCATTTTCTGAATAATGTTCAGGCCTTTTTTTAAATAATAATTCATATAAACCTGGTGTACCATTGTATTTTTATTCTTTACATATACATCTGCACCATCTATGATTAATTATGAATTTCCAATAAAAAATTTATCTTGTGCGGGATTAAATCGAACTCACTATCTATGATCAAAATTGTCCCCCTCATCTTCCAACATTGCTTTAACATATCTTTTTGATAATTCATGATATTGATCCAGATATTCATTTAAGGATGTTGCTTTTATTTCCTCAAATCGATCTTTAAATGGTTTTTTATCATTTTCATTTTCTCTACTTGTACCTGGGGTATTATTATCCTCAGTATCACTTTTTGATGAATCTTTTGAATTAATTCGTTTTAATATTGAACGTTTCGATTCACTAATATTGTGTTTATTTGTAATTCTATCGATTGCTTCATTATTAAGGTTTTCGTCTTCATCATTTTCATCTTTTATTTTAAGCAATATTTGGGGGATTTTCAATTCATCTTCAATGTTTTTTAAATGTTTAGTTACAGAAGAAAATAAATTTGCTTGCATGGTTTCATTCTGTTTTAAAAGTTTCAGTTTTTGTTTAATGTTTTTTCTTTTTGTAACTAAATGTTTTTTTTTTAGATCTGTTTCTTTTGATTTCATTTTTTTAATTTACTTTAATTAAAAATAACCTCCTTTAAAAGAATCAGTGTATTACAGAATAGGTATGAAACTGGTTTCACACAGGTATTTAACAGCTTTTTAACAGTTTTTGAATAGGTTTTTGTTAACCAGTTCTAACTTTACTGAAGAAATCTATACTATATATGAATGAATTATACTTTTTCAAAGCTTATATATTGATCAAATCCCTTTCGGTTTTGCATTTTATAATCCTTAAATATTGAAAGAAACCCATATGGATTTTTCCAACAATTGGTACAAAACCATTTAAATGTATCAAATTTCATGTCACTACCAACATGATCTAAATAAATATGTTTCAAATTTAAATCATCCTGTTTAAATAAAATAATTACATTTGAATTATTTCTAATTAAGTGTTTACTTATTTTAGCATAAGATTGACAAAGGAAAAAACAGTCTATATTATAGTGTCGTCCCATACTAAAGTATTGTCTTATAATATCTTGACCTTCAGAAATGACGTTATCGAATATTACTATTGAGTGTGGTTTTGTTTTACATGGTTGAATGATCTGCTCACTAGAATTCTATGCATAATAATTTACATCTTTTATTGGTTTTAATAGTTGTTCAATATATTTATATTTAGGTTGAAGTAAAGATTTTGAATATATGTAAACATTTTTAAATTTTAAACCATTTATATCATCAATTAATAATATCATTACATTTGTTTTTCCACAAATCATGGTTTTCAATAATTAAAGTTACTTTTTGTTTTATGAATTTCATTTTTAACTAGTTGTCTATTAACATAGGATGATCATTTGAAACTAATATAAAAATATAAAATCCATTCATTTTATTATTATTATTATTATTGATAGACATTGAGTTAAAGTATCATGAAATATTATCATTATAGTGGAGGTGGTTTAGTTAATTCATTGATTAACAAATTACCCATAGAATTACATATTCCCGGTTATAAATTTTGTGGTCCAGGTACTAAATTAAATGAACGTTGGGCTAGAGGTGATCGTGGTATTAATATTTTAGATGAAAGTTGTCGTGAACATGATATAGCATATGCAAACCAAAAAGATATAAGGGAACTACACAAAGCTGATAAAGTACTTGCATCTGCAGCCCTAAAACGGTTCAAATCATCCTCAATACCCTTAGGTGAACGTTTAGCGGCATTAGGAGTTGCTGGAATTATGAAAGCTAAAGTACACCTCGGAATGGGTATTGGAATTCAATCAAAACGAAAAATACAAAAATCTCTCAGTTTGTTAAATAAAATAAAAAGAGTGTTGAATTCAATTGAACATGATTTAATAGTTTAGAGGGCACCGAAAAAATATTCTTTAAAGAATTATAATATTCAAAACTTACAAAAATCATTGAATAAAACTAAACAATTTTTAGATTTAATTGATAATTGTTTAAGAAATGGAATTTAACCAACATTATTTAAGAATATAATTACATACAAAAATAGAAATTGTTTTATATTTAATAAATAACTATAAATTAGATATTTATAACAAAATTTAATAAAAACATAAATAGTATTGAATTGATTATGGTAATGATAGGTTGATCTCTATAAATTTAATAATTTTAATTATGAGAACCATAAAGAAGAAATTAAATAAAAAAAAAACATAGTAAAACTTTAAGTTTAAAAAGGAAAAGGATAAGTAAGAAATTAAAAAGTTTTCAAAATGCCCTTTCTAATATTAAAAAAAGCATATTAGAAGTGAAACCAAAAACGGTAAATGATACAATACAAGTTGCTTTGAAGAAAGCAAAATCTACAATTAATGGAAAAACAATAAGAAAACCTCATATAATAAATGTACCTAAAGTTGGTGGAGTTTTAACACTTATACCTATATTTGCTGCTCTTTCATCACTAGAAGCACTAACAGGAGGAGTTTCAGGAATAGTGAAAGCAATTAATAGTGCTAAAGAAGCAAAACAACAATTAGAGGAGGCTAAACGTCAAAAACAAACTATGGAATCTATAGCTATTGGAAAGGGGTTACACTTAAGACCATATAAAAGTGGTCATGGTCTTTTTTTATATTATGAATAAATTACCCAATAAACCTTTAACAAATTTTGAATTATTACAATATGCTAAGGATGTGGAAATTAAAGATTTTCGTGGGGTCTTTATGAGTGATCAATTACCTAAAAAAAATTATAAAAATGAATGTGGAATAATTAATTTAGATAGTTCAAAGAATAATGGTACACACTGGACTGCTTACAAGCGAAATAAATCAAAAATAATCTATTTCGATAGTTATGGTAATTTTCGACCACCATTAGAAATATTAGAATATTTTAAATCAAATGGTCCAGTTTATATTACATATAACTATACAAGATATCAACACTTTAACACCTTTAATTGTGGACATCTATGTTTAAAATTTCTAATTAACAATATTAATTAAACATTTATTTAGTTATATATTTTGTTTTTTATTAATTTGTTTATTATTCAATACAATGCCAGTTCCTATAAAAAGCGTACCCTGTGTCAAATATGGTGGAGAAAATGATGTTGAACAGGCAACTGATAAAGTTTGTTGGATATGTTAGATATAAAGAATTTATGAGTTCTGCTGGAGAAAAACATCCACGATTTTAGGTATATTTATAATCGATATTCATTTCATATGTATGTAGTATAAATTGTTTTATAGAATATAATATGAATTTAAAATAAAAAGAAACATTTAAATCATATAAAATAATTTATTTTATTTGCATTACATTTTTTTCTTAATATAGGAGATATAATTTGTTCCGAATATTTTACATATTTTTTAAATATTATAGGGTTAATTATGTGGGAATGTTCGTGAATTCGTGGTTAAAAATGTTCTCTATCAATTACTGAATTGGTCCATTGTGATCCATTTCGAGAATATTGATAAGCGAGTAGCCATGTGTACATGATGTGTATTTCTATCGATTCTTTAAAAGTGACTTTTTTCTTAATTTTCCCCATATTCATATTAAAAGATGATTATTAAATGAGTGTTATGTTTATTATTTCATTAAACTTGAACTTGACCTTGTTTTATGAGAACAAAAATATATATATATATAGGTATGAGACATATGTGTATGTAACTTGATATAATAATAAATGAACTTATTTTTTAAATACTTTTACTTTTATTTATGAAACTCTAGCCAATGATAAATGAAATATACATTTTCCATGGCACAATTTAGATTATTAATAAGATGTTTATTACAATGATATGATTTTAAGAGTGATTTCAATTTGCTTAATGATGGACATTGCTCTTCATCTTCCACATTAGTAATATCATTCTTTAAAAATCTTTTTAACCATTTCTCTTTTTGTAATCCTTTAACCATAACAACCTCATCAGATGGAATTACTTCATTTAAATAGGATTTTATTTCTTCAATATTTAATATGTCTTCACTTTGAATATCTGGTGATAAATAATCCCATCCAAGCCCATGTATAGTATTGGTATGTGTTTTTTCAATGTTACACTTAATGAGTGGAAATTATTTGGATATTTAACAAATTTATCCCATGAGAGTTTTGTTTTTGTGTTTAGAAACGCAATTTCTCGAACAATAAAATTTAAGTTTGTGTGTTGAAAACCTTGCACATCAATTATAAACATTTTTTTTGGAATGATGAATTTAAAATTACTTCTGGTTAGTACTATTTCTCATTTAAAACTAAAATTAGATCAATTTCAATTGATTAAATAATATATTGGTTTTCCCCACTCCTTATTTATTAAAAATTAAATATAAATTATTACATGAAATAATTTTTATTACTAGATCATTTATTTATTACAAACACACATATTTATAATAATTTTATTAATAATTGTATTTTAGGTAATATAAATTCCAATAAACGTTTAATCCGTTTTAAATTAAAAGATGTAGAGAAACATTCACATGTATCTGGTCCACTGGTTGCACAATTGTTGGACCATACACATCTTTTAAAATGATTCCCATGTCTGTTACAAATAATTTCTTCCATTTCATATATTTGTAATAATTTTCGTATCGCATCTATTTGTTGTATAATTGTTTTCAGTTCTTCTATTGTAATACATACATTTTTAATATTCTTATATTCACCCATTCTCTCTCTCTCTTATATGTATAAGTTCTCATTCAATTTATTTTAACAAACTAATAATATTTCTTAAATATCTTTGAATATATATGTATAATCCTAGACAATTTTTTTTTTAAACTTTATTACAACTAGTCTAACATTCCATATGGATATGTTTCTGTATAAATATAGTTTACAACTCTTTTATCATCATGAGGACTGAGAGCAATTTTATTCTGTTTAATTGAATATACTTCATGTTTATTAGATCTTATTAAATTTTGACTAACATTCATTGACTTGTTATAAAATAAACAATTATAAAAATCTTCAAATGTAATTTTTCGTAATGCAGATGCTTTAATTCCTTTAGCTTTTTTTACACAATTTATATTATTATATACTTTAAACGAATACATTTTTGACTTAAGTCCTATAAATTCTTACATGATTTATCCACACAATTCATTTTTCATATACCCAAGTTTCTTTTTATTTTTTAGTGGCATATTGTAAACATTTTCTGGTGGATAGTCTGATGTATCAAATCTATCAATGTCTTCTTTCATATGCTCATATATGTCATTAACCTTAAATTGATAAATCAATGAATCGGTATCTGTGTATAGTAATTTGGCATTATTATGTCCAAATTTCTTTAATACATATTGGTAGTGAAAGTCATATAAAAATGTTTTTGAAATATCTAAGACACAAAATCCAATGTATATAGGCTTGTTAACATTTATTTATTTATTTAACATTTAATCGTTGCATTTCAATTATAACCATATCATTATCAAAAATTGTGCAACTATGAAAATTGGGTTTTGCAATTAGAGTTTGAGCTAATGGTAATGGTAATGGTAAATCTTTATGAGACTCAAATAGAGTTTTTGGATATTCAAGATCTACTTCAAATATATATCCATATTCAGATTCATCAGATATACATAGAATTGTATTTATATTAAAATATTTAACATTTTTAATCCACTCAAAATTTCCTGTAGGTAAGGGAGCACACATTAAATGATCATATTTGTTATTTAAATCGAAATACATTAAATAAGATGGTGGATCATTAGAATTGTAGTTATCCATATATTTATAACATGCCTTAGCATACCGATTAGCACAATGATTTATTCCACCCCTTATACCCTTTTCAATGAAAAGAATTTGATCTACATCATCCATTAATTCTAATGTTACATTAGTCATTTTTAAACAACAAACAAAGGAAAATCCAGGTGAGGTATAATAGTGTAAGCTATCCAACTTATAAGCATCAAAACAAACATTTCTAAATTTTTCAAACACATCAGCTAATAACAATACATCTGTCCTTAAATAGAGTTTAGCATATTGTTGTAAATTTGATATTTGAAAAGTATTCCAAACATTTAATGCATGTTCATAATCTTCATTGGTTATGTGTTGATCATTTAATTCATCATAAAAATCATCAATTTTAGGTAACTTAGTTTCCCTTAATATATTCCAATTATTATAATATTCATACGGAAAAATACCTTTACGTTTTAATAAATTAAATTCATGGTCATTCTTACCATAAGCCTTTGTTATTGTTTTATCACTATCAGACAAATATGAACTTAATTTATCTAGACTACACGCCATGAACCTATATGAGTCGAGAAATCTATATTCTATCTTGGTACCATTAATTTTTTTCGAAAATGAAATATATTTCTCTTTATTTATAGGTAATAATTGTATAGATCCCGGAATTTCAGTGCATAAACTTTTAATTATAAAATGACTATCATAACCACTTAAGTTGTGGAAAATAATAGGTACAACATGGGAATCTTTATAATTTAGATTTCAGGCTGCATGAGCTGCTCCTCTATAAACACCAGACAAATGACAATGATCTCTTACCTTGTCATAATTATTTTCACCAAATGGATTTTCACATATATGACAATATTTGGATGATTCATATTCCATTCTTTGATTTTCAGTTAATGGAATCATACGCAATTGATTTTTAAAAATACAATCTAAATTAAATGCTAACTGTTGTAATTTTAATACAAACCAGGAAATACAATTTTTACCAGTATAAGAATTGTAAAATGAAAGAGAATTATCATATGAACACTTAAAATAATATGCTACACTAAATGCCTCATGTTTTTTATATTTCTTTGTATTACTATCAATATTCAAATCATTGTATTTTATTAGTAAACTTTCAATATCACAATATAAAACGAAAGGTACTTTTTCTTTGTATTTATAATGAGAAAACTTAAGAATTTTTTCTTCACCCACAGGTAATGTCATTTATACATTGTTCAATTTTTTACAATCAAACTGGTGGTTATTAAAGAGCTAATTGTTTTAAAGCCATTTAAACATCTACCACAGAAATACATTTTGTGATGAGCATATCGTGTTTGTCGACTAAGTAAACGAAACAAATCTTTTATTAAAACAAAATGAAATATGTTTTTATAATTTTGTATTTTACTTGAATCTATTTCAATATCAGACTCTTGATTTTTTTCATTGCATGAAACCATTAACAAATTTATTTTATTAATAAAATCTTCTTTTCCTAAATAGAGTGGAACGACTATTTCTTTATTATTGTCCTTTTCTCTTTCTGGTTTTTCTAATGTAAAAACATTTATAGATATATTATTCATTTTCTCAAATTTTGGAATTTGTCTTAAAGTCATTGGAAATTCAATTCCTTCATAATTTAACTTAGTTGAAAAATGAGGATATGAAGATGTTCTATAGGGATGTTTAGATTTTTTAGCTGGATAAAGAGCGGCAATTACACTCCATAAAAAACAATGGTTATCTTTGTTTTTAACATTTAATGTTGCTTTTGTCAGTTGAACCCAACTTGGTAATTTAATACTTGTACAAGTTGGTGCACTTACATTAATCGGGTCATAAGTGTTAATATGTACCTTTAATTGTATGATTTCATATAGTGCAAGACCAGATTCCCGTTCTTGATAAGTTTCTAATTTCGATATTATTGTGTCTTTTATACTTTCAATATAAAACTTCTTTAAATTAATATTTAAATCAATTGTTTGATTTTTTGTTGTAAAATGTTTTATATCTGTTTCACCAGTTTGAGGTTTAATGAAATTTGCAAAGAAAGTAACATTTACTTTAATAAGCGACTTTTTTAGGGCTTCTTTAATTTTTTTTACAAAACTTCTATACGCTTTTTAAAAAAAATATTTGGATCTTTTATATTATAATTTACAATAGCCCCGGTTTTTATTCGATTATTAAAACAAGATTCAACATCCACCCACATTAACTGTTGTCTTAAAGTCTTTCTATTCTTCTTATTAATAAATTCTTTTTTATATCTATGTTTAAATTGCTCCTTATAATATTTAAACAAAGCTAGATGTGTTTCTAATTTTGCATAGGAAACAAATCTATTCTTTTTCTCTATGTTTTGAAAATATTTCTTAAATAATGTAACACTTTTTTTTTTAAATTTGTTGAATTTTATGAATTCCTCTTCAGCCTTAATCAATTTTCCAACTTGTTTTATTCTATTAACCATCTCCTTCGTTAGTAAATCTAATGTTAAATGATTTACTGTTGACAAATCCATTTTTTTTTAATTCTACAAAGTTTAATTATATATAAATTAATTATCAATCAATTATTGCATATAAATTGTTTTACCTTATATTGTTAATTTCAAAGTGATATTCACATAAAAAACTGATGTACTATACTAACCAACTAACTGTAAGTAATATTATATAAACTTGAATCTCTAAAAGTAAATATAATAACAATTTCTTGAATTAATTCTTCTTCTTCTTCTTCCGTAGCTCTATAACCCTATGTGGGTTCTGGCAGACTGCACAATGCGCCTCCACCCCCGCCGGTCCATCAACATCTAAGGGTCGTAGTCTAGTCCCATGGTACGTAGGTCGCTGATAACGTTATCGCGCCATCTCATTCGTGGCCTTCCTAGCGGTCGTTTACCAGCGGGGTAGTTCTCCCATGCCAATTTTGCCGTTCGTTCGTTCGGCAATCTTTGGACATGACCCGCCCATCTCAATCTCATCCCTTTGATCTCATTTACAATATCGGGTTCCTTGTATAACTCGATGAGTTCCCTATTTTTTCTAGTTCTGTAGACAAGATGGACTGGATCCAGCATCGGCCCAAACACTCTCCGGAGTACCTTCCGCTCGAAAACTCTCAATTTTCGTTCGTTATCTTTTGTGAGTGTCGACGTTTCACAGCCATACATTACCACCGGTCGTATTAACGATTTGTAGATTTGTATTTTGGCTCTCCTACTAATACGCTTTGATCTCAGTGTTTTGTCCACAGCATATATACATCTGTTGCCACTCTGAATTCTTGCTTTGATCTCCTCTGTTATGTCATTATCAGCCGTTATTACCGCTCCCAGATATTTAAAGCTATTCACTCTTTCGAAATTAAAATCTCCAATCGTCACATTCTGGCCTATACGCTCTCTATGAGCATTCCTTGATACATACATGTATTTGGTCTTATTTTCGTTGATGGCTAATCCCATTTTAAGTGTTTTCTTTTCTATCTTGATGAACTGCTCCTTGACTTTGAGAACCGACCTGGCCATCACATCGATGTCATCCGCAAAGGCAAGCAGAAGTTTTGGTCCATCATTAGTGTACATCTCCACTTTAATGTTTGCCGATCTTATGGCTTTCTCCAGCGCTATATTGAAAAGCAGTGGAGATAGTGCGTCTCCTTGCTTTAGCCCGTTGTTTATGTCAAATGCGCTTGAGACAGTGCTTCCAATTCTAACTCTGCTTTTGGATCCATTTACACACATTTGGGTAAGTTTAATTAGCTTTTGCGGGATTGATAGTTCTGCCATTGCCTGCCAAAGTTCTACTCGCAAGACACTGTCGTAGGCTTGTTTAAAGTCGATAAATATATGATGCAACTTTTGATTAAACTCCCAGCACTTTTCCAGAATTTGTCGAATAGTGAATATTTGGTCGACCGTAGACCTGTTTTTTCTAAAGCCGCACTAGTAGTCCCCCACGACGCCTTCAACTATAGGTGTTAGTCGCTGCAGGATAATTATGGATAGTATCTTATATGACGTATTTATCAATGAGATGCCCCTGTAATTGGCACACTTCATTTTATCCCCCTTCTTGTGTATGGGGATTATAATACTTTCTTTCCAATTGTTCGGTATTTCTTCCTTTTTCCAGATTGTGGTAATTAGCTGGTGTATATGTCGATGCAGACCTTCACCTCCATATTTTATGCATTCCGTTGGTATGTTGTCTTTCCCCGGTACTTTGCCGTTTTTCATCCTCATTATGACATTTTGGACCTCCTCCAGGCTGGGCTCTTCTACAGGAAAATCTGCTGTGTGGTAAGCTTGTGCATTTTGGTTGTCTTTTAGCTGAATATTGAGAAGTCCACTAAAGTAGTTATGCCATTCTGTTATAATTTCTTGTTCATTTGTAATTAGGGTACCATCATCTTTCTTCAGGATGTTTCCTGTTCTTGGTCTGAATCCAGCTTTTGCTTCGCCCGCCTTCCTATAGAATTCCTTTAATTGATTGCCTCTAAAATTGGGTTCCAATTCTTTCAGTATTTGTTGTTCATGTTTCCTTTTCTTTGTCCTTATGAGTATTCTGGCGTCCCTTTTTAGTTCGCTGAGATATCTTCTGTTTGTCTCATTGGGCTCTTGTATTGTTAGCATTCTGGCTTTTTCTCTCTGTTCTAATACCCTCCAACAGTCATCGTCGAACCAGTTCTTTTGCTTCTTCTTTTGTGTTGGACCCAGTATTTCCTTGGCAGCATTAGATATTGAACGCTCTATTGTACCCCAGATCTCATTTACGTTCTCATCTTCATAGGTTTCTGGAAGGTTTTCCAATATTTGTTTTTGGAACTCGTTTTTGGTTCTTTCGTCATTTAGTTTACATACTTCCCACCTATTCGATCTTTCCGCTCTTTTGTTTTTGTGGCTAGAGATGCGCATTTTCACCTTTGCTCTGACTAGGATGTGGTCCGAGTCCGCATCTGCACCTCTCAAACTGCGTACATCAAGGATGTTGCTTGCATGTCTCGCGTCTACTAAAATGTGGTCTATCTGATTCCTTGTAATACCATCATTTGATATCCAAGTCTGTTTGTGAATGTCCTTGTGTTCAAACATTGTAGACTTAACTAACAAGTTATTGCTAGCGGCTAGTTGGATGTTAGAATAACTGAACCTCAAGAATTACCAATAGAACATGCTTTAATTGTGTTAAAACACATATTCAAGTAAGTTTAACATTAAATATTTAAAACTTGTTTAATTAAATTTTTTTCTCTATTATTATTTTTTAGATATGGTGTTCGAGATATTTATGCTCGTAATGATGACACAATTTTTATTAAATTATCTTATACCCCAAAAGAAGTTACTCTTATAAATAAGTTTGGTGATCTTCCAAATGAAATATATGAAGAGCTGCATTGACAATGAAAATGATTTAAAGATATTTGAGAATTTAGTACGCAAATATAACTTTGGTTTAGAACCAAATGAAGATTTGGATCAAAACATTCCATCAGTTACAAATGGCTTAAATGCTATTCCAGCCATACCCCATTCTTCATCGCCTTCTTTTTCATCAAATAAATCAATCACCTCCACTAATGAAGATTTGAAAATTCAAAAAGAGAGGAGTGAAAGAAGCAAAAAAAAGGTGGCTCGTATTCTAGATGAGGAATTCTTACATCAAGAATATGATTTAATAGGTGACAATGAAGATGAATGAGAAAATAAAACATTAAATTCAGATTTTATAATTTTATTATACATATTTATTTATATGTAGGTTTATAAAAAATATATAAACTATAATAAAACTTATAATCGAATAAATACAGCATCTAAAATAATAAAAAAAAAACATAAAATAAAATTTCCAAGCCAATCCATTACCATTAACAATCTCTCTCTTTCATCCATTTCTCTATTTCCCTGCTCGGGTGGTGGTGGTGGAGGTGGTTCTTCTACTTCTCGTGGTTGTTGTTGTCGATGTGGTTCTTGTATAAGAGGTTGTACTTGACTATTATTTTTAATATAATCTTGGTAATCACGACACCGAATATGATGGCATTTCAATGTGTGAATTTGAATAAATGTATCACATACACATTTAAAAACTTTTTTTTCTTTAAATAGGGGCGCTTTCTTCTTCTACATTGTTCAATATGTCTTAAAAAATATTTAATATTGACAATATGCCCTTTATTATAGGGGCACCTTTGAAATGTAGATTTCTTATTATTCATGGTAATTATAATATGACATACTAAGTTGAAAATTAATTATGTCTCCCTTTTATATACGATTATTTCATATACTTTGTCATTTGTATGACAATTTTTTAATTTTGTAATAATCAAATCAGTCATTTTATTCGGTACGAAGCATGCATTTAATTTTTTATAATAATATTTCTACAAGTGTGGTTCTTTGAATTAATCTTGGTGAGACAATAAGTATTCACTTGTTCTTAAATATAATATGAATTGTTATTCAAGAGTATAATATAAATACCTTTATTCATTAAGTGTAGATAACAATATATAAACTTGTATTAATTAAATGTGGATTATTTACAAAATTTTCCTGGGATTTTAGCATAGTATCCACATTGTAAGAGCCCAATGAAACTTATTTAGATACAGAGTGTTTAGTAATCAAAACTGATTTATATAAAAGGAAGGGAATTAAATTAATTTAAATTAGTTTCTAACATTATTATCAAATTGTATACGCAATGTCTGAAAATATTAATAATAGAAATAATGATAGTAGATTTAGAAAATGCCCCTATAATAGGAGGCATTATGTGCGGGAGCAATATTTGCTCTCGCACATAAATCGGTGTCGGAGGCGGAATTCTAGAAACAAGAAACAGATTTTTATGTGTAAATGCAAGAAGTTGGTTCAAGTGAATGGAATGGAACAGCATCATCTGCACTGCTACGACTATCAGCATTTCCTAAGAGAAAACACGCGGGTGCGAGATTTCATGCCCTGGCCCTTTGAGCAAGTAGAAGTAAATTGGGATGAGGCGGCTCAAAGGGCAGAAGATGAGGAGCAAACGGATCGAGAAAGGGCGGAATTGAGGGCTGAAATAGATCGCTGGATAGAAGAAGTGCAGATGGCAGAGAAAGAGGATGAGGCGTATACAAGTGATTGGAATGAGAATGATAATGATAATGAAGATGGTCGGCCTCCGCCACCATCTCCGGCAGCAGGGGCAATTGCTGTTTAATGTATTTAAAATGTTTTAATGTTTGATTTACATAAATAAAATAATATTTTAATAATCCATTGGTTTATTTTTTCTTAGTTAAATGGTAAAAAAATCAAATACACTTATTAGAATAAATCTAATTCACCTTTCATTCTTACATTACATTGACAATGTTTGTTAATGGTTATATTTAGTTACTTTGTCATGTATAATAAGACAATAGACGCTTGTGTTCGCTGGTATATCTTTATTGGTTTGAAATTCCAAACGAATGTCACACGTGTCCCCTCTTAAATTTTTGTCATTCTGTTGATTACAATCAATGACGATTAATGGAGCAATTGTTAAAAATTTATCATATGAAATACATGGTTCCCCAGAATTCTTATAGTAAAAAGATTCTTGAAACATGCTATACATGTGATACAAAATTGAATATTTTTTTGTATCAAAATCCAAATTTAAATCGTCATAAGGGTATACATCTGAATTAATAAATAATTTTACATTTGTTAAATTACAATGATCGAAATTACTCATATTCATAGTTGCTTTATTTTTTTGTCTGTTTGAAAACCTATAATAACATGGCGGGGTTTTTCAAGTTGTCTTGAAGAAACAATATTCCATATATGATTTTTACTATTGGAAAATAGATTTGGTTGTTCAAATAGCTGCCAGGAGCGATAATTCATAGTTATATCTTTACCACTTTCAACATTCTTTAATAATTTAAGTTGTTGTTCTGTAGATACTGTTACACCACGATTTCAATAACAAACTTTTATTCACAAAACTCTCCAAATTAACATAAAATTCACAAGGACAATAATTGAGGTACGACACGTATCTCGTTCGCTTCAGGAATGTGTCTGTCGTTGACCCGTTCCTTCTCGATTCTCGCCGCGTTGTTCGACTCCTCTACGATAACACCTTAAGACGCATGCGCATCTACTTTAACGCCTTGAATGTAGATGTCGCCGCTTATGGCCTTCTCCGTATTAATCCGGACCGCCAAGAGTTGTTAAAAGCCAATCCTGCAACCAACTCACCGCCTTGAAATTTATGTCGTAACGTTCGGCCATCCTGAAAAAGAAATTAATGTCCTCATTAATCGCTCACACACCACCTAGTTCTTACGACAGCCCTAATAAGAGAATCACCCAGACAATCATTCAATTCTCGCACATTTTCACCAAAAACCCATCGATTACTAAACGACATTGCTAAGAAATACCGCCCTACGAACTCCTAAGTCTAAATATTCACCAGTCGCCACTCTAATTCACACCTCAATTTCACCATATTCAACTAATCACGCCTCGAGCAAATCAGTTAGATCCTCCTGATCCATCTGCTCATCTTCACGCCTGGAACAGTGTGGTGCGTCCACCGGCACTGTACTAATATAACGCCTTAAAGAATCAGCAGCTACTAAGAACTGTCGATTTTTATACCCCCTAACACCTTTAACTGCAGTAATCTGGTATCGATCGTTGGAAAATACTTTTGACACCTTGTATGGACCATTAAATCGCTTAGTCAACTTCGTGTTTGCGCCTTGTGTACTCGAAATAGTCGATCCAGACCGCCATAACACCAAATCACCCTTCTTGTACACCGTGGGCTTCTTTCGTTTACTGTCAAATCGCTGTTTCATCTGGACACCTCGCTGATCTATTCTTCGCTTCGCCTTTGGTCGACGTTCGCCTACGTCATCGCCTCGATTGTTGGATCTGTCACCTGATTGATTCCTTGACACCTCACTTGACTTTACATTGGACCGGTCCTCCATTTCACCTTTATTCATAGCCGCCGCTCTTGCGCGCGTCATAACACCTTTATAGTGAACACCTTCACTTGGACCTGCTTCGCTTTGAACACCTTTAGTGTGAACTCCTTCACTAAGGTCCTTGTTGGATAGAACACCTTCTACATTAACGCCTTTATTAACACCTTGACTCGAGTTATTGTTCAATAAATCGCCTTTAGTGTGAACACCTTCACTTAAATCATTGGCTAGCCAATCAACATCAGAGTGAACACCTTCACCCTTATCTTTCACCAGTAAACCGCCGTTAGAGTGAACACCTTCACCCTTATCTTTTACCAGTAAGCCGCCGTTAGAGTGAACACCTTCACCCTGATCATTCGCTGACGATTCGCCTGTAGAGTGAACACCTTCACTCGGTTTTACCACCATATCGCCATAAACTGCTCCACCTGAACGGGCAAACATCAAGTCCGCCGGTATTTGTCTCGTAGTCGAATGGATTGTGTTGTTCATTCCCCAAGCAACCCGTGGTAACACTTCGTCCCATGACGCCTCATGCTCAACGCTCGCCATAATTGCTTCAGTCAACGATCTGTTGACTCTCTCTACTTGTCCATTGGCTCTTGGACTAGCAATCGCATTTATTACTTGTTTAACGCCTTGTTTCACCACAAACTCCTTAAATATTTTGCTGTCGAACGCCTTTCCTCGATCGCTAATTATTCGCCTTGGATAACCAAACAGCCCAAATGTCCTCTCGAGCTCTCTGACCGCCTCAGTAGCTCCCAATGTTATTGTTGGATGAAGAATAACAAATTTAGTGAATGCGTCTATTAGTACCAATATATATGCATTACCTTTAACACTCCGTACAAAAGGTCCCAGATGGTCGATATGAACGGTATCAAACCGTCGATCCACCTTCTCAATTGGATGCAGAACACCTTCTGCTCGCCCATATGTCCCTTTGCTAAAAGCATACTCTATACATGAACTCACATATTTGCGGACAAAACGCCTCATCTTTGGGAACCAGTAATTTCTTCTCACTACGCTAAGACACTTCTTAAATCCAGGATGTCCAATTTCATCATGACATTTTCTTATGAGACTAAATGCTGCCCCCACCGGTACATATAATCGATCGCCATCGACTGTTCGTCTATGAACTCGCCCATTTTTCACCTTAAAGTCACTCCTGATTTGTTTGTCTGCCACCCCAGACTCTAACGCCGTATAAATCTGTTGAACACCTTCATCTTGCAACTGCACCGTTAAGAACCAATCCTCTTCGCCTAGTACCGCCCGTACATTGACTGGATTTCTACTTAATGCATCGACATGTTGCATTTTCACACCTGGACGATATTCGATCGTGAAATCCAACTCCTGTATTGACAGCCACCATCTTGCTACTCTGGGAATCATATCCTTTTTCGCAAATGTAGCTCGTAGCGCCACACAATCGGTCACCAATTTAAAAGGTATTCCCACCAGATACACCTTGAACCTTTTGATCGCCTCTACTGCCGCCAAAGTCTCCAAATCGTAGCTGTGGTACAACTGCTCCGCCTGAGTAGTCACTCTACTGAAATACAACACCGGTTTCATAATATTGTCGCCCTGTTCTTGCAATAAGATTCCGCCTAAACCAATTTTACTTGCATCTGTATGCAATTCAGTCTTCGCCTGCGGATTGTACAACTCCAACACCGGTCTCTACACTAATCTTTTCTTCAGTTCGTCAAACGCCTCCTGCTGTGACGAATCCCATTGCCACGCCACGTCTTTCTTCGTCAAATTAATAATCGGTATTCTGCTGTGAACACCCAAACTGATGACAAAGAGTCAACATATCACGGTAATATTGCGTATATGTCTCGTTGGGCCTTTTAGTACGCCTAGAAATCGCATCCACCTGACTCTTAAAGCCAACCACCTTCGGAAATGCGCGCCGGAGCGCCCTCTTCCACTCGTCCCACGTATCGGTTGCATGGCCCGCCTTCAAGTGGTTGAAAAACCATCGCCTCGCTACTCCCTGCATTGTAAAATGTAACTGCAGTTTGATTTCTTCGCCGTCCCACTGGTTGACAAGAGCCACCTGCTCTACGACCGCCAACCACTCCTCTAAGTCGCCACGCCTGAGCCGACTCAGCCGAATCTCCTTGATCTGGGTCAAACACCGGCAAAATGCCCTTCGCATGCATCGGTTCCAATCGCCCTTTCTTATGTGGACGGCCACTTGACTCCTCAAGGCTCACAGAACGCGCCAGTGACAAAGACGCCTCTTGTACTGGACTCGGACACTCTAAAACATGAACAGACGGATTCACCTCGACTTGGGGCTCTCTTTCGCCCTCATTCCTGTCAATTGGTGCTCTGGACGCCTCCAAAGTCGCCAACTTCTCATCCACTAGCTGCATTACTCGAGAACACGCTGTCTCAACCGCCGTCTCGACAGTCGCCGCCATTAATTCCGCCATCTTTTCTTTTGACATCATCATTCGTGTTGCGGACGCCTCCGCCATCTTTCTTTCTTCAGATTCCTTTTTTAGCAGCTCAATTTTCCGTTTTAGGAGCAGATTTTCCCGCATCACATCGAGATCAACCTCCTGTACTTCCGCTGCTGCACTTAAACTCAGTTCAGGTTCGTCACCACAATTTGTACTGGCCGCCCTTCGGCCCCGAACACCTTTTCGAGCCGCCATATTGAACCACACTTTTTAGTCAGGATTTTTCACTATTTTAACGCCTTAAAACTGCCTGTAGACACAGGATTTATTATCCCACTTCTGAATTGTTACACCACGATTTCAATAACAAACTTTTATTCACAAAACTCTCCAAATTAACATAAAATTCACAAGGACAATAATTGAGGTACGACGCGTATCTCGTTCGCTTCAGGAATGTGTCTGTCGTTGACCCGTTCCTTCTCGATTCTCGCCGCGTTGTTCGACTCCTCTACGATAACACCTTAAGACGCATGCGCATCTACTTTAACGCCTTGAATGTAGATGTCGCCGCTTATGGCCTTCTCCGTATTAATCCGGACCGCCAAGAGTTGTTAAAAGCCAATCCGGCAACCAACTCACCGCCTTGAAATTTATGTCGTAACAATACTTCTAGCTGTGGTATTTTAAAAACCACTCGATTTATTTCAATTTTAGGTATTTCATCAGGGTCTGTTGTTATTGTTGCATTTAAATCTGTTGAGGCCCGCAATAATACAAGTTTTTGTTTAATATTGATTAATATTTTTTTATAATCCTCACAGAAACCAAATACATTTTTTAAAGGTAAACAAATGTTAAAATGTCCGGTTGTATCAATTATATTAGGATAGTTGAAATGATTCCAACTAGTATGTTCATATCGGTCAGTATCATTTTTTGTAAAAGAAACATATCCTTTTAAAGTGGTAGTAATACCAACATTTCTACACCTATCAACAACTTTTCCTCCAATTTCATATCTTGCTTCATCAAACATAACGGCAACACCATTATTTATAAATTTAATTGTATTACTTACTGTATTATCTTGATTAACAATTTTACCTTCAATTAATATAAAACTTTCAGATGGTAATGTATATATATTTTGTGTATGAATTGGAAACCTTATTTCATCCGATAAAGATATTTTGGAACTAGAATATGGATAATAAGAATGAAATTGCTTAGATGTAATCGTATCATCATTGTAGAGCTCTTGTCCAATATGTAAAATAGAACTCATTTTTTAAATTTTAATTTAGGACTTTAAACCCTAAAGATTGAAAATAGTATATTAAAGAATGAGTTTGATAAGGTGAATTTTATTGCAAGAGCGGATTTTTTGCGAATTCGCTTGCGAATTCGCGAAAAATCCGCGATTGCAATAAAATGCCTTATCAAACGAATTCTTTATACTATTTTATCTATTTCGGTGTAAATTTACGATTTTTGTTTAAAAATAATATGCATGTCAGTCGTTTGACATTTGTTGACTATAATAAGCGGATGACAGTTCCGTGCTAGAATGTGACACTAATGACAATTCCGTGCTAGAATGTGACACTAATGACAGTTCCGTGCTACAATGTGACACTATGACAGTTCCGTTTTATTATCAGCTATTATTAAACGGAACTGACATCAAATGAGTGTCAAAATGTACCTGTTCTAGCACCGAAATAGATAAAATTGTTTATTTTCAGATGTTAATCTCATTACATTCACTTTCTTACTAAAGTTTTTAATGTTCATTTTCTTATTTATAGTATTTTTATCAATATTTTCATAAGAAGAAACAATAAATGAATTAGGCTGTAACGAACCTGCATTTTGGCCATCTGAAAATGCATTCGTTAATATGAATTTATTACGAATTGCTTCTTCTGATTAATGACCAGATTATTTCCCGCTTTATAACATTTAATCTGCTGCATTATATTAAGGTTAAAAGGGCACATGGTTCTCTAGTGAAAATGGCGGGAACTAAATTTTCAAAAAAAACAAACAGTAGCGCCCTCTGGAGGAATTTTCCTAAAGCTGTTGCAGTTTTTCAAAATTTTTTTTGCTGTTTTGCGACGTTTTGCGATTTATTTGTCATTATTCATTTGTCAATATTAATTAATGTGTGTTCTGCATATTTGGGCATATATGACAATGATCGTCGTTTGGTTGACCATTTCAGTTTATACTTATCTTTTCACGATGAATTAAAAAAACCCATTTTATATTTAAATTTTGAATTGTTTTCAAAAAAATGCTGAATTTGCACAATTAGACATATGCGCTCTCTGAATTCTGAAGTAGACGCAGGCGCACTCTCTTAAAATGTTGCGCAATGTACAAAAATTCAAGGTTTCTCGCCAGAATGTTTATATAATAAAAAGTGTCAGATTTCACTGATAAAAAAGTGATTTTAAGAACTGCAATTGACCTACATGGCTCATTTTTCACAATAAGGAAGAAAAAACACCGATAAAAAGAATGTTAGATTTGGATTTTTGATTTTTTGTGTTAAAAAAAATTTTACTTGATTGGTAAGTTTATTTCTTTTCTTTCTCCTCTTTAAAAGAAATAATCAGAAAACGGAAGCTAACATTTTTCTTAGAATTTCTTCCTCTATCTCCCTGAATTTATTCATTTCGCTGCAACTAGTATTAACGGAGCAAATTTTTACAGTTTTTTTACCGACTCATGTGCCCTTTTAAATGTTTGTTTTGATTCTGAATAATTCATTAATTATTAATTGGTTGACCATAGTTAACCACCCGCGCCGCATTTAAAAATCTGTAATCGATTAAGAGTACTTCCGCAACCAGATATAATTATTGGAATTTGGTGATAAAAAGTACTAACATGTGCATTTTTCACAAAAGTGCAGTTTACTGAATTGTTATGATATTTTGTTACTTAACTACAACTGCATTGTGATTACTATGTGTCCGCATTTATCAGAGTAAGTCACATTTATCTGATTTAATCGTAATTTCTGCATATTGAACATTGGAATGTGGTCAACCACGCCGCTTCCAAGTTCACCCCTGATTTTCTGAATATTACTGCACTTTACCCCGCATCTGCATATATTTTCTGAAGTTTTTCTGAGTCCTTTCAGGGATTCGTATGAATCAACCGCGAAGATGAAGGGGTGAGTTATGTCGTCATCTGCATTTTATTTTATCTTTTTTTCTGTTATTTTCTTATTTCGAATTATGTTATTTTATTATATTTTTCTGAATAATTAGCCAAGGCTAATTATTCAGAATCCCTTCTCTGATTTCCGCATATAAAATCCGCTGCAAAGTGCCTAAAAATTCATTATTTCTGACCGATAAAATTTCCAGAAGGAAATCTGTGAAATCTGCCTGTTATAATTCTGTCTGTCTATCTGTTGGCACTGCGCATCTGTAATTAATTTGAGTTTTAAGTTTAAAGAAGTTTGATTTTTATTTTGATTCTAATTTTGAGTGATCTTTAGTCAACTATTTTACGTGTGATTGAAGATTTTGTGATTCCGCTTTGTGACTCTGCATTGTGTATTTTCTGCATTTCATTCTACACCCGCATATTGTATCTGCATAATTGTTTTTAATAACGTACCTCCGCATATTTATTATTTATAATTTTTTTTTTTGTAAGTTTGCTTTTAATTTATTTTATTTCGTAAAATAAAATACAATATTACGAGTTAAATAAATTTAATTTAAGTTCAATTCTTTTATTTCTTTTATTTCGGTACGTACAATTAAATAATTATTGACCCCTGGATTTTAAATGTATTTTCTTCACTGAGTGTTTACCCGCGGTACGGTTGGTGTTTTGCCTTAAAACACCTGGTGCTCGAGGAAACAGCTCGGGTCCGCGAAAGTACGCCACAAAATATATGAAAAATAGTTTTTGTCAATGTAAAGAGTAGGTACTTATACTTTTCTTTATTACGAGTAAGTTTACCCGAAGTTTATTATTTTAGAGATAGTTATAACAGTTTTTCAAGCGTTAAAATCCAAAATAAAATAATTGTTTTCTCAAAAAGTATTAACTTTAGACATATAGTAATTTACATAAACTGATATTAAAATTTTGCGTAAAATCCAAATATATAATAAAATATAAGATATTCTATTTAAAATAAAGAAGTTGAGGTTGACTCCCGATATAACCGGATGTGTAACAACATTTGCAGTAGGCTTATCAGAGTGATCATTCCCAAAAACCTATATTCCCAATTTTCATTAAAATGGCTTTATTTATTTTCGAGATAATCGGGCGAAAAGCTTAAGTTCTATCACCCTGTATACAAAACTCAATTTTAATTTATATAATTGATTTATTTGTTCATAGAATTACATCAGGATATTTTTCAATGAAAAATATATTTTTTCAATTACTAAATCAAGCAGTTTATTAAACATAAAATTGTTTAAAATAAAGCCTTACATTTGGCATCGTATTGGTAGACAAGTACACTTTTCCACATTAATAGCAGCAATTGTTAATTTACGCCGCCGACTTAGCCAAATTCAGCACATTATGGCTTTGAATTTTTGGATTTGCAGGGCTTCACAGAAAACCATGCCACAACGTTAATATTTGATTTTAGAAAACCGCCCTAAAGATAGAAATCTTAAATTAAAGATAGAAGCTGAACGCAGGTCGGGACGAAGCCCAATTTCAAATTTTTCGACAAATTATGTCAATAAATGAATTTGAAATAAAGAAATAATGGCATATTTTCCGTACATAATTTTCGAAAATCACATATTATTTTGAAATTTGGGTTTCGTCCCGACCTGGGGTTGTCTTTTAGCTACAATTTAAAAAAAATGTGTTATTTGGTTGAATATTAAATTCACAGGATGGTTTTCTGAAAAGGCCTGCATCTGACCTCCTAAAATATTTCCTCAAGAGGTACATTAGTAATAACGTTTGAAATAAGTTTAATTCAGTCCATTTCTTCAGTCTAAAATTGGAAAACCTGTTACATATTAATTTTGTGGTTATTTTCTGGATTATTGAATTTTTACTTACCTTTTGGTTAATTCAGTTTTATTGCCTGTAGTTTAATTAATCTTTTAATTGTTTATTATCCATTTTAAAAAACCTACATGTCAATTTGAAGTTAAAACTGTCAGTAACCAAAGCCGATGTGCAGCAGCCACACGGCAAATTATTGCACTAAACCACTTCATATGATCTATTAGTAAAGATTCAGGATCTGTCGGATGTGAAAGGTGATGCAATCGTTTAGACACATCCACAGAATACCGAGTATTTCGATTGCTCATTATCACCCAACCGCAGTGTCATAGTTTCATCAACATCGCATGAAAAAGCATCGAGAACCGTCGAACTGTCCGAGTTCCACTTTCGCAACGGAAAGTTGGCAGAATTTAGGATAGAATTTATTTCTTTGCACAATCGAACTGCCTCCCCTTCACTGGAAAACCCGGTGATGATGTCATTCTCATACAAATCTCTCTGAATAACATTTGCTGCTAAAGGTCATTTTGACTCCCACTCATTTGCTAGATGTTTGAGACACCGCATCGCTAAATAAGGCGCCGAAGTGGTACCATAAACGACAGTATTTAAATTATAAACAGACAACAAATCGTCTGGACAATCACGCCAAAAAATCCGCTGCAATGGCCTATCATCAGGATTCACCAGAACTTGATGGTACATCTTTTCAATATCCGTCGCTGCAACCACCGAATGTTCCCGACAGAGCAACAAAATATCAAAAATGTTGTTTAGAACAGGAAAACTGTTGGGAGGAACAAGAGTTATTGTTAGACTGTCTGCACGTAAAACAGCATGCTGTGGTAAAAACAATACTGGCGCCCGGGGGTGGGCGCTCTGAGCAATTGACATGTGACCCAAATCACGATATTTTTTCAAGAACGCACGATATTGACAACGTAGTTCATGATTTTTGTTCTTCAGTTATTTTCAGACTGAGGAGTTGATGACGGGCCCCTGTTTTAGAATCCTCTAACATCTCTGGTGACTGTTTTAATGGCAATCGAACAATAAATCTACCGTCCGCGTCTCGCGAGACAGTACTCAGAAAGTGATTCTCACAGGCAACGTCCTCATCGGAAATAAGATTGGAAGCGGTAGACTCCTCAATCTCCCAAAATCGCTACCAATCGCCATTTATCTTACCCTTCTTGGACCGGTTACACAAAAAAAGACTTAGTGGCTGTTTGACCGCACCAGGGGCAATCCAACCTAAGACGAAATTGTGCAGCATGGGTTTATTCTTGGACGTCACCTTGCCGGTGGTCAAGAGCTCCCAAAATAAAGGTGCTCCAAGTAACAAAACATTTGCACTGCTTTTATTGAATGCCAGATCAGCTAATGACACATAAGAAGGAATTTGCCACCCAGAAATGTCAATCAACACCTGGAATATTGCCTGCAATCCTTGATAGGACTAAACATTCAATAACTCTAGTGAAATTGCCAAGACGGGAACCAATTTGGACAGAACATTTGTGTGTAATGGTGGACTTGATTTTATTAATTCCTTCTATTTGGAAATTCACTGGATGACCCATTGTCGAGAATAGAACGACATAAACTCTGATTATTGTGAGAGTTGAACACTCGAGCCACAGCAGTACTTGAAAGGGTTGATTCTAAAAACGACTGAATTTTAACTGGAACCGGCTTCCGCTGTTCGACTGGTGTTCACATTGTCTAAATGTAACAAAGAATTGTGTATAATGGTTTTGCATTTACTACAGGGCCCGGATTTGCAAGTGTTTGCCTGATGATCCTTTTTCAAATAATTTAGACATAATTTTAGCGATTTGACCTTCTCAATGCGCCCAAGAACGGTTAATTTAAGAAATTCCTCACATTTATAGATGTAATGATCAGTTTTGTTACAGAAATAGCACGCTGTAAATGGTTTAGATGAAAACAACGCCATAGATTGAAATGGTTTACACGATGTTTCCCTTTTCCCGTGACTGGCCTCGAAAGTTTCCAAAAAATCGGCCCGTAAACCCAAAATGCACTGCAAATCCGCCCAAGTCGGACTCTCAAGCGCCATTCCATATGTTTTCCATTATTGAGCAGAGACATTATTAAGTTTTGATGTAACCAAAAAGATTATAATGAATTCCAATAGTCTGTTAGCTCATTCAACAGCGCTAAAGCACGTACGTGCTTATGAACACAGTGAATCAACACTCTAATTGATTGTGACGACTCCTTTATAATGGTAATTAACGAACACTGACCCTAAATGGTTGTGGGTCAATAACTTTGAATTGTTATATCCCACACACAACTATTCCCACGCCGTAATGTAATTGTCGGAGCTAGTTTCCAGATTTTGGATTATTTTTTGAGACTATCCAGTTAGAGACGCACGTGAGTAATAATATTCCATACGGTTTGAAATTGTTTCATTAGCGTGAAATAAGTAAATGAAAATATCTTTGAATTCTAGCCACTGAGTTATGATTGTGTCAATCACTGGTAAGTTGATGGTGGGCAATTTGACTTGATAATGGGGATTTTGCGATCGATCACTACCACTCGAAGATGTGGTTGAACGCACAGAACGATTGTCATCGTCATTTGCTTGCGAGACCGGTGCTTGAGTATCGAAAATGACAGAATTAGAGGTTTCATTTTCGTTGTCTGATTTTGCATCTAGATGGAAACTTGATAATAGAAATTTACCAGCAGACCGGTAAGTTGTCCAGGTAGTTTGCCGCCATTACTTTTGAACTACTTAATTACTATTTCATATTGTAATTTTTCAGAAAATTTATCTATTATGAGCCTATGCGTTCAAACGTCGGCACTTTCTTTTCCACCGCATGAAATAAAAGGAGCGTTGCAATTGTTGGATGGTAATATTTTACATATTAAAAACATGATTTGTTCATGTTAAGTAGGACTGAGCTCCAAGTGCAAAACACATTGATGGTGTTTTATTAAAATGCACAAGGTAAGGATATTGGTCACTTTTTTCAAAATATTTAATTTATTTATTTTATTTATTTATTTTGTGTGTTATTTGTTCGTTCGTCTTATTTATAACGTTTGTGCTTTACAATTTTAATATGTGTGTAAATGTTTATTTTAAGTTTTAAAAACAACTGACAATTATTCACTGAAGATGATATTATATTGAAACTAGTCTAAATAAGCAATAAAACGATCAACAAGGAAGTATATCTATTTATTTACTAGTACATCAAAGAAACCTTGTTACAATGGATAAAATCTACTCACAAATCCCATTGTTTGCCTATTCCCCTGATGGAATTCTTATTGTGGATGGAAAACCTGGCCAAATTATTAGAAATTGAATGCCCACTTAAAGGTAAGTTAAAGTTATATTTTTTACATAACCTGCTATACATATAAATGAATTTGTTTGTAGGTGACACCCGAGGTGACACCATACGTAGAGAAAAATGAAAACGGGCTCAAATTAAAAATCGCCTCATGTATTTTGGTCAAATACGAATGGACATGGCATTACTTAACCTCAGCAATTGCGACTTCGTCATTTATTCGGCATCAGAATACGCATTTGCCGTTATAAATGTACCATTTGATGCCGATTTTGCCATTGCCACGCTAAGCAAGTTGAAATTAAATTATTTTTGCAATATGTTGCATCATGTGTGCGAAAATGAAACTTGGTAAGTTGCGGTTTTTTAAAATCATACATTTTCTAATAAAAATGTTTATTTTTCAGAGTGTTGAAACTTTCAGCTGGTGAAATTTATCAAAATGATGTTGTGAGACAAAACAAAATATAATATGAGGAATTATAAATTGTAAGTTACAAATTTTAACAATGTCATTACTATTTTCCAATGTTGTAATTTTTTAGGCGACCATATATCCGCTAGAGAGGCGCTATGGTAGAGTTAGATGGTTGACTTTCTGATATTCTCAGCAAATAGTGTAATGTGCTGAAAAATAGGTGAGTGAAACAATATTTGAATAGAAGATAGAACGATTATATACCACGATGGAATTTGGATTCTTTCACAATCGTTTATAAAGGTGATTAGACTGGATGCATTGACAAACGGAGATGTAAAAGAAACGGGTAAATATTTAGCAATATTAAATATAATTGATAGCATACTTTGATGTGCCGTGGTTATATACCATAACAAAATTACAGTTGAAAAAAGGAATCATCAAGATTTTGAAAGACGTTTAAAACACATTATTCCGCAGTTTCACTGCTAGATTTGCCGATTCAAAGCCTCCAATTAAACTAAGAAATAAAGTTATTGTAACGGGTAAATATTAACGAATAAGAAATGTATTTTCTTTGATCTTATGTTATTGTGTTCTAATGTCTTGGATTATAGGAGTGTACAAGTAAAACTGCACCAATTTTATAACTAGTGACACACGCGTTTCGCCCAAATTATGGGCTTCTTCAGTGGCTGAAAATTTATTAAATTATGTATTGGGAGATTACATGGTGGTAATATTGTATACATTGAGTTATAATAATGACATAAAGTTTTACCTATTCTTTTGGCTGCGTTCTGTTGATATTGGATGTATAATTATCACCGTTCGTCATTTTTGTATACATATATGTATCGATATTGTTGTTATGTTAAAATGGATAAAATAGTTAAAATTATGTAGAAATAATGTAAATAATCTTGGATTTTAAAGTTAAAATGTCTAGAAGTATGGAATAATTTATGGTTATCCTAAAAGAGAGAGATTTGTTTGATTGATTTGTATGTGTTTATGATTGTCTATTACCTTTGGTATAATTGTAAAATTAATTTATTAAAAGTATTATTTATCACTTCTATTTCTATCACAATTATTGTATACGTGTCTTCAATTTGTTATGTGTGTGGGATAGTGGGAGGTAGCGTTAATTAGTCGTCTAGTTAGGGTCTAAGCAGATTAAGAATTCATATATGTGGCTATGATTGTCAGTGTCAGTTCTTGTATTGATGGCATTGCAGTCTTTTTTGATGTGGATCATTTCACTTATTAGTCTATTCTTGTTTGTTTGGTTGTTGAGTTTGGTTGTTTGTCTAGTATTGTAGTGTTGTCGAAGTTGAATGTATGGTTTGTCTGAAAAGCGTGTTGAGTTAGTGCCGACGTACCTGTGCTCTGTATTTTGTTTGGTTTACAGTGGTTTTTATGTTGTGTTATCCTGTTATGTAAGTGATGTTTGGTTTGTCCGATGTATTGTGATGTCGGGATCGACAACGGTTGGTTAAGTTAAATCAAACACGACTTTACTATTTGGTAGATCGATCTATTCTGTCTTAAAGTTATATCGATTTGCTTAATTATTAACTTAACCTACTTATTACAACTAATACAAGTCAGCATATTTCCTGATGCCATGGTTCAGTTAGAGATTCTAATAATAAGTTATCGAGCCTATTCATTCCTTTAACTTGGTGTGTCCAAATATGTGCGGAATGCATATTGGAATGTCTAAACGCATTAAAAAGTAGTGGGGTGTCATGCTAGTACAGTTACCAAAGCAATGTATGAGATTATTCATAGATATGATTATTCATAAGTATGAGCAATATTTATTTGACTAACTGCTTCATTTATGAATGGATTTTTAACTTGGAATCTGGTTCTATCCTTGTTTTCTAGCTAAGATTTGCCTATTCTCTCTCACGCGCTGTCTACCCCCTGGTTTAGTTATGAAAAAGCTTTCCTTGCATTTAGAGTGGAACAATAACATATTGCAATGGGTTTGGTCCCACTACAGTATGTTGCGTCGCAGTTATTGCATGGGATTTTGTAAACTACATGTATTTCTTGGGTTGTTGGTACCTGGTCTTTTAATGGAGTGTATAATTTGTTTATTGTTTTAGTGTTGTACTGTCCTAGTCTGATGTTGTATTTGTTGTATATTGTTTGTATGTTGTTGGTCATCTGGCGGATATGTGGAAAACGGTGGAAGGTGTGTGGTGTATCTGTGTGGGTTTGTTTTTGAATGTTTTCGGTGGTGTAAAATATATGGTTGATTGTTTTTTTTTTGTGTAATTGTGTTTTTGCAGGATTTTTGAATATGTGTCAAAGTTCTTTTTATGGAATGATAGATGTGCTAGGTTGAGGATTCTATGTTGGATGGATTTTATTATGCTGGTTTTGTGGGATGTAGGTGCGTGGGATAGATAATGGATGACTCTTAGGGATGCCGATGGTTTTACGTATAGATCTGTGATGATGTGGTTGTTTTGTCTGATGAGTGTAAAATATAGATACGGTAGTATATTTCTTTTTCTATTTCTATTGTGAATTGTATGTCTGGGTCGATTGAATTGAATATTTGTAATATATCATTAGTTTTGTTATTGGAAATCACCAGTTTTAAGTCGTCGACGTATTTTTTTATGAGTGGTATAGTGAATTTGATTTTTTGTAGTGCTTTATCGATAATGTGGTTCATTATTATGTTTGCAATAGATGGGAAGGTGGGTGCTCCCATAGGTACTCCTTTAAGTTGTGTGTAAAAGTTGTTTTTAAATTGAAAGTAGCTGGTGTCAAATAAATGTTCTATTGTCTAAATGAATTTGTTTTTTGTTAGTTTGGTATATGCTGCGATTGGTGTCCAATGTTTCTTGATTATGTCTAGTGTAATTTTTTTTTGGAATCCTAGGAAATAAATTGACAACGTCTAGAGATATAAGTATGGGCTCAGTCTTTGGTCAAGTCAACCAGTTGTTGTGAGTTTTTCAAGTTGTATAGGAAAGTGGTAGTGAATTGGTTTAATGTTTAATATGTTGTGTATGTATTAGCTGAGGTTGTAGTTACATGTATTTATGATGCTGACTATTGGTGTGTATGGGCATATAATTTGGGTGCTAGGCTGTTATGTGTAATTCATTGTTTGTACGTGTATAGGTCAATTTCATTGTCCGTTAGCATCGTTTTTATAAGTTCGTTCGTGTTTTTGGTGAATTTGGTTGTTGGGTCTTTGGGTATTTTTTGTATGTTTGTTCATCATTGAGTATTAGTGTCACTTGTTCTATGTAATTCTGTTTGTATATTGTGACGCTTATTTTTCGGCGGATTTGCCTGTCTCGAGCGCCACCTGTTTTTACAGACGAAAACAGGAAACCAAAACGGGTCCCAGGTAACACAATGGAGATACGGCTATGCTAGGGGTCAATTAAAGCACATTATTAACCAGAAAAATAATACAAGTTTATTTAAAACCCTCAAAACTTCAAGAAAAAATAATAAAAATATAGGTTATATTTTATATACAAATAGTCCCGTTGGCCGTTCTTGGAATATGGGATGATAAACGGTGGGAAAAGGTAGAAAATTACGGTCGGTAACGGTAAAACGGTAAATGTATGGCTTTCAGCACGGTGTGTTGCCTAACTAACCGTTGACATGGACTGGAGAGGTGACTTTTGGTCGCTCCACTCAAATTTGTCGCTTCCCGGTGTATTAGACGACACCGTTGCCGCTAAGACGCTTCGCTAGAGTGTAAAGACACTCTTTATTTGCTAAAGCTTAGTTCCTGGTGTGAGCCACACAGTCTCGGACAGGAAACGGCGAATGGATTGTGTCAGATCTAGCTGTCGCCACAACCGAATTGCGAATGCGACCTGCCCGCTGGTTAACCGGCCACTCCGTGCGAATGGACTCAAAGATCCCACACTAAGAGCGCTAGTGCCCAGGAATGGCATTCACTAGACCTATTTGACAGGTCCTGTGCAAGGCGATTGCCAAACAGAAATACTTCCGTGCGAATGGACTCAAAGGTCCCACACTAAGAAGCTTTCGTCGGTGGTTTAAAGCGACAAACACTGCTTCCAATACTCACTCTCTCACAGAGCGATTCAACGGTGTCGCTGGGCGATTTTCGGTGCTTGTCGGTATTGTTTTACTTACTTGCTGATTAGTTTGTTGATTCGTTGACAATAGTTGATGGTTGTTGTTCTTCAGTGATCTTCGGAACGGAACTGATCACTAACGGAAATTTCGGCGCTTTATATACCCGCGGGACGGTCATGCACGCCTCCAACATCGGTATGCGGTACTAAACGGTATGTTGTATTGCCGCGATTCCCGGGGCAATCGGTTGACGGTATAACTGTTTGCCGAACTCCTAGTGTTTGTTTACATTATAAACAATGACAACATAACCTAACTAATACATGTCAACCAGTATAATTGGTTGACGGACAGCCAGTGTTTGTTTACAATCTAAAGATGTGCATCATAACCTCACTAAGAATTGAATGCCGGTGCAACTAATGCAAATACGGTAAGTACGGTACTTATTAATGACAATGTGCTAAACGGTAATCTATTTCAGGTTTTCCAGCGATGCTCTAATCGACAGTGTTTGACAAATGCGGTGAGTATTTGTAATATTTACTTTTATTGTAACTAATTATGGTATTTTCCAGGTCCAACAAAAGCGGGTTCATTACAATGTTATAACGATGGTTTTGTCTTTGTCGCTGTTGCTTAGTACGATGTTTGAGTTTCTCTTAGGTATTGTTCAGGAAAGTTATAGTCTTTGATAGTCATGTCATTTATAGATTTCTTATCTTGTGACAATTTGTGTTTGTGGTTATTGATTATGTTTGTTGTTCTAGCCCTGATGATGTTTTTTTCTGTGTCGATGGTGTCCATATTGTTAATTATATATTCGGTTTCTTTGATGATGTTTGGTATCTGTTTGTTAAATTCATTATTGTTTAATGGAAGACTGTTAGGGTATAGGTTTAACGTCTTTATTACTGGTGGAGGTATTTTCAGGCTCGTTAGGTCATTGATGTTGTTAGTGTCGTTGGTAGTTGAAATGGCTTGTTATTCTTTGAGTTTATGTATTTTGTTATGTTTAATTTTTGTGAATAGTTTCTCATATTTATGTTAATTTTGTTTTGTTAAAAGAGAGAGATAAAGACATCAAAAACACTAAAATTATACTAAAACAACTAATTCCGGTTCACATATACAATTCCAGGCAAAACCCTGGCAAAATTTTACCATAATTTTAACTATTTTAACTATTTTATCCATTTTAACATAACAACAATATCAATACATATATACAAAAATTACGAACGATGTGATAATTATACATCCAATATCAACAGAACTCAGCCAAAAGAATAAGTAAAACTTTATGTCATTATTATAAATCAATGTATACAATGTTACCACCATGTAATCTCCAAATACATAATTTAATAAATTTTCAGCCACTGAAGAAGCCCATAATTTGGGCGAAACTCGTATGGCACTATTCTAAAAATTGGTGCAGTTTTACTTGTACACTCCTCCTAAAGACATTAGAACACAGTAATACTTTCAAGGAGAAGAAAACATACATAACTGTTGTTATGTTATACTAGAGTAAATATCGATGTAAATCTGTGTGAATATTTAAATATTAGGACAATTGTTTCATAGTAATAAATATACATATGAAAAAAATTCATTAAAAATCAAACAAATAGTTATAAATTATCAAATAAATTGATTAGTTGTTTTTTTGAGATTGCGATTGAGATACGGGTTTTTTTGAGTTGAGATCTAATAAATTTAATTTACCTATTTTATATATTTAATTTAATAGCACTAACACTTCTCACAGTTTATGTCTAAGTGTCTAAATTGTTGTTAATAGGGCGTGTCAAATATATTGGTTATGTGCTCAGGGTCGGACTAGGGCATATTAAAAATTCGTAAATGTTACTTACGTTTTCTGTGTCTGTTCTTGTGTTAATACTATTTGTTGTCTTTTTTGATTTGTATCATTTCACTTATTAATCTTTTTTTATGTTATGTTCTCTGTCTAATATTGCTGTGTTTTTAAAGTCAAAGTTGTGGTTGGTTTGGAAGGTATATTGTGCTAATGCTGTCGTACCCGTTTTGTGTATTTTGTTAGGTTTGCAGTCATTTTTATGTTGTGTTAGTCTATTATGTAGGTGTTGTTTCGTTTCGTGTTTATCCTATGGATGTTGCGTCAGAATTACTACATGGGATTTTGTAGACTATGTTGGTTTGTTTGTTAGTTGGTATATGGTCTTTGTTTGGGGTATACATATTTTTTATAGTTTTAATGTTGTATTGCCCTAGTTTTATGTCGTATTTGTCACATATTCTTTGTAGATTATTGGTCATGTGTGAGATGTATGGGAATTTTTGGAAGGTTATTGGTTGGTCTTTTGTGATTGGTATATTGTTTTTGTTGTAAAATATGTTATTAATTATTCTATTTGGGTAGTTGTGTTATCTCAGGATTTTTATGGCTTCTGTGTAGTTTTTTCTGGGTAGGGAGGGATGTGATAAGTTTTGGATTCGGTGTTTTAGGGATTTGATGATACCTGTTTTGTGGGAAGTGGGAGCATTTGAGTGGTAATTAATTATACGTAGCGATGTTGTAGGTTTTCTGTATAAGACGGTGATAATACGATTATTTTGTCTGATAAGAGTTATGTCTAAGTATGGAAATTTATTGTCTTGTTCTGTTTCTCTAGTGAATTGTATGTTTGGGTTTATTGAGTTAAACGTTGTGAACATGTGGTCTGTTTTGTCTTTAGGGATTAGTAATATTAAATCATCTAGGTATATTTTTACAAGTGGGAGATGTGTTTTGATTTTTTTGATTGCTTCTTCTATGATGTGGTTCATTATTAAATTTGAAATGCTTGAGGAATTAACTAATCCCCATTAAACTAATAAAATACAAAAATCAGTTGAGGAAAAATTACGAGGCATATCGCGACTCACCACCAAATTTAATTCCGGCTTATTTTAACCATTCAACTCACCACTTGGGTACCTGGTACTTAATCCCCATCCCTGGTTAGATATTGAGCCACCCCACTTTTTAAAAATGTATATTTTAATAAATTTTAGCAATTACTCTTTTATTTATTTTTTTGATTTTGTGATAAATAGAAACGAATTACGTTTATAAAAAGAAATGGAAATTGTGGTGGATTTTATTTAAAGCCAAAGAGGAGGCCAAATATTAGTTATGAACGATTATAAATTTTTAAAACGTAAAGTTTTAAAAAATAATACCGTGTTGTGGGTGTGTGCTTTAAAAAGCTGTAAAGCAAGATGCCACACGGTTGAAAATAATACTGTCCTCGACTTTGATGATAATCATAATCATCCGAGCGACATAAAAACTTTAAGTCGATAAGCATTAAATAACTCGTGCAAGCGAAAAGCGGCGGAAAATTATTAACAGTTTGATTGCCAATTCTCCATATAAAGAACATATTGATGTCCACGATGTAAACCTTATTCGCCAATCAATCAATCGAACACGATTGTCTATTTTGCCCAACACGCCAAGAAATTTAGAAGAAGTTCACAAAGCATCCTACAAACCGACAGGAATGAAAATTTTCTTTTAATTAATGATTCAACTGATAAAATTGTAATATTTGGTTGTTTTACAAATTTAAAAATATTATCTGAAGCAAAAACTTTATACATGGATGGTACATTAAAATATTGCCCAAAATTCTTTTTCCAATTATTGTCTATTCATGGAGTAATTAATGGGCATATATGTACCTCTTTTGTTTTGCTTATTACCAAACAAGCAAATCCCGACGTACATCAAGCTTTTCCAACATATTTTGGGAAGCACATCTAATCATGGGTACTCTCTGGAGCCAACACTCATCGTGGTTGACTATAAACAAGCGATACATGAAGCCGTCAGATCAGTTTGGCCAACAACAGAAATTTTTGATTGTCGATTCCAATTGGCTCAATGTTGGTATCGAAAAATAAATTTTCTGGGTTTAAGTTCCACTTATAAAACGGATTCAAGTAACGGAAAATGGCTTCAGTACCTTTTTGGATTGCACTTTTTACCACCACAAGATGTGCCAGAATGTTTTGTCGAAAATTCCCAATGGAAAACCGTTCACAAAATTAGCAGACTATTTGGTCGATACGTACATATAATAGTGAAGACGCCATTTTTCCACCAAAAATGTGGGCATCTAATACTAGTGCCCTCTTTTTGACCACAAATCCATGCGAATCATTTCCTGCACATTTTGCAAATAGCTTTTACCATGTCCATCCTAATATAATTATTTTTACAACTGCATTAATAAATTATCAAGTATCAGTATATATAAAAATTAACAGCATTAATAATAGAAGAGTAACAAAATAAAAAAATTCAAAATATGCAGATTTCTTAAATAAAAATATTATTGCATTAAAGGCACAAGAAATTAACCAATATGAGTTTGTTAAACATGTGTGTTATAGATACAAAGTAACACAACAATTTTGTTCTTTTTGGTACTAACTATATAATTTGTTCCTGTTTTGTTTATTTTCTTTCTTTTAAAATTGTTTATTATATATAGTGTATTTTATATGTATATTGTGAGTTTTATATGTTTCGAGTTTTTGAATTTTTTATAAATAAAAACCACTGTGATATAACTTGATTTTTCTATATTTCCTTATATCTCTAACTTAAATACAATTCCTTTAATACTTTAAGAGGATTTATAGTAAAATTTATTTAGTGGTGAGTTGAACTATGGTCCAGTGGCGAGTTGACACATCGACGCTAGTACCTCGGTGGTGAGTTGACTGGTCGAATAGGGGCACAAATATTGCTGGGGATTAAAATGTGGTGAGTCGCGATATGTTCAAAACTACGTGACCCAAGAGTAAAACATGCAATAAACTACCTGACCAACTATATAAATAATTCAATAAACACACTTAAAACCCAAAACTGCGAAGAGGTTATGGAAAAAATAAGCCCCAAATCACCAGAATCCCTATGGAAAATTGCAAAAGCACTCAAACGAAAAAACAAAAAATGCCACGTACCTTCAATGCAATCTGAACAAGGTCTAGTTTTTACAGACACGGAAAAATGAAAATGAATAAAGCAAACAATGAATATGTCCGACGAAAACACTATTAAGACAGTCGAAAAAACGATACAGAAATTATTTAAAAGACCAATATCAACTTCGACTAATTATTACACAAACCCAAAGGAAATAAATTAAGTAATAGCACGACTAAAAGTAAATAAAGCGCCAGGAGGAGACGGTATATCAAATATAATATTAAAAAATATAACTAAGAAAACGGTAGTACAATTGTATTACATTTTAAACAACTGTTTAAAAATTCAATATTTCCCAATGTATGGAAAAACGCAATCTTACTGTTGTTTCGTAAGCCCAACAAAAATCCGGCGCACCCAATCAATTACGGACCGATTAATTTGGTACCAAACTTAGTGTTACGCCAAGAATTTATTTACACAAATATACAGTACAAATCAATCTAATTACAACAAAACAAGCACAGATTATTAAACACAGCCTTCTACAACTGTAGTCCACAATCTAATGGCGCCATATTCCAACTTCCTTCCACCATTGTCATGCGCAACGCCGCCCGCCAACTTAAGACATCCACCGACTATTCACGCTGCGATGAAAAATTAGTCGTAACATTAGCAAAAATTTACGAAACATTAATTCACAACAGACTCAAAGATCACGAAGAAATCCACCATACCTTGATGCCAGAACAGTTTGGTTTCAAGTCCAATGCAAGCACTATTCACCAGCTAGCTAGAATTACAAATATAATAACAAATAACTATAACAAAAATAAAACAACATCACTGCCAACAATGGATATTGAAAAAGCATTTGACTGTGTTTGGCATCAGGGTCTAATATACAAACTAATCGAGTAAAAAATACCAACATATTTCATTAAAATAACGCATTCATACCTTCTAATTGGAACTTAATAAGTCAGAGTTAATAACATTCTGTGATACAATTTCACAGCAGGAGTAACCCAGGGTGGCATGCTTTCAGCAAAACTATTCCTATATTACATCAACGACGTCGAATTCAAAAACTAATATTGCACTATTCGCGGACGATACCGCAATTATCGCAGAGTCATGGCAAACCAACCAAAACATTAAATACCTACAATCCCATGTAAATCAGCTGGAAGGCTACTTTCACAAGTGGAAAATAAAAATAAATACCGAAAAAACAACAGTCTCACATTTGTCACACAAAAAACAACCAAAACAAATCGACAAAATTAAATTCTATAATAACCTAATAAATAAAACAAAATCCGTAAAATATCTCGGTGCAATATTGGATAAAAGACTTAACTACAACGAACACTGTAACGAAGTTATTTTTTAGCCTCTTGGTCCTCAATAACACTTTCCAATTTATAGGTTAAGTGTTTGTTTACATTTTGTAAACATCAATTAATTAACGGTAGTTGACATTAGTCAACCACTTTTGTCGCTCCTTTAGGAAGGATTTTGCGAAAGTACCGCAACCAATAGTACTTAACAATTTTCCCTCTTTGCGCGTACGCAAAATCCCTCCTTAAATTTCCTCGTATATAAACTCTTGCACAGCATCGCGAAGGAGAAAATTCTCATCCTCTTGAATTTTAATAGTTTTGTTCCTCAAGATTTTATTCTCATTTAATATTTCTCAAAAGCCAAAATCTATGTGAGATTTTATTTGCTCAGTTTAATACATTGTTATAAAGTGCAATTTGATTTTCGACGGTTGTATCATGTTTTGTATTAAAATTTTGTATTTAAAAGTTGTGTTTCACATGTGTTCCTCTTGTTTTAAATAATAATTAATTTATTATTAATAAATACATTTTAAAGTGCGAATTTCTCTTTTAATCCATCCTTGGTCAGAAACTTTCTCCACTGAGAGTACTCCCCGGTACTGGTTGGTATTTCTTGCCACAAAATACCTGGCGCTCAAGAAATCCTCCCCTGTCGAGGAAAACACGACACAACACATTAGATCAATAGTCAAAAAAAGTAAATTATTCACTATCAATACTTTACCCATTAATAAGACATAATAATCCGCTAGACACAAAAATGAAATACTACATTTATAAAACGTACATAGGGCCACTCATGTTATACGGAGCGCCTAACAGCACAACACACAACACCAATTATAATAAAATACTAGAAGCGTATCACGACTCTATAGGCTCGTGGTGTTAACTGTTTTTACCTAAATGTCCTTATATATGAGATACAGAGTGCGTTTGCAAGATTGACATATACACAGTTTATAGTGGAATCGACGAGAATTTGAACGTTTATTTAACGCATTATACACGAACGTTGCTGGCTGGGATTCACGAAAACACGTTCAAATTCTATAACCACACAATAAATAAAAATAAACTAACGTCACAAATTAAATTGTATTCAAGATAAAACATAAACTAGCACACAATTTAATACTATAGGCACAAAAAAACAGAATTTCAATGAATGAAAACAGCTGATACAGAGTAAATAAATACATTCCATAAAGACACTTAAATTCAGTTGAGTTCTAAACTCAATTCCCAAAATAAAATAATATCATAACTTTGTTCAAAAATGAACAGAATTTGTAATCATTTGTTTATCATTCTCAATTTTTCATTATAAAAACAATGGTGTTTATAAACATCTGTAAGCAATTACACAAGTGTCGCCTCAGCATTATGTGCGAGTAGTGCGACCAATTACATAATTCTCGCATCAACAACATTTGATTACCTGGCCTACGTAGGAATAAGTAGGACAAATTTTATGTATATATTGTCAAGTTCAATTAGAATAAATCAATTAGACTAGTTCCTTACAACAATTAGTTTGATTCAACCCTTATGTTATCACCTTAACATAAAGCCACATTAGTCTCACATTCTTACAAAGTGCCAGATTAAACATTGGTCCTTCGAGCCACGAAGAAAACTACACTACAGTCCAGGAGCAGCCACAGGGGCTCCCCGTGAAGAGACAACAAGAAAACTACACTAAAATCCAGGAGCAGTCACAGGGGCTCTCCAAGAAAAAGCATCATCAAGCTACACCAGGAACTGTGACGGAGACATTCCGAGAAACTTAAGATGGACATCAGTAAAGCCACTGAACCGCACAATGTCGGCGGAGTCTAGGAAGACGTTGGAATACCTCGAAAAAAGGCGGAAGGTCCCAGCTGAAGGCAAGAACTACTCTGAAATTATCAAGTACATCAACCCTGAAGATCCATACATACAGAACAAATTCCATGAACAACTCCAGAAAATCATAGAAGAGTATCGAGATCTACTACACGATGAGACAGACACCTTAAAGTTAATACCAAACGAGTCCCTGTCACCAAGCGGACGCCAGAATCTCCAGACTCCAACAAAAGCAGATGTGCAACAACAATCCACGGTGACAAATGCATCACTACGAAATCGATCAACAGCGCAGCCACCTCAAATACCAAGCCAAAGAGTAAACCAACTAATCAAGAAACAACGGGTAAAAATGGCAATGTTGATTAAAAACATTGAAGAAACAAAAATCAACTAAGCACTCAACCTTCCACCAAACGGATGGAATACAAAGGTAATTCCATTAACAATGGATGGCAGTTCAAAAACTCCATGAAGAAATCATGATAGAGGAGCCACAGCGGACATAACAGAATATTGCGACGAATTTAACGAAATTGAAGCTGAAGTAGGAAAGATTATAAATCAACTAAATAATGACATAAGCAGCAATAATGAAGATAGGGTAAAATTACCACCTATAAACATACCAACGTTTACGGAAGCTATGAAAACTTGACAACGTTTCGAGAGGCGGATAAAATGTTACATTACCTGAATGTAACAGAAAAAAAACTACGAGGCTGCATTGGAAATCATCAATAATCGGTACAATAACAAACGATTGCTGGTATCCACACACATCAACAACATATTAAAGATGGTGAAGGTATCGTACCCATCACCAGATGAGTTGAACGCAATCCATGACACAACTACGGAAAGTCTCCGTGCCATGGACAATTTGGGTTTCTCAACCAAATCATGGAGACCCAACGTTGAAAACATAGTCCTAGAAAAATTAGATAAATAATCCATCAATTTGTTCGAACAATCACTGAAAACCCCAAAGGACGTCCCAACCTTAGAAGAAATCCTGACGTTTTTGGAATCAAGATTTCAGTCACTGGAAATGATGAAGAATTCCGCGAAGAAATTTGAGAGCACCAAAACTATCTACAAGCGGGAACAATGGTCGGCAAAAATGTACCACACTCTGTCAACAAACTGTGTATGTTGTAAGGAGCAGCATAGACTCTAAATATACCATTCTCTGTCTGTAGACATTTTAGGCTGGATGAGAATTCTTGCGAGTTCTCATAGACACCGGATCTCAAACGTCCTTTATTACGGAAAATGCCGCACAGACATTGGCCCTCCCCAGAAGCACCGCAAACGTTAATGTGTCTGGGTTTGGAAACACCGGAGTTGGTCACTCGAAGGGGAAAATTTGCTGTCACTATGAAGCCAAGGGCTCCAAGCAATTTTTCGTTAAAATGTGAATTGCAGGTCCTCAAGAAATTAACAGGGACCCTTCCGCAGAAGAAATCACCGACGTCAATATGGACAAATTGGTAAACCGTATTCTGGGGGATCCAACCTACAATAGCTCAGCAAACAAACAGACGACGTTCTACATTCCACACCACGCGGTTATGAAATACGATAGTACCACAACAAAGTTACGAGTGGTATTCGATGCATCAGCGAAAACAACAACAGGAAAATCATTAAACGATTTAATGTTCACTGGTCCACGCCTACAAAAGAATTTATTGGAAATTTTAACAAGATGGAGGAAACATAAGTAGTGTAAAACTGCGGGTTCTGGCACACTAGTACATCAAACGTCCGATAGATGGCGCAAGGTGTTGGTTCCCGGCGGCGGTGGGGTTGAAATGTGGGAGTTGTTGGGATGGGTTAGGGGGAGTGGACAGAGCATAGAAGTGTGTTGATAGGTGTTAATTAGCATTTTTGTGTTGGTGGGTACTGCTAATGAGGCGGAAGAGAGTACTGTGTATGGTGGGGTGGGTGGAGTATTGGATTGGGGGTTGAACTACCACCATCACCGAGCGGTGGCGGTACCGGGCGCTCTCTCTTTCTCTCACACACCTGTGTGAGTGGGAAAAAAGTGAGGAAGTGCATCCGGTTAACAAAAAAACAAAATTGGCGCTTATATTGTATGCAAATTTTTAAAAGATTAAGTGACCTGTATTCACTTGTTTTTTGCACAAACTTCCTGACACATGCACATTTTGTAATTTACATATATCGTTTTATTGTTTTTGAATATGGGTTAATAATTAATGTAGGGTAAAATAGAGGTAGTTTTATTTAAGAGAAATAAAACAATAAATGCATTTTATTTTATCTTTATTATTTTTCTATTTCATGTATATATAAAAAAAAAGTTCAGAAAAAAAATGGAAATTAAGTGTCCATATATATGATCCCTGAAATAGAAAAGAAAACATTATTAATAAAAAAAACAAAAAATGTGTAAAAAAACGGAAAGGAATTTTCTTACGTTTTTTCTACAATAATAGTTCTTCTTCTTCTTAGTTTATAAAAATTCCACTTGCCACCATTTGTTGGTTTGATTGGGCTTTCGTACAATGAAGGAAAGATTTTCTCCATTCTTTAGTCTCACATTATATTCGGGAACGTTTTCCAGTAGCCGGTTGTATCTTTTTGGCAATATGACATCATTTTCGAGGCCTTCAATTATCATAAGAACTGCTTGACCATATTTTGTCTGAATGACTCTTAGAGAGCGTATTTTATATGTCACATCCTCCTCTAATTCGGAAATTTTGATGAAGGGTCTTGATACAGTATTAAATTCAGTATTCATTTTTCGTCTTCTTGTTCTTCTTTCTGATAATTTCACTTTACAAAAAATATACTTTATCTTAATATATAGGTATATAAAAATAAAATATTGATACTGAGATTAGAAATGCATTTGGGTGCAATGTGCAGCGGCTTTTAAACAAGGAAAAATACGTCATCATCCCCCATCCAACCATATCCCACCACACACGCACACGCACAAACCAATTTCTTAGTGGGGTGGGGTGGGGGAGTGTTGTTGTTGTTTGTTGTTCTGTAATTTCTTCAATGATTCATCACAATTATAAGAAGAGTATTTTTTTAATTGTGTGTGTGTGTGTGTGTTTCTCTTGGCGCGAAAAAAAAAAGGGTGTATATGTATAAATGGATAATACAATAGGATTCATGACTTAGTTAGTTTCTAATTGGCAATATGTCAACTGATGAGAAGACCAACACTCATCATCATCATCATCATCCAGAAACTGTTACATCTATTAGTGATAATTTTTTGAAAAAACTCCGTAAAACATTTCCATTGCTAAGAAAAAAAGATGAAGTGATTGCTATTTTAAAACAAACGAATAAGTGTATTCAAACATTACGGAAAGTGATTGGCTTAAAGAAAAAAGATGATCAAGATAATGTAAGCAACATATTGTTCCTCAATGATAACATTCTAAAACTAACAAACAATTTAAGTTTATTGAAAACATGTAGAAAAAGACTACATTTAATTCAAAAGGAAAAATTAAATATTATTGGTGGCGCAGGTTTGACGACTGCTAATACCATCACATCAAAGACAAACCGTAATCGTGGTCGGACACAGCAACAACAGCGGCAAAAGAAATATCAAAATTGTGTAGAATGGGAAAATTTAGAGAATTGTTTTAGGAATAGTATCAGTAGTGGCATAATTACAAATTTAACGGTAAAAGATCCTGTTATGTTTCTAGATAAAGCACAGAAATGTTTTCTGTTGCAAGTGAAGAAGAAATTACATGAAAATCATAATTGCATAAAAGTCAATTGTACATTTACTGGTGAATTTGCGAAAAAGAGTGGTGAGATTCTAGAGACAGATTTAAAGTCATTCACCACGAGGAATGAAGTAATTGATGCAACTACAAATTTAAAGGAATGGTATGAAACGTTGGTAAAAGATAAAATTTTGAATAGACTTAGTGAATTTCAAGAACGTGATTCAGGATGGAGTTTGTCGGAAATAATATCATTAAAAGTGATTTTTAACCGATGCAATCCATTAAATGCAGCGGGTACTTCTTCCTCTACATATACGGAAGTACCGAAATTTATAGCCAATAAAAAGGCAGTGATTAATATAAAAAACAATGATCAATATTGTTTTTTGTGGTGTATTGTGGCTGCTTTACACCCAACAAATACAAATCCACAAAGAATGACACAATATCCACACTTTAGTGAAGTGTTAAAATATGATGGTATAAAGTTTCCATTCAATGTGCGTGATTTGAAAAAATTTGAGAAACTTAACAATTTAAGCATTAATATATTTTATGTGAGCAACAAACAAATATATCCATTGACAATAAAAAAAAGCAATTATGAAGATGAAGATGATGGGAATAATAATAAATGTATAAATTTATTAATGTTGGAAAATGTGGAAGGTGGATGTTCTCATTATGTGTTAATTAAAAATTTAAATCGCTTATTATTTAATCAGTTATCATCGAAAAATAAATCTCAAATATATGTTTGTGAACGGTGTTTAAATTATTTTTCTTCAAAGTGTGTTTTAATTAAACATTTAAATTATTGTAAAAATAAAAAAGTGTGTCACATAAAAGTGCCCTCATCGTCGAATCATATTCTACAATTTAAGAATTTCTCCCACAAGATACCAGTTTGTTTTGTATTATATGCCGATTTAGAATGTATTTTGGAGCCCATTATTATATATGGTGATGAAAAAGAAAACAAAAAACGTGGTGGTGGTTCCATTGAAAGATATCAAAAACACATACCACACAGTATTGCCTATTACTTAAAATGCAATTATGATGATTCACTCTCTCAATTTAAATTAATTAGAGATAAGAACTGTATAAAGTTATTTATAATGGATTTGCATAAAATTGCAATAACAGTCAACGAAATACTCAATCGTATAGTTCCAATGGCTGAATTGACTTTAGAACAGGAAATAGCACACTATACTGCCACAACATGTCATATTTGTGAAGAACCATTTAATGTCACATTAGACGAAGATGATGATGTACGTGTAAAAGACCATTGTCATGTGACTGGAACATATAGAGGAGCCGCACACCCTCAATGTAATTTACAATTTCAACAATCCAAAGTAATTCCAATTGTTTTTCACAATTTAAGCGGCTACGATTCTCATTTTATAATTAAAGAACTGGCAACAGGCATCAAAGGACCCATTTCTCTTCTACCCATAAACAAGGAGAAATATATATCGTTCACAAAGAAAATTGAAAATACAAACATCAGTTTGAGATTCATTGATTCCTTCAGATTTATGGCATCCAGTTTGGACAAATTATCCTCGTACTTGCGTGCCGAAGAAAAGACCATAATGAGATCGTTTTATCCGAATGACAATGAATTTAAATTGTTATTGCGAAAAGGTGTTTTTCCCTATGCATACATTGATAGTTGGGAAAAATTAAATGAAACTCATCTGCCGACAAGAGAGGCTTTCTTCAATGAACTGAAAAACGAGACAATATCTGCGGAAGATTATAGACATGCTGAGAATGTATGGCAAACATTTAATGTGCACACACTAGGTGAATACTCGGACACTTACCTTAAAACAGATGTGATTTTATTGAGTGATGTATTTGAAAATTTCCGTAAAACATGTTATAGGACCTATCAATTGGATCCATTGCACTATTTCACATCGCCCGGTCTAAGTTTTGATGCAATGCTAAAAAATACACGCATAAAATTGCATTTAATGCAAGATATTGATATGATTTTGTTTATTGAATTGGGAATACGTGGCGGCTATTCTGCTGTGATAAAATCGTGTGCAAAAGCCAACAATAAATATATGATGGATGACTATGACCCCACCCAATTGGACACTTATCTAATTTATATAGATAAAAATGCATTATATTCAACGACAATGTGTGAGTTTCTACCATACCAAGATTTTGAATGGTTAAAAGAGGATGAATACAATGGCAGCGACGGCGGTAGCGATGGTAATTCTTTCGATGTATTATCAATTGAAGACAATGCAGAATATGGTTATATTTTGGAGGTGGACCTTCATTATCCATCTCATCTACACAATTTACACAAAGATTTTCCATTGGCCCCCGAACATTTAACACCACCGGGCAGTAAACACAGTAAATTAATGACAACATTATACGATAAACACAACTATGTTATTCACTATAGAAATTTAAAGAATTATTTAAAGAGAGGATTGGTTTTGCGAAAAATCCACCGAATATTGAAATTTAAACAGTGTGCCTGGATGAAAAGTTATGTGGAATTGAATATAAATTTGCGAAAACAATCAAAAAATGATTTCGAAAAAAATTTCTTCAAGTTAATGGTGAATTCGGCATTTGGAAAGACCATTGAAAATGTAAGGAAATATAAAGATGTTAAATTAGTGACGAGTTGGGAGGGAAGATCTGGAGCACGGGCCCTAATATCGAAACCGAATTTTCACAGTTTGGAAATATATGATAATGATATGGTGATTATAGAAATGCAACGAAATGAGGTGGAAATGAACAAACCCATTTATATTGGTTTTACAATTTTAGATTTAAGTAAATTACACATGTATAATTTTCATTATGACTATATATTAAGACAATTTGATGAAAATAGCGTGGATTTATGTTACACGGACACAGACAGTTTTATATATCTATTTAAAAATATTGATTTCTATGAATATATAAGACGTGATTGTAGGGAATATTTCGATACAAGCGACTATGATGAAGCGAATATTTTTAATATACCGCGTGTGAATAGGAAGGAACTTGGTATGTTTAAAGATGAAAATGCCGGTCGCATTATGTTGGAATTTATTGGTCTACGATCGAAAATGTATTCATTTAAAATGTGGGGTGGTGACGGTGGTGTAGAAATAAAAAGGTCCAAGGGAGTAGTTGGTAGTACATTGAAAACAATCACATTTGATGATTATAAGAATTGTTTATTGAATCAACGGGAAATGGTAAGACAACAAATTCTATTGCAAAGTAAGAAACATGTAATGTATTCGATAAAACAGCGAAAAATTGTTTTGAATGTTGGTGATGATAAAAGAATGTCACTGCATGATTCATTAGACAGTTTGCCGTGGGGTTTTGTGGAAGAAACAGTAGCAAGAGCAGCAGAAGCAACAGGAGCCGAACCACCCCATCAGTAGGTACCATTATACAAAGACACACACACACACTAGACAAATAGTACTTAAACAAAACAAAAAATGTTATCAAAAAGTGAAATAAAACTTGTAAATGATTTACATGACAGTAATTCTGTGGTATATCAGAATCACTTGGTGGAAAGAATAAAAAGTTCAAATGTGAGTGAAATGAATATGATTTTAAAACGTATCGCAATTCCAAGCACACACATTTTAACATATGATATATTACGATTGTGCAATGTTGAAATGTTAAATGTATTACTCACATCCCAATTGGAACATGATAAATTTATTGTATTAATTGCTAATAAATTGTTAAATTTAAATGTAATTGATTTTACATATGAAAATTTAAGTGAAATCATCAGTACTGTACCATATAAGGATTTCACAGATGACTACAAATGTTATTTAATAATGCAATTAACAAAACTGGATATTAATAAACCCAATTTTGATGCAACATCCTCATCATATTTGTATTTACATATATTATCCAATTACAAGAATTGTAATTATTATATTAACAAAATTATGTGTACTGGAATTTTTAATGCAAATCCCATCTTTGTTGGGAATATGTTGAAAACTTTGGAAGAGAAAAATTTACACTTCAAATTGGAGATATTAACAAGAGACTCACATATGGATGTAGTAAAATGGCTTTTGAAAAATTTGCGAAAAATGGAGAAAAACGAAGATGTGGGATGGAGGTGTGGACCTGATTCGGGTTTATGGCCATCAGGAAATCCAGAAGATTACGTTGCCACAATGGAGCTAATTAAACCCATAATGGAGTTTAAAAAAAAAAATGCAAACAAAAACTGGCTCTCTGGTTATTTATTTTTATTAGAATTATTAATAATATATACTATTATATTATGTATTTGGATGTGTGTGGGGGGGGGTGAATAAAAAAAAACTTGTATATAATTTTTAACTGTGTTTTTATTATATTCTTTTTTTTCCGAATATACATATACATATTAAAAAAAAAGTAACGGAAAAAACACTATGTTAGCTGGGGGTGGGGGAAAATGACGGTTAAGGAGTTTACGTCATGAAAACAACTAGTTTTAACAAGAAAAAATCGATTTTTATTTGTCATTTAAGAAAACAAAACAGCAAATAGAAAAAAGAAACAATAGAATAAATCTCTGAAAGAAAATAACACAATGTTAGAAAAAAATTATAATTTTAAAATTGATCTATATTTTGTATCATCATCTCTTCAAAAAAAACACACACACACACACAAACTGAAAGATTAAAAATCACTAGTTAGATTGGATTTTGGGGGAAATGGCGGGTTTTTTTTATATAATGAAAAAACATATACTTTTAGTTGTAAAAAAATTGACTTTTTATTTCTTATTAAAATAGATATACAACAACAACAACAAATAGAAAAAACACTTAGAAAACTCTGAAAAAAAAAACAAAAAATCACTAGTTAGATGGGATTTTGGGGGAAATGGTGGGTTTTTTTTTATATAATAAAAAAACATATACTTTTAGTAGTAAAAAAATTGACTTTTTATTTCTTATTAAAATAGATATACAACATCAACAACAACAAATAGAAAAAACACTAAGAAAACTCTGAAAAAAAAAAACAAAAAATCACTAGTTAGATGGGATTTTGGGGGAAATGGCGGGTTTTTTTGGGGTATTTTTTTTATATAATGAAAAACATATTAACATTTTTGTTAAAGAAAAAACTGTATTTATTTTTTTATATTCAATAGAACGAAAAATGGAAAAAAAAACATTAACAATATATATATATATATATAATACAATGAAAAAAATCCATTTCCATTCCATTTCAGTCTTCTTCTCCCTCCTTCGGCGGCGGCGGCGGCGGCGGCTGGTGGACTGCTTTTTTCCCTTCTTCCGGCTGGACTTCTTCTTCCTTTTCTAGTTCCTCTATAAAGTCCGATAGTCTCTGTAACAAAAAACAAAAAAACAATTAATAAAAGTATATAAAAAAATGCAAACAAAAAAAATTATAACATACCTTACAGCAAGCACAGTAAACATCATGAAGGGGCTGTTTCTTTCTGTCCACCCATTGGTGGCAAGTGAGACAAAATTCCATGTGGAGATTCCAGGATTTCAACTCCCCCGTTTCCTGGTCGATTTCCCCATAATTATCCTCCATAATGTCCTGACCATATGGTTCATCATCAACAACAACATTGTTGTCGTGTTCATTGCCGCCACCGCTTCCATCGTCATCGTCGTCGTCGTCGTCGTCTTGTTCTTGCCGCCTTCGCTTGATGCCACGGCGATGCTGTTGTTGTTCTTGTGGCTCATCTCCATGGATGACTTGGCTGCCAACACTGATTCTGCTTTTTTTTTTTCCTAATAAAAGAAGAGAGTGCAACCATTCAAAATGTATTGTTTTAATAATTCCCTTACACCATTTCGAGAATTCACCAATCTACTTTTTTTGAGTGAGAGACAGAATCAACTGCTACTACAACTACTACAAAAAATAGAAGGTGCATTCTCGACAGTAGTATAAGGAAATTATTAAAACAATAAATCGTGAAAGGTTGAACACTCTTTTCCTTTATTACCTGATTGTTTTTGCAACCACCATTCCCGCCGCCCACTGCTCTTGTCGTCGTCGTCGTCGATGCCGCTGCCTTGTCCTTAATAAAGAAAATTATAAATATCACACTTTTCCATACTTTTTGTATAAATAGGACACAGTCATGGGTTGTTTTTTTTCCCCCAAACGACTGTGCACTATTTATACAAAAAGTGTGGAAAAGTTGATGATATTTTTAATTTCCTTTATTACCTTCTCCATTATGCAAAACATCTCGTTGTCCACCGTCGCAGCAGCCGTTGTCGTTCTCGTTGTGGTGGTGGTTTCCTAATAAAGAAAATTTACATTGTTTACAAATTCCCCGTTTTTCTCAATAATCGTGCCCAGAAATCGAACCAATACAAACACAATTTTGGTTCAATCTGGATTCGATTATTGAGAAAAACGAAGGATCGTAACCAATTTTAATTTTCTTTATTACCTATATTTTCTGCTGCTGCTTGTGTTGTCTCATCAGCCACCGCCGTAGCTACTTGCTGCTGCTGCTGCTTCTGCTGTGCCTCATGCACCACCGATGACATTTTCCCGCTGAAACCAAAAAAAAAAACCGTTTTAAATTTTATGAAAAAAAATAAAGACAATGAACAAATTACTTACTACTTTATGTATGTGTGTGCTTCATACCGTTGTTTCCCCCATTTTTATAGAACCCTCACCACTACTACCACCACCACCACCACCACCGCCCCCCTCCTCCACTTCCGTCCATGTTCTATTCCACGTTGTGGAGGTCATCAGGATATTCATCATCTGCACCAGGTTCCGGCGGGTCAATTAATTCCCTTACGAATTCCCAATAATCCGACTCCTGATCGGAGGGAACGTCTTGGTAGAATGTTGTTGGTGGTGGTGGTGGTGGTGGCTGTGATGAGGTGGAAGCTCTCATTGGGTTTGCAGCCCCCAACATTCGGAAGAAATGCGTAACCATTTCCTCCAAATCGAAAATCCCCAAGGGATTTATGGGGGACAATTCCTGCCCCCATATAGTCCTCACACCTATGTTAAGTGTGAAGGGGGGCAGGATGGTTGACCCCGGATACGGGGAGGTCAACCGTAGAACCCTTACCAAGCTGTTATACAGCTCACGCTCCCTCATATCCATATTTACACCCACAATAGCGTGTTGGATGCTACTAGGGTTTGTTTGGCGGTGGCGATTGTGGTAGTTGGAGGTGAAGGTGGTGCGAGCTGAGGTGGCAAACGGGGCGTTGGAGGTGGTGCGAGCTGAGGTGGCAAACGGACCATGAATGGTTCCCCGCTGACCAGTACCACCACGGCTGGGGCTTCTAATCGGGGCACAACCACCACCACCACCAATCCGGGAACCGCTAGCACCAGCTACCGCAGTGCCTGTTGTGGAGACCATCCGGGAACCGCTAGTACCAGCTACCGCAGTGCCTGTTGTGGAGACCATCCGGGAACCGCTAGCACCAGCTACCGCAGTGCCTGTTGTGGAGACCATGCTGGGGGCGGTGGCAGCGGTTGCGGTTGTGTTGATAGCGGCAGTGCTGGTGTCCCCCTGGTGGTGGTGGTGCTTTTGTAGCTGCAGCCGACGTGCAACCCTGGAGGATGGGTCTGTAGTAGTAACAGTAGTTGATGTTGTGGAGACCATGCTGGGGGCGTCGGCGGCGGTTGCGGTGGTGGTGTTGGTGGCGGCGTTGGAAATGGTGGCAGCGTTGGAGGTGGTGGTGGCGGTGTTGGAATTGCGCCCTGATGCTCTTCTCGAAGATGTTGTTGTTGTTGTTGCTGTTCGTCGATCGTTATTGCTCGAGTTCATAGTTGTTGTTTTTTTTGAAAATATAAGCTTAGTTTTCAAAACTGACTTTTGTCCACAAGATTGTGCACTATTTATACACCTTAATTTTGTGGGGGGAGCTAGGTTTCGGGCGGTGGTGGTGACGGTGGTGGTGTAAAAAGGTCACATATTTTTCTTGACATTTTTTTATTGAATTGTTTTTTTGAATATAAACTATCTATAATCAATTGCACATAATTTTGTGCATTGTCTATTTTGTATGTAAATTACACGAACTTTTGACTTTTATAGAAATCAATTTTTTATGCAAATCAATGTCTGAACGGAAAAAATAAAATCATTATGTGCATGCACTTAATTAACAATGTCTTTTTTACTTATCCAACTATTGTGTGTGTTATCGAATCCCAACCACTTAACGAGCAGTTTGTCTCCTTTTCGTCGAACAATTTTCTCGATCAATTGAATGTGCGGGTGTGCAGTTTTCTGGATTTCTTCAGTGTAAAATGCTCCCTTGATGTCCCGTTGTTCTTCATCTTGCAGTAAGTATGTTGTTGGATTTGTCAATTGAACCGTTTTAATTGTGAATACCTCATTTGACCAATTGGGTGTATATCCTTTTGCAAATAATTCCCTATATTTACTAACACGCACCTTATCACCAACTTTGAATTTATTTGATGACATTGGTGTTGAAATCTTTATTCTATTATACACCGTATTTAAGAGATGCTTTTCATTTTTTTTCTTAGAAATTGCATCTATAGGACGCATTTTAATTGTACTATGTATGGATTTTTCATTGTAATTTTTTACAATTTCCGGTAATATGGAGAGCCATTTATAGTTGCCCTGATAACTAAACTCTTTCCACATATTACTTTTGAGGGTGCGATTAAAACGTTCAATTACGCTAGCTTTCATTGCACTAAAAGTGGAATAGAGATTTATTCCGAATTTTTTCATCAAATCCATAAATTCCTTATTGTAAAATTCTTTACCATTATCGGTTTGTAGATTTTTCGGTATATGCTGCTGTGTTTTACTTAATAGGATATTCCTCATTGCATTGGCAACTTCTTTGCCAGATTTATTTTTTACAGGCACAGCCCAAGCAAACTTACTAAATACATCGATTACAGTTAAAATATACTTATAGCCCTTATTTAATCGTGCATATGGGATCATTTCCACCAAATCAGCTTGATATAAATCATTTAAACCTTTTACAATGACATGTCTTCTTTCAAATTGTTTTCTAGCTGTTTTGTGTAATTCATTGACAACTAATCTTTTCAAATCCACATCATTCGGTATTTTTTTTCTTATATTTCCTCATCATAATGATGATTATGGAACAATAACATCATATACTGGATATCGAACCATAAATACTGCATGTACTTTATTTGTTTTTGAATTGATTTCTTTTATTGATATTCTATCTCCCATATGGAAAATTACAGATTCAATATTCGTTAATAGTTGTCCATTTAAATAAATTTCCATATTATTGAAATTACTAGATTGCTTCACAATTAATAGACGACATTCTTTCAGATGAATTTCATATTCATATTGATTAGAAAGATTTATTTTAAGATAGCCTGTTTTCGCTTGAACGGGTCCTGAGGCGCTAATATTTAACATAAAATAACCATATAAAGTTTTCAATTTCGTTTCCACAAATTGATTAATTTCATCATAGTTTTGGATGTGTGATTTACTTATAATGGCATTCACTTCGTTTGCAATAAGCGTTTGCACTTCCGTCACATTCTGCGGTCTCCAAGGCACCAGATTTTTCACATCTGTTTCTATAAGGTCCTCAACGGCACTCTCATTTGGAATATGATTACTTGCAATATACCATGGCAAGAATTTCTTAATGGTATCCAATGCCATGTCATTCACTTGTTTTTCATCGACTAATTTTCGCTTCAATATTATATTTGAAATGCGTTGATCACATTCCACACCCGTAATTATTTGTTTGGTTTTCAATGAATTTTCAATCAAATCAACAATATCTTGTGTTTTCCATGTTTTGTGTGCTGCCCCTGTTGTTGTTGATGTTGATGAAGTTTGCCACTGTTGAAATACTTTTGCAGAAACAATTGCATCCACATCTGTATCTGTGACAAATTTTATACTTTTTAATTTTACATCAATTAATTTATTCACATCAGCTGTTGAGAGAGTGCTGCCGCTTGCTGTAGTCTGAATAACTTGATGATGTTTACGTATTGTTCGGTCAATTAAATTTTGTATTTCCGTTGAAGTTTGTATTTTACTGGAGATTAAATTATTAAGATATTGTTGAGATGGAATTTGTTGTTGTATATTGAGAAATTTTAAGTCAATTTTATGTTCAATATCCAGTACACTTGGAAGTGCAAGTGTGGCAAATACCTTTTTCACTTCAGTCTCCACCAATTGTTGCAATTGTCGTAGTTGTATTTGTTGTAGTTGTTGTTGGGTTTTGCCTGATGAAGGTGTACTCGCACCCACAATAACTGATGATGATGATGATTGTCCACCAATATTGGAGCCGTCATCGTCATCGTCAGCATAATTTTGACGGTAATAGTAATTATCTAAAGGACGACCGAACTTATCAACAGTCATTTTGGTAATAAGAAAAAAAATTCTAATGTTATTTTTTTAAATACATTTTATTCATTCATTCATATATATATGTTTTTTTTTTTGCAATAAATTCATCATGACATTATTCAAATTGTTTTCTTCACTTAACCATAAACTTAAAATAATTACATTTTCTACACTGCACTGCAAGTGTTTTGGTTTCCAATAGCCATGAATTGGACATTTCTTTGTAGACATATTTTTCAAATAACCATGATAATAATCTTTAAGTGCATGTAATGAAGGCCAATCTCTTATACCTTCCACATTTACAATAGCAATTTTTTTATCATTATACAATTTATTATTATTATTACAGAAAATATCTTTTAATAATTTCTCCTTTTGATGTCCCCTAATTATTATAATGTTAATTTTTTTTTCAATAACTTCATTATGTAAAATTTCCGATAATTGGGTCACCTTGTAGTGATGGTGGTGGTGGGAGAAAGTGTCTTGGTTTTTTTCTGTGTCGTTGTTGCGCTTGATCCAGCCATTGGTGGGGGTAGAAATACCATAAACATTACTTGTTATTGTTGCTTCCTCTTGTTTACTACTATTTAATGAATTCCACATTAGACCATGAACTTGACTTTGTATAAATTTAACGTGTTTTTTAAAATCAGCTGATAAATGATTAAATTTAATATGCGGTTCAAATAAAAACGTTTTTATGTTATCCGATGATGCTGATGACACATCAAATAACTGTTTTATAGCCATTTCTTTACATATAAAATCACTATCTTTGTATTGGAATCCTTGAAAGTCCATAATACACATATTGGATAAATTATTCATGATTACGTTTTTTTTTATGTGTGTCTGTAGTTAATAAAAAGTATATCAACACTTTTCAGTTCAGAGAGATTTCTCTAAATGAAGCGAATAGTTGATGTGAGTGGATTATATTTTATTATACGATCATGTATAATGAGACAATACGCTGTTGTTTTATCATCCACATCTTTATCACATTCAAATTCCAAACGTATGTCCACTAAACCGGCATTTAAAATTTCATTCTGTCGTGAGCAATCAATCACCGCAATCGGACAGATTTCTTTAAATCGCTCGGGTGTGAAGAGTGTCTTTCTCATTGTCTTTCTCATAGTATGCTTGATGGAAGTTTCCATACAAGTCATAAAGCACGGCATATTGGTCCTTGGAAAAATTAATATTCAAATTCTCATTGGGATATGATTCAGAGTTTAGATACAATTTTATGTTTGACAAATTTATATGGTCAAATTTACTTGCATTTTTATTAATCATATTTTTTCGATCTGTTTGAAATGCAACAATTACATAACGTGGTTTTTCCAATTGTTTTGTTGACATAACAGTCCAGGAGTGTTGTTGGGTTTTTTGCAATTGTGGATTTTCACACAGTTCCCATGATCTAAACGCTATTTCCAACTCTATTGAATTGTTCATATATTTGATTAGTTGCAATCGTTCAGCGTCGGCAACTTTAATATATGGTATTTTCCATACAATTTTATAAATGGTCAAAACCACTTTTTCCGTTGTGTTTGTATTATAGATTGCATTTTCATCCGTGTTTGATCTTAATAGAATCAATTCATGTCTCGAATTAATTATGATCTTCTTAAAGTCCTCAGCAAAGCCGATCACTCTATTTAGGGGAATGCAAACATTAAAATTTCCATCCTTATTACTTGGTGTGAAGGCGCATTCATTGTTCGATGTATACCATCCAGCATTTTCCAATAGTTTACTCTCATTCTCATTTATGGAGACATAAGATTTGAGTGTTGATGTAATGCCCGGATTTCTTGTTCTATCCACAACTTTGCCTCCAATTTCATAGCGAATCTCTTCGAAAAGGTGCAGTGCAAAATTATTTACCAATTTGGCCGTTCTAGACACTGCTCCCTTGTCATCCAATAAAGTGCCCTCAATGTAAATGGAACTTTGAGATGGTAGTGTATAGACATCGGTTTGCTGTATTGGTATTCGTATTTCATCGTTATTTTTAAATGATGAATTTATGTATGGTTGATGAGAGTGTTTCTCGTAACTGGTCAATGAATTGTCAAATAAGACAGTTTCTTCAACATTTAAAATGTCACTCATTTTTTTTCTGACTGTCTTTGGCTAATAGTTCAATAGTTTTTTTTTTCTCACTTTTTTACTTTAAATCCTAAAGACTTTAAAAATTGTATATTTTCTCGTGTTAATCGTTTGACCTCTTGACTTGGAATAACTGTAGATTGTTTAATGATTTGATTATTATATGATGCTCTATTATTATTCGATTTTTTCATCCTGTCACCACTAATACCACAAGCTTTGTATTTTATTACCATGTTTTTTTTTTGTTTAAAATTATTTTGTGTTTATTTTTTTTTTAAATGTAGTTTTATTGATATTTCTTCTCCACGAAAATCGATTAGTTTTCCGTTCTGATCAACTATACGAATAGTGACATTATAAATTTCCGATGAATTAATTGGTAAATATATAACATTTTGAGGGGTCTCATTGATTTTGAATCCGGGCGGTACTGTGGGGAAAAAATCATAGATAATGTGACTTGGTACACCATTATCATATGAACCCTCACTAATGCTACATAGCACTCGTATAGTGTTCACATTAAATATACTTATGGGTTTTGTGGAAATGTGTCTTTTGTTGGCGTACAACAGTACATTCTCAAATCCCAATAGTGATGATATCGAATTCGGTTTTCTAAAGTCTATATTGTGACTGCACTTGATTTCCGTTTGTAGTGTATTAACATTTCCATGAATTGATAGAAAACAATTAAATGTGGGATGTTTAATTTTTAATTCTTGTATGGACTTTTGTAAAAATTGCACTATATCGCGGATTTCATATGAACCTGTTGGAATTTTAATATCATGTCCACCCACACTGAACACATTATTTGTGTCATCTATGTTTGGTATTGAATTGAATACCTTGAAACTAATTAATCCCAACACATAGTCATCATAATTTTCCAATTGAATCGGTGGATAATGGTGAATCGTTATTTCCGATTGTTTACTATCAAATAGCAACAAACTCATAATTATTATTATTACCTATACTGTTACAATTTTTTTTGTACACTAAACACATTCATTACATATTATAACTTTTATATAGGAATTGAAGACATAAATTACCACAGTTTACTGCATTGTTCTTTTGATAACGTTTATGATTGTATTTTATCACAACAGCCGTCGGCTTTTTTGTTTTAATGTTTTTTTTGGTTTGTCCACTTTGAAAATAATGAACCAACTCAAGTGGTGGTTTAAGATTTCCATAACTGTCAAAATAGTAAACCAAAGAGTCTTTTTTAACATAAGCAACCCAATGTTCTCCTGGTCCTTTATCTGAACCCGTATTTATTACACCCGATTCATTTACATTAATCTTATGTGGTAATTTATCGCGCATAAATACACCACGAAAGTGTGGAATATTTTTCGAGTATTTCATAATGTCATAATTGGTTAGGGGACGAGCCGGTAAGTTTTTAATTAGTTTTTTGAATAGGGTCTTATGTATAGGCCTAAACCACGTTTATATGGTCCCATATAGAGACCCTGCCCTTGGGCATTTTTTCCAATAGCAATAGCCTCCATTTTTTCATTATGTCGTTTCGATTCCTCTAGATTTTTCTGTGCTTGTTTCGCCTTTTGAATTGCCGAATAGACACCCGAACCGCCACCAATCAATGATCCCAATGCACCTAATCCAGCCAGAAGAAGTGGTAAAAATCCACCAGATTTCCTAGCAGTAGGTATTGGAATTACACGGGGAATAGTTGATTTTTTAACTCTTCCAAATATATTGCGAAGATTTCCTCTCTTGCCTCTCTTTCGTGCCATTCTCATGGCCGTTGAAAAGGATATTGCTTTTCCCATTTTCATTCTTGATCCACGACCTGTTTTTCTTCTACTTCCACCTATTTTTATCCTCCTCCTCCTCCTTCTCCTCCTACTCGTACGGCTATGATGTCCCATGCCTGTTAATAATTTTCCCTTCATGGCACCTGTAACGGCTAAGGCAGCGGCTTTTTCACCAAATCCCGCGTCTCCCGCTTTTAACCGTTCAAATGCTTTCTGTGCCAACACTTGATCAGCCTTGTGTCGTTCAGATAAGTCGTTACTTTGAGAATATGCTATATGATGTACTCTACACGCTGCATCCAATGCATTCACACCCTTATCACCTCTCGCTAGGCGTTTTTGCAATTTAGTACCAGGGCCACAGAATTGATAGCCCGTAATATGTAATTCAATTGGTAATTTATTTAAGATACCGCTTCCTTTCCGCTCTGCAACTTTTCGTCGACTAATTGCATTCGTATAAATTACCCTCATTTTATTATATTTATATGAAATAATATAAACGATGTAAATTGAATAGCACCCTTTAGTCTTCTAAATGGTTGCATACTAATGAAATGTGTTGATTAACTCCTCAATTTATATATAACGACCCACCCCCGCGTGCGTACACACTAACACACACACACACACACACACACACACACACATAAAAGGGTGAAAACCATAAAATTTTTTAAAACAAAGTGTGTTTTTTATTTTTCGAAATAAAAATGCGTTTAATTGAACAAAAACAAAAGTTAAACATAAAGAATTATAATTGGCTTCAACAAACGAATAATGCGTGTGGATTAACGGCATCAGGTACTGGTGGTGGCGGCGGCGGCGGTTGTATGGGATCAAGACATGGACAATTACTTCCAAATACAATTCGTTGCATTATTGTGGGACCTTCAAATTGCGGTAAAACGAGTGTTATGCTAAATTTATTGGAGGATAAAAATGGTTTGCGATTTGAAAATGTGTACATTTATTCCAAATCTTTATATCAACCCATGTACAAGTACTTGAGGGCACTATTAGAACCAATCAAGGGAATTGGTTACCATGAATTTAGAGATACAGATGAAATACTGTCACCAAATGATGCCAAATCCAATTCTATAATGATATTTGATGATGTGGCGTGTGGACCGCAGAGTGTGATAAGAGAGTACTTTAGTATGGGTAGACATAATCAAATCGATTCCTTTTATCTCTCGCAAAGTTATAGCAGAATTTCCAAACAATTAATACGTGACAATGTTAATCTTCTCGTTCTTTTCAAGCAAGACGAGACTAATTTACGACATGTTTACAATGATCACGTGAACACAGACTTTGAATATGATAAATTCATTAAATTGTGTAGATTTTGTTGGAACAATGACAAATATGGTTTTTTAGTTATATCAAAAGATGATGATATAGCAAAGGGACGCTACAGAAAGGGATTCGATCACTTTCTATTAACATGAAACAAAAAAAAAAACGAAAAACCCCATATATGTATATATATAATTTTAATACATTCACTTTATTTCATCAGTTTTACAAATACCGTTCTCGGGGAGAAAACACACCCATCACATGATGGATTCAAAGGTGGTAAAAGAACTAATTAAGGCTAGAAAAGTTGTAAAAGCCAAATTGGATGCCTTAAAATCGGAACAGTTCTCCACACAAGAAAACCTTGCACAAAGTTATTTGACCTTGATGAATATATTACCCAAAGCATTACTAAAAAACGAACAGAAAAAAAATAAAGTGAAAAAAGAGGAGGAGCCGGATGAGGAAAAACCATTACCAGATGAAGAAGATATTCATCATGATGTAAAAAAGACCATAAAAAAGACTAGAAAACGTCAAAGTACTAATTTCGGTACTCAAACAGATGAACAAGAACGCAGTATAATTCAACAACTTTTTCCTAATACATCACATGCTGAACAGAGTTTTGTATACCATCCGCCACAGCCGCTACCGTCGGTAGAAGAAAGTTATTTTTTCGATGATTCAATACAGGATTTGAATGCAACACAACATAGAATTCCCGATGAGACATTGATGGAATATTTGGATCAGTTCCCCGATATCCTTCAACAATACATTGTGGACAGAATGCGAAGTACCAACAATGATTTTGATACACATTATTTCACTCATGATGTGTCCACGGATGTTATGCATTTTGGTAATGGCCGTTTAAATTTCAATGATGATGCAATAACAGTAACTAATCCCGATAGATATGAAATGAAGATTCCCCTCACTGTTGGAATGATTGAATTACTAATGAAAACCATACCTGATGATAATAAGATCACATCGGACGATAAGAGAAATTTCAAAGAGCTTGTAGTGTTTACTAGTGCTCACAAAAAACATTTCATGAGCGATGAACAGATTGTGGGCAATCGTGGTGATAAGTATCGCTATACCATAAAACCGCTTGTTGTGGACGTTCTGAAGAAGGAGCAAGAGCAACAGGATAGGGAAACATTAACAAAGTTACGTTTACCTACTGCTTCCTCTTCAAAACATGGATCGGGTTATGGTAAATCAGCAGCGACAGCAACAACAATAAATAATAATAATAATAAATCTGATAACAATTTATTCATGACTTATAATAAGAAGCCCATTGAATATGTTTATTGGGATTCTCCAAATGAACTTGTACAACGATTACGTTTATTAATGGCATCCCAGGCGGCTGGTAATAATTCTCATGTAAATGAAATAAATTCCATTATTGAGGAATTGCGAGAGAACAATATTATAGAATAGTTATTTTTTTTTCTAATAATCTCTCAATATGCATGCGCAGCAGCACGTGTTTGTGTATTATCTGTATATAAGTTGGAATTTTTTCAAAATACCTTCAGTCCACAAGAAAAACAAAAAATGGAAACAAGCAGCATTGCAATATTTCTATTTCTAACACTTGTGCAATGAAACGTATTATACGTTTCACACTTGGAAAACACAAAAGATGCATTCATTTGTTTCTTAAATTTAACAACCACACAATCAACAATTCAAAATCACACAAATTGTGACAATTGGCCTCAAAATTGGAAGAGAATGGAATTAATTACAATAAATAATGGAAAATTGGATGTAATGAAGACGGATTTAACGGAATCACAACTCGCACTCCATGAATTACGCTATAAGGTGAAAATATTTACACATGAAAATAAGTACCTTCACACACCACACTGGAATGGATTTTTCTTACACAATTCCAAGAACTGCTCCATCAGCAACAAAGGTGATATAAGTAATAATCATAATAATACGTCAAACCATAATAAGAACGATGATAATGTAATATTAAAAGAAATGGAAACTCAACATGGTAAAATTAGAATGTTTATTGAAAAAGTGTTTTCTTCACAAAAAAATGTACATTCCCTTGTATTGTTATACTTAAATTTATTATTACAAATTACTGCAATATTTTTAATATATATATTTTCTACTACATGATATGAGTGGTATGGCGAAATAGCCATACTGGCATACAGTATGAATATCTAGGATAAGAAAAAAAAAAGTTGTGGTGGCAATGCCAACAATGCAACTGTCAGCTGATACGTTGTTGGGAGACGATGTGAAATATTGCCATATTCATTTCTGTCCATTTAGGAGTACTTATATTGTACAATAATATTTATATATAACTATAATATAAAAAAATATTAATACAATCTTTTTTGGTTTTTTTTCTCTCTCTCTACTAACGGTCACACAGAAACAAAAACAATAGAACGATATATGTAAATTACAAAATGTGTGTCAAGAAGTTTGTGCAAAAAACAAGTGAATACAGGTCACTTAATCTTTTAAAAATTTGCATACAATATAAGCGCCAATTTTGTTTTTTTGTTAACCGGATGCACTTCCTAACTTTTTTCCCACTCACACAGGTGTGTGAGAGAAAGAGAGAGCGCCCGGTACCGCCACCGCTCGGTGATGGTGGTAGTTCAACCCCCAATCCAATACTCCACCCACCCCACCATACACAGTACTCTCTTCCGCCTCATTAGCAGTACCCACCAACACAAAAATGCTAATTAACACCTATCAACACACTTCTATGCTCTGTCCACTCCCCCTAACCCATCCCAACAACTCCCACATTTCAACCCCACCGCCGCCGGGAACCAACACCTTGCGCCATCTATCGGACGTTTGATGTACTAGTGTGCCAGAACCCGCAGTTTTACACTACTAACATAGAGTCGTATTATCTGCGGACATTGAGAAAATGTACAGACAAATTGCAGTACATCCGGCAGAGCAACCGTTACAAACAATATTGAGGCGTACAAATCCAAGAGTATCATCTCACAACGGTAACATATGGAAGAGCATCAAGACCATATCTCGCAATCCGTACTCTCCAACAACTGGCAATGGATGAAACAGAGAGATTTCCGGCAGCATCAATGGTAGTGTCAATTGACTTTTACGTCGACGACCTCATTACTGAATGCGATAGCGCCAACGAAGCAAAAAGCCTACAAGAGAGACTCATTGCACTATTACAAAGTACTATGAAAAAGTAACGTACCTGCACTAATTAAAATTCTACCAACGGACTTACATGAAAAGGAATTTTTAAAAATGGGAGAAAACGATACCCAGAAGACACTAGGGATACATTGGGCGCCAGTTACGGACCAATTCAGGTACAAGATTTATACATCGATCATTACTACGCATACAAAACGGACAATAATATTTTAAAGTACCAAATTGTACGATCCATTGGGATGGTTAGCACCTATAATCGTAGTAGCACGACTATTGGTACAAGAGTTATGGATAAAGAAGAGTCAATGGGATGATCCCGTGCCTCAACCCATAAGGAACAAGCACAACTACTGGGCTTGGAAAATATCAGGATTCCGAGGTGGATAAATTTTGGGAACACCACAAGACGTGTTGAAATCCATGGCTTCTGTGACGCATCAGTGCAAGCTCATGGAGCAGTCGTCTATACAAAGACCATTAATCACCAAGGCCACGTAGTGGTTACATTGCTGACAGCAAAATCCAAAGTGGCTCTAATCAAGTTGAAGAAAACTCTTGCACGACTAGAGTTATGTGGGGCAGTGTTATTAGCCAAACTGATCAAACAATCGATCGACCCGTTAAAGGTCGAGTTGGTTCAGACATTCGCATGGTCAGTCTCCATGATTACCCTTGGATGGATACAAGGACGTCTAGACAAATGGAAAACGTTTGTGGCCAATCGAGTGGTAGAGATCGCGAAGAACACAGACACGAAAAACTGGCATCACGTGCGCTCTGAGGATAATCCAGCCGATTTAATATCAAGAGGGGTTATGCCACAACATCTCCTAAACAACCAGTTATGGTGGAATGGACCTTCGTGGCTACAAAACGAAGTATTACCCACTCTTCAAAGCATCGGCCCCACTTAACACGAACAGAAGAAGCGACCAGTTGTACTCACCGCAGTAGCAAAGTAACCATTTGGTATTATCGACAGATATTTATCCCTCCAGAAAACGATAAGAGTGACAGCGTACTGCGGAAGATTTGCTGATAACTGTCGTAAGATACCGCACGCTGGAACCTTATCTACAGAAGAAATTTTCGATGCAACGAATTGTCTAATCCGCATGGTACAACTAGACTAGTTCGCTAATGAAATCAATGCATTGCAGTCCGGTCAAGAACTACCGAAGAAAAGTTCGTTAAACACTCTGTTACCATTTCTCGATCATAATGAAATCATCAGAGTGGGAGGAAGGTTAGCATTCTCATCATTAACTTATATTGAAAAACATCCTATTATTATCCCGAATAAAACTCCACTGGCGAAACTTATCATCCAATACGCTCATGAAAGAACTCTCCACGGAGGAAATCAGCTGACATCAGCAGTGGTACGACAAAAATATTGGATAATAAGAGCAAAGTCGTCAGTAAAGCAGTGCCTAAGGAAATGTATGAAGTGTTTCCGGGCAAAAGCAACTCCACCCCAACAAATCATGGGCAACCTACCAGAACAACGTGTTACAATCTCACCACCGTTCTTTTATACTGGAGTCGACTACGCCGGACCAATCCAAATCCGTACCACGAAATTAAGAGGAAATAAGTCATTCAAGGGCTACATAGCGGTAGCCCAATGTATGTATGGCCACAAAGGCAGTACATTTAGAATCACTGTGCCCACATCTACAGTGGCAATGGAACAAACTTCGTGGGCGCAAAAGGGGAACTGAACAAAGAACTACAAGTGGCACTCGCACAGCCAGAGTTCCAGCAAGCTTTCGCAACATCTTGTACACAATAGCACTTCTCACCCCCGGCAACTTCTCTTTGGAGGATTATGGGAAGCAGGGGTGAAATCTACAAAATTTCATTTGAAACGGGTCATTGGAGACTATACTTTAACATACGAAGAATTGTCCACCGTCGTGTAACAAATTGAAGAGTGCCTGAACTCCAGACCACTCTGTGTCATTAATGAAGATTCAGAAGACAACACGATGCTAACCCCAGGACATTTAATCACCGGCAGATCACTTGCAACACAGCCAGACAAAGTGGAATTACAAGCTAAGCCGACTGTTAATACCCGATGGAAAATATTGCAGAAAATGAAAAGAGACTTCTGGAAGGTATGGTCAACAGAATACCTGGACAGACATCAACAAAGATATAAATGGCAGTCTGCACATCCAAACATAAGGGCAGGTGACCTTGTGAAGGACGAAAACCTCACTTCGACAAAATGGCCCTTGGCAAGAATCACTGAGGTTCACCATAAAAACACAAAATGGAAGCAAATTCAAGAGGCCATTGGTAAAATTATGCCCACTACCAATTAACGAAGAACTAGGAACCGAACAAGATGTAAGACGATCACCACGAACAACTACAAACAGGATGGCATATACAATTGTGTGTTTGATGTCATTAATTGTGTTAATCCAATCTGCATCATTTACCATCAAAACTCCCGATCCTGAACTATACATCAAGCAAATTGGGAATGCAATTCGAGGTATACTAAAAATTGATATTCCAATCAATACCACTCAGCTCGCCCAATTCGATCACTTGGTAACCGCTACAATTAATCAGTATGCACACACATGCCGGATGAGCAGCAGACTTGGTGCAACGTCTCATTGTGAGCACCAATTAGAAGAACTTCAAATCCGCCATCATGACCTCCGACGACAACTGCATGTGATCAACCATGGCTACAGTGGCAGGCACCGAAGAGGACTTCTTGGAAAACCCATGACATCAGTATTTGGAGTCAACGACAAAGTATATACCGACATGGCGACATTGTATGAAAACCAGAAGCAACTGATCCAAACGCAAAGCATCAGATCAACATCATGGTTAGGACATTGGCATCCCTTAACTTAACCAAACGCCAGATCACAAAGAAACTGAATCTGTTCTGTCGACGATTGGATCATGGACTCAGCTTCATTGAATCGTTGGACCACTAATACAAAGAGACAGACGTGAACTCCATCCTGATCCAAGTATTGTCGATCAGTCAACTGGCACAAAAGAGACTGCAAGAATTAGAAGAGATGTGTTCATCGCTAACAACCCAACGAGAGTCGATCTCAGGTATAACGATCAGCGGGAAGACATCTGGCTGAACGGAACTGGTATTCTACAAATCAATCCAATTTGCGTTGTAGACACAGGGAAGAATTTACTCTTTACTGATTAGAGGGTCCGCAAGTTTCCAGTTTCCACAAACCACTGGCGGTTTCAGTGATTGAACTTATCCATCTGCACAAGCAGCATAGGGTAGCTACAAGTACATCAGAGCCGATATTCGAACCTCATGAAGAATTTGAAAGCATTCTCCACGACGAAGCCGCCCTCCAGGACAACGTGACAGCTACAATATGGGAGACGGTAAAACCACATGCCCCAGGTGTAGGAATTGGCTTCACCACCACAATCATCATATTAGCGGTCATCAGTAGCATCCTTTGGTGTGTCAAACAACGCAAGCCAAGAGGTTTCCGCTACGCGCCGGCCAGCAAAATAGCTCGGCCCTTGTAATAACATACTTTCCGGCCTAGTTATCCAAATAACTATTTCAGGATAAAATATAAAAATATTTAGCTAATTCGCTGTAATAGGTATAAATATAAAATAAAGCTATACAGGGTGTTTCAGCTAAGGGCAGCAACATTTAATGGCAGATTCTCGAGGCCACCAAGTCGAGAACCCTATATACACTTTACTCGGAAACGCTTCCAGCGGAGATATAGGCCATCAAAGTTCTTGAAAAAATTCGAATTTTTTAAATATCTCCTAACTGTAAGAGGTTGGAATAACCAAACTTGGCACACATACTTAGGTCATTGTGGACTATGTTTCTGTAAAATATCGGAAAAATCGGCCACTCCCAATATGGCTTTTTGATAAGGGGGCGGCTTTCCATCTTTGTTTTTTCATATAAGGGTTGTAAATTTTTCGCTTTTTTGAATCCATTCGATGCCAAATTTAATATGGAAACTTTTTGGTCTGTTGCATTTTTTTCGTACGACCCACCGTTTTCGAGAAAAACTGAAAAAACTAATCCAAAACACATGAAAAATCACCGAAAAACGCTGAATTTAAACGTTCAATTACAACATACATGATGAACCAAAAAATCTGGAAAAAAATCTCTGAACTTATCGTGTACTACTTAATTAAAATACTGTACCGGTTTTAAAGTTTCTTGAAAAAAAGAAAATAAATAATTTTTGCTCTTGCACGCATCTTTTGTGTTGTTTGTTGAAAACTACATTTTCACAGTATCACATTAACGTCAATAACAATCTAGGTGCATTTTCAACTAACAACACAAAAAATGTAACTATAAATTTACTTTCTGAATTGGACCAGCGAGTACTTAACTTATTGGGACCATCCTTTTACAAATGTATTGAGAGCGAAGAACTTGGGTTTAAAAAATTAAATGTAAGTATTACATATTTATATGTAGTTAATTTAATTTACTTTTTTAATTAATTTTTTGTTGTATTGTAGGTTGTTCGTGAATTAAATGATTCGCGAAATCATTTAGAAACGTCGAGTTTTGAAACCATGGAAACATTTCTGCCAGTTCCTCAGCTTAAATTTATTAAGAGGCCAAATCGTTTAGAATAGATAATGTACAAGAGAATGTCGATATTTTTGATGTTGTTGGAAATAACCACAAGTATAATAAACCTACAACATCTAAAAAACAAAAAGTTAATGTTGACGAAATATGTCTAGAAATTCTGTCGGTCTTAAAAAACATTAGAAATATTATAGATACTCGCTTGAGAGAATTAGTGGATGTTGTTAGGGAATTTAGAAGAACATAATTGATTTGAAGCTATGTACTACTGTATGTACTATTACTACATGTACTAATTTGTGATTTGTTTGTTGTTATTATAAATCGAATTGATATTAATTTTTTTGTGATCGAAATTGTAATTTATTTCTGTTTAAAATGTGGAGTTTCACTTTTGTTGTGATAAGAATTGTAATTTATTGTTAAATTAATTACAGAGTTTAATTAAACATTTTGTTTTATTTATAAATTTTGGTAATTTATACATATGTATATACTGTCAAATTGAGAAATAATTGGTAACAATATCGTTCCTTGCATTAAGTCCATCCCGTCCTTCATTTCTTACTGGATAATCATGAAACCTGCCGTTGTCCTCTCCATCTTTATCTAATTCTTCAAGACCCCTTCTTTTACACAAATGTTGTGTAGCGCAGCACACACTTTTAAAAATTTAGACGCCTTCTCCGGTGTATAACGCAATGTCCTCTCTTTTAGTAAAGACCTAAATCGCATTTTGAGTATTCCGAACGTCCACTCAACACAATTTCGTGAACGTATGTGTGCTTCATTATACCTCTCTTCATTTATATTCATTGGATTCCTAATTGGTGTCATTAGGTAAAGAAGTTGAGCGTAACCCGAATCCCTTATTAGCCAAAGACGATTGTCGTTCGTATAAGTTCTTTCCATGTAATATTTCACTTGAGAATTATTAGAAATAAAAGGATCATGTGTCGATCCACCATAATTTGCGTTTATGTTCCTTATAAGCAGGTTTTGATCGCAGATAACTTGACAATTAAGAGAATGGTACCCTTTGCCATTTATAAAATTATGTTCTTCTTGAGCGGGCTTTAAAATAGCAATATGGGTTCCGTCGATTGCTCCGATACAACCAGGAAAACCCCATCTCACAAAAAACTCTCTTTTTATTTGCAACTGTTCTGTTAGTGTGTTTGGAAACGTAATTTTTACTGGTACAACATGTTCTAACAGTAAGTTTGTTATAATATGTACGTACTTGTGATCCGTAGGTTGTGCCAAACCACAAGTAAACTCTTGTCCCGTAACCTTTTGGTATGAACCTGCAGCGTAGATTTTAAGAGCGCAAAACAAAGCCAATTCCAATGTAACACCTCTGGTATTTAAACGTACAGGCCAAACTGGTCGCAGTTTTTCAAGCAATACTCTTACGAGCTTTTTTTTTAACCGAAAAAGTTTGATTAATTCATTATTAGGCAGTGAAAAACAGTTGCCTTAGCATTCTCCGTCTTCTTATTAATCTAATTTTTCTTCTCTTTGGTAAATTAAACCAAAGATGGGCAACATATTAAAGTTCTAAAAAATAGTTATTTAAATTAAGTACATAATTTGTCTTATATGCATATTTATTTACTGAATATTTTGTTATATTAGAAGAAAATCGAATAAAAACACAAGACTTTTTACAAAAACACAAGTTGATATACTGGTTTAGGTTATGTTTTTTGAACAATTGAGACGATTTTTTGAACAAATGCGTTTATTTTACCGATGACATCCGAACTCCATACGATCGAATTTCATGAATGCGAATATCGAATAACATATCGCATCGTACGATACGAAAGGGGGTGATTTTTGTTAGATCAAGACGGCTTGCCCAATAATGAAAAATGTGGCATTTATAATTTACTAGCTAATGAATTGACGACTTATTAAGTATACTTTTATAATTTCTATCTGATCTAATTGTGTTGCTAAATCGATGTTTGTTAGTGTTGTACAAGTTAAGTGCAATAAAATTGTTAAAAAAAGACTACTTGGTTTTCGAAACAACTACATCTGGTCCTTCGAGTTATTCATAATCGCAAATCATTTTTGGTCATCTTCGAGTCAGATTCGAAACCAGCGTTACTACACGTTGTTGTGCAATCTAAGGAGGTACGATTTCTTACTAATTGGTACTGCCAATTAAAAAAATATCGAAATTTTCGAAAATTTGATGCCACGAGCCGACAATCATCAAAGAGGGGATCAAAAAACGATCAGCAGGTCGAAGTTCAACATTTCTCATCTACGACGGTGAGCTGCATCATCCTTCCATCTACTCTCCAAGAAAAGTGTTGTGGTGTGGGTGCGTGAGAAAAGTGAGCATAAGTGCAAAATTTGTGAGCTGATTCAAGATGGTGGAAACTGGCGAAACAGCAACAGGAATGGACAACTTGCATGAAATTTTTTTATTACGGATTCTGAAAATAGACCCTTAATTGGAGTGGGTTTTATTCATCAATTTTTTTTTTTAAAGTTCATTAAAGCCCCTAAAATTGACTTTGAAAGTCGAAATTTTCAAGGTTACGGAAAGTTGCAATATGGTAACTTCGCAAATAGACCACGCCTCCCGGCCAGAAGGATCCCTGAGTTAAACAAGGCTCGACAGAAGAGCGCACTTTGTTTAAAATCCCGGTTAGTTTGAATTTGAATTTCAAATACTTACGCGCTCAACTAATCTGTGTGAAATAGTGTGCATGAACATAATGATCTTAACGCGTAAGACAGAGACAAATAGCCGAAAACGTTGCCGATTAGTGAACTTTCCGTAGATTTGAAAAGTGCTCTGGAAAATCATCATTTTCTCCGTAATTAGTGGGCTAATATGAAAATAAAAAAAAATTGTCGTATAAATTTCCTTTGTATTTATAATTGTCCTTTATAAATGTCCTTTATCGAGACATACGGTTTATTTCAAAATCTCCGTTTCATGCAAGTTGTCCATTCAACCAGCACCAGCAGTTTCGGTAGAACAGCTGAAAACTGAAAGGAAGTCGATCAATGGGTCCATCACCAGAATCATAAACTTTATAAACACTTTTGATGTAAAGAAAGGTAACCAAATTGAAATTTATGTCAGGGATGAAGCGTTAAATAAGTTTAGCAGTCGTTATGATGACTGTCAGACAAAATTTGAATGCATTTCTTATGACACTTACGCATTAGATCGTGAGGATGTAGAACGCCGATGCATGGAGGCTATAATATTTAATATATAATATGAGAAACACAATGCGAAACTACAACTTTTAAATACAAAACAAAATTACAACCGTCGAAAATATATTAACACTACAATAACCAAACTGAGCCAATAAAATTCAAACTGAATATTGGCTTTCGAAAATTACAACTTATAATAAAATTATTAAACTGAGCCAATAAAATCCCAATGTGAATTTTGGCTTTTGAACATTATTAAAAATTAAGTGAGATTAGAATCTCGAGGAACAAAACTTTTTAAATTTTTAAGAGGATGAGAATTCTCTCTTTCAAGGGGCTGTGCAAGATTTTATATACGAGGAAATATTAGGAGGGATTTTGCGTACGCACGACAGCGCTTGCAAAAATGTAAAAATTAATAAATTGGTGATTTACCTTGATGTTGGAAGGTGCAGCATGCAAAGCGGCAGAGCGAAAGGAGGTGATTGCAAGCAAGTGACAATGTATATGTAGTGATGCGACTTCGTACGGTGCAGTGGGAACCCTGGTTCATTTGAAGATCCACGTGCACGTCGACAATGGAAAATGGGCAAAGTCGCAAATTCAATACATAAATGTTTAAATTTGGAATGTTCAGACAACACAAATAAAACGATAATTAACACTATACGCTATTCTTTCGCGCTGTAGCAAAATGGTACTTCGCGCATGTGTCAGATTTGAAAAATTCTGACTTTTCATTGGCTGATGACATTCCTGCTAGCAGTAATTTTTGCTACATGCAGGAAAAATGAACTATAGAACAATTTATTACATCAAATAACGTCGTTAACATATAGGCACATATTAACTGTTAAAAAGGAGGTGGTCAGGATAACATTCGTATTTATACTTTAGTATACCAACATAAGAATAATTAAACTAAACGCAATGATGAATAAAGTCCCTACGCAAATTTGAATATGTGGATTATTTCTAATATTTGCAACAATAAAATTCACTCGCGACAAACGACAAATGTAATGTATATGTGCACAATGATTGTATATTCATACAATCCATAAGAATCCATAAGAAAAGTTCGTATTTATACGACAATATTGAAAATTAACAAGTATGGTCACGACAATTAGCGAGAAAATAGTCATTTGAACTTGTTTAATCTGGCACTTTGTAAGAGTGCAAGACTAATGTGGGTTTATGTTAAGGTGATAACATAAGAGTTAAATCAAACTAATTGACAACTTGCAAGAAATTGGGTTATGACGTATTATGAAACTAGACCCTAAATAAAGTAGTTTTTCATTCATAAAAATTTTTTTACGGGTCATTTTACTTTTTAAAAACTAATTTTTAATTGCAAGATTCAAATTTTGTTAGCAATTGCGATATGGCAACATATCAGATTGGTTCCGCCCCAGATTGGCCTCAGACAGTCTCAGCAATTGTGACGCTATTTTCTGCGGATTTGCCTGTCTCGAGCGCCACCTGTTTTTCAAGACGAAAACAGGAAACTAAAACGGGTCCCAGGTAACAACAGTGGAGATACGGCTATGCTAGGGGTCAATTGAAAGCACATTATTAACCAGGAAAAATAATATAATTTTATTCAAACCCTCAAAACTACAAAAAAAAATCAACATACAAACTACAATTTATATTTAAATAATTCGGTTGGTCGTTGTTGGAATATGGGATGATAAACGGTGGGAAAAGGTAGAAAAATACGGTCGGTAAGCGCTAGAACGGTAAATGTATGGCTTGCAGCACGGTGTGTTGCCTAACTAGCCGTTGACATGGACTGGAGAGGTGACTTTTGGTCGCTCCACTCAAATTTGTCGCTTCCCGGTGTATTAGAGGACACCGTTGCCGCGACGACGCTTCGCTAGAGTGTAAAGACACTCTTTATTTGTTAACGCTTAGTTCCTGGTGTGAGCCACACAGTCTCGGACAGGAAACGGCGGATGGGACTGTGTCAGATCTAGCTGTCGCCACAACCGAATTGCGAATGCGACCTGCCCGCTGGTTAACCGGCCACTCCGTGCGAATGGACTTAAAGATCCCACACTAAGAGCGCTAGTGCCCGGGAATGGCATTTACTAGACCCATTTGACAGGTCCTGTGCAAGGCGATTGCCAAGCAGAAACACTTCCGTGCGAATGGACTCAAGGATCCCACACTAAGAAGCTTCCATCGGTGTTTTGAAGCGACAAATACTGCTTCCAATACTCACTCTCTCACAGGGGGATTCAACGGTGTCGTTGGGCGATTTTTGGCGCTTGGTGCCGGACGGTATTGTTTTACTTACTTGTTGTCTTGTTACTTGTCGTTGTTTGTTGTTCTTCAGTGGTGTCTTCGGAACGGAACTGATGGCTAACGGATATTTCGGCGCTTTATATACCCAGGAGACGGTCATAATCGCCCCAGTTGTTGGTATGCGGCACTAAACGGTATGCTGTATTGCAGCGATTTCCGGGGCAGTCGGTTGACGGTATAACTGGTTGCCGTACATCCCGTATTTGATTATATAGTAAACAATGACAACATATCCTACCTAATACATGTTGTTTAATCAGGCACTTTGTAAGAGTGCGAGACTAATGTGGGTTTATGTTAAGGTGATAACATAAGGGTTGAATCAAACTAATCGTTGTAAGGAACTAGTCTAATTGATTTATTCTAATTGAACTTGACAATATATACATAAAATTTGTCCTACTTATATGACGTAGGTCAGGTAACAACAATGGTAATGAAATGTTGCTGATGCGAGAATTATGTAATTGGTCGCACTATTCGCACATAATGCTGAGGCGACACTTGTGTAACTGCTTACAGATGTTTATAAATACAATTGTTTTTATAATGAAAAAATAAGAATAATAAACAACTGATTACAAATTCTGTTCATTTATGAACATTTTGGGGGGCCAGAATGAATGTAGGTCGTCCTCTTGGTTTGCGTTGTTTGACACACCAAACGATGCTACCAATGACCGCTAATATGATGATTGTGGTGGTGAAGCCAATTCCTACACCTGGGGCATGTGGTTTTACCGACTCCCATATCGTTGCTGTCACGTTGTCCTAAAGGGCGGCTTCGTCGTGAAGAATGCTTCCAAATTCTTCATGAGGCTCGAATATCGGCTCTGATGTACTTGTAGCTACCTTGTGCTGCTTGTGCAGATGGATGGGTTCAATCACTGGAACTGCCAGTGGTTTGTGAAAACTTGCGGTACCTCTAATGGTGGCTGTTATTCTTGGAATCAATAAATTCTTCCCTGTGTCTACAACACAGATTGGATTGATTTGTAGAATACCAGTTCCGTTCAGCCAGATGTCTTCCCGCTGATCGTTACACCTGAGATCGACTCGCGTTGGGTTGTTGGCGATGAACATCCATGTATTTGGCTTGTACAAATGTTTCCATAACAGGTCGGAGATTGTGAATGTGTTATATCCACAGTTATTGGCCGATGCTCTGGCGTATAGAGCATTGATGATGCAGTTGGGAGCGGAGTTTAAGTCATGGATTACACTAGGGGCACATAAATACTCATCTGAATCCAACTTTGTAGCGTGATTAAGCTGTTCTATGGATAGTTCGAAATATCGCTGATTGTTGTAATAACTGCTAGTAATGAGTTGGCGATTTGAATGGCCGAAAACGTGTTGTCCTTGACTTTGTGTGCTACTGGTGTCACACTGATAATCGAGTACGTCGGATCTTCAACGATGTAGAGGTGCGTCGCTAAAGTTATACTTGTGTTAGTTCTGTTGAGAGTCATTCCCTTCATTTGGGATGTAATGATGTTCATTTTTTGCGGTAGTTGCTTCGTCACATTGGTGATAAGCCTATGGAATTCTTCTGTTGTGAGGAAATCCGAGATGTGACCTTGATGATGGATGACTCTTATTAGCCTGGAACACATCTCTTTTAAGTCTTGCAGTGCCTCTTGTGCTAGTTGATTTATTGACAACACTTGGATCAAGATGGAGTTTACGTCTGTCTGCTTGTACCAGTGGTCGAACGATTCAATGATGCTGAGTCCATGATCTAATCGTTGACTGAACAGATTCAGTTTCTTTGTGATCTGGTGTTCGGTTGAGTTAAGGGATGCCAACGTTCTAACCATGATGTTGGTTTGATGTTTTGACGTTTGGATCAGTTGCTTCTGGTTTTCATCCAATTTCGCGATGTCGGTATACACTTCGTCGTTGACTCCAAATACTGATGTCATGAGTTTTCCAAGAAGTCCTCTTCGGTGCCTGTCACTGTAGCCATGGTTGATCACATGTAGTTGTCGTCGGAGGTCATGATGGCGGCTTTGAAGTTCTTCTAATTGGTGCTCACAATGAGACGTTGCACCGAGTCTGCTGCTCATTCGGCATATGTGTGCATATTGGTTAATTGTCGCGGTTGAAAGGTGATCGAATTGGGCTAGCTGGGTGGTATTCATTGGAACATCAATTTTTAGTATACCTCGACTGATGATTGCATTCCCAATTTGTTCGATGTATAGTCCAGGATCGGGAGTTTTGATGATAAATGATGCAGATTGGGTTGAAACAATTAATGACATCAGACACACAATTGTATATGCCATCCTGTTTGTAGTTGTTCGTGGTGATCGTCTTACATCTTGTTTGGTTCCTAGTTCTTCGTTAGTTGGTAGTGGGCATAATTTCACTAATGGCCTATTGAATTCGCTTCCATTTTGTGTTTTTATGGTCACTACACGTGTTTTGTTGTCCCTTCCAGGATGAACTTCGGTGATTCTTGCAAAGGGCCATTTTGTTGAAGTGAGGTTTTCGTCCTTTACTAACACAAGGTCACCTGCCTTTATGTTTGGATGTCCAGACTGCCATTTATATCTCTGTTGAAGTCTGTGTAGGTATTCTGTTGACCATACCTTCCAGAAGTCTCTTTTCATTTTCTGTAATATTTTCCATCGGGTATTAACAGTCGGCTCAGCTTGTAATTCCACTTTGTCTGGCTGTGTTACGAGTGATCTGCCGGTGATTAGATGTCCTAGGGTTAGCACCGTGTCGTCTTCTGAATCTTCATTAATGACACAGAGTGGTCTGGAGTTCAGGCATGCTTCAATTTGTTGCAGGACGGTGGACAATTCTTCGTATGTCAAAGTATTGTCTCCAATCACCCGTTTCAAATGAAATTTTGTAGATTTCACCCCTGCTTCCCATAATCCTCCAAAGTGAGGAGCTGTCGGGGGAGAGAAGTGCCATTGTGTTCCAGATGTTGCGAAGGATTGCTGGAACTTTGGCTGTGCGAGCGCCAATTGTAGTTCTTTGTCCAGTACCCCTTTTGCGCCCACGAAATTGGTTCCATTGTCACTGTATAAGTAAGCACAGTGACCTCGTCTGGCTTGAAACCGTCGAAAGGCAGCAAGGAAGGCCTCTGTTGTCATGTCACTGACTGCCTCTAAATGTACTGCCTTTGTGGCCATACATACAAACACCGCTATGTAGCCCTTGTATGACTTATTTCCTCTTCTTTTTGTGGTACGGATTTGGATTGGTCCGGCGTAATCGACTCCAGTGTGAGAGATCGGGGGTGAAATTGTAACACGTTGTTCTGGTAGGTTGCCCATGATTTGTTGGGGTGGAGTTGCTGTTGCTCGGAAACACTTCATACATTTCCTTATGCACTGCTTTACTAACGACTTTGCTCTTATTATCCAATATTTCTGTCGTATTACTGCTGATGTCAGCTGGTTTCCTCCGTGGAGAGTTTTTTCATGAGCGTCCTGGATGATGAGTTTCGCCAGTGGAGTGTTATTTGGGATAATAACGGGATGTTTCTCATTATAAGTTAATGATGAGAATGCTAATCTTCCTCCTACTCTGATGATCCCATTATGATCGAGAAATGGTAATAGAGTGGTTAACGGACTTTTCTTCGGTAGTTCTTGACCGGACTGCAATGCTTTGATTTCATTGGCGAACTGGTCAAGTTGTACCATGCGGATTAGACAATTCGTTGCATTGAAAATTTCTTCTGTAAATAGGGTTCCAGTGTGCGGTATTTTACGGCAGTTATCAACGAATCTTCTGCAGTAAGCTGTCACCCTTATCGTCTTCTGGAAGGATGAGTATCTGTCAATGATACTAAATGGTTCCTTTGCTACTGCGGTGAGTACGACTGGTCGCTTCTTCTGTTCGTGTTCAGTGGGGCTGATGCTTTGAGGAGTGGGTAATACTTTGTTTTGTAGCCACGAAGGTCCATTCCACCATAACTGGTTTTTATGGAGATGTTGTGGCATTACTCCTCTTGAGATTAAATCGGCTGGATTAACCTCAGAGCGCACGTGATGCCAGTTTTTGTTGTCTGTGTTCTCCGCGATTTCTACCACTCGATTGGCCACAAACGTCTTCCATTTGTCTGGACGTCCTTGTATCCATGCAAGGGTAATCATGGAGTCTGACCATGCGAATGTCTGAACCGGCTCGACCTTTAACGAGTCGATCGACTGTTTGATCAGTTTGGCTAATAATACTGCCCCACATAATTCCAGTCGTGCAAGAGTTTTTTTCATTTTAATTGGAGCCACTTTGGATTTTGCTGTTAACAATGTAACCACTACATGGCCTTGGTGATCAATGGTCCTTGTATAAACGACTGCTCCATAAACTTGCTCTGATGCGTCACAGAAGCCATGGATTTCAACACGTCTTGTGGTGTTTCCAAAATTTATCCATCTCGGAATTCTGATGTTTTCCAAGCACGGTAGTTGTGCTTGGAATTCATTCCATGTGTTGAGGCACGGGATCATCCCATTGACCCTTGTTTATCCATAACTCTTGTACCAATAGTCGTGCAACTACGATTACTGGAGCTAACCATCCCAATGGATCGTATAATTTGGCACTTTGAGATAGTATTGTCCGTTTTGTGTGCGTAGTATTAATCGATGTACTAATCTTGTACCTGAATTGATCCGTAACTGGCGCCCAATGTATCCCTAGTGTCTTCTGGGTATCATTTTCTCCCATTTCCAGAAATTCCTTTTCTTGTAAGTCCGTTGGGAGGTTTTCAATTAGTTCAGGTACGTTACTTTTCCATTTTCGCAAGTTGAAACTCCCCTCTTGTAACAGTGCAATGAGTTTCTTTTGTAGGACTCTTGCTTCGTTGGCGCTATCACATCCAGTAATGAGGTCGTCGACGTAGAAGTCAGTTGACGCTACCATTGATGCTGCCGGAAATCTCTCTGCTTCATCCATTGCCAGTTGTTGGAGAGTACGGATTGCGAGATATGGTGCTGATGCTGTTCCATATGTTACCGTTGTGAGTTGATACTCTTGGATTGGGTCATTTGGATTTGTACGCCACAATATTGTTTGTAACGGTTGATCTGCTGGATGTACTGCAATGTGTCTGTACATTTTCTCAATGTCCGCAGATAATACGACTCTATGTTTCCTCCATCATGTTAAAATTTCCACTAAATTCTGTTGTAGGCGTGGACCAGTGAACATTAAATCGTTTAATGATTTTCCTGTTGTTGTTTTCGCTGATGCATCGAATACCACTCGTAACTTTGTTGTGGTACTATCGTGTTTCATAACAGCATGGTGTGGAATGTAATATGTTGTCTGTTTACTTGCTGAGCTTGCAACCTTCATGTGACCCAGATTTATGTACTCGGCCATGAACTTTTTATATTCTGTAGCGAACGTTGTATCAATCTTAAACTTTCGTTCCATCTGAAACAAGCGAGCTAGTGCCGTTTTTCGTGAATCTCCGAGTTGTTCACGATCTTCTTGTAATGGTTGTTGCACTGTGTACTTCCGGTCTGCCCTTGACGTCGTTTTGCTATATATCTCGTCGCATTGTTTCTCCTCTTGTGTGAGTTGACGTTCAGGATGAATTTCTTCTATTTCCCAGAATTTCGACAGATCCATCTTTTCTTCTACTGTGGATATTAAACTGAATGTCTGCTGGACTTTATTTTCAATGGGTTTCCCTGACACTGTCCATCCAAATTCAGTATTTTGTGCCAGATATCCGCCCAACCTTTTGATTCCTTCCTTTACAATCATTGGATAGATGTCTGCTCCAATGATCATATCAATGGGTCCTGGGGTGTGGTAGGTTGGATCTGCCAGAATATGGTTTACCAATTTGTCCATATTGACGTCGGTGATTTTTTCCGCTGGGAGAGTCCCTGTTAATTTCTTGAGGACTAGCAATTCACATTTTAACGAAAAATGGCTTGGAGTCCTCGGCTTCATAGTGACCGCAATTTTTCCATTCGAGTGACCGGCTCCGGTGTCCAAATCCAGATACATTGACGTTTGCCGCGCTCCTGGGGAGGGCCAATGTCTGTGCGGCATCTTCCGTAATAAAGGACGTTTGAGATCCGGTGTCTATAAGAACTCGCAAGAACTCCCATCCAGCCTCAAATGTCTTTACCTTGACAAGAGCTGTGGCTAATAGGACCATACATGGATTGTTGATGGTTGATGTGCGTGAGATATTTGCTAATACTGCCGCACGCTCAGGGTGTAATAATGTGTGATGCCGTTTATTACACTTGCTGCATGTTTTCTTGGTCTTGCAGGGCTGTTGCCGGTTGTGGTTTTGGAGACAATTGTAACAATAATTGTTTTCTCGGAGAACGGTATATTTATCAGGAACTGATTTCTCTATGAATTTCTGGCATTGATAGAGCCTATGTTGCTCCATACAACATACACAGTTTGTTGATAGGGTATGGTACATTTTGGTTGACCATTGCTCCCGCTTGTAATTAGGTTTAGTGTTTTCAACCTTCTTCGCGGAATTCTTCATCATCTCTAGTGATTGAAATCTTGATTCTAGAAACGTCAGAATTTCTTCTAAGGTTGGAACGTCCTTTGGGGATCTCAGTGATTGCTCGAACAATTTGATGGATTCTTTATCAAATTTTTCCACTACTATGTGCCCAACGATGGGTCCCCATGTTTTGGTTGAGAAACCCAAATTGTCCATGGCACGGAGACTCTCCGTAGTTGTGTCATGGATTGCCTTCAATTCATCTGCTGATGGGTACGATACCTTTACCATCTTTAATATGTTGTTGGTGTGTGTGGATACCAATAACCGTTTGTTATTGTACCGATTGTTGATGATTTCCCATGCGGCCTCGTAGTTTTCTTCTGTTACATTCAGGTGATGTAACATTTTATCCGCCTCTCCCTTGAGTGACGTCTTTAGGAATTGCATCTTCTCCACTTTGCTTAGTTTTTTGCTGTTGTGGATGAACCGCACAAATATATCATGGAACGATGTCCAGTTTTCATAGTTTCCGTTAAACGTTGGTATGTTTATAGGTGGTAACTTCACCCTGTCTTCATTATTGTTGCCTATGTCATTATTTAGTTGATTTATAATCTTTCCTACTTCCGCTCCCATTTCATCTAATTCGTCGTAATATTCTGTTATATCCGCTGTGGCCTCTTCCATCATGATTTCTTCATGGAGTTCTTGAACTGCCATCCATTGAGTGTTAATGGAATTGCTTTTGTATTCCATCTGTTTGGTGGACGGTTGGGTACTTAGTTGATTTTTTGTTTCCTCAATGTTCCTATTCAACATTGCCATTTTTACCCGTTGTTTCTTGATTAGTTGGTTTACTAGTTGGCTTGGTATTTGAGGTGGCTGCGCTGTTGGTCGATTTCGTGGTGGTGCATCTGTCAACATGAATTGTTGTTGCACATCTGATTTTGTTAGAGTCTGGAGACTCTGGCGTCCGCTTGGTGACAGGGACCCGTTTGGTAAGAACATCATATTATCTGTTTCACTGTGAAGTAGATCTCGATACTCTTCCATGACTTTCTTGACTTGTTCATGGAATTTTTTTTTTATATATGGATCTTCAGGGTTGATGTATTTGAGAATTTCAGAGTGGTTCTTGTCGAAAGTTGTCCAACGTTCAGCTAGGACCTTCCGCCTTTTCTCGAGGTATTCCAACGTCTTCCTGGACGCCGAATCCTTTTTAAAGTTGATTAGAGATTTGTTGATGGCTTCTGCCAACTCATTTTGCGCTTCAGTGGCTTTAATAATGTTCATCTTGAGTTTCTCGGAATGTCTTCGTGACAGTTCCTGGTGTAGCTTGTTGCTGCTTCTTCTTGGAGAGCCCCTGTGGCTGCTCCTGGATTGTAGTGTAGTTTGCTCGTTGTCTCTTCACGGAGGGCCCCTTTGGCTGCTCCTGGACTGTAGCGTAGCTTTATTGTTGTCTCTTCACGGAGAGCCCCTGTGGCTGCTCCTGGACTGTAGCGTTGCTTTTATTGCTGTCTCTTCACGGAGAGCCCGTTTGGCTGCTCCTGGACTGCAGTGTCTTCTTTGTTCGAAGGACCAATGTTTAATCAGGCACTTTGTAAGAGTGCGAGACTAATGTGGGTTTATGTTAAGGTGATAACATAAGGGTTGAATCAAACTAATCGTTGTAAGGAACTAGTTTAATTGATTTATTCTAATTGAACTTGACAATATATACATAAAATTTGTCCTACTTATATGACGTAGGTCAGGTAACAACAATGGTAATGAAATGTTGCTGATGCGAGAATTATGTAATTGGTCGCACTATTTGCACATAATGCTGAGGCGACACTTGTGTAACTGCTTACAGATGTTTATAAATACAATTGTTTTTATAATGAAAAAATAAGAATGATAAACAACTGATTACAAATTCTGTTCATTTATGAACACATGTCAACCAGTATAACAGGTTGACGGACAACCAGTGTTTGTTTACGAATATAAACAATGTCAACATAACCTAAATAATTATTAAATGCCGGTGCAACAAGTGTAAATACGGTAAGTAGGTAACTATCAATGATAATGTGTTCTAACCAGTACTCGTTTTAATTTTCAAGTGAAGGCTCGATTGTCGGCGGTCCACGAATTCGATAAGTATTTGTAATATTGGTATTTATTTCTTAATTAATCCCTTTTAGTTTTAGGTCAAGAAAATGGGTTCATTACACTATATACTAAACAAGTGTGTTAGAAAAAGATAAATTTCTACTCTACAAACGTTATGTTAGTTGCATAGTTTGAATTTAAAAATATACATTCTACATTTGAAGTTTTAAAGGTGAAAATAGGTATTTAAAAACTGTTTAAAAGGTTGATTTTCGTAAATCAATTGATAATCTACCATTTAAGCTCAATTTATCTGTTGGGCCATAAGTCTTCGCAGAATTTTTAAATTAAAAATTTTAATATACAAGCTAACTGCAATCATTTCGTATCGCCAATCACAGCTTCCATACAGCTTCCATTACTATCGCTCCCCACTTAAGAAATGTGTAAATTCTACATTCATACAGAAGATATGATTGTAATATGTGTGACAAAGATTTCCGATGCGATGATTAGTGGAATATGGCCCCAGGGTGTCCGCTTAGTGAATTGCTAACAAAATTGAAAAAGTAGGGTTAAGCACTTAGAAAATTGGCATTTTCTCGCATATTATTGAGATTTAAGAAAAATAAAAAAAAAATGTGTCTAATGAATTTTCATTCTCGATCGACCCATATAGTTCAAATGTAAATCCCCGTAGCATACTGGTCATTTCTTTAATGACCGTTCCCCGACGAGACCGTGCAGCTTTGAGTGCTTTAGGCATATTAATGAAGTTAATTGAACGAAAAATGTAAATGTAAACATATATGTGTACGTATATACACAATAAATGCGAATGAATAAATTTGGAATGCGGTAGGAAACGAAAAAAGTGGTCGACAGCAGGATCAGCCGAACTCTCTAAAACGCGACAAAAATGAATTTCTAAACTGAAAAAATTTTAATTTCATACAAAAAATAATGCAATTAATAAAATAACGACAATTAATGCGACAATTCCGGCTCGAAGGACTAAAAATGTTTACGATAACGACAAAAACTATGCGATAAAATGTAAAAAGTAATAAATTGGCCACTTACCTTAATGCAGGAAAGTGCAACATTGTTATGGTCGAGGTAGAGGGACAGCGTGGTGCAAAGATGAGAAGCGGATTGTGGGCACACAGGAGTCGGATGAGCGGCCATCTTGGGTGACGTCAAGATTGTCACTAATTTTGTATTGAAAGTGTGAACGCAAGTTATCAGCAAATTGAATATTAAAAAGGCATTAAAGTTGCTACAGTGTTTGGTTTATAATACTGGCGACGAGGAAAAAACCGAGTGGGCCGTAAAGCTGCTTCAGTAGGCGAATTGTGAAAGAGGGAAATTGTGGAAAAGCTACAAGCACGTGCTAAAGAAAATATCGAATTTTGGGTCGGTAGAACCGTTTAGCATAAATAAGCCAAATGGTTGGTCTAAATGTAAAGAAAGAATAGAATTCTTTTCATCGGAAATGGAATCGAGGACGAGGCAAAAAAGCGCGCGGTATCCTTCAGCATCTATGGACACTGTTCGACTTGGCAAAAAAATTGTGTGCACCAACAGAACTGAAAACGCAAATTTTAAATGTAATTTGGAGCAAACTGGACACACATTTTGCCCCAATGCCATCTCAAATTCCTAAGCGGGTTCTGTTTGAGCGGAGAAACCAGGCAGAGGACGAAACCGCGGCGCAATACATCGCAAAGCTAAAGGAGCTGGCGGAATCCTGCAAATTCGAAGAAAATCTGAATAAACGGCTAAGAGACAGGCTAGTTGGAGGCATTAAAGACCTAGCCGTGCAGAAACGCCTGTTAATGGAAAAACCACCGACTTTGGAATTCGTAATTAACACGATGACGTCAGAGGAAGTGTCCGAGTTGCACGTGTCCGAATTACAAAACGGGGAAAATGGACATGAAAACAACAGCGTCCTTCATGTGGCATCCAACGATGGGAAAAATACACGATCGAAGAACGTCTACCGTAGTCAACTAATCATGAAAATGTAGTTAATTTGAGATGTTTTAGATGTAATGAAATTCTAGAAGAAGTAACCAAAATCAGATACAAAAAGATGAGTATGAGTCCACCGAAGAAGAAGTTGGGCTATTTCGGATGGACTTGGTTTGAGGGTGGTGACGTAATGCCACCAGAAATCGTTGAAGTGTTGTTGGACAAGAAAAAATGTGACATGGAAGTCGACAGTGTGTCCGTAATTTTTGTTATATCAGAAGAAACCTTTTAAAAACTCTCTCCAGAGAGCGCGCAGAAACTCTACGCTGTGAAAAGAAGATATATAGACTACAAACGGCGACAAATTGACCTTGTGGGGGCAATTCCAGGCTCTAGTGCAGTTTAATGGAAGAGAAAAACGGTTGCCATTACTTGTTGCAAGGGACAAACGCATGAATCTCTTAGGCAGAAACTTGTTCCTCTCAGGGGTTAAAAGTAACGGCAGACCCTGTTAATATGGTGATAAATAGCAAGAACATAGTGATTGATGATGTACTGGAGCGATATAAAACGGTTTTTGATGGAAAATTGGGCGAGTATGTGGGTCCACCAATGAAATTGCATCCAAAGAAGGATGCAGGATACCCCATGCCACATATAAACGAAATGCTCGGCACTTTCGCTGGAGCAAGAAAGTTCGCAAAGTTAGACCTAGAACAGGCATACCAACAGATCAAAGTGGACGATAAAACATCAAAACTATAAACAATACTCACGCACAAAGACCTGTACAAGATCAACCGCCTACAGTTTGGAATCAAAGTCGCACCACAATATTTTGTGAGGAAGTTACTAGATTTTCCGAACGACTATCGCGGGAAAAAGTTCATGAAATTTTTTCTACGTCCTACCGGGTTTACCACAAGACGTTGTTATTGGAATGGACCAAATTAAATGACTGTTGTCCAGAGTCTGAATAATCACGAAGAACAGTGTTTAGCCGAGTTTCTAGGGCAAGAACCAAAATTTTGAAGGACTCACTGGACCGACACCGTTAGCAAGACACCACATCAAACTTAAGAACCGGGAACCGATTAAACAACGATATCGTCCACAAAATCCGGCGATGCAAAAGATAATAAATGACGAAGTGGAATGTATGCTGGAAGAGGATGTAATCGAACCGTGACGCAGTCCGTGGAGCAGTGCGGTGGTGATTGTTAAGAAAAAGGACGGAAAACCGAGATTTTGTGTAGATTTAAGGGAGGTAAATAAGGCGTCACATAAAGACGCGTACCCACTGCCGTTCATTAATACGATACTGGACAAGTTGAGAGAGGCCCGTTATATTTCTAGTCTGGACTTGCGACAGGGATACTAGCAAGTGACTTTGACCGAAGAAAGTTAACCGATCACCGCCTTTACCGTGCCCGGAACAGGGCTGTTCCAGTTCAAAGTGATGCCGTCTGGGTTGCATTCCGCCCCTGCAACGTTTCAACGATTGCTAGACCAGATAATTGGGCCAGAATTAAACCCCATAGCGTTCGCATATTTGGACGATATAACCGTGCTGGGAAGGACATTCGATGAACACTTACAGAATTTACGAACAGTGTTCCACCGATTAAGCCAATTTAAAGTTAGATCCGGAAAAGTGTGAATTCTGCAAGAAAACACTGAAGTATTTAGGACACATGGTAACCTCTGAAGGAATAGGCACCGATCCTGATAAAGTGCAGGCAATACTGGAGATTGCCTAATGTGAGGGGTCTGAGACGATTCTTGGGCGTCTGTTCGTGGTACTGTCGGATCATCGAGGAGTTTTCGCAGATAGCGCAACCCTTTACGACTTTATTGAAGAAAGGACGGAAATGGCATTGGGCTGAACCACAAGAGGAGGCATTTCGACAGTTGAAACACCGTTTGACCGAAGCGCCAGTCCTGTCCTGTCCCGATTTCGAACGACCGTTTATACTACAGACTGATGCATCCGACAAAGCGTTAGGAGCCGCCCTTATTCAGCATTTAGATGGAGCCGAACACGTGATTGCATGTGCGAGTCGAACTCCCAGCAGTTCAGAACAAAAATACTCCACGACCGAAAACCGCCTGGCGATTGTCTGGGGAATCGAGAAAATGCGTCCGTACTTAGAAGGGTACCGATTCATTGTTATAAGTGACCACCAGTCTTTACGGTGGTTGCAAGGGGTAAAAGAACCCTTCGGAAGATTGTGCCGATGGATAGTATTTCTGCAGCAGTTCGATTTTGAGATACGGTACCGTAAAGCAGTGCCGAATAAAGTGGCAGATGCGCTATCACGTGACCCGCTTTCTGCTATGGCTGCAGAAATGGAAAACACCGGAGAAATTTGTATGGTCAGCGTGGATACCACGTGCAAGTGGAAAACAACCCGAAAGACTTTCCAGACTACAGTATACCAAATGGAAAGTTATACCGCCATTTCTGGGATAACAACGACTGGACTGAACCAGAGTCAACCGATCCCTGGAAATACTGTGTACCGACACCGTCTCGGCTCCGAGTTTTACAGGAAAATCATGATGCACCGACAGCTGGGCATATGGGGGTTCGAACAATGCCAGCAATATAAGCTGTCCCAACAACAAGCACCAGGGAAAATGCAACATCTGTATGAAATTGTAGTATCGTAGGAAATTGTCAGTATCGATCCGGTTGGACCACTTCCTAGGTCGAAAAAGGGACAGAATTACTTGCTGGTGATGCAAGTCCGGTTCACCGAATGGGTACAATGCCGAGCTTTACGAAAAGCCACCGCACAAATCGTCTCGGCTGCATTAGTAGAAAAAATAATCTGCCGTTTTGGATGTCCGAAGGTGGTGATTTCGGACAATGGAGTTCAGTTTGATAGTTATATTTTCCGAGGAGTTTTGATCGAATAGGGAATAATGTTAATGATGCCTGCAGCTTCGCAGACGATGCTGGCCGCGTGGACACCACACTATTTATTTATATGTCGTTATAGAAAAACGCAGTTTGTGTAATTAGTTTGTTTTATTGCCTTTGTACACACACGTAACAAATTTGGACGAATTACTTGCTTTATTTTCTTAATACAATCAATTATATATTTTTTAAACTTCAATTTTTACTCTTTCGCGTTCGGTGGCTATTCGCCGAGTCCCTACTCCGGTACGAACGTCCTTTTTCCTCCCCACCTACGCTTTTACATACATTGATTTATATTTGGTCATTTTGGTCATAGACAAACAACAATTCAGTACAACACAATTTTTGGTATACAATTAAAAATTATACAGGCGCCTAAACAAATAACGCACCGATCTTCACCGCCTTACACCCCGCAATGTAATCCGGAGGAGAGGGAAAAATATAAATATTACTATTAACTTTAAACACAAACCAAGAACAGAAAGCCAAGCGATTAATTACGATAAATAATTATAAATACTACAATTGCGTCTACAGTTAAAAAGTACTAGCAAAACGGTCAAGCAGGTTATGGTTTAAATTCGACGGTTTTAAGCAATTACTACAATGAACGTGCAAAGCGGAATCAAAGTTAAATTAAATACGGTGCGATTTTAGCGAGCAAAGTGCAAACGCCAATGTACCACAGATCTCAAGAGAAAGACAGAAATTCTTTAAAATTACAACGGCCAAAACTGTTAATAAGACAGGCAAGAATCGGTGAACACATGGCTATCATTCATATAGACAAGACGTAAACGGGGTAGTGCACCCACCAGCAGCACCAGTGCACCTTCTAGCGGTAAAAAGGGGGTCCAGCTGATAATCACTCAGTCATGCAGCACTCGGAAAGGATATGTAAGAGCCGGGGTAAATAGGAGGTCCAACCGACAATTACACTCACAGGTACGGGATAACTCAAACACTCTTGCCTGACAATTACAATTACTACTTAACACCACGGTCCTTTCTCTAAACCTTAACGCCTTAATTACTACTGCTACTTACCGGTACTTCACTTTATCACGTATTAAACTTAAACGGTACAAACGGTGCCGAATGAAAGCTTACACTTTCACTGAATCCTTTCACAGCAAGGATTCTGAAACGGTACGCTAACTAACTATTTGACTTGTGTCAATGGCCTTTTATTGGTCACAGCTGATTCTTCTTCTACTACGGCCTCCTTCCCACGCAAATTCGGCACCATATCCTTCGATCTTTTTCGCCGTACCGCGCTCGCCCTGGAAAGAATCTAACAGCCGCGAAAACATATTTAATTTACAGCGATTTTCACCTAGACAACGAAAAAATCGGGAAAATCTAGTGACTTCGTCAAACATCCCTCCCTCCTCGGCAAAAAAACGATTTTATTTACAAAATGAAAGGTGTGACGCTTTTTCCTCGGTGCCCTCGAGCGCCACCTATTTTATACATAAAAATAGGAAAATCCCGGTCAGCCTAGGTAGCACAGATGGAGATACGGTATCCAGGGGTCAAATAAAGACAATAAAACACATTTATAAGAATTAAAATAAGTCCTCTTTATTGTACACTGTCAAAAGGTCGTTAAAGCAATACTATACAAATCAAAATTAATACGGAAAGAAAAGGAAAACACATAACATTTAACGGTGATTCTGTTTACGGAGTAATATGCATGGTCAAAATGTCGGTTATGATGAAAATCAATTTTGACGACGAAAACTCAGACGGAGTGACTCAAATTATTTAGGATCGAGTGGCGAATGACATAAAATGTCCACCAGGAAACGGCGTATGGCGTCACAGACGCTCACCAAACGGAAAATGGGGGTATAGAATGGCGAATGACATAAAATGTCCACCAGGAAACGGCGTATGGCGTCACAGACGCTCACCAAAAGGAAGGTGGGGGGTTTAGAGTGGTGAATGACATAAAATGTCCACCAGGAAACGGCGTATGGCGTCACAGACGCTCACCAAAAGGAAATTGGGTATAGAGTGGTGTCTATTAAAAGCTCAACACGGTGATTCTAATAACGGTCCGTAACAGAAACACGGTAGAGCGGAAAAGTCAGAAATAAAAAAGTACTTACGGTATAATAACGGTTTTGGAACGTTTTCTCGAAGAACTTTTGGTACTTAACACTTGAACTACTGCTAGCAGTATTGTACAGTGGATTGTTATATTTGAGTTATAACAGAACTGATTTCTTGGTAAAACAGGCCAACGCTTATACTGCTTAACCGGAAGGACACTGGTAAGATGTAGTAATTAGTGCCACCTGCGCTTTCTTTTCCGGTACTTCAAATTATTCGTCTCTAGCCTCCGAAGACGGTTGTGGCAGTGAGATATAGTTTGTAGTGCCCTCTAAAGAACACACCCCGTTACTAGTTGTCCGTTTATTCAACGAAAACGGAAAGTTTGATATAAACGGTTAACGGTTTGCGTGATTTCTCTTGTAGGTTAGGTGGTCTTTTGCCGTCGGGAGTTGTTGTTCGGTAAACGGGCCTATTTTCGAAATCGGTGTACTTTCGTAGTTTCGGTGGTGAATGTTAGTGACAAGAAAGTGTCGTTCTTTTGTTTAGTGAAACCATAAATGTGAAGGGAATAATAATTTCCGAAGAAAAGAGTGTTAAAAAGTGACTACATATGCCGACGGAACAAGAACAAAATAAGAAAGTTGGAGTCATCAGGGATGTTTTGGTAACTTAGACGGCTGTATTCGTGGTGGACGACGGAAGACAATCAAGTCCGGATTATCATAGTAAGTTAAAATGATTTATTTTTGAGTTTTTGGGTCCAACTGGTGAATTTTATTTACAAGTCCAAAAGGTAAACAAACATCCTGAGTGACTCTGGTTGCCTATGGTTAAATCTCCAAAAGTGGTTATGTTGTGACAGCTGCACTTGCACTGGTGGAAAAAATGGTACTGACTGTACTTAGTGCTTGAAATGCACTTGTTTGGGCTGGCCTGGTAAGTGTAGTAATAATTGTTAGTACATTTATTCACTTGTTCTTAATTTTCCAGGGAAGATATTATTGTCACCAAAGTGCGGTTAGGAGATTGGACCAACAACAGCATGAAGATCGGTAAGTATTTGGAATAATAATTGTAACGACTAATTTATTTGTCCTTTTTAGGGGAAGACAATAATGGGTTCATTACACCCCCCTCTTTCTTCGGGAAAAAGAGTGATTCATCACTCTTTTATAGGAACGGTATGGTCGGTAATAAAAACGGTACCACAAGAAACTTTTCACGTGATATATTCTACGGTGATGATGCTATTTACAACAATATATAAAAAAAAATGTGAAACTAAAAAAAAAATATAAAGGTTACCAATAGAATGTGCTCTCGGTTATGTACATTTTAGAGCAGGACGTAACATTAACATGAAATATGTACATCAAAATAATAAAATAAAAATAAATTCAACAAAATAAAAATAAAACAATCCTTTCTACACTAAACACGAAACACTACACAAGACACTACACTGCAGTCCTCCCTTTCCCTAACGCTTTCGCCAGTAGCTCTTGCCCCCCGGAATCCTAACATATTCCCTTCGGGAACGGAGGGGCACGTTGGGTACTTGGGGGCGGCGGGGTGGGTCCCGGTTGGGCTCTTCCGGGACCGGGCTTCGTCGTCTCAGCGGGGGAAACAGCACGGGGCGTTGGGGTGGAGTAGGCTGGCGTGGATGCCCTCTGGCCTGGATCACGATGTCGGGGTCATGCTGCACAGGGGGAAGTACGGCGGCTGGAGACGGTTGGATGGTCGGCGTTGGCGACGTCTGGGTGCCCCGTGACACTTGACGCTGTGTCTCCCGACTGGGAGACACTTGTGTGCCCCGGGACTCCACTTCGACGGACGCCTGTATCCCCCTGGTCGTCGACAGCGTACGGGCCGGTATCAAAGAGATGTCCGACAACACCTTTACCTTCGCCTTTTTTGAAGGCGGGTTGCCGGACACCAGCTCCACTGCCGACTTATTCTCGGGGGATTCTGCCCCGAATAAATTGGCCATTCGTGTCTCCAGTGTGGCTGGGCCGTAGCACTTTCCACTCCATGGGAGGAAAGTCTTCCCCCTTTTGACCCTACTAGGTCCGGCCTGCGACGAGGGCATCAACCTACTCGGTCCGGCGATGGCGATGGGGGGAGTAGTGGTGCTGCCGGCGGTGGTGGGGTTGATGACGGGGGTGGTGCTGGCGACGGTGGGGGCTGCGGCTGGTAGACCGGTGGCGGTATTTGTGGCCGGCTGGTGAGCTATCCGGCGCTTTCCACCGGACGTGGCCACGGGTGTCAGCCGTGTGGATTTCCTTTGCTCTGGATTCATCTTGCCTAAACAGAAAATACACGGTTAGGAAACGGTACATCCGGTAAATAAACATAGGACGGTACAGACGCCACAACAGGTGAAGACGGTATTACCGGGCCTTGCAACACCTCTTCGTGGTGCTTCCCAGTCGGCCACACTGGGAGCAGAAGAGGAGTGCCTCGTTCTGGCATTGTTCCCTTCCATGCCCCCTTTCACCGCACCTCCAACAGCAGTTCGGGTTATAGTCGTTCATCAAGAACGACGTTACCACTTGCCGTTGGGAGGTAGCAGGGGCTCTTCGGGAACTTGCAGACGGTTCTGCTGATGACGGTCCTGGTATACTGGGCGGAACGGTGGATGACGGTGGTAGCCTCACTGACGACGGTATCTTTTTCGGTGTGGTGACGACTTCCGACTGCGATGTCTTGGTTGGTCCATGATTACGTTTGCGTCCTCTTGGGGCCCGCGTTGAACCAGCCGGTTTTGAGTCCTCCTTCGGGGTCTTACACAACTCCTCCATCTCCTTTTCCCACTCGACAATGGGATCGTTGGGGAGAGGGGAGGAAGCCCAGTCCAGGTAAGACTCCCCATCCGTCTCGATGTCGTCATCCAGGATGGAGTCCAGCCCTGTCTCCATCAAAAACTTCTCCTTCGCAATCTCGGACATTTTTCAAGGTTCTATTTCTTCGTCCTTTCTTGACACTCTTCTTAGAGTCCCTGCTCGGGCGCCAATTTGTGACGCTTTTTCCTCGGTGCCCTCGAGCGCCACCTATTTTATACATAAAAATAGGAAAATCCCGGTCAGCCTAGGTAGCACAGATGGAGATACGGTATCCAGGGGTCAAATAAAGACAATAAAACACATTTATAAGAATTAAAATAAGTCCTCTTTATTGTACACTGTCAAAAGGTCGTTAAAGCAATACTATACAAATCAAAATTAATACGGAAAGAAAAGGAAAACACATAACATTTAACGGTGATTCTGTTTACGGAGTAATATGCATGGTCAAAATGTCGGTTATGATGAAAATCAATTTTGACGACGAAAACTCAGACGGAGTGACTCAAATTATTTAGGATCGAGTGGCGAATGACATAAAATGTCCACCAGGAAACGGCGTATGGCGTCACAGACGCTCACCAAACGGAAAATGGGGGTATAGAATGGCGAATGACATAAAATGTCCACCAGGAAACGGCGTATGGCGTCACAGACGCTCACCAAAAGGAAGGTGGGGGGTTTAGAGTGGTGAATGACATAAAATGTCCACCAGGAAACGGCGTATGGCGTCACAGACCCTCACCAAAAGGAAAGTGGGGGTATAGAGTGGCGAATGACATAAAATGTCCACCAGGAAACGGCGTATGGCGTCACAGACGCTCACCAAAAAGGAAAGTGGGGGTATAGAGTGGCGAATGACATAAAATGTCCACCAGGAAACGGCGTATGGCGTCACAGACGCTCACCAAAAGGAAGGTGGGAGTATAGAGTGGCGAATGACATAAAATGTCCACCAGGAAACGGCGTATGGCGTCACAGACGCTCACCAAAAAGGAAAGTGGGGGTATAGAGTGGCGAATGACATAAAATGTCCACCAGGAAACGGCGTATGGCGTCACAGACGCTCACCAAAAGGAAGGTGGGGAGTTTAGAGTGGCGAATGACATAAAATGTCCACCAGGAAACGGCGTATGGCGTCACAGACGCTCACCAAAAAGGAAAGTGGGGGTATAGAGTGGCGAATGACATAAAATGTCCACCAGGAAACGGCGTATGGCGTCACAGACGCTCACCAAAAAGGAAAATGGGGAGTTTAGAGTGGCGAATGACATAAAATGTCCACCAGGAAACGGCGTATGGCGTCACAGACGCTCACCAAAAAGGAAAGTGGGAGTATAGAGTGGCGAATGACATAAAATGTCCACCAGGAAACGGCGTATGGCGTCACAGACGCTCACCAAAAAGGAAAGTGGAGGTATAGAGTGGCGAATGACATAAAATGTCCACCAGGAAACGGCGTATGGCGTCACAGACGCTCACCAATAGGAAATTGGGTATAGAGTGGTGTCTATTAAAAGCTCAACACGGTGATTCTAATAACGGTCCGTAACAGAAACACGGTAGAGCGGAAAAGTCAGAAATAAAAAAGTACTTACGGTATAATAACGGTTTTGGAACGTTTTCTCGAAGAACTTTTGGTACTTAACACTTGAACTACTGCTAGCAGTATTGTACAGTGGATTGTTATATTTGAGTTATAACAGAACTGATTTCTTGGTAAAACAGGCCAACGCTTATACTGCTTAACCGGAAGGACACTGGTAAGATGTAGTAATTAGTGCCACCTGCGCTTTCTTTTCCGGTACTTCAAATTATTCGTCTCTAGCCTCCGAAGACGGTTGTGGCAGTGAGATATAGTTTGTAGTACCCTCTAAAGAACACACCCCGTTACTAGTTGTCCGTTTATTCAACGAAAACGGAAAGTTTGATATAAACGGTTAACGGTTTGCGTGATTTCTCTTGTAGGTTAGGTGGTCTTTTGCCGTCGGGAGTTGTTGTTCGGTAAACGGGCCTATTTTCGAAATCGGTGTACTTTCGTAGTTTCGGTGGTGAATGTTAGTGACAAGAAAGTGTCGTTCTTTTGTTTAGTGAAACCATAAATGTGAAGGGAATAATAATTTCCGAAGAAAAGAGTGTTAAAAAGTGACTACATATGCCGACGGAACAAGAACAAAATAAGAAAGTTGGAGTCATCAGGGATGTTTTGGTAACTTAGACGGCTGTATTCGTGGTGGACGACGGAAGACAATCAAGTCCGGATTATCATAGTAAGTTAAAATGATTTATTTTTGAGTTTTTGGGTCCAACTGGTGAATTTTATTTACAAGTCCAAAAGGTAAACAAACATCCTGAGTGACTCTGGTTGCCTATGGTTAAATCTCCAAAAGTGGTTATGTTGTGACAGCTGCACTTGCACTGGTGGAAAAAATGGTACTGACTGTACTTAGTGCTTGAAATGCACTTGTTTGGGCTGGCCTGGTAAGTGTAGTAATAATTGTTAGTACATTTATTCACTTGTTCTTAATTTTCCAGGGAAGATATTATTGTCACCAAAGTGCGGTTAGGAGATTGGACCAACAACAGCATGAAGATCGGTAAGTATTTGGAATAATAATTGTAACGACTAATTTATTTGTCCTTTTTAGGGGAAGACAATAATGGGTTCATTACAAAGGTTTTTTCCTTTTTATTAACAAAATAACAACAATTCGCCGATAATACAGTAAAAACAAACAAATTAACCAAGTTCTTTGCATGTTCCGGCCAGGTACTTCTTTTCCAATTTTCGATCAATCCCTTTTCCCTCTGTGTCGGTCACCTCAAAGTCTTTGAAGAGTTCTTCGTCCGTCATTGTCACTACTGTATCGGCCTCGGTTTCGTCGGCTTAAATCACTCGGCGTTTAACGGGTATTTCCAGCTGAGTCGACGACGTTGAGTCCACAGATACCATAACTTCGCACGCTGGTTTCTGTGTTGCTTCCGGTGCTGTTTCCGGTGTTGACTCGGGGACGGGCCCTGGTGTTAACTCTATCAGGACATCGGACTAAACACCCCGATGGGTGACATTTTACTTAGTTTGTGGACGGTCCAGCGTCAGCATTGACTGATCTCGGAACTTGATCGGTTTCAATTTCACTTGTTCCGAAACTGGATACTCTGGGATACATCATTCACAATTTCTGGTTAGAACTCCCAATTGTCCACATTACGAGCAGAACAGGCATGGCGGTCGTGTACATGTCTTGCGCCCGTGTCCCGGTTGTCCACCTCTCCATCACAAGTTCAAATGCATGGGCAGGTAAACTTTTTTTGGCTGGTACATCCCGGTCATTCTAATGGTCGGTGTCGGCAGCTTCCGCATCAATACCTGATATCTCGGGTCGTCCTGGTATCTCATACCAAGTGCTGGCGTTGGTCTCTGCATTGTCGACAGAACTCTGGCAATTCTAGATGATGATTGATTTGACAATGTGCCAGCGGATTATTATATTGAGCCCTGATAGTGATGGGGTTCCTCGGCACTTTGTGGTTGACGGGGACCTTCATCCTACCTCGTTTTCGGGTGGTGTGGCACAGGCTTACAGGATGTCTAAATGTATGGCCCCTCGTCCCGGGATGACGAACTTTCTGCACATCCTTCCGGTATATCCCGGTGGTCGGTATGTCCTCAAAACCGATTTGAGCTGTTGAGGTTGCTCCGCATTCGCCGGTAGTACGGCCAGCATCTCGAGGACCCACTCAGTCCTCGTAATTGGCCCGTACTCTTGGTACGGCGCGGTCACTCGATACTCGGTCGTCTGTCCCTCTTCCTCTACGGCGGTCTACCATGGCTCTTCCAAGAGCTCGGCTGCCGTGGGGCGTCGGCTCGCTTATCGGCACAAAATTCGGCTCAGCAGCACTCGAGCCCCGGATGGGATTCCCTCCCACGACAGTTCTTCGTTGCTTATGGCGTGGTGTATCTGCTCTGTGTCTTGCTCCTCGAATGGCGGGCACCCGGTGAGGATTTGGAAGAGCAGAACACCGGTAGACTACTTCCGGCGCCATGTAATAAACTGTCCCCTCGTATCCAACTGTAGCGCCGTCGTTTGGAATTTCCACGGCCAACCCAAAGTCGGCCACTAATGCCACCTGTCGATCTGGCCTTGGGAACAGTATATTTGCCGGATTAATGTCACGGTGGACAATGCCGCGTCCATGCAGGTACTGCAGAAGTTTCAGTGTATTGTAACGAACCTGAATTTTGGCCATCTGAAAATGCATTCGTTAATATGAATTTATTACGAATTGTTACTTCTGATTAAGTACCTGATTATTTCCCGCTTTATAACATTTAATCTTCTGCATTATTTTAAGGTTAAGTGTTTGTTTTGATTCTGAATAATTAATTAATTATAAAATTGGTTGACCATAGTCAACCACCCGTGCCGCATTTAAAAATCTGTTATCAATTGAAAAGTACTTCCGCAACCAAATATAATTATTGGAATTTGGTGATAAAAAGTACTAACATGTGCATTTTTCACAAAAGTGCAGTTTACTAATTTGTTTTGATGTTTTGTGACTTAACTGCAACTGCATTGTGATTACAATGTGTCTGCTTTTATTTGAGTAAGTCACATTTATCCGATTTAATTGTAATTTCTGAATATTGAACATTGGAATGTGGTCAACCACGCCGCTTCCAAGTTCATCCTTGATTTTCTGATTGTTACTGCACTTTACCCCGCATCTGCATATATTTTCTAATGTGTTTCTGAGTTCTTTCGGTTATTCTTATGAATCAACCCCAAGAATGAAGGGGTGAGTTATGTCGTCAACCGCATTTTATTTTACTTGAATCTGTTCTTTTACTTTCTCTTCTTATTTTGAATTTTCTTTATTTTCTTTTATTTATTCTGAATAATTAGCCAAGGCTAATTATTTCAATTACTTGAATTACCTCCGGTCTTTTGGTACTTCTAGTTCCCCACCGCTAAATTATATTGTTTTTTGGGGTGTTTTTGACGTCATTATCTCTTCCGCGCCAACTCAGAATCCCTTCTCTGATTTCCACATATAAAATCCGCTGCAAAGTGCCTAATGATTCATTATTTCTAACCGATAAAATTTCCTACCGGGAAATCCGTGTCAATTGGAAATCTGAGTTTTGAGTTGCGTTTTAACTGAGTTTCAATTTCGAATTTATTTGTGAATTTTTATGAGTGCCAGTTTTAGTTTGATTTCTTCTATTAATTTGGCACTTGTAAAATTTTGTGATTCCGCTTTATATTTCTGCATTGTGTATTTTCTGCATTTTATTTTCAACCCGCATAGTTTACCCGACAATAATTTCGATTGACGTGCCTCCGCATATTTGTTATATTTATTATTCTGACTGTAAAATTTCTTTTCTTTTATTTTATTTTCTTATAAGGAGTGTTTATTTTTATTTTGCCACATCAGTTTTAAATAAATTAATTTTAAGTTTAATTTATTTCTGTTTTCATTTTATTTCGGTACGTACAATTAAGTAATTTATTGACCCCTAAATTTTATTTTCTTCACTGAGTTTTTACCCGCGGTACGGTTGATGTTTTGCCTTAAAACACCTGGCGCTCGAGGCAAATAGCTCGGGTCCGCGAAAATACGTCACAGTATCTTGGCCCACCTTTCGGCCCAAGCGTATGCGGTCGTCGTCCTCAACTTCTTAAAGGGCCATGTCTAAATCACCCCCTCTCATTAGTGGGAAGACGAGTATGGAGCCTTCCGGGTCTTCGAATGCCTCTATCAGTTTTAGTATATTCAGATGTTCGATGCCGCCCAACAGAGCTACCTCCCCTGTCAGGCACTGTCTCACGTCGGCTTAGCCCCCATCGCCCAGGATTTGCCCTACGTCGGAACGGTGTCCAGAACCGTAAGGCCCGGTTCCCTCTGCGTGGCCCCCTCCTGCGCCGCTTCAAATTGCCTGCCACCCTCTTCACTAGACTCTCCCTTTTCCGCTTCTCGCGCACCCTGGCTCGTAGGTCCTATCCGGGGTTCCTAATGGAAAGCACAGGTGCGTTCCTAGGAGGATCATCACTTGCTCGGCGGTTTCCAGGCATATATTTAAAAAAATATTACATTAATTTCTTCCCGGTACGGCCTGGTAATACGGCTTCAAGTCTTGTACATGGATGTTGCGTAATCCGCGGCGTTTCTTCGATTTTAGGTTATAAACTACCGGTGAATATTTCGGTGCTAATTTCGGATGACAAGTCCAGTCACGGTGAAAGCGGTTGTAGTACCTACTCTGCGACCAAAATGCACTAGTAGTATAGGAAGCGGGGTCCTATGACTGAGGATGGCGCGTCCATCCACAGAGACCACGCAAAGGGGGGGGGGGGGGGGTGCAGACTTCTTCAGCTGTGACTTTTACTTCTTGTAATTGACCTTACCAGAAGATGTTGCTGAAGAAGTGGCATCACCCAAGACCACGCACACACGTATTCTTCTTCTTCAAGAGCCCACCTCACCTGAGGACTGGTGCCGCTGAAGAAGTGACCGCAGCCAAGACCTATTGAGTTGTAGAAGACGGTCTAATGGTGAGTAATGTTTGAAAAAAAGTTGTGCCTGCAGCGGGAATCGAACCGGGGACCTGCGGCTTCGGGTCCCCGTACCTTCCTTTCCTTTCAAATATATTTATTCATTGTCAATTTTTACATATACAATAAATTGTCAAATATTGTGCATTGTTTACAAATGTCCCCGTACCGTATACAACGCGGCCACATAGTTGTCTTGCTAGTTTGATTTTTTCGATTAGAAGCTATGTTGCTGGCATTGTGCAAGCCTAGCCTTGCCTGAGTAATTTTTTTTTAGGAAATAGATTAGACTCTAAGAAAACTTGTAGGTAAAGGACTGAGCATTCATTGTATTAGGTAGTGTAATAAATTAAAGAAAGTTCTTTAATATTAGTAATTTATTGCACTTTATTTTTATCAATCCAACTATTATGTGTATTATCAAATCCTAACCATTTAACTAACACCCTGTTTTAATTTCTCTTAATAATTTTCTCCATTTAATAAACATCAGGATATTTAACTTTTTGTAATTGTTCTGTATAGAATCCACCTTTAATGTCCTGATTTTTGGTATCTTGTAATAAGTAAGTTGTGGGATTGGTTAGCTGAATTTTTTTAATTGTAAAAATTTCAGCAGACCAATTAGGCATATATCCTTTGTCAAATGCACCACGTAATTTGGAGATTCCTACATGATCACCTAAGTGAAACTTTGTATTTAAATCAGCTCTTTTGATATTATTATATGCATTGTTCAAAATAATTTTTTCATGTTTTTGTCGCACATCAGAAGGTTTCATCATTATTGCCTCCTATGTTTAGTGTTATTGTATTTTTTACAACATCAGGTAGCAGTTGGATCCATTTATAATGACCATGATAATTAAACTCCTTCCACATATTATTTTTCAATGTTCTATTGACTCTTTCAACAATTGATGCTTTTTTTTTCACTGTAGCTACTGTAATGGTTAATATTATACTTTTGCATCAGGTTCCTAAAATACTTGTTGTAAAATTCTTTTCCCATGTCACTTTATATGTTTTTCGGAGGATTTTCTTTTAATACCTTTTCCATATTTTCAACAATTTCAGGTCCAGTTTTTGATTTTAACGGATATGCCCAAACATATTTTGAAAAACAATTTATTATAACAAGAATATATTTAAAACCATTATTAAAATCTGCATATGGAAGCATGTCAATCAGATCAATTTGATAAAAATCTCTTATCGATTTGATTATTACACGTCTTCGTTTAAAATTTTTTCGTGCTTGTTTGTGGAGTTCTTCAACTACTTGACGTTTTATTGGAGTGTTTTGCTTATTATTATTCTTATTATTATTAATTATTTTTACTGATTTTTTCGTTTTTCTTGCCATAGTTTCTACTCAATAATTTGAGCTTCTTTCAGTTCTTCAATAATACTAACAATTTCGTTTCTGTGATGTGTATGCCCTGCTTGTTGGGATGCAATTAACAGACGTAGCCTGCTCACCAGCTCATTAGGGTCATCCCAGTAAATATAATCTGATGAATTATTGTTGACTTCTTTAAGTAGACCGGTACCAGTCGCCACCACCATCGATGGGGAAGACTTAGATTTTATACGTGATGTCTCAGCAGTCATAGGTGCAATAATTTCTCTATATTTCCATAATCGACTACCATCAATTTGTTGATTAGCTTTATAGTGCTGTCTATTGGCATTACTTTTCAACACGATTTCTCTATATGCATCTAAGTCATCATTGGTATATTCATGAGGCTGTTTTTTAAATAATAATTCATACAATCCAATTGTACCGCGGTAACGTTTCTTTTTGAACATTATATCATTACCATCAATTTCAAATTTAGAATCACCAATGTAAAATGATTCAGTGTCTGAATCAAATCTTACTCCATATTTATGATCAAAATCACCATCAGTGTCGTTAATCATTTCATATACATATTTTCTTGGTAAAGGTTTGTATTGTTCCAAATATTCATCTTTAACGATTTGACTATACCGAGTTTTTGTTGTTGTAATGATTTGATTATCGTAATCATCATCTTGATTGTTATATTCATAAACATAATTTTCACTTTCAAAAACATCTTCATCTTTCAGATTTTGGACTGGCTGTTCTTGTTGTTGTTTCACAGGTGTTTTTTCAGGTTTTTATCTGGAGTTCCTAGCAGGCTAGTTGTTCTTGTTGGTGATGGAGTTGTTTCTGTTGATGATGTAGTTTTAGTAATTTTATTTTCAATACTTTTTAAATGTTTAGTTATTGGTGAGAAATTAAGTTCCCGTACGAAATCACCACGTTTTAATATATCCAATTTATTTCGAATGATTTTTCGCTTGGCAATCAATCTTTTCTTAATATCTTGTTCATGATTGTTGGACCTCATTTTGTGTGTTTCTATACAAGTACTTTCAATTAAATACAAGAATAAAGACTAACTGGAAAAGCTGTTTCCTATCTGTTTTATAATAAACAGGTACCTCTTTATAATAAACTGGTATCTGTTTTTCAATAAACTGGTAAGTACCTGTTAATAGAATGAACGAAAACAGATATAAACGTTTATAAAGTTTCTTCTTATTTTAATTCAATAGTATATAGTGATCGAATTCCATTCGATATCTTCCCTTATCAAGGTCACAATCTTTAAAGATGCTTAGAAATCCAAAGGGTTTATTCCAACATAATGAACACATTTCTCAAAATTGTTCATACGTCATATCTGTGCTCACATGATCGTTGTAGATGTGCTTCAAATTTAGCTCATCTTGTTTAAAAATTACAAATGTGTTTGCGTTGTCCCGTATTAGATGTTTTGGTATCTTGGCATATGTTTGACATAAATAAAAACAATCAATATTGTTATGTCTTCCCATACTAAAATATTCACGTATTACATCTTGTTTATCACATGCTACATCATCAAAAATAAAAATTGAATTTGGCTGAGCATGTGATGGTGTCATTATATTTTCACTGGTATTGAATTCATGATAACTTATATCTTTGATAGGTGAAAGCAATTGCTTCAAATATGTATATTTCGGTTGATATAGACTTTTAGAATATACATAAACATTTTGAAATTTTAAACCATTCGGGTGTTCTAATAAACTTATTACAACATTAGTCTTTCCACAATTTGAAGGTCCAATCACTAGACAACGAATTGTACTTGGCAATAAAACACTATGTTTGAGTGTATCTTTTTTTTTAAATCATTATTTTCAATATTGAGTGAGGTTTTTTGTTTCACAACTCTCATTTTGATAAATGTTCACTATGAAATTTTGATTAATACTGTTTTTGTATAAATACAGGTTTTTAATTTATATGTGAGTTAGTCTTCTCTAGTTTGTCACACAGGTTGTAAACACACGCGCTCGTTAACACACATAAAGATGATCAATTCTAAACATAATAGTGATCATGTTAGTAAGCGTGGTCGTGGTTTATTGGAAAAAACTCTCTATAAAATACCTTACGAATTACATATACCTGGTTATCAGTTTTGCGGTCCGAATACAAAACTCGAGGAGCGTTTGAGGAAAGGTGACAAAGGAATTAATGGTCTTGACGCTGCATGTAAAGATCATGATATTGCATATGCAGAAAGTCAAAATTTAGCCGCAAGACATGAAGCTGATAAAATTCTTGCAAAAAAATCATTAGAGAGATTCCGTTCTGGAAACGCTACATGGTCAGAAAAAGTAGCAGCATTAGGTGTGGCAGGAGCAATGAAGGCTAAACTTAAATTAGGAATGGGATTAGCATCATCACAGACTAATTGTAAGAAAATACTTAACCAATGTGAAAAGGAGTTGTTGATGGTAAAAAATAATTTAGAACGTTGTATCAGTAGAATATACAAATCGAAAGAAGATATGGAAATGGTGAAAAGCAAAAAATACACAATCAAAACCAACAACAGAATTAAAAGAAATATGCATAACAAAAGACAAGTTGATTCTAAAGCTTAAGTTAATTTAAAAAGAAATAAAGGAACTGATGATGATAATGGAACTAAAAATGTCATGATTACAATAGACACTGTTGAAAAGACGGAACCAAAAATGAAAGTTACTACTACCATGTAGTGTGACAACCCAAGTTGAGAAAAACTCATGTCATATAAGTGGATATTTAATTTAAAAGGAATTTGTAGAAAAGTCAAAAATATAGATTGGCCAATAAGTAGTGATCGTTAAATAATGTACCCTACGTTGTGTTCTAAGAGATATGACATCGCGATACTTTGATAGTGGGAAAATATGGAAAATTAATAAATAAAATAAAACAACTCAAATAAGTTTGAAGCGCATATATTAATGAGATTAAAATAATTTGAAATTAAATAAAGAAAAATTAAAAATAGACAAATGAAAACAAATTATTTAATTAAGTAATTGAGTTATCAATTACTAATAGAAATCGCTTCATCCGAACTTTAATTCACAAATCGTTGTCACGTTTATGGGAAAGAACCAAAGTTCGGAAACTAAGAAAACCCATAACGTATTGACAACAAATTAAACAAAAATAAATATGTAAATATATATATAATAAAGAAAAGAAATCAATCACTATATTTCTAGTGATATTTCAAAATATTAATAATTAAATCAATCACTATATTATTAGTGATATTTAAAACAAATAAACATAGATTAATTAATGTCATTTCTAGAACAAACAAGAACATGAAATAAAATCAAATCAATTGCAGTAAATAATAATCATTTAAAAAAATTCACTAAGAATCACACAACAGATCATGTCGAATCATTTTAGATACATACAAAATTCATATGCAATCAAACCAAATCATATTTAACAAACACACAACAACATCAAAATAATATCATCAAAATAATCAAATATAGAAAATGTTCAAATATGTGAGTTCGAAATTAAGAAGTGCTCTGCACTGATCGCTATGTTCTTGTCACTATTTGAAATATAGAAATAGATTTTATGTTTATCAATTCTATATATAATTAAAATAAATCATATGCAAGTTTTTGCATTATTTAATATTTGTATAAAGTGAAAAACATGATTTATGATCAAGATGAACACTAATATTGCATCAAGTCATCTGCTCTAATCATGATTTCAAAATAAAATGGATAAACAAACATGTAAATATAATAACACACAAATAACAATTATCTACTGCAACAATGTGATAAGTAATGAATTTAAAGCAAAATGAAATAGAAATAACATTAAAACAAATTAATATTATATTAAAAATAATATTAATTTTATACATACATATATAACAAGAAATCAAAATAACAAATTAGAATATTTACCTTATATAGAAGTTGATTTAGCACAAGTACAATTTTAAATAATTCTTTATAATAATATAAATATTTGAAGCAAAATTACAAATATGCGATCTTAACTGTTTCAATGTTTAAAATCTAATGCCTAAAGTGGGCCAAAAGACCAGTCAAGCAGTCCACAAAACTACCTGCTTCCAAAGGGAATACCCTAAACATTGCATTGAACTCAAACATGTGTTATTTAGACAAAATATTTCTAAGAAAAAACTATAAACATTGAGCAGTTAAAACAAGTTTAAGTAAAATAGATATAGCCCCCCATGTTCCCATTACAACCACTACTAGAAAACTTGTAGATAATGATAAAAACAAGATACCAAAACAGAGGAAAAATTCTACAAGAAAACGTTCAAGAAAAATCTATGACCCTGTAACACCTATGGAACTAGATGATAACTACAATAGTGAGTTACGTAAAAGGAAAGCTGAAATTGAAAATGATGAAGATGATTTTGATAATAAAAAGATTAAATTGACTGACAGTTTTTCAGAACTCGAACCAAAACTAAAAGCTAGTAAACGTAGACTCATTGATGAAGATGAACATGATAATAATAATAATGGTGGGGGTGAAAAAAGAATTAAATTTACATAAATGATACTTATATTCATATACACTATTCAGTGTTAAAAGCAGTATTGTATTAGTTGTTACAAGTTGAAAAGAATAAGTTGTAGAGAGAGAGAGAGATGTTGTCATCAAGAAACAGTCGTAAAGTTTCTAAAAAAAGAAAGAGAAAAAATGTGAAACGAAACAAAAAAATTAGTTTTAAAACAATGACTAAGAGAATTCGAAAAGATTCGTCTCAGAGTGGTGCAAAAACTGTAAATGATGCAATTATGGCTGCAATGAAATCAGCTCAAACTCAAAAGAAGCAAACTAAACGTTCACGGATAATTCCAATCCCTAATAGTAAAACTGGAGAAATTTTGCCGTTGATTCCAATTTTTGCTGGACTGAGTGCATTGGGTGCATTAAGTGGTGGAGCAGCTGGCATAGCAAAAGCAATAAATTCAGCAAAAGCCGCCCAAAAACAGTTAGTTGAAGCACAACGACACAACAAGACCATGGAAGCTATTGCCCTTAAAAAAGGTTTATATTTAAAAACACACAAGAAAGGAATGGGCATTTTTTTAGATCATTAAGAAAATCATCATGTACTGAAATTAGGTTACCAAATAGACCCCTGACAAATGTTGATATTGTGAAATATGCAAAAAAATTAAAAATACCTAGATTTCGAGGTGTTTTTTCTCGTGATAAACTTCCCAAGAGGATATGGAAAAATGAAAGTGGTGTTATTAATTTGGATGATGACGATGGCGTTGGAACTCATTGGGTTGCCTATAGGAAAAATAGTGATGATTTCGTGGGATATTTTGATAGTTTTGGAGATCTGAAGCGGCCACAAGAAGCTATTTTCTAGAAGAATATTTTCATTCACGTGGTCAACATTGTAGTATTCTATATAATCATCAACGATATCAAGATTTTAATTAATTGTGGACATTTATGTGTTCAGTTTTTAATAAATACATAACTAAAACAAAATTAATTTTAGTCTTTTTCCAACTCTCAATAATGTCATACTACTTTTGTTTTTCCGAAGAGAAAACCTCTGAATTAGTAGCTAATTTTAATCCACCATTGGAACTAGAAAGTGGATCAACATATGAAATTGGATTAACCAATTTTAGTGGTTACAATTCAATACCAAATGTTGATGAAAAAAATAATAAATTTTACTATGAAGATAAGGTGATTGAAATTCCTGTTGGAAGTTATAATGTGGTTGATATAAATACATTTTTAAAGAAAGCTATTAAAATAAAGGAGTTAAAAGAAACCAGTGAAAAAACAGTTTTGGTGCTTGAACCAAATTATAATACTTTAAAATGTGAAATTAAGTGCAATAAGGACATCGACTTCTCCAAACCCAATTCCATTGGTGCTTTATTGGGTTTTGAACGGAAACTGTTATCGAAAAATAAAACACACGAATCTGATTCTCATGTTGATAATATGCGTGTAAATATGATTGGGATAGATTGTAATATTGTAATAAATTCATTTAGAAATGGTAAACCTGTACATATTCTTCACTCTTTTTACCCTAAAGAGGCAGTCGGTGAGAAAATAGTTGAAAGCCCACAAAATGTTATTTATTTACCAATTAATACGCATGTCATAAATAAGATTATACTAAAAATAGTAGACCAACATGGAGAAACGATCAATTTTAGAGATGAAGTGGTCTCGATAACACTGCATTTGCGTAAAGTGATTTCATAGATTGTTATGGTACTACGCTTCAATTTACCAATTCAAACAAGTGACAGAAAAAAAATTGAACAACAACAACAAAACAAAGAAAACATTAAAAAAGAACTTTCAACTGAAAATCGTCATTTCCTCGAATCGATTGGATTTAAAGTAAAAAAAAATTAAAATGAGTGCTGCACGTGTTTTAAACGTTAGGGGAAAAGCTGTAGAAGATAATGGAATAACAAATGTAGAATTTCACTCGTATCAATCTTATACGGCGGGTGATTTGAAACACAACGATGAATGTCGTATCATAATCCAACAGCAGGATCTCTTAACTGCTCCCGGTCACAGTTATCTGCAGATTCAAGGAAGATTTCTTAAGCACGATGGAACAGCCGTTACTACAAAATGTGAATTGGTTAATAATTTTATCGCTTTTCTCTTTGAAGAAATTCGTTTTGAACTTGGTGGTGTGGTGAAAAATTAAAAATTATGAATATTATCGAAAAAAATGTACCAATATCGATAGCTCATCGGCGATGGGAGTTGTTCACATATTCAAATTTACCCAAAGCTCATAACTTCACATGGGTACTGAAAGCATCCACATTTATGGAAAAACCAAGGTTTGTAATTTTCGGATTGCAAACTGATCGAAAAAATAATCTGAAGAAAGATCCTACCATATTTGATCACTGTCAGTTGAAAAACATTAAGTTGTACCTAAATTCACAATCATACCCATATGAAAACTTAAATTTAAATTATACAAATCAACAGTACGCTTTAGCCTATGATATGTATAGTAAATTCCAACAATCATATTATTTCAACAATAAAATTACATGTGAGCCGCTTTTGAATCTTATCACGTTTAAATCTCATGCACCATTACTTGTTATTGATTGCTCACATCAGAATAAATTTGTGAAACATGGTACTGTTGATGCTCGATTGGAATTTGAAACTAGTGCTGAAATACCAGACGATACATCAGCATTTTGTTTGGTTTTACATGAACAGTTTGTTGAATATGAACCTTTGACGGGACGTGTGCGAATTTTATAAAAAAAATATGTGCAAGGGTTTATAAAGCCGAAATTGATTTATTTCTCTTCATTACAAATTCAGCATTCACGAGTTGCAGCAGCAGCACAAATCAAATAATTTAATAGTAGTGTGAAGTTCAAAAGAAAAAAAGTGAAAATGTTTATTTTGGATGTGCAAGGATTTTCCTATGACAATTCAAGCTTCATTTGCAAAGAGATTGCCATCATAAATACTGAAGACGGTGCCTCTGTTCATGCTATTGTAAAACCACCATGTTCTCAGTCATTATTCCATGGTCTGGTGACTAAACATTTTAAAAGAGAATCAGCACGGTTTGGAATGGGGATACGATGATTATGCGGACTGGCAATATTTAAGTTATGAAGGAATCTCCGATTTTATAAAACACTTTGTGATCGAGAATAGCAGGAATGGCTCATCGTTTAGAGAAATTGAAATTGCAGTGAAGGGAAACGAAATCAGGAACTGGCTAATATCGTTAAATTTAAATTTAAATGCCACAATTGTAAATTTGGAAGAAAAACGGAGGAACATACCATCTCAAGAGAAGATGGAATACATGTTCAAAGAAAACCATTGCAATGGACATGGAAACAATAGTCTCACTTGCAGCTTGCAAAACGTTTACCACTTATATTTCTTTTATCTATGTAATAAAATCTAAGTTTTATTTTGTAATTTGTTAATATCTAATAAAATTTTGATTGTATTTAAAGTTTTTTATTGGTTTTTATTATATTAGATAATAAAAAAAAATATCTTTTTTAATTCATTTATTTAATTTATAAGTGTTTCTACACATATATGAAACATAAAGTATTCACATTAATTCCTACAAGTTCCAATTGCTTTTGATAATCTTCAAGTGTTTCAAATCGATGTCCGCGATAGTACATTTTTCTTTTTCCTACGAGTTTTTCCAGTCCATAATTCCCACAATACATTTGACACCATTCTCGTGGTGTGATTGGATAATAGTTTTCATAATTTCCAATAGTGTATCCAACAATCTCAGACTTCATATTTCTTATGATGGTTCCTAGTTGAAATACTAGATCTTCATGGTAAAATGCAGGATATCTTTGTAAATTTACGCGTTCCTCATCCAATTCAAATAGAAAAAAAGTACCATTTTGAAGCACTGGAATCTCATATTTCTCAATTTTTATAAAGATTGGTGATGTTCTGTTGTCGCTGTTGTTATCGTTGATACAATTAATAAATTTATTTATATTATAGAAAAATGCAAATAAAAAGAGTATTAAAACTTTGTGCTCGAATGACATATTTTTTCTTCTTCTTTTGCTCTTTTTATTCAATCTTACAAGTAATGGCATATATGTATAATGTTTACTGAGGTGCCACTGAATGACTACGGTTTATTATATAGTCGTTATCATTACAATCACCCCTTCCATCTACCAAATTAACTTCACACGTTAAATGACAACAAAAGTCACAAGTGCATTTGCAATGTTCCTCTTCATTGGAATTAAATGAAAGACAATTTAAAAAATCACAAAATATATTTATTACATTTCCCATTTTATAACCAATGGAATCTGTAACGAACCTGCATTTTGGCCAGCTGAAAATGCATTCGTTAATATGAATTTATTACGAATTGCTTCTTCTGATTAATTACCTGATCATTTCCCGCTTTATAACATTTAATCTGCTGCATTATTTTAAGGTTAAATGTTTGTTTTGATTCTGAATAATTAATTAGTTATTAATTGGTTGACAATAGTCAACCACCCGTGCCGCATTTAAAAATCGATAATCGATTAAGAGTACTTCCGCAACCAGATATCACGATTGGAATTTGGTGATAAAAAGTACTAACATGTGCATTTTACACAAAAGTGCAGTTTACTGATTTGTTCTGTTGTTTTGTGACTTAACTGCAACTGCATTGTGATTACTATGTGTCCGCATTTATCAGAGTAAGTCACATTTATCTGATTTAATCGTAATTTCTGCATATTGAACATTGGAATGTGGTCAACCACGCCGCTGCCAAGTTCAACCCTGATTTTCTGAATGTTCCTGCATTTAACCCCCGCATCCGCATATATTTTCTAATGTGTGTTTCTGAGTCCTGATTCATTCGTATGAATCAACCCCGTAGATGAAGGGGTGAGTTATGTCGTCAACCGCATTTTATTTTACGTGAATCTGTCAATTTATTTTATTTTCCAATTCTGAATTATGTTATTATCTTTTCTTTTATTCTGAATAATTAGCCAAGGCTAATTATTCCAATTACATGAATTACCCCCCGCTCTTTTGGTACTTCTAGTACCCCACCGCTGAATTCTATAGTTTTTTGGGGTGTTTTTGACGTCATTATCTCTTTCGCGCGTACTCAGAATCCCTTCTCTGATTTCCGCATATAAAATCGGCTGCAAAGTGCCTAAAAATTCATTATTTTCTGACTGTTAAATTTCCAGAAGGGAAATCTGTGCTACTGTTAAATCTGTCTGGCGCACTGCGCATCTGTTCTGGAGTTTTGCATTTTAAATTTGTATTGAGTGACAGTTTCAGTTTGATTAATTCTCTTTTGGTTTATTCGGCACTTGTGATATTTTGTGAATCCGCTTTGTGTTTTCCGCATTGTGTATTTCTGCATTTTATTCTACACCCGCAAACTGTATCTGCATAATTGTTTAATAACGTACCTCCGCATATTTATTATTATTTTCTTTGTAAGTTGTTTCGAGTAAATTTTATTTTTATTTCTTTTATTTTGATTTATCAGTTTAAATAAATTAACTTGAAGTTGAATTTATTTCTGTTTTCATTTTATTTCGGTACGTTTAACTAAATACGTTTGTTTTGACCCCTGGATTTTGATTTAAATATTTCTTCACTGAGTTTTCTACCCGCGGTACGGTTGGTGTTTTGCCTTAAAACACCTGGCGCTCGAGAAAACGGCTCGGGTCCGCGAAAGTACGCCACAAATCAAACAGTCTTCCGTTAATTAAATGCCATCAACTTGTGCTTTAAGTACAAATTTAGTCGTTTACTCTCTTCTCCCACCAGAATTTTTGCTAGAAATAAAGTTATTAAATTAATTTTTAATTATTTGCAAATTATCTTGCTTTTACATTTTTATCTTTTTGCTGTTGGTACTGCTTCTACTTTGATCTTCACCCAAGAACTCTTCAATTTCATCTAAATTAAAGGATTCTTGCTGCTTCACAACCTTGTCGTCGTCGTTGTCATCGTCGATGTCGTCCTCAGAATCGCTGGTGTCGTTGCAATCAATCATTTTTCTCTTCGACCCTCCTTGTATAGCAGGTGGTGAGCCATCATCATCGACAAGGTTGAACTTATACCTCTTCACCACTTTCTCCATAATTTTAAACTCGTCCTCGTTATCAATTTTAGCCCTGATATAGCGAATTGGTAACGTTCCAAATTTTCTCTTCAGCGTTTGGGCTTTTGGAGAGTAGGACAATGAGATGAAGATCTTATCTCCCTTCAACGATATGTCTTTTACACCAAATCTAAGAGAAAAAAAGATTTTAAATAAATTTAAGAAAAGGCCAAAAAATTACTTACTGAAATAGTTGTTTCATCACCACAAATGCCCAAGAAATAGGAAATTTAATTTTGTTGTCAGTAAAGACCACAATAGTGCAGGGAATTGTAGCCATATTTATTTAACTGTTCAACTTGAACGATTAAAAGCTGCCGTTGAATTGTTTGGATCATCTAAAAGGCTGACTTTATATACACCAAAATGACTCTTGAAATAAGCATTTTGGAAGTAATGTGTGGAAGTTGTGGTGGTGCAACTCTGTGTAAGCAGTTTTTTTTTCACTTGAGCGTCATTAGATTAGATGTTTACCACTAAAACACTATTCAGCAAAATCATATTAGGTCACTTCAACTTGAATGTTGACTTTAGCGCAAGCAACATACGTAGAACAAAGAGCTGATCAACCAAAAAAAAAACCCCAAAATTTGAATGGGCTAATAAACAAAATCATGTTTGCAAGCAATTTCACAAACATTATCATTTTTGCTTGCAGTCTATTTCTCACTTTAAATGTTAAACTGCATTTTTATTAATAAATTGTATTTCTTGCAATTTATTACTGATAAAACTTGTTATTCCTCTAGAACTCCCTATATAAATTAATTTCTGCAACTGAGAAATGTTAGTCTTCTGAATAATCACCCATACTGCCTGTGCAAATACCAGCATCACTAAGTGTAACAGTTAAGTTTTGTAAAAAAAATTTTTAACAAAGATAAAGATGAGTGATAAAATAGACAAGATATCATCAAGCATTGTCAACAAAATGAGTATGGTAAGTAGAGTAGTTAAGTCTAAAGATGAATGTATGAGGCATATTTTATTTTTAAAAAAACAAAAGACAATCCTAAAGAAGGCAATAAAAAATAAATCAAAGTGTGTCAAAAATTTTGTGAGAATTGAAGCAATTTTGGCATCGATTGAATATTATATCAATCTATTTAAATTCAAATTGAAAAAATTTAAAACTCTCAACGGAAAAAATTTAATTTGGCAAGATGTGGACTCTAGCTTTAATAATCGAATCAGAACAGGGGCAATAATTAATTTAAAATTAAAGGATCCAATTATATTTTTAAAAAAAGCATTTCGTACTTTCAATTACAAAATTAAACAAGCATTAAAAACCTCTCTTATAAAAGTGAATGTTGTATTCTATGGACTATTTATTAAACCTCAAACTGGAGAGACATCAGTAAAACACTTTTCAACTAGAAATGAAGTTATTGATCATTCCACAGTACTAACTGAATGGTACAAGTCCAATGTTTCAAATAAAATTTTAAATAAGTTGGAAGAATTTCAAGAAAGGGATAGCGGTTGGGCACTTGTAGAAATTTAGTTTTTAAAGGTTCATATAAACAACTACAATCCTGTGAATGTAGGAATTTCAACATATAGCGAATTACCAACATTTTTAAAAAATAAAAAAGCCATCATAAATATTGAAAACAATGATGAGTTTTGCTTTTTGTGGGCTGTAGTATGTGCATTATATCCAGCATCAAAAGGAAAAAATGTGAGACGCACTTCAGTACTATCTTGAAATATGAAGGAATTAAGTTTCCCATGCAACTGCGAGATATTTCAAAATTTGAAAAGTTGAATTGTCTCAGTATTAATATATTAACAATTGATGGTGAAGAAGTTTTACCTTTAATGTTGTCAAAATCAATGTATCCTACAAAAATTAATCTACTGATGTTTGGAAATAATCCTCACAAAAATGATGATTGCATTGATGAAGATGATGATTTTAACGATGACGAAAGCAGTTGGTATCATTTTGCTTACATTAAAAGCTTAAGTCGTTTATTAAACTCTCAAGTAGGAAATATTAACAATAGAAAACTTTATTGTGAAAGATGTTTGAACCATTTCACTATGCAACATTCTCTAGATAAACATTTTGAAATTTGTAGAGAGTCGAAAGACTTGAAAATTATTTTGCCAGAAAATGGGACTCAGTTAGCTTTTACAAATTTTAAAAATAAAATAAAGGTTCCATTTGTGATTTATGCAGACCTTGAAAGTATTTTGGTAAAACATAAAGACTCACAAAAGACACCAACAATGGACAAATTTCAAAAACATGAGGCTTTTAGTATTGCTTATTATCTGAAATGTGCATATGATGATAATCTTTCAAAATTTGAGATTTACACTGGAAAAGACTGCCAAGTTTGGTTCGTGAAACAATTGAAGCAAATAGCACACCAACTACAAATTATATTTTCAATTCCTTTTCCAATGAAACGTCTAACGGAGAAGGAAAATAATGATTATTTACAAGCAAAAATATGTTCTATTTGCGAAGGACCATTTACAGATGTTGATGTTAAAGTGAAAGATCATTGTCATTTAACTGGTTTCTACAGAGGAGCAGCACATATTTCTTGCAATTTAAATTATAAAGATCCAAAATTTGTTCCTGTTATTTTTCATAACCTGTCAGGCTATGACTCCCATTTTCTTATTAAAGCTTTGAGTAAAGAAGTTGAGGTAAATATAAGTTTGCTTCCATTGAATAAAGAAAAGTACATTTCTTTCACCAAAGAAATAGCTAATACAGATATTAGTTTTCGTTTTCTAGATTCATTCAGATTTATGTCTAACAGTTTAGACAATCTATCATCTTACTTGAATGACAATCAAAAAATTGTCACTAAAAGTTTCTATAGTGACGATTCAAAATTCAAATTGGTTACACGAAAAGGTGTTTTCCCATATGAATACTTGGATAGTTGGAAAAAATTAGAAGATACATCACTTCCATCTAAGCAAGCATTTTTCAGCAAAATTTCAAACTTAGATATTTCAGAGGAAGATTATAAACATGCACAGAAGGTTTGGACTACCTTTAATATTTCCACTTTACAAGAATATGCTGAATTGTATTTGAAAACAGATGTCTTTCTTCTTGTGGATATTTTTGAAAATTTTCGTGAGTTATGTTTGAAAACTTATAATTTGGACAGTATTCATTACTATACAGCTCCAGGTTTGGCATTCGATGCAATGTTGAAAATAACCAAAGTTGAATTGAAGCTTATAGATGACATTGATATGATAATTTTCTTTGAAAATGGTATACGAGGTGGAATTTCTCAGTGTTCAAACCGATATGGAAAAGCAAACAACAAATATATGGGTGAGAAATATGATTCCAATCAGAGCTCATCATACCTAATGTATTTCGATGTAAACAATTTATATGGTGCCGCTATGTGTTCTGTTTTACCCACTAGTGAATTCCAATGGATACCTGCTGATGAAGTGTATAATGAAAACTTTTTAACTGCTACCGAAGAGAGTATGTATGGATATGTACTGGAAGTTGATCTACATTATCCCAAGGATCTATTTGAATTGCATAAAGATTTGCCACTTTGTGTGCAACATTTAATCCCACCATTATAAAACTTTGCAACAAGCTGTTGCACTGGGTCTTCAAATAACCAAAATTCATAGATGTTTGAAATTCAAACAATCATGTTGGTTAAAAAAGTACATTGATTTAAATACAGAAATGAGGAAAAGCAGTAAAAATAATTTTGAAAAAAACTTTTTCAAATTAATGAATAACTCTGTTTTTGGTAAAACAATGGAAAATGTAAAAAAATATAGAGACGTTAAGTTAGTTACAAAATGGGAGGGTAAATATGGAGCGAAATTTTATATCTCACACCAAATTTCCACAGTTGTACATACAGTCTTTGATGATAATCTTGTGATAATTGAAATGAGGGAGTTGAAAGTAAAATATAATAAACCCATTTATATTGGTATGTCGATATTGGATATATCCAAAACCTATCTTTATGATTTTCATTATAATTACATTAAGATGAAATTTAATAATGATGCAAAATTGTTATATACCGACACGGATAGTCTAATATATCATTTTAATGTAGACGATATTTATGAACATATAAAAGCTGACATTCACAGATTTGATACTTCCGATTATCCAGCTAATAATGTCTACAATATGCCACTCGTTTACAAAAAAGTAATAGGATTAATGAAAGATGAAAACAATGGTACCATAATGGAGGAATTTATTGGTTTGCGCTCCAAAATGTATTGTTTTAAACTTCAAGCTAATGAAAATCTGCAATGAATGAAAAAATACATCAAATGGATAGTAAGGGATACAACGATAAATATTTAAAAAATTTCATAATGAATTTTGGAATTATGAAAAAGGCTAAAGGAGTCAAATCTTCAGTTATGAGATTTATCAGCTTTGAAAATTATTATCAATGCTTATTTAACAACGTTGAGTTTGATGTTCAGCAGCATGTTATTTTATCAAAAAAACATGAGGTTTACACTGTGAAGCAAACCAAAAAAGCATTGAGCCCCTATGATGACAAGAGAATTGTAAATTATATTTATACTGACACATTACCATGGGGATATGTCTAGTTAGCCTCAAAATCTTTAGATTTATTAATCTGCTTTCCAATCACATTTGTTTTTACTAAGTAAAATGTAAGAATGATTTATTTACAATACTTCAATCATAACTGTTTTTTAATATGTTTTAAAATCATTGTCTTGAATACAGTCCAACGAGAACAATAAATGGAATCAGGTTTTTGTTGATAGAAAGAGATTCAACAAGACGACAACAACAGCCAAACGAATCAAGTCAAGACATTTTTCACCATTTTCTCTGCCACCACCATTAATACCTCTACATCAACTGAGGTCAATCTGTTTACATATAGAGGAGATATACGGTACCACTTTTTGTTACCTTTGCAATCAATACTTTTGTTTTTGTACTGCGTCATTAAGTATACACCACGAAGAAAATTCAACACCAACGACACTAGACTTAGAGTTAAATGACGACGTTTTCAATTCCAGAAACCTAAAGAGAAAACTTAGCGATTTCGATTTGCATTGTTACGAAGAAAAATTACCTAAATCGTAATAAAAAAAATGAATTACATTCCAGCATATCCTACTAATGACAAAGAACGAGTAAAAGAAGAATTGATGCAAAGTGTCACAAACCATTTTGACTTGTATCAAGCTCAACCGACTACTGACTGGGAGTGGGAGTTGATGGAGCAGCGTTATGACTGGGCAGTTATAGAAGATGCTATTGCAGAAGAATATGTGAATTTTTACGATGAACAAATTAGAATAACTGAAGAACGATATAAATACCACTATGATCTCATAGTGCGTATTAGAGGTGTAAAAAGGAAACTTTTTGAAAACTGTTAAATAAATATTGTATTATTTTTCTTTTACTTGTTCTTTGTAGTTTATAATTTAAAACAAAGGCAAAATTAAAATATAAATATAAATAGAAACGTTGTATACGGTACGGGGACCCAAAGCCGCAGGTCCCCGGTTCGATTCCCGCTGCTGACACAACTTTTTTTCAAACATTACTCACCATTAGACCGTCTTCTACAACTCAATAGGTCTTGGCTGCGGTCACTTCTTCAGCGGCACCAGTCCTCAGGTGAGGTGGGCTCTTGAAGGAGAAGAATACGTGTGTGCGTGGTCTTGGGTGATGCCACTTCTTCAGCAACATCTTCTGGTAAGGTCAATTACAAGAAGTAAAGGTCACAGCTGAAGAAGTCTGCACCTCCCTTTGCGTGGTCTCTGTGGATGGACGCGCCATCCTCAGTCATAGGACCCCGCTTCCTATACTACTAGTGCATTTTGGTCGCAGAGTAGGTACTACAACCGCTTTCACCGTGACTGGACTTGTCATCCGGGATCCGAGGTTTTGGCGCGAAATTAGCACCGAAACATTCCGGTCCGTATGAGATAAGCCGCGTTGTTTCACCGTTAGTTTATAACCTAAAATCGAAGAAACGCCGCGGATTACGCAACATCCATGTACAAGACTTGAAGCCGTATTACCAGGCCGTACCGGGAAGAAATTAATGTAATATTTTTTTAAATATATGCCTGGAAACCGCCGAGCAAGTGATGATCCTCCTAGGAACGCACCTGTGCTTTCCATTAGGAACCCCGGATAGGATCTACGAGCCAGGGTGCGCTAGAAGCGGAAAAGGGAGAGTCCAGTGAAGAGGGTGGCAGGCAATTTGAAGCGGCGCAGGAGGGGGCCACGCAGAGGGAACCGGGCCTTACGGTTCTGGACACCGTTCCGACCACAGAATATGAAACACAGAAGTACGACTCCTCCCCTTTTGGCCGGAATGACGCCTGGCCGCTATAAATTTGAGAGCAGTCGGACAGATTTTCACAATTGACAGTAGTCTCGCACGCAAGGTGGATGATCTGTTCGTTGGTGTTCTCGATTGTACTCTGTTACTTTATTTTGTGTTACCGAGTGAAATGGTGTAGTACGAACTAACATTACAATCTTTTAAATTGTAAACATACAATTTTGAATTTAAAATTGTTTTTCAATTTGGTAGTGTTTTTCGGATGGATTTGCTAGAGAACGGCTCCCTATTTAGCTAATTAGAGAATAGACGCATTTGTAATTTGCATTTTGAGGACATTATGTTTACAGACGTCTTAAATATTAAATTGAAAAGGAGCACTATGGCCACTAATACATATTACAACCATCTGATGAAGTTATTTTTACTTTTTATTTTAATTTTAAGTTTTTACAATTCTTATATGTGGGATGTGGGTACCAGGCTTTAAGTTCTTAAAACTCGTATATTGCTTCCTTTACATGCGCCTGGCCTAACACTCAGTAGAAAACTTACAGAAAAAAGAACAATGGAAAAGGGGAGGAGTCGTACTTCTGTGTTTCTTATTCTGTGGTTCCGACGTAGGGCAAATCCTGGGCGATGGGGGCTAAGCCGACGTGAGACAGTGCCTGACAGGGGAGGGCGAAGAACTGATCGCTTCAATGTGGACAGAACAGGAGGTAGCTCTGTTGGGCGGCATCGAACATCTGAATATACTAAAACTGATAGAGGCATTCGAAGACCCGGAAGGCTCCATTCTCGTCTTCCCACTAATGAGAGGGGGTGATTTAGACATGGCCCTTTAAGAAGTTGAGGACGACGACCGCATACGCTTGGGCCGAAAGGTGGGCCAAGATACTGTGACGTATTTTCGCGGACCCGAGCTATTTGCCTCGAGCGCCAGGTGTTTTAAGGCAAAACATCAACCGTACCGCGGGTAAAAACTCAGTGAAGAAAATAAAATTTAGGGGTCAATAAATTACTTAATTGTACGTACCGAAATAAAATGAAAACAGAAATAAATTAAACTTAAAATTAATTTATTTAAAACTGATGTGGCAAAATAAAAATAAACACTCCTTATAAGAAAATAAAATAAAAGAAAAGAAATTTTACAGTCAGAATAATAAATATAACAAATATGCGGAGGCACGTCAATCGAAATTATTGTCGGGTAAACTATGCGGGTTGAAAATAAAATGCAGAAAATACACAATGCAGAAATATAAAGCGGAATCACAAAATTTTACAAGTGCCAAATTAATAGAAGAAATCAAACTAAAACTGGCACTCATAAAAATTCACAAATAAATTCGAAATTGAAACTCAGTTAAAACGCAACTCAAAACTCAGATTTCCAATTAACACGGATTTCCCGGTAGGAAATTTTATCGGTTAGAAATAATGAATCATTAGGCACTTTGCAGCGGATTTTATATGTGGAAATCAGAGAAGGGATTCTGAGTTGGCGCGGAAGAGATAATGACGTCAAAAACACCCCAAAAAACAATATAATTTAGCGGTGGGGAACTAGAAGTACCAAAAGACCGGAGGTAATTCAAGTAATTGAAATAATTAGCCTTGGCTAATTATTCAGAATAAATAAAAGAAAATAAAGAAAATTCAAAATAAGAAGAGAAAGTAAAAGAACAGATTCAAGTAAAATAAAATGCGGTTGACGACATAACTCACCCCTTCATTCTTGGGGTTGATTCATAAGAATAACCGAAAGAACTCAGAAACACATTCGAAAATATATGCAGATGCGGGGTAAAGTGCAGTAACAACCAGAAAATCAAGGATGAACTTGGAAGCGGCGTGGTTGACCACATTCCAATGTTCAATATTCAGAAATTTCAATTAAATCGGATAAATGTGACTTACTCAAATAAAAGCGGACACATTGTAATCACAATGCAGTTGCAGTTAAGTCACAAAACATCAAAACAAATCAGTAAACTGCACTTTTGTGAAAAATGCACATGTTAGTACTTTTTATCACCAAATTCCAATAATTATATTTGGTTGCGGAAGTACTTTTCAATTGATAACAGATTTTTAAATGCGGCACGGGTGGTTGACTATGGTCAACCAATTTTATAATTAATTAATTATTCAGAATCAAAACAAACACTTAACCTTAAAATAATGCAGAAGATTAAATGTTATAAAGCGGGAAATAATCAGGTACTTAATCAGAAGTAACAATTCGTAATAAATTCATATTAACGAATGCATTTTCAGATGGCCAAAATTCAGGTTCGTTACAATACACTGAAACTTCTGCAGTACCTGCATGGACGCGGCATTGTCCACCGTGACATTAATCCGGCAAATATACTGTTCCCAAGGCCAGATCGACAGGTGGCATTAGTGGCCGACTTTGGGTTGGCCGTGGAAATTCCAAACGACGGCGCTACAGTTGGATACGAGGGGACAGTTTATTACATGGCGCCGGAAGTAGTCTACCGGTGTTCTGCTCTTCCAAATCCTCACCGGGTGCCCGCCATTCGAGGAGCAAGACACAGAGCAGATACACCACGCCATAAGCAACGAAGAACTGTCGTGGGAGGGAATCCCATCCGGGGCTCGAGTGCTGCTGAGCCGAATTTTGTGCCGATAAGCGAGCCGACGCCCCACGGCAGCCGAGCTCTTGGAAGAGCCATGGTAGACCGCCGTAGAGGAAGAGGGACAGACGACCGAGTATCGAGTGACCGCGCCGTACCAAGAGTACGGGCCAATTACGAGGACTGAGTGGGTCCTCGAGATGCTGGCCGTACTACCGGCGAATGCGGAGCAACCTCAACAGCTCAAATCGGTTTTGAGGACATACCGACCACCGGGATATACCGGAAGGATGCGCAGAAAGTTCGTCATCCCGGGACGAGGGGCCATACATTTAGACATCCTGTAAGCCTGTGCCACACCACCCGAAAACGAGGTAGGATGAAGGTCCCCGTCAACCACAAAGTGCCGAGGAACCCCATCACTATCAGGGCTCAATATAATAATCCGCTGGCACATTGTCAAATCAATCATCATCTAGAATTGCCAGAGTTCTGTCGACAATGCAGAGACCAACGCCAGCACTTGGTATGAGATACCAGGACGACGCCTGTTCTGCTCGTAATGTGGACAATTGGGAGTTCTAACCAGAAATTGTGAATGATGTATCCCAGAGTATCCAGTTTCGGAACAAGTGAAATTGAAACCGATCAAGTTCCGAGATCAGTCAATGCTGACGCTGGACCGTCCACAAACTAAGTAAAATGTCACCCATCGGGGTGTTTAGTCCGATGTCCTGATAGAGTTAACACCAGGGCCCGTCCCCGAGTCAACACCGGAAACAGCACCGGAAGCAACACAGAAACCAGCGTGCGAAGTTATGGTATCTGTGGACTCAACGTCGTCGACTCAGCTGGAAATACCCGTTAAACGCCGAGTGATTTAAGCCGACGAAACCGAGGCCGATACAGTAGTGACAATGACGGACGAAGAACTCTTCAAAGACTTTGAGGTGACCGACACAGAGGGAAAAGGGATTGATCGAAAATTGGAAAAGAAGTACCTGGCCGGAACATGCAAAGAACTTGGTTAATTTGTTTGTTTTTACTGTATTATCGGCGAATTATTGTTATTTTGTTAATAAAAAGGAAAAAACCTTTCATTTTGTAAATAAAATCGTTTTTTTGCCGAGGAGGGAGGGATGTTTGACGAAGTCACTAGATTTTCCCGATTTTTTCGTTGTCTATGTGAAAATCGCTGTAAATTAAATATGTTTTCGCGGCTGTTAGATTCTTTCCAGGGCGAGCGCGGTACGGCGAAAAAGATCGAAGGATATGGTGCCGAATTTGCGTGGGAAGGAGGCCGTAGTAGAAGAAGAATCAGCTGTGACCAATAAAAGGCCATTGACACAAGTCAAATAGTTAGTTAGCGTACCGTTTCAGAATCCTTGCTGTGGAAGGATTCAGTGAAAGTGTAAGCTTTCATTCGGCACCGTTTGTACCGTTTAAGTTTAATACGTGATAAAGTGAAGTACCGGTAAGTAGCAGTAGTAATTAAGGCGTTAAGGTTTAGAGAAAGGACCGTGGTGTTAAGTAGTAATTGTAATTGTCAGGCAAGAGTGTTTGAGTTATCCCGTACCTGTGAGTGTAATTGTCGGTTGGACCTCCTATTTACCCCGGCTCTTACATATCCTTTCCGAGTGCTGTATGACTGAGTGATTATCAGCTGGACCCCCTTTTTACCGCTAGAAGTTGCTTTCCTTCTGTGTATTCTGTACTGTTTCTGTGTGCGATTGTCGGCTGGACCCCCTATTTACTGCCGATCTTCGCTTCCTTAAGTGTGTAGTGTGTACTGTCTGGTGTAGTCATCAGCTGGACCCCTTATTTACCGCTGGTGGGTGCACTACCCCGTTTACGTCTTGTCTATATGAATGATAGCCATGTGTTCACCGATTCTTGCCTGTCTTATTAACAGTTTTGGCCGTTGTAATTTTAAAGAATTTCTGTCTTTCTCTTGAGATCTGTGGTACATTGGCGTTTGCACTTTGCTCGCTAAAATCGCACCGTATTTAATTTAACTTTGATTCCGCTTTGCACGTTCATTGTAGTAATTGCTTAAAACCGTCGAATTTAAACCATAACCTGCTTGACCGTTTTGCTAGTACTTTTTAACTGTAGACGCAATTGTAGTATTTATAATTATTTATCGTAATTAATCGCTTGGCTTTCTGTTCTTGGTTTGTGTTTAAAGTTAATAGTAATATTTATATTTTTCCTACAATACCGATTCTAGGTGATTTTTAGACTTGGTGCTTTAAGCATTAATATTCTTGGTAATTGTACCTGGTATAATTGTTCTATAAAATAAAATTAAATAAACGAGAACTCCTGGTTTTATTATTTATCTCCGCTGAACACCCGAGGCGGAACAGTTTCCTAATTTCCCATATGTCGAAGACATACTCGTGAGTGCTAAGAATGATATAGAATTGACGGCCCGACTAGCAAAAGTATCACAGATAATGGGAAACAACGGCTTGAAACTAAAAAAGAACACGTGCATTTTTAATGTGAACTCCATTATATACTTGGGGTTCAAAATAAATGAACACGGAATTACACCGACTGAAGAGAATGTGGCAGCAATAAAGAACGCTAAAGCACCCACAGCGAAAAACGAATTGCAAGCATTTTTGGGATTGGTAAATTTTTACCATATGTTTTTAAAAGATAAAGTGAGCGCCGCAGAGCCACTGTACAAACTGGTGCATAAAAACGTCGAATGGAAATGGTTCAGAAAAAGCGAAGAATCATTTCAAAAAATGAAGAACTTACTGTCATCTGAATTAATTCTTGTCCACTACGATCAACGAAAACCAATCGTCCTCACGTGTGATGCATTCCCATGGGGCATAGGGGGTGTTTTAAGCCATCGAATGGAAAATGTACAATTAAGACCAGTAGTTTACTATTCAGTAACTCTAAACGCAACGGAACGCAAGTACGCTCAACTGGACAGGGAGGCTCTGGCCATTATTAAATCCGTAAAAAAAACCCTGGTCAGGCTGTATCTGTGTTACAGCCGTAATTTTAACGTGAATACGTCTCCGATTGCATTTTTTTAAATAATGTGTACGCTGTTTGAATTGTGGGTATAGAGATCGCGGAATGAATATTATGAAATATTTATTTTCTCAATTCCGAAATTACAAAAATTTTAGATTATAAGAAACATTTACCTTTAATTTGTCATTCCTATTTTAAAAGATCTTCAAAACCAAAACAACTTGTGTAATTTCATCCTATAAACGAACATTACACTCTTTCAATTTTCACAATTTTTCACCATTTTTTACCAATCATATTTTTAGTTGTTCTTGCTTTGCTGTTTTAAAGACAACTAATTTTTACCCTTAAACTCCATATAAGAACCAAATGCCGAAGAGGTATATAACAGCATGTGCGAGTCAATTTTTGTAAAGGCCACTCACTCATCATCCACTTAAACATGTGGACATAATAAATGTGTCAATTGGTGATGCATTCTTACTAAATACATAATAGAAATAAGAAGAAGAATTTATTTTAAATTTCCTTTTCCAATACTAAGAATCAACCATTTTTATTTCAAAAGGTACAGATACTTGGAACCTAAAGTCACATGACCATATTTAGAAATTATCCGATTTGGTCTCATTCACAGTTAACTAATTAAATTTTACGTTTTCTGTGAAAGTAAATTAGAAATATTTCCGAACTAAATAACATTAGGGCATTAATTAATATATCAAATTGTTCATTTTTGTTGAAATTTCGAACCATATGAATTGTTTGGTTTAAATTTTTAATAATACATAAAAAATTTAAATAATAAAAAAGTTGAGGACTAATCAAATTTGAATCCGCCAATCACCTAGTTGGAATATTAAACATTCTCAGTGTCAAGCGAAAGTATCACAAAACTTTTCGTTTTCATTTTTAATTAATTGCTTCAATTAAACAACAATAGGATAATAAGTAACATATCAAAATGTACCTTGTTCCTTGTACTTTAAAATCATGTAAATTGGTTTTGAATCAATATTTCATTAAAAACATGAGAAATTTGATTATGAAGATCATAGGAATGCGCGAGTAGGTACCTACTACGTTACGGATTTTGAAATTTTTCTTTTTCTTTTTTTATTTAATGGCTTCTAATTAAATTACCATAGGATATTTTAAAATATACCAATTTGTTCTTTATTTCATGCTCTTTAAAATCATATAATTTGTTTTTAAAAATGATTTTATTAACAATTAGAAAATTCATTTTGAATGTGGTGATGCACGAAAAATACAAAGTGTGACATCATTTTTTGTTATCTTTTTTATATAATAACTGTTAACCAAATACCATTATGATAATGCTAAATATATTAAAATGTTTCTTTTTTCTTGTACTTTCAAATGATATAAATTGTTTGATATAAATCTTTTGTGATTTCTCATAAATTGGATTAATAAAAAGTTTAGATCCGCGCGCGTATCATTTATCATTTTCTATCACGTATATTATAGCTCTAATATCTCCTAATTAGACCACTATGGGATCATAAAAATTATATCAGATTGTTCGTCATTTCGTCTACTTTAAAATGCTGTAAATTGATTGTTATATTTCTTTTGTAATCTACCCGAAATTAAATTATTAATGTAGTGCTGCATAAAATTGCACAGAGAGCACACATTTTTTTGTTATGTTTTTTATTTAATAACTTTTAACTAAATACCATTATGATAATGTTAAATATATTAAAGTGTTCCTTTTTTCTTGTACTTCAAAGTGATATAAATTGTTTGGTTTAAATCTTTTCTGATTTCTCATAAATTAAATTAATAAAAAGTTTAAATCCGCACGCGTCTCGTCTATCATTTTCTATCTAGTTTAATATAGCTCTAATACCTCCTAATTAGACAACTATGGGATCATAAAAAATATATCAGATTGTTTGTCATTTCGTCTACTTTAAAATGATATAAATTGATTGTTAAATTTTTTTTGTAATCTACCCAAAATTAAATTATTAATGTAGTGCTGCATAAAACTGCACAGAGATAACACATATTTTTGTTATGTTTTTTATTTAATAACTTTTAACTAAATACCATTATGATAATGTTAAATATATTAAAATGTTCCTTTTTTCTTGTACTTTAAAGTGATATAAATTGTTTGGTATAAAACTTTTCTAATTTCTCATAAATTGGATTAATAAGAAGTTTAGATCCGCGCGCGTCTCATCTAACATTTTTATTGTTGCTTTAATACCTCCTGATTAAACAACTATAGGATCATAAAAAATATATCAGCTTGTTCATCATTTCTTCTACTTTAAAATGATATAAATTGTTTGTTATAATTTTTTTGTAATCTACACGAAATTAAATTATTAAGGTAGTGCCACACAAAGCGAACACCGTTTTTTGGAGGCTTTCTTTGTTGTTTTCATGCAAGGGCTTTTGAATACATAACAATAAGATATTGTGAGATATATTAAAATGTTCCTTAATTTATGTACTATAAAACCATATAATTTGATTTTAAATATTTATTTATTAAGTATCTGAAATTTCATTTTAAATAGAGTGATGCTAGTACCCTCTGCAGTGCGTTACACAATTTGACCATTTCTCTCGACATGCTACCCACTCTTTACAAACGATAAGACGTATTCACGTCAAAAATTACAATTATCTTTATGGCAACACATTCGAAATCGAAACAGATCATAAGGCGCTACTAGGTATTTTGGGTGACGAGAAGCAAATTCCCGAACTATCATCACCTAGAATGATGCGATGGGCACTTTATTTAACAAATTTTAAATACAAACTGACATACTCACCGAAGGAGATGCTAAAAAACGCCGATGCATTGAGTAGATTGACACCGGATAAGAAAATCAAGAATGAAGAACGTGAAACACCCATGGCGGAAGTGCTGATGCTGGAAAGCATGCCAGAAAGACCCCTTAACGGTAAGATGCTTGGATAATTAACAAAGAATGACCGGGTTTTAGATATGTCGTATAATATACCAAAAAGGGATGGCCATCCCAAGTGGGGAAAGAGTTACGACCATATTTCGCAAGAAAAACTTAAATTTTCATATATAAAGATGTCCTGTTGTGGGGGAAATCGTGTAATTGTACCAACAAAATCACAAAAAGAAGCACTAAACACACTTCATGATATACTCGTCGGCATGCAACGCATGAAAACTATCGCTAGATCGCATTTATGATGGTCAAATCCAGACAAAGAAATTGAGCAACTGGTAAGAGACTGCAAATCGTGCCAAGAACAACAAAGTGCTCCACCCAAAACAACAATCCATCCATCGGAGTATGATTCAAATCCATGGACTCGTATTCAGGTGGACTTTGGGGGTCCGTTCAACGGTCATAATTTTTTTCTGGTCGTCGATTCATACTCTAAATGGCTGGAAGTGGAAATCGGCAACACAACGTCAACAACTGCCGCAATAAGAAGTTTAAGAAAAATGTTTGCCACTCATGGACTGCCAGAAGTGATCGTGTCGGACAACGCAACTGCATTCACATCAGCTGAATTCCAAAGTCTTGTATAAAACGGACAAGTGGAAAGGTATGTTCGAGAGCTCAAAAAAAAATATTATAAGATTTACTTCGGAAAACGGCAAAATTGTTCGAACGAGACGAAAAAGATATATCTTCAGTTCTTGATTCGCCCCAACGACGCATGATCAAGTCGCCAATAAATACAAATTTGCAAATTATTCCTTGAATAGTTGAGTTTCCTGAACAGGAGTAATGGACCATCGATTTCGAGATAGTTTTCAAATATCGCGACGACATGTAACAAAACTGAGGGCCAAAAGTTTTTAAATAGTGTAAGCTATGAAATGCAGCTATCATATTAGAAATCTGAAGAAGGCTCATTTTTCTTAAACTCTACAAAAACATTGCCCACTGGAAGGAAGGTCAATGTGTACAGCAAATTTGGAGGTTCTAGCATTTTCCATTTGGGAGGTATTTAAAAACTTGAATACATATTTTTTTAAAAATTTGATAGCCTATATCTTCTTAAGGAAGCAATTGGTCGTTTACATCCTGTTTAAAACAACTAGTTCCACATTTCTTAAGGTATAAAAAAATTAAATTTCATTTTGTTGCAGCTATTAACATGCTAAGAAGTAATAATTTAGAAACATGTAATAATCACGATATCAAATATTTGGCAATCAACTCAGTTGTAAAGGTTTTATTTAATGAACAACTGCCAACAAATAAATAAAATATTAAAGGGTTCTATAAACGGTCCATTTAATGATCTTATAAAAAACATGGGGTCGAAAAATCCAAAGGATGGACTAAAAATAAAAAATAAGAGTATATACAATTATATGCAGGGTGTAGTGGCTAGATTGAGCCAAAATGAAATGGCAGATTAAGAATGACACTCAGAGAATGGTATTTTCCTTTATTCTGGGAAACTTTTAAACAAAGATATAGGCCCTCAAACTTCTTAAAAAAATGTTGAATTGTTCAAATATCTTTTATCTTCTCTTAACCGAAACATAAGCCAACATAAACGACACTACAGAAAAGTAAAATTTCCTACAATGTATATTTTAATTGAATAGCTGAAACATGTACAGAAAATTTTTGGTTTCTGCCGTGAGTCGAACCTGGTACCTTTGTCTTTAGCCGCCACTGCTCTGACCGCTGAGCTACAATCGCCGAAGATTTTTCTGTACAGCTGCCTTATTGTTTCTTCAACTATGGAAATTGACGTATTTGTCACTTGTTCCTCCCGTTCCGAAACTCGCGCATTAACATCGTTAATCGTGAATCTTTGCACTTATATTTCCATGAAAAAGTAAAACTGTGTAAATTTTTGAATTTAACATTTTTAGAAATAAAAGAACAGTTATTTGTCGGTTTAGTGTCAGACGATTTAGCTGGTTCGTTGGCGGCAAGGCAACACAACAACGTTGACGAATTATATGAAGACTTGATTAAGCAAGAAAGATTTCTGCCTGACAGGCGAGTCCGAGTCAAATGAAATTTCGTTGAATAATCACCGTCAGTCCAATCGAGGGTCAACTCTTCAGCCGTTATTGTATCCAGTTCCAATACCGTTCAGGAAAAAAGACAGAGTGCTGTTGGTGAACCGATAGCCATTAAAGTGAAAAGTGAAGGTAGTAAAGAACGATTAGTAATATGATGCTTTAATTGTAATGAAAAAGGCCATTTGGCGAAAAATTGTAATAAGCCTAAACGTGACAAAGGTAGTTGTTTTAGGTATGGTAAAATGGGCCACAAAGTCTGTGATTATCCCGTTAAGTCTTATAATAATCAATCAAAATAAGATAAAAGTGTAAATTTATTAGAGGGTCCTATACCGGTGTTGCCTCCGATTGCGGTTGAGGTGGAATATGAATTATTTGAAAAACGTAATGTGATTAAATATTTTATAAAGGGTTTAATTGATACAGGCACTGCTATTAGTGTAATGAAAGACAGATATGTGAAAACTGATGCTGTCATGCCGTACGTAAACAGTACTGATGAATCATATACTAGCATGAAGGGATCAAAAGTCAATATTATGGGTGTTTTTGAGTTCAATCCTGTCATTACAAAAGTTGAAACTCCATTACGAATTTATGTAGTAGATAATAATGCTATGAGTTATCCGATAATTATAGGTAGAGACAATATTGGTCATTCCAATATATATGAAATGGTAATGGAGGCGTTAAAGACGTTAAAAACGAGTACAGATGTTAACGAAATAATGAATATTGATGTAATGAATAATGAAAATGCTTACGACTTGAAAGTAAATACTAGTTTGACGGTTGATGTACAAGGTAAAGTAAAAGAAAGTTTCGAAGAAAATTTTGCTTAAGCCAATGAAGATAAATCGTTTGCTTTTCTTGAACAGTTCTACTTAAATATTCAGTTGAAAAATAAGGAGCCTGTTTGTCATCATGTTCGAAAACTGTCGTTTGCAGAAAAAGAAAAATTGAAAGTTATTTTGGACGATTATCTTGATCAAGGGATAATTAGAGAAAGTTATTCACCATAATGTTTGCCTATCGTGATGGTACATAAGAAAAACGGTGAGATGAGACTTTGCGTCTATTATCGCGATTTGAATAAAATAACGGTTAGGGATAATTTTCCAACTCCATTAATAGACTCATATTTTACTAGCCTTGATTCACAAAACGGTTTTCATCACATTGAAGTAAAAGAAGAGTCAATTCCGTTAACTTCATTTATTACGCCTTTAGGGTAATTTGAGTTTTTGAAAATGCCTTTTGGGCTAACTAACAGTCCACTAGTATTTCAACGGAGTACCAATTATATTTTTCGTGATTTAATAAAGGCAAATAAAATATTGATTTATTTGGACGACATTTTGATTGCGACAGCTAATATCGATGAACATCTCGGTATTTTGGCTCAAGTTTTTACTATTTGTCGCACTCACAATTTACAGATTAGAATGGACAAAAGTTCTTTTCTCTTTAATGAGATAACTTATTTGGGATATAATATTAATGAGCAAGGGATCAGACCCAATAACGATCACATTCGTGCATGTTAATTATCCGGTTCCAAGAACGCGCCAACAATTACAACGTTTTATCGGATTGACAAGCTATTTATGGCGATTCATTTCAAATTATTCTATACGCGTTAAATGTTTGTACGATCTCTTAAAAAACACACTAGATTCGATTGTGAAGAGAATGAATTACAAACATTCGAAGACTTAAAGTTAGCTATAACTGGCGCACCAGTTTTGGCGATTTATTGTGCAGCATCCGAGACTCATTTATACTGCGATGCAAGCGCTTCTGGCTTTGGAGAAATTTATGTCAACGTCAAAAGGACGGTAAGTTTCGTCCAATTTCCTATTTTAATAAAAGGACAACTCCTCAAGAGGTGAAATATCATAGTTTTGAATTGGAATGTTTGGCGGTAATTTACGCCATTAAGCGATATCTTATATATCTTTCTGGATTTAAATTCACAATAATTACTGACTGTGATAGTTTCTGACTTACATTAGGTAAGCAAAATATTTATCCGCGAATCTCTAGATGGGCAATGTTTCTACAAAATTATGACTATTCCATTGAGCATCGTCCAGAAAATAAAATGGAGCATGTAGACGCTTTAAGCCGTTGTCATAGTGTTTTTTTTTTTGATGAGTCAATTACATTTGAACAAGTTCTATTTATTAAACAAACTCAGGATTCAGAAATACGGACACTCGCAGATAAATTACAGAATGAGGAAAAGCTTATAGAAAAGCGAAAAATGACAAATTATGATTAACCATGATTTAAGGCAAGTGGGAGTGAACAAAACAGTTCAACACATTAATAAAGTTTACTGGTTCCCAAATATGACAGAAAAAGTTAAGAATTACATTCATAATTCTTTAAAATGGATTGAATGCACCGATTGAAGGTAAACCAGAAGGGCACTTACATTGTACTCCTAAAGGAAATAAACCGTTTATGACAGTGCATGCTGTTGATCATTATGGGATTATGGCCCGTTGGAAAAGACGAGTTACGGGTATAAATTAATTGCATTTAATTGCAATGTTTTTAAAGAATTTTGCGCTAATAATTGCAAAAGCAGAAAGGGTGCACAGAATGTTCACACCTATGTTGGCTAAATTAAGTCAAGCACCTAATAAGTAGGACAGAGCTCTTTATGAGGTTGAGTACGCAATGAAAAACACTTTCTGTAAGTCTATAGGCAATTGTCTTAGTTTATTATTATTTGGCGTTGAACAGATAGGAAAAGCCAACAATTTACTACGGGAGTATTTAGATAAGTCAGATTATGACGATTTGTTAAATGTGAGAGAGGGAGCTTCTCAAACAATTTTGAAAAACCAAGCGCCAAATGAAAAGTATTATAATAAAAACCTGAAAAATGTACCCTTTTTCAAAAAGGAGATTATGTATTTTTGCCGTTTTTACAATACATACTTTATTTTCTACACTCATTGCACTTATAAAATAAGTAATATTACATAAGCAAATAGTATACCACATAAAAAAAAACACATTCACCTTTTTTCACATTTATAATTTGGGCGCACATCAACTCGTCACTGGTAATCCCTTGCAAAAATTTAGAAGTACCCGAGACACATCAGCTCGTCACCGAGGCCTTAGTGAGATGCATCAACTCGTCACCGGGACGGATTAACTGGTCACCCAATTTTTAATCTTTTTAACCTTTTATCCTTTTATCTTCATACCCAAAGACATAAAATTTAAAGTAAAATAAGAAAAGACAATTTTTTTTTTCAAAAAAATATACATATATTTTATAATATATGTACATATAATGAACATACAGTATCTGTACAAAGAAGGTAAATAATTTTATCTACGACCACACTAGAAAACGCTTGATTATGAATGCGATTTTTGTTTGCAAACTTTTACTTTGCGCACTTGTATCATAATGGTATATTATGCTACACCTCGTGTCACTATCAACAGTCTAACGTCGAACACGTTAATTAAAATCACTTCAATTTGAATAATTTATTAGGCAGAAAATATAAAAAATAAACTTACAATTATCGATAAGTTGACATATTATTTAACATTTATAATATATTTATCAAAATAATTCCTATTGTGACCAAAAAAAATTGAATTTTACATTTGAGAAATATGTACGCCATATATTATTCTACTTTTGAATCACAAAAATATCACTGTAATTATTCATCTGTCATTCAGTTCGCAAATGAAAAATTAACGTCAAACTTTGTATATTCGCTTCGCTCATGTCGCAAACTCAAACACTCGTACATAAAGAACTGTTTTCTGCACTTGTAATACAATATACTATTACCTAATTCATCTGATGACCTCTATGGCTCTCAACAAACACTACTTCCACATCCATAAAAATCGTTCCACTTATAAAAATCGTTCTGATAATACGGTGTTCTCGATTGTACTCTATTACTTGATTTTTGTATTACCGAGTGAAATAGTGTTTTACGAACTAACATTACAAACTTTTAAATTGTGAATTTAAATTTGGTAGTGTTTCTTTGTAACATTTTTTTAAATACTGGTAAGTCATTTAAAAACATATCATTAAGTTTGTTACATGTGTTACCTAAATTACAGGTATCATGGAGAATAATTATTCTCATGGATCATATAAATGTATTGTTAGAGACTGTCCTGTTATTAAGGGAGAAGGAACATTATTTCGACTTCCCAAGGACATGAAAAGGTAAGAAAAATCGTAATTATTATACATATGATTTATTGTAAACGTTGTTTTGTTTTAGGTTTGAAAATTGGTTGTTAAATATTGATCGGATGGATTTGCTGGAAAAGTACTCCCTAAATTGTTACGAGAATCGACGCATTTGTAATTTGCATTTTGATGACAGAATGTTAACAGAATGTTATGTTAATATTAATCAACATTTAATAAAAGCTTTAAATTTACAAACTTTTATTTTAAGTTTTTACAATTCTTATATGTGATATGTGGGCACCAGACTTTAAGTTTATAAAACTTGTATATCGCTTCCTTTACATGCGCTTGGGGTGTTAAGCAGAAGAAAACTTACAGAAAAAAGAACAATAGAAAAGAGGAGCAGTCATACTTCTGTGTATGATATTCTGTGCTTGAAAGGGATTAAGTCTGGTGACGAGTTAGTGTGTACCCTATAATTTATCCCTAACATCCCAACAAAATGTAAACCAATGGGTAAATTTTCGGATAATTTTATTTGAAATGAGCTTCTCAGTCGAATGTGCCGTCGAAAATTGATAGGAAGTTTTCGAACAGTACTCGATTTTTTAAACTTTTACACGATATGTAAAATATTGTTGCACAGATTATCAAATTTCATTTAAAAATTCAAACTTGTTATCAATATAGTCACTGTGTGGCGGTATACAATGTATTGTATGTATTGACTAATCGCTAATCTGATGCACATGTATGAAACCACTTAAGTCTTGGTCGCTCACGAAAAATGGCATCAATTTTTAAATTGTGTGAATTAGAAATAAAATCTGTTATTAATTATCGTTATTAAAGTGAATCATTTTTTAATCCGTAATGTCAAGGAAATTACTAATCAAATTAAACAAATATATAAATAAAATATACACAATTAGCACATACAAATAAGGTCAATTTATATGAAACAAATTTTAAAACCACATATATTTTAAAGCATACCTCAGAACTCTATTTTAAGCCACTTTAATTAATATCTAGGATACTAAAAATCAATATGTATAAGAGTGGTTTTACACGACCGAGAATTACTCCGAAATTTACTCCGAAAATTCTCTTGAAAATTTTCCGAGTAATTCTCGGTCTTGTAAAACAGGTCCATTTCTGGTGAGAATTATTGTCAGAATTCTTGGGGAGAAGTACCTGTTACACGTGCAAAAAATTCTTAGCAAAATTATGGTCATACGTCTGCGTAATGGTACCAGCACTAACTCGTTTAAGGGTAGCAAATTTGGTAGCAAGCATTTTATTCAAGTAATATTCGAGCAGTTTTTGTTTTGTTGAAATTAAATTAATAAACAATATTATATTTGATAAAATGAATAATGAAGTAGTAGCAAGTTTAATAAACATTAATGTGGGATTACTTGTGTATAAGTATAAATTGCATTTACAAAAAAGACAACTATCTGTGTGGATAAAGAATGTTTAAACTCATTAGAAATAGAAAAACCAACCCTAATTAGGCAAGTAGGTACACGACAAATTAAACAAAAAGACCTTGATATATTCAAATTATGAATAGAGATATGTTAAGTACTTTGTGCGCCGATTCTCGCGCAGATTCTTGAGAATATTCAACAATTTCAACATATTTACTCTGATAAATTTCGTGGGAATTCTCGGTCGTCTAATACAGGCCGAGAATTACTCCGAAAATTTTCGAGTGAATTCTCGGAGTAAATTTCGAAGTAATGGGCCCATAACATGAATTTTTTTTAATGGCAATCGATAGAGCATGTTTCAGTTAGTAGATATTGACTATTCGCACCTTTCGTACTTTTCTCAAAAAATTTAAAAAAATCATCAATGTTTGAAAAATGTCACTGCTACGTCACTCATGCGATCGACAGAAAATAGCATTAGAAACGCTAGGAATTGGAGTGGAAGTGTTGCTGTCACACCAAGGGCTACATTCCTTGAAATTTTAAATTTTTTGTCAAAATGAGTGACGTCACGAGAAGTTTTAAACGCAAATTAAAAATTAATGGTAATAGCTACAGAGTAACTAATGGTACCAAAAAATTGCAAAAAAAAATCAATCTTTCGATTTATTGAAAAAATACCACTTTTCGATACCATGTTATGGGCCCATTCTCGGTCGCATAAAACGGCCCTAATAGACGGTGACCTACTCTACCCATTTGTGTAGTACACTGCCATGGCAGTCTTATCAGGATATCAGGGGGTGACAGCGCGTGAGAGAGAAGTAAAAATTAATAGAACCAGATTTCAACTTAAAAAATCTATTCATAAATGAAGCAGTTAGTCAAATTAATATTGCTCATACTTTAACTATGAATGATCTCAGATATTGCTTGGGTAACTGTACTAGCATGACACCCCACTACTTTTCAATGCGTTTATACATTCCAATATGCATTCCGCACATATTTGGAGTTGGACACACCAAGTTAAAAAAATTAATAGGCTCGAGGTCAACACAAAAATCTCATTAGCAGACAAAAGAAATGGGCGGGGCGTCCCATCTCTTATTATTAGGATCTCTGGTCTCTGGTCTTATGTTATAATTTTTAAGATGGCGGTCTTATGTTTATCATAAACATAACATTTGGGAATGGGAAATTTTGTCAGATTGTTTTGAGAAGGGCGATTTTGTGTTGCAATGCGAGTCACCCGTCACTATGAAAAGATCTCGCGAGGCGCAGCCAAGCACGTTGCCTCGAAGGGGCAACAAGCCGAATGTAATGAGGCCCCATGATGCGTAGCAAGCAAATGGGCTCAATTTTCGCTGCGGCGCATTACCCGTTCGACAGACTTTTCAAGGTGAAAAGGATCCGCGAAGCAGCGACTGCGAGCGAATCGAGCAGCGCGTAAGCGATGTGAACGCGCCCTACTCTCGAAGTATTTCGCTTTTGTTTATGTCCATCTGATAGACGCACTCTAGACCTCATAGAAAAAATTCACCAGGCCAATCCCTGCTATTGTGCCTCTACGACCGTGAATGGTTTCTAGTTTATAAAATATTTTGCCACCAAAAGTTTCTTTTTACAATTGCTTGTATATTGTTTATGCACGAATTTTTGCAATACCCATGAATAATGTAAAAAGTTCATAATTTTCAACTATTATGATATTATTATGACTATATCTTAGTGTATAATCCAGGACTTAGTTGCAATTGCAATCAGTACGCTGTCCAACATCGTTCAATGTTTTTGTTAGTTGTGTGACCGCGTCACCATCTATAGAAGACCGCGCGTGTCTCGAAGGCGGATCGCGTCTACTCTCTTACAGCAAACCAGCTTTTACCAACATTCAAATACATAGCCTTATGCAGGACACACTCATTCACTTTTACGCATAGTAAATTGTACGCTTCAAACGGACGGAACCGTTTTCGTAGTCTTGTACGCCCGGCTCCGCATATTTCGACGCACGTAAAACATTTTTCATACGCCCGAATCTTTGTAATTATATGACAGTTCTAAAAAAATACTTGGAACTTAATCTGAATTAATTTTAGTATAGTTGAGAAATTCTTTTAAGTTGAAATGAAATTGTGAAAAATGTTCTGTGAAATTATGTGCTTGTAATGAACATTATTTTGGAATGGATATAGATAGGTAAACTAATTATAATTATTTAGAGTTGTGGTAAACTTAATTATTCATGTTGAATTGCATCTTTCATTTGTGTTTCTGAACAAAGTGACGACTTGTATTTGAATTAAAACGGAAGTCAAGAAATTCATCTAAATATTGATGTAGTCTTTTAACATTGATTGCATTTTTTAATTGTCAGCGTTGAGTATTTTAACTTTTGTCTCGTGAAGAATATTTTAGTCTCAAAATTACTGTTCTCTCAGTTCATATTGAACTTTTATTTTAATAAAAGGTTATCCGGTGCCTTCAACAGAAATCATTAGCTTTACGTATCACAAATATTGAACAAATTGAGTTTTTCAGGACCAATTAATTTTTTATTAGAAATCTATTCAAATACTAATAGGAAATAATTGCCATACTAATTTACTTGATAATTAAATTTCTGTGGGTTCATAATTATAATTTTACATTGCACACTTCGTATTTTTAAATGTACCTAATATGTTTTATTAAACATTTTTTTGATTAAATTTTTTGCTAAGGAAACCATAAAATTTTTCTTATAAAAAAAAGTTTGTACTTGGATTTACGAATGTTTGCGTTTACGTCATAATCAAAATTATTGTTAGAACAATAAATTTCGATTATTGAGTTTGTGAGTCGAAGATTACCTAAAATAGCAATCAAAGCTATTGCTGCTTCAATTTTAATTTTTTTGTGTCACGTTAATATAAGGATTAATTAAAACGAATAATTTTTTTCATTACCAAACCAATCAAAAGAAAAATAATTTAAGGGCTGGCGCCTTTTAATTATGATTTTTGGGGAACTACTTGAAAATTTATTCTAATTTTTATTCGTGTTTTTATAGATACTCGAATAACAAAAATATTTGATTTAAATATGTAATTCAATTCATACATTTTTTGAATGTATGTAAATTTGAATAGGCAACATATTATAATAGCAACATAGTCGAATTTAAGTTTCTTTATGATATATTATTTATAACATAGATAACATAATATAAATAAGTATAGCAATTTTTTTAGTGATCTAGACTTTCCAGTGATTTTTAATTCTTGCATATTTAAATTGCTATGTTTAATACAAACATTTATTAATAATAATGTTATATAGCAAGTAAAGCACATGATCGTACTTGCCGTTATGCCGTTATTTTCAGACATCTTCATTAAATTTATTGAAGTATCAATTCTGATTTATGGTTTTAATTTTAAGGACTCGTGTGGTACGAACTAATAGTTGATACGGATTAATAAAGATGTACCACCATGAAGATCATTTACCTCTTTATTCTAAGAGATTACAAATGTAAGATTTGAATTACTTAAATTTCATTTTTCTGTTGAAGAATTACAAGTAATTACTGCATTAAACTTCTACTCCGGCTTGCGTGAAAGATACTTTACAAATACTGTGTTAATTTTCAAATGGTGTATGAAAGTTTCTTTCGTTAATGCATTCGCCATTGCATCTTTCCGTGCATTTGTTTATCTTTCAAACGGCTTTCTTCAAATATGATTTTTAAAATCAATAAAGCAATTAAAGTTATTTGGATACTGGTGTCCGAACAATGAAAGATTATGAATTGGAAGGCAAAGGAATTATCCTATAAAACGTGAAATTTAGACATCTGAAATTTGGCAATATAGGCTAATCTGTAATATGTAAGATATTTTGTAAATGGTTGCAATTCGAGTCAACCGAAAGTTCGAAAATTTTTTATTTTGTATGTAATTTTAATATGTTGAATATAGTCTATTCGTTCTATATAATTTTGTTAAACTTCAAAAATAAGGCAGGCTGTACCTATGCCACACCCGTAATTATTAACGTGTATACGTCTTTGAATCTACCTTTTTATTAATTACTACGCTGTTTGAATTGTGGGTATAGGTGTAAGATGTAGTCATCACCCAAATTATTTTAAATTCGTATCATTTAACTTAATAAATAATGACAAAATTAAGATTATAATATATCTATTTTCTCAATTCCGAAAATCTTAAATTTAAAAAATAATAGTGAAGAAACATTTACCTCTTATTTTTCATTCCTTTTTATAAAGATCAACAAAATAAAAACACATTGCAAAAATTTTATCGTATAGACAAATCAAAATCGTTCCTTATATCATGTATTTTAATAACATAGGATTTGTTTTGGATAATTCACTTATTAACTATCAGAAATTGCATTTTTATACTGTGATGCACGAAAAATAAAGAGGTTACATTTTTTTTTGGAGTCTTTTTCTTTATTATATTTGTTAGTTAAATAACATTACGGTAAGGTTAAATATGTATAACAAAATTTTCTTGTACTTTAAAAACATATAAATTGTTTGGTTCAAATCTATTGTGATTTATCAGAAATTGGATTAATAAAAATGTTATATGTGCGCGCTTTTCATCTATCATTTTTAATTTTGCTTAAATAACTCCTAATTAAACAGCTTATGGGATCATAAATAATATATGAACTGGTTCGTCGTTTCTTCTACTTTAAAATCAAATCATATAAATTGTTTGGTACAAATTTATTATAATAATCTATGCGAAATTAGATTAAAAAGGTAATAATGCGGGAACGTTACACATTTTAATTTTGACCATTTTTCGTTTTTTTTTTCATCAAGTGCTTCTAATTAAATGACAATAGAATTTAGTAGAATCTCAAACCAAGTAAAAATAAAAATGCTCCTTATTTCCTGTACCTACTTTCATGACATATAATATATTTTATATAATTTATTAATTTCCAATCAGAAATTTCATATAAAATACATTGATGCCACGCTCTGAAGGATGTTAAAATCGACCATTTTTGTCGACATGCTGCCCACTTTGACCCACGATAAGACGTAGGTATTCACGTGAAAACTACAAATAAAGCCGATACTCTTATTTTACCGTAAAAGCAAAATCTAAATATTTTTACTTATTTAAGAAAAAATAAAAATTATTTAGACCTACGTGTATTAAACCAAAGGAATGGTTTTACGAACAAGGTAAATAATTCTAATCGTTAGATTGTTATGGTGTATACTTATTTAAAAAGTTTAAATAGTAGTATTAGATGAATTTATTAAGAGCTAATAAGTGAATAAAACTAGAAAATAAACTTCTATAAATTTAATTTATTGAAAAATTTCCTCCCAATCCGGTTCTGCCTTTAATAATCGGTTTGTATTTGATAATATTTAATTTACAATGTGTTTTTCACACTTTGCCAACGGTGATACTACAATGATATGCAGAACGCTTATTAATTTATGAATATTTGCATATAAATCACCCATTCACTCTCTAACACACACAGTCAGGAACAGTCAACTTCCCTGACACGTATATTCTATTGTGGCAGTAGAAATGAAACGATGTAGAGAAAGAGAAAAACGATTTGTCACTGATTTACGTGTATGTATGTTATTAATAAGGTAATAATTCACAAATATGTATATGAAAGATTATGTGTAGGATGTTATGATGAAAATGGATTATATGGGACCTTAAATTTAGACACTAGTTGTATAATACATCAAATGTTCATGATTAAAAAACCAACTATTTAGAGATTTGCTTAAATATAATTGGTTCACTTACAAACTTTTGTATTTTCGAAATTGTTTTCAGTTAAATAGTGGTGCAATTTATTAATTGTATCGAAGACAAGTCCACGTCCATATATGGTTGCAAAAATTAACATTTATCTCTTGTAAATGAACCGAAGAAGCAGCTGAACATTTGGTACTTCATAGCACTTTCTATAATATACATACTGCATAATCTCGAAAAACTTACTTAATCATTGTTTTTTTTTTGTGGTGTAATTGCAACGGATTTACAAAAAAACGAAACATATACTCGTAATAGCAAGTATATTGCAGTTATAAGCAAAATTTTTAACAATATCGACATACAATCTTCGGTAAACATAAAAAATCTTTTGTAAAGTTGAACATATAATATTTAGATAAGGAAGTCCATGCTCTTTTCAGTGAAGGAATAAAATTGAAAACGTTAATATATTCATTATTTAAATATCTTCTCCGCTTATGAAAATTGCATTTTCTGCCAAACACCTATATATATCCGAGTATATTTGTTTTTCCAAGCATGTTAAATATCTAGTTAAGTCCCTTTTCAATATATTCTAAGAAATTGAAAGGTACTGGAATGTATTATTGTATATAAATATAATATGTTACCAATATGTAACTAAATTCAACTATTTTTCAAAAAAGTTACATGTATTTGTTCCTGTTAATATAAAATTAAGAAGAATGTATGGTTTAACACCACATAGGTATGTGTGGCTTATTTTGTAATTCTTTCTTGCCTATAAAATATTATCCATACAAATTGGTAAAAACATAATTCCTTTAGATTCCCTTCAAACACTTTAGTTATTTTTGATAAATTGGATGTGAATAAAATTATAATAATAATTGTTGCAGAAAATTTAATTAACCGATTACGTATCAGCTGCCTACATATTTCCTGACATGACAATATGTAATTGAACTCCCAGAAGTGCATTAATTCAAAGATTTCTTATATTTTTTAAAGATTTTTGTAGACCAATTATTCACTTTCCCAATTTCGTCTATAAATAAAATCCATTTTCAAGTAATGAAATTGTAAGAAACGGATTTCTAATTCTAAATTAAACACAATTCGATTCCGGAAACGAGTTAAGCCCCTACACACAAGAGAGAGTCTCGGGATATCAATTTGCTACATCCAGACAGACTTCTTTTACAATTGTTAAAACACTAGTGGAGTATCTTTTAATAAGGTTTTCACGAGGGGTTTTAACGACAAGTTTACAAAATCAATGAGTTTCGGTTTATTCATAAAATTTTTGTCAACGGGTTTTCTAAATCAAATATTAAGTTCATTTTAAATTCTGAACACACAAGACAATTTTCATGGTTTTCTGAAAGTATTATTATATAGTTTTTATGCTGGTCAATTTTGCATTCAATTGAGACATCCAGCAATTCGTCAAGTTTTTGTAGGCAATCATTTCATCGTAATTTATCGTCTTCGATGTAATGAAGTCATTTATTTTCTATTGTGATTTGGAAACAACTTTCTTGCACCAATCTTGCCAAAATACTTTCAGGTTTTACAAAGTTATATTGCCACAAGGGTAACCCTTTGAGTATTTTGTTCTTTATATAAATAAGATATAGTTATATATATATATTATTAGGAAAAAAACTCCTTAATTATTTTAGTTCGTTACTTTTAGAAATTTATACCATTTTATTTTATGTTTACAATAAATCTGTGATACCATCGCACGCAAATATAAAATTTCAGATATGTGATAGTAAGTACATCATATTAAAATACACAGCTAATACTTAAGTTTAATTTAGTGTTCACGACTTCTTAATAGTAATTGCCATTAACTAGATAATACATGTACTACAGATTTCAATATAATTAAGTAATAAAGTTATAACTAGAGAAATGATGATGGTGGCATCGTTTTATCTGAAGAACAGTTAATATATTATGTATTATTAGATCATATATTATTAATAATAGGCAGTTTAAAACAAACCATACCTAGATTATTCCTTTTCTCATATTCACTGTTACAACTGTAATTTCCCTATTTTAAAAATGCCCTACCATTGGATAAAAGGGTAGAGTATATAGGAGTATAAAGGATTTAACAACGAGATTGAAGATTACGCAAAACAGAAAAATCTCTGTGAATCTTTCTGAACCACAAAGTCGACTTTTTTTGGAAAATTTCCGTATAGGGCTTACAAAACCAAGTTTCTCATTTGCGCAATTACGCAAAAAAATTTTAATTTTAATTTTCCTGAAAATCACATTTTAATGTGAAAAAATACAAAAGGCAAAAGTGTTTCTTTTAATTGACACTCAAAGAATTTGCGATTTTTGACCGTCATCTAAAATACTGAAAATCGTTGTGAGCCACCTGATAGTATGTGTGTCAAATTTATTTTAAATCAAAAGATCCGCAATATACCTTTTAAAGAATATTGGTGGCTTGCCCTTTTTACGAAACTTTTCTGAGAACAAAATATTTTATTGCAAACGTGGCTTATACCTATAGACTACTCGGTTTAATTTTCAGAATGTATCTTTTAAGTAGGACTTAATCGAACACCCCAAAATATAACCCATCGCGTGATTTTCTGAGCATAAATTGTAAATCACACATTTACCTAAGGTTAACAAAATAATTTAAAAAAATATGAATTATCAAAATTATTTAAAACTTTTTTTCAAGTGGTGTTCATTTATAAAAATTTGAATTATGAACTTATGGGAAAAATCATTGGTTACACAATTTTTTATAATACATCAGTTTACGTGTTCTCTTCAAGATATAATTTCCAAATCATATTAATAAACATATAATACATATCAACTGTTTGATTATTATTTTTCATATTTTTCTTATAAATATGTAGCTGCTCAGTAAATTTTTTTTTTGTGAGTATCCTAAAAGATACAGAAAAATCCGCTAATTGAAACTAATTTTAAATATTCACTTCAGTGAATATGCCTATATAAACGATTGTTATAATTATGATCATTTATTTAGAATTGCGATGTTTTGTAATTTCAATTTCCAATTATAAATCCTTTTGCCGGTTTTTGTGATTCGTTATATTATTTTTGTTCATTTTACAGAGTTCCTGATGCTTTATTAATAGTATATTAAAGAATGAGTTGCATAAGGCAAATTTTATGGCAAAAGTGTCGCAATATAAGCCACGATTGCCATAAAATGCCTTATGCAATGAATTCTTTGTGCTATTTTTTACAGTTCGGTCCATTTTTAAAGATTTTATATGAAAAATTGAGTGTTTATTTATATTTAATACCTTTTTGTATTTTACGATTGCATAAAACATGCAACCAATAAATCAAAACAAGCACTTGTTATTTGAAATTTATGTCAATTATGTCATAGAATTAGAGAATTACAACCTCAAAATAAAAAAAAATCACTAAGTTGACAGCGTAATCTAAGATTACGGACCCTGTCAGACGGTCCATAATAACCACGTTTACGCTCGCATATGCGAATCCTATTCACGACCTCACGATATTATTGCTTCGCAAATCAGAAATAACGCCACTTTTGCCATAAAATGTGCCTTATGCAACTCGTTTATTAGTATACTATTGGTGAATGCTTTCTAAAGTACCTTTATACACTAAAACATATTAATTAAGTTCCAGCAAGAATTTAATATATTCACCTACTAGAAGAATATTGACTACCGCCATCAATACTTAAATGATATTAAATACTTCAATTCAAGTATACAGGGTGTAAACGCTCGAATTTAAAACAAAAATTTATTCAGAATTAAGTTAAATACGCTACAGTGATCTTAAAATACTTTTTTTAGATTTTTCGGTTGATATGTAAAAAGTTATGGACCACTGAATTAATGAAATTTTCCAAAAATCTTGACAACTTCAAATATAATTGCATTTTGCTCACGGGGCTCCGTACGAAAAAAATGCAAGAGACAAAAAAGTTTCCTTATAAAATTTGCCATTGAATGGACTCATCAAAATTGAAATTCCACCGCACCTCCAAAATAAATAACAAAAGTGTTAAGCCGCCTCTTTGCAAAAAAGTCATGTTCGGGATGGCGATTTTTCTAATATTTTACAGAAACATTGCCTCTGATTACCTTAATAAGTGTACCAAATTTGGTTATTCCAACTTATCTCAGTTAGAAGATATTTGAAAAATTCGATATTTTTTTAAAAAGTTTGAGGGCCTATATCTTCGTTAGGAAGGCTTTCCGAGAAAAATTCAACTAAGATTTGATTTTGACTCAGAATGACCCCTAGAATCTGTGATTTTTCTATAGCTCAATCGAGGGTTTACACCCTGCATACAAATTCGTTTGCAACATCGCATCTATAAGTTTCAATAATTGAATCGTCATATGACTAAGGTTATTTTTTCTTATGCATGTATAAATGTATATTTTCTTTTTCTTTCTTCTTCTTAAATTGTTAGTTATTAAAATTTTGCTGTATCACAACTTTTTATTATAATTATCATTGTAAAAAAGGTGTAAACCGTGAATAAATAAATAAATAAATAAATAAATAAACATAGTAGTTCGCAAAAAACTTTCTCACAGCAGTGCTTTCGCTGCACGTTACGTGGTTATTAAAAACATCAAATAATATAAATATCCATTTAATATTTATCAATAGCATTATAACAGATGAATCGTTTCTCATAATTGGTCGGAATCTTTTTACTCCTTAATAGTATACTTAATAATACTCCAGATTAACTCGCCTTTTCATCATTTTATGTTCAAGTTACGGCTGATGTACAAATCAATATCATTTTAAATTATACGACCTTAAAAGTGGACTAATAAATAGTTTTTATATTGTTATGTCTGTATATTATACATACAGAGAGACCATTTATGATTGTATAAATTGACATTTTTAGTTTGATGGATTAGGTTGATTAATTAGGTTGAAAATACTAGGTGTGCTTGAAATCTTTAAAATACCAGAAAATACCGAGATTTCAGTAGAGAACGATATCGCCATTTCTTTCAGACAACTATAAAATAGAATTAGCGATTTTTGCAGTCCTTAACACTCGGTCTGTATAATTAAATGAATCTGTCAGAAGTTTCTCTTTTTAATTCAATCACAAATCTTAATAATAAGAGATACTTCACTCCGACCATTTCCATTGTCTTTTAAGCAAATTTTGTGTTGACCTCGAGACATTCATATCCCTTTAATTTGTTGTGTCGAATTATTCGAGGAATGTAGAAAATTTTATCATCGATGAAAAATTCTATTAGTCTGTGGTAGGAATACGTGCTGTAACGATACATACCCTGGTTATTACTTAAATTTATTAACAAAACGAATTTAAAACCGAGGGCTATTGTTAACCAGCTTCTAAGGTATAATAGACCAACTGAAAGAAAATAAAAGTGAGAATTAACGAAAATTTAATAAATTCATGTATAAAGTAAATAATGTTTTAATCGTTATCATTTAGTACCGAATGATCGGATTGACTTTCAAGCTATAAATATCGCTATATTGCGTTAAAATAAAGTTCATTTGCATCCTATTGTGTGTCAGACGTCCCCAACGAGGTCGAAGCTTGTGAGGTAAATTGCAAGTCTAATATCACGTTATGTGATGAGTACGTTATGTACAATAAAAGATGCGATACCGACATATATCAGTGAAGAGCATTATTACATATTAATAAAATAAGACTATGTCCAATTTAAGAATAGAATGTTAAATATAAGACGCTATGTCTTATTTAAGCAAATATTTATTATAAATGTAAACGATTTAAAACACAATTTTAGAATTAATCGCGAGAACGTACATTTAATCAACGAACAAGATTAAACCACATATCATTATGATATATAATAAGAAATAATATAACAACTGAAATTGGTATTCACCAAAATGAATAAAATTAAAATTGTTATTAACAAATCATCAAATATCTTTAACAATACTTTTAACGTGTTCACGCTACTAAAGATGTTAACTAAATAACTTTCACGCTCGGACTAGACAATCTAAGCGTATATTAGTTGCATTACCAAAAGATATACGAAGTAACTATTGTTCTCATATATGGACTACGTCAAAAAATATTCGTCGTAAAAATATACAAAATCCGACTTGCTGTCTTTTACAGTGCTAGGAGATATGTTTTTCGCATATTAGAAATGAACCGCCAAGTACTACATTAGTGCATGTATTTGAAACAGTATTTTTCTATTTCGGTTTCATAAGTATGAAACCACTAGTGTAGAATACACTGTACTCCATTTTTTCGCCGTGTAGCAAAAGTTCGCGCGTGAATTTGAAAAATTCTGGCTTCTCATTTGTTGATTTGAAAAAAACGTTTGAATGAACCAATGAGAAGCCAGAATTTTTCAAATTTGACATATGCGCAAAGTCCATTTTGCTACTGCGCGAAAAAATGAAATATAGTGGTTCAGTTTCTGAAATTGAAATTTGTCAAATGTCCAAATTTTCGGAGACAGATATCAAAATACATAAAATGTAACCAAACAAAGTAGTTACTTTGTAAATTACCAACTGAATTCATCAAGTGAAAATCACTAGTTGATAACTTAGTAACTTTCTTGTCATGACTGTATGTTGTTGTGTTTATTCAAAGTAAGAAATATTTTTATTGAATAAAAATTATAAATCGACCAAAGTAAAAAAATGGGATAAACAATTCGTATCATAAGGCAAATGATCGCTTGCCTGAATTTGAAACGTCAGACGGGCAACGTTTAATATACTATTGTCGAATTAAAAGGCGAACAGCTTTAAAATATAATTGACAAACTATTCAAAACGTTAAGTGTATTCATTTCTAATTTATAAATGATTTGGAATTTATCTCTATCTTTTTCTCCTATCGCCAATTTCTAACACGCAGAGACAACTCTCTGGTTTATTAATAAAATGAAATATGATATGCAAAAAAATAAAAAATTGCTACGTTAAGTTTATCTAAAAAATAAAGAGTCAAGAAAAAACTTGAACATTTCTCTGCTTCTTCTCATGGCTTATAATAAATATATGATGTTTCACTTTGACAAGTTTAAGTCATATGTATATGTATATACTTATTTGGAATTTGTCGTAGTCTTGCAGATACGACAGTAAAAAGAAATTTATTAGAAGACATTTAGACAGGGTGTATGTTGCAATTAGGTTTGAGCTCTGTTACAGAAATATTTACTTGGTGTCATTAGGTGTTTATTTAGTTTATTTTAATTTAAACAATATAAGGTTATTTCTCGGTAAGTAATTTTTTCTCATGATCAACTGCATTTCGGTACAATTCTTGTATTATAAAAAGTACAATATTTTCATTATGCATTGTATTAATTATGTTTCAGTTGAATCATGGCAAATACAAATATTTAAAGGGATTAGACTGCTTGTGTTGGTGTTGTTGCAAATGCTTATTATTTTGTACTTAAAGTGTACTAAATATATTTCTATACGTAATAGAAAGAAAAGCCCATTTCATTGTATTTCGTTATTAAAAGTAAATAAAAATTTATTGAATTAACAATTTATTCAACATTATTTTCATCCATTTCAGAATTTTTCCCGTTTTTACAAAAAATTGCATCACATAGCAGAATTCTTAAAGTAATAAAATGATATGGTGAAAAATAATTAGGTATTACAAAAGCATTGTAAACCACTTATTTCTATTGATATCTATTTACAAAATAACTTGAAGGAACGTGGTGTCAAAACTATTTCGTGAATAAAATAGTTATAATACTCTCGCCCATTTAAATATTAGAAGACAATGATTCACCAACGTTGATCAAAATACATGGAAAACGCACAGCGGTTACTTTCGTATACTTGGAAATGCCAAATTGTAAAATGAAATTTTCAAAATGTCTTATATAGAGATAAAATCGTAATGAACCCAGTATCGTAAGCTTGAAAGTTTTGTCAGATTATTTGAGAATCAATAGCCATCATTGATTTTCACAATAATCTAATACGAGCAAAACGCCGTAAATTGGTTTTCTAGTTGAAAATTAGAAAAATTCATTTAAAAAAGGTCATTAATGGACCTACCCAATTCAAGATCACTTAAATAGGTAGGTAGATACTTAGAAGATTAATTTTTTCTTAACTTAATTACCAAGTTCACTCAGTAGAAAACAAGGCTTTAACTTGTTACTAGATAAAAGACGTAGGTATACCTAGGCACAAAACAATTATTTAGTGATTATTACTCTGTAAGTATTTCTCCGTCAAATCTTCGCCTTAATTCATATAACACTTGGAAGGCAGGCGTATTTTACCTATCCTAAATATTTCTAATACCGATTTATGTTGACCAATTCAAGTGTTAAGAATTTATTGTTATCTTTATTTGTATTATAAGACACTTTTTTTCTTTCTGTTTCTTATAGACGTAATATATCATACAGAAATTATCTGATCTTATCTTTTTGTTTCCCTTAGCAATTTTTTCATACATTCATTTTATCCGTTCTCTCTTTTATGGAACTATTCATTATACAGTGGATGTGAGAATGAAATAAAAGATCTTTTTTATTAATAAACTTTCGGAGCACAGCAATGAAGTTCCCTTCGTTGTAATATTTGACTTGCGGCTTGAAAATTGCTTACATTGTCACATGTATTTCCTATTTTAACCATATTATTGTAAGATTTAATGCGAAGGGGCAATTCTCAACGCACTGTTAAATAAAATGTCAGTGTAGATCTAAACAGTTGGCATAAAACTGTCAACATCTAGAATATTAAATTGTACAAATGGAATGTTTTTTATAGCTTCAATATCTCTCTGTCGTTGGAAAAATGTTAAACAGATATATGCAGTAATACTATCGAGTGAAGTTGTACTTTAAACTAACTAGACAGTATTTAAAACTGTGAACTTTTTTACTTGTAACGCAGTAAAATAGAAAAAAGTTGTCTATTTTTAGTTACATTTGAAATAAATATGTCTTTTTTTTGCCCTTGTATAGTATTTCGATCAACGCTAATGATTTTCAGTTAAATAAAATTATTGCACATTGCAGCTACAGATATACGAGTATTCGTGTTGCTTGTATATTATAGAGAAAAAATAAATTTATATAAAATCAAGTTGCATCGAATAAATACTAAAATGCATTATAAATTGGAATAAGGACGGAAACTTTATTTCCTTTATATTTGAAGAAATTTCATTGAGAACAAGCTAGATGCTATTAGAGATATGTAATATAAATCTGTATCGAGAGGACATTCTTATGGACAGGATGTTAATTGTATTTGATTTAATCAGAAAAGTTTAATAACCTTTTTTATGCTAAACATTGGTCTGTATTTCCTATTATTAGATAAAAAGTCTAATAATAGGAATAATAAGGTCATATACAGAGTGTTCAGTTCAAAACAATTAAGCAAAGATGTCCCGAAAACTTTACAAAATACAAATTTTAAAATTTGCCAGGGGTTATTTAGTGGTGCTGATCGATCCAATACATTTTCAAGTTTGAAATTATTAACAAAAGTATGTATTGAATTTCATTTTTATTACGTCGGATAAGGATTTTTTGGCAATTATTTTATAGACAACATCGAATTGCCAACTTCAAAAACCTGACATGACAAGGATCTATCAAATATGAAGGTTCAGTGGGAAACAATATCACCATTACCTATATTTCCATATTTCGGAGATTCCTGTCATGACAAGTTTTGAAGTTGTCAATAAGAAATTGCCAACCATTATGCAACATAAAGAAAATGAAGAAAAATACATTCATTAATGATCGCTCTGTAGAATTTCCGGTTATACCGGAAATCGGTATTCGACTTTGTTAATGAAGGTGAAACACTCCGTTTTTATTACATCTTTAGAATTGTTTGACAAATTTTAATGAGACTATGAAAAATTCAATATTTCCAAAATTGATACTTTTCTGATATTAAATATTTTATTTAAATAAATGTGGGCTTTTTTAGCGTTTCATAAAAAAAATTATAATTAAGTCAGATTTGACATTCGATTTGACCGAAATTCGAACTGCATGTAGATTAATTTACATTACTTTCAAATATCTAAATTATAAAAATGCATTTTTGTTTTTTATTATACCTATAGGGTGTTGATATAATTATTTACATTTATAGAAACTTTAAATTGGAATATCTTCATTATTTTATAGGAAACACCGTGAATATTGGTTTACTTATTGAATAGAACAATCCATTATGAATCGAACGGTATAGGTATTTCCCTGTCCCATAGTGAATTGATTTTAAAATATGGGGACTAGATATTATTGGACATATATAAACTTAGATATCCATATAGATATCAATAGGATTGGATTTATGGGGATGAATAGGGTGGAGAGTTTATGAACTCTCTTAAAGGGGCAATTAGAATCTGAAGCTGACAAATGGGTAAAAGTACATAATCGTTATATTATGAGATTATTAAAAAATCTACATTAGTATATCAAACGAAACATAAGGCAAATATTATCGCATGTATGAATAGAATATGTCTTATGAAACGAGTTATTTATACAATTTTTTCTACTTGGGTTGATTTATAATTTTGATTCAATAAAAGAATTTCTTACTTTCAAAAAACAATGATATGACACGGTCATGACTGTAACAAAAAAGTTACTAAGTTAAAAACTAGTAATTTTTGTCTTGGTTGGTAATTTAAAAAGTAACGGCTCTGTAGAATAAAAATTGTATGTCATTTGATGTCTATCTACGAAAATTTGGTTATTTGACAATTTCAGAAACATTGAAAACCAAAAATTTACCGAGCCTTGAGTGCTAAAATATTTTCCCATTGCTATATTATAATAGTACTAATGATATAATACAACAATGAATACATTTTAATTATGACTCTCGATCGGAAGCGTAAGTGACATAATTATAAAATCGAAATAGAAAATCATATATGTATTGAATAATAAATTGCGCTTGTTCAAGGATTGAAGCAATTTGATTGGTGCTTGAGTGAAGACAAGATTACTGTTTGACATTTCACTTTGATTTTTAATTTTATTAAACAAGTCTGCAATTTCCTCAAATATTTTAGATTTGGCTTATGGACCTGCGTTTGCTCATAAATGGCTATTACCTAATTCAGAAGAGGACATGCGTTTCTGACCCCGGACTCTTTAACAAAAGCCAGGGTACCCGGCTACTCATATTTATCATAGGTAATAACAAGACCTTAATAAATAGTCGACTATTTTCTTGCTGTCAATTTTTCGAAAGGGCGATTATGTCAATTTGACAAGACTAAATAATCTGACTTAAACCCGAGACCGAAGGTCGAGGGTTTTAGTCTTAAGATTATTTAGTCGAGGCAAATTGCGGAGCCCTTTAATGGTTTAATAAAATGAAACTAGTGGCAAAATAAGTATTTAATTTTTATGCATACATATATGGAAGTCCAACTAAAAAATCACAATTACCTAATACCTAACACTTGTAGGATTAAGATCAACAAATTAAATTTTCCTTGTTAAAAAAATTAATAATAATAACATTAATAAAAACATTTGAAATACACATCGAATTTCTTGCTTACGAATTCAAAATTTCGGATAATTTTCTAATAGAATTTTGAGAACAATTTCATGGATTATACGAAATCTTTTTTAGCCTCTTATTGTAGCACCGATAATCTTTCATTATCAAAGAGATGGTAAAATGAGTCAGGTTTCAGTTTAAGAATATAACTGAAAGTATGGTGATGAATGAATAAAATAAAATTCAGTTGTCAGCACAAGCGCCACCACTAAATTTTAATTTTGTTCCATCCAATGTAGCTATTTTAATGGGTCGTTAAGCGGTTCTATGTGAAAACTGACCTTGGAAAGAACGAAAGACCGCTTTAAGAGAGATGAAAATGAAAGTAAAAGTGGATTTTTTCTTACAACTTCATAGTAAATTAAATTCCAAGTTGGTTTTGTATGGGAAAAAAAGGAAAAAGCATCTTTTTACATAAAATAAATAGGAATTTTTAATTAGAAAATGTAATTTATGATTAAAAACAAATGAAAAATGTAAAAATAAAGAAATGAGTTTACACATGAATATAGATAGATCAGCTTCAGCTTACTTGTCGAGATATTTATTATAATAAATTATAATTTGTAAAGCATTTTAAGAGATGTTGAATATTTTTAGTACTTAAATTAATGTTTATTATTGAAAGAAATGCTATTTAGGAGCAATTACGTTTCATTTTTTTTGTCATCATCACACTCACGAGAGAAAATGTGTTCATAATACATTTTAAATTGCATATGTTGTGTTATGCATTGCACGTGTTATTTACAAACAAGTAAATTAAACAATTTTGCAAATAATTAAAAACAAGGCAATTAATACTATAAAACGGATATTTGCCATATTTTTCGTATGTACATATACATGTATTGATTAATAATTACAATTCTAAAAACTGAAGTGATTTTTTTAGGAAGAAATTGAAATTGGCGTTTTTCTCAGGCCCGTTGTAATTCACACATTTAAGATGTCCACATGTTTAAGTGGATAATGAGTAAGTGCCCTTTACAAAAATTCTCTTGCTCTTATAGGTATACCTTTTCGGGATTTGATTTTTATGAAGAGTTTCAGGGTAAAATTAGTTGCCTTTAAAACAGCAAAACAAGACAACTAAAAATGATTGTTAAAAAATGGTGAAAAATTGTGAAAATTCATAGACTGTTTTGTTCGTTTATTCGATGAAATTTACAAGGTGTTTTGATCTTCGTGATCTTTTGAAAAGGAATGACAAATTAGAGGTGTAAATGATTATTATAAAATATTTTTATAATTTCGGAATTGAGAAGACACCCACAATTAAAAATGTGTACAAATTAATTGAAAAAAAAAATGCAATCGAAGACCTAGAACAATGAACATGCGCACATTTATATGTATAAATGAAGTAAATGCTTATACAGGGTGTTTAGGCTAAAGTGTGCAAAAAAGTAATGGGAGATTCGGTGCGTCACCCTAAGTCGAAAACTCATTGGATTTTTCATGAAAATGCCTCTCGGAGGAAATAGCGGCCATCAACTTCTTCGGCATGTTAAAAAAAATATAACAAAAATATATTAATAATTAGGTATATTATATGTACCTATAGCCTGTCGAAATTTTAGAATAATTTGTTTAGATTTGTCGGTTCATTAACTAATAAAAAATTATGGACCACTGAAGTTAAGAAGTTTTCGAAAAACCTTGACAAGTTCAGTTAAAATTGCATTTTTCTCGAAAACGGGGCGTCGTACGAAAAAAATTCAAGAGGCAAAAAAGTTCCCTTATTCGGAAACCTACTTTATCTTTTTGAGATTGGTAATGTTTGAAGTGTTTCACGTGCACCGTTTGAACTATCGAATAAAATTTTACTTAATACTACATATATTAAAAAATCAATGTCATATTGCTCTGTCATGTTTCTATTAAGCGGCGCGCAAACCTAAGCGTTTGCGGGCGCGGTGGCGATGCGGTCAAACGCAACATATGTAATTAAATGTAAAGGGGCACATCTTAACGATTTTCAGACCGCCAACGCTTTCCTTGCAGCGATCTACCGCGTATCTCTAAGCGGTCTGCGGTCAAACGCTGCAGGCACCATTTGCCCGCTGTCTTCACGCGATATTTAGTGCTAATCAAGATGTGTGACTCTGAACTTCTTATTGAAAAAGTACGAGAACATGAAATTCTTTATAACTTATCTCACCATGAATATAAAAATGTTAAGAAGGACCAAATATGGGATAAAATTGGAAAAAGTGTTAATTAACGTAGTCAATTGAACGTAGCAAGTAGTATCGCTTTTTTTCTATATATTCATTTTTAAATACACAAAATGATTGCGATGCGACTATTAGAAACAGAAAATTGTTAATGATTGGTAACTATTTACTTTTTCAATAGAAATAACTTGCCATCTACGAATATTGACCGCTGTAGTGTACGGTGGTGCTTGCCCGCCGCGATCTCGTACCGCCACCGCTCAGGTTTCCGCGCCGCTTTATTCGGAGTAAATTTGACTGCATTTAAAAATCTATTCTTAGATATTTACAAAGTGACTGTTTGTTATATTATATTTTATTACATTTCATATTTAACTAAGCAATTTTAGGGACCGGACAAATTAAAATTTACCAAATTTTGCAATAAATGTTTCCTTTGTGGAAATGGGAAATATTTCTATTTCAAACACAAATTCTCAACCTTATATACATATACTATGCTATTATACAAATATTATAAACAATAGAGCTGTAAACTAAGTCAATAATTTCTTTTCCCTTCAATCATAATTTTTATTTACTCCTACAACCACTCAAGGAAATCACACAATATTCAATTATTTCTAGAACATTATTCGGTCTAACCCTAACCAACCTATCAAAAGTCAAAAGAATTAAAAAAAATAGTTACATGGCATCTAATAAATACTATCATTACGTTAGTCTGCTGTGCAATTTTGTCTGCGATATAAAATGATATCTTCCAATAGTATTATATTGAAATATTGTCTAACGAATAGTTATTTAAATCTCTATACCAAAATAACTAAAACAAATTATAAATATCTCGTCTACTTCGCTGTAAGGAGAATAAGAATATAGACATATTAAAAGCCACTCCTAATTTAAAAAGTGTAGGTTATTATGAAAATAATGTATGTAAATTACACCATAATTAGATATTGTAAGAAACTATATTAAAATAATATTCATGTATTCTTATTCGCTCCTTAAGTTTGGTATTCATCTATAAATTTATTACTAATAATATTTTAACACTTGTTTTGAATTGTTTAATGCTATACATCAGTGTTCGCACTTAAAACTTTCCCATGAATACACGGGTAATACGAGTAAATCGAAGATGTGATTAACATAAAGATAGAAGATTATAATTTGATGATTTTATTAAGTCAATATTTGATAGGCATCTTTTTAGTTCAGTTGATATTAATACATTGGGAAAGTAAATGAGATATTATGATTATTTATAAACGGTGACAATAGTATATTGTATTACAAGTGCAGAATACTGTCCTGTACCCAAAAATGGAGTTTTACATTTGAAAAATATGTACGCCATCTATTATTCTACTTTTAAATCACAAAAATATCTCTGCAATTATTCATGTGTCATTCAGTTCGCAAATGAAAAATTATTGTCAAACTAAATAATTATGGATAATCAAGCGTTTTTTAGTGATTTTGTGTGGTCGTAGATAAAGTACAGTGTATTATCTCGTGCAGAAACAGTTCTTTATGTGCTCGAGTTTGTTGCGACATTCGCTTCGCTCATGTCGCAAACTCAACACTCGCACATAAGGAACTTTCTTCTGCACTTGTAATACAATATACTAGGGTTCCGTTCACGAATGTTTGTGGTTGGCATGTTACATTATGCCAAACGCTCTTCACCCTAATTTTCAGGGCTTCTTTAGCTGCTAAAAATGTTTAATATTGTTAATTATGTTATATATATGTTCTTATAATATTAAATTTAGAGAAATAATCAAATAAAATTATACAATAATTTCAGTTTGTTTACTTATATACATATTTATTTTAATCTTTATTTAAAGTTAACATTTATTTTTTTTTCAGTTTTCTATTAGTAATTATTAGCAAAATTAGGTTAAAACAAATAACAAGAACATTATTCTCAGAAATGTTTAAATAAATTGCAACACAAAGTTGTTATAAGTAAAAAAAAAACATTGTATTAAATATTCATTATGATTATTTTTTGTGATTATTGGATTTGAAAAGAATTTGTGACTTATTCCATCAAACTTATTAAGATATTACCTACTTGTTTTAATTTATCTATTTATATAGAAATTTCCTTGAGATTCAATACCAGGCTCTCCCTAATTGGATTTGCGTTCATATTGTTATACATATTTTTATTATACAGGGTGCTATTATGGTTGACTACATTAGGTTAGCTTTAGGTATTTTAAGGTAACATTTTTAAGGTAAAAAATTTGGTTTGAATAATACTTTACCCATTTTATCCTAAAATTCGTCATTTTCGAGATTTTTGGACCAACGGCTCTACATACCCTGCAATAGTCTTTTAAAACGTTGGACATTCTGCTTTTATTTTTCAACTCACAACCGCTTAACTCACTGTAAGATAATTATAACATGTTTACCACAATAGGTACATACGTTTATCCGGTATACAGATCTAAAGAGGTACCTTATATTAAATTAAAAATACTCAATAACTATAAATTCCATTAGCTGCTAAATATATTATACAAGTGAAACTACGTAATTGCAATTATTAAATGGATCATCGCAATAAATTGTGTATATACATATATATAAATAAAATGTGTACATATTTTTCTTATGTAAAATACATATTTAATTTAACATTTAACATGTACTTCAAATGTATTGCATTTACATGTATATACGATGGCAATTTAAGTCAAATCGACATTCTACATGTAATATTTAATAGGAAATGTGCGTAGGCAGTTCCCATATTAAACAAATATCAATAATAAAAGCAAAGAAATTGGTGTAATACGATGTTGAATTTATGGTGTAAACTGATCCATAAAAATATCAACTTTTACCTTAACATTCTGGTTTAATTAAAAATGTAGGATTTTCTTGAGTAAATTGAAAGTTCATACCTATAGCTAATATTTTCAAGCTAGTTCAAATATAGGCAATGATGAAATAAGACCTTTCGTTATGTACTTTTGTCAATTAATGCAATAATTCTTAGTTCGTTATGGGTCCTTTTAAATTTTTGGAGAAGAAATGAAGAAATTTGTATAAGTCAATAGCCTTATGTTAAAAAAAGCAGGCTCTATCTATGTTACACCCGTAATTATTAACGTGAATAAGTCTTTAATTATACTTTTTTTATTAATTTATACGCTATTTGAATTGTAGCATCATATTCGAGTTGGGTTATTACCCAAGTTATTTAAAAATCGTATCATTTAACACAATAAGAGATGGCGAAATTAACATTATGGGATATCTATTTTTTAAATTCCGAAATAAAAAAAACTGGATAAGAGACTTTTAGGGTTTCGTTCACGAATGTTTGTGGTTCTGCAACAATTAAAAATATTGTTGAAACAATGATTTTTGATTGTTGCAGAAGAAGATAAATATATAATACATATTATATTGTAGGTGTCAGGTATATCAAAAATGAGAAAAAATTACTAAATCCATGTAAGGGAAACATTAGACGAAAAAAAAAAGTCAATCAGAGTTAAGGCGGTTTAGAATAAATGCTTCTTCATTATTGCCTTCATCAGTTGTCAATTTTTTTAAGATCATCCACACAGTTGCTTTAAATTCACAAACTGTCAATAATTAGTGTTTCTTTATTATTTTTTACAACAATTAAAAAACATATGGTGATGGTAAAAGATATAATGAAATCCTCTACAACTTTTGTAAAATGATATAAATTTGCTCAAATTTGTAGTCAAATATTAATTCAATAAGATGCCTTTGAACGTCTCGATTTTTGATTTTAGTATTTCTGGGTCAAACCCCAACCTTAATGACAGAATTTAGAATAATAATAGAAATTGAATATACAATATAGTTGAAAATTTGCGAGAAAGAAATAAAGCCAATTTACATATGATTTATTTTTTAGACACAAATTAGTTGCTAAAGGTGTAGAATTATTTAACTATATACCAATAGCTCTTTTTCGTCCTTCTGAAACATTTCGAAAGTTAAGCATTTTAAATTTAATTGTGATTGTGGATAATCAATTTTAGCACCCACAATTATTCTATTTACATTAAATGCTATTTAAAATTTTTATTACGTAGGCTTAAATTGGGTTAATTTATAATAAATGTCCAATAAAAAAACTTTAATTTGGTCTGCGCTTGTCAAATGTAGCCGTCGCTTAATGGTTTTCGATTTATACCTAATTGACTTTATTTGTTTGTACAGTTTTTTCCTCTCATCGTTCAACACAAATATACAGAATCACCAATTGATTAAATGTATTAGTAAAGAGTTTTTATTTTTTCTGTGTGCCAAAAATATTTTAATGTATCTTAAGAACGAAAATAGGATATAATAATTTATCAGCAGTTTGTTTTTTTTTTTTGCTGCACTCTATTAAAATTATTTAATGGTATAAAATGTTTGCTTTTTTCACAAAAATAGATCGATACACAGTTTGGGATATTTATCTTTTACGTAATATTTTAAGTGGCCCGGTACACGTGTGTGTGTGTGTGTTGTTGCATCCAATAAATTATCGCGTTTCTTTATCTTTTTCTTACATTCGATTCGAAATAAGACTAGATGAGTTGGATGGAGAAAAAAAATATGAATAACATTTGAGGAGAATACACAAAGTATGTAAATGATGGTGGGCGGTTAAAAATATGTAAATTTTAGCATCAATAAATTTCTTCTTTGCATTCTGTTATAATTTTTGAGAGATATCAAATGCGGCATTTATTTTTTATTGTTACTCCAGAGGTTTAAGTTGTATTTTGAAATTGATAAAAAGGTACAAACTTATTAGTGAATGAGTTCAGTCAGGTATTTTATTGAATTAACAAATTAGGCAAATTCATGATAAAAACACTTACATTTGTTAAATTGTAAAATTATGTAAAACTTTTGTCATTCAAATCACATATCTCATTTGTATGCACAAGTATTTACGTTTTTAGAATCAATTTGAACAATTTTGCAAAGAATTCTAACAGTCACAAGTATTTCTTATTTAAGCTATAACTTTTTGTTTCAGAAACTATCATCATTAATTTGTTTTAACAACGACTGTTACATAGTGCAAGCTAGCAAGAAAGAATTGTTAAAGAAACGAGTAATAATAATCATTTGAAAAGTTTTTGTGTTCGTACTCTCTTTCACTGTAGCAGCATCCAATTTATTGTGAAAAATGTTTGAAGTGACTTTGCAATTGAAAACGTTTCTCAACATTACAATAAGTTGTTGTGTGTTGCAGTTAACTTAAAGTGAAATTGCGTTTTTAGAATAATTTTTTCAACAAAATAATAAGAATGATGAGTGGATCACCAATACCAGATATTCATAATAGTGCCGCGTTTATCGACGTTTCACCGAATTCTAATAAAACTAGTGACTCAATTGCGAATAATACCAACTTAATGGGCACAGTTAGTCAAATTCAAAATTTTCTACTGGAAACCAGATTACACACCTTTAGTGTAGCTGTTGATCCAAACAGCACGAGTCCATTCAGTACACCTGGTCCTGGTGGTATAAATTCTTTTTATTTTTATAAGGTAAGTTTTTCTGTCTTTGCTGTTAATTTAATTATATTAGTATTGCAGTAAGCACTTACTATTGTTTAGTCATCTTAAACAGTTATAAATTAAATAACTGTCAGTACACAATGGTGGAAATGTTTGCGCTGTCAGATAAATGCAATTGTTTGTCATTTTCAATTCGGTGCATTTTGACCCATTTATAAGATAAGCGAATGAGTTGGTCTTTTAGAAATAACTTTTAGCCTCTAAGTCTATGGTCTTTTGTATAATAGTTTAATTTACTGTTTTCATAAGGAAATTTTAATGCAGATCTGATTTCATGCATATCAACAATTCAACTAGATTCAACCAAAATAGAATAGTCGATTCTGGGGGTAACCTTAAAACGAAAATCATATATCAACTGAGAAATGCTGTCCTATGAAATATAGGTCATCCACTTCTTGGTATTGCTAGAAGATTTTCTAAGGCTACAATACCTAGCTGCTATATACCCCTATCCCGACTTCTAGCAAGGGGTCAAACTTTTTTTTCCGGGTGTCACCCAAACAGACCGTCTCGAATTACTAAGGGTACTCGGCCCGTAAATCTCTATCTGGCAGCAGCATCAGATGCGATTACCAAATAGAACTTTTCCGAGAAATATAACAACAATTAGGGAAATTACAAGAAAAATAAATAAATTTTAAGTTTTATTGCTTCAACGCCGATTTTAGAATAGTCAGACACAGACTTTTGCAAGAATACTGATGCAAGTCAATCAGGCAAGAGGACTGTATGTATACAAAACAGTTGATTTGCACTCCAATCATTTTTCATATCCATAGCTAATACTAACTAAAAACGCTGTGAATAACTGTGAACAGAATAATTATTCATCAATTGGCCACTATGTCTTTATGACTAGCTAACAGCAATTATACATATGTAGGTATACAACATTTGTCGAAAGGCAGATAAACAATCATCAGTCAAGGGTACGAAAAAGAAAATAATAAATATACGAAGCACTAACTACGTAGAACAAAGAAAGCAGTGCGGACCACAATCTGCTACTAAATATAAAAGAATACGTTACATGGATTGAACTTTATATCTATATGTATACAGGATGTTTCACCTAAAGTGGTCAACAAAGTAATGGTGGATTCTCCTCACTGCCCTGATTCCGAAAACCTGTAACACTTATGCTCAGAAACAGATAATAACAGAGTTAGAAGCCTTCAAAGTTCTTGAAAAAAAATCGTATTTTCAAAATATCTCAATATCGAAAAAAAAAATTAAAAAACACTTACACTTACTTATGTCATAATGACTTATCCTACTACAAAATTTAAACAAAATCAGCCGCTCCCAAGTCCCAACACCTCTTTTTAACAAAGGGGTGGCTTACTACCTTTGACCATTTGTGTGAAGGATGTCAAATTTTTTGCTTCTTGAATTTTTTTCGTACGACCCACCGTTTTCGAGAAAAAAAGCAATTTCATTTGAACTAGTCAGGATTTTTCGAAGATTTCTTAACCATAACTTTCCATAACTTTTTAGATATGAACCAAAAAATCGACAAAAATTATTCTAAAATTTCAATAGGGTAGATAATATAATTCTTAGTATATTTTTGTTATATTTTTTTAACATGTCGAAGAAGTTTATGGCCGCTATTTCCTCAAAGAGGCATTTCCATGAAAAATCCAATGAGTTTTCGACTTAGGGTGACGCACCGAATCTCCCATTACTTTTTTGTTCTCTTTAGCTGATATATGAAGGTCGTATTGAAATTGACTAAGTCGAATTATGGACTATTTTCCATCTTAATATTAATCTTCTATAATCAACAGTATTTTCAATTTCAACTAATTTGCCAAATATTTCTATAAATAATTAAATAATTGATTATTTATTTAATAAATTCAATATAATTAGTCACAAAATGAAATAGAAATCATTACCTATAAACTAAGTGAGCAGAAAGTCATTTCTCAAAATAAGAACGTCGTTTCACCGAGGTATGTATACGAGTTTATTCACCATCGTATTCAAGAAATTACCGGTAAAATCAATACCAAATAAAGAACTGCAAATCAATTATACACAAATGTGGTTGCTAACAAGTGGTTCACTTTTGTCTAAGGAGTAATGAGTTTCAACTATGCCGAAAGTGGTCACTTTCAACCCAGGTTTGAGTTAAGCCTAAGGTAATGCCAGACCAAAAGTAAAACATTTCCGAAGAACAGTAATTGCTTTCTGTTAATTGTGAATAAAAAAATTTTAATACCACCAAGGAATACCACAAATTTATAGTATTTGAAAATTTTTCCGTTTTATTAAATTAGTAGGAAGCTCGTAAAGAAAAGACACCTGAGACAATAATAACTACATATATATATACATATTAGGAGTAATTAGTTACATATAGGTACTAAACTAAAAATAATCTTAGAAGTAATATAGTCTTCTTGTAATAGCGTTAGATAGACGCATATAAATTATTAAAATGACAAATGAAGCAAATACCTAACATAGGATAAAAAAACATAGGCAATTGAAGAGATTCTATTAATTCGATTAAACATTTTTTTGTGGAATCTAATTGTTCACAAGCTGCAATTTATAATAACTCTAATTTTTAATAATTTAACGGAATTATCTATCGAGTCCTATAGTCAACTAGCACTTTTTAATATAGTCAAATTATTATACTGTTATAAAAACAGTCACTCCCGGCGAAAGTTTATTCCAAGTAACTTCCAAATAGAAATGATAAACTTTGTCACGGCACCTAATTTGTGTGAAGTATGTCTTTATCTCGGTCTTTATTCGCCAATAATCAATACACTTTCTAAACTGAATTTATTTAATATAACTTCCCCTAAAGTTTAACAAAATACTTTGTCGTATACTTCACAGATCTTTCAAGTGGCTAGTAAATTGGTCCTGCTGATTGCTTTATACTGAAATTCATATGTATATGGTTATGTATGATTAATTATTAGCTACAATAAAACGTTTTATGAAATGTATCACAAGCTCACGATTTCATACATTTTAACAATTTTAATTGGTTCATAGAATGTGGAAGTGATGAGATTTTAATAGGTAATAAAAAAATGGCAGAGTTCCAAGATAATTTTTCAACGTTAACAAGAATTTCAGATAAACAAATACTAATTTGTGGATGATTATTTGTATGGCTAATAAAACTATAGTTTCGAATTGTAGTTGTTACCACATTATTAGCATAAAAAAAAACGAATGTTGACGTTTTATTAGTTTATGACTGAAATAACATTTCACTCATTTAATATAATTTAAATTGTATCCTCATAGAGATCTCCAATGAAATATTTGAATAATATTTCAATATAGATATATATTTTTAAATTAAATTTTAAATATCTAAATTTATTAAATTGACTATGTATGTGAAAGGTAAAGTAAATATCATCCAAATTTTGAATATATTTTTAACTAGGCGAGATGAGGTTTCTTCGATTACTTTGCAAATTAAACAACGAATTGATCGTCCAGATATCCATACGATTGATAACCAACTCTAATGAAACAATATAAGTTCGATTTGAATTGTCCATAGTGTGTGAGATAATATTACATATATTAAATGGTACAATTGTAGGTCACTTCTCACAACTTTATTAGTAAATGAATTACAATCCCTGGGATTGTAATTCATTTACAAATCATTTACTAATTTATTTACTAATAAAGTTGTGACAAGTGACCTACATTTGTATCATTTAATAAAATATAAGTTCGATTTACAGGTCTAACCGAAAAAATATTAATTAGACTGACAGTATGTTTAAAACTCCTATTAAAAAAGTCACATTTAAAGTACCCACTCTGAAAACTATTGTATGAATTCTTCTTCTAGTCCCTAACATTAATTACTGTTTTGAGATTCTCTATAGAATATTTAATATAAATTAATTTTCGAGATTGAAACTTGTTATTACATTTAGAAATGTAATTCAAAGTAATTTTGCCCTAACGATCGAAAATTTAATTTAATGCAATTATAGGTCAATAGAGTGTTTGAGCAAGAGTAGACAGGTGTTGTCTTTATTTGATTAAAATAAATTGATTCATTGAAAGCATGAATAAATACATATTTCGTCAGTCTATTAAAACAAAATAATTTTTTATTAACTTTTGTAGTGCGAAATTTAATTACAGACTTTTATTTACAGTGTTTCTTTACCTAAATGGCAAACAATTAAGCATGTTGTGCGATTTTTGAACAACCAACAAAACTAATCTATCCCAACTGATTTTCTTTATTTCCCTGAAGATCCATAAAAACGTCATATTCATTTATAAGTTCGTTTGGTTTTCTTTTTATTGCATATCACATTGCTTCCTAAAGTTAGTTAATATATTTGGTGCTATTTGATTATTTGAATTTATATGATGCGGTAGTATAATTAAATTTTCTTTCATGTTTTTATGAGTTCACGGGATACACTAACATTCAAGGTTAATATTAACAATAGGTTCTTTAAAATCACTGAAATTTCCTCCTAATTTTGTAAGTGAGATCAGTTATAAAAGACACGAACTTAAATTCAAATTTTATTTTATCTTAGGAAAAATATTATGGTATAGTTTGCCGAATCTAAGCTGTACCTTGGCGCAATAAACGTCAATATAAAACGCAATACGCTACTATTGTATTATATGTATTTACTTATCCTTGTGTATTCTTACGACGGGAGTAATATAATCTTCTATGTATTTCCCTTCTCATTTGGAAAAAAAATTAAAGAACGCTGAAATAATGATACTCCCGTAATTATTAACGTGAATATGACTTTAAATATAATTATTTATCATTAACTTGAAATCTATTTTAATTGTGGGTATAGGTTAAATATTAGTTAAAGTCATCACCCAAGTTATATTTTAAATTCGTGTCATTTAATACAATAATCCCCGATTGCAGAAAAGTGGATAAAATATGATCCAGGAATAAAGTGTTTTGACCTTTATTTTAAAGGTGATAAGAGATGGCAGCATTAACATATTGAAATTTCTAGTTTCTCATTTCAGAAATTAAAAATATACTTAAAAAGAAACCTTTCCCTTTAGTTTTATATGTTTTTTTTAAATATCACCAAAACGAAAACACTTTGTACAACTTTTTCGTATAAACACAGATTAGAAATAGAGATTGAAGTCTTACCAGGGTAGGTCATTAATGAAAATTTAATTAGAAAAACTAAATTTGAATTTCCCGCCTGATAATCTTAAAAACCGATTTTAAAATTTGAAATTTGACCGCTACGTTGTGTAAGTTTAACTAAGGTTCTTTTTAATAAGTTCTGTGTGAATTGGGAAATGAAAAATTATATAATTTTAAAATATTAAATATATTGAAACGAAATTGGTTTGAAATTTGAATGACAAGCAAATGAAAAATTAAATTAAATTAAAAATAACCAAGATCACCAGAGTAAACTCGCGACAAGAAATTAAATAATTGGATATTAAATCAAATCAACAAATTACAGTCAACATACAAAAACGAAATAAATGAAACATTAAAAATGTGTTGTTTAATACCCCACACCTTAAGACATACCACCCTCCTGGACCTAGAGCTCAATAATTCGGTCCTTGTGTTCGAAGAGGAGGTTAGTCATGACACGGGCCCACAATGTCTCCACCGATGTAAGGTGTATATGTGACAGATCACTGTACAAGGCATGTACAACAAAATCAATCTATAAAAATAAAATAAAATAGCAAAACAATTAATATTGACTGTAATAAGAAATACGAATAAAAATATGAATTTAAAAATCGGCTCTGTATACATTATACACAAAAATGAGGGGTTAGTAATTTAAATAGACTCCACTCTTCATTAATCTGAGACTGTTTTGGAATAATCCCCGTACCTACAATGTAAAGTCCCGATATGTGTGGCCTGGCTGTCATATCAGTGATCGAAGTGGACTAATACATCGAGTTCCCTCGTAGAAAGGTACCTCGGATGCCACACATGGCCAAAACCGCCACAAACAAATGAAGAGCAAACATCTAAACATTAGAGAAAAACTCATCCGTGTATAATGTATGAAATGATCTTGGTAGAATAAATTATACAAAAATATGAAAAATCAAACAATAAAAATTAGGATGCGTAAAAACGAACCTGGAGCGTTAGAATCAGAGAGTTCACCAGGCTCACTCATGATGGAATTTCAATAATACGAGTAAGAAAAAGTAAGATGAATCCTCCTCGAGCTTATTCAGCAGCGAGTGGTTCACAAGAATAAGAATTGATCCTCTTCGAGCGTTTTCAGCAGCGAGTGGTTCGTAAGAGAAAGAGTTGATCCTCCTCGAGCGTTTTCAGCAGCGAGTGGTTCGTAAGAGAAAGAGTTGATCCGCCTCGAGCGTTTTCAGCAGCGAGTGGTTCGTAAGAGAAAGAGTTGATCCTCCTCGAGCGTTTTCAGCAGCGAGTGGTTCGTAAGAGAAAGAGTTGATCCGCCTCGAGCGTTTTCAGCAGCGAGTGGTTCGTGAGAGAAGTAAAAGTTTCTCTGCTGGCTGAAGAAATTGGACCTCTACTTATACTCGAAAATCTCCGCTTCTGACGTCACACGATGACCTTGCAGCATCTTGAAGAGAGAAGGGTTGTACTGATGGTGGTGAACCTAAATGTTTTACAGGGAACAAAAATAATAGTTCAAATTTCAAACCATGGCGCGAACTGCCCGAATTTTGAATTTAAATGTAAAAATGCGCAAAACATAAACACCTAGGGGCGTATATTTTCAAGATAGAGTTGCAACCCCAATTAAAGGACCAATCGGCAAGCATCGGCAACGATCGGATTAATTTGGTAATCAGGTTTTAAAAAAAGAATTATTATTGGTTGTAACAATTGGTTTTGAAGTTTGATATATAATCAGCTGTCGCAAGCGGCCGCCATATTTGGTCTGAAACGATTGTCCTCTCTGTCAAGGAGCTTTGTCTCTCTCACACTCATTGGTTTTATTGTTAGTAATAAAGTGTTGCCAACTTTGTTGCACCCCCGAGGTCAATAAAAAAAAGTGACCAACCAGCTTCAAAGGTACAGGACAGGGAGTGCAATATCTGTATAATATGTGGTATAAACGAACAATACAGTCTTTCAATTTCCACAAATTCTGAACATTTCTTCACAATATTTTTAGTAGATCTTGCTTTTCCGTTTTAAAAGCAACAAATTTTTTATTTTAGCCTTAAACTTTTCATAAAAAACCGATCCCGAGAGGTATATAACACTTACCATGTACGAGTGAATTTTTGTAAGGGCCACTCACTCAATCACTTAAACATGTGGAGATCATAAATGTGTCAATTGGAGATGCAGTCTTGCTAAATCATAGATATAAATAGTCGATTACATACCGAGACAAAAATTTCCTTTTGCCAAAGTTTGTGTACTAATTTATTCATAATCAGACACAATTAATTAAAAAATGCGTCTTTTGAATGTTTTTCAGTATGATTTTTGTTGTATGTCAACATTTAACATACATATATGTATACTAACGCATAACGAAAATGTGGTTTTCAACCAACAACACAAAAGATGCATGCGAGAGCAAAAATTATTTATTTTCTATTTTTCAAAAAAATTTAAAACCAGTACATTATATTGATTAAGCAGCACATAATGAGTTCAGAGATGTTTTTTCAGATTTTTTGGTTCATTAATTATGTTGTTATTGAACATTTTAATTCACCGTTTTTGGGTGATTTTTCATGTGTTTTAGATTAGTTTTTTCAGTTTTTCTCAAAAACGGTGCGTTGTACGAAAAAAATGCAAGAGACAAAAAAGTTTCCTTATTAAATTTGGCATCGAATAGACTCAACAAAATTGAAATTCCGCTACCACAAAAAAATAACAAAAGTGTTAAGTGCCAAAAGCTTCTTGCCAAAAAGTGCTGTTGGGGGTGACCAATTTTTCTGATATTTTACAGGAAAAGTCACCCCCTTGTCAAAAAATCATAATGGGAGTGGCCGATTTTTCTGATGTTTTACAGAAACATAGTCCACAATGACATAAGTAAGTGTACGAAATTTGGTTATTCCAACTTAGTTAGGAGATATTTAAAAAATTTGATTTTTTTTCAAGAACTTTGATGGCCTATATCTCTGTTAGGAAACGTTTCCGAGCAAAGTGCATATAGGGTTTTAGACTTGGTTGGGCCTCGAGAATCTGCCAATAAAATTTTGCTCTTAGCTGAAACACACTGTATAGGTATTATTTGAAAATCAATATATACATATTTTTAACACCTTTTCCATTATTTCTTAGATTTTTTTTTCCACACAATAATCTGAATTTTTTCATCGTCATTATTGGATAAATTTTTAGGACCATGCTATTTTTTTCTGTCGTACTTTATATGGACCTTCTACGCCATTAACATTATACAACTATTTCTCTAAAATTATAACATTTACTTTTTTTAATTTATTGGTACTACATGTCTTATTGAATAGTAGGCTTAATAGCCTTGAATGAAGTGCACTCGTATGTAATGTTTTCCACATTACTATTTTCTGGAACAATATAATATATTTATTCATTTTAACAATTTAATAATCTAATAATATTTACTTTCCAATAAAAAATTTTCTGGATTATCATCAAATGGATTGTTCTTCATAAACCTGCTCCTTGACTCATTTTTTAAATAACGTTGTTTACTAAAATAGTATTAACAACCTATTAATTGATGTTTTTCAGATTTTAATTTGTCCTTAAAAAAATGGTTCCGCCAAAATTGGGATCATTATAACATCAAATCAATCCTTTCAACACACTCTTTCAGACCATATCAAAATTATTTTAATGAAATCATGATTTTGTACCACAATCTTGATTTTAATTTTTTTCATTGTTACATAGATAAGCTGGACATCAACATTAAATTAAAAACGACATTAAGAACGATATTATAAGTGATAGTATCACATTAGAGAATTAAATATTTATGTTTTATATTTCTTTACCCCATATGTGATTTTTATACTTCATATTTACATAGATATTTAGGTATTTATCTAAATTTGCATTTAATTTCGTTACACCAAAATCGAATTTGGTGCATCGTGGTGCAATGGTTTATGGTTTCGAAAAATACATCAAAAAATTAATACATTCTTAATATTCAAAACCATATACAATTTATTGAAAAAGAATTGAATTAACCTATCAAAATTTGTAATTGAATTTGATGTCGCAAAAAAAATTGATACATCTTTTTTTAATCACTTTCGAAAGATGGGTTAATTTTTAGTTTTTGAAACATTTTAATTTTTTTTTATCAACTGTTTTTATCCTGTATTCTTCATCTGTTAAATAATGTGTAGTTTGCTTTTAAAAATTTGTAAATTGTCAGTACATTGTTGTTTTGTAGAAATAAGTACATTTTTAGTGGATTTCTAAAACTCAAAATTTAAATATGGATAGTAAATGACACACTGACCTTAAGACTCAATGAAATATATCAAAATGTTCCTTTATTTCTAAGCTTTAACAACAAATAAACTGTTTTTTATATTTTAATTATAAACTGAGATAAATCGAATTGTGAAGCCATTCATGCGCTTTGACGTGCGAAACATCAATTCGACCGTTTGTGCCAACATGGTACCCAGTCTAATAAAATAATAGACGTATTCACGTCAAAATGTATTTTGTCGAGTAATTGCTCGATAATAATTTAGTAGGAATTTCTCCTATCCTAGTGCAATTGTTGTGATTTAATGCATAGAATTACTAATTCTTTAGATGGCTGGTAGCCGATTGTATAGAAAAGTTGCTTAAACTCACTCAAATGCAATAGAATTAGTAGTGGTTTTAAAAGAGGATGTATTAAAGAAACATGTTGAACTTTATATGACTTCTAAAAATGAAAATTGAAATATGTATATGGTTAAGGTCAAAAAAAATTAAAGTGGCGTCCAAAATTACAAAGATGCAAAATTTATATCTATAATTGACTGTCTAAAAATTTTTGCTGTTTTTATAGATGTTTTAATGTTTTATATTAATTTGTTTAAATACATATGTATAATTTTAGCTCAAAAATAAATGTAATTGATATATATATATATATGTTTTTTAATAAATATATATATTTTTTTTACATTTATATTTTATTAATTTTTTTCTTTATATTATATAAAAATATAAATATGAAAATCGGCTTTTGCTACTGACCACTGGATGGCGCTGCTTTAACAGATAGTTTAAACAGTCTGAAAATGTTTGGACCTAGCCGACAGAAGCGTTTTCTAATATCGCTATCAAAAAATAAATTGCGTTTTCCATTTTCTTAACGGTTCCTCTATCAATTGAACGTCTTCACATAATAATCGTTCTTGGCCAAAATTATAATTAAAAACGGTTGTTCTTTAAAACTGTTGCATAGCCATCTTCTAATTAACCACTAATTATTACATTTTCAAAAATGTGAATGAACGCTTCTATTGCCTAGGGCAAAACGTTGTCAGATTGTTCAAACAATCTGTTAAAGCAGCCACATCTCGCGGTTAGTAGCTGAAACCGATTATCATGTTTATATGAAAAATTTGTAAATAATATAAAGAAAAAATTTCACAAAATATAAATGTAAAAAATAATATATATTTATTCAAAAACATATATATTTATCAATTACACATATTTTTGATTTAAAATTATATACATTTAAAAAAATATATTTAATATTTTTAATAAAATTGCGCCTCTTATCCCCGATTGCACCAAATTGGATTAAATATAATCCAATCCTATTGTCATCCTTTTCTTACATGTTTTAAAAATAAGGGACCAAACATTTTGATCCTGGATTATATTTGTTCCACTTTTATGCAATCGGGGATTAGAAAACAAACAGGTATATATAAGTAAGTTTTATTATTTTTCCGATAATAATTACAATGCCCAACAAGTATTACTGCCCCAAAAAATAACAATAATTTATCAAGAAATACTGATCTAATATATCCAATCTCTAAAATGGGCTTAGGATTTTTAATTTAAATTTACAATTACATGCAAGTGCTAATTATTAACAGCCACAATAATGCAAGACTAAATGGTGTCTCTACGACTCAGTTTAATATTTGTATGTAGTTTTAACGACAGTGAAATATAATTTATTTTTTTATAGCTCCACCGGAACACTGCTCTCTTCTTAGACTTACTTATTGTACTGATTTGCATGTTTACGAAGGCGTCAAACTGTCCCAAAGATGCGCTTTTCGTCTCACTTTCCAAGATCGCTAACTGGTGAACAACACTATTAGGCCCCAAAATTAATGAAATGGATAAACGTGGCCAATGAATCTGGCCGTACACCATAACCCTAAAATGGTCCCATAACATGATATCTAAAAGTAGTATTGTTTTTTAAATAAATCGAAAGATTGATTTTTTTGCAATTTTTTGGTGCCATTGGTTACTCTGTAGCTATTACCATTAATTTTTAATTAGCGTTTAAAACATCTCGTGACGTCACTCATGCATTCGACAGAAAATTTCAAATTTCAAGTTATTTTTGTCTTGTATTTTAGTTTTCACGTAACGGTTGTGTAAAGTAATTGTATGGATATTTAATCGATAAATTTCGAATATTTCAATCAAATTGAACTTGAAACCAAACAAAAACACAAAAGCTAGGTTATATTTCAATTTGTCAAAGATGTATACAATGAATGTAACTCTTGGTGTAACAGAGACAGCAACACCCCACTCCAATTCCTAGCGTTCTTATGCTATTTTTTGTCGATCACATGAGTGACGGAGCAGTGACGTTTTTCAAACTTCAATATTTTTTTTTTTAATTTTTTGAAAGAAGTACGAGGGGTGCGAATAGTCAATATGTACTAAATGAAACATGCTCTATCGATTGCCATTAAAAAAATTCATGTTATGGGCCCATTACCACCAAGCCCACCACAAGCGGGATAAAGACATGTTTAGGGAGAGTTACTCGATGTTATTGACGTTTTCCGACACGTGGAGAAAGTTGTCTTTTACTTTGAATTTGACAAAAGTCATAAACTTAAGTGGCTCAACACCTCCACTTAATTAATGAGAAAAACGTATCTATTTGAGTCCCCAAAAGGATGAGTTTAACGCAATTACTAAATTATTCGTGTAATACATATTTTCTTTTTGCAGCAGGACCCTGTCACGTGAAAGATCTGCGTAAAAATTAAAGATTTGCCTCGAGTACAGAAGTTGTCTTGGCGAAAAAGTCAAAGAAAGCCTCCATACATGTCACTTCCCCATGTTACTTCTGCCGGTGACATATACAGTGGCCCACCCCAAGAACATATAACACAAAAACAAGACACCCTGGTACTATCCCCACAGAAAAAACCGTTGAACACGCCCAATAAATTAGGAAACGACACATTGCTTTGTTTCAGTTTTTAAATACAAAAAAAAATTATTCAATATTACTGACCATATCACTTCTAATCTTCTAATTTAAAAATTGTCGTGTCTCTAATGACCAACCCAATGATTTTAAATACAAACCTGTAGGTTGCATTCTTGTAGGACAGAACATTAAAACATCAACAACTTTGATCATATACATCATAGGTAAGGTGCTTTCTTTTTGACACAACTCAAAGTTAATTCTGACTTGAACCTCCTTGAACGTCCTTGTGTAGAACGTGGAAGATACTAAAACAATTTCCAAGTTTTCGTTTCACTTATTTTTATTAATTTCAGAAAATCTGGAATGAATTGATTTAATACCAGTAATAAATTCGGGAGATGATGAGAGTTCATCAAATACTGAAGTTATAAATCCTTAAAGGAGAATTCTAAAAGTATTGATAAGAACAAAAATGATCGTTAGTTAGACAATTAAGTTCTAGCATTAATAGGCAGCGTTGAGGACCGCTATAAAGATATGCACCATCCTAAAAAAAACTTTTGGAAAGAAGTTGCCGAAATGATTTTAGCACTGGCAATAATTGTAAGAATCTTTTAAATATGTACACTCGATATAACAAATTGCGATTTTAGAAGAATCCCTCAAAATGCAAAAAGAAATGCGAGAATTTGTTAATTACATATAAAGATTGCAAAAATCGAATAAAGAAAAGTGGCAGGGTACCCGTAAAATATAATTATTATGACAGGTTGGACGAATTATTACATCTAACAATTGACATAGTTTCTAACAATTGACATAGGACAATTGTTAGAAACGAAAGAAATTCACAATATGTTAATGAAGAATTATATTCACCAATAAGTAGTATTAGTACAAATGCTTTGGAAGATACTCCTGTACTTAAGAGGAGAAATTTTAATGTGACCAAAGAATACGTAGAAAATAAACGGGTTTAATACGAGAAAAATCATGAATGGCTAAAATAAATGGTTACGAATAATGAGAAGTTGCAACAGGAAAGACTAAATCTTAAAAAAGAAAAATTCGATTTAGAGAAGCTAAAATTGACGTTATTGGAAAAATGTAATATAATGGATGATGATTTTTCTCGGTTTTATTTAGCTTAGCGACTTCAATTGTTCATATCGATTTGTTCGATACTCGTTATTTTTTAAAGAATTTATACATTTTGTAAAAGTACGTACCCTGGTCTATTACAAATTAAGTAAATTATTATAATAACTAATAACCAGGACCACACTAACCAAGTTCTGACAAAGTAGACCACTGAAACAAAAGTAAAGAGTACGTTAATTTATGTTATGATTAAATTTCAATATAAATATAAATATATTATTCAACAATAACTAAATGAACAAAATAATCAATTAAATTTAAGCAATGTCCATTCACCAGAATCCTTGTGTGAAGTATAATTTAACCATCAGCTTACTGAATAGAATAGTTAAGAATAAATTTACAACTTTCCTTCACGGATTGTTGTCAAACATTACAGCACCCATTGCGCGAGGTTACTATGCATGTAAAGTTCAAATAAAAATATTGTTATATCTAAACAATGTAAATAAAGTAATCATCTGGATACCAATGCATTTTCATTAAAAGTATTAATACTTAAATACTTTACTGTATTAAAACAACATAATACAGCGGCAACTGCCTAATAATATTTAAACAAGTTCATTCAGTATAATTGTTGAACAAATCCAATATGAATTTAAAAATGCTTAATCAATCAAACAAACAAGAAAATGTATAACCAAGAATACGTATTCTCAATAAATCAAATTAAAAATTATTAAAAGACATAACATAAGACAGTGAATAACAACAACGTACTCACCAATTATCAATTGATTTAATCCTTACATATGAAAACAACAAAAACGTAACACGCACAATAATTAGTAGTTCAGTATTAGAAATCTCGCAATAGACTAAGTAATGCCACAGAATATCAGACATCTGATACAAGTCTGATCTTCTGTGATACAAGTTTGTTAGTGTAATGTAGCAAGCAAATTTATAATTCCTCTAATAATTCTAACATTTCTTCTCGCTTACTACCATTACTCTCTCTCAATTCCTGACAACTATCCATTTGTTAATTCGGTTCGGGATCCACGTCAATCTCATCAAGCGAAATTAAATCGCACACACAACGATAAATTTAATATCATAGTTTTCAAAGAATCGCAATCTCTAAAACGACCTTTGAACAGACCAAAACAGTTTTCACAATAATTACACGTGCTGCTGAATGTCAATAATTAAACAATCTCGTCTGTTCAGTCAGATTTGAAGGGTGGAATTCGCCATAAAACACATGGATATCCCGAATCTCCTAACACTTTGTTCCCCATACAGCAACGTAAGACGTAACGCTTTATCATATAAGGAAGATCGTTTTAAAAGTTGTGGATGGATCCAGCTTTTCCACAAAATATGTCGCTAAATTCGTGCCTGTGATTACACACGGCCTGCATCAAAATACTAGGTTGACCTTTTATGTTACAGTAAACAATAGTATCCTTTATGAGTCTTTTAATATTAATGTGCTATGTAGTTGGTGTAATCTACCAACTTTTTTAAAAGCCAGTCTTATAATTTGTTTTTGTTGTTCATCAGGCCACTTATTATAATTATAACTATTCAATACGAAATATTTAACAAATTTTGTATGAAATGTTCAGATTTTCATATCTGAAAACGTGGCGAAACTAGAAAAATCCACTGTTGGAAATTTCAATCCAAAGTTTTTTGTCTTCAAAAATTTGATCTTCAAAAAACTAGACGACGTCATCAACTCAACAGTCCAAAAATTGTCCTCCAAATTGTTGTGTATCAAAGCTCACTGTGCGCTTGTGTATGTGTATATTCCATTTACACGTACCTATACATTATTATATATTACATTTCTAAAAATACAATGAATGTCAGTCACAGTTAGAAATTATTGATTTGGCTACTTACGGTGGTGATAGGGAATACATGCAAAACAAACTGGCATCCATGCTAACAAAATTAAAATTTTTATCTGCAAGTAAATAGGTACACTTTCACCAGGCACACTTAAACTACAAAATATCCAAGTACCAGTATTTAATGGCAAAACAGAAAACTGAAAGACCTTTTACTCCCTATACGTATAATGCGAAAATACACTCAAATACCAGTTTAGAGGGTGTTCAGCGATTTTATTAGCTAAAATAACAGTACAACTTCCATTTAAAGAAAACTTTGGTAAGTCTAATTTAAAGGGTTCATTTCATGTCGCATTGAAGGCATTTAAAATGTTAGAAACGCGTTCTGTGCAAAATGGAGCATTATTTCTGCAATAGGTATAAGGCATTTATAGATGAATTTTTTGCATTAGGCCATGTAAAATATGTTAACATCAACTTGAGTGATGATCCAACACAAGTGTTAACGGACTGCTATTTTCTGCCCCATCACACGGTGTTTTAATTAATTAGTACTACTTCACTAATTGTAGTTTTTGATGGTAGTGCGCGTGCTAGTGGAGGAAAAAGTTTAAATGAGAGTCTAATTGCTGCTCCACCAGATCAGCCTGATGTATTCAATCTATTATTTCAATTCCCCGACAATAAATACGTGTTTACAACTGACATAAAGCAAATGTATCGGCAAATTCAAATATCAGCCGAGCAGACTAAATTTCAGCGTATTATCTGGAGAGATAAACCTTTAGAAATACTAAAATGCTTCGAGTTTATGACGATTACTACCGATACTTCTAGTGCCCCATATATGGTAGTGCGGACTATTATGCATTTTACTGATATATTTAAAATTCAATTTCCTTTAACAGGTGCTGTTTTAACATCGCGACGTTACATTGACGAAAATTTTTGTGATGACCTTCAGACATTATATAAACTAAAAGTCAGGTTATTAAGTATTTTATTTTATCGCTGGGTAGTTTTGGGCTTCAGAAATGGTGCTCAAATAACAACGCATTTCTTAAAACAATCCTGAAGGAAAAAATGTGAATCATCTTCACTTCACCATTCGTTCACTTCTAACGGAAGTGAAGTTATCAAGGTCCTTGTGATGTTGTGAAATCCAACAGTAGACATTTTAAAGTTCTCTGATGCGGATTGTATCTTAAAATGGTTAACAAAACGAACAATATTATCGTATATTGCGAAATTTTATGATCCGCTAGGGATTATTGGTCTGATAATAAGTCCATTCAAAATATACATCCAAGAAATTGTAATGTGTAAAGTCATCTCGGAATGTTCCATTGCCGCCAGAACTGTAAAAAAGTGGAACAACCTAATAATTCATATCAACCCTTTTACGAACATTTCTATACCCCGGTGGTCGCGAACGGAAATTCCATTTGACAATGTTGAATTACGCGGCTACTCACACGAGAGTCAATTGTATTACAGTGCTGTAATGTATTTGCGGATAATTTACTTGGACAAATCTGTATCGACTCATATTGTTGCGTCAAAATCGAGAGTACGTCCTTTAAAAAGGTTAACTTAACCGCGCTAAGAGTTGTCAGGCGCTCTCTTATTATCCCGTTTAGCTAAAACTGTTCTTCAAACAACATCATTCAAAATTAACAACGTCTATTTATGATCAGACCCGCAAGTAACATTACGCTGGATTTGTTTAGGTTCATGGCAATGGACTGCGTTTGTAGCATATAGAGTGGCAGATATTCAAGATAACGTACCGAATGCACGTTGGTGTTATGTGAATACTAAGGTCAATCCTGCAGAGTGCTTAGTGACGCAAAAAGTCTGTCTAAGTTTAAGCTGTGGTTTGAGACTTTGAGAGACCAAGTTATCTTTCACAATATGAATTTAAACCAAAACCATTCGAAGAAAATACCACAAAATTACCCAATAGCAAGCCAAAAGGCGCCATATCTCTGATTTCAATAACTAACAAAGGGGATGATAAATGTCTATTAAAATTCTCTTCTTTTAATCGTGCTACAGGAATGTTGCATACTGTTTAAGATTTGTCAACAACTGTAAAAAAACCGCGGGCTCCATTAAAGGGCGAACTAACAAATTACGAAATCCAGGATGATACTAATCGAATAATCGGTCTTATTCAAAATACTGCTTATAATCGGGAAATTGTTTAAATATCAAATACTGTACCGGTGGATAAAGACAGTAAATTATTTAATTTAAATCCGTTACTTGATTGTAATAAATTATTGAAAGTGGAAAGGAGATTAAAATTTGCTAACGTTGAATTGGATTATAAGCATCCTATCATATTGCCACCCCATCATGAAACTAACATTTTGATAACACATGAACATCAAAGGCTATGTCACGTTGGTCCACAAGCAATTTTTGTAGTTTGCGCTTAAACTATTGGCCAATGGGTGGCCGTAGGAAAATTAAGAAAGTTACTTACAAACGCTTATTGTGATTTCGATGTAGGGTAAGGGGCACAAGTCAAATTATGGCACCATTACCGCCCAATCGAGTTAAACAAGCTTGGACAGGCCAACTCGTCAACGGCCGATAGCAGATCATTTTCTTAAGACCCTTTAGAGACAGGCCAACTGGTCAACTCGTCACTGAGACCTTAATGAGATGCGTCAACTCGTCACCGGGACATGGATTAACTGGTCATCCAATTTTTAATCCTTATAAATGTCTTTGGGTATGAAGATATAAAATTTAAAGTAAAATAAGAAATAACAATGTTGTACATTTTCTATTAGCACACGTCCACAAAATATTGCCATTTTTTTAATTCTTTTCTTTTGCCAAATTTAAAATTGTTGATAATCATCATCTGATGAGTTCTTTGGCTCTCAACAAACTCTACTTCCACATCCATTGCACTTTTAAAAATCGTTCTGATAATACGTTCTAAAATGGTAGGTAAATTAGAATGAGAATATGTCCAATAAATTCACAGTTATATAGGAGAAATGAGATACGATTCTTAGAATTAATTTATTATATCTAATGACCTCAGTGACCAGTTAGTGTATCTGCGAAAGGTTCTTAGAAAATTACCTGAAATCGGCCGGTGACGAGTTAATGTATCTTACTTGAAATGGATCAAGTCTGGTGACGAGTTAGTGTGTACCCCAAATTTTCATTTGTAGACCAATTCTCGACTATCTGGATGTACTTGTATAGCTAATTCTTTTTACCATGCAATGGATATGGAAATTGATTTTGTTGTAAGCCAGAGAGCATATCATGATGGTACATTTGTAAAAGTAACATTCATTAATTGTATTTGTAAAATAGAGTTGTAAACTATTTTTTGAAATGTATCTATATCCAAAGTATGGTGAATACAAAACATAATGGTATATTTGAGAGGGGCTAAATGTTTATAATTTTCGCGTAATTAATTATTAAAAATTAAAATTTCGACATCACTCGAAGCTCGAGCCGATTTGTTCGTGACGTCACGCTCGGTCCTCTCAAAATGAAACAACTCTGTCACTTGTAAACAGTGGATCGCTTTTTTCGTTGGTACCTGAACTTATACTCTACTTGCTCGATTTCAGGTAAAATTATAGTCCGGAGCGGACCAACAAACCACTCTCTCCCCATTGGATGTTTGAACGTGATGTCGACCCCACGTGGTTAAAATTGCGGGTTTCGTTAAAATTTAAACTTTGTTCATTAATAACTAATTAAATATATTCAAATCCGATTAAATTTTAATGACAAGTCATTTCTTTTAATACAATCTATTCGATTAAGTGGTTAAAATTGCGATTTTCCAACTTAGTTTACAACTCTATTGGTGTATAATATGTATAGCAGTATTTTTAACGTGTTTTTTTAATAAAATTATATGACCTTTTGTCGAAACAATTGCATTTTTCTATAAATTCTCTATAAATATAAATTTTTATCGACAAAACGTTTTTAGAGGATTAAAAGTTGGGTAACCAGTTGGCCTATGTGTCAGTGACGAGTTATGCCGTCTCATTAAGGTCTCGTTGACGAGTTGGCCTGTCTCAGATACCTCTAAATTTTTGCAAGAGATTACAGGTGACAAGGTATCTTCCGCCCAAACAAGCAAGACCCTTTCAAAACGTGAGGATCGATTTTGCGGGTCCAATATTAATCAGGCAATCACGCATCAGAGAGGCCCTTCAAACGAAGGCCTACATTGCTCTCTTCATATGTTATGCTACGAAAGCAATACATCTGGAGCTTGTGTCTGATTTAATATCTGCATGTTTCATTTCGGCGTTAAAACGGTTTATTGGGGGAGATCGTGTATTACAAATATATGTATATAGCAACAACGGAACAAACTTCCAAAGGAGCCAGTAATATCCTTAATCAAGTATACGACTTCTATAATCAAGCCACGAAACCATTAAACCAATTTTTACTTACCAATTGTGCTCCACACAATACTGGTATAAGTGATTATTTATAAAGAAAAAACAATATTAATTTTGTAAATACATTTAGGATAAACTTACGCATAACATACATTTCACATTGAAACGATTAATCGGATATAGGTGCCAATACACTTTAGCGGCCTGCGAATTTCGAAAAACTAACTTTACAGAATGAAAGAACACGTCTTTAATAGTACATTTGTGAAGAAAAATTTGCGGAAGACATCCGATTTTTTGAGAAAATTGCAGTTTTTCACCAAATTTCTGACGTTTTTCGACAAATCTTACTAAATACAACTAGATTTAGTGTGAAATGAAGTGACCTTGATGTGTTCCATTAATGTTCTATTTAAATTAGTGGCGGGAAATTTAAATTTTCTTGTTTTTTTCGCTTTATTTGCTTTATGTGTTTTTCTCCTTCTTTTAAATAATAAATATTCAATTTTAGAATTTTAATTCTATATTTAAAAATGGCATATTGAAATTGCTAATTTCCCATGATATACCTCTTCAAATATCCGTATTTAGGTCTGATTAGGTTAAAGCCAAAAGTGGCATCTATAAGCAACCGACAACTAAGATTGCCCCATTCCCGTTCGAAAACGAAATGGATAACTTGCACGAAAGTTTTTTATTGCGGATTCTAAAAATAGAACCTATATTAGGGGCGGTTTTATTGATAATTTTTTTTTAAGTTCCTTAAGGCCCTTAAAATTGACTTGATGGTTATGGAAAGTTGCAATATGGCAACTTCGCAAATAGAACTCGCCTCCCGGCCAGAAAGTGTTAAAGAAGTTCCGACAGAGGAGCGTACTTTATTAGGTATAACATATCCTAGGCTAATCTAACAATATGCAGTATTTATTTAACCATAGGTGAATATGAATACATTACATATAAAAATTGAAATCAGTCCAACAATTGATGATAAGGGAAAGGGACTAAGTATCAGGTACTCCGGTGGAGCGTTGGCCTATGCCTATGTCAGATAGACGAAAGAGAAATTACCTCCAAGTGGCGAGTAGTGAGTTGGCCTATCAAAGTAATCCGAAATTAAATACGTTTGTAGGCAAGGGAGCAGATAAAAAGTACACCGATCGACAGCGGATTATTGGGTTATAAATAAATTTTTGATATTTATGACTATTCTAGGAAATAAATAGACAAAAACTTTAGAATTATCTAACTGTAAGATTAATAGAATAGCTGAAACAAGTACAAAAATTTTTTCGATTTCTGCCGGGAGTCGAACCGGATTAAGATTAATATTAGTAGGATTAAAAATAAACTACGCGTTTAAAATACACAACATATAAACATTGCATTAAAAATATAAGTTTTATCTCATTTTTCAGTAATAAATATATATATATATTTATTCTTTCTAGTAAGGTATTATCTATAACAGGAATGGGAATATTCTTCATGAATTTTAAACTCAAACTTCACCTAAAACTTAATTGTAATGATTTTAAATATTTATTTATAAATACCTTTAAATATCAATAATTAATTTTATTATAGCCAATTTCTCTGCTACCAGCTAGTCTGTCTTCTATCTTGTGTATAATCCCTTTACCTGCTCCTTTGCCGCAAATGCCACGGACCCTTCACGATCCAAAACAAATCAAAAATATAAAAAAACAGAGTCATTGTATAAATATAGATTTAAATTTTGTTTGCGTAGACGTAGATAAAAGGTACATCACATATGTACATATAGTATACGTACAGTACTCGTATTCATCTCACACATACACTTTTAACTTTAACGAAAAAATTCTAAGCGGGGTGCATATAAAGAAACTTAAAATGTCGGTCAGCTTCCGTCAAATGGTAAACTTATTCTTGTGTTGAAGCTCATAGAGAGAAAAACTTCTATCTAATACATTAAACATGATACATGACGGTATACTCTATGTGTGTTATTATTAGAATGTGAAATTCCGTTTTGTTCACAACGAGTCTCCTAATACTCGTATATGGGCATATACAGAAGACCCTACAATTTGCCTGAAAACGCTTATTGGTTAATGTATAAACTGGGTGCCAAATTTAACAATAAAAATTTCTCAAGATTTCACTGAATCTTACACTCGATTACATTCCTTTCAATCCGTCGAAAAGTGCTGCATTAATAGAATACATTCAAATCCATTTGATATAGTTAAATGGCCCCAATGTAATAATTAATTTATAATTTTGTAAAAGCTGTACATACATATTATTTAAAGATGGATTTTGAAAAATCTATATGAAAAACTCATGCAATTAATTTAGTTTTTGTGATATGTAGAAATTATCCACCACGAATGCAACATTTTTGTGAAATTTATATAGTTTTTAACATACCATTTAGTCAGTTTCAACTTTGGAAACTACATTTTTATGAACGTTGAGGATTAGTGAAAAAAAAATGAATCAATACCTGTTATGATATTGACCCAATCAGTTGGCTGTGAAACTATGTCCTGAGGAAATCGTGGGGGACGCACTGTTTGTTGCACACCCTTCTTTAAAACAATGTCATAATTGTTAGGTAGTTTACACAGACCCTTGAAGAGTTTATCATATTTACAGCAGAATTCTTCTTCGCTGTTACATATTACTATGTGAATTCTTGCAATTAATTTTAATCAAGCGCTAACTCTTCTCCAATTAAAGGCCATGCATTGACGTCATCCACAACCAGAAATTCCAATGCCCCCATTTTTGCCTATTTTCTGGGTTGCGTCCCAACTTAATTTTGCAACTGTCTTGATTGGTAGGTCTGTATAAGCCAGTAGTGTCCCTCTGAATGGTTTCACCTTATGTATTGGAGTGAAATGGTGTGACGGTTCAATGGGTTGTTGAACCATTGCACCGCCAGCAGAAAACCTGCAATGGCAAAAGCAATGTCCGCAGTTGTGCCAAATTATATAGTATGTAAGGTAATAGCAATTAAATTAAGTTATTTTAAGTCAGTTGTAAGTTAGTATAGTCTGTTACAATAAAAGTAACATCACAACAAGTTACATGTGTTATTATTCCAACCCCAACTCCGAATATACTTCAGGCATTACAGGAGCTAAAACTTTATTAAAAATAATTAGTGGCAAAATATTAGCGTCTGCTCCACAGTAAATCTTGAATTCAACGGCACAATTATTTATTTACACTTTATGATACCAATTAGTTTTCTTTCTGTTTGTAATGCAACTACACGTAAAATGTCAGCATACTTTTCTCTCTAGAGAGGAAAGTAGTCACTTTCCTGGCTTCCCATAATCCTGGCTACTACAATTTTTAATAATGTTCATATTGGGCAACCAATAACAAACCATAACCCACTTGTCATTTGATGAGTAACAACAAAAAATTGTCTTTAGTGACATATGTCAAATGTTGATATACAAAATATCATTATAATGAAAATTATAATTTATAATGAAAAACATTCAAACGACATAGTTTTTAATAAATTGTGTCTGATTGTGAATAAAATAGTATTCAAACCTCGGCGAAACCGCATTCCATTCTCGAGAAATTGCATGCTTCGGCCTACGGCCTCAGCGGGTAAACTTTTCTGTCGACAGTAATGCAACCCTTTCCGCCTCGGTATGTAATGTACTATTATACTCATCTGCATCTCTATCACTGTCTTGTTCTTTTTGCGTCAGTTCGTACACTTTTCAACTTTTACTCCATTTTCATTCAAGCTACTTCTTTTGCCTCTTTGGATTTGTCAGTTTTTCCTACATTTCATTTAAAAATGGTTCTATTTTTTGCAGTACTTACAACTGTAATATCTGGGCATAGGTTAAAAAGTAAACATAACAGGTTAACCTGCCATGGACAACTTGCATGAAATTGGGTTATGTTGTATTATGGAATTAGACCTTAAATAAAGTAGGATTTCATTCATAAAAATTTTTAGGAGTCATTTAACCTTTAAAAACGAATTTTAAATTTCAAGTTTCAAATTTTGTTAACAATTGCGATATGGCAACACAGCAAATTGGCTCCGCTTCAGACATAGTCAACAACATACTGACCAAGTGTCTTATAAAAAGACAAATTTTTACCAATCTTAAAGTTAGTTTCATATTTTGAATTTAAACGTATAAATTCTATATTTAAAAAGTGTTTAGAAGGCTGATTGAAAGTCATTTTAAGTTTTTCGAGTTTCTATAACACTTAATCTACCATTTTAGCTCAATTTATCTATTACACCCTAAATTCTTCACAGGATTTTTACATTTAATATATGTACAATGTGCTAACTTCAATCAATTTTAAGCCACTTACGGCTTCCATTACTTTTCGCTCGAGTATTCGCTATTCCAGATGAGAAATGTGCAAGTCCTACACATATACAAAACGTATGATTATAATATGTAAGACAAAGACGACGGAAAGTCAAATAAGTACCAAATATAGTCAAAGCGTTGCCGCTTAATGAATTGCTAACAAAATTGGAAAAGCGGCGATAGCCCAAATACATTATATCTCTATACTAGTAAAAAGCATTGTTGTACATCACAATTTTGATGTCGAGTGGAAAAGGATAGACGATGAGGCTGTCTCTTTAAACTCTCTCAGAATAAACTTTATGCGCATGTGCAAATCTGTCAGCCCCGTGTTATAATTTTAAAATTGACACTTATTAAAGAATTGTCAAGTTCTGAAAGAGAACCAATCAAACCTCGCATTCTCGCGCATGCTAATAAGGGAGCCTTCTTAGAGAAAGATACAGGCTTCTTATATCTGTCTCAAAAATCAACTTCAAACAAATTCCCGTGGTTAGGTACGCGTATAGAGATATAATGTATTAGCGATAGCCTTTTAGAAAATCCGCGTTTTCTCGCTTATTATTGACATACAAGAAAAATAAAAAAATATGTGTCTAAAGAATTTACATTCTCTATCGACTCATGTAGTTCAAATCAAAATCCCCGTAGCATGCAAGTTTTCCGATGGAACCTGTCCTTTTTTTTTTCGGTAACATTGTCACAGAATTCCAAACACTAACTATGTAACCAGCGTAAGCCCTAAGATGCACTGTATTTTTGATGGTGTAGGCTCATAGAGATCATACAATCTATATCATCTATGTATCATCTATAGATCATATAATCAACATGAACTCTATGGTGTAGGGGTACGTTTAACAATATCGTTTCACAGTGACATTTATTGCTCTAAGGGCTATTATAAACCTGCTAGAATATAGCTAAAGCGCTTTGACTTTGTCGTGTGGTGCAATAAAAGAGAACAATACATTTACCATTGTGTTCTACCCGCTTACTGGCAAAGCAATACCGTTTCTCTTTCTCTCTTTTGTTGCACCACCTGACAAAGTCAAAGCGCTTTAGCTTTACTGAATGTGCTTTATACCTACTGTGTTTTATTGCTATAACATTTATTTGGGTGAGGGGTAAAGGGACTGCTATCCTCAGTGCCCATTTATGCATAGCTATTCGTTAGTTAGTGAAAGACCATCGGGGGCTCATAGATGCTCCATCGAGGATCCTATATTAAAAAATCGGTTGGTCGTTTAATGTAGCCTATTTATTTGTTTGATCATTGGTTGAATCTTGAAAGGTTCGACGAAGAACGGTAATGTGAATCGCGATAGTTCGTCGGTATAGCTCATATTTTAAAATACAGGTGTCATGTCATACTGAAGATGGTTACAAATAAATGTTTATGCACGCATAAATGTTAAAACTTAAATTAGAAGAAATAAGACTTATTAATAATAAAAATTATGGTAATATGGAATACATTTACCTTATTCATCTTCATTTAGAGTGCCTTTGGAATGTGTTGTATAAATTCTCAGTTAGTAGTAGTGGATATTTTTTTAAAATATTGGCATTTACCCGTTATAAAATGTAATCGGTAATAGTGGTTATTATTTTGCACAAAGCCATTTTCAGTTTCAATGTTGGTTCCAATATTTTACGTTTTTTAGAATTGGTATAAATCGGTCATTTTATTTCGAATTAAATAAATTCAAACATCTGTACATCAAAAAAGAAAAAATAACATTAATTTTAACACTCTTACGATATCGAATTTCCAAATGAATTTTTTATTTGTATACATAGCTATAAAATACCTAAATAAGTGCATGTCTTTTAATATTGTTGTATGTGGTGTGTGACTGGGACATTTTCTATTACGCTCGCGGAACTTTAACAGCAAATAAATTGTCATCGTCGTGACAGGTCTATTAAGTCGAGGAACACACGTTTGTTTGAACAAATACGTTTTATAGTATTATTGGATTGCATTGATCTAAAGTGGCAAAAAATATTTAGAAAAAGTATTGTGTAATGAATAGAGAGTACAGCACTCTGATGACTTCTCATAAGCTTCAAACATTATTTCTTGTGTGCAGCAAAAAACACAAGAACTTGGGAATGTAATTGTGCATTAAACGACGACAAATTCTTTTCCGCTAAATTAAACACGACCAACTCTTTTATACGCAATCTCTAGACAGAAATATTCCTAAATTCTTTAGAAGTTTGTTTTCAATGGACAACTTGCATGAAACGGGGATTTTGAAATAAACCATATGACTCGATAGAGGAGTTAAATTTATGGGCGCACATCAACTCGTCACTGGTAATCCCTTTCAAAAATTTAGAGGTATACAACCAATAATACTAAAACATCAAAAAACATTTTTCATTCATTACATACCCAAAAAACTGCAATTTCACCCCCAGAGACATGAAAACCAATCTTTTCTTGACTACCACGTATTTTTGTTAGCATTTTTCATAGTGTATTAACTGAGATGAATGTTCCGAAAGATATTTTCCAAAATTTTGACATGATAAATCATTCGTGGACGATCGATATATGCTCATATGCCAGATAGTGCAATAAGAGTATAAGATATAAAAGTAAAAGACTGACTCGTGAATTTATGTCAAGTGACATTGACAATCAAAATTTATGGCAACATTGATACCCTACAATCGGGTACCAACGGCACTTTAGTTTGTATTTCGCCGCAAAGAACAGGTAATCCCTTTCAAAAATTTAGAGGTCCCTGAGATACATCAACTCGTCACCGGGGCATGGATTAACTGGTCACCCAATTTTTAATCCTTTTAAATGTTTTTGGGTATGAAGATATAAAATTTAAAGTAAACTAAAAAAACAATGAGTTTCATTTTCTATTAGCAAAGGTCTACAAAATATTGCCATTTTTTAATTCTTTTCTTTTGTCAAATTTAAAATTGTTGATAATGATCATCTGATGACCTCTTTGGCTCTCAACAAAATCTTCTTCCACATCAATTGCATTTATAAAAATCGTTCTGATTATACATTCTAAAACTGTCGAAAATGGTAGGTATATTAGAATGAGAATATGTAGAATAAATTCATAGTTATATAGGAGAAATGAGATACGATTCTTAGAATTAATTTATTATATCTAATTACCTCAGTGACCAGTTAGTGTATCTCCGAAAGGTTCTCAGGAAATTACCTGAAATCGGCCGGTGACGAGTTAGGGTATCTTACTTTAAAGGGATTAAATCTGGTGACGAGTTAGTGTGTACCCAAATTTATTCGACAATTTTTTTTTATTTTGATATTAGCCTACTAATTACGGAGAAAATGGCGATTTTCCAAAGCACTTTTCAAATCTACGGAAAGTTCACTAATCGGCAACGTTTTCGGCTATTTGTCTCTGTCTTACACATTAAGATCATTATGATCATGCACACTCTTTCACACAGATTAGTTGTAGCGCGTAAGTATTTGAAATTCAAATTCAAACTAACTGGGAACTAAGTTTATGTTAAACAAAGTGCGCTCCTCTGTCGAACCTTGTTTAACTCAGGGCTCTTTCTGGCCGGGAGGCGTGGTCTATTTGCGAAGTTGCCATATAGCAACTTTCCGTAACCTTGAAAATTTCGACTTACAAAGTCAATTTTAAGGGCTTTAATGAACTTAAAAAAAAGATTAATAAAACCACCCCCAATTTAGGGTCTATTTTCAGAATCCGTAATAAAAAAATTTCATGCAAGTTGTCCATTATAAAGAATTTTCAGGGTTAAAAGCACTATTAAATTTTGACAAAAATAGGTATCATTTCGATATATTGATGCGGCTAAAGTACAGCGGTGTCGGACCTGTTGCGGCCGGACCAATTGCGACCGAGACCTAAATCGACCCAGTTGCGGCCATAGAAGTTTTTACCTGCTTTCAATCGAACCACTTGCGGCCCGGTTGAGGCCCCATCTTTTGCAAATGCTCCTTGCTTACTTTTATGTTGATTTTCTACTTTAATTTTCCTATAATAGATTGCAGTAAATGTGAAGGAAAATATTTTTATTTTCATTTTTGGAAACGCAAAAGTCTGGTCAGCTTAGTATACGTTAGGTTAGGTTTGTATTGTTTAGTTCAAAAAATATTGGAGCCTGTATTTTTGTAGTAACATACCAATTTTGTCGTGCCAAAACACTATCATATCATGCGAATAAATGGTACCTCAAAAACAAGTAAGTATGTATGTATAGTGTGCTTAAATTTGACGACAAAGTGAGCGGTATGGATGGATCGGTGTTTGCGCATAAGTGGTCATTTCCTAAGTGAAGAAGAGGGCATCTCTCTCTCATCCGGGACTTTTTAACATTGGCCAGGGTACCCGGTTACTCATATTTAACTAATAAATATATGCATTTTATTTGTATTCTTATAGATTATGGAGATTTATATACAGGGTGTATCAGCTAAAGTGGGCAAACAAGAAATGGTAGATTCGGTGGGTCACCCTGAGTCGAAAATTCATTGGATTTTTCTTGGAAAAGTTTTTTTGAGGAAATAGAGGCCATCAACTTCTTCGGAATGTTAAAAAAATTAAAACCAAGATTTATTAAGAATTATATTATACATATAGTCTATCGTGATCTTAGAATAATTTTTTTAGATTTTTCGGTTCATTAACTGAAAAGCTGTGGACCACTAAACTTAAGAAATTTTCGAAAAATCTTCACAAGTTCAAATAAAATTGCATTTTTCTCGAAAACGGTGCGTTGTACGAAAAAAATCCAAGAGACAAAAAAGTTTCCTTATTAAATTTGCTATCGATAGATTTTAACGGAATTAAAATTTGCCATCCCCACACAAATGGCCAAAGGTGGTGGCCAAAAGCACCCCCTTTGTCAAAAAGTGGAGTTGGGAGCGGCCAATTTTGTTTAAATTTTGCAGTAAGATATGTCATTATGAGATAAGTATAAGTGTACCAAATGGGGTTTGTTAATTTTTTTTCTGTACGGAGATATTTTGAAAATTCGATTTTTTTTCAAGAACTTTGAAGGCCTCTAACTCTGTTATTATGCGTTTCCGGGCATAAGGGTTATAGGTTTTCGGAATCAGGGCAGTGAGAAGAATCTACCATTACTTTTTTGCCCACTTTAGCTGAAACACCCTGTATATTAACTCTCTATACAGATGGCGTTCCAAGACATCATAGCTTACATTTTTCGAAATTATTAATTAAATGAGGGGAATATAAATTAAAAGAAATAAAAGATCAACAAATGTGATACAAATACACATTATAATACTGGTATTGAACAATACATCATATTTTAATTACATCACATTTCGTAAAAGAAAATGTTTTCAATAAAATGTGATTTATAATTAATAATTTATTTAAATGTGTAAAAACAGCCAAAGATATGTATATTATAGGTACATAACAACACATACACAATAAACAACATATAAAATTCTGTAAAATTGAAGAATTGATAAAATTAGAAATAGAAAGATTCTCGGGACTAGATAAAATTAGTTTTTACATAAAATGTGGACCTCATAACAGTAGGTAATAATACTGTATCTAAATGTGTCCAAGGCACAATTTTTAGTAGAGCAGGAAAAAAAATGAGAAACACAAAAAACGTTCATTTTATTTACTCACAAATAGGAAATTACTTAATTGAAAGTTCCACAATAGACAATACACATTAATACACGATACAGAATTTTATCAATTTGTCAACAATAATATGCTGATCGCCACTATACCGTGTTGTACTATCCTCATTGACGACCAATCAGAGACGCTCTGTTTAGAGCGCGCAATTTAAAATAGCAATAGCAGGAGTTTGGGGACATGTTTGAGCAATAGAGTGCAGACGGAATGTTTATATCAGAAAAACTCAAAAACAGTTCTACCAATATCTAATTTACAAAATGCACTGTCATTTTATTTCATCGAATTTTTCACTATCGTCACCGTGTATTGGCGGCTAATGTATGTAAACCATTCTCCACCATGTAAACCATGTAAAACATTCTCACGAATGTTTGTGGCTCTGATGTAATTACCTGAATAAATCAGCAATACATTATTTAGATGTTTTTTTTCTTTCAACTCACATACTTTTAAAATGTCAGATTGTGGCAGTATGTCTGCCGAATCTTCGCGATGCGTTTTTCATGCGATTTCAAGAATGAAATAAGATAGAAATCTTATGCTGTTAGAATAAAACAGCAAATATAGTTAGTGAGAATAGTTGAACATTGTATCATTGCCGAGGGGTAAACCTCCATGGTAATCTGGTGTACAAATAATTTGGAGTCCCTGGTAATCTTTGTGGTATTCATCTGGAGTTTATGGTATTGTAAATCTTGGTAATCTTTGGTAATGTTAATGGTAGTCTTATGAATTCTATGGTATTTCCTATTTCTAACTGGGAGTCTAACTGGTATTCTATGGTAGTCTGAGTGGAAGTCCGAGTGGTAGTCTCTGTAGCCTGTATATTAAATTCATGGTAGTTTTATAATGGTATTCTTTGGCAGTCCTTGGTATTTTTATGGTAGTCTTTCTTAAATGGTAGTTTGGTGTACATTTTTTTAACAAGAGGTTAACCCCTCGATCATTGCCGTACGGTTTTACAAAAAGGTCAGTTGTCATCCACAATTATAGTCGTAATTTCTTTTATATCGAAATTTTCGAAAACTCCAAAAAATTTGAATTAGTTCATACGTTTCATTTTAGTATGTTTTGGGTACACATTGAAAAGTATGCCTGGAAAACGATTACATGCTGTTGAACGTCAGTTGATTTTGAAATTGACGTGAAAAACATCAATTTTATCGGATACAAATATGAAAATATACAATTTTTTTTTTTAATTTTACTTTGGACTTTAAAAATGACCACATTTTGTGACTTTCAAAAATTGTACAACTTAAGATAAAAACCAATTTATTACAATATATTGAATCTTTACATGATTTTAAATCGAGCATTTGTAAGTACAATAATAAAAAAGTATTGACATCTTAAAAAGTGCCTGTATTCGACCGAGTGAGACAAATTTCTTTTTTGAAATTCGCCACGCAAGTAGATCACTAGCAATACACCGAGTTCCCTTTTAAAACGAAACGCCACTGACCACAAATGTCTAATTGATTTCATTCAGAAATATACGCGTGACGTCAGAGCCACAAAGATTCGTGAACACAACTTTAGTTCAGAACAATGATGAACTTATTGTCATACCAAATATTTAATATGATTAATTAACCTCGGTTCTAACGGGATAATAAAAAAATGTTCCTTAAAAAATAATGATTTTTTCCTGAATAAGCTTGGGACAAAATTTTTCCTTATACAAACGGAACACACAAGAGAATTAAAATAAAGCTCGTTTATCTTTGTAATATATAAGACACTAGCGTACTGGTTTCAAAGAAAGGATCAATTTTGTGCTTGCATCATTGTTTTTATTTTGTGTGTAGTGTCCTACACTGTTGGTGCCCTTGAACGTTGGAAATATTTAATTTGGCCAAATACTTAATATTTTTAAGAGTAAACTTATTAATAAAAACCATCATTTACAAGTGCCTGAGTGTTTATTTTGAAAACTTTAACATTACCCGTTCATGATATTTGTAATAAAATAAAATAAGATAGATACCTATAATTTAGTATCAATTAAATATGCAAAAAAGTTCTATCATGTCATTAAAGAAAACCATAAAAAATCTCTAAATATATTTAACAAATTTATAAGCTCTCATAATTCATATCACAAATCATATAGTAAATTATACCGCTTGTACAACATTAAACTACAACAAAGTTAACAACTACATTTACCCTTTATCTGTAAGAAATTATATAATCGACAATAATTTTTGATGGTGAAAATTAAATTTTATTTTCGTCACAAGTGCCAACATACTACATATAAATGTTCCTTTCAATGCTCATAAATTATAATTCTATAAAATGACATTTATACAAAAAAATATAGTTGTCTTATGTTTGAAAAATATTAATCCGATGGGTGTAACTCAAATAAATTTTTTGCATTTCGGTACCATAACAATCACGCTCACGCTCCCAGATGCGAGTGTGAATCTTATTAACGACCGGCTGTGAACTTAGTGTTTTTTTTTTATTTTGAGGTTGTAATTCTCTAACTTTATGACATAATTGTCATAAATTTCAAATGACAAGTGCTTATTTTGATTTATTTTTTGCATGTTTTATGCAATCGTAAAATACAAAAAGTTACTAAAATTAAATAAACTCTTCCATTTTTCATATAAAATCTTTAAAAATGGACCGAAATGCAAAAAATAGCATATAAGCCACGATTGTCATAATAGTATATTCAAGAATGAGTTGCATAAGGCGAATTCTTTATGATATTTTTTGTATTTCGGTCCATTTTTAAAGATTTTAAATGAAAAATGGATAATTTATTTAATTTTAGTAACTTTTTGTATTTTACGATTGCATAAAACATGCGTCCAATAAATCAAAACGAACATTTGTCATTTAAAATTTATGTCAATTACGTTATAGAGTTAGAGAATTACAACCTCAAAATAACAAAAATCACTAAATTGACAGTCCATAATCTAATATTATGGACTCTGTCAGTGGGTCCATAATATGGTTGTTATGGTACCGAAATGCAAAAAATGCCTTATGCAACTCATTCATTAATATAGTATAGTCTTGTTCACGAATCTTTGCCACTACGTCACAATTTTCAAATGCCTAAAACAAACGGATTTGACCTTTGTAGTCACAGACGGCTTGTTTTTAAGGGAACACAGTGTATGACTATAACTGACAGAAACAACTAATGACAGGGAGCGCAAAATGCAAAAGGCATAAAATTGGAAAGTATAAAGGACTCACCCTTATTGCTATCCTCCTGATAGAGTGGAAATATTGGTGCTGGATTTGATTCTTTCGTTTTGGCGATCGATGGACACTTGGTTGTTGTGGTCAAATAATAATAACACTTAAATAATGGTATTTTGTCGTTTAATGTTGTTCAATATTAAAATTACACAGAGAGTTTTAAATATGTCGACTTTTATTCAATGTGTTCGACCGATATCATTTTTTTTGCATTGGAGATTTCGCGACAAGTGACTACAATAATTTACAGATGTCCTACGGATCTCCGACTTTAATTAGATAATAACATTTAAACATTGATGATTCGCACCGACAATGATGATTTAATCGAAACTAGCCTGAAAAATAACTACTAGCAAAAGGTATAATCCGCAAGAAAATATTCAATAAAATTCTAATTACATATTCCCGTATGCAAATGGACTACTTCAAGAATTACAGAAATTATGATGATTTTCTTTTAACAAAAATCATTAATATACTATTAACATGTATTAGGAGCAGTTAAGGATGGGTAAAGATAGATAAAACAATATCGTTTCACATGGATATTTTTGTTCCAGCAAGGACGAGCTTACCTGCCAACGACTCTTAAGTGAGTGACAGCAAAACTGTTAATATTATTTGTGCGTACAAATTAACTTCACCTGACTAAAGTTAAATTACATACCAATTTTTAAGTTTCTATGTGAATTATTAAAATTGTCTTATTAGAAGCTGATCAAAAGCGAAATAAATTGATAAAATCATCTGCACCTTAGAAATTTGTTGGCCGGTATTAAATTAGTAGATAGTAGTTAATAAATTCGAAAGTCCGCATCCATTTGTCAAGGGACAAATTTTTTTACCTCATTTCATTTCGTATCGTTTACCTTAATTACCTTAAAAAAATGTCGATCTAGCCAACTGCTTCTTCAAGTGAAAACTTTTTTAGCAAATGGTCTCTGATTTTCGCTCCGTTCCTGTGTGTAAACTTATTGAACTCTATTAACCCTTATACATTTAATTGAAATAAAAGGAAGTTAATAAAAAAGGAAACATTTAGCTATATGTAGATCCAAAGGAAAGCCTTCTTCTTAAAGCGAATTTATTCTTGTTAATTAAATTATGAAATATTAATATACCTATCTTACAAACACTTATCTGTGCAGTGAATGACCCTTATTTAAAATTGTGTGTTAAGTATAATAATAAGTGCTATAGTGAACTTGAATGAATAATAAATCTTCAAAGATTGTATTGTAAATTACAAGTGTTATTTATGTTGATAGTTTAAAGCCAGAAAGGAAATCTAAAAACTTCATTCAGCTAATATTGTATCACATTTATGATAAAATGATATCCGCCGTTATATAATTAATTTGTGGTAACTAAAAACACCATTTAATAGTAGATTAATACCGAGGCCCAAAGGGCGCATTATTGTCGGAGAGAAAAGTTTGTTTACTGAGAACGTAGGCCAAAGTGGGCAATTTTTCGAGAAAAGTATGCCTTTTGGCCAAGGTATATATACTATTTTTTCACAATCAGATAAAGAAATAGCCAATATTTATTAAAAATATGTTCCTCAATAAGGTTGCTAACGAATTGTTTAAGGTATCTAATGAGTTTCAACCGGCAGGTAATAAAAAATCTAACGAGTAATGAAAGAAACTAATACTTATGTAGTGAAAATAATTAAAAAGTAATGAAAAATAAAAGACAAATTTTCATAATAAACAGTAATCGCTCTCTTTCCAACTTTCAAATGTCACCGAAAGTGAAGTATTAATACATACTGATTGTGAATAAAAACAGTATAACTGTCTTTAATCATTTTCACGTGCAGTAGTTAGTATAAAATGACTGTTAATTTTAGCTTTATTTGAAAGAATTTCATAGTTTGGCACATTTTAATATTCACTTTAAGCAAAGAAAATTTGTATAAACATTATAGTAATAAAAACGTTGTGGATACATTTTTAAATTTATTTATAGGCCAGCTGAAAAAGTGTAATTTATACTTTCTCGTAGTAAGATGCTTAATTCATTATTTGGCAAATGAAACTAGTTGTTAAATGGTATATTAAACAACGAATGGGATAATATGCCTTATGACATAAGTTGTTTATACTAATTGTTCTATTTAAGTCTAAAAATAAGTGTTTTATTATTATTTTTGACGTGAATACTTCTTATAAATTGGTAGACTGGGTAGCATGTTGGAAAAAATGTTCGAGTAAGCCTCAGAGCGTAAAAGATCACTTTATTAAAAATGCAGTTTCTAATAGTTAGCGCAAGAATTATGCAAAACTATTTACATCATTTTAAAAAACATTAAATAAGGATCATTTTATTATATTTTACAAAATCATATCGTTATTTAATTAGAAGCTATTAAATGAAAAAGATGAAAAATGTCTTTAAAAAATTACATGTAACGTACGTGCATGACTATATTTAAACTGAAATTGTGAATGGATTACAAAAGATTTATACAAAACCATTTGCATCGTCTTAAACTACAATGTTCAAGGAACATTTTGATATATTATCTATTATCCTACTGTTGTTTAATCTGAAGTAATTAAATCAAAATGAAAATGGAAAGCTTTGTGATACGACTCCTTAACTTTTTTATTATTTAAATTTCTAATAGATTACTAAAAATTTAGTCAAAACAATTTATATGGTTCGAAAGTTCACCAAAAATGGAACATTTTGATATATTAATTAATGTTATAATGATATTAGGTTCCGAATTATTAAACAAAATAAGCCTAAAAAAGGTGCGACACTTTTTTATGTTACGCGCGCCACCACATTCAAAATGTAATTTCTAATTGTTAATAAAATTATTTTTTAAAACAAATTATATGTTCTTAAAGAACATGAAATAACGAACAATTTGGTATATTTTACAATATCATATGGTTATTTAATTAGAAGCCATTAAATCAAAAAGACGGAAAAAGTCAAAAACCGTGATGTAACACCCACGCATCACTATCTTTATAATCAAATTTCACATGTTTAATTAAATATTGGTATAAAACAATATACATGATTTTAAAGAAAAAAGAACAAGGAACATTTTGTTATATTATTCATTATCCTATTGGTCTTTAATTTGAAAATTAAATCAAAATTAAAATGAAAATTTTGTGGAGCTAGTTCTCAAATTTTCTATTATTAAAATTTCTTTAATTAATTATTTCTTCAATTAATATGGTTCGAAAGTCCAACAAAAATGAAACAATTTGATATATTAATTAATGCCCTAATGTTTATTAATTCGGAAATATTAAAGAAAAAACCCAAAAAAAGTTGCAAATTGCAATCGAAGACGTATTCACGTTAATAGTTACGGATGTAACACAGTTACAGTCTGCCCAATTTTTTAGTTATGTTTGATTGTTTGACACTCTGTTGTTTTATAACCGCACTCAAATAGAATATAGAAGCTTACATACCTCCGAAAGTTGGAAAGAGAGAGATTTCTGTTTAATATGAAAATTTGTCTGTTGTTTTTCATTACCCTCTCATTACTGTTATTTTCAATACACATTAGTTTCTTTATTACCTAGTAGTAGAAATTCATTAGATACCGTAAAGAATTTGTTAGCAACCATATAGAGTGTTTACGTTTGCGGGAATTTAGTGAGTACCGCGGTTAGTTAGCAAATGTATAAGAACGATCTTGTTATTATCTGATATAACGATACTTCTTTATTAATCAATAAAATTAAAATATATAACATCGGTTTTACATGTAATAATTCAGTAGATGTGAAACAATTTACATTTACAACTATTTTACCCCTGTTGTTAACAGTAAAGTTTCATTACTGCAGATTGTACCCACCTTAATTTCCACACTTGTAACACTTATTTCACAGTGTCAGCAGTACTGTAGTACAATGGATTGTTGTTTCAATTGAATTTTTTTTGTTTCGTCAGAAGTAAACATATTGAATTTTGATGATTCGGTTATTAAGAAATGTTTAATTTATAGGGTTAAACATTGAGGTAGATTTTTAATTTGAATTGACTATTTCTGGTATCTGATTGTGAAGAAAATAGTATACATACCTCGGCGAAAGGGCATTCTTGTCTGGAGAAATTGTCCACTGAGGCCGTAGGCCTCGCCATAGGCCTATGACTGTAAACCCAAGCAGACCGTAGAACGGCCTTACAGATTATTGTATAAAAATTGACATGATCGAATAATTAAAAGATAGGACCCTACGTTGTGTTATTTTATAATTTATATCAAGATTGTATCTAATATTGTTGCTGAAAAAAAAAGGAATAAGAAGTCAAAAGAGTGAGTGGCAATTTAAAGGTGAATTTATTGAGAATTAATTGAAGAAACACAAAACAAATGCAAATTATAAATGAATGCGATATAAACTTAAACGAAAAGTCACTGAATCTCACGTTGAGACAGCGCTTTTAGAATACCTTCCATACGAGTGTTGAATTCGTAATCAAAAATAAATTTTCATGAATATTATCAAATTGATTAAAATGCTTTTAAATAAATATAAATAATAAACATGTATATTTTCGTTCACGAATGTGTGTGGTTCTGCAACAATCAAAAATAATTGTTTCAACAATATTTTAATTGTTGCACAAACCACAAACATTAGTGAACAAAACCCTAAAGAGAACGCTTAATAGTGTAAGGGACCCCAGTCCGCCTCTGTGTGTTTGAAAGTACTGTCCGAAATATTGCTGATAATACAACGAAGGGGCGAACGTGTTCTGTCTAAGAATAAAAATAGTCAGTTGTTAGTTATTTGTTCAAGGAGTGAGATCGGTGTTTAATAATTGCAATTATTGGTGAGTACTTTTAGTAATTATTGTTATTTTATTAAATTTTACTTGCTAATATCTATACGCGGATAAACGATGCATCATTATTGTCTTATAAGATCATTCAACATAATTTTGTGTTAAATTCATTTTATTTGGCTTTAGCCACTGTACTGTCGGTCTTACAATACAAAAGGATATAACATCCTTTGGTGGGAAGTGTATTGATATCGCACCATAAATTTTATTCACTAAATGTTGTGGTTACCTCGGATTTGAGGGCATAGTATTTCACTACGATCCAGGATGGAAAGCTTGTCAACATTATCAGGGCCTAGGACGCTAGTGGGATTTTATTTAATATATTTCCGCGATATTGGTAGACGGAAACCTAGAATAGTGTTTCATTCAATAATTAATAATTTACGATTGCTAGAAGCTGGAATGATCTACATAACACACGTTTTTGTGTATGAAATGTTTTTTTTAAATTTTCTAAAAGTTTCGCTTAGTCGCGTTGACTAATTCTCACTTTTTCTTTATTTCAGTCGTTATTTCAATTGGTACTATAATTCGGTCGTTTAATTAATACAAAATAAATAATAAAAATTCACTCGAGTTCGTACCGTTACAATAGTCTTATTAAGAAATGTCACCCAAGCAACGATTCTAAATTAGGGAATCTCCGTAGACAATCTGAAACATTGCTCTACAATACAAAGTGTTGAACAAATACTCCTTTACGCAAAGCGTTAGTAAAAGTTGCGCCAAAAGCACAAAAAAGTACAGCCATTCGCAAATATCATGAACACACAAATACACCACGTCAAGACACACAAGAGTGAATAACAATCAAGGTTCCGTATCTAAAATTTGTAATGTGGTTCGGTAGGACGCGTATATCACAGACCATAGGGATTCTTCAGAAAATATTGAATGTAATGCACCTCTCCGAAGATTAAATTAAATCAAATATGAATGAACATTGTAAAACAAATAAAAACTAAATTGGGAAGGCCCGAATCAACATTATAAACACGAAGTCACTGATGGAGCAAGAGCCAATGGACAACAGGAAATTAGGGAGCAAAAGGCAATCAACGAACAAAATGTGATAATAATTTGGAGGCGACGAATTAACATTACAAATTCGTTCGCACCCCGATTCGCTGTCGGAGCAAGTAGGCAATCGACAAAATGCCGTGTTTAGAGCAAAAAGGCAATCACGAACTCTATGCTTAGGTATAACCAACCTAACAATAATAAATAGCCAACAAAGGCCAAGGAAATCGTCAAATAGGCCGATAGTCAGTGGTAAAGTGGAGTAGAATTCATACAATGTTTTCAAAAGAAAGCCAAACTCAGTAGATAGATAGAATCATTTATTTGTTTCTTAAATGCATACAGCGTAGAACTCATTAAAACAAAGTAAGTAATTACTAATAATTAGTTATAAATATATAATAAGACACTAGAAACTAAATTAAATATTTGTACAGGCATTTTTATCATCTATAAATTCTTCAATTGTATGTAGTACAATGTAGTACGCTTTTTTTAATAAAAGTACGCCATAAAATACGCAATATAGTTTGGCATTGACTTGCGAAAATACTCTGATTCCTTTCGGATAAAAACATGAAAATTGTGTTTGGGTGGCACCGACAATTACACATCAATAATTAAAGATCAGTGAAATAATTTAAAAGAACAAACGATTGGAATATACTGACGACTAATTGAAAAGTGGAGAAAATTATATCATATAACAATATATGTATTTATACAATAATTGTACTGACCTTTTACCAGATGTATGTAACAAAAGTAAAACAACATTAATTTAATTTAACATTTGGAAAAGTATATTAACGACGATTTAGCTCTACTGAATAGCACTTGAATACTGATGTTATCAAAAGGATTTTTGAAAAAGCATGTCTACAAGATGACGTAACTTAATACGCGAATATTCAAACTGACTCATTAACAAAAATTTACAAAAATATTCCAGCTCAAAGACAAAATTAATACATAAGATAATTAAATAAATAAATAGAAGGGAGCATGGTAGTTTCCATTACAGCACTTTTTATAAATTCGTTTGTCTAATAGTTTTCCTTATATACGTGGTGTAGGTGTAGGTATATGTATAATGTTTCTTAAAAACCGTAGGCACAACAAAAACTTGCTTATATTTAATTACACAAAAAGTTGTAGATTTTCATCCCAAGAAAAGATATTGCTTTTGACGTGAATACGTCTTATCGTTTGTAAAAGTGGGTAGCATGTCGAGAGAAATGGTCGAATTGTGTAACGCACTTCAGAGCGTATTAACATCACTGTATTTAAAATGAAATTTCAGATAGTTAATAAATCAATAATTAAAATCAAAATATATGGTTTTATAGTACATGAGTTAAGGAACATTTTAGTATATCTTACAATATATCTTATTGTTATTTGTACAGAAGATCTTTCATGAAATGACCAAAAAAAGCATCAAAAAAAGTGTGTTCGCATTGTGCAGCACTATATTTATAAGTTAATTTCGGGTAGATTACAAAAAAATTCAAACATCTTATATCATTTTGAAGTAGAAGAAATGACGAACAAGCTGACATATTTTTTATATTCCAATAGTTGTTTAATTAGGAGTTATTAAAGCGAGAATAAAAATAATAGATGAGACGCGCGCGAATCTAAAATTTTTATTAATCCAATTTATGAGAAATCACAAAAGATTTATACCAAACAATTTATATCATTTGAAAGTACAAAAAAAAGAAAAATTTTGATATATTTAACATTAACATAATGGTATTTATTTAAAAGTTATTTAATAAAAAAGTTACCAAAAAACGATGTCACACTTTGTATTTTTCGGGCATCACCACATTCAAAATGGAATTTCTTATTGTTAATAAAATTATTTTTAAAAACAAATTATATGATTTTAGAGGATGAAATAACGAACAAATTGATATATTTTGCAATATCATATTTTTATTTATAAAAAAGCCATTGCATGAAAAGTCCAAAAAATGCTCAAAAACAGTGTAATGATTAATATATCTAAATGTTCCTTGTTCTTTCTTCTTTAAAATCATATAAATTGTTTATTATCAATAATCAATTAAACATGATAAATTTAATTATAAAAATAGTGATGCGCGGGCGTTACATCAATTTTTTTGACTTTTTCCGTCTTTTTAATTTAATTTCTTCTAATTAAATAACCATATGATATTGTAACATATACCAAATTGTTCGTAATTTTATGTTCATTAAAAACATATAATTTGTTTTTTAAAAAATTTCTATTAACAATTAGAAATCGTATATAAATGTTTATGATTATATAATTTTTTATATAATTGTTACATTATTTAAAAAATATTTAAGTGAAATTTTCACCAATAAATACCATTTGCACTAAAAAGTGCAAATACACTTTCACTACCATTGCGTGAAAGTGTAAACGCAGCTTTATCTCAATGTTTAGCCATAATGTGTTTCCCTAATGTGTGCCGATCTCTGTATTGCAGAAATATCAAGCGCAAATGGTCTATAGAATGTATAGGTATTGTTAATCAATTAAATTAAATTTATATTACAAATATATATATTTTTCTATTGTTGTTTAATTTGAAGCAATTAATTAAAAAATAAAACGAAAAATTTTGTGACACTTAATCCTCAACTTTTTTTTATTTAATTTTTTTATGTATTATTAAAAACTTAAACCAATCAATTTATATGGTTCGAAAATTCAACAAAAATTGAACAATTTGATATATTAATTAATGCCCTAATGTTCGAAAATATTTCAAGCTTACTTTCACGGAAAACTTAAAATTTAATTAGTTAACGGAAAATGAGACCAAAGCGGATAATTTTTAAATATGGTCATATGACTGTAGGTGCCTAATATCTGTACCATTTGAAATATAAATAATTGGCTCTTAGTATTGGTAAAGAAAATTCAAAATAAATTCTTCTTCTTATTTCTATTATGTATTTAGCAAAAATGCGTCACCAACTGACACATTTATGATGTCCACATGTTTAAGTGGATGATAAGTGAGTGGCCTTTACAAAAAATTAGTTGCCATTAAAACATCAAAACAAGCACAACTAAAAATGTGATTGTTAAAAAATGGTGAAAAATTGTGAAAATTAAAAGACTGTAATGTTCGTTTATACGATGAAATTTCACAAGTTGTTTTGATTTTGATGATTTTTAAAAATGGGATTGACAAATTAAAGGTAAATGTTTCTTATAATCCTATGTTTTTGTAATTTCGGAATTGAGAAAATAAATATATCTTAATATTAATTGCGCGATGCCTTCTATACCCACAATTCAAACAGCGTACACATTATTTAGAAAACGTATTCACATTAAAATTACGGCTGTAACACAGATACAGCCTGATCGGGTTTCTTTTTAATTTTTTGTGACCTAAATTTTCTCAGATGTACATATTTCATCCTTAAAGGCGGGACCTTCTCGTTATGAATAAGCTTAAATTTATTATTATGTTTTGAAATTGTGCATTTAATTACAAAATAAATTTAATAATATTTAAGAGTCTTTTTTGCATGTACCTAATATTATCATTTTTTCAGATTTTTCAATGTATTGATAATGTATACCTCAAGTTTAAATATTTATTCAATAAAACCGAAAAAGTCCCAGGTTGATCTAGGATTATAATCGTTATTTAAATATGTACCATTAGTATTTAGTAAAAACACGATTTATACCAACTGATACTCCATACACAGTCAGTGCGTTTTTCTAGTGACGTCAGAATTGAGCACTGTAGTTTAAACGAATGTAGAAATGCCTATGATCTAGGATTCTTTTACTAATGACTTTAATTTACAAATATAAAAAACGTATTGTAAACTGTTTTTATTTAATGATATTTAAAATATAAAAATATATTAATCAAACTCAGTTAGGTGTGTGTAAAGCTTACCTTCGCAGCGGATAGTACGTTGGGCGACACTCATACATGAAAAACAAAAGGGGTTTGACAACTAATATCTGTGTGTATAGAAAGAAACATCTTACCAGGGATTATTCATCCCCTTACGTCGCTAATATGCGACGGTCCTCTAAGCGACTGGCGATACGGATGATGATGTTGTGATGTATTCATACTTCTGATATCATATCGTTGCTAATTACCGCAATACCTATCACTGCTTAGGCAAGACTCAGCAATTATTTTGGGCTACTGTCCGCCTCGGACATTAACTTTAGGTAGCGAACCTTCAGCTAATCACTAGTCAATCATCTACTATAACTTGTAGATATACATACGATTGACTAGGTCATGTTCGAACACATCGAACAGGTAAGTAACTAGTTACACCACAGCGTAGTACCTCGTACTCTGTATCAATTACTCTATACTATGTACCCCGTACTATAACAACAATATAAATAGTATGTACTTTTACATACCCTTTTCTCATCTCTAGTACTTATTCGTACCCCACGAAAACAGCACAGATACACACAGATAGTCTCTTGTTCCGCCACTTAAACCCCACAGGTCTTTTACCCTATACGTCACGAACTCAACTGTCCCTCAAAACGTACTATCCTCTCTTTGCCATATTTCGACCCAAACTCGATGTCATATTTTCCTTTTAGAAAGTGCTTAAAAATATCGACCCTAACAGCTCGGCCATCCGACCTATATTGGTCCCCAATATTGACCATAATTAATGAAACACAGCATAATTATATTTTTGTTTTGGAATTTTATTACTAAATATTCAGAAATTAAACAACTTAACATGAACCATTGAGATTTCTAGACTCTAACATGTAACAAAAAAAAAAAAATACTAAAATAGACTTTAAATTTAAATTAAAAACGAAATTTTAAATGTAATTAATCGATATTGCTGTAAGATTAAATGATTGATAAGTAATTAGACAATTCGGTTAGTCTGATTCATTTTCTATGGGTAAAGGCACTCCATCGCTTCCACTTTCAGACTCAGTAGCGTCCGACATTCCACTAATTGGCACCCACGACTTTAATTTGTCAATAGCACAGACATTTTTATAAGGCCGCCGATAACTTCTTGTAGTGTTCGGAATATCTTCCACGTAGTACCTATCATTAGGTAATACCTTTTTAACCACCATCGGGCCACTGTACTTAGGTATTAATTTCCTGCTAGTTCCCTCGCCGAAAATATTCTTGGCGACTAATACTAAGTCTCCCTCTTTGAATGTTTTAGGTATTTTCCTTTTTCGATCATACCTCTCTTTCATTTTCGATTGGTCTTTTCTAATTTCGTTTGACACTAGAGTTCGCAATTCTTTTAAATCATGTCGTACTTGATCAATTTGTATTTCATTTAAAAGCATCGCTTCAGACGAACTTTTTGGATTATATCCCAACAAAATTTTACTTGGAGTTGCTTTAGTCGTTTTCTGCATGGTGTTATTAAGTGCAAATTGTATATTTAAAATTTCCTTATCCCATTCATCTTCATTTTCCAAAACAGTCATACTGGATAAAATAGTACGATTGTACCTCTCTACTTGGCCATTTGCTCGTGGAGTTGCCACAGCATTTAATATGTGTTTAGTCCCTATTTGTTTACAATAGTTTTCGAACCTTTTCGAAGTATAGCACGTACCTCTATCTGTTATAATCCGATTGGGCACTCCGAAAGTTTTTACAACTGTCTCCATTAATTGTATGACCGGCTTGGTTTTAGTTGAACGTACAGGTTTTAAGATACAAAACTTAGTGAAAGCATCAATTAAAACTATCAAGTGAATATTATTTTTCTTCGTTTTAACAAACGGTCCTAGATGGTCTAGGTGAATCGTATGGAATGGAATCGCGACTTTCTCGATTGGATTTAACAAGCCCGGATGTTTTCCGCCTTCGCTTTTTGTATATAAGCAGGGTATACAACATTGTAGGTATTTCTTAACATATTCGCGCATTCTCGGGAACCAATAGTTATCTGTCAACTTTTCCAATGTCTTCTCTAATGAAAAATGTCCACAATTATCATGCACTAATTGAACCACTTGTCGGCGCATCCCTTGTGGAACTACCCATTGAACGCCTTTGACCGTAATACGGTACACTCTTCCATTTCGTAGTGCATAATTTTTATAAACATTTTTCTCGTAATCAATAGTTGGTTCTCGTGACAGAATTTCTTTGATTTGGTGTATTTTTACGTCGGTCATTTGTGCACTTAGAACCCAATCGGCCGCTTCTATTTTCATAATTGGAATTGGGTTCCGACTTAAACAATCTACATGTTGCATTTTATTTCCGCTCCGATGTTCAATTGTAAACGTATAGTCTTGAATTGTCAACCACCATCTTGCGATTCGCGGGACCAAATCTTTCTTACTATTAACCGTTGTAATTGCGCAACAATCGGTTACGACTTTGAACTGTCTTCCTAATAAATAAACTCGGAATTTCTTTAGAGTCTCGACCACGGCAAGAGTTTCTAATTCAAAGGAGTGGTATTTCGTTTCGGCTTCGGTAGTATTCCGACTGTAATAATACACAGGATGCCATTTACCATCAATCTCTTGCATTAAGATACCAGCCAACCCATTGCTCGACGCATCGCAATGAACTTCGGTATTTGCATTAGGATTATAGATTGCTAATATTGGTCGAGTTATCAATTTCTGCTTTAATTCATTAAAAGCAACTTCCTGTTTTTCACCCCACGTCCATGCTTCATTTTTACGCGTCAATATAGTGAGTGGCTTCGCAATTGCAGCGAAATCTTTAATAAAATGCCTAAAATAACTCGCTAGACCCAAAAATTGACGTATTTGTTTTACAGTTGTGGGTGGTGGAATCTTTTCTAATACCAATATTTTGTTTTCTCCCGGCCGAACCCCTTTTTCCGAAATTTCGTACCCCAAATATAATACGCTATCATAGAAAAATTTGCATTTGTCGAAATTTAATGTGAGTCCTTCCGATGCTAATGCGTTAAAAATAGTCTCTATATTGTCGAAGTGTTCATCAATTGTCTCCGATGTAATCAATATATCGTCTAAATAGACGCTCGCTATGTCAGAAAATGGTAAAATTAACCGATTCATCATTTGTTGAAAGACGCTGGGAGCATTACAAAGCCCGAATGGCATTCTGTTGTATTCATAATGTCCTTCTGGTGTTACAAACGCGGTATATTTCTTGGACGTTTCTGCGACACGAATTTGGTGATATCCCGATGTCATATCCAAAGTAGTAAAATGCTTTTTCCCGTGTAATTTATCGATTTGATCATCGATTCGCGGTAACGGATATTTATCTTTGACTGTTTGGGTGTTTAATGTACGGAAATCTATGCACATTCGGTATTCTCCATTTTTCTTTTTAACCAATAAGACCGGTGAAGAAAAATCTGATTTCGACTCTCTTATGATTCCGTTATTTAATAATTCCCTAATAATCCCTTTGACCGCCTCTTTTTCTACCATTGCCATCCGATACGGTCGGTAAGTTATAGGTTTTGGATCCGCCAAGTTGATATGCATTTCCGTATTGTTTGAAGCTCCAAGCTCTTCAACACTCATCGAGAAACAATGACGATATTTGTTATTAATTAATTTCAAGAGTCGTTGTCGAACTTCTTGATCTTTTAGCCCGAAGTTAAAGTTTTCGTCTGAGAATTCTGTTATATTTGTCGTTTCCATCGATAAGACATTTAATTGTTCTCTTTTATCCTCGTGACAAAGGTTTGCTCGAATAAATGGTACTTTTTGATTGATTACTAAATCATTAACCGACAAATTAATTACCGGAACTGCCATTACCTCATTTGGTACAATTCGTATTACGCATCGCGGAATTACATGCTCTTGACCTCCTTCATGTCGAATATTCGCGTCAATAAAATAGTCTCCCGAAATCTCCATCTTGGTAATTAATTTTACATAGCCGTAATGTTCTGGAGGAATTATCGTATTTTCGCACGCATAAAGTGAAACTTTATCGTTATTCATTGATTTTGTGTGTTCGTACTTAATTATTAATTTGTCACTATCTTTAATTACTAGAACGCCTGGCTGGTCAGTGAACGGTTGACCAATAATAACTGGAATTGTTTGAACTGAATTCGGTACTACCTGAATTTTTACTTCAGTCTCCACCTCATCTACTTTAAGTTTGCATTGAATTGTTCCCAATGTATTAGTAATAACATTTCCATAGCCCTTAATTTGCAACGTTTCGCTATGATCAATTGGTAATTTTAACTTTATTGTGTGTTCCTGATTTATGGTTATACATTGACTTCCCATATCGATATATGATTTAATAGGTGTACCATTTATAAAAGCGTCTTTATGATATTTAACATCGGTTTTGTACGTCATAAGTCATAATTGTTTCTTAGTACAATCGCGTTCCAAATGTCCGGTTCGATTACACTTTCTACAAAACTTTTTCTCCATTTGTGGGCAATTTTTAAGTAAATGTCCACTTTCCTTACAAATAAAACATCTGTATTCTTTGTTAAAACTATTTCTCGGTTCGAAGTTACCGGAACCAAACTGCTTCTTTTTGAAGGCAAATTTGTTTTTATTGCATTCAAACGACCGATGTCCCGTCCGATTACATTTGTGACATCTAACTACCGATTTAGTTGCGTTTGTTGAAAGAAATTTATTGTCGACTTTGTACGTCGAACGCTGGTCAAATTTTTTTAAATAATCCAAAACTTGCTCTTCGGTTTGGAACTTAACGCTTAGGGCGGTGGCATGAACATTTTGATCGTCAATCCCGTCGACAATTATATCGATCGCGTTCTGCCCATCTATTTTAGCGGCATTCAACATCCCCTTTATATCGATAAAATACTGCTCGTACGTTTCATTGGCCCGCTTTCTTCGACCAACTAGCTTTTCTAATATTTCCCGATATCGTGTGATTTTTGAGTACGTTTGCTGTATTTTTATTTTCCACTCGGCCCATGAAAGTCCAAAGTTGGGCTGCAATCGATACCACTCTTGTGCCGTGCCCTCCAATTTTCGCACGGCGTAATAGATGGTGGTTCGTTCACCCCAACCGAAGACATTTTTAAGCTCCTCTATTCCTTCTATCCACCGTTCGACGGTGACTTTGCTGGTCGCTGGGTTGAACGGTGGAATCATATCGTCTTTTCCGATTGACGTATTACTTTCGCGGAACGGCCGTTGTTCCGATTGAACAGATACGGTACTATTGGACGTTGAAGGCATACACGTTTCGATAGGTGTAGTTGGTGTTAATGAATTAACCCGCCCCGATAATTCGTTGACAATGTTGATTAATTGGGTTATCTGACGTTCGAAACGACTTTCGGGGTTGTCATTGCTATTCTCTTCTTCAGAACTTGAAGATAATCTCCGCGTAGAGCGCATCTGTTAACGAATAAAAATTCGTTTGGTTAATTATGTAACCGGCTCCATTATTTCAGACAGCATTCGCCTAATAAATAATTGCTAAAGATTTTACCTTGGCGATGTTCATGATGCAAGTAATTCGAGGAGCAAATTCCAAATTTAATAAGTTCAGTTGAACAGAACTTCGCACAAACAAATACACACTTTTAGTGTTTCAAGATAACTATTAATAATAAGTACTTAATCAAAGTACACGAAAGTCAAATTGTCTCAATGGTAATGTTTATTTATTATAACGCAATTTAACCGCACCTTTAGGTAAATTTTTAGCATTACACACAAGAATTAAAACTGAGTTCGAAATCTGCGACACGAAAAAGACGTCTATTTTAGTTCACAAATAAACAGAAAGTGTCCGTTTTATGTATGGTATTTTAAACCATGAGAAAATCTTGGAAAAACATGAACATCCCTCTATTATCAACAAACCCTAATAATTCATTGGTTCAAGTATTTCTAAAGTAAATAAAAAAAAATGTGTTCAACACGTGCAGTGGACTCAGGCTACTTTCAAGTGCAAAGCAATAAATATTTCTGTCCACTTAAACAATCTGTATAAAAATAAGGGATAAGTTCAGTTTTCCATCCTACCGACTGCGCCAAAAATTGTAAACTGTTTTTATTTAATGATATTTAAAATATAAAAATATATTAATCAAACTCAGTTAGGTGTGTGTAAAGCTTACCTTCGCAGCGGATAGTACGTTGGGCGACACTCATACATGAAAAACAAAAGGGGTTTGACAACTAATATCTGTGTGTATAGAAAGAAACATCTTACCAGGGATTATTCATCCCCTTACGTCGCTAATATGCGACGGTCCTCTAAGCGACTGGCGATACGGATGATGATGTTGTGATGTATTCATACTTCTGATATCATATCGTTGCTAATTACCGCAATACCTATCACTGCTTAGGCAAGACTCAGCAATTATTTTGGGCTACTGTCCGCCTCGGACATTAACTTTAGGTAGCGAACCTTCAGCTAATCACTAGTCAATCATCTACTATAACTTGTAGATATACATACGATTGACTAGGTCATGTTCGAACACATCGAACAGGTAAGTAACTAGTTACACCACAGCGTAGTACCTCGTACTCTGTATCAATTACTCTATACTATGTACCCCGTACTATAACAACAATATAAATAGTATGTACTTTTACATACCCTTTTCTCATCTCTAGTACTTATTCGTACCCCACGAAAACAGCACAGATACACACAGATAGTCTCTTGTTCCGCCACTTAAACCCCACAGGTCTTTTACCCTATACGTCACGAACTCAACTGTCCCTCAAAACGTACTATCCTCTCTTTGCCATATTTCGACCCAAACTCGATGTCATATTTTCCTTTTAGAAAGTGCTTAAAAATATCGACCCTAACAGTATATTTCATACAATTACATTACTCTATAATTTTTCGATTTTTTTTAAATAATATTTTGATTGACTTTGATCTTCATCAGGATCGGCTTTTTTTTTGTCCATATGTTTCAACATATTTTTTTGCCCATTTAAATATTTAATTCGTATGTAATACCGTTGTATTATGTCTTCTTATTACTTCTAGACATTTAATTGTAAAATTTGGATGTTTCTGTTTTAACTTATTAATTAAGGTAACTCGTCACCTTGGGATGTTTGTCAAACATTGATCCAAGCAGCTTTTTAAACTGTTTTTCAATTACTTTGGCATTTTGTTCTAGAAGTTGTTCTTATTGTGCTTTATAATTGACTTCCTAATAAAGTGGCATTTCTTCTAAAAAAAATAATAGAAAGACCATTATTAGAGCCGAGTTACAAGAGTACCAACAATGAAAGATGGAGTATATCTCTATTTTCGTCGTGTGTTTCATTTATTTCTCCCCAGCAAAAAGTATAAATTTTATGGGATGATTTTACTCCAGTCCCAAAAATATAATTAACCATTGCAGCTTTTGTTTTCTTTGCATTCATTTATCCCCCTCAGTCTCTGATTGAAGTTCATTTCGAATTGTTAGAATGGCAATTATATAAATATAAATACAAATATAAATATAAATATTTAAAGAATATTTTTTAAATAGAAAGATTATATGTATATGTATTTTTATATTTTAATCAATAAAAAAATGAATGAGAAAATAACCTAATTAAATAATATGCTTACCGCCTTTAACAAGTTTCGTTTTGCTTTTGGTGTTTAACAATTGTTCTCGAAAGTTAAACTCAAAATCTTTCTTCTCAAAGTGCTTTCCACAAATATGACTTGTTAAAGCGTTGAAGTTACCTTAACGTTTGCAAAACAAAATCCAACATTTCTTCAATTTTTAATCTGACGGAAAATTGTGAAATGATACATTTGTGTCCGTTCTGCTGTTAACTTTTACAATTTACTGCCGCACAGATAGCCGTCTCCAAAGGAAAAGGAATTTGACAATTGTTGAAAGTGAAGCGTCGTACTAGCTGTAAATGTTACAGATTACTTGTGGTTTTACTGTAAAACTATTTACCAGATTATTTTCCTCATAAATTGGAAGTTGGAAAAACCAACCAAAACCACGATTAAATAAATAATTTGTAAAAACAATGAGAACATGTGTATTGCTCAATTAGTACGTTATAATATGACGGCCAAAATATGGTGGGGTGAAAGCGCGCTGACCGTGTATAGAGTATTTGTGGTTCATACCAATTTAAAAAAGTACGTGTGCTCTTTTGAAACGAACGCGCTGAAATCACGGACTACGACGTACGATCGAAATATAATCTGCTTTCTTTTAACAAATTTATTAAATGCTGAGTTAATCTAATCCATTTTATTGGTAGGAATTCAAAAAATACTTGGTTCAACGTTCAACTTAGAATTAACTTTGAATTGTATCAAAAAGAACTTAAACTTAAACTCAATAATACAATGGTTCGACTCAAATCGACTACTTATGCACGACTACTATGTATAAACTATGTTCAAATACGATAGAACCGTACTAGTACGAGTGCTTTCTTTCTGTCACAATTCTAAGTTAATTCTAAATTGAAATTAGTATTTTTTGAATTTTTAACACCTCGGCCAATAAAATGGATCAGATAAACTCAGTTTTTAATATATATTTGTAAAAAGAAAGCAGTTTATATTTCGATCGTACGATCGTACGTCATAGTTCAGGATTCCAGTGCTTCCGTGCTTTATAACTTAGTGGTACATTATTGTCGACGCAAGACGAATCTATTAATCTCCCGTTCACGAATGTTTGTGTCTCTGACGTAATTACCTGAATAGATTAGCGACACATTATTTAGATGATTTTATTTCTTTTAACTTACATATTTTTAAAATGTCAGATTGTGGCAGTATGTCTGCCGAATCTCCGCAATGCGTTTTTCATGCGATTTCATTCTATCTTGTGCTGTTAGAATGAAATAGCAAATATAGTTAGTAAGAATAGTTGAACATTGTATCAATGCCGTACTGTTTTTCAAAAAGGTAATAATAAACTAAAAACGTAAAAAAAGGTATTTCTCAAAAGCTATTAATTAATATGTCTCATTTTAGTATTTTTTGGGTATACACATTGAAAAATATGCCTGAAAAACGATTACATATGCTGTTGAACGTCAGTTGATTTTGAAATTGATGTGAAAAACATCAATTTTTCTGATTCAAATATGTACTGGTTTAATATGTAAAAGATGGAAAAAATAGTAATTCGTGTTACGGAAAAAAGAAATGTGGTAGTTTGTGTATATGAGGAGTGCGATAATTTTTTTCAAATTTTGCTTTGGACTTTAAAAATGACGACATTTTGTGACTTTCAAAATTGTGCAACTTCAAGAATTTATTGCGAGTTTAATATGGAATCAAAAATAAAAACCAATTTTATTACAATGTATTGAATCTTTACATGATTTTAAATCGAGCATTTGAAAGTACAATATTAGTAAAGTATTGACATCCCAAAAAGCGTCTGTATACGACCGAGTGAGACAATTTTTTTTAGAATACGCCATGTAAGTAGATCATTAGCAATACACCCAGTTCCCTTTTAAAACGAAACGCCACTGACCACAAATGTCTAATTGATTTGATTCAGAAATATACGCGTGACGTCAGAACCACAATGATTCGTGAACTGATAGTTACTCATATTTCAGAACTTATTCAAGTAATTTCTAAATAGATATTATTGAAACCAATAAATAAATTGTAACTTTACCTTGATCATTTTTTTCTTGGTACTTTACTATAAATGCATAATTCGTGCTCGCGGTTAAACTTACTTACTAAGGAAACACGCCATTTGATAGCAACTTTATAATAATAAGATTTTTCCATAGTTACCTTTCCTGTTCAAATATTCACGTACATTTAATTCAACATAAGTGAAGCATCTGTTTAAAAATTTTAATGTTTATGTTAATATACAAATTTTATATTTCTTAGTAACATTGTTATTAATGTTTAAATAGAAAGAATAATAATACAAAAAGGGTTAATTAAAAGAGATTTTTTATCAAATAAAACTTATAAATTCAAACGTTAACTTTGAATTTGAATATAAATATAATTTGGTTTGGTAAAATAAATATATGATTTTCTCAATTAAACTGTAAATGAAGGAATGAAGAAATAAATACATACATATGTATGTAGAAATATCGATTAAGCAATACGCCGATTAAGTAAATGAATAGGTACTACTGGGTTATTAATGTGGTGTTCATAGGTCAAGCATCGGTCTGCAAAGTTTCTATGAAACTGTGGATGTATAGAGCAAATTGAGATGAGAAACGGAATTCAATATACCTACATCGCCAATTTATACAAACGACGTCTAGGGTTCTTCAATAGATTCAAATAACCCAGACACCAGACGCATTATTGATGAATCAATTTAACAGTATACATATACATACATATATGAATAAATTAAGAAAAACTCCATTCTATTTTATTAAAGCGTTTTTCAATTGCAATTTCTTTTTTAGGACAATCAATTTGTTAGTCAACAAAACTATTATTTCGTTCGTCAGTAATAAATTACCGGATAAGAACTGTTTTCGAAGAGAATAAAAAAGCAAATTATCAAGGCAGTAAATATTTATTCTTCCAAAATAAGTACAAGTATCTGAAAGTTTTGATTTTACTTTGTTGGATTTTTTATCGAGAAATACACAATAATGTTCCGAACATTTATGTATCACAGTACATATAATAATGTGATTATTTGAATATTAAATATAAGGTTTCCTCCAACTCTCTGCTTCTTAATTATAACTTCTACAAAACATGATATTTTTATTAATATACATACATATGTATATGTTTCAATTAAGTTATTTTAATATTTATTAAATTCTTGATTTGAGAAATGTAAATAGTACAGATAGAACAAATATCTGAAGGTAATTTTCATCGCAATTTTGATGTTTTTTTTAAACATTGAGTAACTTGAATATCTATGGATTATTTAAACATTCTGCTACGCAAATCAGCAATAACGCCACTTTTGCCATAAAATTTGCCTTAAGCAACTCTTTCTTTAATATACTATTACCGTTATTATCCTTTTGCTTAAAAATTCGGACAAACTATTTTAATACTGAATTATATTTAATGAAATCGATCTTTGAGAAATTAAAATTTCAATTTTAGAAGATTTATATTTAACACTAAACTAATTTTACTTTAAATCGGTCAAAACGGGTGTTTTATAAGTCACTAATTCCCGATTGCATGAGGGTAGATTAAATATAATCCAGAATTAAATTATTGTCATCCTTTTCTTACATTTGTTTAAAATAAAGGACAAAATACTTTAATCCTGAACTATACGAATATTTAATCCACTTTTCTGCAATCGGGGATAAATATACTTATCTAAAAACGAAGTCAAATTTTAATTTTTGGATGGTGTTCTTAATAAAATAATCTTCAATGAACCAAGCTTAAATAAAATCTTTAAGGCAACTTTATTCCAATTCTTATCTATCACAAAATAAAAACTTCATCTTTCAACACCGTATTTGTGTAATATAGAAGGAAAAAGATAAAATGCATTAAGTTAAGCATTAAGTAAAGCAATGTGGGAAGCAAAAAATTTAATACGAGTACAATTAAAATTTGTTTATAATAGTATATTAAAGAATGAGTTTGATAAGGTGCTATTATCAGCTATTATTAAACGGAACTGACATCAAATGAGTGTCAAAATGTACCTGTTCTAGCACCGAAATAGATAAACATATTTTAAATACATTTATTGTATGTAAGTATGTAATTGACACAAAAATTCGTCTGGAAATTTCCATGGTGTTGTAGAATTTCCATGTCCTATCCCATTTTTATTTCTCTTTAGAGAAAAACAAATTTTCCTCGGTGGTGTATAGAAATGAGGGTGACTTTATAAAGGGGTTTAGAATGGGAAGATTCAGAGATTGTTGCCGGAATATTTTTTAAAAGTCTTATTTTCCACATTATCCCTCACATTTTTTCGCTATAATAAAGCAATACACAATATGCAAGCTCGCTTTTACACAAGCGTTTTTGATATTCCCGAGGATATTCCTTACAAGCGCATTACGAATATACAAATTAACTTTAGGTATTCGAACTCGAATAAATTTAAAAAAAATGTTTTACATATTTATAATACAATTTCTTTTAATATTACAATATTAAGATTACAATTATTGATTATTTAGATTGGACTCATAAGTCATAACATGATAACCAAAAGTATTATTTTGTAATAAATCGACAAGTAGATTTCATTTTCAATTTTTTGGTAGCAGGAACACTGTAGCTATTACCATTAGTTAGCGCTTGAAATTTACGCGACGTCATTAAAGCGATCGACAAAAAATCGTATGAAAAAATTTAAAATTCCTAATGAATTTTGGCGATACGATTAGTAAAACGGTTTTGGCTAGTTTTATGTTGACTATTGAATTTAAATAGTCGCGGCAACTATCTCATTTCCCTAAATTTTAAATTTTTGTTTAGTCTCCCCGCGACGTTTGAGTAAAGTAATTGTTTGAATATTTAACCGATAAATTACAAATATTTTATTTTATACTTATCTTTTTATTTGAAATTGATCTTGAAAACCAAAGAGAGACGCAAAAATTAGTGTTAAGGATTTATTATAATTTACAACCATGCCACAGATTATACAGATACTGACTGCATTTTAAAGGAAAAAGGATAATTCGACTGAGACAGAGTTGCACCCGCATTTAAAGGGCCAATCGGCAAGCATTTCGAAGACTCGAATTAGTTCGGTAATTTGATTTGAACAATAAGCTGTAAGTGGTTGTTACATTCGGTTTTGAAATTTGACATATAATCAGCTGTAGCAAGCGTCCGCCATATTTGCTCTAAAACGATAGTCCTCTCTCTCTCTCGGAACCTTGCCTCTCTCTCACACTCATTGGTTTTATTGTTAGTAATAAATTGTTGCCAACTTTGTTGCACCCCAATTTAATTCGCGAGGTCAATCGACGGCTGCTTCCCATTTCAAAAGAGCCGACACAGAGTGCAGTATCTGGTAAAATAATCTATGACCATGCATCAAAATTTAAATATACTTCCGAGTTGTTAGTTATTTTTTTAAATAATATTGAGGTTTTTAATAATATTGAGACTGAGGTTAAAGCAGACTAAAGACGTATGCAAAGACAATATTGACTTCTAGAATGCGGGTTCTTTTACCCACAATGTAAAAGTAGGGGTAAGAGGTAGGAAGACTAATTCCGATCAGCTCAGTTAAGTGCATGTGCCAACTTTACATGAAATTATCCTATGACTAGCACAGAATACTAAACCACAGAATATCTTACACAGAAGTACGACTCCTTCGCTTTTACCAGGAATAACGTTTGGGTGCGCTTGGGGGGCATAAATTGAAGACCAGGAGAAGTTTTTTTGTGCCTGGTATTCTGTGGTTTGGTATTCTGTGTGATTACTAAAGGGAGAAGCACGCAATAACGGAGCGCATCGAGGCATTCATCAAAAAAACACACTGCAGATTAATGGAGATGTTGCAATTAGTAGTGCTAGTAGCAGTTTATTATACCTGTGTACCTGTGCGAATAAATCTGTCATCCTGCTTCATTTTTCAATTTGATGTGTTTCTTTCCGCTGGCATAGTGTGTTTCTACCAGAACGTCGGTCTAGAACCAATGGGAAGGGGATATACGTTGTGGCGTGTTTTTCCCCAACAGGGGAGGATTTCTCGAGCTCCAGGTATTTTGTGGCTAGAAATACCAACCAGTACCGGGGCATGGTGTAAGTATATAGGTGTGCTCGATAGAATAACCAAAATTGGTTCACTTCGCGCATGACGTCACCTTCGAAGTAAGTAGATGAAAGTCGCCATTCAAACTTTGTTTTGGTTGCATTGAGGTTTTTAGCTCTTATTTTTGTGATTATTTATGTGTGATTTTGTTTACAAATAGACTTTTTTTGTGTAAACATATATAAAACATTATTCCAGTGAAAATGCCCGGCTGTGCTGTGTACAATTGTCGCAATTTCTCCAGTAAAACAAATGGTACCGGTATTAAATATTTTTCTTTTCCCAAAGACAATAATAAGTGTAAAAGGTGGTTAACAGCTTGTGAAGGAGAGGATCCTGTTAAATTAAAAAACGGTAAGTACATGAAAAAAAAGGTTAGTATAAATATAAAATAATAATAAGTAGGTAAAACTCGGAATTAAATTGATTAAAATATAGAAAATTTGACAAAATTACAAGCTTTAATTTTTATAAACAAATTAAAACGTGGACTTATTTCTACATATTTACAACAATTTTACATGTTTTTTTATATTCAGCATGAGGACCTTTCACCTTCGACATTCCTATGCAACAAAGATTGTTGGACTATAGTCCAAAATCTGCTCACCGACTAAAGCTGGACGCAATGCAAACGTTAAATTTACCAAATGCGCCTAATGGTGTTGGAGAGCCATTAAAAAAACAAAGAAAAAGTGCAGTGGAAGAAATTTTATCTTCATCTCCCTTAAGTTCTTTACCCTCGACTTCAAGCTAATCAGTGGATGAATCGCTAGCTGAATTGCCCTCAACTTCAAGCAAATCGGTAGATGAAACGACAGGTGAATTGCTAGTTAAATCGACAGCTAACGATAAATTAGAGCCAGATCAGAATAAGTGAGTATCCCCAGTGGCTTTGTGTAAGGTGGATAAAGCAATAATAATAATATTATGTCATTATTTTTAAAATTATTGAATGAAAATGAGGAGTTGAAAAAGAAAATAATGTTGCTAGAAGAAGAGGTTAGAAAATTGTAAGATGAAAACATAGAATAATAAAACTACGTAGTCTTATTATTCTATGGATGAAAACCGCTCAATCAAAGGTACTGTTCCAGATAAAATTCGAGATATTCTTAAGAATATTTTCACACCTGGTCAAATAGATGTACTCCTTAATCCACAAAAGAAAAACGCCAAATGGGCTGTTGCTGATGTCGCTGCAGCGATTTCGTTACGTAGCGTGAGCCCCAGAGCGTACCATTACCTAAGATCCCTAGGTTATCCACTGCCTGCTCTTTCGATACTTCGTAGATGGGCTTCCCATTTAAATTTAGATCAAGGTATTACTAGTTCATTATTTTCATAAATCATTGTTAGCCATTAACTATTATGTTAACTAAATAATACTTACTCTTATTTTTGATTTAAAAGCCGTTTATGTTGAATATTTGTATTAATATTGTACAAAATACTAGGTATAATAAGGTTTTAAAAAGAGTATAAACAAGCATTAGATCTTTTTTTGTAAGCCTGTAACACACCTTTCCCTTTTTATAATTTAAACTTTGTAATTCAAACTTTTTTTATAATTCAAACTGCTTGAATGTACTTCGAAGCTGACGCGCAAGACAAGGATAGCGCATTGGATGCACACCAATATACGAATACGGACCAGTTGCGGCCGGACCAGTTGCGACCGAGAACCAAATCGACCCAGTTGCGGCCATAGAAGTTTTTACCTGGTTTCAATCGGACCACTTGCGGCCCGGGTTAAGGTGGTCGGATATTTTACAATTGTATATGTACATTTAAGCACACTATACATACATACTTACTTGTTTTTGGGGTACCATTTATTCGCATGATAAAATAGTGTTTTGGCACGACAAAATTGGTATGTTACTACAAAAAAACAGGCTCCAATATTTTTTGAACTAAATCAATACAAACCAAACCTAACCTAACGTATACTAAGCTGACCAGACTTTTGCGTTTCCTTTTGCGATTACTTCTCTGGTCTATGCAACTGGTCCGGTCGCAACTGGTCCGACACCCAATATACTTACACCATGGTACCGGGGAGTACAATAAGACTGCCGCAGGCTCAGCCACTGTTAAAGTGGATCATGTGCGCATGGACTTCCAAGTTAGGTTTTGTAAAATTTTTGTTTTTGAATTTTGACAGTATTTGTTGTTACGAAATATCGCAAGATGGCGATAATATCGGACAACTTTTTGAATAATAAATATTGCTAAACGATTAGGTTGAACAATAAATTGAGTTCAAGTGGGTTGAACATACCTATACTTGATAAATATACTTAATAAATATAATTAATAAATTCTTCGCATTATTTTTTTAATAGGCATTATATATTAATTAGTCTGCGTCAAATTTTCCGATTTCGGTATATGTACATATAATAGTGTGAATGATCCTTTAGCGAAGTCACTATTTCAATGTTAGTGCTTTTGAAAAGTTACCATATCTATATGATATAGAAATAATCTTATTTAATATTGAATTATTTTTTCTTTTAAATAGAAGTATTCATATATGATATAAAGTTATTCCAATTTAATTAAGAGTAATTTCTATATGATATAATTTTGACTAATATTTAATATAAAATTGCTTTTATTTAATATAGGAATGTTTCTATTTAAAATAAGTTAAATTATTTACTATATATTTTTTAAAAGTGTATATATTCATTTAAAAAAACTTAAATATTTTGATCAACACCATATTATACTTTTGTCCTAAATGGCGCTTCATAAGCAAAGCTCCAAAATGTATGATTAATGGCGAAGAAGTTAAAGGAAAGTAGTTCAAAAAAATTGCAAATTTACAATAAAAATTACAGAAAAACGCGAAAGAAAAAGCAAAGTAATATTACTGTAACGAAACTAAAGTAATAATGTCCTTATCAAGCCAATGCTATTCAACAGTCAAAAATATAGATACGAGCGTTCATCAATTCGTTTCACGCAAATTACATGAAAACATTACTTATAAAAATTGGACGCGACAAAAGACAAACATTGCGAAAACGGAACATCCTCTGTTTAACAACAATTCGTTTGTAACATTATTTGTGTAATTATTACGTAAAGTTTAGTACGTGAATTGTTGTATTTTATTTAATAAATAGTTACTACAATTGTTAAACATAATTTCCTCTTTTTCTAATTGCCCCTGGTTAATTTTTCACTGAGAAGCCCGCGGTCCTGGTTAGTGTTTCTAAGCCTGAAAATACCTAGGGCTCGAGAAATCCTCGACTGTCGAGGAAAACACGCCACAGTTCGTGAAATTACACCGTTGGGGTGAATGCCAGGTGAATACCATTGCTTCACTTATTGCTTTAATCCCCTATTGCTGAAAAGTAGATTCAATATAATCTAAGGTTAAAGTGTTTCGCCCTTTATTTGAAGCAAATATAAGAAAAGAATAACAATAATTTAATCCTGGATTATATTTAATCCTTGTTTCTGTAATCAGGCATAAGGGTATGATTTAAATGGGCAAGAGTATTGAGGTTTTGGACAACTAGAAAATGGTTGGGAGACTCTTCTTGGGAAGTAGAATATTAAAGATTAAACAGTAAATAATCTTAAAAAATAAAGCTGATTTAATATGTAGTTACCTAATAATTTATTGGTAAAATAATTTATTCACAATCAGTATGTAATGAGTCATTTTCCGATATTTTATAAAAATGGAAAGTGACCCATTGTTATATTCAAGCGAGTAATATTTACTTTCCTCTCTAGAGAGGAAAATGGTCACTTTCCTGGCTTCCCATAATCCTGGCTACTACAATTTTTAATAATATTCATATTGGGCAACTAGTAACAAGCCATTTCTCGCTTGTCATTTGATGAGTAACAACAAAAAATTGTCATTAGCGACATATGTCAAATGTTGACAGACAAAAAATTTATAATGGAACACATTCAAAAGACATATTTTTTAATTAATTGTGCCTGATTGTGAATAAAATAGTATACAAACCTCGGCGAAAGGGCATTCCTGTCTCGAGAAATTGCCCGCTTCGGCCTACGGCCTCAGCGGGCAAACTTTTCTCTCGACAGTAATGCTGCCCTTTCCGCCTCGGTATGTAATCTACTACTGTGATGCTGTTTGTGAGTAACGAAGAAACCCAAAATTGTACAGCAAAAACTTTTTTGCATTTCGGTGCAATCGTAAAATACAAAAAGTTACTAAAATTAAATAAATTTTCGATTTTTCATATAAAATCTTTAAAATGCACCGAAATGCAAAAAATTGCCTTATGCAACTCATTCATTTATATACTATTATTTCCTTCATTACACTGTTTATTTTTTATAATATTCAATTGTTATTATTATTTAAGTATTCACAAATATGTAATTTCAAAAGATATCATAAGAAAGGCAAGTAGATACAATTAGGAAGATGCATGATTTTTTTTTTCAAATCTATATTAAAAAAGATTTCATTTGACCCTACTTGTAAGGTTTTTTCCATTCATTCCACAAAAAAAAATATTGATAATTTTGTGAAATCAAATTTTCGGTGAAGAGTGGGGATAGCGAGTTTTCGTCATTTATGTGGTCTAGTTTTTTTCTAAGCTTTAATAAATGGCTTTAAATCGAGTTTATTTAAATTTTTTCTTAATAGATTGTAATTATACTAAGAAAAAATAGTATTTATATTGAATTTTTCTCAAATTATCACTTTTCACCTATCACATTTTCACAAAATATTGGCAAATAAGTGTGCAAATTACTGTGACAGGTAACCTATTAATAATGAAAATAATAAGTACAGCAGGTCACTGTACTTATAATGCGTGCAGGTACTATAAATCAGCTTATTTAGAGGTAGAAATTAAAATTTGGCTAATCACAACCTGCCACGTCGAAAAAGTTCATGAAAAACCGGTGTTCAAAATAACGTGATAATTGCAAGTATTTTTCAGACTTTTCATGTACGTTTATTTTCAGAAAATAGCTCTTCAAATTGAATGTTTTTTGACGCAAACCTAATAATTTATTAATTATTATACTTCGATTTATAATAAAAGTTTTGTATTTTCCAATACCATACACCTTAATAATTATACATTAAAAACATCTTAAAATTAAAATGCCTTTCGTTAACTATCCCCAAAAAACAGGGTTTCGACAATAAATTACCAAGGCCCAAGAGCTCATTTTGACGTGAATACGTCTTATCGTTTGTAAAGAGTTGGTAGCATGTCGAGAGAAATGGTGGAATTGTGTAACGCACTGCAGAGCGTACTAGCATCACTCTATTTAAAATGAAATTTCAGATACTTAATAAATAAATATTTAAAATCAAATTATATGGTTTTATAGTACATGAATTAAGGAACATTTTAATATATCTCACAATATCTTATTGTTATGTATTCAAAAGCCCTTGCATGAAAACAACAAAAAAATAATAACAATCAACAAAAATTTATATCATTTTAAAGTAGACGAAATGACGAACAATCTGATATAATTTTTATGATCCCATAGTTGTCTAATTAAAAGGTATTAGAGCTATATTAAACGTGATAGAAAATGATAGACGAGACGAGCGCGGATCTAAACTTTTTATTAATTTAATTTATGAGAAGTCAGAAAAGATTTAAACCAAACAATTTATATCACTTTAAAGTACAAGAAAAAAGGAACATTTTAATATATTTAACATTATCATAATGGTATTTAGTTTAAAGTTATTAAATAAAAAACATTACAAGAAAATGTGTGCTCTCTGTGCAGTTTTATGCAGCACTACATTAATAATTTAATTTCGGGTAGATTACAAAAAAATTATAACAATCAATTTATATCATTTTAAAGTAGACAAAATGACAAACAATTTGATATATTTTTTATGATTCCATAGTTGTCTAATTAGGAGGTATTAGAGCTATAATAAACGTGATAGAAAATGATAAATGAGACGCGCGCGGATCTAAACTTTTTATTAATCCAATTTATGAGAAATCAGAAAGGATTTATACCAAACAATTTATATCATTTTAAAGTACAAGAAAAAAGGAACATTTTAATATATTTACCATTATCATAATGTTATTTAGTTAAAAGTTATTAAATAAAAAACATAACAAAAAACCGTGTTCGCTTTGTGCAGCATTACATTAATAATTTAATTTCGTGTAGATTACAAAAAATTTTTAACAATCAATTTATATCATTTTAAAGTAGAAGAAATGACGAACAAGCTGATGTATTTTTTATGATCCGATAGTTGGTTAATTAGGAGGTATTAAAGCAACATTAAAAATAATAGAAGAGACGCGCGCGGATCTAAAATTTTTTAATCCAATTTATGAGAAATCACAACAGATTTATATCAAACAATTTATATCATTTGAAAGTACAAGAAAAAAGGAACATTTTAATATATTTAGCATTATCATAATGGTATTTGGTTAAAAGCTATTATATAAAAAAGATAACAAAAAACGATGTCACACTTTGTATTTTTCGTGCATCACCACATTCTAATTTTCTAATTGTTAATAAAATCATTTTTAAAAACAAATTATATGATTTTAAAGAGCACGAAATAAAGAACAAATTGGTATATTTTAAAATATACCTATGGTACTTTAATTATAAGGCATTAAATAAAATTTAATGATTTTACCAACCAATTTGCATGATTTTAAAGTACAAGGAACAAGGTACATTTTGATATGTTACTTATTATCCTATTGTTGTTTAATTGAAGCAATTAATTAAAAATGAAAACGAAAAGTTTTGTGATACTTATAGTCCTCAACTTTTTTATTATTTAAATTTTTTATGTATTATTAAAAATTTAAACCAAACAATTTATATGGTTCGAAATTTCAACAAAAATGAACAATTTGATATATTAATTAATGCCCTAATGTTATTTAGTTCGGAAATATTTCTAATTTACTTTCACAGAAAACGTAAAATTTAATTAGTTAACTGTGAATGAGACCAAATCGGATAATTTTTAAATATGGTCATGTGACTTTAGGTTCAGGAAAATAAATTCTTCTTCTTATTTCTATTATGTATTTAGTAAGAATGCATCACCAATTGACACATTTAGTATGTCCACATGTTTAAGTGGATGATGAGTGAGTGGCCTTTACAAAAATTGACTCGCACATGCTGTTATATACCTCTTCGGCATTTGGTTCTTATATGGAGTTTAAGGGTAAAAATTAGTTGTCTTTAAAACAGCAAAGCAAGAACAACTAAAAATATGATTGGTAAAAAATGGTGAAAAATTGTGAAAATTGAAAGACTGTAATGTTCGTTTATAGGATGAAATTACACAAGTTGTTTTGGTTTTGAAGATCTTTTAAAATAGGAATGACAAATTAAAGGTAATGTTTCTTATAATCTAAAATTTTTGTAATTTCGGAATTGAGAAAATAAATATTTCATAATATTCATTCCGCGATCTCTATACCCACAATTCAAACAGCGTACACATTATTTAAAAAAATGCAATCGGAGACGTATTCACGTTAAAATTACGGCTGTAACACAGATACAGCCTGACCGGGGTTTTTTTTTACTATACGATGCCACGCATTTGTCACATTATTCATTTTTATTATTCAGTCTATACAGCTCCATGTTTCAATAATATAATTGGCAAACATTGTAAATTCAATTCAACTTCGCTGCTCGCACTTTTAAATACTAATTAATTGATATAAAAACAATGAGTCTACGCTGCTTGTGCATTTTCAAAGGAACTTTTCATATCTAGTCAATTAGTTGATGTAATATACTCATTTAGTTTGATTAGTGAGCGAATGTCTCAAGGACGTTGTTCATGTCTTTTTCAGTCTATATATCTATTTTAATTGATCTCGCCTTTTGTATAGAACTCAAGGGATATCCTGTTCTGTGGAAAAGGGTGCAAACTAATTTACGAAAATAAATTACATACAAACTGTATCCCAAAGGGTCTTCATGAATCTTTTTATCGTTTCTTTTATTGGTAAAATTCGATTATATAAAAAAAGATTGATTTTTAACTGATAAGTAAAATGTAGCTGCAGTTAAGAATATCTTCCCCACTATAATCATAATGAGTTGTGCAATAGAGTGGTAAACTAAGTTAGAAATTTGCAATTTTAAATACTTATCCGAAGCGAATGTATTAAATTAAATGATGTGTCCTTAAAATCTAATCATATATCGAAATATTATTATTTATTGATTATTAAAATTTATAATATATGATATATGCAAAGTCCCTGTTTGATCCACGGCCGGTCGCTGTAGGTTTCCATGGAAATTTTTGGAGCGTCGCGCTCTCTTTTCTTCACTTCAATTAATAACTGATTCAAATTTTCCAATATTGCAATCGTTTACTACTTACTACATATTAATTTATTTAGTTTATAATGTATTTATATATTTTTAATTTATTTATAAAATTGATTATTTAATCTATATAAAAGAACAAAATATTTCTAAAAAATTAAACGTCTAATAGCGTTTATTAAACTAATATAATATGTTGAATAACATTCCACTATATTTCTTGAATCTCTTAACCTAATTCAGTTTTTATTTTTATTTTTGGCGTGAAAACGTCTTATTGTTTGTCAGAGTGGTAACATGTCGACACAAATGATCGGTCTTATGTAACACCCTTTAGGGCGTAGCATCACTGTATTTAAGAAATGTGTAATAGTAAATGAATGAATTATAAAAAACATATTAAATGTCATCAAAATACATGAAGAAAAGAATATTTTTTTATATATTTTATTTTACAATATCCTATTGTTATTTAATTAGAAGCCCTAGAAGAGAAAAGACAAAAAATGTTCACAATTAAAATGTGTAATACTTCCGCATCAGCAACTTTATAATCTAATTTCAGTTAGATTTTAATAATTTTATACCGTTTGTGTGGAATGTACTGTTTTACTCGAAAGGCCAGGAGAGGTGTTACACTTTGGACTCCTCTCTTGTACGAACCAAAAACCAATGATTGTGATGCTTTTTACATAAGTCAAACTTGTAGAGCTCTTAAAACTATTAGGATTAAAGATCATCATAATCTTCGTACTTCAGTTTTTGGGAAAGCACTTTCAGTTCAATAATCATAGCTTCACTAATAAGAATAGTACTTTATTATATACTGATTTTTCAAAGGGCTTAAAAATGGATTTGTTGGAAGACCTTTTCATTTCGACCAATACTTCTAACAACTGTTTAAATAATCAATCTCACCTAAATTCAAATTTTAACCCATTATTAATGTTAACTTTTTCCTTTAACTTTATTTTTAATTTTAACGTGATTTTAACGAATTTAAAACTTCACTTATTTAATCTATTCATTTTAATCTATTATTTCGTCCATTTTTATCTATACAATTTTCGTTAATTTATTTAGTGTCGTAAATTTTTAAAATATTAAAAATGGTGTGATAAAAGTTTCCAAATTTCATTTGTTTCTTTTGATGTAAATTGATTTATTTTTATTCTTTATATGTAATTTTATTACCATGAAATCATCTTACAGATAGAAGTCCTGAAGGTGGCTAATTAAGTCGTAAGCGCATGACTTTTGCATTTTGAAAAATATACACTTTAATACCTTCCATGGTGTTGTTTTCTTCTCAATTATAAACTGTTGTATATGTTCGACGAGATGTGTATTTAGTTATGGACAACTTTAAGCCGCATGTTCTTCATGCAAATTCATAGGATTTATTTAAAGTATACATATGTATGTGTATTCTACATCAAAGACATATTGTAGACAATATGATTAAATTATGTTTGCAATTTTCTTGTCACTTTATACACATTACACTAAATCTCACACACCTCACACACACCAAATCTAAAATGCTAAAATATGATGAAATTGAAATGTGGTTTCAAAATATGTTTATTCTCAAAAGGAATAGGTATATCACAGCAATGTCGAATCCGTTTTATTAACCAATGCTTTATTTAATACTTTTTCATCCTATTCCTATTTGTTGTATTTTGCTGGGGTAGAATTATTTAGATGCGGAAATGAACACCCGTAGGTATCATAATAAAATTAACAGAATATTTTCACAGTACATTTAACTCGATTCCATAGCTAGCGATATACACTTTCCAGTGTGTACGAATAAATGCAGCCTTATCTTAATTATTTATCTGTTGTTTCAGACTGAACAGTTTACTATACTTTGGGTACTATTTACAATGATTGTTGTTGGAAATTCAGCGGTCCTTGTTGCTCTTCTTGTTAGTAAAAGTAGGAAATCCAGAATGAATTTCTTTATAAGGCAACTTGCGATTGCGGGTAAGTATCTACATATTTCATTATATTCTAATTCGTAAATCACGTTTTGTAATTCTACAAATTAGAACTCGCTTCGAAATTCGTTTATATTCTATATTGATATTATCCATTATTTTTATTTAATCACCGGATTCATAAAAAGTTCTCAGGTTCTTAATATCAAGTTTTCAGAAAGTCATATTTCCTACACAAAAAGATTCTAAAGGAAATCATATAATTTTGGAAATAATGAGAGTAGCAGAGAAATGTTAAAAAATAAACTGATTTCAAATATACTATAGTTTTAACTTAGAAAAGTCAAAACATGCAAGTTTTGCTGAATTTTTCTGATGTTTGAAAACATAAATATTATAATTTCTTTGGATATTCTTGGGTTTTAGGAATAATAAGTTTAATAAAATAAATTAGTCAATACAATTTTATACATATCGGCATTTTTAACTTATTTATTACATTATTTTATTTTATCAACAATTTTAACCGTACAGTTCCAAATTGGAATCGGCTCTTTATTTGTATACAGGATGTTCCACAATTACGTCGTAATATAAACATTTGTGAAAAACCTCTTCGTTACCGAAATCCAGGATGTTAAAATTCTAAACCGAGGTCACCTGACTTTTAATAGGACAACCGATATAAATTGTTCAATTATCTTTGATGTTCATGTTCTTTTCGTTATTTTATTTATTGATCATGAAGAATAAAATTCTAGAAATAGCAATATTCGCTTTATGTATGGTGCTGCGAATATACCTACATAAGGTTAATAGGATTGTGTAATTTTTTATAGAAATGGGTTTTTCTCGAAAACCGCTGCATTTACAAGAAAAACACCAGAGACAAAATTGTTAGAGAATTCTTTAGGGACTAGCAACTTTTACATGTGGGCCCAAAAAATACCCTTTGAATAAATTCTTGTCAAAAAGATCGGCCCCTCCTCATTTCCACCGCCTCTGTTGCATTTTTTGAATACAAATATTGTTGTTTCAAAGCATAAGAAGATGATGCAAAATCCCACGCCATACAGAGCTTTCTAAGATTTCGAGATATTTAAAAAATATGATAATTTTTTCGAAACTTTAACAGTCTGAGATCTTTTTTGTTGAAATACCGCACTATTCGCCCCGTAAAATATTATGATCGAATTAGGGAACACCCTGTATATTACTGGAAAAAATAGTTCAGGCTAAGCGAACACTGGTCTGTATTACACGACTGATAATTCTCACACTATATCAGAGTAAAAATTGTGAAACTTGTTCTATTTTCTCAATTATAACCGCGAGAATGAGCGCAGTCATCTTTCCCGCACTTAAAGCGCTTACCCCCAAACTTCAACAAATAATTTGAACAATTAACATAATTTCTTACCACCAAACGTACACTAAATTGTAGTACAACCTACACTATGCAGTCGTATGACAATAATTTTGCCGAGATTTCTCGGACGTGTAAAATAAGCAAGTTGACTAAGAGTGATCGGCAGAATTTACGGAGCAATTCTGGCGAGAATTTTCTGCAGTGTAAAACGGCCCTTAATTACCTAGTAAGAAGAAAAACTATAGAAGATATACTATAAGATATACAGGGTGCTTCAGCTAAAGTGGGCAAAAAAGTAATGGTAGATTCTCCTCACTGTCCTGATTCCGAAAACCTATAACACTTTTGCCCGGAAACGCATAATAACAGAGTTAGAGGCCTTCAAAGTTCTTGAAAAAAAATCGAATTTTCAAAATATCTCCGTACAGAAAAAAAATTAACAAACACCATTTGGTACACTTATTTATCTCTTAATGACATATCTTACTGCAAAATTTAAACAAAATCGGCCGCCTCCAACACCACTTTTTGATAAAGGGGTGGCTTACCACCTTTGGTCATATATGTGGGGGATGTCAAATTTTAATGCCGTTAAATTCTATCTATAGCAAATTTAATAAGGAAACTTTTTCGTCTCTTGGATTTTTTTTGGTACGACCCACCGTTTTCGAGAAAAATGCAATTTTATTTGACCTTGTCAAAATTTTTCGAAAATTTCTTAACTTTAGTGGTCCACAACTTTTCAGTTAATGAACCGAAAAATCTAAAAAAATTATTCTAAGATCACCATAGGCTATATAATATAATTCTTAATAAATCTTTGTTTTAATTTTTTTTATATGCCGAAGAAGTTGATGGCTTCTATTTCCTCAAAGAGACATTTTCAAGAAAAAATCCAATGAGTTTTCGACTCAGGGTGACTCACCGAATCTACCATTTCTTTTTTGCCCACTTAAGCTGAAACACCCTGTATATAAGATTACTTAATTAACAATACCAAAATAGAATGAAAAAAAAATAAAAATTAAATGAACATAAATTTAATTTACTTAAACGTTAATGCAAAAGAAAATAATTAATCACTCGTTATAAAAAACAATAAACTAAAATAAACTTACATAAAGACTGATCATGCGGAGGTACGATAATTAAATATAAAATAAATAATGCAGGACACAATATGCGGACAGAAAATAAAATGCAGAAAATAAATAATTTAGAAATGGAAAGGGGACTCACAAAATTATTTAGCCACCAATGTAAAACAATCGCCTAAAATAAAATCAAAATCAAACTTTTCAATACTTAAAATTTAAGACAGAGGCGCAATCGCTAGAAACCGACAGGTTTAAATATACAGATTTCCAAATAACACGAATTTACCTTTGGGAAATTATTCAGCCGAAAAATAATGAATAAATACGCACTTTGCAGCCAATTTTATATGTGGAAATCAGAGAAGGGATTCTGAGTTCGCGCGGAATAGATAATGACTTCAAAAACAACTCAAAAAACTATAGAATTAAGCGGTGGGGAACTAGAAGTTCCAAAAGAGAGGTGGGGTGATAGGAAAATAGGGACAAAATTGGAAGTGATGTGGTTGACCACATTCCAATGATAAATACACATGCAATTATATATAAAATAATATAAATCGGACTTACCCTGTTAAATGCGATGATAAGAAATTGATAAACAACAAAAATTCGAAAAGTATAGCTCATGTAATGCAAAATGTCATTGTCTTAATTGTCAATAAATTATTCAGGATCGAAAATATACTTATATACTTGCGTTCACGAATGTTTGTGGTTCTGCAACAATCAAAAATATTGTTGAAACAATGATATTTGATTGTTGCCGAACCACAAACATTCGTGAACGGAACCCTAAACTATAACGATTTCCAGCTGTTGTATTCGCACTGACTTGATCCTAAATCGACGCAATTACCATCAAGTTAAACATTGCAATTTTCGAATAATCAAATTCAAGTTTCGTGCTACATCGACAGATTTTATAGCTCCACCACTAAATAAAAATACAATTGTATTTTGTATTTGGTTGTTTAGAATGGTTGTTTTCATTTATTTGCAACCACACACTCCATAAACACCATTGTATGGTACGCAAATTGAAGACGTTTTCCATCACCATAATCCACCAGCCCTATGATATTATGGTTTTTCTTATTGTATGTCAATGCGGGATCCATGATCATCTAATCAAAAAACAAAACGAAGTTACGCTTGATCTCGGTCATGCCATTCACTGCCTTAAGAATACTAAAAACTTGCTCCTTGATTCCACAATTGGATGGTATCACGTTTAGCTATGATCTTAATGTCTTTCTGGATGGAAAAGCGATTATTTTCTGTAATAATTTATATGCTCTTAGATTTTGTTTCACTGGTGCTTGTGCCACGATTTTATCTTTTAAACCGTATCGTCTTCCTCTCGGTTTTATTTTTGTGCATCTGTATTTGGGAAAAAAAATTGGTGGTAACGGGATTTACTTTTGAATTAAAATATTCCGCAGATTGAGAATATTTTATTGACTTCTTGATTTTTTAATGGTTTCTTTATTCTATAAAAAAAGACGTTTCGTTATGTTTTTCAAACTCTTGGCCGTTTGAAAAATGTTCTAACTTTCAGACAAAATTGTTGAGCTTGTTTAACGCCAATCATTTTCAAGAGAGGTATTGATTTTCGTAAGACTAATAAATAAGACGTTTATTTAACATTTTTGAACTTTTTTTTTAATCTACATGTGTGTATTTTACAAATTAATTCTATTTATTTTATTTTTATTCAACTATGTGTGTTTATGACATTTTTAAAAACTGATAAGTTAGCAGTAAGTAATATGTAGTTATTACTGAAGATGACTGTACAGTCGAAACAGGTTTGATAAGCAACTAAATAATAAATAAAGAATTTTAATCTTTCAATTTAAGGGGTTATCACTGCGGGGCGAGAAGTGGGTCTAAAATGAGCGATCGGAGAAATGGTCCAATTTTTTTTAAGAAAAATATATGTATGCTGCATTAAGCTACAGAGCCTGGTTTTTGAATTTCAATAAATTTCCCGTAGAAAAAGACATCCAAAGTCACAAAAAAATGGTTCATTTTCAAGAACCAAATTCTCTGTAGTAATGTAACAAATGCAAGGAAAATTATCCATAAATTTTCATTGCACGAGTTATATTTGATAAGAAAATTTGATGAATGCATTAAATCTTTTGGATGACCGTATTTAATAATTAAGGTATATTTTGTAATTTACAAGTATTATTAATGTTAAATAAAAAAACGTTTAAAATTTAAAAAAGACTGATAATTTGGCACTAGTGCAAATTATAGATAATTTGCACTAGTGCTAAATTATCGCCTAATTCTAATCTCATTGGCTCAAAGCAATAATCAAAACTTGTCACTTAATTGTCTGAAACGCAGCAATATAGAAAATAAGTCAGTCGCTTTGAATCACGTGTCCGTTTAGTTGAATATCATTCAGTGATATTCCATTCGAAGTCTGTGCACTAGAGTTAAAGACTACCCTTAATTTTGTAGTAAGACTGTCTTCTTTTAGTACCGCATGGTGAGGCAGATAAAAGTTATTCTCGGTGTGATTGCTCGATTCAACTTTGGTCATGTGACCCAATGATTCGTACTCCTTGAATGTAAACGCTTCTCTAGTGATTTGAATTGTTTTAAAGCGCGTGTGCGTGACGCGCCAAGTACTGAAGGATCGGAACACAAAGGCATCGTGACGACCGTCAGAGTTTCTGGTGGACGTTTGTACGAAATTTTCTTCGCATTGTAGCTCCTCAGGGGAAAGTAATGATTTTTTAGTTGGTAGAATGTTCTCAATCTCCCAAAATCGCGATAATTGCCTCGAAATGTCAGCTACACTTAAACCGCCAAACGTGAAACAGTTTGTGGATTCGGTAGAACGCATGTGTGTTTCAGTAGGAGCGATGGAACCGGAGACCACGTAGCCAAAATGCGTATTTTGCAAACAAGGATGTATACGAGGCTGATTTAGTACCAATATATCCCAAAAAACTTCAATTCCGAGAAGTACGTCGATGCGTTGATCCTTGTTGAAGTTAGGATTAGCTAAAATGATGTTCGAAGGAAACGATAGAGAATTTGAATCGAGATGTGACACCGAGAGACGATTAATATTGTTATTAAGTACGATGAATGACAGATTTGCACTGAAATCAGAATGTAACGATTTGATGGTCGTTGTACAGACCCGTGACGATTGGCTTTTGGCTTCATTTATGCCCGAGATAGCCATTGGTGATTCTAAACGATGCGAATTTAAATTCAGACGATTGCAGAGCGCGCTCGTAATGTAAGACCGTTGCAATCCGCTATCTAATAAAGCGACACACTTATGTAGTCTATTTTTATTGTCTAAAACGATTATTTCTGCTGTTGGTAAGATTTGCGAGTACGTGTCACTGTCACTTACGTCCAACGTTACTGCTGAAGTGGTGGCAGTTTGCTCCGTTGATGGATGCAACAGTGTTGAGTGAAAGAGAGAGCATTTTTTGCAATGCTGGGATCTGCAATTAGTTTTAGTGTGTCCGGGCCTTAAGCAATTTTCACAGAGGCCTAATCGTAGAACATCCGCTAAACGATCCGCTGTTGATTTGTTTAGAAAGTTAGGACATGAATATATGTAGTGACTGCCCTTACACAGTGCACATGAGCTTTGAATACGAGCTACTAACGAGTGACTGTTGCTATTAGAGTTTGATTTTTGTTTGAAACCGTTATATTTTGGTTTAACTATATTAGAATCGCGTGAAATATTTTTAGTTTTATCTGCCGTTTGGTCAAATTTTTCCAAGAGCTGGCAACGTTTCTCCAGAAACCCGAATAAATCGCGTAGTGACGGATGATCTGTGTCTAATGTGGCCGCTTCCCACTCCTTTTTGCTACCAAAATCAAGTTTGTCGAAAATTAGGAACTGAATTATACTGGCCCATGATTCAAGTGGTTCGCCAAGCGTTTCCAAGGCACTAATATGGGCTTGCACGGTATCGGTAATGAGTCGCAAAGAAGTACTATTAGCTCTAACAAAAGGTGTACATGAAACAATCGCTTTCAAATGTGTATGGCGCATAAGTTTGACATCTTTATAACGCTTCTCTAAGAGTCGCAAGGCCGTTTCGTAATTACCGTCTAACAAATTGAGATGTTCAATAAGACGCAGAGGTTCAACCCCAAGGCAACTTTTGAGATATAAAAACTTCGACATGATTGGCAATCTTGGATTGTTATGAATTAGAGAGTCAAAACTCACGAAAATACTGTTAAATTGTTCACATTGCCCATCGAATTTGGGGATGTTTAAGACGGGTAAGTGTATCGACGTACCGGTGTTATTTGTGATCCTATTTTCCGCGATATCTGTTGCTAAATCGTTACTTTGAGTAGATGAACTTGTTGACGCTGTGGTAGAAGTAAGATTTGGAGCTGCAAGTATGTTAGTATTAGAATTTGCGAGAAGTTCAGCCGTGGGTAATCTGGGCTCATTTGGTGCTTGAATTTGTCCTACGACTACGTTAGTATTTGGGTTTGTGACTGACACTACTATGGGCTCATTTACCGTTTTTTGAATAAGCTTGTTTTCAAAATATGCCTTAACGTATCCGTTTTGAAAAGACGCGAGACTAGTGTAACAGACCTGAAATGCGTCTTCGCTTTCAAGGAGTATAATCTCGTCATGTAACGCTTCATAATCTTCCAATAACTTTTTCGAAATTTCGAGAGTTTTTCTTTAACTGGGTAACACTCACCAGGGGGACCGGTTCTGCCACTGACGGAGCATCTGACGTCGCACCCTCCAATCTGGCTTTCTCAACTGCATTTCGGTTTTTTATAAATACATCCAACAGCTTACGGAAAATTGTTAATTTGGCTTTAATGCTACCTTGCTTCCGATGCAGATTTCTGAGCTCTGCCATGATTCGATCGCCCTAAAATTGTCGCATTGATAATTAAGGGTTGATTGATAAACGATTGATAACTATTTTGATATGTGATGAGTTTGTTAATAAGAGATTAATTTAGATTGAAGGTACTTATCTTAGGAAACGTAGATGGAGAGAAAATGGCGCTTCACATTCCACTGACGGCTTGCTCTTCAACAATTAATCGCTTATTTTTCGCTTATTTCGCTGATTTTATCCAAAACCATTAAAGGATTTGGCTCGAAGGACCATATGTTATTTAGTTTTCGTGTTGGGCAAAAGAAAATCAAAACGTGCTTTTTGATTTTAATAAATTCGTTTTTAATCGAACTGGCTTATTTGACGGTACAGCAGAGATTGATTCTCGATAAAAATCATACAAAAATATTGGAGTAGTATTCCCACGCACTGGTCAAACCAGTTGACAAAACACTTAATTATGCGCATTGACCATGTATTAGAATAAACAATCAAAATGGGGAAATTTAAACAGTCCTCATTTCGGGGGGCTTTGGGAATTTGCGGTTAAAAGCGCTAAGCGACATTTGTTAACTGTTATTAATGACTCAAAACTCACGTTTGAAGAGTTTACTACGATTTTGTGCCAAGACGAGGCTATGCTTCCCGACCTCTGTTCCCACTGTCATCACATTTATTTTTTTAACTTTACGCCACGTATACCTTTCACTGGTTCTTTCAAAATAAAAAAGAATTTTTGTCGTCAGCTGGTAGTTTCATATAATCTTAAACCGACTTGTTATTATTTATAATTAGTTATAATTTATTTGGTCATTTGAGAAATTCTGAATTCTAATTAGTCTTTTTAACTTTTGACTTTTTCTAACTTCTACTTTACTATTTTTTTTAACTCTTTCTGACTTTCTTCCGTGTGAAGGAAATGCGTTAAGCAAACCAGATGGTTCATTCTTCCAGGTAGTATGGGACTCTTCTATGATGGGTATACCCACTAAAATCTCCACATTTTTCTGCCCTTTTCCCCTTTTGTGTATATTGTCCCGGATTACCTTCCAGTATTGCATCGGACTATGGCTTCGGGTCCGTGACGTTAGCGGACGTGGTATTAGCAGACAGACCGAAAATCGTGGCGTTAGCGGACACCGAATTTTACATCTAGGCATTAGCGGACAGGGTAGCAGGTAAAGGGATTATATGCTGCTAGAAAGGTTTCATCGGGCAAATTTTAAGATTTTTCCAACATGATTCAAATCAAATTTCATATAGAAAATTTGTTCATAAATAACCTATGGTTTCATATTGTTTTTAATAATATGAAATCAAATAATTGAACATTGGACATAAATTATTTTTTATAAAGCTTAAAATACATATATGTATTAAAAATCATTTTGTTCCACGGACACGTGTACGTAGTTCGGGTACACACTAACTCGTCACCAGACTTAATCCCTTTCAAGTAAGATACACTAACTCGTCACCGGCCGATTTCAGGTAATTTTCTAAGGACCTTTCGGAGACACACTAACTGGTCACTGGGGTACTTAGGTATAATTAGTTAATTCTAAGAATCGTATCTCATTACTTCTATATAACTGTGATATTTATTGGACATATTCTCATTCTAATCAGAGACTAAACAGTTTTGTCTCTGTTCTAATATACCGTTCTCTACAGTGTTAGAACGTATTATTCAGAACGATTTTTATAAGTGCAATGGATGTGGAACTAGAGTTTGTTAAGAGCCAAAGAGGTCATCAGATGCATTAGGTAAAATTATTTACCTTCTTTGTATATAGATACTGTATGTTCATTATATGTCTACGACAAAATATATTTATATTTTTCGAAAAAACATATTGTCTTTTCTTATTTTACTTTAAATTTTATATCTTCATACCCAAAGATATTTAAAAGGATTAAAAATCGGGTGACCAGTTAATCCGTCCCGTTGACGAGTTGATGCATCTCACTAAGGTATCGGTGACGAGTTGATGTGTCTCGGGTACCTCTAAATTTTTGCAAGGGATTACCAGTGACGAGTTGATGTGCGCCCCGTAGTTCTTATCAGTATTTTTCTTTAATGATGTTGGAAAAATCTTATGATTTGTCCGATGAAACCTTTCTACCAGCATATAATCTCTTTACCTGCTACCCTGTCCGCTAACGCCACGGACCCATGGCTTCTTATTCCATTTCAGGCTGCCGTTCTTCCGTTCCTGCTCCCTACCTATCTCGTACTTTGACTTTTCTTTCATTATTTTTGTAATGATGTTCGACTTTTCCCAATCAAAGAGTAGAAGCCTCGGGGTGGTATACTTTCTTCGGTATCCCGCTTTCTTATTTTCTATAGGTACATTTCAAAGAATCCATGTCCTGTCATTATTTGGAGTGAGGTAGAAGTTTAGGTTCCCGAATTTTCTTTCTCTTAACTTTCTTATACTTTTTGTGAATTCCTTGGGCCAGCCTTCAGTTTATACGCATCCCATTTTTGCTGCCATTTCGCATCAGCATTTCTTTCAGCTCCGCCTTGTTACCGTTGCTGTATATTGCACAGAATAAGAAACAGTTTCTTATTCTGTGATATTGCATTCCTTTCCTCTATCTGCAGGGAGATGGGGGCAATACCCGCTTTTGTTAGTAGACTCAGAGTATCAGCTTTGCAGTGTGCGCAACTAACCCTGATTGCCAGTCTAATGTTGATCCGCTTCTGCATTTTCTCGCAGACTTTAAACTTGCGGTGCTCCAGGCTGGGGTTCCGTATAATATTACTGGGGTCACCATATTGCTCAGTAGTAATCTTTTCTTTGCGGTTGGTCCATTTATGTTTGTCATTATTCTTGCCAGTTGACACATAATATGTAGTGCTTCGTCTTGTTACATTCAGTTGGTCCTGTAATCGTATTTGTGACTTCTTTGAGGTTTTAATGATTGTTTACATGTTATATTTTGTTTATCTAGTTGGTGACTTTTGGTTTTTTAATTCGAATAATTTAGGATTTGGCTTTTCGCAAAGGCGTATCAGTCGGTGTCGCGGACAAGGCCGTCTGTAAAGCGGCTTTAAAAAATTAAAATAATTAGAAGAAATTTCTAATGAACGCTTTATTCAACAATAATCGGTCTACATTCGATTTTATAAGTACCAACTATGGTAGAATACGACTGGTGGGTTCTGTTGGGGTGGACCATTTTCATTTAGCGTTTCTGTTATTTCTCGTCTTCGTACGTGGTTGTGCTTCCGGTATGATTGAGCGGGGTGGACAGCGGTATACTATCTCGCGGTGTAATTAGGTCTGTGGTAACACAATGGTTCATTGTACCGTTGCGCCACTAAAAAAGCAATATCTATACGCTATTTTTTCGCGCAGTAGCAAAATGGTACTTCGCGCATGTGTCAGATTTGAAAAATTCTGACTTTCATTAACTCATGACATATTTAAGCAGGAAATTTGAAAAATTCTGACTTTTCATTGGCTGATGACATTCCTGCTAGCAGTAATTTTTGCTACATGCAGAAAAAATGAACTATAGTCAATCACTAAGATGAAAGCAATATTTAGCGTAAGCGTTGCAAGTCAGCGAACAATGCAACCAGGACTTGCCTAAATTAGTTTAAGACTAGTCAGCAAGACTGATTAGTATAAGTAGTTGTAATTAGGTGTAAGAGTTAGTCGTATCCTTAGCATATGTACCGATAGGACAATTGATAATAAAGTACATCACAGTTATATTGGTGGTAATATTAATATTGACTTCTGGTGGGTGGGAAAATGGAATTTCTCACGGAGAAAGACCTTTCTTCCGGTCTTTTTCATCTGAAACATCGATATATCAAAACATGTTCCCAGAAAACTTCAAATAAAAAGCTTGTGGCGTGTTTTCCTCGTCAGGGGAGGATTTTCTCGAGCGCCAGGTGTTTTTAGGCCCGAAACACCAACCTGTACCGCGAGCGTCTCTCAGTGGAGAGAGTTTCAGACCAGGGGTCGAAATAAAAGAGGGAATCGCACTTAATTGTTTATATTTATTAAATAAAAAATCAATTGTTTTACTTTTCGCGTTTTTATGAAATATGTACAACTTTACAAATGGCAAATTTAATTTTATAGAGGTAAAACGAGAGGCAACAGTAAAATATACATGGGGAACACAATATCAAAATAATTACAACCGTTAGAAAACTAGTTAACACTTTTACAAAATTTATTATAAACGAAATTAAATGAAACTAAAATTAAATCAAAATCAATATCACAATCAACGAACCGGACCAATAAAATTCCAAATGAATTTTGGTCTTCGAAATTATACATGAGAAAGAATAATTTTACAATATTAAATTCTGCCTTAAAAAGGCTTGTGCAAGAGTTTATATATGGGGAAAAGTTAAGAGGGATTTTGAGTAAGCGTAAAGAGGAAAAATTCCATGAAAACCCAAAATCTGAGAGGTGGGGGTACTATTAGTACGAGGAGAGGGGGGCAATTACTGTACTTAGTGTAATTAGAGGGAAATTAATTACACTAAGACTGGATGCAATGATTTGACAAATAAAATACCGAAAGAGGCTAATAAAAAGATAATTAAAGGGGGTATATTTTATATAGAAGACCATTAAATTATAACATGTGCTCTGGAGGGACAATTGATACAATGAGTGAAATTAGAGGACGCTAATTACACTCGGAACAAATGACAAGAAATGAAGTGAAAAGAAAAATGAATTCGAAATTAAAATGTAAACTACAATAAAATTATGTCCAAAAAATGCACGTACGTTTCACCTGATTCAGAGGAATTAAATGTTGGATAATTGAATCAGATGTAAACGATTAAATAGTGTGTGAATCCAATTAAACAATTTAAGTATAGAGGAAAAATAATGACAAATTGGGATAATAAATATAAGAATTGGAAGCGGCGTGGCCAACCACATTCCAATACAAAATACATATAAAATAAATACAATTAAATGAAATTTGGACTCACCGATTACGTAGAGGAATAATATACTTCAGAGAAATGATATTAAATCAAATTGGTCAAATGGACACTTGCAAATCACTTGTAATTTTAATCAAAAACAATCGCAATTGCACAGAGCACGTTGTTAATACAAAAGGGATTTTTTGTACTAAGGAATTTCACATCGTACTCCTGGTTGCGGGAGTACTTTTGTGAAAATCCTTTTCCGAGGGACGCTGAGGTGGTTGTCTATGGTCAATTAACATAATTTATTTAAAATAAATGTTTGTTTACAAATGTAAACAAACAACCTAACCTCAAACGTCAGAGGGATAATATAAATTGTGTAAATAATTAAGAGGCGCAAAAATAGGTTCGTTACAAGCTTTGAAGCTGTAGTTTTATTGATTTAAATGGCAATAACCTATTTAAGAAAGTATATGTTTTCTTAAATAGTCGACAATGGACAACTTGCATGAAATTGGGTTATGACGGATTATGAAACTAGACCCTCAATAAAGTAGTGTTTCATTCATAAAAAATTTTTTGCGGGTCATTTAACCCCTTAAAAACTAATTTTAAATTTCATGATTTGAATTTTGTTAGCAATTGCGATATGGCAACACAACAGATTGGCTCCGCTCCAGACAATTTCAACAATATACTAAACAAGTGTGTTAGAAAAAGATAAATTTCTACAAACCTTATGCATTCTTAGTTGCATAGTTTGAATTAGAAATATACATTCTACATTTGGAATTTTAAAGGTAGAAATAGTTATTTAAAAACTGGTTAAAAGGTTGATTTTCGTAAGTGAATTGATAATCTACCATTTAAGCTCAATTTATCTGTTAGGTCATAAGTCTTCGCAGAATTTTTAAATTTAAAATTCAAATATTCAAATATGCTAACTGCAATGTCGTATAGCCAATCACAGCTTCCATACAGTATTGTAATTGAAAAAGTAGGGATACGCAATAAGAAAATTGGCATTTTCTCGCTTATTATTGAGATTTAAGAAAAATAAAAAAATTTGTGTCTAATGAATTTTCATTCTCTGTCGACACATATAGTTCAAATTTAAATCCCCGTAGCATGCAAGTTGTCCATTAGTCGGATTCGAGTTGAATACTCTGTTACATACACGTTTATGACCTCACCACCACAGAGTGAGCCCAATTAAATTCTCTCCATTGTTTGAATTCTTATTGTCGTTATTTATTACATTTGGATTTTCTGGGTACCCCGTTGAGTGGGTATGCATTTGGGGTGTCGAGCTGTCCACGTTGAGGGGCCGAGTCGCTGTAAAGGTGCCCAAGGAACAGTGTTGTGTGGCACATGGTCGTTTTGACGCTCCGTTGATCCAGCCCAGTCGAGCATTGAAAGAAAGCAGAGTAAATAAGTGGGTGAAAACAAGGTACTGTGTCGCCATATTCGAATTTGTCAAAAAGACCGCCACGCGTTGGCCTGAAACGCTTACGTTGAAACTTACCTCAATGCCAGTAGCTTCATATATTCTAATCTTGTAGTACAACGTATTATAGTGATCTGCGGCGGTAAAAATGCACAGCTATTGTAACCAGTGTTTTGGTGCAGTTCTTCATGTTGCACGTTGGCGATTGTTAATCGGTCAGTGACCTTTTCATCCAGTCAGCTGTTGGTCAGCTAAAACACTGTATTGGTAGAACCCAATATTTTGTATGAAAGAAAAGCTTGTTTAATTGTTTTTATGGGACTCTATTGCATAGTATATCATTACACACAAGATAAGGAATATTTACTCACCTTACTTCTATTTATTTTCTTCGTAAGTGAAAGTCACTTTAATAAGCCAATACAACCAAGGCGATTCTCGTTTGTTTTATTATTAGTTGCCTATTTCCGTGGTGAAGTCGGGAATTTTCTTTGATAAACTCAAAAAACGAGCAAAAGGGGTTTACTGGACCGGGAGGTATTTATTAAACGTTGGTGCAATTTGGGTGACTTTTTTGGTTTTAGTCCTCTCTGCCACGTTTCTTACTTCGTCTACCGTGAACATGTCTTTTTCACTTACTTTGATTTTTACCAGATGCCGGTGGACTATTTGCTTTTGTAAGAATAATTTCTGATTGTCTCCTGACCACTTCATTTTACTTTGGGCTTATTTGAGATTTTTCCTGTTACTATCTTGTATGCTGTACCCCATATATTTTAAATCATTTATTAATCAGAGGCTTTATTTATCAGGTCCTCCCATGACTTGGCTTTTGCTTTTTGTATGAGCTTCTTTAGTTTTGCTCATTCTATTTTATACGCATCCATCAGTTGTTTTGCGTCGACTTCGGATTTTTTTAACATCTCTTTGGTGGCCTTCCTTCTATATGCATTGCATGAATGCCTTTCTACCTGGGTCCACCAGTATTTTTCCTTTTTGTCTTTTTTCTTATGGTTTTTGCTCTTATTTTCCAGGATTTTTTTCGAAAGTCGCTCTAAGCATTTTTGTGACCCTCTCTGCTTCCTGGAAGCTTCCTACTTCTGTCACATCCATGTTATCCAGATACTCCTGGACTTGGACCTGGACTATTTGTTAATTGGCACTAATTAGTTAGCGAGCATCCATTCCTCTATTACCAACCCTCTTTTTTCACTTTTTCTGAGATTCTCAGATCACTTTTAAACCTTTGTTCTGTGGCGTACTTTCGCGGACCCGAGCTATTTCCTCGAGCGCCAGGTATTTTGAGGTGAAATACCAACCGTACCGCGGGTCAAAACTCAGTGAAGAAATAATCAATCCAGGGGTCAAAATAAACGTATTTAATTAAACGTACCGAAATAAAATGAAAACAGAAATAAATTGAATTTCAAGTTAATTTATTTAAACTGATAAATCAAAAAAAAAGAAATAAAATGAACACTCGTTATGAAATAAAAATAAAATGAAATAAACTTACAGACAAAATATTTACTATGCGGAGGTACGTTAAACAGAATCACTATGCGGTAGAAATAAAATACAGAAATAAAATGCAGAAAATACACAATGCAGAAATAAAAAGGAGTTACCACAATTTCACAGCACGTAATTAAATAAATTGTGGAAAGAAAATAGTCAAAATAAAATAAACCAAATCACTCAAAAATAAAAACCAAAATGAAACTTCTTGAAACTTAAAAGTCAAAAACTTGATCAAAATTAAAAAAAATGCGCAGTGCCAGCAGAGAGACAGAATTGTAACAGACAGACAGGTGACACAGATTTCCCTTCCGGAAATTTAACAGTCAGAAAATAAATAATCTTTGGGCACTTTGCAGCCGATATTATATGCGGAAATCAGAGAAGGGATTCTGAGTACGCGCGGAAGAGATAATGACGTCAAAAACACCCCAAAAAACTATAGAATTCAGCGGTGGGGTACTAGAAGTACCAAAAGAGCGGGAGGTAATTCATATAATTGGAATAATTAGCCTTGGCTAATTATTCAGAATAAAAGAAAAGAAAATAACTTAATTCAGAATTGGAAAAGAAAATAAATTGACAGATTCACGTAAAATAAAATGCGGTTGACGACATAACTCACCCCTTCATCTAAGGGGTTGATTCATACGAATGAATCAGGACTCAGAAACACACATTAGAAAATATATGCGGATGCGGGGGTTAAATGCAGGAACAATTCAGGGGAAACACCAGAGAGGGTAAAATTGGAAGCGGCGTGGTTGACCACATTCCAATGTACAATGTTCACAAAAAGGTAAATAAAATAACATAAATCAGACTTACCCTGTTAAATGCGGTTGTCAAGTTTGAAAATAGCCAAAATGTGGAAAGAAGATGCAGCGATTATACAATAATTACACTTTAATTGCACTTATAAGAATTATAGCACATGTAATGCAAAATGACTTTTTGCTAGTAAATTCCACACGGCAATTTTGATTGCGGAAGTACTTCCACCCGTTACAATTTTTAAAACGCGGTACAGGTGGTTGACTATGGTCAACAACAATACCTTAATTGGCAATTAATTATTCAGAAACAAAACAAACACTTAACCTTAAAATAATGCAGAAGATTAAATGTGTCGATAAATGCAGATAAATATTGAATGCAGAATAGAATTAACTAAATTAAGCGGGAAATAGTCAGCGGAAAGTAATCAGGTAATAAATCAGACAACAAATCGTTATTAACAATGTATTAACGAAATGCATTTTCAGGTGGCCGAAATGCAGGTTCGTTACAGTTCTTTTTTATTTCTAGAGTGACGTTTAAGCAGTATGGTTCCTAAATGTTTCAAATTTTTTGGTTGAACTTTCTGACTTTCTGATTCAACTCTTTGTCTGTTTTTTAAGGGTTTATATCCATTAATTAAACCAATGTGGTTCGATTTAAGCTTTATCTGTAAAGATCTAACCAATGAGTTACATCTATGGCATAATATGATTTTCTTGCAGAGCCTTGCAAAAAAATTCTAACCGATAACTGTCCAGCTGGGGAAGAACATCTTTTCTCAAAGACATATTTATTACATAAATTATTTTTCTTATCAGCTAATGCAGGATGATCCGTGCGAGCATTCTCGAGTATGACTCGGATTTGCATGCTAGTTTTGAAGTGAAAGAATTGAAAAACTTTTCTTCACAAACTATCGGTGCTCACACTTACAATTGACTTTCCGAATATTTTATTATTAGACGACCAAGAACCATATCTCCTTTTTGATCATGTTCTTAGAAGGACTGAGTGTTAGTTTTGTCTATAGATACCTATATACTAGGATATACTACGAGGCACTATGTCGTGAGACTGCCGCCAGTGGAGCTAGTAGTACATATACGACGTTTTATTTTAAATGATCGCGGAAGGACTTTTTAAATGTTTTAATACGAAAATGTTGGAATTATCTACATATTTCATAAGAAAAATACATAAAAAAGTAATTATCTTTGCTATTTTAAATAAACTGGGATTTTGTATCCCTAGGACAATTTTTTTATTTCTGCTCTTCCGGAAAAGCAATTAGGAATGGAACTTCTAATTCAATTCGCATTATTCAGGAATCAATACAACTCAAATACTGTTCAAGACTGTTCAAAAATGTTCAAGACAAAATTTTAAGTCAATTTTAAACACTTCAAAATTGACGCGTTCATTTAAATTCAAAAAAGTATATTTAACACGATGGTTACCTCTCAAAACTGTCGTCGTAATATGACATACAGCGCCAAATTTGTAGACTCCATTTATTTTGCCCGAAGTACGCTTCGTTGTAAATCCTAGTATATACGTATCCATAGTTTTGTCTTAAAGTAATAATTTTTGAAGATCCGTATAGTTTCGGTCTATTGTTGTCATAAGATGGAGAACGTCCAACATTACTTCACTTTTAACATTTACATGCCTTGCACAATGTTGTTATGTGGAAATTCCAAGAGGATATTCTAATTTTTCGCTTAAATACACACGTGCTTTTTTACTTATTTATAGGAGAGTGAATGCCCTTGATAAATCGTCCTGATTCTATATGGCTCTTATCTTTTTTAAAACAATGTCTATTTGACTAAATTTAAAAAAATATCTAAATGACGAGAAAGGAAAAAACAGTTAAAATTAGCAGACCAATAGCAGGTGAAAATGTACAAAGCCAATGTAATATGATAATTCTCTATATCATCAGCTTCCTAATGTCTCTTTTATAAGGTGTGAGAGTGGATTCACTTATGATAATTGCCCAAAGGTCGAACAAAAATACCAAAGAAGCTTGAATAAAAGTAATACACGTGCACATGTGAGCAGGGCTTCAAAAACGAGTAATTATCAATAAAAGTACAAGAAGAAAGAAAATGCAAAATTAGGCATAGAGGCGTTAGAACCCACCACTAAATTTAAGCTCCGAATATTTTTATAGGCCACTCACCGCTTAAAGGTAATTTTTTTCGTCTATCAACACGTACCACAGATTAGAAATATACAGATATTGCTGTGGGAGAGAGAAACTACAATTCGAAAGAGATAGAGTTGCACCCCCAATTAAAGGGCCAATCGGCAAGCTTCGGAAACGATCGCATTAATTCGGTAATTTGGTTTGAAAACATGCGTTGCCATTGGTTGTTACATTTAGTTTTAAGGTTTGACATAGATCGTAGGACGTAAAACGCATAATTGTACACACGTATTTATGACAATTCGCCGAATTCGCCCTTTCCCTTTCGCAAGTTTAATAACATGCGACCGCCAGCGGCAGCATCTCATTTACGTTGTGACTTATTGACTCAATACAAGTAAGTAAATTTTTGCTACTTTTTTTGTTTGTTTTTTTTTAACATTTTACACGAAGCAATTTCTATGCAATGTGCATTGTTTGCATAGAAAATGTTTAATAAATCCAAAGGAGATAATTTTTGTATGAGAAATTGCTTTGTGTATGAACAGCTTGAAATATTATGCATAATATTTCTATATTTTTAATTCCTTTATTTTATAGAATGGGAAATAAGGCGTCTAAAACGAATGAGGTGGAACAACAGGCAGTGCCTGTTTTTTATGTTTTTTTAATGTAATTAGCGTTTTTTTCATGTCTTTTTTATGTAATTTGTGTTTTGTATATGAATTTTATTTTAAGTTAATAAATGGTTTTAATATAAATAAAAGTGGTTTTATTTATATAATTATGTTTAACGATTCCGAAAAAGCGTTTTTTAAAAATTTATTTATTATTAAATGTTTAATCAAACACGTAAATAGTTTAATTTAAATTATACAATTTATTATTGTACAAAAAGTTAGATTACAATAACTTTACATTAAATGTTGGTCACAACGATAACCGCTAAAGGACCAAAAAAGACAAGATGCCTAGGCCTAGGGGTTCTTGAAAGAATCCGTTATTTTCGATTGTTGAGACCTGAAGGGCCAGGGAGGTTCGGGTCTGAAGTAATGTCATCGTCATTGTCCATAGCATTGTCAGTATTGTCGGTGTTCTGTAATGAAGAAATATTTCTAAGTTTCTTGCATTTACTTAAGTGGGCGGTAGTGTTTCTTAAATTTTTGGTTTTGCCAGAGATTTTAGAATTATTTTGGCTTTCCACTCTGATTTTGTCGTATGGTGGGCCAACTTTACTTGGTTTATTACGTTTTATGTATACTTCTTTATTTTCTACGTTTGGTGGATCTTTGCGATTTTCGTTTCGTTTGTTTAGTATATTTTCCGCTTTTTGTTTGTTTTTATTGTAAATTTGGTCAAAGAATGGTAAAATTTCTTGCTTTCGTTTTTCATTGTATTGTTCGTATATTGTCATGTCGATGTCAAATTCGGGTATGTTTTCGTATGGACCGTACAGTAGGTGAAACGGAGAAAAGCCGGTGGAGGAGTGAATTGATTGATTGTAAATTAATACTGCTGTTATCATTAAGTTCGAAGGGAGTTCTTTACTGTTCTTTAATTTAAGTATTCTTAATTTTTCGATAATTGTTGAATGAAATCTTTCAACTGGTGCATTGGAGTTAGGGTTGTTCACAGTGGTAAAATGTAGCTCTACTTTGTTCAATTTACAAAATTCTTTAAATGTGTTGTTCTGAAACTCACGACCTTCATCGCAAACGATTTTTGTTGGGATATTATGATGAGCAAAATAATGTCTTAATTTACTTAGCACTGTGACTGCAGTACCGTCTTGAATTAGATAGGCTTGTCCGTAGCGAGAGAAAAGATCGATAATCGTGAGAAATTTTGAGCTTTGAAAGGAAAAGGTGTCTAGATGAATGATTTCAAAAGGTCTTTTTGCTAATAATGGTCCAGAAAACTTGAGTTTGTAGGGGTGTCTTTCATATTTGGATTGTAAGCATGTGTCGCAAGTATTAATTATGTTAGTAATTGTCTGTTTCATATTGGGCCAAAAATATTTAGTTTTTAATTTATTATAAGTTTCAACAATTCCGTTGTGAGTCGACTCGTGATACTCTGTAACGATTTCGTCTTGAGATTGGGTTGGAGTTACGTCCTGGCAAAGAATATTGCAAATGTATAATTTTATGGTGTGGTTGAATAATTGTTTACAAACGGTAACAAAGGGAGTTCGCAATTTATTGTCTAAAAAGTAAATGCCAAATGTTTCGTTTGGTTTTAAAGTTTCTTTTAGAAATACTTTAAGCTCGTCTTCTGCTGCATGCGGTCTTACAACGATGTTATAATTATTTTTGTTAAATACTTTTTTAAATTTAGATTGATATTGTTCACCACTATTAATTATGATTCGGTTAGGGTACAACCAATTAACTTAGTTGTTCTGAAATTGGGATCGTCTTACCGTCATCGTTATCTGTTGAGTGTATAGTGTCTATGTCAGAGTCTTCGTTTATTGTTAGTGTGTTATTTAAATCGTCAATAATTTCTGTGAATGCAGTTTGGTCTCGTATCTGATCGTGTATGATTTGATCGATATCGACGTCAGATGTGTCGGGAGTTTCATGTAATTCGACAATTACGGATTCGTTATCACTTTCGTCTACATCAGCATTATGAATCTCAATTCGAGAGAGCGCATCTGCTACTTTATTTTCTTTCCCTTTTTTGTACACAATATTAAAATTAAACTCTTCCAGTTTTAATTTCCAACGAACTAACCGAGAATTGGGTTCTTTAATTTTATAAAGCCATACCAAAGGGTTGTGATCTGTCTCAATTGTAAAAGTTTGACCAAAAAGATATGGTCGGAAATGTTTAGTAGTGTCTAACATTGCCAATAGTTCCCGTTCAATTGTAGAGTAATTTTTTTCTGCTGAGTTTAATGTTCTTGAATAATAAGCGATTGGTCTACCTGATTGCGATAATACACCTCCTATGGAAACTAGAGATGCATCGGTAGTAAGTGAAAATGGTTTGTTGAAATCAGGGTAGGCCAGTATAGGGGCGTTAGTAAGTAATTCCTTACAAAGTGTGAATGCTTCGATGTACTCGACATCAGAAATGTTAATCTTTGAGCCCTTTTTTAGACATTTAGTTAGTGGAGAGACTATTTTTGCAAAGTTTAGGATAAATTTTCTGTAGTATCCTATAAGACCTAGGAATGATTTGATTTCCTTAACAGTTTTAGGAATCGGATAGTTCGTGATCGCGTCTATTTTAGATGGATTTGGTTTAATACCATCGGAGGTTATTACGTGTCCAAGAAAAGCGAGTTCTTTTCTTAAGAATTCGGACTTATCTAACTGGATTTTTAAGTTAAATGTTCGCATTTTTTCAAATATTAATTTGATGTGATTTATGTGTTCTTGTAAGGATTTGGAAAAGATTACTACATCGTCCATGTATACGAAGGTAAATTTGTGAAGATATTCGCGGAGAACATTATCCATGACCCGCTGAAAGGTGCTTGGTGCATTTTTAAGACCAAATGGCATCCTAACATATTCGTAATGGCCGTTATTTACTGTAAACGCTGTTTTTTCAATTGAATTAGGGTGCATTTCGATTTGATGAAACCCTTGTGCGAGATCGAGCGTTGTGAAATAAGTGCATCGACCTAAATTATCTAATATTTCTTCGATACGTGGTAGAGGGTACTTATCTTCAACCGTATTTTCATTTAGTTTTCTATAATTAATGACCATTCGAAATTTCTTCTTACCCGACGCATCCGCCTTTTTAGGTACTATCCAAACCGGGGCACTATAAGGAGAAATTGATGGCCTAATAATTTCGTCATTTAGAAGTTTTTCAATTTGACTGATGAGGGCGTCTGAAGGACTTAACGTATATTGGTTCCTCATTTTTTGTTCTTATTTCGTGTTTCACGGCATTACTGAAAGAGAGATCGCTATTTTCATCATAGAATATATCCCTATACTGTTTACATATTTGAGTTATCTTGTTTTTCTCTTCGTGATTTAAATGTGCAGTTCGAATTGATTGAGAAATTCTTGGAAATGTTGATGCAGGCTGACTTAAATTTAATTCTGTTACTACTTCTCCGGTAAATGGAGTTACTTGTAAACGTTCAGTACAAGTAATATTGTTTAATGAAATGTTTTCGGTTAAAGGAAGAAAACAGTACCCTTCTTTAGCTACGGCTAAACATTCTGGGATTACAATTTCGTCAGTTATTTTACTTTCGGGTATCAATACGGGTACACACTAACTCGTCACCAGACTTAATCCCTTTCAAGTAAGATACACTAACTCGTCACCGGCCGATTTCAGGTAATTTTCTAAGGACTTTTCGGAGACACACTAACTGGTCACTGGGGTACTTAGGTATAATTAGTTAATTCTAAGAATCGTATCTCATTACTTCTATATAACTGTGATATTTATTGGACATATTCTCATTCTAATCAGAGACTAAACAGTTTTGTCTCTGTTCTAATATACCGTTCTCGACAGTGTTAGAACGTATTATTCAGAACGATTTTTATAAGTGCAATGGATGTGGAAGTAAAGTTTGTTGAGAGCCAAAGAGGTCATCAGATGCATTAGGTAAAATTATTTACCTTCTTTGTATATAGATACTGTATGTTCATTATATGTATACTACAAAATATATTTATATTTTTCGAAAAAACATATTGTCTTTTCTTATTTTACTTTAAATTTTATATCTTCATACCCAAAGATATTTAAAAGGATTAAAAATCGGGTGACCAGTTAATCCGTCCCGGTGACGAGTTGATGCATCTCACTAAGGTATCGGTGACGAGTTGATGTGTCTCGGGTACCTCTAAATTTTTGCAAGGGATTACCAGTGACGAGTTGATGTGCGCCCCGTATCTAACAAGACAAATATTCAAGTTAACGTAAATAGCCACCTTAGACTTCCCGTGTCTATCGAGAACGGAGACGTATTGATGGGCACCCTAAATGAAAAGGTATTTTAATGTCTTGTATATCGAGAGTTTTAGTTTTGTAATTAATTACTGCGCCCAACTTATTTAAATCTGAAGTACCTATAAGGGCGTCGTATTTTGAATGCCAATTTACTACGTGTAAATGTATCGGCTCATTAATTCCAAGTTCTTGAAAAATAGGAACATTTACATTGTTTTTACAATGTATTTGTTTACTTAGATTAGTTACAGTAAACGGATGTTCGAAAATGTAATTAGAGAATTTGCTGAAGGCTGAATTTGGATTGATTACTGAGTTTGTTGCACCTGAATCAATCATAATATTCAAATTTAAATCTGGTAGATGGAAATATGGTAACTTAGAATTTATTCGTAAACAGTTTAAATCTATTGTTGTTCTGGCATTTCCGAGGCTTCTATTATAAAATTTTCGGCGTTTTGTTCATTTTGGTAATTGTTTTGAATTTCGGGATTATTATAAAAATCGTCGCTCGTTTCTAGATTAAATAATTCTTCTGAAATTGCAGGTAATCGGGAATTATTTTGTAATGGCATTTGTTGAGTTCGCACTCTAGATTAAACTGACATTGGAGTACTATTATTCGGTTGAATTCTTGAAAAATTCGATCCGGGTTTAGTACCAAATACTTGTCTATTACTGAAAAATTTGTTTTGCTGTGGTAATGGCTTATTTATTGGACCTTGGAATTGTCTGGGTTGATAGTACTGATGTGATTTATTATGATTGTTATTATAAAATGGACGATTAAAATTCGTCTGTTGTTGAAAAGAGGATGACGTTTGAGGCATTGAATTTTGTGGGTGGTTAAACTGAGGGGAACGATTTTGATAGTTGTTTTGAGAGTGATAAGTTTTTTGAGGTTTTCTAATATCATTACCTTTGCGCATGTATTCGCAATATTCCCATTCTTGTTTACGGTTATCAAAGAAGGTACATTTGTTTAAACATTCTTCGATGTTTTTAATTTCGAAATTACTTACGTAACTCCTATAGGGCTCTAATAGACCGATTTGAAAGGTTTTTAGTGCTAATTTAGCGTAGTCAACTTTTTTATACGCTAAGTAATTGACATCGTTATAGTTTAAAGATATATGTTGGAGTAATTCGTTGTACGATTTTAACAATCGGGCATAGTAGTCTCTATAGTTTTCGTTACGTTGTTGAACGCATTGTCTCAATGCGGACTCTAATAATTCTTCGCTTCTTTGATCACCGTATTTCTGTAAGAGCGCGGCACGAATTTCGGGCCAGTCGGTCGCATTTTGGTAAGCAATAAGATCTCTCGCGTCTCCTTTAATTTTTGATCTAATCGAGAAACTAACTACACATAAGCCAAATCAGTGCTAACTCTACCTTGCAAATATTTTATTAAATTGTCAACTTCAGTTATAAAAATTGATAAATTTTCACCCGCGTGATATTCGGGAATGGCCTGTAGCAATAAGTTGATTTCGGTTTTATCGGCCATTATAACTCTCTGTTCACCGGAATTTTGAGAACCGCTCGGGGAAGGGTTACCTGTTGGTGGTACCTGATCGTTATTATTTGGTGCCATTTTTCTAGCAATTGGAGAAAAGCGACTTTCCTTTATTGATAATACAATATTGGATTTAGACTTTAAACTACTAGATGGTGTATTATCTATTAAGGATAAAGATTCTAACAAATGTATACTATCGGATAAAATTTCTGCCTCTATAAACTCTGTATTATCGCAAACGTTCATGAAAATTTTATCAAAACACAAAATAAGTAATTATAGAAATCGGGATAAGAAAACAAGGGACTTACAGCACCAAGATCTGCATCTTATAGTGAGGTTGTCCTTAAATGTATCTTCGTCCAAATTGTGCACTTCAGTGGTGAAGAAGGAATGGTGGTTGATCTTCCGCGTAAAGACTTGAAATCCTCCTGAATTTGAAAGTCTCGTAAAGAACAGAAATCACTTTCACTGTGGGTCGGTTCTTTGATGAATAACTACACTTCCAGTCGCGGAATCCTGTTCGCAGCGCCAATTATGTTTAACGATTCCGAAAAAGCGTTTTTTAAAAATTTATTTATTATTAAATGTTCAATCAAACACGTAAATAGTTTAATTTAAATTATACAATTTATTATTGTACAAAAAGTTAGATTACAATAACTTTACATTAAATGTTGGTCACAACGATAACCGCTAAAGGACCAAAAAAGACAAGATGCTTTCTGTACAAAGACAAGATAAAGAATGTTCTTACATGAAAAAGTACAATGTTAGAAAAAGTGAAACGGACACAAAAATACAGAAATGCAGAAATGCAAAAATGCAGTATAAACTCTTTTTAATTCTCAGAGCTTAGATGCTAGATGAAATGCTACACCAAATCTACATGTGTAAGCAGGGTCTATGACATAACTATATGACACTTTTCCCTTTATCTATGAATGGGAAAAAATATACTGGCTGTAATAAGTTCAGCGTCTCGCTGGATTATTTTGGGAAAAAAGAAAGACATTTCAATGAAAATTTGCTTATACAATATATAAGCAAAGCATATATTTTATGTATAGTATGTATTTTTTACAAATAATCGAGCGAGACGCTCAACTGTATTCTACAACACCCTGTATTATAAAAATAAAACAACAAATAAAGAAATAGGTTCCCTTTGTAGAGAATTTCATTTATTATTACTATTTATTACTGAATAATATTTAATTATATAATTTTCTACACATCAGTGTCACTTTACATTTACTGAAGAATGCCTTTTGATGAATCTTATTCTTCCAATCCTTTTTTTAAGAGGTCGGGGAAGTGGGACTTGCACCCACCAAAACCCCTTTCCTCTCTTCACCCGTGGTGCAAACCATCCTTCGCAGGGGCAATATGTAAAAAATATGTACATTAGATATGGTATTTATAGGTACCATTATAATATTTATATATTCCTACATTATATATGTAACTCACTTGCTGTTCACTTTATTTTACTTATCTTATAAGTATGTCCATGAACATGCACTGGGCTATTTGAACTTATAAGATTTCTAGGTTCTATATTTTGGCAGTATGTTAGGAACTAGCTGTGGTCATCATTCATTCATTCGTGCAATTTCTCAAAAATTAATTGCATTTTATATATATACTTATACCTTGCAGATTGAACATGCTTTTAGGTTTTCTTATTTATCTTTGATTTCAATGTCTTACTGGACATCCCATTCCCAGGCTTTTATGTGGCATTCATCCACGTGTCTCGTATCTCCTTATTTCGGGAATAACGAGGATCAATTATTTCCGGTAATAATGATGTCATGTAGAAGATGGTCAATTTTTTCTCCATTTCTGTTTGCCAGAAAATAGGATCTCTAGTTATCTAAAATAAATTATTAAGTTTTTTATTATTGAATGTACATAAATATTGAAATTTCACCTTTTCTATGACGATGTCAGTAGGGGTCCATATTATGAAATAACAATATGCTCTACTTATCATTTCTAATTGTCCTTGGATATGGTAATAGTAGTCGTGGTTTTTGTTGAGATGAACTTCGTCATTTTCGATTTTGGCAAACTTTAGATTTTAATTATTTATGGCATCCTTGATTCGTCGGGTACTTAACAGCCGTTGCAGGACATTTGACTTCTATAGCTCCATCGTTACCAATGAGACCATCAGGACTAGCTGCCAGATAGGGAAGTCTCTCATGTATAAATAAACCACATTTGTCAACTTTTGGTCCTGTCAACGTTTCAAACTTATTAATGGCAATTTGTTCATATCGAAGCCCATGCCTCGTATAACTTTTTCCTTGGAAACTACTGTTTCGTTATTTAAGTAAATGTGATCGTCGTTAGTTGATTATGATTGTGTATTAGAAAAAATGATTTAAAATGCGTTGCTTACAATAAGATAGACTTTATTTGTCGATGTCTCGTCGAAGAGAGAGAGTCAGTACATTTTACATAAATTGATATAGAGATATCACAAAAACTAGTAGCGGTCGACATCAATTAATAAGGCAGCTGATCGCACATCGTATACATAAATATAATGAAATTAAACAATTACTGTATAATATTTCTTTTACAGCATTTTTTGTTGAAGTCGTAGTACTCATTTTACACACTTAGCCGAAATTTGAAGCAGTCAGTTTGTGTTGTCTTTCTTCTATCCAATTTTTATTTTCACGTTGATTCCGTGTGTTTTTTTCTATAGTATCTCTGTGAGCAATACTGTCTTCAAAGATTTTTAAAAGAGCCGTTTTCCGTTCGTCAAATATTTCTTCAGGCATATCTGGTTGATTTGAAGATGGTAAACCATAATGCTGGTCCATCTCCTCAGCAGGCATTTTCTTCCGTATCTGAAACAGTCTTCTTTGCTTCATATATAAATATTTCCTCATAGACTGTTTGAAGTAAACTTTGGAATTTAACTTCGGACTTTCATGTGTAATCCATTTAATGATTTTTCTATGATATTGTCCTTTTGAATTATATGATATTAATGCAGCTTCACAACGAGTTTAGTATGATCCATTTTGTGCATACTTAATTCTTTTTCCCCCAACAAATTTACAAACACGCTATTATACGATTCTGTGGCGTTATTGTCCATGTTCAGGATTAAACTAACTGAATTATGTATTAATCTATACAAACTAGCCATTATATCGTCATACAGACCGCATTTCTTCATCTCTGGTACCAAGTTTTGTTCTTCATTTTCACTTTTGGTAGAGAAATAACTATTGGCACAATCTTTATGTTCGCCATACACATGACTAGGACCGTTTATCAAATCTTTTTTCAAGTTTTTAATTTTATCAGTCATTTCAGTGTTTTTTCTTCTCTTCGATATTTGGCGGCCTTTGTAACTGCATGCAGTTACAAAGGCTGCATGCTGCATGCGTTGCTTATTAGAAAGCATAATTTCCCAAAATAATGGGGCTCCGATTAATAGATCAATTTTGTTCGAGATGTTGAACTTATTGTCATCTAATTCGACATTACTTGGTATGACAATATGTTCCCGATCAAATGAGACCGTTGGTAAATTAGACGTAATAGTACGCAATACTAAACACTAAACACTTGACACCCTAAATGCTGATTGGCTTATGCCGTGCACCGCTAACTGGAGAGCGACAGGAGCGAGATTTAATTTATGAACGAACGATTCAGCGATAAAATTTGACTGTGATCCGTTATCCAGTAAACAACGACATGAATGTAATTTACCGGACGCATCTTCTACCTTTACAATGGCCGTGGCCAATAAAACTTGAGAATTGACGCTGTGATTTGTTAGAACCGTTGTAGAAGTTCCAGGAGTTTGCTCTTTAGTACCCGTATTTGCTGATAAAGAGTTAAAGTGCAACATCGAATGATGACGCTGATTGCAGTAACGACAATTAAACTTCGATGAACAATCTCTCAAAATGTGGTTTTTGTTAAAGCAGTTTACGTACAATTTGAGATCCTTGACCTTTTGGTAGCGTTCCTTGGGCCCTAATTGAAGAAATCGCGGGCATTGATGTAGTAAATGTTGTTCCTTTCCTTGCATAATGTACAAGTTTTAATTGACACTGTAGCTGCATGCGTTTTAATAGATTTTGTTTGACTAGTAGGTTTATTTTGATGTGAAACCTTGGTATTATTTAACGTGAGACTGACCAATGCACTACAATTTTCCTGAAGAAATTTCATTAGTTCTTTATATGTAGGAATTTCTGTGGTCGCTAATGAATTTCCAAAAGACTTTTTTGTTTCAATGTCTAACTTATCGAGAAGTATATTAAATAAAAGAAAATCCCACTGATCAACGTTAAATTCTAATGAGTTTAATGCCGCCAAATTCCGAGAAAATGTGTCAATCAAACTCTGCTATGACTGCACTGAGTCAATAACCGCCGAAGGCGCATTTCGAATTGCGTTCAAGTGTTCCGTAGCTAGCGCTCTTTTATTGTTGTACCGATTTACTAACATGTTATAAGCAATTTCATAATTATCATTCGTAATTGATAGTGTGTTTACTAAATTTAAAGGTGTTCCTGAAAGTGAGCTGATCAAATACTGAAACTTTTTTGCGCCAGTTAATAAAGTGTCGTTATGAATCAAACTATTGAACATATCTAAATACGCAATCCAATTTTTTAAGTTCCCATCAAACGTTGGTAAATGCAAATCAGTAAGTTTAACTGCGCGCCGTCTAATTACAGCTGTTTCAGCAAATGAATTTGATACATTTTCACTTTTTGTTGATATGTTGTATTGGGGAAATAAAGTCTCGAACGTACTGTGATGACCCTATAGGTCTTTTCAAATAAAACACAGAGTCTTGGTGGTTTTAACTTGGAATATATTACTTACGTAAAAATGACCGTTTTTTACAAAAGCCAAATTACCACTGTTTTTACATTAGTTAGAAAATCTTAGGACCTAAACTTAAGCTAAAATACAAAAGAAGGGGTAGTTGTAATGTGTGCAAAAATAGTGCTGAAATTAAAAGTGAATGTCATTGACGGGAAACTGAAAATGATAAGTAAGCAATATTCAGCAATCGCGAATCAATTGCTGGATAAGTAATTTAGACTGGTTAATCACCTTGTCAATAAAATGCTAACTATTAAGAATTAATCAATGTAAAATAATATTTTATATTATATTGGAAACTTTCAGATACATACATTACAGTACTTTGAGATTGATAAAAGGCAGCATCGGCACTTTTGCTAGTGGCCAAAGCCTCATTAAATTCCTCTTCAGTCGATATATGCTCCAACACAGCCTCTTGAGCCTTACGAAACTCATCGTAATGATCATACATTTGTTTATCGCGAACGAAAAATAACTTTTTGACTGTATTATCGGTTGAAGTTAACGTTGCCAATTCAAGAGTTTTCTTCAAACGCTCATATGCTACTTTGCACTGAAGTAATACTAAATTCTTTCTTTGAGCAGCCATAATTCCGAATATGTAATGGTAATAATCGCCGTAAATGCAAAACAATTGAATAATTAATTGGAGTGCGAAATCAACCGTAAGCAGGCAGCGCAAGTCGTTCCCCACTTAGCTCTCCAAATCCCACTATCTTTCCCACTACAACTCCCACTCAATTCCCACTTAAGACAAATTTAAATGATGAAAATTACGTAGAAATGTAGGTACTACCTTGCAACAATTGAAGTACTGGATTAATCCAACGACTGACGACTGAAAGTTGCCAAGGGGTCGAAGAGTCGATTTTTGATGGCGAATTCCTCGTCTGGAGATGATGCTCAACTCGCTGAATGGTAAATTACTTACAGGTGCAGTTCTTCTCATCCGGTTCGAAGGACCTTAAAATGTAGGCGCAAGGGACGGAGTTCTATTATTGTTGTCGCTCAGAAACCCCTTGCTGGGTAGAATTTTCAGCCACGACGTGGCACAGGTTTTTTGGATGGTCAAGAACGCACTCAGATTGTTAATATTAACGTTTAATGTAATTAATTTCTTTCCGTGATGTAACACAATTGGTTTAAAACCAGAACACATTAAAAGATAATTGCAATTATTGAGAAAAATAAAAATCGATACAAAGAGCAAGTAAATATTGGTCGTGCCGAGCTATTTTGTCAACGAAAAAGTATACATATATATAAAAATGTCTCACACGTACAGAAATTCTTGTCAAACTGGTCTTTTTTTATCAGAATGCACACAGGCGCAAATTAGGTAGACAATATAAAATTTTAAAAAATAAGAAAGATACAAATTTACAACAAAAATAATACAAATTATAACACACTGGACATCGGGCTTAACACCGATCTCGAATTTGTTTAGGGTAATGTTTTTATTACATGTCTAAGTCGTCTTCATAAATTCACAAAGATGTTATTAAATATTCTTTCTGGCACTAAGAATCTTTGAAGTGTTTTCCAATAGACAACTTGCATGCAACGGGGATTTAAATTTGAATTATATGAGTCGATAGAGAATGAAAATTCATTAGACACATATTCTTTTATTTGTCTTAAATCGCAATAATAAGCGAGAAAACGCTAATTTTCTAAGAGGCTATTCAAAAATCATACATTTTTAAGAATCTTTTGAGTTTATTAAATAAATAAGTGGAAAATCTAATCTTAGTAATAGGTATTGAACCTTTATTGAGCTATAAGTTATTTTTAATTGAGCCTTTTTACAATCTTACAAAAGTATTCGCATACAAAAAAAGAGTCTGCATACGTGCGAATGATAAACGTATTTTGTTCGCAACCAAGATCTCTTGAAGCCGGACCTTAAATAAATATTTTTTTTCAAATCCAATTTAAACCATATGAATTTTTATCCAGTCGGATACATTTTTACGCTTATTATTCAATTTGTTTTTATATTAGAATAAACACTGGCGAAAATGAATGTAGGATCTTTTAATGGGATTTTAAGACATAATATTGCTGCAACTGAAACATATATATTACTCCAATAATGTAGTATTGCATCATCTGTGGATGTAAATTTAGGACGAGGAATTATGTTTTCATAATATTGTAAGGCCGTAAATAAGGCCTGCAATAAATCCTCCATATGGTTAACTGAAAATAGTTGTACTTTTGGTAAATGTTGGGCGTTATATTCTTTATAAGATGCTAGTGCCTCTGTATATGCTTTTATGTTTTGTCTTCCATCTTTTGCATCTTTTCTGCAATAAAAATAATTATAAATATCAAGGTCCAGTCTTAGTCCTTGCCTAGTACTGCCATCCAGAAAATATATGATTCTCATTATCGATATGTTTGTAATAATGTTGTTTGAAAAATTAATGTTTAAAGGTACATCAATATTCTGTGCCAATTCTTTATTAGGAATTAATTCTCTTACTTTCTTGTTATATAACTTCATCTCTGTTACATATTCACTATCTGCATCATCTTCCTCTTCACTACTACTTTCGTTTGATTATGTTATATTAGCAGTTCCACCACTGCTTCTTCTACCACAACTCCAACTACTACTACTCGAATCGCTCTGATAGTTCATATCATCGGTTTGTTTTTGGATCGGTGAATCAGCGTTAATGGTTTGATCAAGTCCACTTTAATTTTCCTATAATAGAATGTAGTCAATGTAAAGGAAAATATTTTTATATTTATTTTGGAAACGCAAAGGTCTGGTCAGCTTAGTTTAGGCTAGGTTTGATTTGATTTGATTTAGTTAGTTCAGAAAATATTGGAGCCCGTTTTTTGTAGTAACATACCAATTTTTTCGTGCCAAAACACTATTATATCATGCGAATAAATGGTACCCCAAAAATACCAGGTAAAAACTTCTATGGCCGCAACGGACAACTTGCATGAAACGGGAATTTTGAAATAAACCATATGACTCGATAGAGGAATGAAATTTATTCGACAATTTTTTTTTCATATTAGCCAACTAATTACGGAGAAAATGAAAATTTTCCAAAGCAATTTTCAAATCTACGGAAAGTTTACTAATCGGCAACGTTTTCGGCTATTTGTCTCTGTCTTACGCCTTAAGATCATTATGTTCATGCACACTCTTTCACACAGATTAGTTGAGCGCGTAAGTATTTGAAATTCAAATTCAAACAAACAGACAAAGATCAAAAAATTTAGTTTTAAAAAATAGGAATATGGTATATGAGTATTAACCACAAATAGTTGTTGATCCATTTCTGTTTGTTATGCACAAGTTTATCTTAACGTACGCCAGTTTTTTCATTTTCTTTATTAAAACAGCTTATATAGTTTTTTTTTTGTAGGAAAAATTATAGACAGTAATGGCTTATTCTGTTGATCTGTAGTTAAACCACTACTATCAGTTTTGGCTATCATAACCTTGTAAAATGTATTTAGCCATTTTTCGTCCAAGCTAACTATACTGGACGTTTGTGCCACTGTTTGCCACATATTGTCTTGTGGTAAAACAATATTTTTCGAAAGGACTGCTCAAGTTTCATGAGTCCCCAGCGGATTGAACACTGAGAAAACAGTTTATTTATATTAAACTAAATTCGTTCACAATAAATAAAAAATTTATTAGAATACCTCAGGAATATAGAATTGATTAGTATTATTTATACATATAAATATATATTTTTATTTAGAATGCTTTTATTATTTAATTAAGTTAGTCTTATTTTTATTAAATATTGATTTCATAATAATAAATAACCTAATATTTCCAGGTAAGAAATAATACAGTATTTAGCACAAATTTGTATAAAGAATGCAATTTATATTTCAATCGTACGTTGAAGTTCGTGATTCCAGCCCAGTATTAACTTTATACCAGTACTATGAGAATAGTATTAATTTGAATGAAACCCATCTTTAACAGTGGACTAAATACACAATAATGAAAATCGTTCACTTTTAAGAATAGCGCGCTTGTATTAGTGTTACAAATTTAAAAAATTATCAATTACTGTTCAATAAAATATTGATTTTTTATTAATCAATGAGTAATTACATCGTTTTAAATTAAAAATTACAATGATATACACCTATTTATAAGGTATAACATATGTAGTACACATATTTATAAAAAAACCTTAGTAATTTATAGAATGAGATAATAATATGGGCGCACATCAACTCGTCACTGGTAATCCCTTGCAAAAATTTAGAGCTACCCGAGACACATCAACTCGTCACCGCCGAGACCTTAGTGAGATGCATCAACTCGTCACCGGGACGGATTAACTGGTCACCCAATTTTTAATCCTTTTAAATGTCTCTGGGTATGAAGATATAAAATTTAAAGTAAAATAAGAAAAGACAATATGTTTTTTCAAAAAAATATACATATATTTTGTAATATATGTACTTATATTGAACATACAGTATCTATACAAAGAAGGTAAATAATTTTACCTAATGGACCTGATGACCTCTTTGGCTCTCAACAAACACTACTTCCACATCCATTGCACTTATAAAAGTCGTTCTGATAATACGTTTTGACACTGTCAAGAATGGTATATTAGAATGAGAATATATCCAATAAAGTTCATAGTTATATAGGAGTAATGAGATACGATTCTTAAAATTAACTAATTATACCTAAATACCACAGTGACCAGTGTGTCTCCGAAAGGTCCTTAGAAAATTACCTGTCGGCCGGTGACGAGTTAGTGTATCTTACTTAAAAGGGATTAAGTCTGGTGACGAGTTAGTGTGTACCCAATAATATCACTAAAATCCAAGGAAGTATGAAGGAAACAAAATTTGTTTAACAATATTGTTGATTAAAAATTTTAAGGTTTTTTTTTGTTGATACACTACACACGTAATGTATAAAATGTAAGAGGTTTACTACATATAAACAAATAAATACCATAAATATTCTTAAAAGGCGTTTTAGAACGCTCACCACTTCATCATTTCTAAGATTATAATTTATAATGTATTTACATCTAATACCTACTTAAAATCAATTCATATTAGGTACATTAACTGAATAATTGACCGAAAAAATAATTATGTATCTATTAACAATTAATAACGTCAATATTCAATTTTACTTCTGTGTGAACATTGTGAAATAATCTTAATTTTAAATGATTGCTCCTATGAATATAATAAATTAATAAGTCGTTTAAAAACTATAGTTATACACATATTATTTTTATAACATACGCATATAACATAAGTATTAATGAAACATCCGAAAAATCATTGATTATTTAAATAACTAGAAGAGTATCAAAAAAGTTGATACTCTTAACAGTTAGCCCCATAGGGCTCGTGGTTTTAACTGTTTTTACCTACATGTTCTTATATGAGATAAATATTGCGTTTGCAAGATGGACATTCTATACATTTACACGGTATCTTTCTATAGAATAGAATTTAAACTTTGCAAATGGGACGCGTTCGCTTCGCTCACGCGGAGCTCGCTGCACTCGCCGTCGCCGCTTCGCGGCTCCTTTTAACCTTGACAGGTTTGTCAAGCGGGTAGTGCTCGGCTGCGCCTCGCAAAATCTTGTCATTGTGACGGGTGACTCGCACTGCAAAAAAAATCGCGATTTTTCGCGAGGTGTGTTTATTGTGTTGAACACAAGAGGAACACAGCCAAAAAAATAGCCACTGAAGAAGCCTAAAAAATAAGGCGAAATGCGTATGGCACCATTTCAAATATAGGCGTAATCATATACCTCGGTCGGTTTGTACAGAACACAGATTGCCACAAAATAATATATTATAATGTTAATAACTGTATATTATGAAAATTTGTCTTTTGTTTTTCATTTCTCTTTAGTTATTTTCATTACATATTAGTTTTTTCCATTACTTTTTAGTTTTTTTATTACCTACCGGTTGAAATTCATTAGATACCGTAAACAATTCATCAATTCAACAATTCAATCATTAGCAACCATATTGAGTAACATATTTTTAATTAATATTGGCCATTTCTTTATCTGATTGTGAATAATATAGTATACATACCTCGGCCAAAGGGCATTCCTGTCTCGAAATTTTTCTCTCGACAGTAATGCTGCCCTTTCGGCCTCGGCATGTAATCTACTATTTTAATTCTGTCACAGGACCCAGGGAAAAAAACCGGAGAACGAATCCACGTGTTGGCTAACTACGTGCAGCAATGATTTTATGCGCCGCATGTATAATGCCATGCAACTAATAAATAGTTGCCACAAAATAGGATAGAGGGCTCCTATATCAATTGCTAGAGCAAATATCGTTATATTTACAAAAAATAAATATTTATTATCAATTAAGATATTTAGATTTAATTTTAAGATATTTCTTCTTTAAAACATTATTCGAAAAAAAATTAAGTTTTGTTCATTATTAATATAAAAATTGTTATTACTGAATATAAATTATTTAATGTTTATAAAGTATTTATTAATATTAAATAAAGTGTAATTTGAGAAAAGATGACAAACTAGGATGTTTTAGTGAAACGAAATTTGTTAAATATTAATTAAATCAGCCTAAATAAATTTTTTGTTTCTCGAAAATAATTATATAATTGTATGACATTTTTTTAATGAATAACATTGATTTGCTATGAATTTTGTATTTGTATTTTTTTTTTTTATTTTTTTTTCATTAATGATTTTTTTCTGATTTAATAATCACACTGCTTCAATACTCAGAGAATATATTACTCTAATACGCTATTAACTCATTAATAATAATTGTATATATTTAATTTACAATAAATGTATTGATTATAGATTTGGCAGTTGGATTAATAAATGTCTCCACCGATATAGCTTGGAGGATAACTGTGGCTTGGCACGCTGGTAATATTCTTTGTAAATTCATACGTTTCCTTCAAGCTGTTGTCACGTACTCGTCAACATACGTGCTTGTTGCACTCTCTATTGACCGATATGATGCAATTACACACCCGATGAATTTTTCTGGTAGTTGTAAGTATTTTTTAATTATTTAATAACTTCGAATAGATACTAACTGAGAATATTTGAGTTATCTTACATGACGTTTCGAGCTGAAAAAAATTCGAAATCATTTTGTTAAACACACAATCTTAAAACAACTTACGATTGGCTAGAACAAGACTGACTGATAAGTTACCTAGATCAGTTCAGATTCATTAAGTGCTTTCTTTTTGTCACAATTCTAAGATAATTCTGAGATAAATAGCCATTTCCACGAAACAAATAGCTGTTTAACTCAGAATTAACGTAGAATTGTGACAAAAAGAAAGCACCTAATATAACCAATGTTAAATTGATTAATAACATACAGCAGAATTGTCATGACTAAAAAAATAGTCAATTTTGTTCATTGAATAAATATTTTAAAAAGTTGTTTCACTGAAATTAAAGCAGAGTTCTATTTTCCTTGTTTTTTTTTTATTGCATATTCGACCGGTTTACACTCTGTATAACTGTCACTCTTAAGGGGATATTTCCAAGTTTTCTCTAGTACATCGAGAGAGAGTTAATAAAATTCTAAAGGAGAGGCAGGATGTGCTAAGTAAATGGGGGATGTGCGTAGTACGTGTAGATATCGCATGGGATGGAGAATGTTTACCAATTTACTAAGCTTGTAAACGCCTCGCCAAATCCGTCTCTTTCAGTTATTAAGTCATATTGTTTTGGTGAAACAGGTCTTCACATAAAGATATAAAGTTAACGCTGGTCGGGCCAGAGCCCGATTTCGCGTTTTTGTACAAATTATGTCAATAAATGTAAGTTCAAATTCTTGAAAAATCACGATTTAGAGTGGCTATTTAGCAACAATTCTAAAATGAATTGTTCGATTTCGTTATATTTTAAGATTACAGAACGGTTTCTTAAATAGGTCGGCATTATGCCTCCAAAATTTTCCATTAACTTAAAGTAAATTAAAAGTACCGATACAACTATAGACTTTATATATGTAACTAAATATTACTTGTATAGTCTAATCCGGTGCAATATACATATGTACACTAAATATCAAAACAGGAAAAAGTTTTCTCTTTAATTAAAATTCAACTGATTTATTGAAAAGAAATTTGAACAAAGGGCAATTACATTTAGATTTAATGTTTGCGAAGGTTTATACAGGTGTCGGACCAGTTGCGGCCGGACCAGTTGCGACCGAGACCCAAATCGACCCAGTTTTAATCGGACCACTTGCGGCTCGGTTGGGGCCGCATCTCTTGCAAATACTTCTTACTTACTTTTATGTTGATTTTCTACTTTAATTTTCCTATAATAGATTGTAAATGTAGAGGAAAATATTTTATTATTCATTTTGGAAACGCAAAAATCTGGTCAGCTTAGTTTAGGTTAGGTTAGGTTTGATTTGATTTGATTTAGTTAGTTCAAATAATATTGGAGCCCGTTTTTTGTAGTAACATACCAATTTTGTCATGCCAAAACTATCATGCGAATAAATGGTACCCCAAAAATAAGTAAGTATGTATAGTGTGCTTAAATGTACATATACAATTGCAAAATATCCGACCACCTCAACCCGGCCGCAAGTGGTCCGATTGAAACCAGGTAAAAACTTCTATGGCCGCAACTGGGCCGATTTAGGTCTGGGTCGCATCTGGTCCGGCCGCAACTGGTCCGTATTCTTATACATCTTCTTTTTCATGTAATTTTATAATAATTTGAAGTAACATTTAAAATTACAAGAACTTTCTAGGTTTTCTTTAAGATGAAACTGCAAAATTAAATCCAGGGTCTTACTTTAAATTAAGGCTAGGAATCGAATTCGAATTATTCGATTAACCTGAGATATTATAATTCGAATATCCAGGACTATTCAAAACATCATTCATACTCGAACGTTTATAATTATTCAAATATAAATGAATATGCGGAAAATAACCTGTATTTAAATAAGCCCATCTGCAAAATTAATAACGAAATCATTTATATCCAAAAAATTTTCAAAAACTTAGTTTTTTAAATAATAATTTGAAATAAATATGGAAATACTTAAAACTGCTATTTTTATCTAGAAAATTCTTATAAAATATTCAAATATTCGAATCTATCCGAACATACATAAGTACATAACAATTCGAATATTCATTCATAACTATATGTTTTTGGCCTTTGACTCTTTCATGTCTGTAATTACCAGTGGCTGGAACTTTTTCTATTGTGTAGACCCCTACTTACCGAAGAAAGGGAGTTTCACAAAACAGTGGGTTTTTAGGATTGGTTTTGCTTGTACTTCATGAAGGTGGTGGTGCCAGAGATTCTAATAATAAGAGATGGGACGCTCCGCCCATTTCTTTTGTCTGCTAATAAGATTTTTTTGTTGACCTCGAGCCTATTCATACCTTTAACTAGGTGTGTCCAAATATGTGCGGAATGCATATTGGAATGTATAAACGCATTGAAAAGTAGTGGGGTGTCATCCTAGTACAGTTACCCAAACAATGTATGAGATCATTCATAGTTAAAGTATGAGCCATAGTTAAAGTATGAATTAATGCTTTATTTATGAATGGATTTTTAACTTGGAATCTGGTTCTATCCTTTTTTACCTGCTAAGATTTGCCTATTCCCTCTCAGGCGCTGTATACCCCCTGGTGGTACTAGAAAGTGAGTGCAGACTAAAATGCAAATAAAATTCTACCTGTAAGTTAAATTTGTTGCACAAGCCAGGCATTAATTTAAAAATTGAAAATTACCTATTTTTAAAAGAAATCATGGTTGAAACTAATTTGAAAGAATAACTTAGTCCTAAAAGGAAACTAATTAGGAATGTTGTTAAAACTCTTGGAAAAATGTAAAACAAGTAATTATAATCTCATTTTCTAGGAATATTTCTTAAAATTTGTGTCAGCAAAAAAAGTTAAAGTTCGGTCTAGTTTATATATGTAGTCGAACGTCTTTCATTTATTTTAAGATAACCAAATTTCCTGAAGAACTGTAATAAGAACTAATAATATAAATTTCGAAAATTTCGACTAATCATCTGTGACTTTAAATATAAGCAGGCGACCTATCAGAGCTAGCAACGTTATTTCGGGTTAGTTGAAAATTGTTTAGTTATAGTAACGTGGGAATTTTAAAATTTAGATTCACTTCTTTTGATATTCGGGAAAATTAGCCGTTAAAATTTTAATTTTTCCCTCAATACAAATTATTTACTCTCTTTTACCGGTTAATATAGATTTCTCCGTGAATGTCACTCCAAGTCAGTGTTTATCTTCTTTACTGTAGACTGTAGAGACTAACCATTATAGATTAACTAATTTCTTTCTCTTTTAGGGAAGCGAGCAAGAGTTCTTGTGATATTAGCATGGGTCCTTAGTATTATATTCTCATTACCAACAATTTTTCTTTTTGAAGAGAAACCAGTTGAAGGTAAATATGACTATTAGTTTTTAATTCAATTAATATAAACTTTAAAGTGGATTTGTATCAAGAGTGTTATGATACTTGATTGTATATATATGGGACATATCTAAAAAACTAGAATTACATATTTGAAATTTGAAAGTTTTGACATGTCATCGAATTGGTGCCATCGATTAAAAAAATTTCAAATTAATTGCACTTTTATTTATACCGAATAGCGATACTTACATCGTTATATTAAATAAGTTAACCTACCTTTGTTTGATAATTGAATTTTTCATAACATCCTAATCGACCCTATTGAAGATATGATTGAAATGATAAATATCTTAAATCTTATATCTTTGAACTTATGAGCACTGTCACTTATCACAGTTTACGTCTGTAAACTAGGGTAACCTACAAACAATATATACATAATAAATAATAGTACAAATACAGTCAAAATTCTAGTCATTTACACTTTAAATTTTACCATATACACAGTTTTTGTTTATACACTAATTATAACATTTTAATTTATTCTTTTAATTTTAATTTATTATTTTAACCAATCGACATGAACACATATACACAATGACGGATGTGATGTACAACACAATAACCATAAGACGAACACAGCCGAAGAAAAAGCCACTAAAGAAGCCTAAAAAATAAGGCAAAACGCGTATGACACCATTTCAAATATTGGCGTAGTCATATACCATACACTCATATAACCCACGAATAACCCGCTAACAATCAACAACATAGGAGAAGAAAAAGAATAATTAAGTTCATATTATTGTTATGTTTCAATGCATTTATCTTGTAAACATATTTGAAACCGAAAATTTTATTTGTGAAAATATCCTTGTTAATACGCTCTCATGCTCATCTAACAATAGAGTTGGATTCACGAATTATTGCGTAACTATCATAAATCGTGAATCCAACTCTATCATAAACAATAATTTAGACTGTAACGATTCAAATGTAATTTGTGATTTAGATATTAGTACAAAAAATAAGAATATAGAAGTTCCTAATAGTACAAATTACGAAACATCTGAAGATATTGACTTAAAAAAAATAGTGGTATCGTCAAAATCTCGTATTAGACCTAAAGGCGGAAATTTAACTGTGATAGGAATGCCAAAAAGGAAAACTAAGGATTGGAAAAGGTTTCATAGAAAATCTGCAACCGGAAAACGTGACATTGTACTAACATGGATATATTTTCGTTCACGAATGTTTATGGTTCTGCAATAATTAAAAGTATTGTTGAAACCATGATTTTTGATTGTTGCAGAACCACAAACATTCGTGAACGAAACCCTATTAAAAGACTCAAATGATCTACAAAATAAAAACTCTATTAACGTCAATGATTTAAAACCTGTTGATGAAATAGACGTTAGATTGTTAGAGGTGATTGTACAAATTATTAAAAAGATAATTCCTCTTCCACTGTGGAGTAGAATAAAAGAGTTGAAACAAGAAAAAAGATGACTGCTGTGGGGATTTGTCCAATGTGCAATAACCTTATTCAAAAAACTGAACCTTCTATACGATGTGACTCTTGCCCGAAGTGGTTACACACTATTTGTTCAAAAACTAAGTGTACTGCCTCTGGCAATTGGTTTTGCACAATTTGTAATTTATAGAATTGTTTAAATTTTTATATGTATGTAGTTTATGTTTTAAATTAAAAATCGAAAATGTATTTCATGTTTTGTTGCTCTATGCACCTATGTACTCAGAATAAATATTGTCAAAGTTGAATTCGATTAAACTTTCTAGTTTTATTATATGCCTCTTTTTTATATGTACGTACTTACATTTTTTTCAAAATCTGTGAATATAGCATATACATATGTAATTTGAAAATTCTGAAATGTATATAAATTTAAACATTTCGGTTGAATAAGGTTATCTTATTTGCCCGAAAATGTATCGGTTAAATAAATTTGACATATTCGACCGGAATATTTTCGGTTCAGTAGACCCTTCCTTAAATTTAAGTTTAAAGAAGGAATTATGTGTTTGTGGGTCACCAAGAAAATATTAAATATTTAGTAAATTTTATATATTGGTAACAAATTAAAAATTAGATTGTTATAACTTGAGCTCTAAAAGATAACCAATTACAAATAACGACATTTTATTGAACAAAATGGATTTGAGATATCTCTTACTTGGCGATTCTCACGATGGGACTGGGACTGGGACGTGGCCATCGTGCTATGCAAAGAGTCTTGCGTCGCCAACAATGTGACACTCAGTTGGGTGATCCAGGGGGTTAAGGTATCTTGTATCTCAATAATAAGCGAGAAAACGTAAATTTTCCTAGAGGCTACCCCCCCTTTTCAATTTTGTTAGCAATTCACTAAGCGACAACGCTTTGACCATATTAGGGACTTATTTGACTTTGAATTGATTGAAGTTAGCTAACACATTGTATTTTAATTTAAAAAATCTGTGAGGACATTACAGTGTAACAGAGAAATTGAGCTCAAATGGAAGTTTAAGTGAGTTATAGAAACTCGAAAATTCTAAAAGGACTTCCAATCAACACTTTTTAAATTTAGAATTTATATTTCTAAATTCAGAATATGAAACTAACTTAAGGTTGGTAATGATTGATCTTTTTCTAACACAATTGTTTACTGTATTGTTAATTTTGTTTGAGACTGGTCTGAGGCGGGGCGAATTTGCTGTGTTGCCATATCGCAATTGCTAACAAAATTTGAATCTTGAAATTCAAATTTCGTTTTTAAATGGTTAAATGACTCATAAAAAAAATTTATGAATGAAACCCTACTTTACTTAAGGTCTAATTCCATAATCTGTCATAACCCAATTTCATGCAAGTTGTCCAAGCTCACGGAAGAAAATGTGGTGTGGAATTAAGGATATTCTTTTGAACGTACGTGTTTGGGACCAAATGTATTGTTCGGACCAACTCAGGTCGAGGAAGAGTTCATTATATGGCCCTATCCAGCGTCGATTATATAAAAGTAAGCAAGGAGCATTTGCAAAAGATGGGGCCTCAACCGGGCCGCAAGTGGTTCGATTGAAAGCAGGTAAAAACTTCTATTGCCGCAACTGGGTCGATTTGGGTCTCGGTCGCAACTGGTCCGGCCGCAACTGGTCCGACACCGATTATATTAGGAAGGTGCATGGTATTAAAAATTACACTGCTGTAATGATCCCGACTTTCGCGGAACCATCTTTTAAGACATTTTAAAATTTAGAAAACAAAAACAAAGTGAAAACAAACAAAATATAAATTGGCAATGATCGACTAGTGGAAATAGGCCCTACGTTGTGTTTATTTTTAAGTTGTTAAATTAGTAATAATCAAGTTCTAGACAAAGGATTGATTGTGGCGACTATGACGAGGTTCTTGAGAGAAGCACAAATAAAACACATATGAAAGTTTAACGCTTATATTGGAGAATTAGAATCAAATCAGACACAACAGCAAATGAAATATTATAAGTTAAACGACAATCATAAGTTAACAGAAAGACAAAAACGTTAAACCTTGTCGATTCTAGTCTGTAGTGAAATGGAAGAAAGAATCAGCAAAGAAAACTTCCAAGACTCTTTTCAAAACATAAGGATAATTTTGTAAATGCGTACAAACAGGATGTAACGAAACTTCATAAATTCACAGGAATAAAAGTGATGATAGCAATTAAGCATTTAGAATCTTTGAGATGTTTTGGCTCAAGTGATCATTTAGAAATTGACAAAATATACGATTTTGTATGTAGAAACATTCATAATAACAATATGAGAAAATCAATCATAAAAGCGTTCGAGACAAATGTACAAATAATCAAGAGAAAGAATCAAAATAGGTGGAGAAATCATGAATACCAAAGATTTATGAATCAATCAAAAGTCATCAACAATATAGGATTACGAGTTGTTGTATGATCACGCATCAAAACTCACTGCCAAGCTTTACGCGAAATAACTCTGCGAGACGCCAAAACTCACATCATGAACAGAAACTGATCATGACTCAATCACACACATAATGAGATGAAACAATATAGAAAATACATAAATAAAAAAAAACAAATTGAGAGAATATATACCCCTCCCTTTCCCCGGTTGTGGTGCCTCCATGCAACCGAGTACCTCCCCAATAGGTGGCTAGCCTATGGGGGTAGCGACGTCTTTTGATATTCTCTATCTTTTTGTGTACTATGGTCTGCTTTGGTACATAGCACAGAGTGAACAAATTCAATGTCACTTCCTCATTATTAGTACACAATATTTAAAATCAGAGTGAATAAAGAGCTTGGAATTGACATCCTTCGTTGCTCGCTCTGCACAACAAAATATAAATTCAAAAATATATAGAGCGCATATTGATGATGGAACTCGTAATCCAAAATTGTCAACTCAAGTAGTAAATGGATAATAAAAGAATCTCAGAAAATAGAAACAGATAAATCGTAAACGAACATGATAAAAATTAGATATACAATTGGAAAACACTCCAAAGATTCTTACTGCCAGAAAAACACCCTTGTGAATTTATAAAGACAACTTAGACATGTAATAAAAACATTACCTTAAACAAATTCGAGATCGGTTTGCAAGAACGGCAATAGATCGGCCAGGCGTGATGAATCTTCCAAAAACCCTGAACAACTACTGACTCAACTCCTACTGCTAGCTTGCTTTCCGCCGCGCTAACATGACTCATTCTCAAACTTAATCGAAAAAACACCAAATATTTGGTTTTTAATGAATAACAAAATTCTCCTATAAAAGCCTTTTGGCTTATAAAATTTATGAAAACCACAAACAGTCAAAATTCACAAATCAATAACAAACTATAAATATTGATGGATATAAATGTGGCGAAAAATCGCTCATTGTTAATTTCTAATTTAAACAAAACATTTTATTTTGTATACATATAAGAATGGAATACAACACTGCTTTCACTATAAATCGATAAAGTATAATAAATTATTAAGTTTGCCTCAAAAAATGTTCAATTGAAAGAGATATAAACAGCGTGCTACTGTACTCATTTATTTTAATTACATATTTATACATTATTCGTCACAATAATTTGAACATTTATCTGGCAATATTTTGAGAAAGGTGGGAAGTGCAATAAAGTGATAATTTGCCAGAAATAAAATGTAGGTAAATACTATTTTTCTCTTAGTAAAATCACTAGATTTTAAGAAAAATTTAAAATAAATTCGATTTGAAGACATTCGCATGAAGACATAGAGCTTCGATGAACTAGACTTCACTATGACGTAAACTCGCTATCCCCTCTCTCCTCAAAAAATTTTCAATATTTTGTCTCGTTTTTTGGCGAAACGAGTGAAAAAAAGTCTACATGTGTGGGGGTCAAATAAATTAAAAATCCATACCAAGTCATCTTACAGTCTCAAGAGTCACAAATTAATTGAACCAAGGGATTTTTGCTTCTTTAACCATTAAAACATGTTCCTGCTTCCCGATGTCTATTTACTCTATTTCAAAATGCTACCCCTTGTGATAGCATTCCGATTCCGCTAATCAGAAAGATTCTAGATTCATAAATAAAATTCAATTACAAAAAACATTAAACAATCATAAAATAAATATTACAATTAAATATAATTCTTTGAATTAATATGCCTTATTCTTATCTATTTTTCCACTTCACGTTTCTTTAAAACCATTTTCTCTGTCCAACAGAATTTAGAATTTTTAAAACAATTTTGCGTGTCACTAGTCAACTGTTCAAATTTTCCATCTTTGGGCTTAAAAACACCCCCTGGTACAGCTCAAAACCAAAAAATTATTTCGCCGAAATTCAATGTAAAATTATTAGAAATAGATCAACTTTACGTTTATTCATCAATTATAATTTCTAATTTATCATATAATTATGATTTATAATATTTTTTTGGACTAACTAAATCAATACAAACCAAACCAAACGTAAACTAAACTGACCAGATCTTTGCGTTGCGAAAATGAATAAAAAATATTCATCCATGTTTCATACATATGTATATTAGGTATACTTAAAGGTTCAACGACACGAAATTTGTAGAATATTGGTGTTTATTTATGTTTAAAATCAATTTTACGAATTATAAAAAGAGTATAAATTACTATTGACAATTTTAATCAAAAGTTTAAGTTTAACGGAATTTAAACTGTTGGTAACAAACTAAAACTTTGGGTCACAACGACAACGATAAAGGCCCGTACAGTTTAGTTGAAAGAATCGTAATAATGATTGAAAATTACATCGTAATGTTTCATATTAATAAAATTTTTATAAAAATTGCAAAAAAGCATTTTATCGTTGTTGTATATTTCCTTATTTGTCAAGGTGTTAAGTGGCCACCGGATGGTGGTTTCCGGATTATTGTGTAAGTTAAAGTGCGTTACCATAACTAAATTAAATCATTTCAAGTGGAAGGTCAAAGGATATTATTGTTTCGAAAAATTACTTGCTTCGGCCTATAACACAGACTATAACAAATTATCCTGGGCAAATTAAAGTTCGATATAAGTTTGTAAAGCTAATTCAATATAGTTTACAAAACGAAATAAACCAGGTACTATTCTATCAAAAATTTATTTATTTGTTATATTTATACATATTTAAAAAACGAACATCATTAATTCTTACTTATATTATTAGACTAACATATAACATTTATTGTCAATAGGTTTTTGCACATTCGGAAATATCCGAGTTTACTTTTGTTCGAAGTTCAGTAATAATGTGGGACCAATATTTATTGTCCTTATTTTTATGGCACATTTATGACATCTGTGATGAGTAAAAACAAAAAAACTGTTTATTCAAGAAACTCTGTTTGTGGTAGAGTCTACTATTCTATTTACTCAAATAATAATGTAATAATTTATATATTGCGACACCTACTTCGTTATGTATTTTTAAGACTTGTTTACTTACCTCTTAAATATTGTTTGTTTTTTATAGATATCCCCCAATGTTGGATCGACTTAAAACAATGGCAATGGAAGGTTTATATGACGTTGGTAGCTCTAGTTCTTTTTGTAGTGCCCGCACTTGTAATCAGTGCCTGTTATGCAGTGATTGTATGGACAATATGGAGCAAAAGTAAACTTCTAATACCTGTGGGCCATCGTCCAATCCGGCAAAGTAAGTAATAATTTAATAGCCAATGCATAAAAGGTGTCAAGTTCTTAACTCCCTAAATTATATAGGTATTAATGTTAAAAAACTCACCAAAGAAGTGAGTACGAGGTTATATCAAACTATATTAATTTAAAAAATTAATTTACAATAGGAGAAATAAGACAATAACACATCAAAATGTTCAATAAGACACAAACTTTACACCCCGATTGAAATCAATACGACTTATTTCGAAAATTTAAGGAAATTCGCGCGAATACCGAAAAGTTAATATTTGAAAAAAAAGGAATTTAACTGACCAAAGCTGCAGACATGTTACGTCACTTGGTCACTTGGAGAAGCCTAATTTATAGAATTGTTTTATGTATGCAAATATTGGTTTAGATGAGGACCATCGTGACCGACCACCTCGCCATTTTCATGAAGATCACGATTCACGCCGTGCCAGTTCCAGGGGAATAATACCTCGAGCAAAAATTAAGACGGTTAAGATGACATTTGTCATCGTGTTTGGTAAGTATTTGTTAAAGCTTAGTTTACACCACATAAGCACGTTCCTTTCAATGAATTGGTTAAATGACGGTGCGTCATACTAGCCGTTGTGACCGTGCCTACTACTTTGGGACTTCATAGTATCGTACCTAGATCATTTAGGGTTCGTTTCAGAGTTCTCGAAACTTATTCATGAACAAATATAACAAAATATTCTTGTTACGGGACTAATTTAACCCTTGACTTAACACTTGTCATTAAGTTTCATCATAGTGATCGGTACTGAAGATAATATCAAATTTTATATGTATTGTACGATAAAGCCATACTACGAATGAGCGAGAAAATCTTCGATTTCTCGCACATTCTGTAGGTTAGGTTTGGTAAAATGAAATTGATCTTCATTTAGAGGATTATAGAAAAATTGAGTAATATGTTCGCGTATGTATGATATCTACTGAAGCGTTTAACAAAAGTAAAATTGTTGAAAAATCTACAGGGTGTTTCAGCTAAGAGCAGCAAAATTTTAATGGCAGATTCTCGAGGCCAAACCAAGTCGAGAACCCTATACTCACTTTGCTCGGAAACGCTTCCTAACGGAGATATAGGCCATCAAAGTTCTTGAAAAAAAATCGAATTTTTTAAATATCTCCTAACTGTAATAAGTTGGAATAACCATACTTGGCACACTTACTTAGGTCATTGTGGACTATGTTTCTGTAAAATATCAGAAAAATCGGCCACTTCCAATATGGTTTTTTGGCAAGGGGGCGGCTTTCCATCTTTGTTTTTTCATATGGGTGTTGTAAATTTTTCACCTTTTTAAGCCTATTCGATGCCAAATTTAATAATCAAACTTTTTTGTCTCTTGGATTTTTTTCGTACGGCGCACCGTTTTCGAGAAAAATGCAATTTTATTTGAACACGTCAAGATTTTTCGAAAATTTCTTAACTTCAGTGGTCCATAACTTTTTAGTTAATGAACCGAAAAATTTAAAAAAATTACTCCAAGATAACCATAGGCTACATACTATAATTTTTAAAAAATTTTTGTTATAATTTTTTTTAACATGCCGAAGAAGTTGATGGTCTCTATTTCCTCAAAGAGACATTTCCAAGAAAAATCCAATGAGTTTTCGACTAATGGTGACCCACCGAATCTACCATTAAAATTTTGCTGCTCTTAGCTGAAACACCCTGTATATTTATAATTATTAATTTATTCTCTTCGATTCCCGAAAATATCAATATGTGGAGGGAGATGTAGCGGAACAGGAAAAATTCCCGCTTTTTTCGTTTTTTTTTGTATCAATGACAACGTATATAATCGACAATTACAAGTTTTATTCATTTTCCTGTTTTAATCGAAAATAAGAAAATATAATTAACAAATTTATATAGTGTTACTAACACAACGTTAGCGAAGTTTACAATTCACCAGCCAGCCAAACACCGACTACCTATATCGAAACAAAATTAATGCTACCTGTACCAGCCTTGATAATAATAATACAATTAAGCTAAACTCATTATACTTTAACAGAATGGTAATAGTTTCCATTTATATGCATTTACGCAGCCGTTGACAGTTTTTTTTTTACTTTGGCCGCTTCTATCATTTCCAACATAGATAGAGTTAACTAAGCTGAAACTGATGCAAAATTTTGATCGAAGGGCAAGAGGATTACAGCGCATATATCTGCGCGTTCTTTTGCACATACATGCGCATGAGCGTAATATAGCAGCACTAGCCAATCCCTTCTAGATAGGTTGTCCTTTTATATTTCAATTTAGCAGAAGGACTGTAGTGACGGCTCGTCGGATACGGCAGGTTCGGCCAGGCCGTACCAAAAATTTCAGAAATAATAATAAAATATAATGTTATAACTTTTTAATAGTTATCAACAATATTTATTCAAATATCAATTTTTTGCATTTCGGTACCATAACAATCACATTCACGCCCGCATATGCGAGCGTGAATCTGATTCACGACCGGCTGCAAACTTAGTGATTTTTTTTATTTTGAGGTTGTAATTCTCTAACTCTATGAAATAACTGACATAAATTTCAAATGACAAGTGCTTGTTTTGATTTATTGGTTGCATGTTTTAAGCAATCGAAAAATACGAAAAGTTACTAAAATTAAATTAATTTTTCCATTTTTTATATAAAATCTTTAAAAATGGACCGAAATGCAAAAAATAACATATAGCAAATAGCAAATCAGCAATAACGCCACTTTTGCCATAAAATTTGCCTTATGCAACTCATTCATTAATATACTATTATAGACAGAAACAAAACATAATTATGAAGGAAAATGTTGCTTTTACTTGTATTCCGAGTATATTAAAGCCCAGGCTCGGCTGGCATACCGTTTTACAGTGCGTAAGGAGTTGGTCAGACATAGGTTACGCACATATATTTTTCTTCGTTTAGACAATGCTGTAAGTTTAATAACGTATGTGTATCTTATTTCGGAAAAGGTCTAATTTTTAGAGCACAAATATGTAAAAGCAATTTAATTTGATAATTCATTCGAAATCTCATAACATGAATATATTACTGTTCCAAAATATTGCAAAAGTCTTTATTCACAAATGAAAAAGGAAAATTAACTCGAAAACCCCGTTTGTTTTTGTTTACAAAGAAGGAGGGAGGTTACGATAAATTTTATGGGTCATACTTGAGACCCTTGAACTTTTATAAAAAACAACTATAAGAGTTATAAGTTTTAGCATTTGACTCCGTCATGTGGTTTCTATCGGGGGCCCTAGGTCTAGGAAAAATAAATAATTTTCCAATTTTAAATTAACTTAATACACACGTAGAGTTCTTGTATTTTTTTTTTGAATGTACTTTCTTATATAAAATAAAATTCGTATTCTGCTACTAGTTCCGGTTTTTATTATACCATCATCAGGCCGTAGTTTCGGCCATAAGTAAACATTTTAATTACAATATTTTATACACATTTGTGGTTTTTACTTACGAGTTAAATGAGACTAAAATACAAATAATATGAAGTAGGTAAAAGTATCACAACACAGATTTGAATAAGTAACATAAAATGTATAGATAAAATTAAATAAATTAAGACACATTACAAGAAACCTAGGTAACGCCATATTTACGACAGAAGAAACAAAACTTTTATAAAAAGGACACATATATGGGCCACCTCAAAAACACATAAACTTTGAACAAATATCAATAGATTTAGAAAATGCTATCAGGCTATCACTTATCGTCCTTTACAAGAAGAATTACGAACAAATGCAACAAGTTTTCTTTAAAAACAACAAAGAATCATCAGCAAAAAAATAGACAACACAACATCGAAAACAAAATCCTCACATCAATTATAAAGAAAATTCAAGATACAAATACAATTGAACATTGGCAGACAAAGGAGGGGGGGTTGGTACTATTAAAAGAAATAGACTATGTAAGAAAGATCGAAAACTTTCCTATTGAAAACTGCTCACCAATAACAAAAAATCCAAATAACACATTTACTCAAAGGCTATAATTAAAGAAACATCAAATTATATTTCAAAATATATCAATTTAAACAATATAATTCCACTAAATATAAAAAATCTAAAGTTATATGGACAGCTAAACTACATAAACACAACAAAACAATTAGACCTATAGTGAGCTTTAAGAACTCTCCCACATACAACATCACCAAACAAATTATTCAGTTCTGTTAAAGATCGCGCCTTGTAACTGTGCGCTATATTTTTGTAAACCAGTTCTTATCATGAAGGTTGTGATAATAGGGAGATTCTTATTTTATATTATTTTATCGACGACTTTTAAGCGAACCAATAAAAATTAAGCAAACTTTAAGCAGCGTTTCATTTTCATTTCAACATTATAAAAAATACATTGTACCACGAGGCCCCAAAGTGAACAAATTCTTTATTCAAGAATTGAGCTATCAATCTCAGTATTCAAATAAAAAGTTCTCTATAACTAACAAACAAACTGAACGAAATAGAACTATCACAATCATACATACTTAATATTCATTCGACATTGTAAATCTCTATACCAACATAAACGAAACATTACAAATAACCCAAAAAAATTTAAACGAAAACATTACCGATGAGAATAACGCAGAAAGTTTGAATAAAATATACTTGAGGTCACACTAGAACAAAACTTGTTCCAATTTAATAATAAATTGTACAAAATAAATGACGGTTTACCAATGGGCAGTCCAATAGCACCCCTTTTAGGCAATATTTTTATAGACAAGATAGGAAAAGACATTCACAAGTACCATTAGCTTAATACGTTCATTCATGGTATAGATATGTAGATGATATTTTTTGCATTTAGACAGGTAGTTCAAAAAATCTTAGTACTTTTCTTTTTAAAATTAACAACAAACAGAACAAAATAATTCCATAAATGTTCTAGACCTAAATATTATAAAAACCAAAAAAAATTGTTTTATTTACAGAAAATCAACACAAACAAATGCACTCATCCCCTACGATTGTCCATCACAGAATCATGGTCCAAAACAAAAACTATCTGCATTTCATGCCCTCACTAACCGAGCATACAATTTACCCTTAACAATAGAAACAAAGAATTAAAAATAATAACACAACTTGCCTAAAAAAATAATTTTCCTAAACAAACTATACAAAAACTAATACATAAAGAACAAATTCAAATAAAACACCACTATCTAAATAGTAAAAACACACGAACAAAAATATTCTATTAATTTAACTATTAATAACAAAATTGAAACCTTACTCAAACCATACAATATAAACATTGCCAATAGAACTAACACTACCATCTTAAATACACTAAACAATAAAAAAGATAAAGAAAAAATATCGAATCAAGTGGATTATATTTTCTGTGTAGACTGTCCAAAAACGTACATTGGAGAAACGGAGGTAAATTCAAAAACGAATAAAAGACCATATAAGAAATAAAACTAATTCAAACTTTGGACGTCACCTTTTCGAAAACAATCATCACATAGATAATGAACAAACAAAAATACTTCACAAGTGCAAAAGAGGGTTTAAACTCACCCTACTAGAGGCACTAGAGATTGAGAGAGAAAAACCAGAGAATAACTTATTGAATAATCAACTGGAATTATACCACACACCACTCTTCAAAACTATTAAATTTCAAATAGAAACCATTACCAATCATCAGAAACAAAAATTCTAGATATTTATACCGCCAAAAAACATCATAACCAAAGATTATTATATAGTTTATCTCCGTCCATATACATTAAATTTTAATCTGTTTCTTGTAATGTGTCTTAATTTATTTAATTTTATCTATATATTTAATGTTATTTATCCAATTCTATGTTGTGATACTTTTAACCATTTCATATTATTTGTATTATAATCTTTTAACTCGTAAGTAAAAAGCACAAATGTCTCTAAAGTAGTGTAATTAAAATGTTTACTTGTAGTTTTTGCCTGATGATGGCAAAATAAAAACCGAAACTAGTAGCAGAATACGAATTTTATTTTATATAAGGAAGTACATTGAAAAAAAGAAAGAATACATATACCAAAACCTTATACGGATTATCAACAATAACGTAGAATTTTATTTCCATTTTAGTCCGTACTCACTTTTTAGTACCACTTAGAAATATAAGAAAAACCAACTCCAAAATCCCACTCTTCTGTAAAAGTCCCTTTCTTCTCTAGGTGGGGGTCCGAACAATAGACAATAAGGTATACTAGCCCACGATAATTACAAATACGCCGGAGTAAAATGCCAAAACGTATTGTGGCGTGTTTTCCTCGTCAGGGGAGGATTTTCTCGAGCGCCAGGTGTTTTTAGGCCCGAAACACCAACCTGTACCGCGAGCGTCTCTCAGTGGAGAGAGTTTTAGACCAGGGGTCGAAATAAAAGAGGGAATCGCACTTAATTGTTTATATTTATTAAATAAAAAATCAATTGTTTTACTTTTCGCGTTTTTATGAAATATGTACAACTTTATAATTGGTAAATTTAAATTTATAGAGGTAAAACGAGAGGCAACAGTAAAATATACATGAGGAACACAATATCAAAATAATTACATCCGTTAGAAAACTAATTAACACTTTTACAAAATTTATTATAAACGAAATTAAATGAAACTAAAATTAAATCAAAATCAATATCACAATCAACGAACCGGACCAATAAAATTCCAAGATGAATTTTGGTCTTCGAAATTATATATATGAGAAAGAAAAATTTTACAATATTAAATTCTGCCTTAAAAGGCTTGTGCAAGAGTTTATATATGGGGAAAAGTTAAGAGGGATTTTGAGTAAGCGCAGAGAGGAAAAATTCCGCGAAAACCCAAAATCTGAGAGGTGGGGGTACTATTAGTACGAGGAGAGAGGGGCAATTACTGTACTTAGTAATTAGAGGGAAATTAATTACACTAAGATTGGATGCAATGAGTTGACAAATAAAATCCCGAAAGAGGCAAATAAAATACATAAATTGGGCATTTTATATAGAAAACAATTAAATGAAAACATGTGCTCTGGAGGGACTCAATTGAGACAATGAGTGTAATTAGAGGATGCTAATTACACTCGGAACAAATGACAAGAAATGAAATGAAAAAAAAAATGAATTCGAAGTTAAAAATGCAAACTGAAATAAAATTATGTCCGAAAAATGCACGTATGTTTCATCTGATTCAGAGGAATTATATATTGGACAATTGAATCAGATGTAAACAATTAAATAGTATGTGAATCCAATTAAACACTTAAAGTACAGAGGAAAAATAATGACAAATTGGGACAACAAATATAAGAATTGGAAGCGGCGTGGCCAACCACATTCCAATACAAAATACATATAAAATAAATACAGTTAAATGAAATTTGGACTCACCGTTAACGTAGAGGAAATATAATGAGTAATTTACAAGTGATGTCGTCAAGTAGCACTTGAAACACTTGGTAATTAGACGTAATAACCGCAATTGCACAAGAGCACGCTATCAAAATACAAAAAGGGTTTTTTGTACTAAGGAATTTCACATCGTACTCCTGGTTGCGGGAGTACTTTTGTGAAAATCCTTTTTCCGAGGGACGCTGAGGTGGTTGTCTATGGTCAATTAACATAATTAAATTAAAATAAATGTTTGTTTACAAATGTAAACAAACAACCTAACCTCAAACGTCAGAGGGAAAATATAAATTGTGTGAATAATTAAGAGGCGCAAAAATAGGTTCGTTACAGTATATTTAGAATATACCATGCATTCGCATTTCGCCCTTAATTCGAGCTCCTTCAGTGGCTATAGCCTTTAGTAAATGTATGATTAGTGTTACATAGTGTATTTATATTAGACCAAATGATAAAAATAAAAATAGATATAAGGTTTCACCTATTCTCTTGGTGTAGTTAAACGTGGATTGTGTGAATGGGGTTTTTTTTGAATGTATGTCACATCCAGGTCTTGGACGTAGATAACTTATTAAGTTATTATAAGTATTATTAATGGTAAAATCTTGATATTTAAGTATAATTATAATTAAGGGATTAAATTGTGTGTAAAGGAGATGCATTATACAGTTTACAATGGATACATTAACAATTTATGGTTTCTGAAAGGTAAAGATATGCAATTAATATTTTTCATTGTATTCGTTTTAATATATTTGTCTTAAATTATTTTTTTCACAATCAATATGTAATGAGGAATATTCCAATGTTTTATAAAAATGGAATGTGACCTATTGTTATATTCAAGCGAGTTTTCAAAGTGCTTCAGCTAAAGTGGGCAAAAATCTAATGGTAGATGCTCCTTATTGCCCTGATGCCGAAAACCTATAACACTTGTGCTCGGAAACGCATATTAACAGAGTTAGAGGCTTCAAAGTTCTTGAAAAAAAATCGAATGTTCAAAATATCTCCGTATATAAATAAAATTAAAAAAACACATTTGGTACACTTATACGTACAAACATATTTCATAATGACTTATCATACTGCAAGATTTAAACAAAATCGGTCGCCCCCCAACACCACTTTTTGACAAAGTGGTGGCTTACTACCTTTGGCCAATTGTGTGGGGGATGTCAAATTTTCATTCCGTTAAATCCCAACGATAGCAAATTTAATAAGGAAACTTTTTTTCCTCTTGCATTTTTTTCGTACGACGCACCGTTTGCGAGAAAAATACAATTTTGTGTGAACTTATAAAGATTTTTCGAAAATTTCTTAACTTCAGTGGTCCATAACTTTTTAGTTAATGAAACAAAAAATCTAAAAAATATTATTCTAAAAATAGGCTATATAATATAATTGTTAATAAATTTATGTTATATTATTTTTTTAACATGCCGAAGAAGTTGTTGGTCTCTATTTCCTCAAAAAAGCATTTCCATGAAAAATCCAATGAGTTTTCGACTGAGGGTGACCCACCGAACCTACCATTTCTTTTTTGCCCGCTTTAGCTGAAACACGCTGTATATATTTTCCTCTCTTGATAGGAAAGTGGTCACTTTCCTGCGACAAAAAATGCTGGCTACTACAATTTTTAATAATCTTGAAAAACATGCAAAAGACACATTTTTTAATTAATTGTGTCTGATAGTGAATAAAATAGTAGGTACTGTTATCTACGGCCGACATTAAAATTGTTTCATTCTTAAGTGTTTTGACACATTGAAAGTACTTTTAGAAATTTATAAGGTACAAAGTACATTCACAAGTACTTTTCTACACGATTTTGTGCAAAGTTGTGCAGAATAGTATATTGTTTATCAAGTGTAGAAAATAAACGGCCGTAGGCCTCATGCCGCAACATACACGAGCACAGGAAATTATTTTCTACACGAGTTAAACACTATACTTTATCTACGCCCGATATATATATACATTAGTAATACAGTAAAATACTGTATAAAGTCTGAAAATAATTTGTCAATTGAGTGACAGATTTGTTTGTCACCTTCTGCAAAAAGTACAGTTTTCAATGTGTCAAAACAGTCCAGAATGAAACACTTTCCATGTCGGGCGTAGATAAAAGTAATTGTTGTATTACTTTCTGTCTTTTTGTAATTCTGTCAACAAACAAATCTGTCATTCAATTGACAAAGTAAAAACTTGTACTCAGATTTTACTGTATTACTAATGTAATTACTACTGTATTACTAATGTGTATATGTCGGACGTATATAAGGTAACCCGTTCACGAATCTTTGTGGCTCTGACGTAATTACCTGAATAGATCAGCGACACATTATTTAGATGATTTTTCTTTCAACTCACATATTTTTAAAATGTCAGATTGTGGCAGTATGTCTGCCGATTTTCCGCGATGCGTTTTTCATGCGATTTCATTCTATCTTGTGCTGTTAGAGTGAAACAGCAAATATAGTTAGTGAGAATAGTTGAACATTGTATCATTGCCGTACGGTTTTTCGAAAAGGTCAGTTGTCATCCACAATAGACCTTTTCATTTTAGATATGGTTAGATACGCATGCGCTAGAAATTTGTGGACAAATTGTGTCAAAGCACATAGAGAGGTTAGAAAATAATAAATACTACCATTAATGTACCTTTTTTCACTTCCTTATTTATTGAAAAATGTAATCCATTAACTTGCCATCAATTTAATCATATAAACTTACCGTATAATTGATACAATTTTAAATAAAAGTGTTTTATAATAACGTGTAGTCTCATGGGCAATTTGAATTTTGTCCGCAAAAACAAATCGCGCTGAAATGTAAGGCAAACTACGCATGCGTGAATTTAAAATGAAATGATCTATTATAGTTGTAATTTCTTTTATATCGTAATTTTCCAAATTTCCACAAATATGAATTAATTAATATGTTTCATTTTATTATTTTTTGGGTACACATTGAAAACTATGCCTATTTACATGCTATTGAACGTCAGTTGATTTTGAAATTGACGTGAAAAACATCAAATTTTTTGGATGCAAATATGTACTAGTTTAATATGTATAAGATGGAAAAATCAGTAATTTGTGTTATGGAAAAAAGAAATGTGGTAGTTTGTGTATATGAGAAGAATTTATTGCGAGTTTAATATGGAATCAAAGATAAAAACCAATTTTATCACAATGTATTGAACCTTTACATGATTTTAAATCGAGCATATGTAAGTACAATATTAAGAAAGTATTGACATCCTAAAAATCGTCTGTATACGACCGAGTGAGACAAATTTTTTTTAGAATTCGCCACGCAAGTAGATCACCAGCAATACACCGAGTTCCTTTTTAAAACGAAACGCCCCTGACCACAAATGTCTAATTGATTTGAGAAACATACGCGTGACGTCAGAGCCACAAAGATTGGTGAACACAACTTTATAGACTTTAGCTCGTGTAGAATAGTAGATTACTACAAAATTTCGACAAAATTTCTTATCAATCAAAAATTGACATAATAAATTTAAACACTTTCCCACCGTTACCAATGACAACGGGTGGAAAGGAAATTGTTTATTTATGCACTTATAATGATCTTCTTTCAAACACAAAATGGAGTGAGAAAACGCAACTGTACTGACTGATTGTGAATAAAATAATTTCCTGTGCTCGTGTATGTTGTGCCATTCGGCAATCTCATTCACTCGCACAAAAAATACTATTTTATTCACAATCAGTATGTAATACTTCACTTTCAGAGACATTTGACAGTTGGAAAGAGAGCAATTACAGTTTATTATGAAAATTTGTCTTTTGTTTTTCATTTCTCTTTAGATATTTTTATTACATATTTGTTTTTTTTTTCATTTCTTGTTAGTTTTTTTATTACCTACCGGTTTGAAATTCATTAGATACCTTAAACAATTCATTAGCAACCATCATATTGAGGAACATATTTTTAATTAGTATTGGCCATTTCTTTATCTGATTGTAAATAAAATAGTATACATACAGCGCCCAAAGGGCATTCCTGCCTCGAGAAATCGAACTTTTCTCTCGACAGTAATGCTGCCCTTTCGGCCTCGGTATGTAATCTACTGGGACTTGTTAAAAATTCGTAAATGTTATTGACATTCTTGAGAAGTAATTGAGTCTCTATCGGTTCTTGTGTCTTTCATTATTGCATCATTTCACTTAGTCGTATTTTTGAGATTTTTTTCTTTGTCTAGTATGGTTGTAATATCGAAGTTAAACGAGGGACTTTGTTGTGCAGCGTGTTGTTTTGCGCGTACAACCTACAGGCACCACAAGATCATAACGCAATAAACACAAAAAACGACAAAGACAACAACTTCTTAACAATCTCAATTACATTTACGAATTTTTAATATGTCCCAGATCGACCCTGACCACAATTTAACACCAATTTAACACCTTACACCAATTTTAATCCGTCAATTTAAATATCTAGATTTTACCAATAATAATATAAAAAGTTATCTATACAGGGTGTTTCAGCTAAAGTGGGCTAAAAATTAATAGTAGATTCTCCTCACTGAACTGATTCCCAAAACCTATAACACTTATGCTCAGAAACGCATATTAACAGAGTTAGAGACCTTCAATATTCTTGAAAAAATAGGATTTTTAAAATATCTCTGTACAGAAACAAAATAAAAAACCACATCTGGTACACTTACTTATCTCATAATGACTTATCTTACTGCAAAATTTAAACAAAATCCCCCAACACCACTTTTTAACAAAGTGGCCGTTTGTGTGGGGGATGTCAAATTTTAATTCCGTTAAGTCCTGTCGATAACAAATTTAAAAAGGAAACTTTTTTGTCTCCTGAATTTTCTTCGTACGACACAACGTTTCCGTGAAAAATGCAATTTTATTTGAACTTGTCAAGATTTTTCGAAAATTTCTTAACTTTAGTGGTCCACAACTTTTTAGTTAATGAACCGAAAAATCTAAAACAAAAAATTATTTAAAGATCACCAAAGGCTATATAATATAATTCTTAATAAATTTTGTTATAATTTTTTTTACCATGCCGAAGAAGTTGATGGCCTCTATTTCCTCAAAGAGGCATTTCCATGAAAAATCCAATGAGTTTTCGACTCAGGGTGACAGGTTTAGTTGAAACACCCTGTATACAAACATGGATATGACATACGTTCCGGAAAAACTACATAAATACACAATCTACCTTTAACTACACCCAAAAGAATACATAAAGGCTTATTTCTATTTTTATCATTATGTATAATATAAATATGTACCATGTAACCCTAAACAAACATCTAATAAATATTTTAGCTACTGAAGAAGCCCAAATTAAGGACGAAACCAGAATGGTACATTCTAAATAATTGATGCATTTTACTATAACCTCCTTCAATCCAGGAAATTCTAAATCACACATTACAATCAGGAAGAAATATCATAACATCAAATTATCATTTTGGGGTCATCGTGGAAAAATTTGATATGATTATTCTATTAAAATTTAAAGTTTTAATTTTTTGCATTGTGGAGATGTTGATGCCCGTACTGGCTTAAGGAAATTTTTCCTTGCAAAATTAAACTACAGAATTTAAAGCCATTACAGAAATTGTGTCCAATTTAATGTTTTATTTTTGACAAATCATGTATTTTTTGTTTTACTGAATTACTTAAGATCTTCTTAGAAATCTTACACGAATCTTGTTGTGCGTACGTAAAATTAAATCCATTGAGAACTTCAATTCATCTGTGTTGTCAATGGACTCCAATCGAAACTGTTTTATGACGCCACATAAAATAGATTTAATTTCTAGCATTGCAAATTTTTGACCTGTAAACATATTGTTAGAAACGCCGTCAAATTATTTATTTATATTTTTTCTTTATACCAATGCAATTTCGTGGACCGGCACTAAAGGGTATATAGGCGAAAGGGTGGCGATTTCTACAATTTTCTGGCAAAAATCTGTCAGGATCAAATTTTGTTGGGTCAGGATAAATGTTCGGATTTCGATGTAAATCAAAAATGTGTATATGACAGATAGTACCCTTCGGTATTTTATAGCCATCGTATGTCGTAAACTCGTCACTACTTATACGAGAAATAAATGGCACACTTGGATATAGTCGTAGCGTTTCTTTTATAACCCTCTCCATGTATTTCAATTCCATCAAATGGGTGTAAGTTGGTGGAGTTGATGAGTTTGGTAATATTTCCCTTATTTCGTCATATACTCGGTCCTAAAATCACTACTTAAGGTACATTTAAAAATATCTTTCAAAATCAACCTGAATATTTGTATGCACTGCTAAAATGTAGAAAAGAAAAGAAATGGCCGAAGTTGAAGTATCATGACCCTATTTGAATCAAAAAGAAAGTTATATTACTTTAATGTAAAATAAGATAATAAGGATTAGTTTTTGACTCTTGTTGCACCTTGTACCTCAAACATAAATGTGTCCACTTCTTCTCTAATACCATCGTAATCAATATTTTCTCCATTATTTTTCGCTTGTATTAGTAAGTCCAATAGAGGTAAACATTTTTTTCCCGTTGAATTTAGTAGGACATCCGTGTTACTCTTTCTTTCTGTAATTATTCTCTCCCTTTCCTTAATTATATTAAATGCAAAATTATGTAAAGTGTCCACTATGCGAGTCTCTTCTCTTCCCAATTGTGACAAATAATAAATTTGTGAAATTCGAAACCACGGCACAGCAAGTCGATTAAATAATACACCCCCAAGCCTGTAGATCGCTTCTTTATACGATTTTTGTTCACACTCACTAATGCCCTGTAGACCCATGGCAGTTTCTAAAGGAATATTTATATATTATAAGTTAAAGCTAAGAAGAACCGCAGCATCTAGAATATTAAGTTATATTGCATGCAACATAAGTGATTAATATTACCTAACTTATAAAACTATAACATATACAGGGTGTTCCATTTCAAACCTCCCGCTGCAGAAATCTAAAAAACTGATGGCCCGAAAAATTTGAAATTTTGGCTATAAGGGGCTGACATAGGGGCTGATCGATTAAAAATATTTTCAAAATGGTGGCACATCCGGTTATACCGGAAGTCGGTACTAACTTTGTTATTTTAAATGGAACACCCCATTTTTTATTTGATTTTTGGATTCCTTATCAAATTTTAGTATAACTTTATGTAAGATACCATATCTCTAAAATTTATAGTTTTTAAGATATTAATTATTTTATGTCAAATTTTGGCTTTTGCAGTGTTTTACCAAAAAATTTGTAACAGAAGTCAGAAGAGAGATATTGAGCTGAAAGTTGGACTGAAGGTAGTCAGAAAGCTCAGCTACAATACTGTCTAATTGGTTTTGGATTTCTGATTATACAGGGTGTTGTTATAAACAGTTTAATTTGCAGCATTTTTAAAGTAGAATAACTTTCTTATTTCAAATGGAACACCCTGTATTTTTTTGTCTTTTTCGATAGAAAATTTAATTCTGAATCGAGTGGTATAAGCATACCCTATACCTAGGATTTACAGATTTTCAGATATTTAAAAAGTAAACAAACGTTACAATTTTTGATAGAGTTTTAAGCCTTTTTCTAACATTTGCGGAGGTTATGGTGGAAATGAAATGAATTATTTTGTTAAGTAAAGTTATTTTATCCAAAATCTTTCATAGGCTTTAATTAAAAATAACCTTTTGATCAAAATTTCAGAATTTTCAGCATATCATTTTTAAGACAAACGCAGGAGACCCCGGTTCGATCCCCGCTTAGGCCTAAAACTTATTTTGGACTTTTTTCACAATTAATGTCATTCAAACGTTTTATTATTTTTTAAAATGTTTTGTAAACAATTAATAAGAAGCAGTTTAGCTATTGAAAGGCTTATTTAAGGCATAAATTAACAATAATATGCAAAAAACCTGCTGTTATTTCATATATCTCTAAATATCTCAAAATCTATCAATCCTAGGTATAGTGTATGCTTATACCATCGATTCAGAATTAAATTCTCTATCCAATAAGCAAAAAACATACAGGGTGTTCCATTTGAAATAATAAAGTTATTCTACTTTAAAAATGCTGCAAATTAAACTGTTTATAACAACACCCTGTATAATCAGAAATCCAAAACCAATTAGACAGTATTGTAGCTGAGCTTTCTGACTACCTTCAATCCAACTTTCAGCTCAATATCTCTCTTCTGACTTCTGTTACAAATTTTTTGGTAAAACACTGCAAAAGCCAAAATTTGACATAAAATAATTAATATCTCAAAAACTATAAATTTTAGAGATATGGTATCTTACATAAAGTTATACTAAAATTTGATAAGGAATCCAAAAATCAAATAAAAAATGGGGTGTTCCATTTAAAATAACAAAGTTAGTACCGACTTCCGGTATAACCGGATGTGCCACCATTTTGAAAATATTTTTAATCGATCAGCCCCTATGTCTTACCCTTATAGCCAAAATTTTCTGACCACCCGTTTTTTAGATTTCTGCGACGGGATGTTTGAAATGGAACACCCTGTATAGAGTCCGATTCGTGAATGTTTACCGCTACGTAATAATTAAAATCATTTTTGAAATAATACATGTCAATATGTTGTAGCGGCAAATATTCATGAAGCGGAACTTATAAACTTGTTTGTTTTTTATTAATTTTGTTAACCTAAAAATTTCATTATTGTTCTTAAGTGGCCGCCCATACGCAGTAATAATGAAAATTACAAAACTATAGAATGTTTAGTGCATTTAAATTATATATTGGTAGAAATTTTTGACATTGTTTGCTTGTGGTTGAAAAATCCAAATTATGTGATACTTTTTATTTTCTTGAGGTTTTGGAATGATGGTATAGTAAAAGTGTAATGGCTATTCGCTATATGCAGATCTCCGTATGGCGCTCCGTGGCAACAACAAATAAAACTTGTGGTGTCAGGCAAAAGCAAACCATTTGCAAGTATGTACATGACATTTCGTAAATACCTAAACGTTAATAACTGTTATATCAGGTATTGATAGAGTCGTTTTAAGGACTGGTTTCAATGAAATTACCTATACCCTCAATTTTCGAATTCTCATCGCCTAAGAAGGCGAATTATGAAAAAAATATGTAATAAAATACGAACAATATCTGAAATCAATATTTTAATAATATTACAAGCAAGTTAAAACTTTTCTAAGGCAAATATTGCGAAATATGCAATTAATTATTGTAGACACTTGTGAGCTAAACCTGAATACAAGTAGAAAAACTTAAAGGGAATGGAAAATGGTTGAGGAACATGGGCGCTTGCATGATATAATAAATAGTCAGGCGTTTCTTACATATAAAAGAAATAAAACGAAGTTTTACTTTTGGTACTAAGTTAATAAATTTGAAGTGAATAATTTAAGACGATTTATTGTAGTGGGTAATAAAATAAATATCTATAAAATGATAAATATGTAAAATGTGCGAGTTCATTTATGACGAAATCGGAGAAGTAATGTAGATATGTGATGAAAAATAAGTATTAATTTAGTTAAATTGAAAATGTAATTGTGAAAAGGATAGGGGTGACTATAAGGGGAGCTTGGAGGTCACTAACAAAACCAAGAGAAATAAAAAAAGTAAGGAAAATAAAATACCCTTTAGGTAAATAGTAAAATATGTATACTATTCGTCTAGAAGAGCGCATTATATGAATATATAACAAAAGGGAAATGCGCAATTTCAGTTTGTCATGTAAAATGGGTGCAAGACATTCCTGAAAATTATAACATTTTCATTGAAAATTGAAAAATCAGTAGCCCTAATATCTTCAATTGCAGGATAACGATAAAACTTTGTTCAAAATTGGTATCATTGTTTTTGCAACTAAAAATATAACAAGCAATTCCGCGTCTTCGTCTCAAGGTTGACCTTTTAGCAAATCAATTATAGGTACTTTAATTTTATGAACCATGGACCTTGTTGTTTAATCTTTACACTTATTTTTTGTTCCACAGTGGATGATAAAATATTTGGTACAATTGCCATCAAAAGTTTCAGCGACGGCCATTGCAAGTGCTGCGATTAGTCCACTCAGATTCAGACGCCATGCATATAGTGAATAAGTTTTTTGTGACAGTCGCTCACTGTTATGTTATGTCACATTATGTTTCATGAAGGCAAGAAATATTTTTTCTACTACTAAGTGTGAAATTGACAATTATTACGTCTCTTAGCCAACTGTGAAGTTGAATTTCTCTTAGTAGTGGTTAAAAATTTTTTATATTATTAACCTATGTTAATAATGGACAAATTCAAATGTTTTGAGAATTCAGAGATAGTTGTTTAACAGAAACTTGTGCAACATAATTTTATATACCCAGGAGATTGTCTTTAACGTAGGTATTTGCTGCTTGAAATTACCTAATACGAAAAAAATTACTTGAATAAATAAATATGCATTAGTTGCTGTCATTCTGAATGATGACATTGTATATACACCACGGTCACAGATGGTGGTCTGTGCCACGGTGGTGAATACATTTATAGGCCTCGCACCTTATTCCGCTCGGAACAAAGCCCCTTGCGAAACAATCTTGGTGTTCAGCCAATAATAATAGTCTTCACCACCTTGATGTATAATATACTACTAATAAATATTAATAATAATTAGATCGAAATAGAAAATATTATATTAATGAATGAGTGGTATAAGAGTGGTTTTACACGACTGAGAATTACTCCGAAATTTACTCCGAGAATTGTCTCGATAATTTTCAAAGTAATTCTGAAAGTAAACAGGTCCATTTATGGTGAGAATTATTGTCAGAATTTCTGGGGAGATGTACCTGTTTAAAAAGAAGTTTTGCATTTCGGTGCCATAACAACCATATTCTGGACCGCTTTTGCGAGCAGTAATCTTGATTTCCGACCGGCTATAAACTTAGTGATTTTTTTTATTTCGAGGTTGTAATTCCCTAACTCTATGACATAAATTTCAAATGACAAGTGCTTACTTTGATTTATTGGTTGCATGTTTTGATGCAATCGTAAAACACAAAAAGTTACTATAGTTCATTTTTTCTGCATGTAGCAAAAATTACTGCTAGCAGGAATGTCATCAGCCAATGAAAAGTCACAAATTTTCAAATCTGACATATGCGCGAAGTACCATTTTGCTACTGCGCGAAAAAATAGCGTATAAAATTAAATAAATTTTCGATTTTCCACATAAAATTTTTAAAAATGCACCGAGATGCAAAAAAATAGCATAAAAAAACTCATGCACCTTATGCAGGCATTTTGTGACAATCGTGGCTTATGCAACTCGTTCATTAATATAATATTATTTAATTTATATATTATACCTATTATCTAACCAGAAGTGAAAATTTAATTTTTAAACCCATAAGGGTTGAAAATTATTTATATGAAAAGACAAATATTTAACAAAATGGATGGTTAAGACAGTATTTTCTTGCACCCCACACGAAATATGTTAAACGGCAGAAATTATATTCAATTTTGTTGGTCGTTTGACATAAGCGTTACATAACAGAACATGTGGTAGGAGATTATGACAATTCTGTTTTATAATATTGACAGTTTTAATTTTAATTGATACTATGAAACAAAACTGCCATAAAAAAGTGTCAGAATTAATTTGAAACAATATAAATTGAACTGGAACAGTATAAATAAAAGATGAATATTATTGCATGCAGGGATTCATGATGATTGAGCCGCGAAACGTATAATATAAACTCGGATTTATGTATGAATATTAACCGTTATGTCATAATAAAATTCATTTTCCAGTAAACATCGTGCCGTCATTATGACTTCGATATCCCATATTTTTTCGACTTTTACGAGATATTGTTAAACATAAAAACGTTAACGTCATATTGTATCACTAAATTTTGACAACAGTTAAATGGATGTCATTTTAACGTGCATTTGTGGTACAACATTAGGCGTCAGTTAATAGTATATTAATGAACGAGTTGCATAAGGCAAATTTTATAAGGCGAATAAATCAAAACAAGCACTTGTCATTTGAAATTTATGTCATAGAGATAGAGAATTACAACCTCAAAATGAAAAAAAAAAAAACACTAAGTCTATAGACGGTCGATAATCGGATTACGGCTCGACCAGGCGGTTGAAAATATGGTTGTTATGACACCAAAATGCAAAAAATGACTTTAAAATAATCGAATTTTTTGTTCTATTTTGATATAATGTAAACATTGATATGACCAATATTCAAAATTTTTAGACTAGTTCTACGACTATTTAATTGAAGAAAATTGAAGATTTTAAATAAAACTTGAACATAAGTTAAAAAAAAGTTGGTATTAAACCGCAGGTTAGTAGCCAAAAGTTAAAGGAACCCGACTTGGAATCGAAAAATAATAATAGGTTCACACCAGCTAAGAAAAAGTATAAAATAAATGAAAAATTGGCATAAAAAGCCTTTTTTAAATTATTTTTGACATAGTATAAGTCATTTTGCGGTGAGAGTACGAGTACGTCATTTTTTGGGTTTATTATGACGTCTTTGAGCTGTGACATTAGGCAGCCATTTTCACGTATATGGTACGTTAAAAAATACGACTCTGGTACTAAAATGTGTGAGGGCTCAAGCCGGTTCTGTTTATTTTACACGCAATTAGGCTTACTTTGTGCGTACCTAAAATTTTGTAGATTTAAAATTTTCTATAGATGGACTATGTGTCTTAAGTATGGGCAGTTCAGCCTTCAAGAATATAGGAATAAAGGAAAAGGGAGCTCAGTTATTACTTTGTGCTCTTATTATACATATAGTGTTCATTGATTTTGATTTTTTTTAATATCGATCCAATTTCTTGATTATTTGGTGAGTACTATTTTAGTATTTTATTACTTTATTGATGATATAGTTTTGTTTATTAAATTTAATTTAAATATCTTATTATTAATATACCGAATTCGTACCATTACAAATGGTATCACTTTTCTACGTCATAAAGACGTGGTCGTTTTTACTGGCTGGTTTCAATAATGAATGTTATTATTACTATGTAGTCACAAAAATCCCTGTTTTCAAGTAGGTATACCTACTATTATTCACAAGCAGATATACTGATTTTTAAATTTTACCTTTTGAATCTGTGTCATTACAAATTTTTATGTGTCATAAATTATCATGAAATGACAAAACTAAAATATGTTATTAGAGAAAAAATTGTCGACTTATAGAATGTTTCAAAGTCCGGTAATCAAGTTTGTAATAGGTTGGGAAGAGGATTGCTAGCAAAATACAGAGATCGTTTTTATGTTATAAGCTACTTTACCATTGCAAAATATATTTTAAAGCAAAATATTAGTGTTTGATTATGAATAACAAAACTTTTACCCAAGGATAGGAATGTTAGATAAACCATACATACCTCCAATTGTTTGTAAAGTTATTTTTGTAACATTTGGAACAACATCAATTTCAGGCGATATTAAAATCTGTTCTTGAATTTCCTCGACAAATTTATTGGTCTCTTCATAAAATACGTTCAGAAATTTTTGTAACATATTAAAGTGAAAAGCTGGTGTGAGAATTTTTCGTCGTAAATGCCACTTTTTACCTTTAAATGTTGTAATAGTCATTAATTATCGAGTACACATTCAAATATTCACCTTTGCTTATTAATAAACCTTCTCCCAACCATCTGCTCAAAAAAGAATATATTTTACTCTTCTCTAAATGTTTCGTGCTGGATAATAAAATCTAAATAATATTGAAATAAAGAAGAGTAAAGTCAACCACTATACATGTAAATTAACAGATTTTATATACTTCAATATCCTCTGGGCGCAAAAAATTTATTGTTGTGACATAGAAAGTCTCAAATCTCCATATCGATCTATAATTGTTAGAACAACTTCTTAGAAATTCAAAGATTCCCTCTGTAATTCATATTTAATATTAGGTATTTTTAATATTACGAATAAATATTTGGAGGTAACATTCACTACTTACCTCGATCGCTGAACATTATATAGGGTAAATGTGCCAGAAAGAATTTGCCAGGTGGTGCCGGCACTTTGGATAAAACATATCGATGATGATAAAAATAAAACCCGTGGATAAGAAAGTAAAAGAACAAAACTAATAACACTATATTAAGTGCTATGTACAGGACGGAAATCATTTTTACAATAAATCGGTAACACGGTTTATGAAATGGTATGAGTATACAATTGAACTGACAAAATATTTTTATTTTATATGAATGTACATTAATCACTTGCAATATTTATCTGGGAACCGGACTTTGTGCTTTGCTTTAAAAATTCAAACTCAAGAAACAAGCATCTTTTTTCAAACTACTAATAAAATATTTAATTTCTATGTAAAGTAAGTAAGCATTACTTCAACGCATAATAAACTTGATAAATTAAAAGTGACAATCAAAGTGAATACTAAATCAAATACAGAAACACATAAAAGATATTTATTTCCTTCCCTGAAGGTCGTGGATGAACTCATGTAGGAATTTGCATTTAATTATTATTTTCTTTATGTAAGGAGTAAACGTAAGGTTTTTAAAGACATACAGTTACGGATAACATTCACTGATAACTTAATACGATTGTTTACAATATACACTTATTTAATTACCACCTCATAGATGATTCTTAACCTTAATATATTTACTGTCTGTCTTCCAGCAATGGCAAAGGCTTTCTCACTCACGTATGCGCAGATAACACAGTAATATCTTCTCTTTTTTAAAATACCGCCTGGAGCAATAAAACTTAAAACAACCTTTATTTAATAATGAATTTTGGACTTGCATGCAATGCATTGAAAATTCAGTTTTAGAGCACATTGTCACCTTCAAACAAACAAGTTTTATTCACAGTCAGTTAGTTATGTGATTGTGTTTGCCTACGGCCTCATGCCTCCCATACACTCGCACAAAAAGTAGCATTTTCTACACTTGATAAACAATATACTATTAATTGTCTATCGACTAATGTGGTCGAATTCAAAATCCAATTTTGATGCAAGTTGTCCATGGAATCTAACACTCACATTTAATTCTCTACCTACAAAGTTATTTGAACGAACTATATTTTTCTCTTTCATACACATTAGCCAAATACTTTGCATCAGCAAAGAATTATCTCAATTATAGAAAATGTTTACAAAGTCAATTTTATAATTGACATTATACATTAAGATTTTATAGTTGACATTACTAATCCGTCCGCAGTCCATATTGTAAAATAAGGCCGTTCGGAGCAAAAACGGGATTTTTAAATTAAAAAGTGAAGTCGCTATTCATTAAATATATACATATTTATTGGAAAAGGACTTTATTCATTTTTCATACTTAGGATCTATGTATCTTATTTTTACCTGATGTTTTATACTAGAGGTTAAAATTTATTCGGCATAATACCTACATATATTAGAGAGCACTATATCTTTGAACTTTTGCTTACTCTTAAGAAATAGTTCAAATTAATTTGAAGAGCTGAGATTTTTTCTATAGGCCTCTTTTGGGTTGTAGATTTTAATTTTCCTGAGATAAGTACACCTTCAATCAAAATTAATCCTTTAATAAACTATGTCGTAATTCGATCGTTATCAATCGCTCGATCAGTTAACAGATGGATAATAGTTAAAGAAATTACGTCGAAAACTAGGCTATTAAAGTGCAAACGATATATGCACGTACTTATGTTTTTTTGCGCTGAGCAAAATTGTCGTTTGTTAATATGTTAAATAGGAGAATTACGATCGATGTTTAAATTAATACGTGTTTATTCTTTTCGATTCAGCGTCAAAGAAAGCGACAAAATAGCAGCAAAGATCGAGTTTTACAAATAACCACTTTTTGTCACAAAAATGGAAAAGAGTACACAGATCTCTTTTACACAGATTAGTTGAGCGCGTAAGTATTTGAAATTCAAATTCAAACTAACCGGGAACTTAAACAAAGTGCGCTCCTCTGTCGAACTTTGTTTAACTCAGGGCTCCTTCTGGCCGGGGGGCGTGGTCTATTTGCGAAGTTGCCATATTGCAACTTTTCGTAACCTTGAAAATTTCGACTTTCAAAGTCAATTTTAGGGGCTTTATTTAATTTTTAAAAAAAATTGATGAATAAAACCCACCCCAATTTAGAGTCTATTTTCAGAATCTGTAATAAAAAAATTTCATGCAAGTTGTCCATTGTGCAGTTTCAAAATTAAACAAATGTTAATCAAATTTACATGCATACAATTAAATGTTTGAATGTATGTAGAAGCAGAACAAAAAAAAATTCCACAATCAATTAAAAATAAAATGAGCATGCATTTATTAAGTATGAGTATAAAGCATTTAGTGACATAGCATTTCCAAATAAGTTGACATATTAAGCAAAGCGACTAAAATACTACATTTAATTAAGCAATGAAACATGCAAGATGATCATGAACAAGTAAAAAATGCATGCAGTTCCACTGTCTTGTAATTTGTGCAAAAAGTTTGCTCAATTTCGAAGTTCTTCAACAACAATAATTTATTGCGGTACTCGCACTAAAGTAAACTTAGTTCTGAACGTGGGGATCATCCTATGAATTCTGTTCCGACCAAAGTCGCTGCAGGAGCATACGAAGAAATGAGACAAAGTGGATCGAAAATTGACGCCATATATGATAAAATCAACCGCTTCTTGGTTTTCCTTTGAATGGAATGTCTTTTAAGTGAAAACAAAATTTATCTGAGTTACTATTGAACAGCAAACCGAGCGTTTTGGTTGTTTCTTTGGGCCTGAATTCGAGAATGTTATTTGAAACAATATCGTCCTTAATACAATGAAAAACGTCTGGATAATTGGAGTTCCATTTACGCAGGGTAAATCCGCCTTTAGCGAAATTATTCGAGATGGTTGAACAAATGTAAGACGCTTCATTTGCATTTTCACAACTGGCCAACAAGTCGTCGCAGTACATGTCTTTTTTGATAATTTTTGAAACGCGAGGGTTCTCCGATTCGCATTCGTTTGCTAACTCAAATAAACTCCTATGTTGAAATCGGTTCATTGGGACTTGCTCGCCACCATAAAAACACATCTGTACAGCTTTGTAACGTAAGGTGCTTTAAGTTTTGAATTCGCGTTTGGTCGTTTCTCCAAAGAAAAGAATTGTTTGAAAACCCGCTCCTTAAATCTCCTAGTGTAGAAGCGTCCGCACATAAGGCCATTGTTACCGTAAAATGACCGGATTCGAGGTAAATTTAGAGCTTTGAATTGACATTCAAGAATGGAAGTGTGTTTGTGATGTCTTTTAATAGGATGAATGACAGCGTAGATGTGTATGATGTGTGCATGGAGCTAAATTTGGCTGTACATGTTAAGAGTAATAATATTAATATTTTCGATTCAGCGTCAAAGAAAGCGACAAAATAGCAGCAAAGATCGAGTTTTACAAATAACCACTTTTTGTCACAAAATTGGAAAAGAGTAAAAACGATGACTTACAAACAAATTTTAAAATTACATACATACCCCATTGATAATACGTAGCCACCGATTGTGACTTATTTATGCCATTGATATCTATAGTACTCGAGAGTGTGTGAGTAATGAGTTTTAAGCGATTACATAGAAGAATGGTCATGTAGAAACCCTGAATAGCTTGATGCATTTGTAAGCTTTTCCTTGCGAATCGAAAATTAAAACCTCAGCTGTTGGTAAAATTTACGTGAAATCTTCGGACACGTCCAAACCGACTGCCGACGTAGCCTGAATGATTTCATTTGAATGTAATTAAGTTGAATGGAAGTTTGATCACTTCTGACAATGTTACGATTTACAGTTTGTTACATCGTGACCGTGACTCAAACAATTTTCACATATGCCCTATCATTTTACTTCCACTAGTCGATCGAAAACGGATTTGTACGGTAGATGAAGTGCTCGCCCTTGCATACTGGACAAGAAATGCGATTTTTCGTAACAAATGTTTGTGTGTTGTTTGTTTTAGTTTTGATGGCATTGTTGACCTTAAACTTAGGCTGATTAGTGACTTGTCTATTACGATATAGTACATCAGAGTTGACCTCGACTCAACTGGTTCGCCCAACGTTTCAAGCGCACGCAAATAAGCTTGAATGGAATGGCTGATGACAGTTAACGAGTTTGGATTATTTTTATTAACTACAGGACAGTCTATTATGGCTCTAACGTGTGAGTGAATCATGAGTTTAACGTCTTGGTATCGACGCTTATTGTTAATGATTGTATTGCTAGAGGGTGGTTGGGCGTCCGTATTGTTATTGTTAGCCGGGGTGCTATTTCTACAGAATTACAAAGGGTCCGTGCCAATTGCGGACATTCAATGTTACATCATGGCGATTGCGACAAAGGAGCAGGTAGACAGATTACGGTCAGATAGAGAAGCTTTAGTGGTGGGCAGCTTACCAATTTAGTTTAAACAAATTTCTTGGTGGGTTACTACTGGAAATCGGCTTAACTATTTTTTAAACTATGTAAATAAATACAAACCTAACCTAAACTAAAGTAATTACCTTTGCGTTTCCAAAATGAATAAAAAAATTTTATTTTAAAATAGGTTGTCGTGATAGGTATATCTTATTTCTGCCGTGCATTAATATATCTCACCTGTGAAGTTCGATCTTGATTATGCTAGCATCTTGCACGAACTCATCAATGAATTGTAGTACCTCATCTTCCCAAAACAACGTGCACGAACGCGCGCCATAGCAACGCTCATTTCTTTAAAGATAATAAAACGAGTCACAAACAACAAAATTTTATTACGATTTGTTTTCGCTGATTAATTACCTGATTATTTTCCGTTTTATAACATTTAATCTTTTGCATTATTTTGAGGTTAAGTGTGTGTTTTGTTTCTGAATAATTAATTAGTTATTAATAGACCTGTAAAATATTTTTTGAAATGTATATATTTATATTTAGAGTCTGGTGATAACAAAACATAATGGTGAATTTGAGAGGGGCTAAATGTTCATAATTTTCGCGTAATTAACTATTAAAAATTAAAAATCCGACATGCTATCGGCAACACTCGAACCTCGAGCCGATTCATTCGTGACGTCACATTCGATCCTCTCAAAATTGAACAACTCTGTCACTTGTAAAGAGTGAAATTTGTACTCTACCTACACGATTTCAGGTTGAATTATAGTCCGGAGCGAACCAACAAACAACTCCCTCCACCAATGGATGATCATTCGTTACGCCAGACCCCACGTGGTTAAAAGCCCGGGTTTCGTTTTAATGTAAAATTTTTTCATTAATAACTTATTAAATATATCCAAATCCGATTAAATTTTAATGACAAGTCATTTCTTTTAATACAATCTATTCGCTTAAGCGGTTAAAATTAGAATTTTTTAACTTGGTTTACCATAGTCAACCAACCACCCGTACCGCATTTAAAAATCTGTAATCCATTAAAAGTACTTTCGCAACCAAATATGATAATTAGAATTAGAATTTGGTGATAAAAAAGTACTGACATTTGCGTTTTGGCTAAAGGTGCAGTTTTACTGAATTATTCTAATGTTTTTTGATTTAACTGCAACTGCATTGTGATTACTATGTGTCCGCATTTATTAGAGTAAGCCACATTTAACTGATTTAATCGTAATTTCTAAATATTGAACATTGGAATGTGGTCAACCACGCCGCTTCCAAGTTCATTCCTGTTTCCCTGATTATTACTGCATTTTACCCCGCATCCACATATAATTTCTGGTGTATTTCTGAGTACTTCCGGGGATTCTTATGAATGAACCCCGAGAAGGACGGGGTGACAGTTTTGTCGTTATCTGAATTTTATTTTACCTGTTATATTTGAATCTATTTTTTTATTTTTTTTTGCTTTGAATACATTAATTTTCTTGTATTTATTTTAAATAATATAATTATTGAAATAATAATTAATAAAATTATTATTATTTATTAAAAAATTATTATTATAATTATCTTATTATTATTAAAAAATAATAATTAAGATTATTGAAATAATAATCTAATTATTTCAATTACTCGAATTACGCCCCGTTCTTTTGGTACTTTTGGTTCCCCACCGCCGAATTATATAATAGTTTTTTTAGTGTTTTTGACGTAATTATCTCTTCCGCGCGAACTCCGAATCCCATTTCTGATTTCCGCATATAAAATCCGCTGCAAAGTGCCAAAATATTCATTATTTTTCGGCTGAATAATTTCCAAACGGGAAATCTGTGGCAATTGGAAGTCTGTCCATTTAAAGCTGTCTGATCTGTCTTGAGTGGTTTTATATAAATTTTAGAAGTTTTATTTTGATTTTTGTTTCGAGTGATCTTTGGTTTATTTTGAGTTCTTTCGATTATTTTATATTGGTGACTGAATAATTTTGTGATTCGGCTTTGTATTTCTGCGTTGTGTATTTCTACGTTAGTTTGTTCTGCATAATTACTTTAACTACTGTACCTCCGCATATTTATGATCAGTTTATTTTAGTTTATTTTATTTTCATGACGAGTGTTCATTTATTTTTCTTTTCTTTAAGTGTCAGTTTAATAAATTTAATTTCATTTGTCTTTATTTCCTTTGTTTTATCTATGATTTCGGTACTTAAATGATTTATTGAAGTTTTATTTTGATTCTGATTTGCCCCCTGGAATACTTATTTTTCCACTTAGTTTACACGCGCTACGGTTGGTATTTTGCCTTTAAATACCTGGCGCTCGAGGCAATTGCTGGGGACCGCGAAAATATGCAACACATTTTGCATTCCACCACAATCAATTGTAGATGTTTAGAGAAAATTGTAACTCGGTAGACAAGTTTTAATTTAAAGTCCACCCCGAAAGTAATAATTAAATCAGTCAATTTTAGGTAATACAAAAACTGAAATTCAATTCAATTCATAACAAAATGATATCACAAATCCCAAATATGATCGAATAAAAATAACAAAAAAATAAATTAAAATAAAATAACAATTACATGTTTAATTGTTTGAAAGAACATATTTGGCAAATAAATTCTTATGATTCACTTTAATTGGTCTTTGAATGGACAACTTGCATGCTACGGGGATTTAAATTTGAATTATATGAGTCAATAGAGAATGAAAATTCATTAGACACATATTTTTTTATTTTTCTTAAATCTCAATAATAAGCGAGAAAATGCCAATTTTCCAATAAGAGGCTATCCCCACTTTTTCAATTTTGTTAGCAATTCACTAAGCGACAACGTTGTGACCATATTTGGGAAAGTAAAAACTTTCCTTCGCATCGGACACATATTACAATCATATCTTCTGTATAAATGTAGAACTTACGCATTCCTCATGTGGGGAGCGAAAAGTAATGGAAGCTGTGATTCGCTATACGAATTGAATTTTAAATTTAAAAATTCTGCAAAGACTTATGGTGTAACAGAAAAATTGAGCTTAAATAAGAAAACAACACTTTTAATAAGGATATATTTTCAAAAGCACAAGAAACACATTGTACAACACACTAGATCTGCAAATAGCAAATAATGAACAAATTAATATACTGGAAATATACTTATCATTAAGTCTATTTTAATATACAAAAATTTCTCGTAATGGGATTATAAGGGAACAGAAGGTGTTTAATGGACCAAGATCTGCATTGTAATATTATACATACCTGTGCCCTTTATAATAACGAAAATTAACCTTCTAACAGTTTTTAAATAACTATTCCTACATTTAAAATTTAAAATGTATATTTTTTAATTCAAACTATGCAACCAACTTAAGGTTTGTAAAAATTTATCTTTTGCTAACACAATTCTTTAGTATATTGTTGAGTTTGTCTGAGGCCGGTCTGGGGCGGGACCAATTTGATGTGTTGCCATATAGCAATTGTTAACAAAATTTAAATCTTGAAAATTAAAATTGGTTTTTAATGGGTTAAATGACTCGTAAAATTTTTTTTATGAATGAAACCCTACTTTATATAGGTTCTAATTTCATAATCCGTCATAACCCAATTTCATGCAAGTTGTCCATCGACGAAGACGCATGACGAGTGCTATGCGCTGTAAAGTTAGAAACGTCAACATCACTCAATCTTAACCACTTTACCACTCTACCACTTTAATCCAGCGACTAATAATAGCGGTGGAAGCAACTTTGTATGGCTTAGAATATGTTCTCAGCAAAAGATCAGTCTCTTTAGACCTTAATGCTCGTGTTCGCTCTATGTAAGACTTGAGTGTGGCTGCTACACACAAATTCGGTGAATCCGCGAAAATGGAAAAGACAAAACAGGTTGAAAAGCTGCTTTCCCTGAGATCTTTATCCTTTCCGGTATTCTGATCTCCACTCGCATCACTCGAAAAAACGATATTTTCTAATGAAATTAGTGAAAGAGTCTAGACTCTTTGTCCAGTGGCTAAAGCCAACATGGAGGCCAACTATCCTGTCAGTTTACGAGTAAGAGATTCCTTTACACGGAGAAGATCTTTGAAATATGACAGTACGACGCCCGGATCCCAAGTATGATCATATTTTGGTTTCGAAGGACATATGTGATAGGCTCCATTAAAACATCTATTTATTGCTTCCTCGGATCTAATTGAAGGAAAAATCAGAAAGGAAGGTGCTGTACGAGCTCTGTTAAGCGTACCGAAAGAACCCTTCTTCATTACACAAACCGGTAAAAACATCTAGTAACGTCTCCACTCTAGCCACAGAATTCTGTGACTCTAGCTTCAAATAAATTTAAGCTGTTCTTATGACCGAATGACCACCACTTGTTGCACGTGACTTCATATTGTTTATATGTGGCCGGTGCAAGCGATGCTATTACAATTGGGACAGCGTTCGAGGACACTCGTCTCATTTGTAGGGCTACCGTATAAGGTAGCCATTACCAATGTAAGTGTTGCTGCTAGTGGATGGCGTTGGCTATGACACAGAATATCATACACAGAAGTACGACTCCTCCCATTTTACCTGGAATAACGTTTGGGTGCGCTTGGAGGGTATAAATTGAAGATCTGTCGGACAGATTGTTCGTTGGTATTCTCGATTCTAACTCTGTTACTTTTTTTTTGGTTACCGAGTGAAGTAGTGTAGTACGAACTAACATTGGTGGGGATGTGGGCACCAGGCTTTAAGTTTTTAAAACTCATATATCGTACGTATATCGCTTTCTTTACGTGCGCCTGGGGTGTTGAGCAGAAGAAAACTTACACAAAAAAAGATCAATAGAAAAGGGGAGGAGTCGTACTTCTGTGCTTGATATTCTGTGCACAAGAATATCATATACAGAAGTACGACTCCTCCCCTTTTACCCGGAATGAAGGTTGAGTGCGCTTGGGGGGCACAAATTAGAGACCTGACGGACAGATTTGTACAATTGACAGTGTTCTCTCACGTAAAGTGCATGCTCTGTTCGATGGTGTTTTCCATTGTACTCTATTACTTGATTTTTGTATTATCGAGTGAAATAGTGTTTTGCGAACTAACATTACAAACTTTTAATTTGTGAATTTAAATTTGGTAGTGTATTTGTGTAACATTTTTTAAAATACTGGTAAGTCATTTAAAAACATATTATTAAGTTTGTTACATGTGTTACCTAAATTACAGGTATCATGGAGAATAATTATTCTCATGGATTATAATAAATGTATCGTTAGAAACTGTCCTATTATTAAGGGTCAAGGAACATTGTTTAGACTTCCCAAAGATATGAAAAAGTAATAAAAATTATAATTAATATACATATGATTTATTGTAAACGTTGCTTTGTTTTAGGTTTGAAAATTGGTTATTAAATGTTGATCGGATGGATTCCAGAACAAAATGTTCATGAATACATTTGTGGATATTTCTTACGAAAATGTCTAAAAGTTCATCAATGTCCAATTTGTGAGAAATACGCAAAAGGCGAATAGGATTTAAAACAATCACGGTTGTTATTGCAATTTAAGGCCTACGATAGTGATAAATATGGCATTTTTAATAATTTGTGTGTTCCACCACAGGACTTCTCTGAATATATATTTAAATTGGATACACGATTTGAAAATATATTTCCACTTATGGGACACAACGAATTTGTTGGTTCTAAAATCAAAACTGAGTTAAGACAACAGCAGGTTATTTTTTGTTGCAGATATTGTACATATTGTAGATACTGTAGTTGACTATTAAATTTTTATTTAGCAAATATTTTGTTTTTTGTTGTTGATATTGTTGTTATTGTATTTGAACTTTTATTTTTTTTTTGTTTAATATTTAATAAAAGCTTTTAATTTACAAACTTTTATTTTTCGTTTTTAAAATTCTGATATGTGAAATGTGGTAATGTGGATACCAGGCTTTAAGTTTTTAAAACTCGTATATCGCTTCCTTTACATGCGCTTGGGGTGTTGAGCAGAAGAAAACTTACAGAAAAAAGAACAATAGAAAAGGGGGGAGTCATACTTCTGTATATGATATTCTGTGGCTATGAGTAGAAAATATACGGTCAGTTGAACTATTCGGAACACAATGATGATTGGAAAAGAGGGTACCAAGGTTAGCTTTCCAATCTGGAACTACCAACATAATGGTTGGTACTTTGTTCTATTATATTTTTATGTAAAACTTTAACAATTAAACAAAAAGAAGGAAAGGCATTTAAAAAGTAGCCGTTCAAACAAATGTAAATGCGTCAACAAGAAAAGCATCAGGATGATATTTCCATGAAGCAAAGCGTTGACATTTAGTATTCGTCCTTGATGCAAACAAATTAAAATTTAGATTTTCAAAGCCCTCTATTATTTGTTTAAAAGCCAGGTCGAATAAAGCCCATTTGCTATCCAATGACAATCATCTCGATTCAAAATCAGCGTCTGTATTTTCTGTTGAATTGATGTAAGAAGCAATAATTCATATTCTCCTGTCTTTACACCAGTGCCAAATTTCACGAGTAGTTTCATATAAATGGGGATATTTCGCCCTCCCATCTGATTCATATATAGGCTAATGCAGTCGTGTTATATATACGAAATAGCACTTCTTCGTCAGAAAGGTCGTTTGCAAATGCCTTTAAACCAAAAAAGACCGCTTTTAACTCCAAAGCGTTAATATATAGAGACAATTCGTTTGTTTTCATTGGCCATGGAACCTTTTTCCATTGCAAACGGCACCCCAAACAGACAGAGAGGCATCTGAAAAAATTTCAACTCGAATTTGTCAGTTTTAATTTTTGCAACCTTGTCCTCGAGACTCAATGAGGGTGAAATTTGCATTGACGTTTTATAGTCACCATCAGATCTTGTGAGAGCCAAAAAGTTTTGTCGTTTCATTTATTTTGAATTCAACCAACTATAGTCAATTGCAGAGCAAGCAGACACTACATAGCCCAATATTTGAGCAAAGACTCTTATTTTGCACATTTTAAGACTTGTTTAAATTGCTTCCTCAAATATAGTACTTTGACTCTCTTTTTCAATGGTTAAATCCACTGGTTTTTTAATAATGTTATACACCAAACCCGGAAATTTACATGGAGTAGCAAGAATTAAGACACTCTTTTTTGTATTGACTAGAAAACCCAAATGTTGCAAAGTTTCTGAAGTAAATTTTATATTATTTACACAGGAAATATATGAATTTCCCTATAACAACAAGTCATCTAAATAGATAACGTACAAAAAACCCTTACTTCTCAAGTAAGCAACCACGGGCTTCGTTAATTTTGTGAAATTCCATGGAGCGATCGTTAAACCAAAGGACAAAGTCGTGAAGTCGTATAACTTTAAATCGAAAATGAATCGTAAATATTTTCTGGGCTCCCTAAGAATAGGTACCAAGTGGTAGGTGTCCACCAAATCCAAAGTTGCCATGTTTGGAAATAATAAATTTAGCACTGTGAGTCGATCTTCAAGTATAAAATACGGTGTGTCAATAAACGTAGTTAACCGTCCGGTCCGGTTTAGGAACTACGAAAATTGAAGAAATAAATTGTTCCTCTTATGGTTGACAGAATTTGACTATGCCTTTTAAGACTAGTTTGTTAATTTCAGTCTTTAATATATGTCGTTCCGTCTCAGATCAGTTTCGTTTGGGAGGGATGGATGACTGTTTTGGTTATGCGGTAACCTCATATTCAATCAATTATATCGCTTTAAGGGGATATTCTGACAATCATTGAGTTTCTTCTCAAGTGTACCACTCCCATATGTTCGCTACTGTAAGTGTGTACTAGATGGAGTTATTTTTTTTAATTTATTGATATTAAAAAATATACATATGTAGATTTAGGATTTGAAGTTTTTTTCTTTATCTATATGCCATTCCACCTAAGAGTAAACCGCACATAACCTCAAATCGATGTTTTAATTTACACAGGCGATAAAATTACTGAGTGGGGACTTTAAAAACGGTTTTATTTCTTCACTATTGAATAAAGTGTGAAGAAAAAAAAACTGCCCCGCTCATTAATTTGATCCAATGTGTAAATTAAACTTCGATTTGAGGTTATGTGCGGTCTACTCTTAGGCGGAATGACATATAATACCTATAAGATCTAAAGAATAAGAGTTATTTATAATTTTGATTAATTTTCTCCGGAGGGAACTACAATAATAATAAGTACGAGATTATACTTAGTATTAATGATTGGTGATTGTTATTGTTATTGTTAATATTGATTAATATTTTTTTATAATCCTCACAGAAACCAAATAAATTTTTTAAAGGTAAACTAATGTTTAAATGTCCAGTTGTATCAATTATATTAGGATAGTTGAAATGATTCCAACTAGTATGTTCATATCCGTCAGTATCATTTTTTGTAAAAGAAACGTAACCTTTTAAAATGGTAGTAATACCAACAATTCTACACCTATCAACAACTTTTCCTCCAATTTCATATCTTCCTTCATCAAACATTATTTATAAATTTAATTGTATTACTTACTGTATTATCTTGATTAACAATTTTACCTTGATTAACAATTAATATAAAACTTTCAGATGGTAATGTATATATGTTTTGTGTTTGAATTGGAAACCTTATTTCACCCGATAAAGATATTTTGGAACTAGAATATGGATAATAAGAATGAAATTGCTTCGATGTTATAGTATCATCATTATAGTTTCGTTTTTATTACAATAAAGAATAAGTAAAGATACTAAAAAAACCCCGGTAAGGCTGGTAATACGTCTCCGATTGCATTTTTTTAAATAATGTGTACGCTGTTTGAATTATGGGTATATAAGAGATCGCGCAATTAATATTATGATATATTTATTTTCTCAATTCCGAAATTACAAAAATATAGGAAGATAAGAAACATTTACCTTTAATTTGTCGATTCCATTTTTAAAAATCATCAAAATAAAAACAACTTGTGAAATTTCATCGTATAAACGAACATTACAGTCTTTCAATATTCACAATTTTTCACCATGTTTTAACAATCACATTTTTAGTTGTGCTTGTTTTGCTGTTTTAAAGGCAACTAAATTTTACCCTTAAACTCCTTTTAAGAACCAAATACCGAAGAGGTATATAACAGCATGTGCGAGTCAATTTTTGTAAAGGCCACTCACTCATCATCCACTTAAACATGTAGACAACATAAATGTGTCAGTTGGTGACGCATTTTTGCTAAATACATAATCGAAATAAGAAGAAGAATTTATTTTGAATTTTCTTTACCAATACTAAGAGTCAATTATTTATATTTCAAAAGGTACAGATTTTAGGCACCTAAAGTCATATGACCATATTTAAAAATTATCCGTTTTGGTCTCATTTACCGTTAACTAATTAAATTTTAAGTTTTCCGTGAAAGTAAGTTAGAAATATTTCCGAACTAAATAACATTAGGGCATTAATTAATATATCAAATTGTTCAATTTTTGTTGAATTTTCGAACCATATAAATTGTTTAGTTTAAATTTTTAATAATACATAAAAAATTTAAATAATAAAAAAGTTGAGGACTAAGTATCACAAAACTTTTCGTTTTCATTTTTAATTAATTGCTTCAAATTAAACAACAATAAAATAAGTAACATATCAGAATGTTCCTTGTACTAAAGTAATTTGTTTTGCATCAATATTTGATTAAACATGACAACAGGAGAAATTTCATTATGAAGGTAATAGGGATGCGCAAGTACTACGTTACGGATTTTCGATTTTGACATTTTTCGTCTTTTTGATTTAATTGCTTTTAATTAAATAACCATAGAATATTGTCAAATATACCAATTTGATCTTTATTTCATGCTCTTTAAAATCATATAATTTGTTTTTAAATATAATTTTATTAACAATTATAAAATACATTTTGAATGTGGCGATGCACGAAAAATACAAAGTGTGACATCGTTTTTTTCTATCTTTTTTATTTAATAACTTTTAACTAAATACCATTACGATATTGATAATGTTAATTATATCAAAATGTTCATTTTTTCTTGTACTTTCAAATGATATAAGTTGCTTGGTGTAAATCTTTTCTGATTTCTCATAAATTGAATTAATAAAAAGTTTAGATACGCGCGCGTCTCATCTATCATTTTCTATCACGTTTAATATAGCTCTAATACCTCCTAATTAGACAACTATGGGATCATAAAAAGTATATCAGATTGTTCGTCATTTCGTCTACTTTAAAATGATATAAATTGATTGCTATAATTTTTTTGTAATCTACCAGAAATTAAATTATTAAGGTAGTGCTGCGTAAAATTGCACAAAGAGCACACATTTTTTTGTTAAGTTTTTTATTTAATAACTTTTAACTAAATACCATTATGATAATGCTAAATATATTAAAATGTTCCTTTTTTCTCGTACTTTAAAGTGATAGAAATTGTTTGGTATAAATCTTTTCTGATTTCTCATAAATTGGATTAATATAAAGTTTAGATCCGCGCGCGTCATATCTAACATTTTTATTGTTGCTTTAATACCTCCTGATTAAACAACTATGGGATCAAAAAAAAAATATCAGCTTGTTCATCATTTCTTCTACTTTAAAATGATATAAATTGTTTGTTATAAATTTTTTGCAATCTACACGAAATTAAATTATTAAGGTAGTGCTGCACAAAGCGAACACCGATTTTTCGAGGCTTTTTTTGTTGTTTTCATGCAAGGGCTTTTCAATAAATAACAATAAGATATTGTGAGATATATTAAAATGTTCCTGAATTCATGTACTATTAAACCATGTAATTTGATTTTAAATATTTTTTTATTAAGTATCTGAAATTTCATTTTAAATACAGTGATGCTAATACGCTCTGCAGCATGATACTATGACAATACAAGATAATCTCAAGTCGAAAACGAATTTTGAATCATTTTGCGCATGACGTCACTCTGTGAGAATTTTTGAATTATATTATAGTTTTATTGTAAAAAATACGATTATAGTCCTAAATTAAGCAATGCATATGTTACATACTTGTTGATTAATATTTACTTTCCGTTTTTCCAGTAATAATAGCGTAGTTTAACATGACTTTCAAGTTTTTTCTTGTTATTACTTTTTGTAATTAAAAATCGCACAATTAACCGTTTCTAAGAACAAATATTTACAGCAACAAATAAGGTATGCACAAATAACAAATTTTGTAACGTTTTTACAGCACTTTCATTGCAATGAACAATTTAATTTTTTAAAATATTCAAAATTTGTCACAGAATGACGTCAAAATTTAGAGAGAGACAGAGCATCATATGCGCCTGGGCTTATCTTGTATTGTCCTAGTATCATGGCTCTGCAGTGCGTTACACAATTCGACCATTTCTCTCGACATGCTACCCACTCTTTACAAACGATAAGACGTATTCACGTCAAAAACATCATTTTATCCTATTCCTCTACATATGTAAAAAACGGGCATAAGAGCGTAAGCGACGCATTATTTTACACACGTCTTTCTTTACCACAAATGGCTGTGGGCTATTAAAAATTGGTATTTTGACTATGGGAAGCAATAGATAAAGTCATTAAACTACTAAAAAGGATTTATTGCGATTTCTTGGATTTTGCAATATTTTGTTATTATTTGATTCCATTGGTTTAATAGTCCTATAATGATTCCAATGGAATCAACTAGTACGTTTTCAATCCTGAGAAACTACAAAACTTTGTTATTAATGTTTAAAAAATTTATATCATTTAAACCCCGCCCGTTTACGCGCGAATGGACCAGCCAATCAGGAAAGCCAATTGTGGGATGCTGGCCTGGAAGGACCGTCGTGGCTTCCGCGTGCCGCGCTATTCGCGATTTTTTGTTGCCAATTAAACGTGAACTGTATATTTATTAATGAACACTGAGAATAGTTTTTGATTGTATATTGATTTCACACAAGTGTATTGATTTCACAAGATCTTGTACAAGTACAACTAGGTACCTAAAACAATTTAAAATCGAATTTGAAACAATAATAAAAACAAAATGTATTGTACGAGACGACTCGAAAATCGGAAGTGGTAAAAATTCTTTTTGTGTCCTTTCACATGCGTATAATTATTAATTATAATAATTACTAGACCAAATGATGTCCAAGATTAGGCGTTCAACAAGACACAGATTCACAGTCGATTGTCGATTAAATCGATACATTAAAATTTTGATCCGACACCAATTATGGCCAATTATTATTATTAGCCAATCATAGCCCGAATTTTAATGAATTTGAATTCATAAACACTTTAAAGAAAGTAAACATGACATAAGTTAATACAGAAATCGAGAAATTTTTTTGTTTATTAGATTGGCAACATTATGTTTCAAAACTTTGACATAACAAATAATTTTCAAGATTTGAGAAGTCAGTGGCGAACGGCATCACTATTTATTCCATTTAATTTTCTCATTTATTGGTCCGCTACTGAACTTCATAATTTGAAGGTTTACTGTCTTGTCAAATTTTTGAAGTTTGGAACTGCCAACCAAATGGACCTAATTCAATAAAATAAAACTAATATTTCCCACAGACATTAATGCTCGCTTTGTACTTTTTAATAAAAATAGTATATTAAAGAATGAGTTTGATAAGGTGAATTTTATTGCAAGAGCGGATTTTTCGCGAATTCGCAAAATCCGCGATTGCAATAAAATGCCTTATCAAACGAATTCTTTATACTATTTGATCTATTTCGGTGTAAATTTACGATTTTTGTTTAAAAATAATATGCATGTCAGTCGTTTGACATTTGTTGACTATAATAAGCAAATGACAGTTCCGTGCTAGAATGTGACACTAATGACAATTCCGTGCTAGAATGTGACACTAATGACAGTTCCGTGCTAGAATGTGACACTATGACAGTTCCGTTTTATTATCAGCTATTATTAAACGGAACTGACATCAAATGAGTGTCAAAATGTACCTGTTCTAGCACCGAAATAGATAAAATTCTTTATTTCACATTTTGAATGAATAAATTTCTGAAAATTTTCAGATAAAAAATTTTCAGTAAGGTTAATAAATTTGAAAATCAATTTTTGGCCAGGGGGCTGGAAAGTCGCTTATTCCGGACTAAAAGTCACTCAAAATCGTCCGGAAAACAACCTTTTGCCGGACGATTTTTACTGCATTTCTGATTCTAATGTTGGCAGTTAAAATTACTAAATTATTGTATTAAAAGACAGCTGTGTTAGGCTGACACTGTCAGTGATAGATTGTTGCACTTACAGTTTCCTATATATACAGGATAAATTTTTAAATAATTTCAATTGTTTTGCAATTGCCAACCTAAAAAATTCCCCTGTGTCGTAAAATGTCAATTTAAATTTAAGTATGAAAATGAATAAATTTTTAACGCCTGGCCAAAAAATCCTGTGTTATTACAAGGGCCGAGCTATTTTGCTGGCCGACGCCATAACATACTTTCCGGCGTAGTTATCCAAATAACTATTATATCAACGTAAAGAGTGCTTATTTTTCTTCATTAAGTTAAAATTTCATCCGAAATTTATTATTTTAGAAATACAAATTATTTTAACGGTTTTTCAAGCGTTAAAATTCAAAATAAAATAACTTTAAGTTGGGGTTGACTTCCGGTATAACCGGATGTGTCACAACATTTGCAATAGGCTTATCAGAATGCAGAATGACTATACAACATACCTCTAAATACTATTCCGCTCAAGTGAGATGACCGACAGTGGGAATGTAGAGAGTAGCCATTTTGATACATGAAATACCAACTTTCCCAGCCAGCAACGTTCGTATATAATGCATTGAATAAACGTTGAAATTCTCGTCGATTCGACTATATTTGAAACGGATATTATAGAAAACGTGTATTATCGCAGTATCCAGAACGCCAATTCGACCTGCCGTAATTTGTTTATTATTATTTAATTTACATTAGTTATTTATAATCAAAAAGAACGTAAAGACTATTTTCTATCCTTTTTATCTAAAAAGTGTTCGAAAAAAGTGTTCTGTGGAACCCGAAACTGTTTTAGGGTGGACGGCGGCTCCCAGATTCAAACCTGCGACCCCTTGATTTCAAAGTCGCGTCTTCTACCGTTAGGATATTAGACTTTTTAAAGAAATGTGTGTGTTTTTTTAAATGCATATAAATATTTTTTAATTAAGTAACTAATTAAGTTATTTGTGATTGAAAGACATCGTTATTGACCCTAAAAGACCAAAAAATATTTCAAAATATCTGATTTATGTGTTAACTGGAATTATTTCTGGTATTAAAAAAAGGATCCTTAAAGACGAGTTTAAAACGTGTAAAAGTCGGTGAATTTCGACGACTTAAAAAATGGCAAAATAGCCACGTAGAATAAACGTGGAATTTTCGTTCCCAATCGACTTCGCCGAATATTGGTACCTTTTCCACCATTAAGCCAACGTTGCTGGCTGGGTTAAGATGATTAATAACCGGGAAATTCAACAGTCTGTAATGTAACCCAAAACATAAAATAAGAGCATTACGAAAATCAACAATTAAACTATTATTTATTATTGATGTGTTAATAAAATCAATTTACTCAATCGTTTCTTAACTAAATCTTGTTGGGCGTTTTGTGTAAATTTCTTAGCTAAATTATGCAGTCGTATTTTAGAATAACAAAATATTATATATTTTATCAAGATAAAAGAATGCTCAGGATGATTTTGCAATAATAAGTTCAACTGTTCAAATAATTTTGAACATACTGAGCTTACAATGTTTAAAACCAAATTCTGTGTCGGCAGACTATTATTATTTATAAACATTATTTGTTTTATAGTAGTTTCAGTTTCACAACAAATTTTAAAACCACCTTTTGAGGGAAAGAAATAAGGTCCTGAAAAAAAGAGTTGTTTGTAATTAATTTAATCTGCGATAATTGATTTACTTTACCTAAATTACGCCACTTTATGAATTTATAATGAGAATATTCATCAACATCTTCATCACTTGCTGTTAATAACTCAAGGCAGTTGAAGCAGTGAGTTCCCTTTTGTGACATTTTAACTACATACCATGTAAGTAGCCATATTTTCTGTTAATTCTGATAACTCTAAAAATTCTTCGCAATAATCAAAGTCAGATTGGGATAGAAAGTTAAAACAGTTGCTCCTAATATTGTTAATATCAATATTTCGAAAATTAGGTATCTTTTTTGTTCCTGTATTAACAGTGACAACTGATGTGGTGTCCAACGCAGAACAATTACCACCTTGTCCTCTAATGTCGGCATGCAGAAGTAATTGTCGGTAGGATCTCATGAACTGAAGAGCGTTTGGATCGTTATTCCAGCCATTTCGTGATCTGTAATAAGTTTTTTGTTGCATAAACATACATAGGTATTTTTGAAATAAAATTTATATATTTCACCTTATTGCACAAAAAATAACTCAAGATGGTCTTGGCTTATTTTATAAGTTAAAATGTATTAAACGTACTGTTTTTCCACAACCCAATAATCAAAAATACCAATTATGGACTTTATTGATGTAATAAAGCCTTTGAATGTTGTCATTTTAGGTGTTTGCCACATACATTTTCCCTTAATATTAGTTAAATTTGATAAATAATCAATTGTCTCAAATAGAAACGAATTCCACTCATTTACGTTTTCCACTTTTAAAGCACCTTTAATTTTTTTGCCCATGGTAGCCTTCAATTCATAATGTCGAATAGAGTATCAATTATTCTTATAAATTTAACAGTAGCTTCACATCCTTGAAATTTAGGCAAATGCATTTTATTCGCTAAAAATTGCATCGCTTGGGTCGTGCTATTATTTAAAGTCTGCGCTGCTGAATTCAACTGAAATTAACCCTGATTATCATTTAAAAATGTATCTTATCTGAACTCCCAATATGACTGTTTTACCTTCATTTTTTGGAGTTGCCATTGCATATGGTTCTTAGATAATTTGTTTGCAAAATGAAGACCTTTCGTTTCTTGCAAATTGAGTAAATCTTGAATATATGCTCATTTTATTTTATTTCCATTCTCGTCGTTTATTACTTTTAAGTCAGCCAGACAATTTCTCATTAACTTTAGCATGTGTCAAATATCGAACATTGCATATACTTTTTGATTTTGATTTGAGGGATGATCAAAATATGGCTTCATATCATTAATATTGTTCATTTTGCAACGAAGGTGATTGAACATTGTGAACATTCGGGCAATCGCATGTAACTGATGAGACAAACACACAAATTTGATGTAGTCTTATGAGGGCTTCACGAATTAAATTCGCCTTTTCTTCAGCATTTAAATGATTTACAAAACATCCAATAGGTAATTTCCAAGATGCATTTTGGAAACCATCATAAAAACTAATTCTTCTATCGCCATGTCCTCATTATCATTGTCCACACCAACATCTACATATCCCCAGTTCCTATAATTGCTTTTATGGAAATCGCGATACGCAAAGAAAACACATGAGTGATAGTTAAAAAATATTTGATTTATTATAAAATAGTTTGGGTTAAAAGAAGGAAATAATAATTGAATTGTGAGTCTAATCTAAACTTAACACAAGTAGACTCTCTCCTACGAAAGTTATAACTAGACTAAAAATCACCAAAATAATAAAACATGTGCAGACCAATCTTACAACATTTTCTGCCTCTCGGACCTTTTAAACAAAGAAAAGTAAGAAGGGTCTACAAATATTTTCGGACTGACAATCCACTCACAGATGTTGGATTTATTGTACAGACTAACAATAACCAAAAATGAGACATGAACATAGGAAAAAATGGTCAACAGGAATTACGACTAAATAGGGTAATAAATCTAAAAAATAGCTTAGAAAACTATTTACAACCTTATAGCTACATGAATCTAACAATTGCCATCAAACACGATTTCTTTTTTAATTGCCATTTCTCCCAAGCCAGTCCCAATTGAAAAGTTTTTCGAACATAATCATATGCCTTGGCATATAAAAATGCAAGGCCAAAGCAAACTTCTTCAGTTCTTCAGGGTATTTGCTACGAGTTTTTACTCCTGATCGTACATTTGAGATCATCCTTTTCATAAAAGATAACGGAATTCCAGAAACTACAGTGTTTAATATGTGAATCGAATCCTTTGATAATGACTTTTGCACGTAACTATCTCTTAAAACAACTTTTAGGTTTTGGATCCGTTTCTTCAGTCGTACATTTTTCTTAGTGGCCTTGTTTTGTTGGCCTTGCATTTTCGTTGAGCTTCAAGAAGTTTTTTTTGAACAATTCTAGGACTAATTCTATAATATATAAACAAATATGCGAGTAACAAAAATACATACATTCATTCATTGATTACTCACGAATAAGAATGTTCCACCTTAATTCTTGCGATACGACGATTCCTGCTGCCGCTGCTACTACTTCCGCTTACATTTCCACTAACACCAGGTGCATGACAACGGCGTTTAACTTTTCGATTTAAAATAATAAATACTTTAGAGGTGTCTGAAGTAGATATTTGCTCCCTTTTCTTTTGTTCGACGGAGGATTCTCCGGTACGGGAAACAAAAATTCTTTCGATGAAATCAAATCCAAAAAGTCGTAAATTTAATAAATTTACCCATAATATAGATGTACACCAAGTAGTAATTTAAAGCTTTTAAGCAATGGAAAGTAGAGATAACCTTACAAGAAGTAAATAATAATGATTTATTTTGTATTATTTTCTATTTTAAAGACCACAAAAAGTATAGGACGGGACTGCGCTTTGAGAATGTCAGGTTAAAAACGAGTATTTGAATAGACTACAGATATCTGTGAGCATTACGATCTTGATATTTGGTAAATATGTATCAAAATGGCGTCAATTTTTCATCTTCTTTTATTCCTCATGTTTTGCATATAGAAATAGTGTAGTTTGAGCGGTATAGTATTTATAGGTATGTGGACCATACCCAAAAACTTATATTGGCAAATTTTTCGGAAGGTCTGCAATGACCACGTCCGCAATCGCCACGACCCCTTTTTCTTGGCGGATGGATTTTTGAGTCCAACGGTGATGGTTTTATCCTACCACACATGGGTTTTAGTTTGATCAGCGTTGACCCATGTTTCATTCAAGTAATAAATATATATATTCCGGCCTTTAAGTCGGTACTACCTATTACTCAATAAGTTCATCTTGCGCCACGAAACTATTGCGTCCGTTTCCATCAGCACTGTGTTCCGACATCATTTTGTATAAGAGAAGCTCATTTATTTTCAAATTTTCCAGATTGAAAAACGGAAAAACGTTGGCAGATCCTCATTTTTATCAAGAGCCTACAAAAATACACTATTAATATTAATTGGAAAAGATAACTAAATTAACCATAAGTATCACTTTAATTTGATCTAGAGTTAGCAGTTCAAACCTATAGAACAAATTGTGGACTGTTTTCCGAATTATATATTTAGCGGGTTCCTCGACAGTTTCGGCCAGTTTTGACCGCGGTTTATTTTTTTAGTAGACAAAAGTTTATTAGTGAATTCCATTTCCTTAACGATATTCCAAATATGGTCTGGTTGAGCACTCGTGCGTTTACTGTACTTATCACTGGATTGACTTAAAATAGACCTTGTACAGAAAACGCTTTTTTTTGCTACCTATTGGTTTGCTTTTACGATCTTACGAGGGACTTATCTGTGATTCGTTTATATCCATAACTAAAAGTTTATTTTAAATGAATTGAAAGAAGTATTTTTGTAAAATTCGAACTTGATATAAATAACCAAAAACTCAAAGATTAACAAAAAACTAACCATATAAAAATTAATACAGGAAAATAAATAAAACTGTATCAATTACGACAAAAGCACAAAAACCTCACAAAAAAACGGTGAACTTATCAATTATCACATCGATTATCACGTGGAAATCGTAGTCAAAATCAAATCTTTCATCAAAATAGTAACAAATTCACAATAGTTTTTTATTTATTTGAAAAACATGTACCTGAATATGTTTGTCTAACTTTATACATATACATATATGTATATAAAACGATGAAGTGAGATCGAGTTGGTGCACAAAAGTACAATATACTGTTATTATACTATTTATTTCAAAATATTTAAATAGGAAGATAAAAAGACAGTTAAAAAAAATTGATACATTTTATTTCATATTTTATAATATTTATATTTACAGAAAAATATAAAATTCGTATTGTTCAGAACTAGAGTTCGAATCGGTCAAACGAATACGCTTTTTAGATAAATTTTAAGAAATCTTAGGTCTGAAATTTGATCTTTAAATTTCGTCAATATGATTGGTTGCGGTAAAAAAGTGCTAGGCAATTTCTCGTCGAATGGAGTATAGTATTTATAGTAGTTAAATATCTTCAAGTAAGATAAAATTATCTAATTGTGGACTATTAGAAACTTCGATCATATACAACATAGATATAGTTAACTGGGCAGAAACTGATGCAAAATTTTGAGATTACATAGCGTTCTGTTGCACATATATATGCGCTATGGTGGCGTGGAATATAACCATTAGTGCCGCTAATACCAATCCCTAGTAAACTATATTATGCTAATGCGCATATATGTACAACAAAACGATCTGTAATCCCTTGCCACTCGTACAAAAATTTTACATGGCGGGTAGAAAAGAAATGTTTAAGTAAAATATATCAAAAATCCAATGAGTTTTCGACTCATGGTGACCGACTGAGTCTACCATTTCTTTTTTCCTCACTTTAGCTAAAACACCCTGTATATGTAATCTCAAATTCCTAACAATGTTTTTTTTTTAGTATTTGTCGTATGTTGGAGTCCATATATTGTTTTCGATTTACTTCAAGTATATGGCCACATTCCCAAAACTCAAACAAACATAGCGATAGCAACACTTATACAGAGTTTAGCTCCGTTAAATTCAGCGGCAAATCCAGTTATTTATTGTTTATTTTCCACACATATATGTGGAAATTTAAGGTAAGCGAATAATATATATTTGTACTTCATTATGTGTATACAACACAAAACCTTATAATTTTGATTTTAGGAAATACAAATATTTCCTTTTGACGTGAATACAACTTATATTTTGTAGGAGTAGGGTGTGATGTAGTCTCGAATGGTTGAATTAATGTAGCATGGGTTAAAAGGCATGAATGCCTTAAGAACTCAATATATGTTATTCAATAAGTTATTTCTAAAAAAACAATTTACGTGTTTACAAAATTTAAAAGGAAAACAGAATTTTGATATATTTCATTAGAGTTCTAATGTCTTTCTGCCATTCGCTACGTATATTAAAATTTGCTGATACAGAGATCCATTGTAAATGCACCTTTTCTATTAAACAGCAATTTTAATTAGAAATTTAAAATTATTTAATTACAAATTTCATATAATTTGGTAAAGGAAGAATGCGGGAAAATATGGCATGTGAGCCAAAACCAGAATTGACGTATCTTTTAATAAAGACCTTTCAAAATTCGTTAAAAAAATTATGTAACAGTAGTGTTGAAAACTTTATACGGCGGTTCTGATTTAATCAAAAGTTATTTCCAGTTCAAAATACATGAGATTTAAATTGTTTTGTTTGTCTTGTATGAATATTACATTTATTTATTTGTCAATTTTGTTAGCTATTTTTCATTGTTATTTTTAACATTTTACTAGTAAAAATAATCAAATACAGTTATGTATAATTCAAATAAAATATTAATAAATATGTAAATTATAATAAATAATAATAGTAGATTAGATAACGAGGCGAAAAGGGCAGCATTACTGTAAAGACGAAAGTTTACCGTTAACGCCGGTCGAAGCGGCAGTTTCTTGAGACAACAATGTCTTTTCGCCTAGGTGTGTATACTATTTTATTCACAAGCAGCCACAATTAATTAAAAAAAATGTGTCTTTTGAATGTTTTCCCTTAGAAATTTTTGACGCGAATACGTTGGAAGAAATAGTCGAATTGTGTAACACGTTGCAGAGCATAGCATCACTGTGCTTAAAATGAAATTTTTGATAGGTAATAAATAAATAATTCAAAACAAATTATACGGTTTTATAGTACATGAATTAAGGAACATTTTGATTTTTTTCCAATATCCTATTGTTATTTAGTTAAAAGCTATTAAAGATAAAAACTCCAAAAAACAATGTCACACTTTCTACTTGTCGTGCATCACAGTACTAAAAATGCAATTTCTGATAGTAAATAAATGAAGAATACAAAACAAATTATATAATAATAAAGTACATGAATTGGGGAACATTTTGACATATCATCCATTTCAAACTCTAACTATTAAATGGGGTGTTCCATTTAAAATAACGAAGTTACTGTCGACTTCAGGTATAACCAGAAGTGCCACCATTTTGAAAATATTTTATATAGATCAGCCCCTCTGGAAACCTCCTACTGCCAAAATTTCAAATCTCTACCATTTACCGTTTTAGAGATATCTATGCCGCTCGGTTTGAAACTGAACACCCTGGCAAATTATCTTATTTGGAAATCACAAATAAATGAACAAACCACAATAACAAATGTTCATTTTATAATAAATCGTTGTTTACACATACATATAAATTTGACACAATATATAAATTTACAATTACAAAAAATATAAGTAATAATCAAGTTTTTATGTTAATACTCCTTCAACGAAAGTACGTTTCTGATACAAGAATTTGGTCAAAGGTCTCATTTTTCCCTCTCGCTAGGAATGTACAAAAACTAGTCTGATTGGATTTAGTATTTTTGGTCAGTTTGTTCGTATCAAATTTTAAATTTAATATTGGCGCTCAAACAACGTGATTGTTCAGTGTAATTGGTCATCTAGGGACTGAGCAGTTCACACGCACGCTTTGGATTTTGGTATGTTTTCGGTTTTGAAGATTACAATTACATTTTTAAATATTTTGACAAGATGAACTTAAATGTAAAGATGACAAATAATACACAGAAGAAGCAAAAGTTTCGCGCGTCTTTTTGTCTCTTTAAGAAAAAAAGGTCTATTATAATAATAGAGCTGTATACTAATTTTTGAAATTTATCTGTATCGAAAATCTGGTGAATCTAGAACATATTGGTGAATTTGAAAAGGGCTAAATGTTTATAATTTTCACGTAATTAATTATTAAAAATTAAAAATCCGACATGTGTCACACTCGATCCTTTCTAAATGGAACAACTCTGGCCTTGTAAACAGTGGGTCCCGTTTTTCGTTGGTACCCGAATTTGTACTCTACCTGCACGATTTCAGGTTAAATTATAGTCACACACAACACACGTAACACACAAACGGCGGCTTTCGTTATTATTTAAACTTTGTTTATTAATACCTAATTAAATATATCGAAATCCGATTGAATTTTAATGACAAGCCATTCCTTTAATGCAATCTTTTCGCCTAAACGGTTAAAATTAGGAATTTTTAACTTAGTTTACAGCTCTATACGGATCTACTCATTTTAATAATTTCGGTTGTAACATGAATCCAGTCTGCATGCATTTCTTTTTGGTCCACTAATTTTAATTATTACTGAAATTCACTAACACATTTCTCTATAGATGCTGCTCATTACTAAAACATTTAAACTTCGATCCGTGCAGAAATCGGCCACCGTTCACTTGGATTGGCAGTTGTCTTTCCGTGTGCTTCCCAGGAATTCAGGGAAGAAATCATTGTCTGGGCTTCAGGAACGGAGATTCCACTGGAACTGTAACTACAACTCTAACACACTCATCTCGTCGCTCTGGATCGGCCGCTTCTATTCGTCATACCATACGATTGCAGCCAAGTCTTCAAAACAGTCACAAAGTTGCAATTTCAGTGGTTTAAATCGATTAAATTATTTATTTACCATTTGGTAATTTGTTCACCATTTGTAATCTTACAACGATACCTAATACATTTATATATGTATACATATACGTATTTTCATATAAAAGTGACGCACCTATTAAAATAAAGGACTATACAGGGTTGATTATAATAAATTAATTGTTATGTATAACTGAAATTATGTTTAAAAATACATTCGGAAATACATTATACATTAATTAAAGAAAACCTTTTAAAAAGAAGTATAAATCTTTAATGCATTTTTTGATATGTTGTTAACAATGCCGTCATTTCATGATGTGCATTTTTATTAAATTACAATTATAGAAAATATTTTTACACGTCGTTAAGTTCTATTCTGCACCAAGAATAAATGATTATTTTAATTGGAAACCTTTTAGCAATAACCAATGAATATAATTCAGAAAAATTTGATTAGATGTTCCTCTCTATACATACATATGTATTCATGCTTCAGACAGAATATATTCAATGGAAAAACCAGAATACTGGTAAATGGTATTATGTCGTTTATTTCTTTCTATATTTAATGTAATTTGGAAGTCTAGCTTATTACATAAGCAAAAACAATTATATCAGTAAAAGGCCACTTACATATTAATACTTAAAGATTATTTAATTTTCTGTTCTTTGATTAGGTTTAAGATAGTAGTATTTATTACCTAATTTCTACTCGATTTCATATAAATGTGCGCTTGGAACAAAATGAAATGCAAATATTATATCTCCTCCCATTATATCTCTACACCAGCAAAATTAATTGAATCTGAGGCAGATGAAGATTATGAATTCATTTTAAGTTTTGTTGCTTCAATAGCATATTTACGTGATATAATCGAATATTTATAAAGAATCATTATATACAAGGGTTATTACAAGGGCCAAGTTATTATGCTGGCCGACGCGTAGCAGAATCCATCAAAGCGAGGCCCTTGTAATATTTTCCGGCTGAGTTATCCACAAGATTTTTTGACCAAGCGTTTACGATTTATTCATTTTAATCCATAAATTTAAATTGACATTTTACAACACAGGGGAATTTTTTGGGTTGGTAGTAAAACAATTTAAATTATTTAAAATTTACCATGTGTAGGCAAGTGTAGGTGCAACAAACTATCACTGACAGTGTTAGCCTGACAGCTGTCATTTGATTTTATGATTTAGTAATTTTAATTGCCAACATTAGAATCAGAAATGCAGTAAAAATCGATTTTGATTGACTTTTAGTCCGGTATAAGTGACTTTCCAGCCGCCTAAAACATGGAATATTTTTTTAGAATTTTTTAAAGAAGTGAGGTTGTACGCAATTTTTCCAAAAATAGAAGAATGCAAGAGGCAAAAGAGTCTAGCTATTACATAAATTTGTTTCTTATTTTACTCAATTAAAGTTATCAGTACCTTAAAAATGACCAAAAATAGTAGGTGCTTTTTCTTAAAACATCATATTAGAAGTGGTCGAATTTATTTATATTTTTCAGAAAGATATACATCGTAACCTAAGTACAATGCGAGCATTAATGACTGTGGAAATGGAAACATATTTTTGTTTATTCGATTGGCAACATTATGTTTCAAAACTTTGACATGACAAATAATTTTCAAGATTTGAGAGGTCAGTGGCGAACGATATCACTATTTATTTCATACTGTTTTCTCAGTTATTGGTGCGCTACTGAACTTCAAAATTCGTAGGTTTACTGTCTTGTCAAATTTTGGAAGTTTGGGACTGCCAACCAAATGGACCTAATTCAACAAAATAAAACTAATATTTTCCACAGGCATTAATGTTCGCTCTGTATCTGCTCCAAATTTGGTTATTCCAAGTCTGTAAATATTTGAATAAACGAAGTCTTAATAAACTGAAATGAAATGAAGTTAACATTTGACCGCATCCGAAAATTTCTTTTTAAATAATACTGATTCCTGTATTACCTTAAAGGAGAGTGTGCGTTAAAGTCAAGAGCCACTTTCTGAGCCAGTCTGATCACCCAAACTTCATTTTAGCTCAATCGAGCGGTAATGCAATATACAGAGCGATCATTAATGAATGTTTTTTTGAATACGTACCAGTTGCGACCGAGACCCAAATCGGCCCAGTTGCGGCCATAAAAGTTTGTACCTGTTTTCAATCGGACCACTTGTAGTAACACACCAATATTGCAACTCCAATATTTTTTTAAACTACCTAAATCAATACAAACCAAACCTAACGTAAACTAAGCTGACCAGATCTCTGCATTTCCAAAATGACTAAAAAATATTCATCCATGTTTCCTACATATGTATATTATACTTAAATATATATATATATGTAAGCAAAATGCGATTTTTTTTCTAAAATAATAACCTGCTAACCTAAAGGGCATTGAAAAAAGATATATAAAAAAATTATTGTAAGTATTGGTAAATATTGTGAAAAATAGACTTATAGTGAAACCACGAGTAAAGCCTCGTTCAGAGAGCTTCGTATTGTTGCTGGGGACACTTTCCATAATTTGATATTTTATACTAGATAATGAAAAAATGTAAAACAAAACAGAAGAAAACGAAACGGTTAATGATTTTATTTTAAATAAATTCAATACAAGATTATAATTATTCACATGGTGTAGATAGAATTGTCGAATGGGCAACTTGCATGAAATTTTTTTATTACGGATTCTGAAAATATACCCTAAATTGGGGTGTGTTTTATTCATAATTTTTTTTAAAGTTCATTAAAACCCCTAAAATTGACATTGAAAGTCGCAATTTTTAAGGTTACGGAAAGTTGCAATATGGCAACTTTGCAAATAGACCACACTTCCCGGCCAGAAAGAGCCCTGAGTTAAAAAAGGTTCGACATAGGAGCGCACTTTGTTTAACATGAACGTAGTTCCCGGTTAGTTTGAATGTGAATTTCAAATACTTACGCACTACAACTAATCTGTGTATTTATAGCTAGTACGACGCCTCATTTACAACAATTTTTAAATTCTTTTTCCTTTGGAGATGGCCATCTGTGCGGTAGTAAATTGTAAAAGTAACAGCAGAACAAAAAGAAATGATGAAATTGAAAGAAATTCAATTCAATTCAAAATTGAAGAATTTATGGATGTTGTTTTGCAAACGTCAACATAACTTCAACGCTTTAACAAGTCATATTTGTGGAAAGCATTTTGAGAAGAAAGATTTCGAGTTTAACTTTCGAGAACAATTGTTAAACACCAAAAGCAAAACGAAACTTGTTAAAGGTGGTAAGCATATTATTTAATTAGATGGATTTAGATCTTTCTCTAATTAAAAAAAAATCTTTAATTATGTATTTAATAGCCATTCCAACAATTCGAGAAGAACTTCAATCAGATACTGAGAAGGATAAAAGAATGCAAAGAAGACAAAAAGCTGAAATTGTTATGAATATTTTTAAGACTGAAGTAAAATCATCCTGTGAAAATTATACTTCTTACCCGAAAGCAATAAGTGAAACGAACTACGGAAATAAAGGTATACTTGCATCTTTCATTTTTGTTACTCTATTATTCGTCTCTAATAAAAGTTATTTTATTATTTTTGTTTAGAAGAAAGGTCACTTTATCAGGAAATCAATTATAAAGCACAATATGAACAACTTCTAGAACAAAACACACTTCAACTTGAAGAAATCAATTCGTTAAAACAAAAATGTGACGAAAACGATGTTACAATTTCAAATTTGACCCAAAATAATGGCATTTTGTCCAAAAACATCAAATATCAACTAACTGAGTTGTAGAGAAGGGATGAATTACTTTCAAAACTATTTACAAAAGTGCAAATCAACCAACCGAAAAACGACACAAAATGGGTAAAGTGGTATTCGGAAGATAATTCACGTGCATTTAGTCTTAGATATCTTAACCAAAAATGTTACCTTCACTTAAAAAATAACTTATTTTACCCATTGCCGCATTTAGGAACTTTACGAAAATGGGTGTCCAATTTAAACTTCAGAGATGGTATTCTCGAAAATGTTTTGAATTTTATGAAAATGTCCAGAAGAAGTAATAAGGAGATAGATAATACAACGGTATTACATACGAATTAAACACTTAAATAGACAAAAATATATGTATAACGCAGATGTAAGAAATATACGTTTTTTGCTATTTGTAAATTTAAGTTATTAGTTAAAGAATCCTAGATCATGACGGTAATGAAATTTATAATGTTGTAGAATGTGGTGCATTTTTTAAATTTGGGGTTGGCAGATCTGACGTTTGACGTTTTGAAATTCAAAAATTTGACGATAAAATAACCTAAATGTCAAATCATTTTAGGTAAAAAACATAAAAATTTGTGTACTAAAATATCTAAACAATTTATTTATTTAAAAAGCGATATTTTCATCAAAATAGATAAAATAGCTTAAAAAACTCATTGCGTAAGACTTTTTACTGCAATCGTGGATGTTGCATTGAGTCCCGCTTCGCATTTTCGTTTTTTAATATACTATTAAACAAATTTTTACGAGTCCTTTAAAAAGTTAAAGCAGTTAACCCTTTAAAAACGAATCTAAAAATTCAAGAAAAAGTTTTTGTTCGCAATGAGATTTTTTTTATTTTTAATGTTTTTTATTCTTTTTTGTAATCTACATGAAAAATGCTTTAACTTCATATAACATATGTGACCTTTCTTTTGTCCTATTTCGCCAAAAATAAATATCAAAGTTTAAATCTAAAATTTACTAGAGTTTTCATAGCGGGACATAGCAGACATGTCCACCATGTCCCATGCGATTAGTTCAAGTAAGTCTTACAAGATGGCGAGACTACTAATTTTTCGAGAAAAATAGTTAAATTGGGGGAAGGTCTTCAAGGGGTGGAAAACATATATAAATGGTAAGAACAATATATTTGTTTTTGGTGTGAAGAATTGGTGTGTGTAAAATTAAAAGTGCTTAATGCTAAAATAAACACAAGTTTTGTTAGTAAAAGTGACAGGACACATAAATAATTTGGTGAAATTATTCAGGACAGGACATTTTTGACCGCCTAGTCGGTCATAGCTTTACCAGTATGCAAATAAACTTTTAATAATGGGTGGTTCAAGCAGAGAATTGACAATGATGGATATCCTAGTGAAAAAATATAAAGAAATCAGACATTTAAAGGCAGAAAACAGTAGTTGCATTGCGCAATTCAAGCAATACAGTAAAATTGTGAATCAACTAAGAGTGTGGACAACGCGGGGGTAAATAGTAATAAAATTCAATCACCTTGCAGCGATAGACCAAAAAATACAACTTTAATAGCGCAGTAAAGAGCAGAAAAGTGCATGCACAGCAAATAGATAGAGAAAGAAAGCACTTACGTTGATTGTAGCCGATGTAATTCCTGATAATCTAAATCAGATTCAATTAGATCCAAATAAACGATTTGGATTTCTAAAGTTGCCGAACGGCAAAATACGAAGTAATGTCCTCCGCCGTGGTCTTCTTTAATGCTGGCAGCGCAATCTTTGGCAGCCAAAATATCGTTATGGCATTCAGTGAATTGCCAAAGTGAATTGTGAAAGTAGGGAGTTTGTGTAGGATCAGTACGATCCTGAACCGTAAAGTCATGAATTTGCAGTAACAAGCGTTTCGCGAACCGATCGAAGCGTTCTCAATTGACTAGTAGCCATGATAAGGGCAATTAAATGATAGAACAGGCGACAAACGAGGGAGATTGAAATAGATTGAAATTTACAAGAGAAAATATTGTCAACAATCGTATAGTACTGTTTGTAAATTTATCCCACTTTTATAAAGAGGATATTACTTGAAAGACGACGAACAGTAATACGGGAATTTATTGACGAATTTAAAGCGATCAAGAAAAATATTCGAAAGAAAAAATGCGAAATGAAGTTAAACAACTGTTAGAATCAGCTGTTTAATGCAAAAAATCGATGTTGAACACCAACCGAAATAAATTGGCGTAGCAACAGTGAAAAATTTCACGAAAAGCGAAAAAAGTCGTTTTAATACCAAATAGAATAAATTTGGTATGCAAAGGTCAAACGGCGAAGAAGCGCGTTTGAAAGAAATTTGCTACGTTAAATGCGTTTGAAAAGGAGAATAAAATGCAATTGTCTGATGAATCCGGCTCGAAGGACCAAAAAATGGACAACGCGGGGCTAAATAGTAATAAAATTCAATCAGCTTGCCGCTATAGACCAAAAAATATAACTTTAATAGCGCAGTAAAGAGCAGAAAGATACATGCACAGCAAATAAGCAAATAGATAGAAAAAGAAAGCACTTACGTTGATTGTAGCCGATGTAATTCCTGGTAATCCAAATCGAATTGATCTCTGGCCCTTGGAACGGCGTCTTCAACGTATGATGGCGTCTCTTTTGCGGAATAAGTAATCAAAAAGGCAAATGCAGAAAATAACGAAATGCACAATGCACCAAGCAAGAAAAAAGCACTAATTAGCTCTAATAAAAATTGCCAAAAACCCACAAGTAATTAGTACGTGCAAAATGTGATTATTGTATGAAAAATAAAGGTTTAAAAGTGTGTAAAACACATAAAAGATGGCACGATAGAGTAGATAGCAAAAAGGTACGATCGCGTACCCGAAATTTTACTATTGTAGTATGCAAGTGTAAAAAGTAAAGAAAAGTGGGCGAAAACTGAAACAAGATCGTGTGATCGATTTTGCAGAATTCAGAATTGATGTCTTGATTGTCCGTAAAAGGTCAATTCTCTTCCGCGTGGAAGTAGAAAAGAGGGGCCGAAATAGTGCATGCCTGCCTGAGTTGCCTCGAGAATAAGACAGAAAACAACCCGCGAAAAACAGAAACAAAATGGGACAAAGGGAAATTTGTCCATGCCGCCCACCAAAACAACAGTAGTTGTTTTCAGTAAGAGCGAAAAGAAAAGACAAGATGAAAAAGAAGGACCGAGGGGTCCAAAGACTCAAGAAAAAAGGAAAAAAGGCAAAGCCGAAATAGATCTAAAAGGAAATAGTACATCAAAAGTAAAGAGGGAGAGATCAAAGCTTTACAAGAGGCCGATTAAGCATCCCATGCGTAGTTGCCCCACCGTCTTTTGCCGGGTAAAAACGAATACCTAATTTCCATTGAAGAGGGGGCAAGTTATCCTCTTTAATGAGAACGAGAATGTCAGTTTGGTCTGGCGTAACGTTTATCGGCTTGTGCCACTTAGATCGCTAAGTAAGCGTATGCAGATATTCCAGATGCCACCGTTTAAAAAAATTTAGATGCATTTTAGATGCATGCATTGAATTAGCTGGCAGCGCGATAGGCAGGACATTGACAATTCAGGCGATGGAATTGTCGTAAGCGGTTCGAGCGATAGAAAATGACCCGGAGTGAGTGGAGTCAAATCGTTTGGGTCGCAGCTAATTTGACATAACGGTCTAGAGTTGAAGAGAGCCTCAACTTGCACTAAAAGAGTGTTAAGTTCTTCATAACAGAGAACTTATCTCCGAGAAAGCGAAAAAGATGAGTTTTAGTAGATTTTAAACCTTCAGAATCAGTAGCGGAGCGAAATAATTGTTCCAAATCTCGAGCAGCGCCTACGAAATTAGTGTCGCAATCAGAATAAATGTGCGAAACAAAACGACGCAAGGCAGCAACGAAGGCGTCCGTTGATAAATTGGACACCAATTCGATGTGGATAGCCTTAACAGCCAAACAAAGGAAAATGCAAATATAACCTTTGGTGGTTTTTCCACCACGGCAACGAATCATTGTTACAGAATAAGGGCCGGCGAAATCAACAACAACAGTACTAAATGGCTTGACTTGGGAGACGTAAAAAGAACGCACATCAGCCATCGGCGGTGAAAGAGCCTTTGGACGATGCCGAAAACATTTGAAACACGTCGAAATAACGAAGCGAATAATTTTTCTGGCGCCAAAAATCCGGAAGTTCTGTTGCAATAGATACAAAGTGGTGTTGATTCCCGGATGGCAATTCGAATAATGCATTTGACGAATGATTAAAGTGGTTAGTGGATGATCGGCCGGTAACAAAGCGGGATGCTTAGAAGAAAAGGCCAAATCCGCGTTACTAAGTCGACCCCCAACTCGAAGAATGCCTTCAGAATCAACAAAAGGTGTTAGTTTCTGAAAACATTTGTTAGGGCCACCGCTATTAGATAACAAATCTACGCAGGTAGATTGTTGCAGCGACCTATCGAGAATCAGCAGTCCAGCAGACTGTTCTTTTGCAGAAAGAGTCCGAAAAGCAGGGCTATGTTCTGAATAGTCCGCAAAGAAGAAAAACGGGTAAATAATGAAAGAAAAATGTCAGGAGGATTCTGAGCTAAGAGACAAGTCGCACGAACTTCCAACGAGTCCACAGGAGAGTTAGTTGTCGAGAAAATACCAGGGGCCGGATTATCTAAAAAAATAAGGAATAAGAGAGAGTTAGACCGAGTGAACCCATAAGTAAGGCAGGGGCCGGAGCATGTAAGCTAACTTAGACAAAACTCTATGCTTCATGCGCCAGAATTTCAAAGAAACGAGCACGTAAAAATTGTCGGACTCTGTCGGCAGCGTTCGTACTCGTCCGCGTAAAGGATAAAGTGGAGTTTAGGAAACACATCTAGAGGTGTTTCTTGGACTTTTGATTTTTAATAAAATTAAAACTACAACATTTTTAAGACAAACATTTTATTTATATACATTTATGTGTTTTTAGAGATAAATGGTGGGCCGCTCCTGTTGAATAAAAAGAAGACAATTTTAATTACAATTACACTTACATTAAAATAAAATAAACTTAATACATTCTTAAATATCATCATCCTTCCGCTCTTTAAACCGCTGAAAAAAGGCAGAGAGTGACCTTGCCATTTTTTCTGTGTTTTTGGACATGGTCTCCATGGCAGTCAGTGACTGTGCCATTTTTCCCGCGTTTTTGGACATGGTCTCCATGGCAGACAGTGAAATGTAACAGTATGACATGTGACAGTAAATTCATAGCATTTTCTCGTCGAACTTTAACTCTATGTCGAATTATTGACGCGCGTGCTTCTCTATCCCGTTCTTCTTGAATTAAACGCAAAATATTAATTTCTTTTAAAGGATCTGTTTAATCTTAAAATTAAACCATCTTAAATTTGTTTATAATTTCATAGTTCATTTACTGTGCTACTTTAATTAGCACACACACGCATCCATTGCGTAATACTGGTCAATAAATTTGTACCTATTGTTTATAATTTACCCAATATTAGGCAAGTGCAATTTAGCAGAAATGCACTTTTAATCTAGAGCATATTTAACATTAATCTTATGTATTATAATTTGTATATAAAGGGAGAATATTTTTTAATAAAACCATTACTAGCTTTAAACCGTTAGTAGTCATTTCGGGTTACTATTACCAAGCCTAATCAATTCAGGTAGTGAGGCTGCTATCTGGTAGTAATTCTACCAATAATTCGACATAGAATTATACATGGTCCTTCGAACCTTCAAACAATCAGCGACATAGGGTGTATTATCTCTCCGTGAGAGTAATACCATACTAGTCCACTGTAAATTAAGCCAAGAGTTGTCCAGGAAGGGGGAGCTCTGAGAAGAAAAATTTACAATCAAATGCAGTCGTGCAGAAGTAATCTCGACGAAACTCTGGAGTAAACAAGAACAAACCAATCAATGAACTTAATCCAAAACATCCCAGTGTGGCAGTTAACACAAATCAAGATCAACGAAAATCAACAACCATATAAATTCATTCCATCAATAGTGGCACGTGACGATCCACGCGCAGCACGCTGCATCATTAATCAAATCAAAATCATAAGAAGAGAGAGGTTTTTACGATTCTGCATCGAGAAGCGTAGACATCAAGCACAGAAAAATAATGGAGAAGTTAAACGATTTATCCAAATCTCAAGAGAAAATTGGAAAACAGTTATCAGCAATGATAACTTTTCTTCTAGAAGACACTTACACAAAGCGAACAAAGTCATTCATGGCATCGCAGAAGACAACAGCAGAAAATTTATGGACAGAAGTTATGAACAACCACGCAGAAATAGAAACGCTAAACATAACGGAGCATCCATATCACAAACAAAAGTTTGTTGATTAGATCCATTTTAACAAGGTTTCATTGAATTTTGTAGGAATGTAAATTAAATTGGGTTGTACTTCCTTGTTGTAGTATTTATTATCTTATTAGACCGGTTTCGACCTTTCAGTCATCTTCAGTAATAACTACAAAGCATTTATAAATTATAGTGTACCTAAATATTATGTTGTTTTATGGTTTTCTTACTTGTCAATTTTTAGGTTAACTTAAATAAACAATACATAACAGATTAAAATTGTAAAAATGTAAAAATGGTACACACGTTATAAATAAGACGAACGAACGAATAACACTTAATGTATACATGTATAAATAAATAAATAAATAAAATAAAATAAAGTTAAATAGTAAAATTGTATAAAATTAAATGTTATTGTTTTTCAGTCTTTTGTTCTCGTTGTGTCGTGTTCTTATTGGTTGATATTATGTGTGTTGTTTGTTGCTTGTCTATTGTTGATGAATTTAAATATTGGTGTTTGCTTAAGTTCCACTTGGAACACGAGAACTCCCTGAACTTTACGCTTTACCAAAACTACATAAACCAAACACACCCATAAGACCCATATTAACTTTTATCAACACCCCATCCGAAAAACTCAGCAAATTTATAAACAACTTATTCACAAAGACTACAAACTACAAACCAAAACACACAATAAAAAATTCTAAAGAACTAACCGACGAAATCCAAAAAGTAAACCTATCACACAAATACACACTCATATCATTCGACATAACAAACTTATACACAAACATACCAGTAAAAGAAACAACTACAATAACTAAAAACATTCTCAAACAACACTTACAGAATGACAAAGAAGCAGAAGACATTAACAAGATCATAGAACACTGTACCAGACAAAACATCTGCAAATTCAACAAACACATATACCAAATGGAGGACGGTTTACCCATGGGCTCACCACTATCAGGACTATTAGCAGACATATACATTGACAAAATCGAAAACATAATCCTACAACTACCCGACGCAAAAAATATAAAACTATGGAAACGTTACGTAGACGACATACTCTGCATTTGGACTGGAACTGACACAGAACTTAACAAATTTCACGACCAAATCAACACAATAGACCAAAAAATTCAATTCACAATAGAAATAGAAAACAACAACAAAATCAACTTCCTCGACATAACACTAACCAAATGCTGACAAAATCGACTTCAACATATATAGAAAACCACAAAACAAAAACTGATTAATCCCCTACGACTCCCATCATTCAACACAAAACAAATTCGCAGCAATACACAGCATGGTCCACAGAGCATACACAATCCCACTGACAACTGAAAAACGAACTACTGAGATAACAAAAATTAAAAACATTGCACAAAACCACAACTTCCTCCAAAAAACAATCAATAAAATCGTAGAAAAATACGAAAAGAAAAACGCACTACAATCGCTAGGATACACAATCCAAAAAGAAAAGAAAAACGAAACAACATCATATAGAAAATTTACATACTCCGGAAAAATTAACGAAAAAATATCAAAAACGCTTAAAAAATACAACATACATCCAATCCACAAAACAAACAGAACCAACTTCGACATCCTAAAAAATCACAAAGAAAAACCAAACACTATGGACCAGAACGGTGTATATAAGATTCACTGCAAAGACCGCGAAGCAACATACATCGGGGAAACGGGCAGACGACTACAAACCAGAATCCAAGAACACAAAAAGGATAAAATTCACTCAAACGTTGGAAGACATTTACACTTTACAGGACACAAAATAGACGAAGACAAAACAAAAATCTTACACAACTGCAACAAAGGTCCAAAACTAACATTGCTTGAAGTCTACGAAATACAGAAAGAAATGAAGAAGAACAAAAAATGCCTGAACGACCAAGTGGAACTTAAGCAAACACCAATATTTAAATTCATCAACAATAGACAAGCAACAAACAACACACATAATATCAACCAATAAGAACACGACACAACGAGAACAAAAGACTGAAAAACAATAACATTTAATTTTATACAATTTTACTATTTAACTTAATTTATTTTATTTTATTTATTTATTTATTTATTTATTTATACATGTATACATTAAGTGTTATTCGTTCGTTCGTCTTATTTATAACGTGTGTACCATTTTTACATTTTTACAATTTTAATCTGTTATGTATTGTTTATTTAAGTTAACCTAAAAATTGACAAATAGGAAAACCATAAAACAACATAATATTTAGGTACACTATAATTTATAAATGCTTTGTAGTGTGGCGTGTTTTCCTCGTCAGGGGAGGATTTTCTCGAGCGCCAGGTGTTTTTAGGCCCGAAACACCAACCTGTACCGCGAGCGTCTCTCAGTGGAGAGAGTTTTAGACCAGGGGTCGAAATTAAAGAGGAATCGCACTTAATCAATTTATTTATTAAATAAAAGATATTTAAATTTACTATTTCGCGCTTTTTATAACTTAAAACAATGAACAAAATCATACAAAAAATCATCCAAATTGAAAGAGGCAAAAGTAAAATACACACGAGGAACACAATATCAAAAAAAAAATAGTTACAACCGTTCGAAAACTAGTTAACACTTTTACAAAATTTATTATAAACGAAATTAAATCAAATCAAATCAATATCAAAATCAAAGTAAAGAACTAAAGAACTGGACCAATGAAATTCCAAGTGAATTTTGGTCTTCGAAAAACAATAATCGGAAATAGTTATTTTTACAATATTAAAATCTGTCTCAAAAAGGCTTGTGCAAGAGTTTATATATGGGGAAAAGTTAAGAGGGATTTTGAGTAAGCGCAAAGAGGAAAAATTCCGCGAAAACCCAAAATGTGAGAGGTGGAGGTACTATTAGTACGAGGAGAGAGGGGCAATTACTGTACTTAGTGTAATTAGAGGGAAATTAATTACACTAAGATTGGATGCAATGAGTTGACAAATAAAATCCCGAAAGAGGCAAATAAAAATACATAAATTGGGCATTTTATATAGAAAACAATCAAATGAGAATATGTGCTCTGGAGGGGCTCAATTGAGATAATGAGTGTAATGAGAGGATGCTAATTACACTCAGTATAAATGACAAGAAAAGAAAAGCAAATTGAACTCGAAATTAAAATGTAAACTAAAATAAAATTATGTCCGAAAAATGCACGTATGTTTCATCTGATTCAGAGAAATTATATATTGGACAATTGAATCAGATGTAAACGTATTAAACCGTGTGTAAGTCCAATCAAATAATTAAAGTACAGAGGGAAAATAAAGACAAAATGGGAAAGTAAATATAAGAATTGGAAGCGGCGTGGCCAACCACAATCCAATACAAAATACATATGAAATAAATACAATTAAAAGAAATTTGGACTCACCGTTTAAGTAGAGGAAATATAACTTGAATTGAATGGAATAAATGTTAAGCCAAGTTGGTCAGATGAACACTTAAACACTTGGTAATTAACCGAAAATCTCAATTGCAATTGCACAGAGCACGCTATCAAATACAAAAAGGGTTTTTTGAACTAAGGAATTTCACATCGTACTCCTGGTTGCGGGAGTACTTTTGTGAAAATCCCTTTCCGAGGGACGCTGAGGTGGTTGTCTATGGTCAATTTGCATAATTAGTTAAAATAAATGTTTGTTTACAAATGTAAACAAACAACCTAACCTCAAACGTCAGAGGGATAATATAAATCGTGTAAATAATTAAGAGGCGCAAAAATAGGTTCGTTACAGTAGTTATTACTGAAGATGACTGAAAGTTCGAAACCGGTCTAATAAGATAATAAATACTACCACAAGGAAGTACAACCCAATTTAATTTACATTCCTACAAAACAAACAAAAGTACTACGATCAGTTAAAGAATGTGTACAGAGAACTCAAAGATCTCATAAATATAAACCAGGAACCCCGAAAACCGTCAACATCAGTATCCAGTAACGACGGAAATACCGCAGTGAGACCATCAACAGATTACAGCGATGCAACAAGTTACATAAAAGAGCAAGAAATCAACATGGAGATTATTCACCGTACAGTAGGACAGATTCAGAGAACTCTGACAGAAGACGAAGATGTCGGGTATCTAGAACTGCTACTTAAAAAACTAAACCAACAATGGGAAAACATCGAGGCACTTAACAAAAAAATACTGGTCCTGAACCATAAATCAGCAGCCAAATATATCAACAGTAATACATACAACAAGATAGAAGAGATGTACGAAGAAACTCACACAGATCTTAGACGAAAGATTCGGGAAGTAAACAGAATGGAGACGAAGCCCAATCTTCAGTTACCAGCCATGAAAATACCAACCTTTTCGGGTTCATACGAGCAGTGGCCTACATTTAGAGACATCTACAGTAAATTAGTACACAATAATAAATCTTTATCGCACAATGAAAAAATGCAGTATCTCAAGACCCTCGTCACCAATGAAGCAAGCCGCATCATTCAGCATATACAGATCACAGCAACAAATTATGACACCGCATGGGAAACATTGGAGACGAGATATCAAAACAACAGACTCATAACGTTTAAGCTAATGGATAAAATTATCGATCTTCCATCAGCAAGACCAAATATGGATGACGATATTAAAAAGCTTTATGATGTAACACAAGAGTGCCTCCAAGCCATAACAAACTGCGGAACTGACACCAGGTCATGGGGACCACTCATAATCCGACTTATAATGAGGAAATGGGACGTAGACACCAACACTCTCTACGAACAATCATTAGTAAATCCCGCAGATGTAGACGACTACAAAGAATTCATGAGTTTCCTAGAAGCAAGATTTCGAACACTTGAGTCAACGTCTCCTCAGCACAAGAATATGTCGTATGGCCACATACAGCATCAACAGTCACCGTACAACAAATTAAACAGTTGTAAAATATGTTCTAAAAGTCATGAAATATTCAGCTGTCCTGTGTTTACAGCCTTATCCCCAAATGATAGGTTTAAAACAATAAAAGATAAGAAACTCTGCGTCAATTGTTTTAAACATCCACAAGACCAAAAATGCAAAAGCAAAAATACGTGTCGTATCTGCAGCCGTTACCATAACACGTTACTACATCAGGACAAGAAGTCACCACGGGACAAACCAACTGCAACAGCAGTTAACACTGTACAAAACGACGAATCCGTAGTACTAGCCACTACATTAGTGCAAGTAAAAAACGGCCCTGGTGAACTACACACTTTGTGTGCCCTGATCGACCCAAGATCGCAAGCGTCGTTCATCACCGAAGAAGCGGCACAATTAATGGCAGTCCCACGACATCGTATACATGCCGAGGTGAGTGGAGTGGGAGATTCACCGCCAAAAATCGCTAAATCCAAAACAACAATTCAAATTCGTCCGCGGTTCCCAAGCAATTTTTCGCTAGAAGTGGATGCCCTGATTCTAGGCAAATTAACACAAACGTTGCCACAAAAACAGTTTCAACTAAATTTAGAAGATTGGGAAAATCACGTACTAGCAGACCCGTTGTGTTATATGCCAGGTCCAATCGATATAATACTAGGGGCACGAGAGTATGGGAAGATAATCTTAGACGGTCTAAGAAAAAAGGATTATGCGCTTATTGGACAACGGACAGAACTCGGATGGATATTATCAGGAAAAGTCCAGGCCCAAATAAAAAAGATACAGTTAGTTAGCATGGTCACTAACATTGAAGAAGACAGTCAACTGTGTAAATTTTGGGAATTAGAAGAAGTGGAAAATAAGGTTCAGCAGAGCAACGACGACAAGACATGCGAAGAATTATACACAGAAACTACAACAAGGGAAATTGATGGTAGATATACGGTAAAAATTCCCTTTAAAGACGATATAAACAAATTGGGAGAATCAAAAAAGCGTGCGGCATCAAGACTGCTCCAACTGGAAAAAAAGATGATGCGAAACCCCAGTTTTAGACAGGACTACAATGCATTCATGCAGGAATATCTTGACTTAGGACACATGAAGAAGGTCAAGAACACTTACGATGAAGGGTACTACATTCCCCATCAAGCCGTAATCAAAGAAACAAGTTCAACCACGAAATTAAGAGTGGTGTTCGACGCATCCTGCAAGACATCCACCAACATCAGCCTTAACGAATTGATGCACACAGGACCGAGGCTTCAACACGAGTTGACTGATATCTTATTGAGATGGAGACTGCACAAAATCGTGTTCACAGCCGACATTGAGAAAATGTATCGACAGATCAAGCTACACAAAGCCGATCAAAAATATCATAGAATATTATGGCGCTTTGAGCCTCAGCAACCGATAGAAGATTATCAGCTAACAACAGTGACCTATGGCACAACAGCAGCTCCGTATCTTGCTGTGAGAACATTGCAACAACTTGCGCAAGACGAGTCAACAAAATTTCCAGAAGCAGCCGCAGTAACAATGAGAGACTTTTACGTAGACGACTTGTTATTCACATATTCAACACTTGTTATAAGCACATTCCAGAACAACTCAAAGATGGAAGCGACCTACCAATTGGCGAAGATGAAAGAAAGAAAACATTAGGTGTTTACTGGAAACCACAAAAAGACACTTTTACTTTTAAAGTAAATAAAACACCAGCCAGTAAACCTACGAAAAGACATATTTTATCTGAAATCGCAAAAATATTTGATCCATTGGGAATTCTAGCGTCAGTAATTATTCAAGCAAAACTATTAATACAGGAGTTGTGGCTGCAACAACTACAATGGGATGACATTGTTCCACCAAAAATTGAACAACGATGGTATCAATTCTATAACCAGCTGCACACCCTCGAAAACATCGAAATACCAAGATGGATCAATAGTAATGCAGTACAAGATAATATTGAATTACATGGGTTTTGCGATGCATCGGAAAAAGCGTACGGTGCAGTGATCTACGTTAGATCAACAGACGAAACAACAAACACAGTGCGAGTAGTGCTATTAACAGCAAAGTCAAAAGTAGCATCCGTCAAAACAAAACCAACACTACCTCGATTAGAGCTATGGGCGGCAGTACTATTGGCAAAATTATATAACAGAGTTACCATAGCTCTAGGGAAAAACTGCTCCACATACGCATGGTCCGACTCCATGATTACCTTAGCTTGGATTAAAGGGGATCCAGCAAGATGGAAGACATTTGTCCAGAATAGAGTCGTGGAAATAACAAACATCATACCTCCCGAAAATTGGTACCATGTCAGTAGCGATGACAATCCAGCTGATGCCATCTCCAGAGGTGAAGAACCATCAGACATAGCATCCAATACTGTGTGGTGGAGTGGTCCCCAATGGTTGAAAAACAAACAACTATGGCCAACAGCAAGAGAACCAACAGAAACCACTATAGAAGCACGAAAAATTTGTCTAAAAATCACTACAACATTCAAGCCCTCCATTGAGGAATATTGCAGTCGATTTTCGTCACTGTCTAGAATGCTGAGAGTTACATGCTACTGCATCAGATTTATAGATAACTGTAGATCCAAAGAAAAAACAACTGGGCCACTAACTCCACAAGAGATCGAATCGGCTCTGATCAAGATTACGAGGGCAGTACAAGAAGACGTATACAATGATGAAAGAAGAGCAATCAGAAAAAATGGGCAGGTGAACACGCAAAGTAAGCTGGCCACCCTAAATCCATTTATTGCCGCAAACGGACTGATTAGGGTAGGCGGCCGGCTTCAAAAAGCAATATTACCGTATAACGTGAAGCACCCTATAATCCTACCACCCAAGAGCCATTTAACTGCGCTAGTGATAGAAGACGCACACCAGCAAACATTACACGGAGGGAACCAAGCTACATTAACATATATACGACGGAAGTTTTGGCCAATCAATGCCAAAAAGACAATACGGTCTCACATTCACAAGTGCATCAGGTGCAAAAGATATCAAGCAGTAACTACCCAACAGCAAATGGGCAATCTACCACCATCCCGCATCACGCCATCTCACCCCTTTACTCATACTGGTGTCGTGGAAACAAGTCCTACAAAGGATATATCGCTGTGTTCGTATGTATGGCAACACGAGCAATCCATCTGGAAGTAGTAAGTGACTTATCAACCGAAACATCCCTCGCTGCTTTTCGAAGATTCACAAGTCGAAGAGGCCCTTGCGCTCACATGTATAGCGACAATGGGGCAAACTTTCAAGGAGCAGCAAGAAGCTTCCAAGAAGAGTTGCAAGAAACATTCAAGCAGACTGATATCGAAAATAAAGTCAGTAACTTGGGGACAAAGTGGCACTTCATTCCACCTGCAGCACCACACTTTGGTGGTATATGGGAAGCAGGAGTAAAATCAATGAAATACCACCTGAAAAGGATCATTGGAGACAGCACATTAACATTCGAAGCAATGTCAACCTTAATGTGCCAAATTGAAGCCAGTCTGAATTCTAGACCGTTATGCCCCTTAACAAACGACAGGAAGATATGCAAGTTCTCACCCCCGGACACTTTCTCATTGGACAAGGTCTAATCTCGCCTCCCGATCCAATCACAACACCAGTAACGATGAGCATGAACAACAGATGGCGAATGTTAAACAAAATGAAGAAAGATTTTTGGAAAAATTTTAGCTCTGAGTACTTGAGCAGGCTGCAGAATCGATACAAATGGAAAAATAGGGAAGACAATGTCAAAGTCGGTGACATAGTCTTAATTCGAGAGGAATACTATCCCAGCAAATGGCCATTGGCAAAAATAATAAAGGTACACCCAGCAACAGACAATACCGTAAGAGTGGTCACAATGGAAAAAGCTGGGGGAACAAAAATCAAGCGCGCAATAAACAACATTGTGCCTTTACCAATACAAGAAAACGAGAAAATGAATGAGACGAAACAAAACATAGAGACAATATCAAGTAACACTACAACGCGAAAAATATGTGGGATGAACTTTGTCACTTTGTGTCTCATCACTCTGCTACTAATAACAACAGTTGGAGGAACCAAATACGACATACACCAGTTGCCAGCTGGACTATATTTAGAACAGTTAGGAAGTGCAAGAATCGACCGAGGAACGTTTAGGATCGAGCTGCGTTATGCGCAAAGTGAAATCAGGGACAACATGATAGAGTCCAACAAACTAGTTGACAAAATGAACGAGCTATGTAGCAAAGTTAGCGTTCTAATTGATGGTACCCATTGCAACAATTTATTCAAAGGAGTTAAACACTTACGCACAAGAATTGAGTGGACAAGCAGCAGTTTGACTCACCTACGAAATCGCCGAAAAAGGGGACTGCTCGGAAAATTCATGACGTCAATATTTAGGGTAAACGATGAAGCATACGACGACATCGAAAAACTAAGCAAAAATCAACGTGAACTAATTCAAGCTTCAAACCACCAAACCAAAGTCATGATCGCATCACTATCAAAATTCAACGATACAGAAAAAAGAATCGACGATCATTTACGGCATTTCCAAACCAAGATTAATGAAGGTTTAGACGTCATCGACAAAATGTCTCACTGGTGGAGCAGAATTGACGAGCATGTCATCAGCTTTCATGTGTTGGCCTCCTTCGAAGTCGCCAGGAATTTCATGACTGAAATCATTGAACACCACATGCAGCTCATCAGTATACACACAGCCAAGGACAATCTATACCAACTAATTACCCCAGCACACCTCAATAGCATCATCAGCAACGCCATGGAAAAACTACCACCGAACATTGAGATATTAAGCCAACCAGTAATTAAAACAAAAACAGTAACAGATCAAGACAACATCCACATCTTCAGTTACTTCCCCATTATAGAACGGACAACATTTACACTTGTAAAGGCGTTTCCAGTACCCTTACGATACAAGGATGACTCATATGTGGTCATGAATATATCGAACGACATCATGGCCGTTAATTATGACGAACAACTATTCTTTCAAATTCCATCCGAAACACTGAAATCACCACTACACATTGACGAGGACAGATACATTTACTCGCCAACGTCAGTATTAAACATGGAAACAAGCTTTAATTGTGTGATGGAAGAAATGTTTAACAAATCCAGTTCATCGTGTAGTACGACAACTATAAAATTACCAACCATTACATGGACCAAGGTTCATATGGAAAATACATGGACGTTCATCACCCACGAACCAGTAAACATCGCCATTCGATGTGATGGAATTCGAGATGAGATTACACTGAATGGCACAGGGTTAATACACATAGATCAAACATGCATGATCAAGACTAAATACAACATCTTAACCCCCAAAAGGCAAGAAGAAGTTCAGGCAAGACAGAGCTTTTCAAAAGCATGGAAACTCATAATCAACGACACCATGGTAGCACCCTCAACCCGCACCATCAAAAGACTTGACGAACCCGTCCTAACATCATCTGATCAACTAGCAACTCTAATGAAGGAGGAAGACAGCATTCACCAAGAGATAACTAATACATCCTGGGAGCTGATTCAGCGTCACACCGCACTATGGTGTCTAAGTTCAACGCTTATAGGCGTTCTACTCACAATAGCAATTGCATTCAGTTGGGTTGTTTGCAAACGAAAGAACAACACCCAGAAAAAACAGCATCCGGCACCACCAGAGGCGGTCGAAATGGTAGAACTCGCCCCATTGTTCACAACATCTGGAGGCCGGCAGAATGTTTAATCTTAAAATTAAACCATCTTAAATTTGTTTATAATTTCATAGTTCATTTACTGTGCTACTTTAATTAGCACACACACGCATCCATTGCGTAATACTGGTCAATAAATTTGTACCTATTGTTTATAATTTACACAATATTAGGCAAGTGCAATTTAGCAGAAATGCACTTTTAATCTAGAGCATATTTAACATTAGTCTTATGTATTATAATTTGTATATAAAGGGAGAATATTTTTTAATAAAACCATTACTAGCTTTAAACCGTTAGTAGTCATTTCGGGTTACTATTACCAAGCCTAATCAATTCAGGTAGTGAGGCTGCTATCTGGTAGTAATCCCATCAATAATTCGACATAGAATTATACAGGATCTATAAAAAACATAAATGTCTATTTACCTAAAAACAAAACGAAAATATCCTACTTACTCATTGTGTCTACATATATTCACATATATATTTTTTTAAATTAACAAAACTATGTCACTGCAAAATTTACAAAATAAGTTCAACAAACTTTAACGAGGAATGAGAGAACTAAAAGGTCGCAGTGTCTTATATATTTTCTAATTACTAATTAACGCCTAATCTAACAAATTTGAAATTATCGAGTTAATTTCTTTAAAATAATTGAATGCTGGCATTTTATTCCAGAAATGGGATAATGAGGGGATTATAACAGAAATAAGAGATACTTTATCCTTCGTATAAAACAATATTCCTATAAATTTAGGCAGTTTTATACGAATGCATATATAATACAAAAACAACATTCATATACATGTAGGTATATTTAACTTTAAATTCTTGTTTACAAAATGCTTGCAACCAAGAAATTATTAAATCCCCAAAAATATCACTAGATAGCCAACGTTTTTACCCCAATAGGTAACGGTAGTACACGAAAGCCGAACGAGTCCGAGAAGAGGTAGAGCGAGCGCATAGCGAACTTTCATGATCACTACTCTTCCTCTATTCTTTCAATTTATTTTCTTTGCTCTATGCTTTACTCTATCCTCCAGCAACTTACGTGCTCCGGTCCCAGGTACTCTAAAATGGTATTACGTATCTCTTCGGTTCACCTTCCTTATGCTTAGTCGTACTCCTTCGGCATTCGTGTACTACCATTTCATAATGGGGTGAAAACATTGCCTCCCTAGTGATAATTCTAGGGATTTAGTAAATTCAATGTTGTGATCCTCTTTGAAATCCAGATTTAAATTTAAATTTCAGTATATTTACCAAAGTATGTATTATTGAGTATATATGTATTATAATTAATAATTATATTATAATTAAGTAAATGACTGTCATTGAAGAAGTAAAGTCATTATGTACATTATTTCAAGAAATTTAATTAAAGTAGTATTTAATTACTTATAACAGGTATATTATTTTCTGTACAAATATGAGGGATGATAACCAATGGTTTCAGTGCATCTTGGCTTCGTGTTCGAGTTATTAAATGTTATTGTCTAGTAATTTTTTCGTTTTATAAAAATTAAACATGGGTAAGTAAGTATATAATAAATTTATTTCTTGTCTTTTCTTCATTTAATTGTTTATATTTTAATTTCAGCTTATTTTCGATATTTGGGTTGGCGATTAATTGAAGAACAAAGAACCAGAGAGGAAAGGGCGTCATTGATTCGGCATAGAATTCGAATCCGTGAAGAAAATTATGCGATTAATTTACCTGATACGGACTATAAAAATTGTTTTTTATAGTCACAACCAATAGAGGCGATTCCAGTCGTGAACGTCGGAACAGCGACGGGCAGCCCATCAGCGACAGAATCAACCACGAAGGTAATACCCCATACTTAATTCAGTATATTTATATATTATAATATAATATTATATAATTATTTTTCAGATTGTAGTTCCTGATTCACCGCCGCTATTAATTCCCCGTCGATCGCCAAGTCCCGACCTTTTCACACCGGTCCTTAAGAGAAAGGCGCCCCCGATTGTAGTTTGAAATGAAAAAAAAGAAAAACAAATCGGCGTTCGCCACCTCCACAGAATGCTAAAACTGTGGAGGAACAACTTAAGGATCAGCACAAAGAGACGATGTCGATCAAACGGGAAAAATTGAAGGAGAAACGGGAATCACTGCAAATAAAGCGGGAGACATCGGCAGTCACCCGGCAAATATGTAAAAATTTAGAGATAATTGTGAGTAGGGGTAATAATTTTGATTAATTGTAAATATTTCTATTTCTATGTAATTTGTATATATTCGTATTTTTATTTGTATTATATGAATTTCTATTTAAGTTTGTATATATTTGTATATTGTATTTTATAGTTTATAGGGATATGTGTTTTTAGTTTATAAGTTAAACTGTATTGTAATTTTAAGAAATTTGTATATATTTACATTTTTTAAATATATTTTAATAATAACAAGGACGATTTTTTTATAATTATTGTATAATTTTCATTTATTTTGCATTTACTTATAGTTTCCTTATAGATTCCTTATATAAAATCACACTTCGACCACCGTCTTATATAAGGAGAGCCGAACAATCCCGACCACTGCCAACCTTGAACGACAATTTTTAGGTAATACCGTTTAAGTGATTTTAAGGGACTTCCTTATATAAGAGGTGATCTATGTGACTCTACTCTACACTTTAGGTAATCCGGCCCCAGATAACAACAGCTGTTGGATGATTCTCGAAATCCTTTGTGACATAATCTGAATTATCCGAAGATATAGTCAAAGGATCGAGTAAAATGTAGTCAGATGGTAAACCGCGAAGAAGAGCCGTGTTGTTACTTGTCCATTTACGCAATTCAAGACAGCCAGAGTGAAGAAGGCCGATTAATTGATCACGAAGAATAGAATCAGCACCGCAAAGAATGTTATCAACATAAACATTGTTGCGAATTGCGACAGCTGCTTGTGGAAAAGAAGATTGGCGAGCCAATTCAAGTAAAGTGCGGATAGTCAAATAAAAAGCTCTGGACACTCCGTACGTCACCGTGTTCAATTGATAGGTCTGGATGGCATCTGTTGCATTAAAACGCCACCGAATTAGCTGATATTGACGATTTAAGGGTAAAACTAGAATCTGCCGATACATTTGACGAATATCGCAGTTGAAAACAAACCTATGCGAGCGAAAACATAAAAGCACAGCTTGAATGTCCAATTGTAGCTTTGGACCAGCGTGTAAAACGTCATTCAGAGACAAATTATTTTGTGTCCTCGCTGTTGACTGTACAACAAGTGACATGTGCCCTGAAGAAAGGTAATCCTGCATAAAATTGATATACAAGCGCTTGAATTCCGAATTGGAAGCGAATGACAAAACTCGACGGTCTACGATACCTTGGGAGCCAGGAAATGAGAATTCCCGCTGCTTAAAGGGCATAGCAACACCAAAGGCACCTGAAGGAAGGCGGAATTTTGGTCGAATTAAAATAATGTTCCACTTCCAGGTCCACTGAGGGTGGTTTGCAGGGTGCAACTTGTTCGACTTCCCAAAATTTGGTTAAATCAACCCCCGTATTGATAAAAAGGCAGTAGCCGAATTAGAAGTTGGACCCACCAAAATCCAACCGAAAATAGTTTTAGCCGCCGCTAAAGAAGTCAACCGTTTAGGCATAGAATTGACGTTTAATATAGAAGGGTATAAATCGGCGCCAAAGAGTAAATCAATTTTTCCTAGCTTGTGCCAGAGCGGATTCGAAAGACGAAGCGATCGATAACAATTAGCTAAGATGGAGATAAAGAAACAGAGGGCAAATCACAACAAATCGTTGGCATGATGATGAAATTAATTTGCAACAAGTCAGAAAGCAACGGCTTAAGTGTGACGCGCATAGTACCTCCAGAGGAAATTGTTGATGATTCTCCAATTGCGGAAATGGGCACGGTGTCGACGAAACCGATCGAGCTCGGACAAGAGGGCAATCGAAAGTAGTGAAAAATTAGCTGTGGACGACATAGATTGTCCGGCACAAGACGACACAGACGTTGATGTTATGTGGATTTAGTGGACGGTGGTCGGCGGCGTGGTTGATTAAGATATGTGATTTTTTTAAATTGATTGATTTACTTGCAATATTTACAAATTAATAATTTGCCTGAACCGGCAGTCACAGTAAAGTACGTATTGAAGATGTTTTATGATAAAAAGAACAAATTGATGAAATTAAATTCACTTAGTACATAATAAAGATTATAAAAGACTTAAGTCGCTCAACTATAAAAGTGCAATTGTAAGCAGTAAAAATTATAAAATCTGCGCTCTTTTGTTTAATTAAATTAAAATAGAAATTTGATAATAGGCAATTAATAAAACATATACATAGATTGACAACTGATTGATACAAACATATATTAAATGCTCGGCTCTAACAGTTGATGTACCGGCATTATAGGACACGGTCGGTTCGGAATTATTCAAATGTAGCATCGTGTGATGCTTTAGTAAACACTTACGGCAAGTATTCACCGATACACAATTCCCAACCTTATGGTTTGAAAGGCAATTGGTGCAACGATTGTGTTGACGAACAAAAGACAATCGTTGCAAGGGCGTTAGCTCAGTTTGCAGGTTTTCACGAATGGCAAGATGAATTGACCACTGGTGAAATTGGTTCCTTTTCCAACTTCGTGTTGGCGGCATAAGAAGCAGTTTTGGATGAACTAGCAGCCTTAGCACGCGAAATAAGAGAATCTGCACTTTCAAAGGCCTTCCATGTAGACACATGAAAGACTCCAGAAAGGAAATCAACGTTAAATAAGAAGGAATATCCGTTCCTGAAGCCAAAGAACGTTTAATAGCTTCACGCAACGTCGAATCAAGTTTGTTGAGCCGCCAACATGGACATGTTCTCTTTCACCGTGAAAAGGAGTGACCGTAAAGCTGATTTGCCCTTAAAACTGACATTCAAAATCTCCTCCCAACACGATGTGAAAACTTGCGTTTACCCGAATACGCGGTACACAAAGTATTGTTAGCGAGTTCGTAATGGACAACTTGCATGCTACGGGGATTTAAATTTGAACTATATGTGTCGATAGAGAATGAAAATTTATTAGACGTATATTTTTTTATTTTTCTTAAATCTCAATAATAAGCGAGAAAATGCCAAATTTCTCAGTGCGTATCCCTACTTTTTCAATTTTGTTAGCAATTAACTAATCTGCAACGCTGGGACCATATTCGACTATCCATCGCATCGGAAATCTTTGTCACACATATTACAATCATATCTTCTGTATGAATGTAGAATTTACACTTTTCTCAAGTGGGGAGCGAAAGTAATAGAAGCTGTATGGAAGCTGTGATTGGCTATACGACATTGCAGTTAGCATATTTGAATATTTGAATTTTAAATTTAAAAATTCTGCGAAGACTTATGGCCTAACAAATAAATTGAGCTTAAATGGTAGATTATAAATTCACTTACGAAAATCAACCTTTTAAACAGTTTTTAAATAACTATTTCTACCTTTAAAATTCCAAATGTAGAATGTATATTTTTAAATTCAAACTATGCAACTAAGAATGCATAAGGTTTGTAGAAATTTATCTTTTTCTAACACACTTGTTTAGAATATTGTTGATATCGTCTGGGGCGGAGCCAATCTGTTGTGTTGCCATATCGCAATTGCTAACAAAATTTAAATCATAAAATTTAAAATTAGTTTTTAAGGGGTTAAATGACCCGCAAAAATTTTTTTATGAATGAAACACTACTTTATTGAGGGTCTAGTTTCATAATCCGTCATAACCCAATTTCATGCAAGTTGGCCATTCTCGCTATTTATGCTGAAAGTGCGAATTACCCGTAGTGCATCTCCCGATAATGCGGACTGGACATATTGAAACTTCTCCACGTTACAAGTCCGCATTTGAGTGAATCAAGGACTCGAATAAATCTTTGAAAGTGGACCACTCTTTAAAAAGTCCGCTAAAAGTGGGAATTGCAATTTTGGGTAACCGCGCCTTAGATTTTGAAGTTTGGTCCGTATTGGGAGTATTTGTCACATTTTGTGGGACAGATTCAATTAGATCCAAATAAACGATTTGGATTTCTAAAGTTAGTTTTAGAACGGCAAAATACGAAGTAATGTCCTCCGCAGTGGTCTCCTTTAATGCTGCTTTGGCAGCCAAAATATCATTGTGGCATTCAGTGAATTACGATTCGAGACCTTTTACGCGAGAGTACGAAACTCGTAAGTAGGGAGTTTGTATAGGATCAGTACGATCCTGAACCGTAAAGTCATGAATTTGCAGTAACAAGCGTTTCGCGAACCGATCGAAGCGTTCTCAATTGACTAGTAGCCATGATAAGGGCAATTATATGATAGAACAGGCGACAAACGAGGGAGATTGAAATAGATTGAAATTTACAAGAGAAAATATTGTCAACAATCGCATAGTACTGTTTGTGAATTTATCCCACTTTCATAAAGAGGATATTACTTGAAAGACGACGAACGGTAATACGGGAATTTATTGACGAATTTAAAGCGATCAAGAAAAATATTCGAAAGAAAAAATGCGAAATGAAGTTAAACAACTGTTAGAATCAGCTGTTTAATGCAACAAATCGATGTTGAACACCAACTGAAATAAATTGGCGTAGCAACAGTGAAAAATTTCACGAAAAGCGAAAAAAGTCGTTTTAATACCAAATAGAATAAATTTGGTATGCAAAGGTCAAACGGCGAAGAAGCGCGTTTGAAAGAAATTTGCTACGTTAAATGCGTTTGAAAAGGCGAATAAAATGCAATTGTCTGATGAATCCGGCTCGAAGGACCAAAAAATGGACAACGCGGGGCTAAATGGACAACTTGAATGAATTTTTTTTATTACGGATTCTGAAAATAGACGCTAAATTGGGGGTGGTTTTATTCATCATTTTTTTTAAAGTTCAGTAAAGCCCCTAAAATTGACTTTGAAAGTCGAAATTTTCAAGGTTACGGAAAGTTGCAATATGGCAACTTCGCAAATAGACCACGCCTCCCGGCTATAAAGAGCCCTGAGTTAAACAAGGTTCGACAGAGGAGTGCACTTTGTTTAAGTTCCCGGTTTGTTTGAATTTGAATTTCAAATACTTACGCGCTCAACTAATTTGTGCGAAAGAGTGTGCATGAACATAATGACTTAACGCGTAAGACAGAGACCAATAGCCGAAAGCGTTGCCGATTAGTAAACTTTCCGTAGATTTGAAAAGTGCTTTGGAAAATCTTCATTTTCTCCGTAATTAGTGGGCTAATATGAAAATAAAAAAAAATTGTCGAATAAATTTCACTCCTCTATCGAGTCATATGGTTTATTTCAAAATCCCCGTTTCATGCAAGTTGTCCATAGTAATAAAATTCAATCAGCTTGCCGCTATAGACCAAAAAATATAACTTTAATAGCGCAGTAAAGAGCAGAAAGGTACATGTACAGCAAATAAGCAAATAGATAGAAAAAGAAAGCACTTACGTTGATTGTAGCCGATGTAATTCCTGGTAATCCAAATCGAATTGATCTCTGGCCCTTGGAACGGCGTCTTCAACGTATGATGGCGTCTCTTTTGCGGAATAAGTAATCAAAAAGGCAAATGCCGAAAATAACAAAATGCACAATGCACCAAGCAAGAAAAAAGCACTAATTAGCACTAATAACAATTGGCAAAGCCCACAAGTAATTAGTGCGTGCAAAATGTGATTAATGTATGAAAAATAAAGGCTTAAAAGTGTGTAAAACACAGAAAAGAAGGCAAGATAAAGTAGATAGCAAAAAGGTACGATCGCGTGACCGAAATTTTACTATAGTTGTATGCAAGTATAAAATAGTAAAGAAAAGTGGGCTAAAACGTGGTTCAGAATTGATGTCTTGATTGTCCGTAAAAGTTCAATTCTCTTTCGTGTGGAAGTAGAGAAGGGGGGCCGAAATAGCGCATGTCTGCCTGAGTTGCCTCGAGAATAAGACTGAAAACAACCCGAGAAAAACAGAAACAAAAGGGGACAAAGGGAAATTTGACCGAGAGGTCCAAAGACTCAAGAAAAAAGAAAAAGAGGCAAAGCCGAAATAGATCTAAAAGGAAATAGTACATCAAGAGTCAAGAGGGAGAGGGCAAAGCTTTACAAGAGGGCAAAGCTTTAGCTGACACGGTTCAGGACCTACAAAAAGAGTTAACAAAAATGAAAAATGAGTCAGCTGAGCCACATAGGCACAAGAAAAAGCCAAAGAAATTAACAATTCGGAAATAGTGCGAGCGGCAGTTGCGCTTAAAAATCGATACGACAAACTCCCGTTAGTCGATGATAGTATAAGCTTCAAACAACAAAAACCCTCAACCGCAATAAATCAAAAGCATTCAACCAACGAAAAATATCACTAGTACCGAACAATCTAGTAGCTCCAATCAGTTAGAAAAAGAAACGACTTCAAAAATTCCTCCAATTGTTCTTTCCTATAAAGAAAAGTGGACACAAATAGATCAATATTTCAATACAAATTAAATAAACTTCACCAAAGCTAAAAACACAAAAGAAGGCAATAAAATCTATCCGGCAACAGTAGACGATCTTCGTAGCATTACCAAGTTTTTTGCTACAAATAAATACCCATTCCATACATATAAACTACCAAACGAAAAGTTGTTACACATTGCATTACGTAATACATTGTATTCTGTAACGGAAGTTTCCCCTGAAGAGGTAGAAACAGACTTCATAAAGCAAGGTTTCTCTCCTGCGGCAGTCCACCGTATGAAAAACTATAATAAAATGCCAATGCCATTGGTATTGGTAAAAATCCCTAAAACCGAAATTTAATGTAACGAAAATAAGAGGATTGGCTGTAGTAATCGAAACCCTCTGTAATAGAACCAGTACGGGTCAATCTTTTAATTGCCAACGGTTCGGTTATTCAGCGAAAAACTGTCACAACGAAACCAAATGCGGCAAAAGTCATGACATTAAAGAATGCGAGCTACCGGACAAAAATCCAGCAACGTGTGTAAATTGTGGCAAAGCCCATCCTGCGAGCTACAAAGGATGCGAATCTTTTCCAAAACCAATCAAGAAACAAAACTCAAGTGAACAGGGACAAAGCAAAACGTATGCCCAAATTACGAAAAAACAGCAATAAATCAAAATATAGTTCAAGAAAACAAGATTACAGAAAATTCAGAATCAAATAAATTAGACTTACACACTGCATTTCTAAACTTGCAAAATGCAGTAATATCTATAAATCGTATAGCCGAAATATTTCAACAAATTCTACCAGAAGCAAATTCACAATACAAATCTATCTAATCAAAAATAAATACACATATAATGAAAACAGTAAAAACATTGAATAATTTTTACTGGAACTCCAATGGTTTAAAAAGTAAACTTCCAGAACTAAAGGTATACATTAACAGAGAAAACTTTGACTTAATTTTACTAGTCGAAACCCATCTCACCCCAGGAATAAAAGTAAAAATACCAAAATACACCTGTTATAGAAACGATAGACCAAACCGAACATGGGGAGGTACAGCTATATTTGTTAAAAATTCAGTCTCTCGCACAGTCAAAATTACACCGCCACTAACAACAATGGAAGCTACAGAAATCGAAGTAAATTATCAAAAAATTGGAAAATTGAGAATTATATCGGCATATTTCCCGTCAGGTCAGAAATTTGGTGAAAACGATTACAATCAACTCTTAAACTCAAACACACCGACCTTAATAATCCGAGATCTAAACGCAAAACACCATTCATTTTCATGCAAAAATACAAATTCAAACGGAAGCTATCTATTTAACTTAGGTAACAATTTGGGACTAATTATACATGCTCCAGACTTACCTACCCATTTTACTAACCAATCATCTGATATACTAGATATAATGCTTAGTAAAAATGTGTCACTAAATATAGAAATTGTAAGCATTGACGAACTATCATCCGATCATAACCCAATTAACATAAAAATTGGAAAAGAAACAAAGCAAACAGATAACGAAGTAATAAAAAAGATAGACTGGAACAAGTACAGGGATCACTTAAATAAACATTTTGGAAATATCCACAAAATAAATAACAAAGGCGAACTTGAAAAAGCATTTGAACATCTCACTAAATAACAAATGCCTTAGATTCAGCAACTTACTACACCCACAAAATCAGCCAAAAATTACTATAACATTCCGGATACATTAAAAAACTTAATCAGAGAAAAATGGGCAATGAGGAAACTTGCTAATAGAACTTGCGATCCAGTGCATAAACATAGAGCTAACCAATTAACTAATTTAGTTAAATCAGAACTATACAAATTCGAAAACGACAAATGCAAAGAAAAAGTCGAAAGCCTAAATACCAAAAAAGATTCACTTTGGAAAATGACCAGTATTTTAACTGAGAAAAAAGTAAGAGAAAGTATTCCCCTGCTAGATGCTGGAAATTATATACCAAATTACGACGACGAAAAAGCGATTTATTTGCAGTCGATTTGGAAATGCAATTTACTCCAAATGATCCTAAACCGGGTCATCAAGGAAAAATTTCGCTAATTGAAAGAGGAAGTTCGTACATGCTCAAACACTTATCAGAAGATAAATATTAAAAATGTGGGACAACAGTAATGGAGTCGATATACAAGGTCCTAAGGAATCAACAAGATATCATTCATTTCTAGCAAATTAAAAATGAAAATTACACATAGGAGGGCAACCTGTAAATATAAAAATGCAAAGTGGGATCAATTTAGAGATTTCCTTAATACCGAAATAATTATAAATTGGAACATTAATTCAGAGAATGATATTGATAAAGAAATGGATAAATGATGGACAAAAACAGTTCCAGAGGTCATATCAAAGCACATTTCTATGAATAAACCCAAGCTAAGTGTTAAATACCCTACAAATATCTGTGACCTAATAAGGAAAAGGAATAATTTAAGAAGATGGCAACGAAGTCGTGACCCAGATTTGAAAGAGGAGTTGAGTTTGGTACAAAATTAGCTGAAAGTTGAAATGGATATTTTTACTGAGTACACGTGGGAAAGAAACATAGAAAAGTGTGCGGAAAAGAACAGAAATGTTAAAAGAATAATTAAAGCAAAGAAATGGGGGAACGATGGACTTAAGGTTGACAGCTTATCTAAAGATAAGGAAGAGTAGCAAATGCGACGGAAAATTCACAAAATGACAATTGGAATGTCGGACCATACAACTGACAGAATGGTGGAGCAAACAAATAGGAATTTGTATGAAGGTTTTGATGAGAAAATACCTAATGATAAGCTAACATCTCTAGAAATAGAAAATATAATTAGATACTTATAACCACTAAAAGCTCCGGAAATTGATATCATTCAAGCAAAGGCACTAAAAAGCATTTCTCGTAAAGCTGTTGTAGCTTTATATTAGATCATGAATGCTTGTTTGAAGCTGAACTATTTTCCAGAAAAATGGAAGAAGGCGGTTATAATTCTGATCAGGAAGCAGGGGAAAAAGTATTCGGAATTAGTAAGTTACAAGCCAATTTCATTATTATCAGTGGTTGGAAAGGTCCTAGAAAGAATTATTAATGAGGAGATTAAACGACCACATTGAAGGGAAGAATTTAATAATATCTGAACAATTTGGGTTCAAAAAAGGGCACAATAAGGAATTACAGCTGGTTAAAATTCTAGACAAGGGACAAAGAATATAAACCCAAAAAAGAAAACGGGAATGGCTTTGCTGGACATCGAAAAAGCGTATGATACCGTATGGAAGGATGGGCTGGTAAATAAATTAGTTGATATTAAGTTCCAACTTTCTGTGTGGAAATTGATGGAATAAAATCTCAAGAAATGATCCAACTGCTGGGCTTCCACAGGGCAGGTGTTTATCCCCAATATTATTCAATTTGTATTTACATGACATCCCAAAAAAAGAAGAATCGGAGCTATCAATGTTCTCTGATGATAAAAGTGTTGTGCGAAAATTTCAAAACCATTTGAATGAATTGAAAAAATATTTTGTGAATTTGAAAATTAAAATTAACGAAGAAAAAACTAATTTTATCATTCTGGCAGCAAGACACAAGAGTGAAAAGTACCCAACAAAGATTAAATTAGTTAGAATACATATTGAGCAAGAAAAACTTATTAAGTTCCTAGGAGTGGAAAGAAATTGTAAGCTCAGAATGAACAAACACCTCGAGAAGGTAAAACAGAAAGGATAAGCGGTGTGGCGTGTTTTCGGGGACCCGAGCTATTTTCATCGAGCGCCAGGTATTTTAAAGCGAAATAGCAACCGTACCGCGGAAAAATCTCAGTGGAGAAAATTAAATAAAATCCAGGGGTCAATATTAGTGAATTTAATTAGACGTACCGTATTTAAAAAAAAATAATTGACAAGGAAATTAAACAGAAAAATCAAATTTATTTAAAACTGATGATAAAGAAAATAAATAAACACTCATTATGAAACAAAATAAAATCAATTTGAAACAAACTTACAAAGAAAAATAATAAATATGCGAAGGTACGTTATTAAACAAATTATGCAGATACAATATGCGGGTGTAGAATAAAATGCAGAAAATACACAATGCAGAATCACAAAGCGGAATCACAGAATTTTCAATCACAAGTAATCCAGTTCTAAAACAACCAAATTGAATCAAAATAAACCAAAGATCACTCGAAATAAAAATCAAAATAAAACTTTTCCAACTTAAAATTTAAAACTTAAAACAGGTCACACCGAATGAATAATTTGGCCATATGCAGCGGATTTTATATGCGAAAATCAGAGAATCAAAAAACTATAAAATTCAGCGGTGGGGAAATAGAAGTATCAATAGAGGCGGGGAGGGGGGGGGGGTGGAATTCGAGTAATTGAAACAACAACAGAATAAATAAAAGAAAACAAAAGTACAGATTCTATGTAACTGAAACAAAGTAAAATTGGATGCGGCGTGGTTGACCACATTCCAATGTTCAATGTACATAAAAATGTAAATAAAATAACATAAATCAGACTTACCCTGTTAATTGCACTAATTAAAATTTTAGCACATGTAATGCAAAACTGACTTTTTGCTAGTGAATTCCACTCGGCAATTTTGGTTGCGGAAGTACTTCCACCCGTTGCAAATTTAAAAACGCGGTATAGGGGGCCTATTCTCGAATCCTCGACCTATCGGAAATGACAAAAATCTCGACACAAAACTGACTCGAAGGCTCGAAATTTAATCTCTACACCAATTTGAGGTAGAGATTTAGTTTTTTATCAAGATTTTTGCAATATAAGCTATAAGTTATATTTGTAATTTTATGTACCAAACAGTTCATTAAATAATTGAGGTTTTGAATTTTTCACTGTCGACTTTTTCGAGAATAGACCCCCAGGTGGTTGACTATGGTCAATGTCTTAATTGGCAATTAATTATTCAGAATCAAAACAAACACTTAACCTTAAAATAATGCAGCCGATTAAATGTGTCGAGAAATGCAGATAAATATTGAATGCAGAATAGAATTAACTAAATTAAGCGGGAAATATTCAGCGGAAAGTAATCAGGTAATAAATCAGACAACAAATCGTTATTAGACATGTTTTAACGAAATGCATTTTCAGGTGGCCAAAATGCAGGTTCGTTACAGCGGCATATTCATATATATATATAATACCCGTATATATGCAAAAACTGTAAAGCTCCCCATTAAAAAGAAGTCTTAAAATCCCACTAGATATATTAAAGAACAAATAAAAATTAGACTGAAGAAAACAATTAAAAAAGCATCGATAGTATCCGATATATTGAGTCAAGAAGAAAATAATAATCTCCAAAATAAGCCGAATTGAAAGAAAATATTTATAACAGACATACTTTATAAAGAGTAAAAATATCATCCTATTTTTTCATAATTGATTGTCATTCATTGAATAATCCTTTTCACCTTTCACATATCATTATCATAATTTAATTTCAGAATCAAGTCCATAGCGCGCTAATGGGCTAGAGAAAACAATCTGAAATGGAAATGTAGGCCAGTAATAAAAATGGAAATAGAAAGTAAGTGTGTGCAGCGGCGGTAACATGAGGAATCGAATGGACTATGGTGGGCGAAAAACAATCATGTCAGATATATACATGAAAATGTAGATGTAAAAATGTATTCAAATGCAAATAATGTAAAAATAATAATAATAATATTTAATTAGTCTATGACATTTTTGCTTTCAGTAATCACGACTAGCTTTAACACTTGTGCTGTGCCGCCAGTTCATTGGAAAAGATTCCCTTGTATTGCTGTGACGACAATTTTAATGCAAGCGTGAGATCAAAATAAAATTAAAAGCATTATATTAATTATTTCTACTTAACAAATTGAAAAAGAAACAATGCATTATGTACTATGACTTTCACTGAAGCCCAATGCGTGCCCCCACTAGTGCCATTCTTGTTTGAGTGTCAAAAATTAAAAATGTAGATGAAGTACAAGTACAAGTACAGCGTAAGATATACCCCGGGTACAGACAGATGGAACAACTGAATAGAAAAGATTTCGAAGACGAAAATTAGGTGCAAGTTAATAAAGTACACTATAATAAATCGTCAAGAATTGCATCCATATCACCATTGAAGGTGAAATTTATTGTTTCACCTCCAAGATTGTCTCCCATGAAGGCAATTAAACGAAAATTGGAATTCGATTCCTCAAGTATTGAAGACATTACTTCAGATGTATTTGTACCAGGATCCAGGTCCAGTGATTCTCCTGTGATTCAAGTAGAAAAAAATACCTCAAAAAAGTTTTATATTTGCGACCCCCTACAAAAAACAATACAAATCATTTCAGAAATATTAAAGTAAAATTTGTTTAGATAGTCTTACGTAACTGTGCAACACATCCTTCGCATTTTACATCGAGAATTTTGTCTATTTCTGTGATCTATGGAGTGATTCGAACCTTACCTGTACAAATGTTGTTCAGTCGCTTAAGTTGTTTATCTTATTGCTTTATACCCACAAGTTTCTCTACCAGATTTTCACTGTTCTAAATTCATTTAAAAAAAAGATGTTTAGACCCTTATTTACAAATGACAAATTATTGCAGTATGCTACAACCCGTTATACTTACACTGTATTGTTATAATAGTATAATCCGCTTATTTCTATTAAAAATTAGGCTGAACAATCACAATTTTTGTAAATTTCCATTCTAGGTTACGACCTCGTTGCAATATGGCAAAACATCAAATTGGTCCCGACTCAGACCGGGACCGGGCCGGCCCCAGACAATATACTATACAAATGAGTTAGAAAAGGACCAATTTTTACCAACCTTAGTTAACTAGTTGCATATTTTGAATTTGTAAATGTACATTCAAAATTTTAAAATAAAACTGTTATATAAAAAAGTATAGAAGGTTGATTAGTTTGAAGTCTTTTCAGAATTTTTGATTTCTTATAACTTACATAATCTACTATTTTAGCTCAATTTATCAGTAACATTCTAACGCCTTTGCAGGATTTTTAAATACAAAATATAATATATCAGCTAACTTCAATCAATTCGTAATCAATCACAGCTTCTATTACTTTTCGTTCGAGTTTGCGCTATTGTTATGATACGAACCAGGCATAATAATAATAAAATATTTAAATTTAATTTAATAAACGAAGTACCGAAATTTCGTACCGACCAAGCTCTAGAATGAAGTAAGTCCAGCTGAAATATAATAAAATGAGTATTAGTGTATGCGACTAAGTCAGCACTTATTTATAAGAAACAGTCATATAAATTAAAATGAATACTACATAATACCTATCATTGTTAAACAATGCAAACTCAACAACAGGCACAGTAAATAAATAAAATTATGAAGATTAAACATACTTCCACCTTGGACACCTCGTCCATTCTGCATATAGAGTCTGATTCACAAATTATGGCGGTTACATAATAATGAAATTCATTTTTGAAACAAATGAGTGTCATTATGACGTAACCGCCCAATTCACTTTCAATATCCCCTTTGCACGCAAGCTGTCGATTCGAAGCAGAAAGTACGAACCAAAAATCATTATTTATTCAACATAATAAAAAATGAAAAAGAAAAATACAGTCAATAATGATCACACTGTATATTGCATTACATTGCATTGTGAAACTACATTGTTGTACTTTTTGGTTTAAATTTCGTCTGAATGGTAAGGTGACGTTGGTAAGGAGTCACCAGAAGAAATATCACTGCAATACCTTTTAGAGGGGTGTGGCTAACTAATTTGGAGGGTGGTATTTAAGAAGACCGTCCACAGTCTCTCAAAACTCTGGTAATCATATTATTCTAAGGATATTATTCTAATATGAGTTATTGTTGATCAAGTATTAAGTATAGGTAATCACAAATTGTACCCACTTAGATACAAATTTATGCAAAAATATTTTATATTTATCTTCTTACGAAAGTTTTAGACCGTAACATTGTGGGAACCTATGTTTCTTACTTAAGATGCTTACAATCTGGGGGTACACAAATAAGGGATATCTATCCTACTACTGCGAATATTTTTCGTATTAGCTCAGATGGAACCAAGGAACCATAAATTAGTTTTCAGCTTTATTGCTTCACGGGCTGTTTTAAATCAGCAAGAGTATGTGAAGGTACCTACTCAAATCCTATAAAAAATGTATCTTGTAATCTATCTTGTATATTTCAATTTTCATCTACTTTTTAGGATTGTTTTATTGCTCAATTTATTTTCTGTCTTAATAATCACATCTCTTTTTATATATGTCTCCAACATCCTGATTACCATATTAATTTGAACAGTCAATCAGCCACTGAATTAGTTTAGTGTTCCGTAAATATTTTGGCAAGCATAATTCAGTAGAACAATAAATTAAATTTCGAAAACAAAAATTACAATTTTAAAGTTATTTTAAGAATAATTAATTAAACCATACAGTGCGAGCATTAATGGTGAACTGTGGAAAATATTAGATTTATTTTGTTTAATTAGGTCCATTTGGTTGCCAGTTGCCAACATCAAAAATTTGACAAAACAGTAAACCTTCAGATTTTAACGTTCATTAGCGGACCAATAAATAAGAAAATTGTATGAAATAAATAGTGACACCGTTCGCCACTGACCGTTCAAATCTTGAAAATTATTTGTCATTTATTATATATTATATACATATGTATATATGACAAAATTTTTATATCTTTAATAAATTTTAACAGCTCATGAAACATATTGTATAATATATAGCATATAAACATGTGTAAGATATAGTATTATTATATGAGAATATTAAATATAAAGTACATATTTAAAATTAATATTTTTGTATACTTCTACTTACCTATGCAACAGAAAAGTATGCCGCTAGCGTGTAGGCTTAAAGAACCTTGTGTTTAAGTGTGGCTTACGAGAATAAATGTCACTGCCTTTCCAGATGGCCGTTGCACTCGCCCTGTTTGAGTGATTCCGAATAACCTCGAAAAATCGTCGGATAACGGCCCATTTAATTGAAAAATTTTAACTAAAATGTTTCACTTTGGACTTGTATTTCAATTTTTCCACCGCTAGGGATCGTTAGTTACCAAACGAAATTTTAATGTTATTCGGAATCAAACCAAATTTCAATCAAACAAAATTTTGACAATGAAATTTAGGCGAGTGCAACGGCCATATGGAGCGGCAGTGACATTAATCATCGTAGGCCACGGTTTACGAAATCACGAATGGTCTTATTTGACATTATGTTGCATTTGATAAATTAATGTTGACAATTTATTCTAAATTTTTATTCGTTTAGTGACTTATCTTAAAAAAGATTGATATTGGTCCAGAACGATAGTGTATTGCCTGTACTCCAGGTGATGGAAAATAATATAAAATTTTTTACGTATATAATGACGTTTATTATACTTATTAGTACAACGGGTTCTTTGGACTTACTTGTCCAAGGGGTCAGGCAATAATGAGTATGAATTCCAAAACACAGAATATCATATACAGAAGTATGACTCCCCCCTTTTCTATTGTTTTTTTTTGTAAGTTTTCTTCTGCTCAACACCCCAAGCGCATGTATCCACATTACCACATTTCACATATCAGAATTTTAAAAACGAAAAATAAAAGTTTGTAAATTAAAAGCTTGGGTCCGGAACGCTTTAGATGGGAGCGATTTTTGCAATTTTTTTTTTTACAGGATTGTTTATTACGCTATTTTAAGCTATAATCTCGAAAAAAAAGTGCGAACGCCCCATAATTTTCCGAGAAAATTCACTTTGAAAATTGCATTTTTCACTAAATATTTGACAATTCCCTAGAATTCTAACCACATTTAGAGTGTCACTGACGTGTTCCATTTGTGTTCTGTTTAAATTAATGGCGGGAAATTTGAATGTTTTTGTATGCACACGCGAAAGCGAAGTGAAAAGCGTTTGCATAATAGTAATTAATGCCCGTTACAGTGTATGGACAAGCAAAAATCTATCCAAACCTAACCTAACCTAACCTGAACCTAACCAAACTGAAAAAATTAGCTATTTTAATAGGTCATCATTCTTTTTAATATAAAAATATTTGGTGGCTCTAATAAGAACCGATTTTTTAAATTGAATTATGGCAGTGGGTAACGCTCTTTAATGTGAGCGACCAAATTATGAAAGCGACTAGTCGCAGTCATGCCATATCGTTCATCCCACAGGAATTGGTCGATGTATTCCGGTAAGAATGGTGAGGAGGAGACTCCTAAACGCCGCAAGAAACCTTTCAGCCGAGACCAATATCCCTCGACCTGATTTGTGCATACCTGATTATCAGGATTGACAAATTCTAACGAGTGGTTAACGGTCTCATGGGTATAACCCATGTCATTGAGACCGCGGTAACCATTCCACTCGTCGGTCCAGATAATCGATCCAGGTTGTACAACCTTGCTGATTATTCCTTTTAGCGTTTCACCACTGCGATCCGGAACTTCTTCGAGAAATCCTCTCTTGGTAGTTGTGTCATAAATTCCTAAAACCCATTTAGGCGGAACTATGCGGCCAGCATTATACTTTCGACGAGTGAAAACACTCTCGTCAATTTGTACAATGCAACCTGGTCCACCCAAACGAAAAGAATCAGGATCATTCAACAACTTCCAGGAACAGATATCTCGAAAAAATCGATACATCTGCACAACAGTTGTTTTTCTAACACGAACAGTGGTTGTGGCACAGCCACATCTTATTCGGTTAGCCCAGAAAAACAACAGCACTAAAACGTCTCGTACCGGCACATGCAAATTGGAAAAGAAAGATCCATCCAAAATTGAATATACCGCAGAGCATTTTTTGCACTTAAAGCGCCTGCCAAGAGAACTTGTCGCATCACGGTGAATAACACACATTCTACGACAATTTCTCTTGATGCACTTTTTTGTTTTCCTGAGGAGGCCCTGTTGTTGCAGGCATTCCACCAAAGTGTCATCATTTGGACCAATGAATTGGAAAAGATCTGAAAATTTTTGAAAATTATTCATTTGTAAGGTCAAAAATGAAAACTATTTACCATGAATACTTTGTATATTGTTGAAATCCATCGTAATACACGAATCGGTGCAAAACAACAGTCGATGGTGAGAAAAAACGATGAAAATTCAATAATGTGGAAAATTGCTTCTGATTTACAACAGTAAGCACCACAAGATGGCCGCCCTCCGGAAAGATCACGACAGGCCATTTCTAGTAACATAATAAAAGTTACTAAAAAGTCACTAAAATGTCTAGTTATTTCTGTGCGGGTAACCTAAAAAATTCTAGTGAAATCGTGAATTTTCAAAGTTAATTTTCTCGGAAAATTATGGAGCGTTCGCACTTTTTTTTCTTGATTATGTGGTTTTAGACCATTTACAACAATTCTGTAAAGTTAGAATTGCGAAAATCGCACCCACCTAAAGCGTACCAGCACCAAACAAAATATATGCCAAATAAAAATTTAATAGTCAACTATAGTATCTACAATATGTACAATATCTGCAACAAAAAATAACCTGCTGTTGTCTTAACTCAGTTTTGATTTTAGAACCAACAAATTCGTTGTGTCCCATAAGTGGAAATATATTTTCTAATCGTGTATCCAATTTAAATATATATTCAGAGAAGTCCTGTGGTGGAACACACAAATTATTAAAAATGATATATCTATCACTATCGTAGGCCTTAAATTGCAATAACAACCGTGATTGTTTTAAATCCTATTCGCCTTTTGCGTATTTCTCACAAATTGGACATTTATGAACTTTTAGACATTTTCGTAAGAAATATCCACAAATGTATTCATGAACATTTTGTTCTGGAATCCATCCGATCAACATTTAATAACCAATTTTCAAACCTAAAACAAAGCAACGTTTACAATAAATCATATGTATATTAATTATAATTTTTATTACCTTTTCATATCTTTGGGAAGTCTAAACAAAAGGAATATTGTTTAATGTCCCTTAATAATAGGACAGTTTCTAACGATACATTTATATAATCCATGAGAATAATTATTCTCCATGATACCTGTAATTTAGGTAACACATGTAACAAACTTAATAATATGTTTTTAAATGTCTTACCAGTATTTTAAAAAATGTTACACAAATACACTACCAAATTTAAATTCACAAATTAAAAGTGTAACGAAGTGTTTTGGCCGTAATAAAAAAAGAAAAGGATATTTGGAGAATGGATGATGGATTTGGAAGACCTAGAAGAAAGAAAATAGTTAATTAGATTTGTAAACTGTTAGATAGGATTTACATACTTACATTTAAACACACATTACACTGAAAGGATTGAATTGATGAATTAATTAAAGTATTATATATATGTAAAGGTTTATGCGGCACACTTATCAACCTGAAATACAGTAAAAATTAGTAATTGAAAGACAAGTTAACTATAACTTACCGTAATAAATATCACTAAAGCCGTTGGAAAATATTTGGAGGTTATGTCATTTGACATATTAGTTACTTTTACTAGTTAATGTTGGAATTGCAAATTCCACTGTTGGAAGTGGGAGAAGTAGTAGGGAAAAGAGTGGGAGCAGTATAAAAGCCGCTGCACAGCCGTTTTCCGGCAGTTCGCTGCAGTTCCTACCTGGAAGAAACATTGGAGTCGAGGTAATTGGAAGAAGCAATTGCAGCTCTGTACGGCCCTCTTAGTAGTATTCCTACAGAGTTTCAAAGACCCCTTCTCATAAGAGATATTGTCTTTGAGGCACCTGGAGCCCCAACTATTGTCCGAGTTGGGATACTCTAGTTTAATATCGCGTTAGATTCGTGTATGGAAGAAGAAATTTCGTGTTAGGTTCATAGCAATATATCGCGTTTTGTATTAATAATTGTACCGTTTGGTTGTTTGAAACCCGTAGTAATTGATCCTTTGAGTCCATATTCCTTTCAATCACACTTTTCCCAACACGTACACATATTTATTATTATTTGTTAATTTCATTTGGTTTAATTAGTTAAATATTGATGCAATCAAATAGTATTGATCAATAAATGTTATTAATTGGAGTTAATAATTTTTGAGTCTTATTTGCGTTATTTTCATTTCAAAGTCCAATAAAATAAAATCAGAACCCTGGAATTATACCCGTTTGCCCCGCTAATAGCCCAAGCTACCTTGAGAGCTGTGTAATAAGTTTTTGGAAGTTGATTTCTGTTCATCGTTGGATAAAAAGTCGTTGCAGAGACATCGATTTTGTTTGATTTTGAATCTTTCCCGGTTTGAAAGGAAACCTGGTGGCGCCCGAGTTATTTTGAATTTATGTGAAAGTACTATTTGAATTTAGAAATGGTATTTGTACCGTCTAATATTTGAATTATTTTTATCATATTAAATTGACATATTGCGAACAGAAATTGAACTGCTTAAATTACATTACAAAAGTTTGTAATGTTAGTTCGCAAAACACTATTTCACTCGATAATACAAAAATCAAGTAATAGAGTACAATCGAAAACACCATCGAACAGAGCATCCACTTTACGTGAGAGACCACTGTCAATTGTAAAAATCTGTCCGTCAGATCTCTAATTTGTGCCCCCCAAGCGCACTCAACCTTCATTCCGGGTAAAAGGGGAGGAGTCGTACTTCTGTATATGATATTCTGTTCACATCACATCCCCACCAATGTTAGTTCGTACTACACTACTTCACTCGGTAACCAAAAAAAAAGTAACAGAGTTAGAATCGAGAATACCAACGAACAATCTGTCCGACAGATCTTCAATTTATACCCTCCAAGCGCACCCAAACGTTATTCCAGGTAAAATGGGAGGAGTCGTACTTCTGTGTACGATATTCTGCGGTACAACTCAAAGTTAGTGAATGTGCGTTTTCGTTTTAGTGCATTGACTGCAACACCAAAGTATGCAAATGCTTAATTGTTAAACTGCAATGTTTCTTGAAAATTCGACAGATGGACAATTCTTAAGCGTTAGAGTCAAAGTTCAGTACTTGATGTGTATCCAATTTGTTGCTGGGCACTACACCTTCCCCGTAAAAAAGAAATAAAACAAGAAGTCATAGATCTTGTTTTCTTTTCCCAATGTAACAAATGTCAATTATGCTAACTTATACAATTATCAATGTACTATAATCTTAACTTACTTGCTAACACAATAAACTTGTTGATGTGGCAAATCATGGCCATAATTATTCTACTTACATATTTAGTTACAAAAACCAGATATAATGGACCAAAACGGAGTTTTTCAAAATATACTGCAAAGACTATGAAGCAACATACATCGGAGAAACGGGCAGACGACTAATGACTAGACTTCAGGAACATAAGAAAGATAAAACTCACTCTAACGTTGGAAGACACTTACACTTCACAGGAGATAAAATCGACGATGACAAGACAGAAATTATACATAAATGCGACGAAGGACCTAAACTCACATTACTGGAAGCCTTCGAAATACAAAAAGAAATGAAAAACAACAAAAAGTGTCTGAACGACCAAATTGAACTAAAACAGACACCAATATTCAAATTTATCAACAACAGGCAGACAACAAACAACACACAGAGCAGGAACCAATAAAAACGCGACACAACGAAAAACAAATAAACTGACGAACAGTAATAACATTATTTAATTGACTTATTTATTAATTTTAACTAATTTATTTATTTATTTTACTTATTTTATTTATACACTTAATGTTATTTGTTCGTTCGTCTTATTTATAACTTATGTGCAATCTATGTAATATTTTAATCTGTTATGTATTGTTTGTGAAATTAATCTAACCTATTGACAAGTAAGCATATCCAGAAATACCAAATTATTCTCAAACTAATTACCATAATTGCATTGTAGTTATTACTGAAGATGACTGAAAAGTCGAAACCGGTTTAATAAGAAAATAAAAAAGAACAACAAGGAAGTACAATCTGTTTTATTTTATGTTATTTGTATCAAAATTTATTGAATCTAATAGTTTGTCAACTCGCTTTGCGGTGTATTAAAGGAACACACGCAAACATCGTACCTTGATAATATTTCAAATTGTGGTGTAAAATTTTTTAAGACAACCTCTTTTTCGTTGGATTTAAAAATTCTGACTGGGACAACTCCGTCATTGTTCGGTTTTGCTATCCCGTTCGCCACAAAAATACCGTCCGCAATTTGTTCGTTTGTAATCAATACCTCCTCACTACAATTTATTTTGCATCGTGATGGGACAGAAAATTGAAAACAATTGCCAGGCAATATAGGGAGTGTAGTCTTTTCGTTATTGAATATGAAGCTTACAACGGATTCTTCAAAGTCAATATGTGCTTTAAACTTCCTTAGAAAGTCGACACCTAATATACAGTGAATGTCTTTGTCTATTTGATCTAGAATTAAAAATGTATAACGTACATCAACCTTGTTTACCTGAAATTTAATACTACTCGATCCTCTTGCGAAGGTCGGTCCTGAGATTTCATTTATAATCTACAATTTCATTGTTGCATAAGTATTCTCTAAAAAAATGCTGACCGTAACGCCAGTGTCTATAAAAAATGATAATATTTTGTTACAATATTTTATCTATACAAAGTTTAGACACTGAGAGTACAATTGTACTTGTGAATAAATAGATATACTTCCTTGTTGATCGTTTTATTGGTAGCTTATTTAGACTAGTTTCGATATAATATCATCTTCAGTAAATAACTACAATAAAGAGCATATAATTACAATTAAATTTTTACATGTATTTTTTGTTTGCTTACTTGTCAGTTGTTTTAAAACTTAAAATAAACATTTACACACATATTAAAATTGTAAAGCGCAAACGTTATAAATAAGACGAACGAACAAATAACACACAATAAAAATAAATCACTATAATAAATAAATAAAATAAATAAATAAATAAATTAAATAAATATCACAGTGAAGTTAATTGTTGTTACTGTCCGTCAGTAATTTTGTCTACGTTGTGTCGTCATTGTTATTGTTTTGTGTGTTGCGGTGGGTCAGTTGTCTATTATTAATGTATTTGAAAATACATATTAGGCTGTAGGATGGTGGAAGGCTTATGTTAAGGATTTCATCAGTTAGTTCTTTTGAGTTGTATATGGTGTGTGTTGGTTTGTAGTTTAGTTTTTTAGTAAAGAGTTCATTTATTGTTTTGCTAAGTTTTTCGGTTGGTGTGTTGGTGAAAGTTACTATTGGCCTAATGGGTATGTTTTGTTTGTGCAATTTTAGTAATGCATAAACACAAAGACTACACTTGACAAATACACAAACACAAAAAACCTAATCCCAATGAACCCCAAACTTCCTGAGCTTTATAAAATGGAAGATGGACTTCCCATTAGTTCGCCACTATCTGGACTATTAGCTAATATATACGTAGATGACATTGAAAACAAAATACTTAAACTACCTGACTCAAAAAACATAATACTCTGAAAACGATATGTAGACGATATACTATGCATTTGGACCGGAAACAAAACAGAACTCCACGAATTCCACAATAAAATCAACAAAATAGACGCGAAAATACAGTTCACAATAGAAATTGAAGCAGACAATAAAATAAACTTTCTTGACCTAACTCTGACCAAAACCAATGGCCAAATCGACTTTGACATATACAGAAAACCGACAAACACAAACTGCATTATCCCACACGATTCACACCACACAACGCAAAATAAATATGCAGCAATTCACAGTATGGTCCACCGAGCCCTCAACATCCCAATGACAAAAGAAAATAAAACAAAAGAAATCGAAAAAATAAAAACAATTGCACATGAAAATAACTTTCCAGAAAAAAGCATAAACAAAATATTAAGGAAAACCGAAGAAAAAATGATTATAAAATCTCTGGGATACGAAAGCAACAAAGAAAAAACCAAAGAAAACACAATATATAGAAAGTTCACATATTCTGGAAGAATAAACGAAAAAATAACAAAAACACTTAAAAACTACATCATTCAACCTATACATAAAACAAACAAGAACACATTCGATTATCTCAAAAACTATAAGGACAAGACTGAAAAGCTGGACCACAACGGTGTATACAAAATCTACTGCAATGACTGTGAAGCGACTTACATCGGAGAAACGGGCAGACGACTAGGAACAAGACTACAATAACACGAAAAAGACAAAATCCACTCTAACGTCGGACGACACTTGCATTTTACAGGACACACAATAGACGATGACAAAACAGACATAATACATAACTGCGAAAAAGGACACAAACTAACCCTACTTGAAGCATACGAAATTCAAAAGGAAATGCGGAAAAATAAAAAATGCTTAAATGACCAAGTAGAATTAAAACAGACGCCAATTTTTAAATACATTAATAATAGACAACTGACCCACCGCAAAACACAAAACAATAACAATGACGACACAACGTAGACAAAATGACTGACGGACAATAACAACAATTAACTTCACTGTGATATTTATTTAATTTATTTATTTATTTTATTTATTTATTATAGTGATTTATTTTTATTGTGTGTTATTTGTTCGTTCGTCTTATTTATAACGTTTGTGCTTTACAATTTTAATATGTGTAATTGTTTATTTTAAGATTTAAAACAACTGAGAAGTAAGCAAACAAAAAATACATGTAAAAATTTAATTGTAATTATATGCTCTTTATTGTAGTTATTTACTGAAGATCATATTATATCGAAACTAGTCTAAATAAGATACCAATAAAACGATCAACAAGGAAGTATATCTATTTATTCACAAGTACATCAAAGAAACCTTGATACAATGGATCAAATCCACTCATTAATACAAAATACAATTAAATGAAATTTGGACTCACCGTTATAATTGTAGAGAAAATGTTTCAATTGACTTAGCGAATATTGGTTGTACTAATTTGCCAAAAGGAGTACTTAAAACATTCGTAATTATCGCAATTGTAAAATAGCACGTTTTAACCGTAAAATGAGTTTTTGGCCAGGCGGCTAGAAAGTTGCTTATTCCGGACTAACAGTCACTCAAAATCGTCCGGAAAACAACCTTTTGACGGACGTTTTTTACTGCATTTCTAATTCTAATGTTGGCAGTTAAAATTACTAAATTATTGTATGAAATGACAGCTGTCAGGCTGACACTATCAGTGATAGATTGTTGCACCTACAGTTTTCTATATATACACGATACATTTTTAAATAATTTCAATTGTTTTGTAATTGCCAACCCAGAAAATTCCCCTGTCTCGTAAAATGTCAATTTAAATTTAAATATGAAAATGAATAAATTTTAAACGCCTGGACAAAAAATCCTGTGGATAACACGGCCGAAAAGTATTATTACAAGAGCCTCGCTTTGCTGGCCGACGCGTAGCGGAATAGCTTGGCCCTTGTAATAACATACTTTCCGGCCTAGTTATCCAAATAACTATTATTGTACTACGGAATTTCACATCGTACTCCTGGATGCTGGAGTACTTTCGTGAAAATCCTATTCCGAGGGAGCTGAAGTGGTTGTCTAAAGTCAATTTCCAAAATTAATTAAAATTATTATTTGTTGACAAATGTAAACAAACAACCTAACCTCAAATGTCAAAGGAATGGAACTCTCTTAATGCTGGTAGCCGGGTACGGATAACTTAGTTATCCGAGTTATCCGGATAAAATACTGATCCGGATACAAAACTAATTCGGACAGAAACCTGATCCGGGTATAAAATGATCCGGACAAAAAACTGATCCGGATAAAATTCTCCGGATTGTAATTAAACGAAATAGCTTAACAATTTGAGTTTTTAATCAGTTTCGGAACAAAAGTAACAATTATTTAATTCGCGCCCTTTTGTTTGATCGAATGCATGAATATACATGAAATAAACTAACTTTGTTTTTTTAATAAATAATCGGATAATTTTTATCCGGCTAAAATTCATAAAAAAGATCCGGATAAAACTTATCCGAATAAAACTGATCGGACAAAACTGATCCGGCTAAAATTTGGATAGGTGATCCGGGTTCGGACATTTTTGACCGTCGACCCGTTTTCGGTTCAATAGATCAATCCGGATACAATCTAGAATCCGGATAACCGGATAATTTCGACTAAAGTTGACAGCCTTATTTTGTATATATTTGAAGGTTGGAATGTGGTTGGCCACGCCGCTTCCAATTCTTATCTTTATTTTTCCTGTACGATTCTGGCGCAGTTAAACAATCTTATAACAAATACAATAATACACTTAGATAGATGACAATAGTCTATTATAATTTATAAGTCGTTATCACATTAACGTCGAATTCGAATTGCCTAACATCCGGTCAGTTGAGTCGAGCATGCGCCCTTGTGCCAAGATATTACATCCCTCCTTTATGAGCTTTCCCTCTTGTTAGGGGCGGGTAATGGCCTTAATTTCTTCTGTGGCCCTTCTCTTCCGACTAGCTGTGATTACATCTCGGCTGAAAATTACTACATGGTTTTTACAATCATACGAGTTAACATTTTTACTTTCAGGTACATCGTTATACGGTTTAGTATTAACAGAATTTTCAGGTACGGTATTAACTACATTTTCAGCTAAGTTTTCTATAACTAGGGTACTTACAATTGCAATTTCCTTGTGATATTTCAAGTACAGTATTAACTACTACATTTTCAGGTCTAATTAAACTTTTGCCGTATATGGTCCTAGTTATTTTTGTATTCTGCGGTTCGCTGTTTACACTTAGGGACCGTTCGCCTTTCGTCTGCCGCTCCGTGTCTGTGTTTGTGCTCTGTTCTTCCTCCACTGCCCTCTTTGTATGCTGATTGAAGTGTCTTCTCCACTCTTCTTCGTTTGTAAGTTGGCATTTATAAATATTGTGACCTAATTTTTCTTTTATCACGGCCGTTGACCACTTTCTTCCACATTTGTAGTGGTAATCGCTGGCCATGACCGTCTCTTCTACGTCAAACTATCGGTCTCGCCACTTCTTTTGTTGTTTCTGTTTTTTTTTGCACCCGCCGTACGTTTTCCCTCGCTTTTTCCTGCTTCTCCGTTGTCGGTTGCCTCGCTCTCGTGTTTGGTATCACCCAACTAAGCCTGTTCTTCAGCTGTCTCCCTAGCATTAGTGTTGCTGGAGATATTTTCGTCGTGCTGTGCTCGGCGTTTCTTTAATGAAGAAGGAATCGTGATATTAGAGTACTCGCCGATACGTTTCTGTTCTTTATATCGATTAGCGCCGTCTTCAGTTTATGTTTAAATGTGCGCCCGGCATTCTCTGCTGTTGGAAATTTTGGATTTCTCGCCATGTGAATGTTCTCGTGTTGTCTGATACAATCGTTTCGGGAATTCCCCACCTGGCGAAGGAGTCTCTTAGTTTCTCTTCGGTCTCTTGACTCGTTAATGTTCGCATTTTGTAAACTTCTGTCCATTTCGAGAAGGCGTCGATGATTATTAAATAATTGTTTCCCACTACCCGGCATAGGAAGTTCATGTGTGGTCGTTTCCATGGCCCTTCGGGTACTGTCCACTGATTAATCGTACTTTTCGGCGGCTCGTTCTGATTTTCTAAGCAGGCCTCGCATGATCGCACTTTTCTTTCTATGTCTTTGTCGGTCCCGAGCCACCACAGGTAAGATCTTGCTAATAACTTCGTTTTTGCCACCCCAGATGCGCCGCATGTAGCTCTGTCAACATCTCGATTCTTAACGCTCCGGGGATCACTACTTTGTGCTTCCACATAATGCAGTCCGCCTCTTCTGTCAGCTTGTCACGCTTTTTAAAGTACGGTTCCAAGTCTTCGTCCCTCTTTTTCAGCCACTCACTTCTTATGCACCCCTCACTCTACTTAAAGTCGCATCTTTTGCGGTTTCGGCTGCCACCACCTCGTTGTTTACTGGCCACGTCCTGCTCGTTGCTGCAAAAGTATAGCAATATTTCTAGCTGAGCAATTCTCACGGATCAAAGTATTTGACTCGGGTGCCACCTGATTTACTCCCAAATCAGGAAAGAAATTCTCAAACTCAAAATTACTCATTTCTCAAACGAATTCGTAATGACGAAATACGTATAAAGCACACGGGGTAACTTGGGCTAGTAGCGGGGCACACGGGTTAATTCCAGGAGTCTTTTTACTGAGAGACTGCTGAAAGAAACTTAACGACAAATAACACTCAGTATTTTCTTAAAGAATTCAATTTATTCACTTCTCTATTTTATGGCATTTAAAATTACCTTAAATATGAAATTGGTGTGGATGTTGGAAAATGTGTAATGCAAGGAAAATGGTTTAATATTCAATTACTTTAACACGGAATTAAAATTGACTTTCGACATTGACGGAATCCCAAAATATCTCTCAAATAATCTCTCACACAAATTATAATCGCGAAAAAGCTAATACCTCATACGGGATAATAACCATTCGCGGATCTAACGCGGAATATCTGGAGGATCCCAACACGGACAATAGTTGGGGCTCTAGGTACCACAAGGACAATATCTCCGAAGAGAAGGGCCCTTGTAACTCTAGGAATACTACTTCGAGTGCCGTACAGAGCTGCAATATTTTCTCCTTTACCTCGAACTATTTTTCTCAGGAAATTTTTCTAGTATGAGAGCTGGATCGAAACTTATGAATTTGGCACGTGCATCGCCTTTTATGCCCTATAGCCCCTCCCCTTTCTAGTGAATTCAGTGATTCCAAATATAAGAAAATTAAATTACTAATTCATTGTCACTGTCATCCAAATATCACAGTCATTCGGTAAGTTATTATAAATTTAACTAATTAAACTTCTTTTTAGATCAACAACTTTCCTAACTCATGGATTAATTTGAAACTATATTCCTTTTTCCCTAACTGTGGAAAGTGTAATTTTGTAAATGTATTTCAATATACATATATGTCAAAATATTTAATTAAACAATTCTTTCTTCTAAGTTCATCCATACTCCAGTATTCATTACTCCATTTACCGCCTTTTCCCATCCAAACCATGTCTTGTAAAATAGGATTGTTACATTCCCCCCATTCCTCATAAGAAAATTACGTCGTTTTCCTCCGCGTCGCTGTACATTCTTGAGGTACAAGCAATTGGTCACTCCCCTATCTTGCCTTTTTGAAGAAGTATCGCCGCTACGCCCTCTGATGCCTCGTCGGTCACACGGACCCTTATATGGGTCGTAGTGTGCCAAAGTCATGTCTTGTGCAATCAGCTGTTTAACCTTCTTAAACGCTTCCTCACACACTTAATTCCATGTCACTTTGCCTCTTCTTTCTAGTTTCGTTTGATTGTAAATTGGTTTTTGTATTTGCGAAATGTGTGGGACGAATTTTGCGTAATACTGCAAAATTCCGCGGAAAAAATCTGATCTGCGAAAAATCTACACTTTTCTGCTCTCACAGACAGTTTTTCGTCTTTCAGCCTGTTTAGTACGGCCTCCAGGTTTTCTCTATGCTCCTCGAACCAGCTTCCTGTTATCCAGATGTCGTCTAAGTAGTTAGCCAGTTCTCTCATCCCCTTAAACAGTTAGTCGATGCTACGTTGAAATATTTCAGCGGCTAGGGCTATGCGAAAAGGCATCCTTTTCATTTTTAACAACCCTTGATGGGCGTTAATCGTCTACATGTTCTGAGTTTCGTCCTCCAGCTCAAACTGCGTGTATGCTTTGTTTAAATCCAACATCGTAAAGTATTTTCCGCCACTCAAACTGGCATAAAACTTCGGCAATTCTAGGGAGGGGGTACTACTGCCCTTCTGCGATCACTTTATTCACCGTCGACTTGTGATCCCCACATTTTCGGATCGTTTTGTCCTGTTTCACGACTGGTACTACCGGAGTTGCCCATTCACTGTTCTCTACGGGTTTAATGACCCCCTTCTTTCACCATCTTTTCCGGCCTGTGTTTTAACTAAATCGGCGTCGTTTCCGATTTAAATGTAAATTGCTGAACTTATACTACCCTAAATTATCAGTAAATACCTCTGGAAATGTTATTAACAAATTAGTTCTAACATTCTTTACATCTACTTTGTAACGAACCTGCATTTTGACCTTTGAAAATGCATTCGTTAATAAGAATTTATTACGAATTGCTTTATCTGATTAATTACCTGATTATTTTCCGCTTTATAACATTTAATCTTCTGCATTATTTTAGGGTTAAGTGTTTGTTTTGATTCTGAACAATGGACTACTTGCATGAAACGGGGATTTTGAAATAAACCATATGACTCGATAAAGGAGTGAAATTAAATGTTGAATTTCAGTTGAATTAAATATATACGACAATTTTTTTTTATTTTCATATTAGCCCACTAATTACGGAGAAAATGATGATTTTCCAGAGCACTTTTCAAATCTACGCGTCTACTAATCTACTGTCTTACGCGTTAAAATCATTATGTTAATGCACACTATTTCACACAGATTAGTTGAGCGCGTAAGTATTTGAAATTCAAATTTAAACTAACCGGGAACTTAAACAAAGTGCGCTCCTCTGTCGAGCCTTGTTTAACTCAGGGATCCTTCTGGCCGGGAGGCGTGGTCTATTTGCGAAGTTGCCATATTGCAACTTTCCGTAACCTTGAAAATTTCCACTTTCAAAGTCAATTTTAGGCGCTTTAATGAACTTTAAAAAAAATTGATGAATAAAACCCACCCCAATTAAGGGTCTATTTTCAGAATCCGTAATAAAAAAATTTCATGCAAGTTGTCCATTATTAGTTATTAAGTGGTGACCATAGTCAATCACCCACGCCGGATTTAAAAATTTATAATCGATTAAAAGTACTTCCGCAACCAAAGATAATTATTGGAATTTGGTGATAAAAAGTACTGACATGTGCATTTTTCACAAAAGTGCACTTTATTGAATTGTTATGATGATTTGTGACTTATCTGCAATTGCATTGGGATTACCAAAAATCCGCATTTAGTAAAGTAAGTCACATTTATCCGATTTAATTGTATTTACTGAATATTGAACATTGGAATGTGGTCAACCACGCCGCTTCCAAGTTCATCCCTGATTTTCTGAATATTACTGCACTTTACCCAGCTTCCGCATATATTTTCTGATGTGTTTCTGAGTCCTTTTGGGGATTCTTATGAATCAACCCCGAGAATGAAGGGGTGAATTATATCGTCAACCGCATTTTCTTTTACTTAAATCTGTTCTTTTATTTTCTTTTCTTATTTTGAATTACTTTATTTTCTTTTATTTATCCTGAATAATTAGCCAAGGCTAATTATTTCAATTACATGAATTACCCCCCTCTCTTTTGGTACTTCCAGTTCCCTTCCACTGATAGTTTTTTGGGGTGTTTTTGACGAAATTATCTCTTCCGCGCTAATTCAGAATGCCTTCTCTGATTTCCGCATATAAAATCCACTGCAAAGTGCCAAAATATTCATTATTTTCTACCTGAATAATTTCCAAACGGGAAATCCGTGTCAATTGGAAATCTGTCTGTCTGTTACAATTCTGCCTGTCTGCTGGCACTGCGCATCTGTAATTAATTTGACATTTCAGTTTAAAGAAGTTTGATTTTCATTTTGAGGTTAATTTTCAGTGATCTTTAGTCAACTATTTTTATTTGTGATTGAAGATTTTGTGATTCCATTGTGTCCTGCATTGTGTATTTTCTGCATTTTATTTCTACCCGCATATTGTGTTCTGCATAGTGATTCTATTTGACGTACCTCCGCATAGTTATGATCAATTGTATTTTTTTTTGTAAGTTTAATATTTTATTTCATAACGAGTGTTTATTTTATTTTGTCATATCAGTTTAAATAAATTTAATTTAAGTTCAATTCATTTATTTCTTTCTCTCGGTACGTACAATAAAAAAATTTTATGGACCCCTGGATTTCATTTTCTTCACTGAGTTTTTACCCGCGGTACGGTTGGTGTTTTGCCTTAAAACACCTGGCGCTAGAGGAAACAGCTCGGGACCGCGAAAGTACGTCACAACTTTATACAGGTGTTATATCTGTTTTACAGGTGCGTTCATACTAAACTTATAATTAAAAGTCTTTAAAAAGTCTTTCCCCAACAAGCCTGGGCCTCTACGATTTACCACATAATACTTTACACTCTTCGTGACACCTGACACCGTTGTGTTTGCCCAAAAATCATCATCTCATCACCTCTCAACATCACATTGTTTGTCAACGGTCTGTTGTTTTTGAAATTGTTTTCATACATCTTCCTACTCATTGCTGTTACGGCCGCTCAACTATCGGTCCACATCTTCATTTTTTTTCCATCTATCGTCACATCTAAAGTAAACTCATCATCTACCCCTACAGTACAATTATTCACAGTAAAAATGTCAAAAATCCGCCCTGATTAGTCTACTACGTTGTCTTCAACTTCTACGAAATTGAGACGTTTTTTGTTCTTCAAGCAAATTTTTTCTAAATGGCCCACCTTGTTACAGCTTGGTAGTAGACATAACGGCACTGTGATTTTAAATGACTTTTATTTCTACAAACACTACAACACTTTACATTTTTATTGTTTACACGGCCGCATTTTGTTTGTTTTTTGGTACGGGTTTTCATTCGTTCTCTTCCTCGCTCTAGTAGAGCTGTTGAAAACATCGGGTGTTGATCCAGTCTACTCGATCTTTCTTGATCCCTCCTCACCTAGTGGACCTGCGCATCTTCATAACTCTCTAGCGACTCTCTTTCGACTGCTAATTTCAAAAGTTGCTTGATGCTCTGGTCTGGTCATTCTTTGCATAATTGATCCTGGATTCGGTTCTTTTTCATCCCGCTGACGAATTTATGAGCCAAAATACTTTTCCAACTGCGCGCCGAATTTACAATTTGTTGCCGGATTACAAATTTTTGCATACCATGCTGTAGTGTATAAACCCAAGTTAAGAAAAACTTATGTCATATAAATGAATATTTTATTAAAAGGAAATTTCAGAAAAGTCAAAATATCGATTGGCTAAAAAAGTAGTGATCGTTAAATAATGTACCCTACGTTGTGTTTTGACAACGAATAACATCGAAATACCTTCTAGGTTGAAGGGAAAATATATAAAATTAAAATTAAACAATTACATATGTTTGAAGTGTATATATTAAGAAAAAATAAAATTAATCAAAAATTGATTTAATATCAAAGAAATGATCATGAATGAATAAATTCAAATTAATAAATTAAATAATTAAATGAAACATTTCATCCGAACTTTAATTCACAAGTCGTTGTCACGTTTATGGGAAAGAACCAAAGTTCGGAAACTAAGAAAACCCATAACGTATTGACAATAAATTAAACAAAAATAAATATGTAAAACATAAATAAATCAAATAAAAGAAATCAATCACTATATTTCTAGTGATATTTTTAGCAATTAATCATAGATTAATTAATGATATTTCTATAACAATCAACAAAATAAAATTAAATCAAATTAATTGCAGCAACTAACAATCATTTAAACATACACGAAGAATCACACAATCAAATCATGTCGAATCATTTTACATATATTTTCGTTCACGAATGTTTGTGGTTCAGCAACAATCAAAAATCATTGTTTCAACAATATCTTAATTGTTGCACAAACCACAAACATTCGTGAACGAAACCCTACACACAAAATTCATATGGGTTCAAACCAAATCATTTAACAAACACACAACATCAAAATAAAATAATCAAAATAATTAAATATAGAAAATATTCAAATATGTGAGTTTGAAATTAAGCCGTGCTCTGGACTGATTGCTATGTTCTTGTCACTATTTAAAATATAGAAATAGATTTTATGTTTATCAATTCTATATAATTATATAGAATATATGGTATTTTTGTGGTAGTCTTTCTTAAATGGTAGTCTGGTGTACATTTTTTTAACAAGAGGTTAACCCCTCGATTTGAATAAAGTGAAAAACATGATTTATGAACAAGATGAACAACTAATATTGCATCAAGTCATCTGCTCTAATTATGATTTCAAAATAAAATGGATAAACAAACATTTGAATATATTTATACAGATCAAACGACCCTAATGAAATTAAGGGAAGTTCGATGAATATTATGCGATGTAGTATCGCCGAAGATAATAATAATATGTAGTACCCTTTTTGTGCTACTATATGTAACGCCACTGCTTTAATGTATAAAACGAAACAGCGCCATTTGTCCAGTCCACCATATAATGTACGCACACGCTGTTATCATCATTCTTTGAAAGTAAAATAAGTACCGCTTCTGGGGTTTGCTATTTAAATTATAATATATATAAAAATTTTATAATTTCCAACTAAAATAGAGGGAAACAGGGAGGGATCTTATTATCTTCGGCGATACTATATCGCATAATATAGATCGAACTTCCCTTAATTTCATTAAGGTCGTTTGATCTGTATAATTATGCTTCTATGTATCGCCTTCAGATAATAATAATATGTAGATGTTGAAAGTAGTAAGCGATACTTAAACCGAAAAACCCTATTGAGTTGCACTCAAAAGAAGGTGTGCCTTGAATAGAAATAATATTTAAACACAAAACGAAAACATTTTCTATATTTACCAACAAAATTGACAATCATTTAAATTTTCAAAATTACATTTCCAAATTCAAATTCTGATTGACCTTTTAAAGGCCTATTATAAAATTTCGAGAATGTCGAAGACTTATTCTTCCATTCTGCTGTATTCCGAATTTGATCCAAATTCACACCAAGCCGATGAGCCTTAGACACTGCTGCATGCCGGGTGCTATGGGCTGAAAATATTGTTGTGTCAATCCCAGCAGCTTTAAGCGTCGATTTAATCCATCTTGCTATCGATTGCGCGGAAGCTGGATGGTACGGTTTCTTAAAAGTTAAAAATAACGTGTCCACTCCGTTCCTAAATAATTGTGACTTTATCAAATATAAATTTAACAAAGACGCCACACACAAATTTGAATTATCCATAAAATAGGGAAGTCTAAGAATAGGTTGTACTTTATTAACGGTCGAAGTTTTAATCGAAGAAGGAATTTTAATAATAATTCCTTTTTGAGACTCTTCAATATCTTGAATTTTAATCACCGAAAGTGTCACAAACTTTAAAGACAAATCTTTAAATGACAATGTCGAAGATTGTCCCAATGAATCTAAATAATTCAAAACTTGATCTGGATTCCAAGTAATAGAATATCTTGGTAACAGAGGATTAATTCAAAGGGCTCCTTTAAACAAATGACGAAAACGGAAATCCTTGATTGAATCAATTCCAAAAACGAAAGATAAAGCCGCTCTAGCGGCATTTTGTGTCCCATATGAAACACCCGATAAAACTTGTAAAGACAAAAATTGAAAAAAAAAATTAGATGTCGGTCTCAATGGATCCAACCCTTAATCGCAGCGAAATTCCACCACTTCTTCCAAGTAACATTGTACTGTTTAAAAGTTGACTCTTTGACTGAAGCTGAACAAACTTGAAATGAATCTTCGGAAATATTTTTTAACTGGAATGCTTCTTTGATAAAACGGCTGCGACCAGGATAAGATCCTGCCATAACGGGTGATGTTGATTCCTAAAAGGACAGGACAGTAAATTAATATCAGGTTTAAAAAATAAAGGAGTAGAATCTAATAGTGACTCGAAAATTGGAAACCACGGTTGAGTGGTCCAATATGGAACGACAACAATTCCACGCCCTCCTTCATTAACAATCTTTGATAATACGCGAAGAACTAATGAAAATGGAGGAAACGCGTAGAAAAAAAAATTAGTCCATTCTATGGTAAGAGCGTCTACATAAGCGGCCCCCGGGTCTTGATGCCAGGCTACAAATTCAAGACTCTTTTTATTTAGTCTGGAAGCAAATAAATTAATAGTAGGTTGGCCGAAATTAACCACGATTTCATTAAAAGCCGAATCGGCTAAGGACCATCTGTCTCAATATTTGAAATTCTAGACTCTTCGTCTGCTATAACATTCTCTGTCGATTTTATGTACGAAGCGAAAACCCACAGATTACGCTGTTCACAAAAATCCCAAAAATCACTGGCAATTTTATTTAACTCGGGATATTGGACTCCCCCCATACGATTAATGTATGAAATTGCCGTCGTAATATCCAGTCTAAATAAAATCTCCATATTTGACTTGTCTGAAGCAAAACATTTTAAATTAAAAAATGCTTCTGAAAGTTCCAAAACATTAATATGTTTCTGTCTTTCTGAGTCACTCCAAAAACCACGGGTTCGAATATTGTTACATACACCACCCCATCCCGATAACGACGCATCGGAAAATATAACTAGCGAAAATTTATGGTTTCGAATAGAACCTTGGTTTAAGTTATGCAACCACCAATTTCCTCAGGACTGAAACTCCCACGGAATAAGCATTTTAGCTTTAAAATTATTGCCAGAACACACAAGTGCACGATATTTAAAAAACTCCAACCTTTTAGTATGCGCCCATCCATAATTGACACCAGGGCAAGCGGCAACTAATTTACCTAAACAACTCGCAAATTGTTCAATTGAGCATTGAGGCTTATTCATTAATTTATTTAAATTCTGTGATATACTTGTCTGTTTTTCCAACGGTAATTCTAAAGAAAATTTTGTTGAATTATAAATGAATCCAAGAAATTGACATCTCTGAGAAGAGCATAAATTACTTTTTTCATAGTTGATTACGAATCCGAGATGTTCCAACAATTTAATTGTTTGAAATACATTAGCATCAGCTGAATTACCAAAGATCAACCAATCATCCAAATAAACCACTGAAAACAGGCCACTAATTCGGAGTCGATTTATAACGGGTTTCATTAGTTTAGTAAAGATATACGGACCAATATTTAGTCCGAATGGCAAACAACGATATTCATACAGTTGCCCATTAAACTTAAAACGAAGATATTTCGTAAATTCATCATGATTGGCCACCAAATGATAGGCATTTTTCAAATCGATTGTAGCCATGAAACATTTACGTGAAAATAGTTTACAAACTACTTTGCGATCCTCCATTTTAAAATGTTGGACGGCAATAAACTGATTTAATTTTTTCAAATTTAAAATAAGGCGGGATTTTCCGTCCTTTCGTAAAACCAAAAATATAGAAGATACGAATTGTCCTCTTTATCATTGCAGGGAGAAATAGCTCCCATTGTCAACAGCTTGTTAATTTCGAGCTCGACACTTTTAAACTCTGAATCCGACCATTTTGGTTCTGTAGGCACAATAATTTGCCTCGGAACTCGAATAAAAGGAATTTTAATTCCTTTAATAATGGACAAAGTAAATTTGTCTTTAGTTAACTTTTGCCAAATATGCATGAAAGAATGTAAACGACCCCCAAAATGACTTACAATTATTTGCGTCGAGGAGAGCGCTGAGTTTGTTTGTATCGGGCTGGTGTTTTATGGGTACGTCCGCTGCGGGTGGATTGGTACTGGTTGGACGTGTACTTGTTGTTGTTGGTCTTCTTGTAAGGCATCGGCGTCTTTGATTGCTTGCGTCCGCCCGAGCGTACACTCTTCCCGGACGGACCCGGCTGGTTTAAAGACCGAGATTGGGACTGCGGCTGCGACTTCTTCTTAAAATCCTTGGCCTCTTTTTCTATTGATATTGTCGTCTTGACCCTTTCTCTTAGATCCTTCCCAAATAACGATCCGTCCAAAGGTTTGGGTGTTAGAAAAACATCCTCTAGTGATTTATCCAATTTACTTGCAAGCAAAATACGACGCGTCTTGGATTGTCCCGCCTGAATATGAGCTAATAATAGACCCACTTCTCCACACATCTCCAGTAATATATCTCGGTTTGGTACAGGCTCACCGCCCCCTTCTTCCAAAACACAAGTATTTATTTTGGCTTGGACTGTCATTGCCGCCCCCAAAATAGACTGTATGGATTTAAGCCTTTCATCACGAACTCAACAACTTTCTGGTAGAGATGGTTTTACTTCTGGATTTAGCCCAGGAGGTCCCAAAAAGGCAAAATTCTCCGGTAACGGATATTTCTTAATTAAATTGTTCAACTGTTCTTGCTCCAGTCCTTTTACGAACGTCTCTGATCAAATAGAAACCACTTCCTCGCAAACTGGAGACCCATCAACTGCTACTTTCTCCTCAGTACCCAACAACTTCATCACCTCCATATTTAGCTGCGATTGTTCAGTTTCCGGACCTAATAAGAATTAATCTTTAGACAAAATAATATTTCGCTAAAAGCGCAAAAGACAATGATTTGCGATCATTATCAAACAATTAATGTTTGAAAATGAACTGGTCGTAACGATTAACGCAGTAGACCAAATTGGATGACAACGATTAACGCTGTAAATCATTATTAAGCAATTAATGCATAAAATTGATGAAAAATCTGTGCAGTTAATGCACAAGCCTACATCCAAGTTACAACGATTAACGCTGTGTATCCTGGTAAATCAAAATTTGCTTAAAACTAATATTAAATACAATTATATACCGTTGTGAGTAGATCCATCACTCATGGCATCATCTGTTGACTCTCCTGACGAGCTTGACGAAAATCCAACATGGGGACGTTTTCGTTGAGATCGCCGCATGAGCTTATTTCTTTTCTTTTTCTTAATTTTGTCTTTTAACAACAAAATTTTTAACTGCCGCTCGTCTGTTCGACGATGACGATGAACTCATTCTCTTCTTTGTTTTACCCATTTTTCTCCAAATTTTCAAGGCACGAACTCTAAAGCACTGACGCCATATAAAACGCCAACAAAGGAATGATGATAACAGCGTGTGCGTACATTATGGTGGACTGGACAGATGGCGCTGTTTCGTTTTATACTTTAAAGCAGTGGCGTTACATATAGTAGCACAAAAAGGGTACTACATATTATTATTATCTGAAGGCGATACATAGAAGCATAATAACACACAAATAACATATATATATATATATATATATGTGTGTGCGGTGTGTGCGGTGTTCGACGCATCCTGCAAGAACCACCAAAACCAGCCTTAATGAATTGATGCACACAGGACCTAGGCTTCAACACGAGTTGACTGATATCTTATTGAGATGGAGACTGCATAAAATCGTGTTCACAGCCGACATTGAGCAAATGAATCGACAGATCAAGCTACACAAAGCCGATCAAAAATATCATAAAATATTATGGCGCTTTGAGCCTCAGCAACCGATAGAAGAATATCAGCTAACAACGGTGACCTATGGCACAACAGCAGCTCCGTATCTTGCTGTGAGAATATTGCAACAACTTGCGCAAGACGAGTCAACAAAGTGTCCAGAAGCACCCGCAGTAACAATGAGAGACTTTTACGTAGAGGACTTGTTATCAGATGCCAGCACAGAAACAGAAGCAACAGAGCTTCAAGGACAACTAATTCAGCTCATGGCAGCAGGGGGATTGACATTTCGGAAATGGTCCAGTAATAGTACAGAGCTAATGAAGCACATTCCAGAACAACTCAAAGATGGAAGCGACCTACCAATTGGCGAAGATGAAAGAAAGAAATCATTAGGTTGTAACGAACCTATTTTTGCGCCTCTTAATTATTTACACTATTTATATCATCCCTCTGACGTTTGAGGTTAGGTTGTTTGTTTACATTTGTAAACAAACATTTATTTTAATTTAATTATACTGATTGACTTTAGACAACCACCTCAGCGTCCCTCGGAAAAGGATTTTCACAAAAGTACTCCCGCAACCAGGAGTACGATGTGAAATTCCTTAGTACAAAAAAACCTTTTGTATGAAAACGTGCTTATTTCGATAATTGCGATTTTTACGATTATTATCAAGTGTTTCAAAGTGCCCGTTTGGCTAATCAGTTTCAACATCTATCCAATTGATTATTGCATCGAAGTATATTTCCTCTACCTAAACGGTGAGTCCATATTTCATTTAATTGTATTTATTTCATATGTATTTTGTATTGGAATGTGGTTGGCCACGCCGCTTCCAATTCTTATATTTATTATCCCAATTTGTCATTATTTTTTCTCTATACTTAAATTGTTTAATTGGATTCACACACTATTTAATCGTTTACATCTGATTCAATTATCCAACATTTAATTCCTCTGAATCAGATGAAACGTACGTGCATTTTTTGGACATAATTTTATTGTAGTTTACATTTTAATTTCGAATTCATTTTTCTTTTCACTTCATTTCTTGTCATTTGTTCCGAGTGTAATTAGCGTCCTCTAATTACACTCATTGTATCAATTGTCCCTCCAGAGCACATGTTATAATTTAATTGTCTTCTGTATAAAATATAACCTCCTTTAATTATATATTTATTTGCCTCTTTCGGGATTTTATTTGTCAACTCATTGCATCCAATCATAGTGTAATTAATTTCCCTCTAATTACACTAAGTACAGTAATTGCCCCTCTCTCCTCGTACTAATAGTACCCCCACCTCTCAGATTTTGGGTTTTCGCGGAATTTTTCCTCTCTGCGCTTACTCAAAATCCCTCTTAACTTTTCCCCATATATAAACTCTTGCACAAGCCTTTTTGAGACAGATTTTAATATTGTAAAAATAACTATTTCCGATTATTGTTTTTCGAAGACCAAAATTCACTTGGAATTTCATTGGTCCAGTTCTTTAGTTCTTTACTTTGATTTTGATATTGATTTGATTTGATTTAATTTCGTTTATAATAAATTTTGTAAAAGTGTTAACTAGTTTTCGAACGGTTGTAACTATTTTTTTTGATATTGTGTTCCTCGTGTGTATTTTACTTTTGCCTCTTTCAATTTGGATAATTCTTTGTATGATTTTGTTCATTGTTTTAAGTTATAAAAAGCGCGAAATAGTAAATTTAAATATCTTTTATTTAATAAATAAATTGATTAAGTGCGATTCCTCTTTAATTTCGACCCCTGGTCTAAAACTCTCTCCACTGAGAGACGCTCGCGGTACAGGTTGGTGTTTCGGGCCTAAAAACACCTGGCGCTCGAGAAAATCCTCCCCTGACGAGGAAAACACGCCACAAATTTGGCGCCCGAGCAGGGACCTCTTTAAATCGCATTTTCCAAGCATTTTCGCGAAATTCTTCACACTTTTGGGCGACCTCGAGCAGAAAATTTTTCTTTTCTCTGCTTCCAAATTCTTCTAGATTCAATCGACCTCGAATTCCAACAAAATTGGCTGGCGGAGACGACATCCTACAACATCAGAGGAAAAGCCGACGGAAATACCTCAAGGTCAAATTCCAAATGCGACAAATGCCCACACAACGACACAAACGACGCTCAGCGGGGCATGTGGGCCAATAAGGGTGAGCGAGATGTCAAAAGAGACCCTTATATTTGAATTAGAACAATTTGGAGCCTCTACAAGTGGTACGGTGGCCGAATTACGGAAAAGATTGCGTGCTTTGAGAAAAGAAGCCCATACACCGGCCACTGAATGGGAAGAATTCCAGTTTCCACAGGGGCCAACAACCTCTTTTGGACCATTTATGGGAAAAACACCCTCTTTTGGACAAACGACGTCAACAGCACCCTCTTTTGACTATCCATCGACGACCATCCCCTCTTTTTCTCGCCCCTCGACCACCCCTCTGTACACAGGACTGCCACCAAGGCCAGCACCAGGGTTAAATGTGCCTGGAATGCCCTCGTACATGATGTACAATTACCCCCCTCCAGAATCACGTGTTCCAATGGGTGCAAATCCAGCATTAAGGCGGCTAAACGACTGGAAAGTGTCGTTTGATGGCCATGGCGACCCAATAGCGTTCCTGGAGGAACTGCAAGAGCTACGGGACTTTTATCAAATCTCGGCAGATGAATTGTTGCCGGGAATGTCCATTTTGTTGCGAGATAACGCACTCCTCTGGTTCCGTAACAACAGGCAGTCGTGGTTTACATGGTTAGATTTTGAGAACGTGTTCAAACGATTTTTCTTGCCCATGGACTACCAAATTCGGATGGAAGAAGAAGTGAGCCGACGTCAACAAGGCCGTCATGAGTCGGGAAGTGATTTTATCACCTCTATGCTCACTCTTATGCGCCGAATTCCCTCTATAACGTCAGAAAGGACCCTCTATTGGTTGCATCGGAACCTCTTGCCGGAACACAGACGATTTATTGCACGTAGCAGTTTTCCTACGGTCGAAGAGTTGCTCGAAAGGGTCAAGGAACTCGAAGAATTGCCTTCCCCCGGAGCTACGGCGGTTTTTCGCCCACCAAGTCCAAAAATGATGCAACAACCCCCACCTCAACGTCCAACACCTCGAGTACAGAACTCAAATTCGCCACAACGGTCTTCAGCGACGTGCTACAACTGTGGAGAAAAGGGCCATTACCGCAATGAATGTACAAGCGGTCCTCGAACATTTTGCACACGTTGCCGTCGTCTAGGCATCCTCACACGTGACTGCAATTGTAACAGACAGCCGGAAAGCTAACAGCCAGCTGTCCAGTTGGGAGGCACGAACAGTTGGCCAACACGCCCTCCGATAGATTTCCTCTCGAAGATCGTTATTTAGTCGTCGTACAAGTCAACGGGTTGAAGTACCACGCTCTCATCGATACTGGCTCCAGTTTTTTATATATTGGTGATGAAGTCGTCCTCGAAAATCCCAAATTACGTACATTGGATCCAGATGTGATGGTACGATTGGCAAATGGCGTCATGACGACAATTTCGCCTGCTGTACGGCAAGAAGTACAGATTGGACCTCATTTTTACACAGCCTCTCTTCAATAGACCTCGTGCAATGGAGATCGCCAACTTCAGGGTGTGGGAACTGCACATGCGCAGTAACGACATATTTTGAAAACGCAGCATAGACTATTAAATACAGTAGATTTTCTGTTTCACCTATTGACATTTCGATTGTTTTCAAAGTCTTTTGCTCAATTTCTTGTATTTTCATTAAATACTTGCTAATTGTGTTATAAATTCTTTGTGTGATCGATTGTCGGTGATAATCTGAACATTTTCGTACAAAACTGTTCAGATATTCTGTGTTATTTCACAGTTTTTTTGCATTTTAAATAGATTGAGGTTATACGTGTTGGTAAATAATTTTAATTTTCTTTTTAAAAAAGGCCATATTTCAATTAATTTTTCTTAAATTTTGTTTCAGATTCACAATGGCCAATGCCAGTAATCTCAGTGATTACGCCAAGGGATTGTCGCTAGATGTGATGGGCGATACTTGGAGAAGAAGGATTTCTCGATGTCGTTGGATGATCTTCCCCAAGTAACCCGCGCCACGATAACCGAGTTTTTGGTCTTCCGGCTCAGCGCTTACAGCAATGCGGAGTTAAGGGCTTATAAAGGCCTTGACGCATTCGCCCAAGCTGCCTGCGGTTGGGTTAGGGAGATTTTAGCAATACAGATTAAAGATAATATCTGTTTGCGAGGACGGGTAAGTAAATTTTTAATTTTACATTAAATAATACTAATTTTAATTGTTATTTTACAGGTGATGCACTCTCAGCGGATAAACGAACCTCCGCTCAACTTATGGATTATTTTGTCCAAGGACGGACAAATTATGGAGTGTCACTGCGATTGTGTCGCTGGCTTGGGAGAGTCATGCACACACGTAGCGGCAATATTGTTTGTGTTAGAGTTTGCTGGGAAAGCCACACAGTCCGTAACGGATGTACTGGCTTATTGGATGGCCCCTAAGAGTAAACAGTTTTGTTTTAAGAAAATTTGTGATATGGATTTCATTTTGCCTTCTGAAATCAAAACTGCTAGCTCGGAAAGGGCCAGCTCTAGGCAAGTTCCAACACTAATTCACGAGGAAGTTAAATCTTTTCTCGATTCGTACAAGAAAGAAGGATGTGACTCAGTTTTGCATGTTTTCTTTAATGATAAAGAAAACAATGCTGAAACTGACGGTATACTTCTTACCAATCTTTACGACGAATCGTACAGAGATTTTTCTTACGAGGAGTTAAGCAATTATGCCGAGACACTCTCCTTTTCCATGGAAGCGGAGGTTTCTGAGAAGGTGGAGCGACGTACTAGGCTACAAAGCAAAAATCGAGAGTGGTTTACGTTCAGGGCTGGACGTATAACTGCCTCGAATTTTAAAACTGTATGCCGGACGAGAGAGAAGCCTTCGATTTCCCTTTTAAAGAAGATTTGCTACCCGCACACCTACAAGGCCACTTTTGCAGCAGGTAAATATTTAAATTTTCTTTTGTAATTAATAAATGTTTAACTAATTGTTTTTTTTAGGACTATACGGATGCAAGCATGAAGTAGATGCTTTGAATTCGTTTGTTTCCCATCATCAGATGGAGCATCCTGATTCGAGTATCGAAAAGTGCGGTTTATTCATAAACCCAGCGTATCCTGTCTTTGCTGCGACCCCGGACGCTATATTACAATGTGACATTTGTGGCACTGGATGTGTGGAAGTGAAGTGTCCGTATTGTGCGAAAGATCGTTCTGTTGATGAACTGATCGAAGGTGGAAAGTCATGCATTGATAGTACGTCTGGTTTACTGGACCGAAATCATGCTTACTTCTACCAAGTACAAATGCAGATGGCTATCACTAAGTTGAGGTTCTGCTATTTTGTTGTGTGGATTCCTAAGGACTTCTATTTTGATAAAATAGAGTTTGATGAAGATTTTTGGACTGAACACAGTTCTCGGGCTTTACGTTTTCATTCGAAAAGTGTATTGCCTGAACTGTTGTCTAAGTACCTCACAAACCCACACACAAATATTGAATCCTCAGACCCACTTCCATCCACTAGTGAAGCTAGTGATATGGCACGCCTTTCTTCAACTGGACAAGAGGTAAATATATTTTTTTTTTAAGTTTTGTTTCGCTTATTAATTATTTTTATTTTCAGCTTTGGTGCTACTGTCGAAAGCCGGACGATGGAGAACTTATGTTACTCTGCTCGGGCCGTAACTGTTCGATTAAGTGGTTTCATGCTGCTTGTCTTAAGTTGGACGTGATTCCAAAGGGGAAGAAAAAGTGGTGGTGTACTTTTTGCAGCTCAGTTTCTAGTAGTAAATTAGCCGTTTAATTAATGATCGATTTCTTTTAATTAAGAAATGATCGTGCAATCGAATAATGATCTTTTCTGTTAATTCAGAAATCTGATCGTGCTGATTGGCTAAACTAGAATTGAATTAATGATCGATCTCCTTTAATTAGGAAATCCTGATCGTGTAATCGAAAAGATGATTTCCTCTGTTAATTCAGAGAAATCGTGAAGATATATCATCTTACTACATTAGAACAATTGCTGCTTGGGTTGTAGGGCTATTGGGGAGACTCCCAATAAAAAAAGTCAACGCGCCACTTGTAGTACCTCATAGGTGGTGTGGAAAACTACGAAATTATTTATTTTTACTTTCAAAATAAATGTTGTAATAAATTATTTATTTATATAATTATGTTAAAAATTATTGTTATGTTATGTGTAAATTGTATGTATAATTATGTCAATAAAAACATTAATTTAACTTAAGAATATTTTTTTTAAATCAAAAACACATGTTCAAAAATGAATATGTATATTGTGTGGGATCGATAAAAATACACAGAAATCGGATTAATAATATTTTTATTGACATAATTATACATACAATTTACACATAACATAACAATAATTTTTAACAAAATTATTACAACATTTATTTTGAAAGTAAAAATAAATAATTTCGTAGTTTTCCACACCACCTATGAGGTACTACAAGTGGCGCGTTGACTTTTTTTATTGGGAGTCTCGAGAATAGCCCTACAACCCAAAAGTGAAACTATTCATTTATTCACATCAAAAAATATCATCACGATCGGATTTCTGAATTAACAGAAAAGATCATTATTCGACTGCACGATCAGGATCTCCTAATTAAAGGAGATTGATCATTAATTCAATTATAGTTTAGCCAATCAGCACGATCAGATTTCTGAATTAACAGAAAAGATCATTATTCGATTGCACGATCAGATTTCCAAAAGAAATCAATCTTTAATTCAATGGCTACGATGCCAATAAAAATGATTAGTTCACTTTACGATGCCCGGACACAGGTTAAGCAACGCACTGCAAACGACGAGGACTTCATCAAGTGAACAGCGATCTCCAACTTTCTTCTTGGCCAATGTCAGAGGTATCACGTCTTCGAGAATTCTATACTTCTGACGAAGTGCACCAATTACCCGTTCAACGTGAATTCTAAAACAAATAAAAACATTAAAAATTTAATAATAAAAATCGTATTAATTCTTACCTAACACTAGCCACTTTTCTTGTTTCTTCAACGTCGCTGGGGGATAATTGCTGCTTTCCCTTAAGGAAAGCTGGAGTGATAAGTTTTGCCATATGTCGTTGAACACTTTCTTCAATCAAAAAACCCCGATCAGCCAATACAACATCACCAGGAAGCAGGTTATCTAATATACCGCAATCATCGGTTAACGCCTTATCGCTAATGCGCCCCCCGTAAGCTTGCGATATAAAAGATATTGATCCGGGTGGGGTAATTCCAATAAGCACTTTGGCAGTATTAAAATGCTTATAAAAAGACCACGTTGAACTTTGGGCTTCGAGATTTATTGATTTCTCAATTTTTACCTCGAAACAGTCGACAATAACAGTGATTTTGTTGCCGAAATACTCCTTATAACACTCTGGCATCGATGCAATTAATTGATCGCGAGAAGGCCAATATACAAAACTCTTTAACCGATAATACATAATGTCTAAAACATCATAGAATATACGAGATATCGTCCATCTACTAGTTTCAAACAAAATGCCTAGTAATTCAAAATCCAAATTAAGCCTCAACTTAATCAATGTGATTAAGAAATGCTTAAATTTGTCCTGAATTGCACTATGGATAGTAATTGTAATGTGGCCTTCTATTAATTTAAAAACACTATTTAAAGAACGATAATTAGGAAGGCCCGTGAGATAAAGAGTCTTCTGGTCGTCTTTCACAAAACTGATTCGATTAAAACTTGAGGCATTGAACTGACTCAAATCGAAGTCGGTTTGAGTTTGCGCAGATGCAGTTGAAGGTTGTTCCGACACTGCACCGTCGTTATCCTCCTCCTCCACCTCCATCGACATGCCATCAGAGACGGATGACGGATACCACCTCATCTACTGACATGGATGTGGCTTCGGATGCAATTTCCGCCGTCCCCGTATCATCTTGATTTACCTATGAAAAAAATTTATTAAATATTGCGAATAACTTAATAAGTAATAGCGGAAAATATAATTTAAGTAAGAAAATTAACAGTGATACATGCAGAGATTGGGAAAGGATATAACTTTCAAGATTCCCAGAAATAAGCTAAATGGAATCATTGATATGAAAATAAGGGTAACACTTTACCTTAAATTTACTTACGCCTTAATTACGGGGCGAATCTTAGCGAATCCCTCATTTTATACTGTAACTTGTATAAAACGTTAATAACTTGATAGAACAGTTATTTGTAATCTAATAAGTAATTTTATAGACTCACCTCGTCCTGGATTTCTCGGCGTTTTTTCGCACCTGGATGTTCTCCAGTTGAAAATCGCAAATTCAGCGATGGAGCGTAATCCGGATTCAACGGATCATCAGGCGATGCAGGCTTACCTAAGACAACACAGATTTAATAAAATATATAACATATATTTTAGACATACCGGATATGAAGTGGTCAGAACAAACAAAGCAGTATTTAAGGTACTTGCTATCTTCAGACAGATTAGGCCTTCGAATAGCAGTAATCCACGCCTGCCTTTGAGCAATACCCTCGGGTAAATCAACATTCCGGTTTGATTTGATTGCCGGAAAACGGAACAATTTCACTTCGCTTCCAACACGGTTTCTGCACGACAATACAACACATCTGTGGTGATTCGGCATGATTTATATTACAATAAGGAGCTTAAAAAGAATATAAATTAGTAAAATCATGATAAATTATGAGTAAATAAAAAAACCGTACCAAAATTCAAATATTGTAGGTTATGTTTATCTGTTGTAGGCTATCTACTGTATTTAATAGTCTATGCTGCGTTTTCATAATATGTCGTTACTGCGCATGTGCAGTTCCCACCCCCTGCAGTTGGCAACCTCCATTGCACGAGGTCTATATTTGGAAGGACTCGCAGTGGACGTCCTCCTCGGCCTCGACTGGCTTCGTGAACACAAAGCATTGGTAGATGTGTCGTCCGACACCATTTTTGTGATGGGCAGATTGATTTTATCGAACGGAAAACAAGTCGTTTTCCCCACGGAAGTGGAAACTGCCCCTCATGCCACGACAAACGGAGCGATGGTCAGCGAATCGTCGCTCACGGAGGGTCAACAACGACGTTTACGACACCTCCTCGATTGTGAGCTCCCAAAATTCGACAGAATTCACGGTCCAACCCCTCTAATCGAACATCAGATTCGTTTGAAGACCTCTGTTCCGATTAAGCAACGATATCGGCCCCAAAATCCTCGAATTCAAGCGATTGTGAACGAACAAGTGGACGAGATGTTGGAAAAAGGCGTGATTGAGCGTTCAGAGAGCCCATGGAGTTCACCAATTGTGGTGGTACCGAAAAAAGATGGTCGGTACCGCTTTTGTGTGGACTTTCGCAAAGTCAATGAAGTGACGGAAAAAGACGCATATCCTCTGCCACAAATTCACGCCATATTGAACCGCCTCAGAGAAGCTAAATTTATTAGCAGCATCGATCTCCAGAACGGATATTGGCTGGTTCCTCTAACGGAAGAAAGTAAGTTCATAACAGCCTTTACAATTCCTGGACGAGGCCTCTTTCAATTCAAAGTCATGCCCTTCGGACTTCATTCGGCACCGGCTACCTTTCAACGCCTCTTGGATAAAATAATTGGACCAGATATGGAGCCGAAAGCGTTTGCCTACCTCGACGACATAATTGTTTTAGGCAGAACGTTCGAAGAGCACCTCGACAATCTAAAAGAAGTCTTCCATCGCTTGAGAGCAGCGAATTTAATCCTCAATGTCGACAAATGCAAGTTTGGACAAAAATCACTCAAATATTTGGGCCACGTCGTAACGGAAAACGGCGTGATGACGGATCCAGACTAGAGATGGCGATTCTGTATCGATATTTTTGAAAATCGATTTTTTGATTTAAAAATATCGATGTTTTGAATCGATTTTATTGTGTTTAAAAAATCGATTAAATCGCAAAAACAAATTCCGATCTTCGATTTTTCCGCTTTTTTTTGTTTTTTTTTTGTTAGAGGCGTTTTTTTAATTTTCACGGGAAAATTATACTAATACAGAGTTATTATAGAGTTCTATAGTTTTTACCATCTAGTTGTTAGACTGATTGGTAGATGTCGCCTATCTTGAAAGTAAAACGGAACAGTCCAAATTGATCTTTAATGGCTACTTCTGTGAATGTTAATTTAGCGTGCACAATAATATTGTCCAGTTTTTCAGTTTGTGTAATATTACAACAGTGAACAGTAATAATTTTTAAATTGTCCTGTGTTTGACGAATCAAAACTGTAAGTAATATAAAATTATATGTTGAAATACCTATAAATATGAATTTCTTTCTGTTTAGACAAATGGGTAAACCTGAAACTGGAAGTAAAACGAGCAATGTATGGAAATATTTCATTAAAGTGAAGAAAAGTAATGGAAAAGGAAACTCAGGAAATTCTATTTGTAAAATATGTAATAAAGAAGTAAAAACATCCGGAAATACAACAAATCAAAAAAATCATTTAAAAAGAAATCACAGCACTGTCTTCGAAAAAATGAAACGCTTAACTACACCCGCTTCATCCGATACTGACGGCCCAGGCATGGAAACGGACCTTTCTCAAAGTTCTCAATCCCAATATATGCAGACAGACACGGACACGGAAGATTCAGATGAAGAATCAAGAAACGATGAAAAAAAACCGAGTGTCTCTAATCCAAGAATATTACAAACGGAAGCGCAGAGCCGCATTGACAACTGTTTTAAAAACCTAACATCTATGTCCAGCGGTCCAAAATCTCATGCGATTACAGACAGTATTTTATTTTATATTGTGTCTGCAAATTTGCCTCTAAGTACAACCGAAAACGATGGTTTCAAAAAATTAATGAAAACTGTTGCACCGCTTTATAAAGTCCCATGTAGAAAAACAATTACGAAATTGTTGGACGAAAAATATGAACTTTGTTTAGATTCATTAAAGACTGCATTGAGAAACGTCCAATATTACTCAATTACGTGTGATATCTGGACCGATACGTTAAATACAATAAGTTATCTTGGAATAACAGCGCACTATATTGACTTTGAGGTAATATTTTTATTTCGGTAAAAAAATGAGTGTTTTTTAATATCATAATTTGTTGTTGTTTTTTTTTATAGCATAAACAAGTCAAAGGAGTTACAATAATGTTGAAGGAGTTAAATGAAAGTCATACTTCAACGTATATTGCAGACCAATTAAACGATTCTCTATTAAGTTGGAATATTACAAAAGAACAAATTGTGGCTGTGATTACAGATAATGGAGCGAATATGGTAAAAGGAGTTGATCTTTTTGTTGGAAAAAGGAAACATTTACCGTGTTGCGCGCATACGTTAAATTTAGTTGCCCAAAGTGTGTGTGATAACGCTATCGTCACAGGAACAATTACACAGGTCAAAGAAATTGTTCGATACTTCAAACAGAGCGTCAAGGCAATGGACGCATTAAGGCTTAGTTGCGGTTTAAAGCTAATACAGTCGGTTCCTACACGATGGAACTCTATTTTTTATATGATAAGAAGGTTTTTGGATTTAAAGCAGGATATTTCATCAGTTTTGTTGAATTTGCCAAACTCGCCCCTAATGTTAAGCGCAATGGATTTATTAGTGCTGGAGGAACTTTGTACTTTACTTCAACCAATTGAAGAAGCTATAAAAAATGTTTCTGGCGAGAAATATACAACAGCTAGCATAATAATTCCTATTGTAAACTGCTTAAACCAACAACTTTCAAGTTTTGTGCCTGAGACCGATGTAGTTGACCAACTGAAATTCAACTTGCAGGCCGAATTGGATCGACGATTTGGGTTTGTGGAAGAAAATAGTCTTCTTGCCATCTCTACTTTAATGGATCCAAGATTCCAAAAACTTCATTTTAAAAAACCGCTTATGGTAGCGCAAATGCTTTCTAAAATCAGAACTATGGCAAATTCATACGAATTGAATTCGGAAAGTTTACGGACTTTAGAAGAAGCTCCTGTCAATTTATCCCCAGAAGACTCAGGATTAGAACCAGTACCAGTATCTAATGATATCTGGAGTTTTCACAGACGTTTGTCAAATTTGTCCAGGGTTCATTCAACATATGATACAGATCAAAACCAAAGCTCAATCGAAATTGATCATTATTTTAAGCAACCACTTACAGACATTTCAAAAAATCCAATTGCTTTCTGGATCGAAAATAAAAATTTATATCCAAATATAAATAAAATTGCTATTCAATATTTGTCAATAATGGGTACATCTGTCCCATCTGAACGTCTATTTTCCCGAGTTGGAAATATACTTACAGAAAAAAGAAGCCGATTGGATCCGGAAAGAGTATTTAAGCTTTCATTTTTAAATAGTCTTGCTAACAGTGACAATTGGATTAATTAAAAATATTTTGTACGTATAAGTAGACAAAACTAAGTAATTAAGTACTTAGTTTTTTCTACTTATACCCCGGTTAAAATAAAGTTGAGTTTTTATTCTATGTAGAATTTTGATTAATATTTATTTAAGTACTTATAAACTTATATTTGAATTTACAAAGTTTACAGTTTCTATATTATTATTTATTATGTATGTGTATGTTTGATCTTGATGTACCTGTAATTTAAAAAAAAACTGAAAATAAAAATTAATTTTCGTTTATATCTTTTCTATACTTACCTTCTATTTCTCTTTGCAATTCTTGCATACCTACCTGCATTCCTGCAACTTAAACTTAATTATTTTTAAATTTTAATAAAGATAAAAACTCGATTCTGAATATCGAATGAAAGATCGATTTTTTCGGAACCGATTTTCATTTGAATCGATTTTCCGACCAAAATTTTTATTCGATTCTATAGATCGATATTTTTTTTAAGAATCGCCATCTCTAATCCAGACAAGGTGCCTTCCATTTTGGAAATTTCTCCTCCACAAAACTTGAAGCAATTGCGACGATTCGTGCCAGATTTTTCCAATGTTGTGGCTCCTCTTACGAAATTATTAAGGAAAAATTACAAATAGCGATGGGACGGAGAACAGGAACAATCGTTTGTGGAATTGAAGAAACGTCTGACAGAAGCACCAATCCTCGCATGTCCAGATTTCGACCTCATGTTCAATTTACAGACGGATGCCTCTGATTACGGACTTGGTGTCACGTTTACACAAAATTTCGATGGAAACGAACGAGTTATCGCGTATGCCAGCCGTACCCTCTCCCCTGCAGAAAAGAACTACTCGGTTACAGAAAAGGAATGTCTCGCAATCGTCTGGGGAATCAATCGAAAAGATGCGTCCATACCTCGAAGGGTACCATTTTCAAGTGACGACGGACCATCAATCTCTCAGATGGCTCCATTCGATCAAAAGCCCCACTGGTAGACTGGCTCGTTGGAGTATATTCCTCCAACAGTACGATTTTGAAATAGTCTACCGAAAAGGAGCCCACAATCGAGTAGCAGATGCCCTCTCTCGACAGCCGTGCACCCGAAATGGTCCAAATCACGGAGAATTGTGTGCTATGGAAGTGAAAGCCGCTGACTATACATGGTATAATAGCAAAATGGCCGACGTAAAACGGGACCCCTCTTCATTTCCGGATTACATCATCAAAGACGGCAAATTGTACAGACATTTTTGGGATTCCAAGGACCTCCGGGAAAAGGGTATGGTCCAACCATGGAAATTATGTGTTCCAAAACCTCTGAGAGAGCGAGTTCTGCAGGAAAATCACGACGAACCAACAGCTGGTCACATGGGAGTGGCCAAAACTATCTCCAGAATAGCCAGGAATTATTATTGGCCCGGCATGTTCCGAGATACCTCTAAATATGTGCGTCGTTGCCTCACTTGTCAACGTTACAAGTCCGCTTCACAACAAACAGCTGGAAAAATGCAGCCCTCTACTGTACACAAGCCGTGGCAAACAGTTAGTACAGATTTAGTTGGACCACTACCTCGATCGAAGAAAGGAAATGTTTATCTCCTCGTTTTCCACGATCGGTTCACTAAATGGGTGCATGCAAGGCCCCTCAGGAACGCCACTGCTCGTCTCGTCGCCCAAGGGTTGTATGAAGACATAATTACTCGTTTTGGATGCCCAGACACTGTCATTTCGGACAATGGTACACAATTCGACAGTAGGATCTTCAACAATCTCCTGAAAGACTTGGGAATCGAGCATCGTTTCACCCCTCCGTATACCCCCCAAGCGAATCCAGTGGAACGGACAAATCGCACAATCAAGACCATGATAGCTCAGTATTGCGAAGCAAATCATAAGGATTGGGATTTGCATATCCCCGATTTCCTCTTTGCCATCAATACAGCTGTTCACGAGTCTTCGGGATATACACCCTTTTTCTAAACTTTGGACGGAAATTGGAAGTGCCAGCAGCTCTGTATCGAGAAAACACAGGAATACCACCCACAGCGGACGTTGCTGTCGACGAAATCACGTCGGCCGAGACGCAACACCGTGTTTTTCAACTGGGAAGGCTCCAAGAAGTGTTCAAATTGGTACGGACGAACCTCGACAGGGCATTTACCAATCAAAGTCGTGCCTATAATCTCCGAAGGAGAGATTGGAGACCTCAAATAGGCGAAAACGTCCTCAGGAAAGAATACCACCTCTACTCAGCAGCTCAGGGCTTCGCTGCTAAATTGGCACCGAAATATTCGGGAACATATAAAGTCACCAAAGTCCATTCACCAGTGGTATTCGACTTAATCAGTCCGGAGGGGCACCGGCTACGTCGAATACATGTAAAGGACTTAAAAGCGGCACCCTCGACATAAAACTAACCTCTTTTTACGTTTATTATGTCGTCAGTTACTAATTTTCTCTTTATAACATGTTTTAGATCCAAAATGAGCGACGTACTCGATTTATTGTATGATGTGGCACTGTGTTCTGTAGGAACGTCCAGCCAAATACGTCGTCCAACGCGGGGAATTCCTCTTCATCACGACGAGATGTGGCCCATGGACCGCCGTCAACGTCTCAACACGCCTCTGGATCTAACCATGGGAATAGAGCCTCTAAAAATGCCCCAACAAAGCCCAAGGGAGCCAATCAAACACCAGGATGGTGGCAGAAGGCGAAAACGACTCCTTTGGCATCCTCTAAATCCACACCAGAACCCTCTAGTTCGAGTTCGTGAGCAAAACGGGTGCATTTCGCAGAACCCCCTCACAGCTGCTGTTGTGCATGTACTATGGCGACACCTACAGCTACGACTGCTAAAGTCCAGTCCAAAATAGTCGCCACGAAACCGGCGACTGTTACAAAGGACGATAAAAGGGGAAAAGCAGCCATTGGGTACGACTCCCGTGCCCCTTTCACCACCCCAGCGGAATCTCCGGATGGTGGATACCTCTTGAACGCGTTCCACAAGCGTTGTTGCTTCAATTGTGGCCATTTGGGGCACCCCCGTGAAGAATGTCGGGCCAAAACGCGTAAATTCTGCTCTGGATGTGGCAAGTTGGGAGTGTTTTCGGTCAATTGTTGTTGGAAACGTTATAAGCGACATTAAATTTGACCCAATTTTCCTCTATATTCCCTCTTAGATGTCTCCATTCCCTTTGTTTCCCATTTTGTTGTGTGGTGGCCATTTCCGTTATGTGTGATGTTCGACAGTGGGAACTAATTATGTTTTATTTCGCATCTAGATGTCGGATTCCTCTCCACCACCACCAGTAATCGGACCGTGGGCCAGATTGAGGGCCGAGTTGGCCCGAAGGGCGGCCGAACAAGCAGAAAGGGAGGCCAGGTCACCCCCTCGTCCAACACCACCACCCCAGGGCCGCCTGGCTGTTTTGCAGGCCGCCATGGCCCGAATTAGAGCGGAGAAGGCGGCCGAAAGGGCAGCCAAAGAGGCCGAAAGAACCACGGCCGTGGCATTGGCTGTCAGACCACCAACCCCTCCAGTGTAACGTCGTCAAGGTGTACGTTTCGTGGACGAAACCAACTCCAGGGGTCAACAGACGGAGGATGTGGTGACGGCGACAAAGAGCCAACAAACTGACTCGACCAAAACGAAGGCACCACCCACGAGGCCAGCGTCAGAGGACGGTGGATTCCTCTTGAACACCTTCCACCACCGATGCTGCTTCCGGTGTGGCCACGTCGGCCACATCCAGAAATACTGCACAGAGCCCCGGAGGTTGTTTTGCTCGGGATGTGGACGATTAGGTGTGTATTCCACCCAGTGCTGCTGGCAAGGACGTCATTAGTGTGGTGCAGGGTCATTGTGTTTTGCCCCCCTAGACTGAGCTACGTGCCAGTGCTCTTTAGTGTCCCTTTTCCCCCCTGAACTGAGCCTTCGTGCCAGTGTAGTTAGTGTGTCTTTTTGCCCCCCTGGACTGAGCCATCGAGCCAGTGTAGTTTTAAGTTTTGTAAATTTTGTATATATTGTATTTCCTCTACCCTCAATTGTAAATACCCCCCTCTATCCATTCCTCTAATTATGTCTGTAAATATCCTCTAAGCGCTGTAAATTTTGGTTTCTTTTTATGTATAACAATTGCATTACTTGTTTATTTGCATTTTTAAAGCGCTTAAATTGAGGAATTTACACAATGTTTATCGATTATTGTTCATTGACATGGAAAAATGTTTAATTTCGTTAATATCCATTTTAAGTTCATTTACTTTAATCCTCTCCAGTCAATGAATAATTGTAAGATGCCTCCATAATTTGTATTTGTGCCACAACTGTCGTTTTGAATTATTAATTTTTATTTATTGTTATTTGCATTGTTGTTTTGAGTTTATTATTAATGCTATATTGATTTTATTTTAAGTTACATTCAAACTTTCTCCAAGACAGTTTTATTTATTATGTGGTCACAATTACAGTGTGTTTAATTGAATCTCTATATTTTGGTTTTGCATTTAATGATTTCATTTTCATATTTCATTTGTACAATCCTCTATATGTAATTATGTGCGAGAGTTTCCTCTAGTTACACTTCCCTCGTTCGAATACTTCATTTTTCATTTTTTTTTATTCGAAGAAAGGGGGGAATGTAACGAACCTATTTTTGCGCCTCTTAATTATTTACACGATTTATATTATCCCTCTGACGTTTGAGGTTAGGTTGTTTGTTTACATTTGTAAACAAACATTTATTTTAATTTAATTATACTGATTGACTTTAGACAACCACCTCAGCGTCCCTCGGAAAAGGATTTTCACAAAAGTACTCCCGCAACGATGTGAAATTCCTTAGTACAAAAAACCCTTTTGTATGAAAACGTGCTTATTTCGATATTTGCGATTTTTACGATTATTATCAAGTGTTTCAAAGTGCCCGTTTGGCTAATCAGTTTCAACATCTATCCAATTGATTATTGCATCGAAGTATATTTCCTCTACCTAAACGGTGAGTCCATATTTTCATTTAATTGTATTTATTTCATATGTATTTTGTATTGGAATGTGGTTGGCCACGCCGCTTCCAATTCTTATATTTATTATCCCAATTTGTCATTATTTTTTCTCTATACTTAAATTGTTTAATTGGATTCACACACTATTTAATCCTTTACATCTGATTCAATTATCCAACATTTCACTCCTCTGAATCAGATGAAACGTACTTGCATTTTTTCGACATAATTTTATTGTAGTTTACATTTTAATTTCGAATTCATTTTTCTTTTCACTTCATTTCTTGTCATTTGTTCCGAGTGTAATTAGCGTCCTCTAATTACACTCATTGTATCAATTGTCCCTCCAGAGCACATGTTATAATTTAATTGTCTTCTATATAAAATATAACCCCCTTTAATTATATTTTTATTTGCCTCTTTCGGGATTTTATTTGTCAAATCATTGCATCCAGTCTTAGTGTAATTAATTTCCCTCTAATTACACTAAGTACAGTAATTGCCCCCCTCTCCTCGTACTAATAGTACCCCCCACCTCTCAGATTTTGGGTTTTCGTGGGATTTTTCCTCTTTGCGCTTACTCAAAATCCCTCTTAACTTTTCCCCATATATAAACTCTTGCATAAGCCTTTTTGAGACAGATTTTAATATTGTAAAAATCACTATTTCCGATTATTGTTTTTCGAAGACCAAAATTCACTTGGAATTTCATTGGTCCAGTTCTTTAGTTCTTTACTTTGATTTTGATATTGATTTGATTTGATTTAATTTCGTTTATAATAAATTTTGTAAAAGTGTTAACTAGTTTTCGAACGGTTGTAACTATTTTTTTGATATTGTGTTCCTCGTGTGTATTTTACTTTTGCCTCTTTCAATTTGGATAATTCATAGTATGATTTTGTTCATTGTTTTAAGTTATAAAAAGCGCGAAATAGTAAATTAAAATATTTTTTATTTAATAAATAAATTGATTAAGTGCGATTCCTCTTTAATTTCGACCCCTGGTCTAAAACTCTCTCCACTGAGAGACGCTCGCGGTACAGGTTGGTGTTTCGGGCCTAAAAACACCTGGCGCTCGAGAAAATCTTCCCCTGACGAGGAAAACACGCCACAAGGTGTTTACTGGAAACCACAAAAAGACACTTTTACTTTTAAAGTAAATAAAACACCAGCTAGTAAACTTACAAAAAGACATATTTTATCTGAAATCGCAAACATATTTGATCCATTGGGAATTCTAGTGCCAGTAATTATTTAAGCAAAACTATTAATACAAGAGTTGTGGCTGCAACAACTACAATGGGATGACATTGTTCCACCAAAAATTGAACAACGATGGTATCAATTCTATAACCAGCTGCACACCCTCGAAAACATCGAAATATTAAGTTGGATCAATAGTAATGCAGTACAAGATAATATTGAATTACATGGGTTTTGCGATGCATCGGATAAAGCGTACGGTGCAGTGATCTACGTTAAATCAACAGACGAAACAACAAACACAGCGCGAGAAGTGCTATTAACAGCAAAGTCAAAAGTAGCATCCGTCAAAACAAAACCAACACTTCCTCGATTGGAGCTATGCGCGGCAGTACTCTTGGCAAAATTATGTAACAGAGTCAACATAGCTTTAGGGAAAAACTGCTCCACATACGCATGGTCCGACTCCATGATTACCTTAGCTTGTATTAAAGGGGATCCAGCAAGATGGAAGACATTTGTCCAGAATAGAGTCGTGGAAATAACAAACATCAGACCTCACGAAAATTGGTACCATGTCAGTAGCGATGACAATCCAGCTGATGCCATCTCCAGAGGTGAAGAACCATCAGACATAGCATTCAATACTTTGTGGTGGATTGGACCCCAATGTTTGAAAAACAAACAACTAGGGCCAACAGCAAGAGAACCAACAGAAACCACCATAGAAGCACGAAAAACTTGTCTAAAAGTCACTACAACATTCAAGCTCTCCATTGAGGAATATTGCAGTTGATTTTCGTCACTGTCTAGAATGCTGAGAGTTACATGCTACTGCATCAGATTTATAAATAACTGTAGATCCAAAGAAAAAACAACTGGATCACTAACTCCACAAGAGATCGAATCGGCTCTGATCAAGATTACGAGGGCAGTACAAGAAGACGTATTCAATGATGAAAGAAGAGCAATCAGAAAAAATGGACAGGTAAACACGCAAAGTAAGCTGGCCACTCAAAATCCATTTATTGACGCAAACGGACTGATTAGGGTTGGCCGCCGGCTTCAAAAAGCACTATTACCGTATAACGTAAAGCACCCTATAATCCTACCACCCAAGAGCCATTTAACTGCGCTAGTGATAGAAGACGCACACCAGCAAACATTGGACGGAGGGAACCAAGCTACATTAGTATATATACGACGGAAGTTTTGGTCAATCAATGCCAAAAAGACAATACGGTCTCACATTCACAAGTGCATCAGGTGCAAAAGATATCAAGCAGTAACTACCCAACAGCAAATGGGCAATCTACCACCATCCCGCATCACACCATCTCACCCCTTTACTCATACTGGTGTAGATTATGCTGGACCAATCGCAATCCGCACTACCAAAGGTCGTGGAAACAAGTCCTACAAAGGATATATCGCCGTGTTCGTATGTATGGCAACACGAGCAATCCATCTGGAAGTAGTGAGTGACTTATCAACCGAAACATTCCTCGCTGCTTTTCGAAGATTCACAAGTCGAAGAGGCCCTTGCGCTCACATGTATAGCGACAATGGGACAAACGTTCAAGGAGCAGCAAGAAACTTCGAAGAAGAGTTGCAAGAAACATTCAAGCAGGCTGATACCGAAAATAAAGTCAGTAACTTGGGGACAAAGTGGCACTTCATTCCACCTGCAGCACCACACTTTAGTGGTATATGGGAAGCAGGAGTAAAATCAATGAAATACCACCTGAAAAGGATCATTGGAGAGAGCACATTAACATTCGAAGAAATGTCAACCTTAATGTGCCAACTTGAAGCCAGTCTGAATTCTAGACGGTTATGCCCCTTAACAAGCGACAGCGAAGATATGCAAGTTCTCACCCCCGGACACTTTCTCATTGGACAAGGTCTATTCTCACCTCCGGATCCAATCACAACACCAGTAACGATGAGCATGAACAACAGATGGCGAATGTTAAACAAAATGAAGAAAGATTTTTGGAAAAATTGGAGCTCTGAGTACTTAAGCAGGCTGCAGAATCAATACAAATTAAAAAATAGGGAAGACAATGTCAAATCGGTGACATAGTCTTAATACGAGAGGAATACTATCCCAGCAAATGGCCATTGGCAAGAATAATAAAGGTACATACAGCAACAGACAATACCGTAAGAGTGGTCACAACAAGAAAACGAGAAAATGAATGAGACAAAACAAAACATAGAAACAATATCAAGTAACACTACAACGCGAAAAATATGTGGGATGAACTTTGTCACTTTGTGTCTCATGACTCTGCTACTAATAACAACAGTTGGAGGAACCAAATACGACATACACCAGTTGCCAGCTGGACTATATTTAGAACAGCTAAGAAGTGCAAGAATCGACCGAGGAACATTTAAGATCGAGCCACGTTATGCGCAAAGTGAAATCAGGAACAACTTGATAGAGTCCAACAAATTAGTAGACAAAATGAACGAGCTATGTAGCAAAGTTAGCGTTCTAATTGATGGTACCCATTGCAACAATTTACTCAAAGGAGTTAAACACTTACGCACAAGAATTGAGTGGACAAGCAGCAGTTTGACTCATCTACGAAATCGCCGAAAAAGGGGACTGCTCGGAAAATTCAGGACGTCAATATTTGGGGTAAACGATGAAGCATACGACGACATCGAAAAACTAAGCAAAAATCAACGCGAACTAATACAAGCTTCAAACCACCACACCAAGGTCATGATCGCATCACTATCAAAATTCAACGATACAGAAAAAAGAATCGGCGATCATTTACGGCATTTCCAAACCAAGATTAATGAAGGTTTTAACGTCATCGACAAAATGTCTCACTGGTGGAGCAGGATTTACGAGCATGTCATCAGCCTTCATGTGTTGGCCTCCTTCGAAGTCGCCAGGAATTTTTACAATGAAATTATTTAAATTTACAGAGGTAAAGACAAGAGGCAATAATATAAAACAAAATGAGGAACAAAATATTAAATAACCGTTAAAACTATTTAACACTTTTACAATTTTAAATACAATACTGTGATGGTATTTCTAGTTTATATATTGGGAAAAGTTAAGAGGGATTTTGAGTAAGCGCAAAGAGGAAATTTCTACAAAAACTCAAGATCTGAGAGGTGAAGGGTACTGTTAGTACGAGGAGAGGGGGGCAATTACTGTACTTAGTGTAACTAGAGGGAAATTAATTACACTAAGACTGGATGTAATTAATTGACAAATAAAATCCCGACAGAGACAAATAAAAATATAAATAAATGGGGTATTTTATATAGAAAACAATTAAATGATAACATGTGCTCTGGAGGGACTCAATTGAGACAATGACACTCGGAAAAAATGACAAGAAATGAAATGAAAAGAAAAATGCATTCGAAATTAAAATGTAAACTAAAATAAAATTATGTCCAAAAATGCACGTAAGTTTCATCTGATTCAGAGGAATTAAATGTTGGATAATTGAATCAGATGTAAACGATTAAATAGTGTGTGAATCCAATCAAATAATTAAAGTACAAGGGAAAAATAATGATAAATTGGGATAATAAATATAAGAATTGGAAGCGGCGTAACCAACCACATTCCAATACAAAATACATACAACATAAATACAATTAAACGAAATCTGGACTCACCGTTTACTTGCTGAGGAGTTACTTGAATGAATAATTGAATGTATAATTCTATGTCGAATAATTGGTGGGATTACTACCAGATAGCAGCCTCACTACCTGAATTGATTAGGCTTGGTAATAGTAACCCGAAATGACTACTAACGGCTTAAAGCTAGTAATGGTTTTATTAAAAAATATTCTCCCTTTATATACAAATTATAATACATAAGACTAATGTTAAATATGCTCTAGATTAAAAGTGCATTTCTGCTAAATTGCACTTGCCTAATATTGGGTAAATTATAAACAATAGGTACAAATTTATTGACCAGTATTACGCAATGGATGCGTGTGTGTGGTAATTAAAGTAGCACAGTAAATGAACTATGAAATTATTAACAAATTTAAGATGGTTTAATTTTAAGATTAAACATTCTGCCGGCCTCCAGATGTTGTGAATAATGGGGCGAGTTCTACCATTTCGACCGCCTCTGGTGGTGCCGGATGCTGTTTTTTCTGGGTGTTGTTCTTTCGTTTGCAAACAAACCAACTGAACGCAATTGCTATTATGAGTAGAACGCCTATAAGCGTTGAACTTAGACTCCATAGTGCGGTGTGACGCTGAATCAGCTCCCAGGATGTATTAGTTATCTCTTGGTGAATGCTGTCTTCCTCCTTCATTAGAGTTGCTAGTTGATCAGATGAAGTTAGGACGGGTTCGTCAAGTCTTTTGATGGTGCGGGTTGAGGGTGCTACCATGGTGTCGTTGATTATGAGTTTCCATGCTTTTGAAAAGCACTGTCTTGCCTGAACTTCTTCTTGCCTTTTGGGGGTTAAGATGTTGTATTTAGTCTTGATCATGCATGTTTGATGATGGTCCTGTGTATTAACCCTGTGCCATTCAGTGTAATCTCATCTCGAATTCCAGCACATCGAATGGCGATGTTTACTGGTTCGTGGGTGATGAACATCCATGTATTTTCCATATGAACCTTGGTCCATGTAATGGTTGGTAATTTTATAGTTGCCGTATTACACGATGAACTGGATTTGTTGAACATTTCTTCCACCACACAATTGGAGCTTGTTTCCATGTTTAATACTGACGTTGGCGAGTAAATGTATCTGTCCTCGTCAATGTGTAGTGCTGATTTCAGTGTTTCGGATGGAATTTGAAAGAATAGTTGTTCGTCATAATTAACGGCTATGATGTCGTTCGATATATGCATGACCACATATGAGTCATCCTTGTATCGTAAGGGTACTGGAAACGCCTTTACAAGTGTAAATGTTGTCCGTTCTATAATGGGGAAGTAACTGAAGATGTGGATGTTGTCTTGATCTGTTACTGTTTTTGTTTTAATTACTGGTTGGCTTAATATCTTAATGTTCGGTGGTAGTTTTTCCATGGCGTTGCTGATGATGCTATTGAGGTGTGCTGGGGTAATTAGTTGGTATAGATTGTCCTTGGCTGTTTGTATACTGATGAGCTGCACGTGGTGTTCAATGATTTCAGTCATGAAATTCCTGGCGACTTCGAAGGAGGCCAACACATGAAAGCTGATGACATGCTCGTCAATTCTGCTCCACCAGTGAGACATTTTGTCGATGACGTCTAAACTAAACCTTCATTAATCTTGGTTTGGAAATGCCGTAAATGATCGTCGATTCTTTTTTCTGTATCGTTGAATTTTGATAGTGATGGCAACTGGTGTATGTCGTATTTGGTTCCTCAAACTGTTGTTATTAGTAGCAGAGTGATGAAACCAAAGTGACAAACTTCATCCCACATATTTTTCGCGTTGTAGTGTTACTTGATATTGTCTCTATGTTTTGTTTCGTCTCATTCATTTTCTCGTTTTCTTGTATTGGTAAAGGCACAATGTTGTTTATTGCGCGCTTGATTTTTGTTCCCCCAGCTTTTTCCATTGTGACCACTCTTACGGTATTGTCTGTTGCTGGGTGTGCCTTTATTATTTTTGCCAATGGCCATTTGCTGGGATAGTATTCCTCTCGAATTAAGACTATGTCACCGACTTTGACATTGTCTTCCCTATTTTTCCATTTGTATCGATTCTGCAGCCTGCTCAAGTACTCAGAGCTAAAATTTTTCCAAAAATCTTTCTTCATTTTGTTTAACATTCGCCATCTGTTGTTCATGCTCATCGTTACTGGTGTTGTGATTGGATCGGGAGGCGAGATTAGACCTTGTCCAATGAGAAAGTGTCCGGGGGTGAGAACTTGCATATCTTCGCTGTCGCTTGTTAAGGGGCATAACCGTCTAGAATTCAGACTGGCTTCAATTTGGCACATTAAGGTTGACATTTCTTCGAATGTTAATGTGCTCTCTCCAATGCTCCTTTTCAGGTGGTATTTCATTGATTTTACTCCTGCTTCCCATATACCACTAAAGTGTGGTGCTGCAGGTGGAATGAAGTGCCACTTTGTCCCCAAGTTACTGACTTTATTTTCGGTATTAGCCTGCTTAAATGTTTCTTGCAACTCTTCTTCGAAGCTTCTTGCTGGTCCTTGAACGTTTGTCCCATTGTCGCTATACATGTGAGCGCAAGGGCCTCTTCGACTTGTGAATCTTCGAAAAGCAGCGAGGAATGTTTCGGTTGATAAGTCACTCACTACTTCCAGATGGATTGCTCGTGTTGCCATACATACGAACACGGCGATATATCCTTTGTAGGACTTGTTTCCACGACCTTTGGTTGAGCGGATTGCGATTGGTCCAGCATAATCTACACCAGTATGAGTAAAGGGGTGAGATGGTGTGATGCGGGATGGTGGTAGATTGCCCATTTGCTGTTGGGTAGTTACTGCTTGATATCTTTTGCACCTGATGCACTTGTGAATGTGAGACCGTATTGTCTTTTTGGCATTGATTGACCAAAACTTCCGTCGTATATATACTAATGTAGCTTGGTTCCCTCCGTCCAATGTTTGCTGGTGTGCGTCTTCTATCACTAGCGCAGTTAAATGGCTCTTGGGTGGTAGGATTATAGGGTGCTTTACGTTATACGGTAATAGTGCTTTTTGAAGCCGGCGGCCAACCCTAATCAGTCCGTTTGCGTCAATAAATGGATTTTGAGTGGCCAGCTTACTTTGCGTGTTTACCTGTCCATTTTTTCTGATTGCTCTTTTTGTGTTTTATTTACTTTAAAAGTAAATGTGTCTTTTTGTGGTTTCCAGTAAACACTTAATGTTTTTTTTCTTTCATCTTCGCCAATTGGTAGGTCGCTTCCATCTTTGAGTTGTTCTGGAATGTGCTTCATTAGCTCTGTGCTATTACTGGACCATTTCCGAAGTGTCAATCGCCCTGCTGCCATGAGCTGAATTAGTTGTCCTTGAAGCTCTGCTGCTTCTCTTTCTGTGCTGGCGCCTGATAACAAGTCGTCTACGTAAAAGTCTCTCATTGTTACTGCGGCTGCTTCTGGAAACTTTGTTGACTCGTCTTGCGCAAGTTGTTGCAATGTTCTCACAGCAAGATACGGAGCTGCTGTTGTGCCATAGGTCACTGTTGTTAACTGATAATCTTCTATCGGTTGCTGAGGCTCAAAGCGCCATAATATTCTATGATATTTTTGATCGGCTTTGTGTAGCTTGATCTGTCGATACATTTTCTCAATGTCGGCTGTGAACACGATTTTGTGCAGTCTCCATCTCAATAAGATATCAGTCAACTCGTGTTGAAGGCTCGGTCCTGTGTGCATCAATTCGTTAAGGCTGATGTTGGTGGATGTCTTGCAGGATGCGTCGAACACCACTCTTAATTTCGTGGTTGAATTTGTTTCTTTGATTACGGCTTGATGGGGAATGTAGTACCCTTCATCGTAAGAGTTCTTGACCTTCTTCATGTGTCCTAAGTCAAGATATTCCTGCATGAATGCATTGTAGTCCTGTCTAAGACTGGGGTTTCGCATCATCTTTTTTTCCAGTAGGAGCAGTCTTGATGCCGCACGCTTTCTTGATTCTCCCAATTTGTTTATATCGTCTTTAAAGGGAATTTTTACCGTATATCTACCATCAATTTCCCTTATTGTAGTTTCTGTGTATAGTTCTTCGCATGTCTTGTCGTCGTTGCTCTGCTGAACCTTATTTTCCACTTCTTCTAATTCCCAAAATTTACACAGTTGACTGTCTTCTTCAATGTTAGTGACCATGCTAACTAACTGTATTTTTTTTATTTGGGCCTGGACTTTTCCTGATAATATCCATCCGAGTTCTGTCCGTTGTCCAATAAGCGCATCATCCTTTTTTCTTAGACCGTCAAAGATTATCTTCCCATACTCTCGTGCCCCTAGTGGGGACGGTTGGACCTGGCATATAACACAACGGGTCTGCTAGTACGTGATTTTCCCAATCTTCTAAATTTAGTTGAAACTGTTTTTGTGGCAACGTTTGTGTTAATTTGCCTAGAATCAGGGCATCCACTTCTAGCGAAAAATTGCTTGGGAACCGCGGACGAATTTGAATTGTTGTTTTGGATTTAGCGATTTTTGGCGGTGAATCTCCCACTCCACTCACCTCGGCATGTATACGATGTCGTGGGACTTCCATTAATTGTGCCGCTTCTTCGGTGATGAACGACGCTTGTGATCCTGGGTCGATCAGGGCACGCAAAGTGTGTAGTTCACCAGTGCCGTTTTTTACTTGCACTAATGTAGTGGCTAGTACTACGGATTCGTCGTTTTGTACAGTGTTAACTGCTGTTGCAGTTGGATTGTCCCGTGGTGACTTCTTGTCCTGATGTAGTAACGTGTTATGGTAACGGCTACAGATTCGACACGTATTTTTGCTTTTGCATTTTTGGTCTTGTGGATGTTTAAAACAATTGACGCAGAGTTTCTTATCTTTTATTGTTTTAAACCTATCATTTGGGGATAAGGCTGTAAACACAGGACAGCTGAATATTTCATGATTTTTAGAACATATTTTACAACTGTTTAATTTGTTGTACGGTGACTGTTGATGCTGTATGTGGCCATACGACATATTCTTGTGCTGAGGAGACGTTGACTCAAGTGTTCGAAATCTTGCTTCTAGGAAACTCATGAATTCTTTGTAGTCGTCTACATCTGCGGGATTTTCTAATGATTGTTCGTAGAGAGTGTTGGTGTCTACGTCCCATTTCCTCATTATAAGTCGGATTATGAGTGGTCCCCATGACCTGGTGTCAGTTCCGCAGTTTGTTATGGCGTGGAGACACTCTTGTGTTACATCATGAAGTTTTTTAATATTGTCGGCCATATTTGGTCTTGCTGATGGAAGATCGATAATTTTATCCATTAGCTTAAACGTTATGAGTCTGTTGTTTTGATATCTCTTCTCCAATGTTTCCCATGCGGTGTCATAATTTTTTGCTGTGATCTGTAGATGCTGAATGATGCGGCTTGCTTCATTGGTGACGAGGGTCTTGAGATACTGCATTTTTTCAATGTGCGATAAAGATTTATTATTGTGTACTAATTTAGTGTAGATGTCTCTAAATGTAGGCCACTGCTCGTATGAACCCGAAAAGGTTGGTATTTTCATGGTTGGTAACTGAAGATTAGGCTTCGTCTCGATTCTGTTTACTTCCCGATTCTTTCGTTTAAGATCTGTGTGCGTTTCTTCGTACATCTCTTCTATCTTGTTGTATGTATTACTGTTGATATATTTGGCTGCTGATTTATGTTTCAGGACCATTATTTTTTTGTTAAGTTTCTCGATGTTTTCCCATTGTTGGTTTAGTTTTTTAAGTAGCAGTTCTAGATACCCGACATCTTCGTCTTCTGACAGAATTCTCTGAATCTGTCCTACTGTACGGTGAATAATCTCCATGTTGATTACTTGCTCTTTTATGTAACTCGTTGCATCGCTGTAATCTAATCTGTTGATGGTCCCACTGCGGTATTTCCGTCGTTACTGGATACTGATGTTGACGGTTTTCGGGGTTCCTGGTTTATATTTATGAGATCTTTGAGTTCTCTGTACACATTCTTTAACTGATCGTAGTACTTTTGTTTGTGATATGGATGCTCCGTTATGTTTAGCGTTTCTATTTCTGCGTGGTTGTTCATAACTTCTGTCCATAAATTTTCTGCTGTTGTCTTCTGCGATGCCATGAATGACTTTGTTCGCTTTGTGTAAGTGTCTTCTAGAAGAAAAGTTATCATTGCTGATAACTGTTTTCCAATTTTCTCTTGAGATTTGGATAAATCGTTTAACTTCTCCATTATTTTTCTGTGCTTGATGTCTACGCTTCTCGATGCAGAATCGTAAAAACCTCTCTCTTCTTATGATTTTGATTTGATTAATGATGCAGCGTGCGATTTTGATTTGATTAATGATGCAGCGTGCTGCGCGTGGATCGTCACGTGCCACTATTGATGGAATGAATTTATATGGTTGTTGATTTTCGTTGATCTTGATTTGTGTTAACTGCCACACTGGGATGTTTTGGATTAAGTTCATTGATTGGTTTGTTCTTGTTTACTCCAGAGTTTCGTCGAGATTACTTCTGCACGACTGCATTTGATTGTAAATTTTTCTTCTCAGAGCTCCCCCTTCCTGGACAACTCTTGGCTTAATTTACAGCGGACTAGTATGGTATTACTCTCACGGAGAGATAATACACCCTATGTCGCTGATTGTTTGAAGGTTCCAAGGACCATGTATAATTCTATGTCGAATTATTGGTAGAATTACTACCAGATAGCAGCCTCACTACCTGAATTGATTAGGCTTGGTTATAGTAAAATATTCTCCCTTTATATAAAAATCATAATACATAAGACTAATGTTAAATATTCTCTAGATTAAAAGTACATTTCTGCTAAATTGCACTTGCCTAATATTGCGTAAATTATAAACAATAGGTACAAATTTATTGACCAGTATTACGCAATGGATGCGTGTGTGTGCTAATTAAAGTAGCACAGTACATGAACTATGAAATTATAAACAAATTTAAGATGGTTAAAATCTTATCAATAATTCGACATAGAATTATACAATGATATAATTTCAAGTTTGTAATATTATATCGGCCTTTTATTATATTAGTATTGTCTGGTAAAGCTAATGTATACACATTAGGATGAGGTATTTGCACTACTACATAAGGTCCAGAATACCAAGGACACAGTTTTTGAGAAACTTTAAGAGCCGCATCAGAATAGGAAATTTCCCTTAACAAAACCTATTCACCTACCAAAAGTCGATCATTTTTTATTGAATACTTAGTTCTGTTCAAAGCAGAGCATTAAAAATTTTCACGAGCTCTACAACGAATCTCTTCCACAGACGGATGTAACAGACGAATGTAACAGACGGAGGAATAAGTTTCGAAAATAGATAAATAAAAGCATTGCGGGGATTAGAGCCGTATAAAATTTCAAAAGGTGAAAATCCGGTTAGTATATGAGGAGTTGAATTAAATAAATTTTCTATTTGATTTAAATAAGTAGTCCATCCAGCATGAGATTTAGAACCAAAAGTGCGAAAAATCCTACCCAATTCACGCATAACGCGCTAACTGGGATTAGAGGCTTGGTGTCGAATTGATAACAAACACACAGTAATATTGTTATCTTTTAAACGTTTTTGCCTCAGATGCGATGTGAATTGTGTGCTGTGATCCGAGAGTATTCCAATAATTGGAACATATTTAGTAAAATCAGAAATTATGCGATCAACAGCAATAGATAAAGCTAAAGCTCTTCGCATAGGATATAAACGGACAAACTTTGAAAAACTATCAATAACAACAAATATATAAGACACACCACCATGACTTTTTGGTAACGGTCCATAAAAATCACATGTTACTAATTCTCCAATATTCTCGGTAACAATGGATTGTAAATTCCAAGAAGATATTTGTTTGGATATTTATTTGTTTGGCAGGAATCACAAGTTTTACAAATCATTTTAATAATTTTATGTAAGTGAGGATAATATATAATTTTGTCTAAAACAGAACTCAATTTAATTGCTCCAATTCATGACATGCAACAATTAAGGAATTAGTTAATACATTTGGAATGGCCAACGGCGGAATTTGTTTAAATGGATTCTGTATGACTAAATAAGTATCACATAAATGAGCACGTTTAAACAATCGTAATTGTTGGTTAATAAGTGCAGAAACATTTTTAAAAATATAGGGGAATAAATAGGTCCGAAAAAAGGATCGATGTGCAGTGCGCCGGAAAACAGACAGATTTCCAACTAACACGGATTTCCTGTTAGAAAATTTTACTGTCAGAAAATAATGAATCTTTAGGCACTTTGCAGCGGATTTTATACGCGGAAATCAGAGAAGGGATTCTGAGTACGCGCGGAAGAGAGGATGACATCAAAAACACCCCAAAAAAACCATAGAATTCAGCGGTTGGGAAATTGAAGTACCAAAAGAGGGAGGGGGGGGGTGTTAATCGAGTAATTGAAATAATTAGCCTTGGCTAATTATTCAGAATAAATAAAAGGAAATAACATAATTCAAAACAATAAAAGAAAACAATAGTACAGATTCTAGTTAAATAAAATGCGGTTGACCACATAACTCTCATCCCCTCATTCTCGGGGTTGATTCATAAGAATCCCCGAAAGGACTCAGAAACACACATCAGAAAACATATGCGGGTGTGGGGTTAAATGCAGAAACAATTCAGGGGAAACAGGGTAAAATTGGAAGCGGCGTGGTTGACCACATTCCAATGTTCAATGTACATAAAATGTAAATAAAATAACATAAATCAGACTTACCCTGTTAAATGCGGTGTTGGAAGCAAACCAAAAATTGGAAATTGACGTGGAATAATAATGTGAAACACACAATAATTGCAATTAGCACAATTACGGCACGTGTAATGCAAAAGTGACTTTTTGCGAGTAAATTCCACTCGGCAATTTTGGTTGCGGAAGTACTTCCACACGTTACAAATTTAAAAACGCGGTACAGGTGGTTGACTATGGTCAAAACCTTAAATGTGTCGATAAATGCAGATAAATATTGAATGCAGAATAGAATTAAATAAATTAAGCGGAAAATATTTAGCGGAAAGTAATCAGGTAATAAATCAGACAACAAATCGTTATTAGACATGTTTTAACGAAATGCATTTTCAGGTGGCCAAAATGCAGGTTCGTTACAAAATATAAGGCGGAATCACAAAATCTTCAATCACAAGTAAAAATAGTTGACTAAAGATCACTCAAAATTAAAATCAAAATAAAAATCAAACTTCTCCAAACTTAAAACACAAATTAATTACAGATGCGCAGTGCCAGCAGACAGACAGAATTGTAACTGACAGACAGATTTCACAGTATCACAGATTTCCCTTCTGGAAATTTTATCGGTCAGAAATAATGAATATTTTGGCACTTTGCAGCAGATTTTATATGCGGAAATCAGAGAAGGGATCCTGAGTTTGCGCGGAAGAGATAATGACGTCAAAAACACCCCAAAAAACTATAGAATTCAGCGGTGGGGTACTAGAAGTACCGAAAGAGCGGTGGTAATTCATGTAATTGAAATAATTAGCCTTGGCTAATTATTCAAAATAAAATAAAAGAAAATACATAATTCACAACAAGAAAAGAAAATAAAAGAACAGATTCGAGTAAAATAAAATGCGGTTGACGACATAACTACCCCTTCATTCTAGAGGTTGATTCATAAGAATCCCCAAGAGTACTCAGAAACACATTAGAAAATATATGCAGATGCGGGGTAAAGTGCAGTAACATTCAGAAAATCAGGGGTGAACTTAGAAGCGGCGTGGTTGTCCACATTCCAATGTTCAATATTCAGTAATTACAATTAAATCGGATAAATGTGACTTACTCAAATAAATGCGGACACATAATAATCACAATGCAGTTGCAGTTAAGTCACAAAACATCAGAACAAATCAGTAAACTGCACTTTTGTGAAAAATGCACATGTTAGTACTTTTTATCACCAAATTCCAATAATCCTAATTGGTTGTGGAAGTAGTCTTAATCGATTATCGATTTTTAAATGCAGCACGGGAGGTTGACCATTGTCAACCAATTCATAATTAATTATTCAGAATCAAAACAAACACTTAACCGTAAAATAATGCAGAAGATTAAATGTTATAAAGCGGGAAATAATCAGGTAATTAATCAGAGAAACAATTCGTAATAATTTCATATTAACGAATGCATTTTCAGATGGTCAAAATGCAGGTTCGTTACACTATTTATAGATTAAGTGTTTGTTTACATTTTGTAAACAGCAATTAATTAACGGTAGCTGACCTTAGTTAACCACCTTAGTCGCTCCTCGAGGAAGGATTTTTAGGGAAGTACTAACGCAACCAAAAGTACGAAGACATTTTTCCTCTATGCGCGTACTCAAAATCCCTCCTAATATTTTTTCGTAATATAAACTCTTGCACAACCCCTCGAAGAGAGAATTCTGGTTCTCTTAAAAATTCTAATAGTTAGCTAGCTTTGTTCTTCGAGATTTTATTCCCACTTAATTATCAAAAGCCAAACTCTGTGTTAAAATTTATTGGCTCGGTTTTGTAATTTTGTTTTAAAGTATTAAGTAACTGTGTCGGTTCCTTGACGGTTGTTATTTCATTGTTGAATTTAAATTGTGTCATAATTTTGGTCCTCGCATTTATGTGTACATCTCCTCCCCAGCATCTGATCGATGAATTGAGTAGTCTGTTAGATGGCGGTGCCGGTTCCAAGCTCGAATAAAGGAAGATGGTTGACCGGAGGGCTAACTATCCACCCTCGTCAAAAAAAACACAGTTACGAAAACTGCAACAATGTCTCGGATTCGGATGGAAAAAAGTATCAAACGACCCACGCAATGGAAAAGGAATATAAATATTGGGACCTGGAACGTCCAAAGCTGGTACAGAGTACAGACCCGGAGCCTCTACAAATGCCGTGCAATAACTCGAAAAGAAATTAATGGACATAACAGCATTCCAAGAAATAAGATGGCCCAAGAATGGAAACATAAAGTTAAGCAAGTCTATTGTATATTTCAGCGGTAACGAAAACGGAAAGCACGAATTTGGAACGGGTTTCGTAATCAGAGAAGAATTAGTCCAAAACATACTACTTCAGAGCAATAAGAGAAAGAATATGCTACATAAGTCTTAACAGACAATCGTACAACATCTCCATCATAACAGCACATGCGCCAACTGAAGAGAAGGGTGATGCCACCAAAGATGCCTTCTACGACGCCCTAGAAAGAACCGTGGACATAATGCCCAAACAAGACTTGCGACTACTATATGGCGACTTCAATGCCAAGATAGGCAGTGCTTTTTCTTGCTTAACTGACACTTGAATCTTAAGATTGTAAATTTCGATCACGCGATCGTACTTTTTACTTTTTTTTTCTTACCTTTTTTCTGTGTTTTACACGACTAATCGCTTTTTCACCCTTTTATTAACTCATAGTGCCCGTGCTAATTACTTGTGGGCTTTGCAAGTTTAATTAGTGCTTGTTTTTGCTTTTGGTGCATTGTGCATTATTTTAGTTTGGTATTTTGTCTTGCTATTTACGCTATTTACGCATAAGAGACGCTGAAGACGCCGTTCCAGACCCCAAAACTCAATTCGTCTTCGACTTCAGGAATTACATCGGCTGCAACCAATGTAAGTGCTCTTTTTTTTATCTATTTTGCATGCACCCTTTTTTCTTTTCTACTGCAATATTAAAGTTATCGCGGCAAAGTAATAAATATTAATTTAACCCCCGCGTTGTCCACCGTCTCTTTGGAGAAGAGAGGTCCTAAGCCCAGATCCATCCCAACACTGAAGGACAATTAAGGCCACATGATACTCAGTGACAAAGAATTCATTGAAAAATGGAAAGGACACTTTAAAGATCTTTTAAACGTAAAACAGAAAAAACCGCACAAAGAGGAAACATATATGACAGTTTACTTGCCAGTTCAAGAACCCCCTCCCTTGAGGAAACACAAATGGTAATAAATAAATTAAAAAACTCCAAGGCACCTGGCTGGGACGGGATACCGGCGGAATTTCTAAAATATGGGGGAGATGTACTACATCGACAAATTCACCGATTAATAACTCTTATTTGGCGAAAAGAAAAAATACCAGCAAGATGGAGGGAAAGCATCATTTTGTCCATCCACAAAAAAGGGGTCAAATCAAAATGCTCCTACTACAGAGGAATCTCACTAATAAACACTACATATAAAGTCCTTTCAAACATCCTACTATGCAGACGTACCCCATATACAGAAAACCTGTTGGTGTATACCAAGCCGGATCTAGGACAAGCAGGTCAACGATAGACCAACTCTTTACACTGAGCATAGATAATATAACATAAGACTGAGGCAGCTCCTGAAAAAAGGATGGGAGTATAATAGAACAGTACATAACCTCTTCATAGACTTCCGACGGGCATATGATGGTATAGAGACAAATAAAGTATGGAATGCGATGGCGGAATTCTCTATACCAAGGAAGCTCATTCAGATGACCAAAGTTTGTATGGAGAGCGGATTATCATAAGTTGGAGTAAAGCCTATCTAGTAGTTTCGAAATACACTGTGGCCTTAAACAAGGCGACGCCCTATCACCATTACTTTTTAACCTCGTCTTAGAGAAAGCCGTGAGTGCAGCCGAAATTAAAACCAAACTGCTAACAACTAAAGGTCCCAATTTACTGCTAGCATACGCAGATGATATTGATCTCAGCGGAGACTCCATCGTCACCGTGAAAGACATTTTTAACAAGATCGAAGAAACAACTGGTGAAGTGGGACTGAAAGTCAACCAAGGAAAAACAAAATACATGTGTATAAACAGAATGGGACAAAGAGATAGAATAGGGCAAAACGTCACAATCAACAATCTTAATTTTGAAAGGGTAGAGCGCTTCAAATACCTTGGAGCTACAATAACTGCTGAGAACGACGTCACTGAAGAAATCAAAGGTAGGATCCAATCTGCAAACCGCTGCCTATACGCACTTAACAATCTTATAAAGTCGAAAAACCTAACCAGAACCTCAAAAATTAAAATTTAGAAAACTATTATCAGCCCAGCAATAACATATGGAAGTGAAACGTGGACAATGACCAAATCAAACGAAAAAAACTAGGATGTTTCGAACGAAAAATTCTCTGGAAAACCTTCGGAACTCACCACGATATGAACTCAAATTGGTATCGTGTTAGAACGAATATTGAAATACACGAGCTATAAAACGATAGCGTTGTCGTACAAGAGATTACATTCCAACGATTAAGATGGGCAGGTCAGGTACACAGACTTCCGGATGAAAGACTTGTAAGATTGGTGTGGAAGGAGGTTCCCACAGGAAAGAAACCGCTCGGACGCCTCAGAATGCGTTGGAGAGATAATATTAAATAAGATCTGTAGAAAATGAATGTCCCTTTAGACCAAAGATTGATGGAAGAAAAAGTTTAATCACAAAAGACCCACTTAGGGTTGTAGCGCTAGATGATGATGATAATGAATATAAAATCGAAACGATTTATTTTGTTATTGAATGAAAATAGTAAAGTGCGAATTTCTCTTTTATTTGACCCCTGGTTCATATCTTTCTCCACCGAGAAGACCCGCCGTCACTGGTTGCTGTTTCTAACCGTAAAACAACTGGCGCTCAAAAAATCCTCCCCTGTCGGGGAAAAACACGACACAAAGCACTTGTCATATACTTGAAACGCAAGACATTCTGAAGATGTCACACGTAACGTGCACTTGTCTTTTCTTACTTTTAAGCCTGCATTGTATAATTTGTCCAACACTTGCTTTAAACGATTATGGTGTATTTGACTAGATTGCCTTATAATCTGTCACGGGTTATTTTTTGGTAACGATCAGCTGATCGAACTGACCAATTCCAATCGGTCAAACGGCCCGTAATAGTAGGTCAATTAGGCAAGGTCGCGAACTCTGTTCCTGCGTCTAAGTGACTTAAGTGTAAAACAGGAAGAAGCAATTAATTAGCCATTTTTGATTTAGTAGTTGAACAGTAACGAGTGCATTTTTGTTTATCGGATATCATCCGGATTATTATTGCACCGTTATTTGTATAAAAGTTCAAATTATTGTTGTTTGAGGATTAATTCCTATTTGGTATAATTTTGAATTGACCCGCATTGGGGATTATTGTGCTACTTAAGTTAAAAGTATTTTGTTGTGTTGGACCCTCCATAACGAGGTTAGTAATGGCTACTTAATTATCTTGAATTGCTTCTTTCCATGTTTTACACTTTTCAGGGTTTTTTCCTTTTCCTTTTTCTCTTTTTCGTCTGCTGTACCGGGTTCATATTTGCCTGGTTTATTTTCCATTTGGTCTCGAGGATTTTTCCAACATTCCTCCACGCCAATTGTGTTAACCATTTGGACTCTGTCTACTTCCGCCCGTGTTTTGATATTTGGATTGCCCAAAACGTTGTTTGGAGCTATCGATTGGAGCGCGAAGGAGTACTACCGTTTTGAAATCGTCGGCGAGTCCACCGTCACCTAAATTCACCATCGCACCAAAAAGCTAAGTGCCAACGAGCCTTTAGCTCAATTTTATAACTGTTATTTTTTTAGTTTCACCACTTGTGTCATTTGTGTTGATTATATTCAACAAATTATTGTACATTCCTTTTGCTACTTTACATTCTTTAACCTTTTGTTACCACAAAAATTACCAATGGGCTCAAATGTTGTTGCGGCGGCCATGAACACTACTTGGCGGACATTATCGTACAGAGGGAAGCCATAATTGGTGCCCTCTATCGGCGAACAGCGAAAGCTTGGCGGGGCGTTACAATCGCGGTGGCACGGCGCAGGAGGTTGGCGCATAAGCGGATATGGACAAGGCGCCATTCCTGACCATACTTTCGGAGAAGAAGGCTGCATTTGGTTTTTATTATAAGTTTGATTAGCGAATAAACTGTCTTTAATTTAATAAGGCGTGTCTTTTCATTATTGGCGTAATACTTTTTTTTATTCACTGTAAACGAGATCTCGTACTTTTTGCATATTACTATTATTTTAAATTCATTACCGTTTTCATTACCATTTCACATTTACAATTGTCTATAATTATTAAAGACACACCTTTTTTATTCAAGTAAATTTTGTGTGTTATTGCAACAACCATATTTAACCAAAGTTATTTTGTGTTTCGATTTACAGACTTTTACAATTCGTGTATTCCTGTTGTTATCTTTAGGCCCCTTCTGGCTTAGGGGGCTTCAAGTCAGTGGCGCCCTTTTACCGAATCACACCCTGCCGTGGCATTGTCACGTGATCTTTGCGGTACACGAATTGTTATGTTTTTAGATACTTGTAAATTTTTGAACGTGACAAATTGGCGCCCAACGTGTTTGATATATTGGCGTATTTGTTTTTTTTTTTTTAACTTTGGTGGATTGGTTGCTGTAATAAATTTTTTTTTAGCGCTTCGCTTATTTTTGCGAGAGGGTGAACTTGTATTTTGAGTCATGGAGGTTTGTTACCTGTTGAAGGATGAGCTCGCGTTTGAGTTGCGATTGAGAGGGGTTGATAGTGAGGGGATGTTAGCCTCAGACATGCGCGCGAGTGTGCGAAGTTTTTTTCAAATGGAACGGGATAAAACGGTCAGACACCCGCATATTGTAACTACAGATGCTGATTTAACCGCGATTGAGAATAAATTAGTCGAATTAACTGGTTTGGTAAACGACTTTAAGGAGGTTAAATTAGATATGCATTTGAGATCGAAACGACTTAACACTAGATTGTCGCATTTATTGAATCGAATTAATTGTACCGCGACTGAAGCAGACGCTTCAGAAGAGTCAATCGTTAAGCGTAATAATTGGGTAGCTAAAGTCGTCGGTTTGCAAAACCAGTTAAAGAGACTAGTAAAGCGTGGTTCAGCATCTGTATCGGTTAATTTGTCATCTTCTCTCAGAATCGGTGAGAGTTCAGCTTCGCAAACTCGTGAAGAGTCTGTTGACGACGATGAAATAGATGAGGACGATGAGGTTAGTAGTACTTCGTCGATTGAGTTCGAACACAATTCGACAAAATTAGTGTCCGCGAAAGGCCAACGTGTGCCTGTTTATAAGTGGAATTTGAAGTTCTCTGGTGCCTCATCTGGTTTGTCGGTTGTTCACTTTCTGGAGCGTGTGAATGAGTTGAAGCGTGCTCGCAATGTCTCGGATTTGGAATTGTTTGATTCGGCCCTTGACTTGTTTGAAGGGAAAGCGCTGTTGTGGTTTAGGTCGATGCATTCGCGATTTTCGAATTGGAAAGAATTGTCCAATTTGCTTTCGGAACATTTTATGCCACCTGATTATAAGTCCAGACTATTTAGGGAAATTTTAGATCGTGTTCAAGGACCGAATGAGTCCATAGTAGAATTTATGGCGTGTATGAGTACGATGATGACGCGTTACGGCAAGATGGACGACAATGTACGGTTGGATATTATTAGTAGAAATTTGAGTCCGTTTTATACGATGCAGTTACCAGCGATCAGTTCTCTCGGTGAATTAGAAACCGAATGTTTAAAACTAGAAGTCAAAAAGTACCGATCGGATAGTTATCGAGTTCCTGGTAAACGCGCTTCTATTAATTTTGTCGAGCCGGAATTGTCATATGTGCCTGGTACGTCTGTATCCATCGACGCTGTCGAGAGTAGTCCATCGGCTCAAGAGTTCAGTCCAAGTTCTAATCGAAATTTGAGTTGTTTTAATTGTAATAAAGTCGGTCATATAGCGAGAAACTGTCGTGAAACGTTTAATAAGCATTGTTATAAGTGTGGGGCTCCGAACGTTACGGTTAAAACTTGTAGTAAGTGTTCGGGAAACTCATCTCGGAGGAACTAATCGGTCGTGAAGTTACCTCCAACGTCTTATCGGCCATACCCCCACCCCAAATGATACTTTTAGACTATATTATTCAGCACGCGACAGGAGACAAAAGACCTTATCTCGAAATTTCGATATTGGGTTGTAGTTTTCTCGGTCTTTTGGATTCTGGAGCTTTACTTTCAGTGGTTGGCAGAGGCGGTTATCGCAAATTGATCGAAATGGATTTAGAACTTGATAGGACTCAAGCCCAAGTTTGTACGGTTGCTAATGGCACTAAATGTAATGCTATAGGATCAGTTCGCGTTCCTATTTGTTTGCTGGGTAGAGTAAAGATTTTGGATTTGTTAGTAGTTCCCGATTTGGCAACAACTCTTATTTTAGGTGTTGATTTTTGGCTCTCTATGAAGATTGTTCCGATTTTAAGCGAAAATGTTTGGTTTTTTCTTGAGGACAAAGATTGTCCTGTTTTCTCGCTTAATACGGAAACGGAGAGTGATAGTTATTTGAGTAATGTGCAGTCAAAAGCGCTAAATGTTCTTGTTGAATCGAAATTTAAGATAATGGGCCACGGACTTGGTAGGAGTAACGTAATCGAGCATGTGATAGAAACTGATTCTCCGCCAATTAAGCAGCGTTACTATCCAGTGTCTCCAAAGAAGCAAGCCATTATTGATGAGGAATTAGCAAAAATGTTAGAGTCAGATATAATTGAAAAATCGAATAGTGCTTGGTCTTCGCCTGTTTTGAGGATTCCTAAGAAAGATGGTTCTTGGAGATTCTGTATAGATTATCGTAAGCTTAATTCAGACACGAAAAAGGATGCGTACCCCATTCCTTTTATTTCCGCCATTTTAGATCGGTTGCGCAATGCCAAATATATTACATCGTTAGATATTAAGTCAGCGTTTTGGCAAGTCCTTGTGAAAAAGGAATGCCGTGAGTTTACTGCTTTTACTGTACCGGGTAGAGGGTTGTTCCATTTCAAGAGGTTGCCATTCGGTCTAACGAATTCTCCCGCGACTTTTCAACGCCTTATTGATACCGTGTTAGGAGCCGAACTTGAGCCATACGTTTTTGCATATTTGGACGATATAATCGTTATTTCACCGGACTTTGAAACCCATTTAAAAATTTTGGAAGTTGTTTTTGATAAGTTGACTGCCGCTGGCCTTACTTTGAACGCCGAAAAGTGTCAGTTTTGTAGACCCCAGCTGAAATTTTTAGGGTACGTTGTAGACAAAGACGGTCTCAGGGTAGATAGTGATAAAGTAAAGGCGATTTTAGATGTTCCCGTGCCTCGCGATATTCACGAGATTCGACGTTTTGTTGGCATGGCTAGCTGGTATCGAAAGTTTGTACCTAATTTTACGGATTTGATTTGTCCTTTGACCGCGTTAACCAAACGTAATGCGAAGTTCGAGTGGACCAATGAATGTCAACGCTGCTTTGTCCAATTGAAAGAGTTGTTAATTTCCGCTCCAATTTTGACGTGTCCAGACTTTAATCGCAAGTTTATTTTGCAAACCGACGCAAGTGCGTACGGTATCGGTTGTGTTTTGTCTCAAGAGTTTGACGACGGCGAGAAAGTCATTTGTTATCTTTCGCGTTCGCTCACAAAACAAGAGCGTAATTATAGCACTACGGAACGGGAATGTTTAGCGGTTATTTTTGGCATCGAGAAATTGCGATTTTATTTGGAAAAACGTGACTTCACTGTCATTACGGATCATAGTAGTTTGCAGTGGTTGCATAGATTGAAGGATCCACAAGGACGTTTGGGTAGATGGATAGTTAGGTTGCAGGCTTTCGATTTCACTGTGGTTCATAGACGTGGGAAAGATAACGTTGTTCCCGATTTCTTGAGTAGATCTGTCCCGGTTGCTATCGATTCTCTGAATGTTGTCGCGGATAAGTCTTTAGTTAGTCAGTTTGGGAATACGTCCGATACTTGGTATCACAAATTACGTAAGAATATTGATTCTGATCCGTTGCATTTTTCCCAATTTCGTTTGGAAAATGATTTGGTATATAAATACGTTGATTCTCGAATTCCAGAATTGGCTTCGGGCTCAGATGATTGGAAAATTGTGGTACCAAAAGATTATCGTGTTAAAATTTTGGGTCTTTGTCATGATGAGATGCGTTCGGGACATGTCGGTGTCTACAAAACTTACAATAAGTTGTGCGAAAAGTATTATTGGCCAAAGATGAAGCCAGATGTCATGCGGTATGTCAAAAATTGTAGAGTTTGTGGCGAGACTAAACCTGAGCAACGAAAGGCACCAGGTTTAATGGGTTCAAAGCCGAAGGTAACGAAACCATGGCAGATGATTAGTTTAGATTTTGTAGGTCCACTGCCACGTTCATCGCACGGTCATAAGTACATATTGGCTATTAGCGATTATTTTAGTAAATACGTTTTACTGTTTCCTTTGCGCGCGGCTACTGCAGCTTCATTGAGTAAGATTGTAGAGCAGGAAGTTTTTCTCACGTACGGTGTTCCAGCTTATTTGATTTGCGATAACGGTGTTCAGATGAAGTCTAAAGAATTTGCCAAATTATGCGCCAGTTATAACGCTAAGTTGTGTTATACCCCTAATTATTACCCTAGAGCGGATCCTTGCGAAAGAGTAAACGGTGTTGTTAAGCGTATGTTGTCGAGTTATATTAAAACTGACCAAAGAAAGTGGGATTCTGTGTTGCCCGCCATCGCTTGCGCGATACGAACTAGTAAAAGTGAAATCACGGGTTATACGCCGTTCTTTATTAACTTTGGGAGGGATTATGTTCACACGGGTGATGAATACGACAACAAGTTGAGTAGTGAATCGCAGGCCGTTTCTAGTGGTGTTGAGAAGGATGTAGTTGTTAGGGCAAAAGGTTTTCAAAAGCTGTTTCGCGACGTTGAGAAAAAGCTGCAAGTAGCACATGATAGGAATAAACGTACTTATGATTTGCGTAGACGTCCGGTGCAATATAACGTTGGTGATTTGGTTTGGCGAAAGAATAAGATCCTTAGTAGCGCGATAGATTACATAAATGCCAAATTAGCTCCGAAATTTGTGGGACCGTATAAAGTTCGTAAAAAATTGGGTTCTTGGACTTATGAATTGGAAGATCAGGCTGGCAAAGTTTGCGGAAATTGGCATGTTCAAGATTTGAAACCGTATTGCGCTGACAGTAACGTCGATCTAGATTGTTGAGTTGTCTTTCGTTTTGTCTTTGTCCTTTTTTTTGAGCGAATCTTGAGTACTGCTGGAACCAGGCTAAATGATGATCGGAGTGAAAGTGGTTGCTGGTTGTAGTGGGTGCGCGGTTCCGGGTTATGCTATTGACCTTTGGGAGGATCGGCATTGGGGGGGTGCGTTTAGTAGCGCGGTAAGTCCAGTGCTATGATGGGGTTCCATCGACCTGGCCCGGTTAGCAAAAGGCGCATCTACTGTGTTTGTTCTAAACCCATCTGGTACGCTTTCTTTGGATCGTTCAGTACTACATTCGGCAACTAAGGAAGGGTGAAAGTTGGAATAATTGGGTTGTTTGTTTGTGTCGGTGCTCTTGTCTTTCGGGTGATCAAGTCTTTTTTTTTTTGGTGATCAAAGTCTTTTTTTTGGGTTTTTTTTAGTTTTATTTTTATCTTCTTTTTTTTGGATTTTCGATGAAAATCCTTGTGAGTTGAGGGGAGTTGTCACGGGTTATTTTTTGGTAACGATCAGCTGATCGAACTGACCAATTCCAATCGGTCAAACGGCCCGTAATAGTAGGTCAATTAGGCAAGGTCGCGAACTCTGTTCCTGCGCCTAAGTGACTTAAGTGTAAAACAGGAAGAAGCAATTAATTAGCCATTTTTGATTTAGTAGTTGAACAGTAACGAGTGCATTTTTGTTTATCGGATATCATCCGGATTATTATTGCACCGTTATTTGTATAAAAGTTCAAATTGTTTGAGGATTAATTCCTATTTGGTATAATTTTGAATTGACCCGCATTGGGGATTATTGTGCTACTTAAGTTAAAAGTATTTTGTTTTGTTGGACCCTCCATAACGAGGTTAGTAATGGCTACTTAATTATCTTGAATTGCTTCTTTCCATGTTTTACACTTTTCAGGGTTTTTTCCTTTTCCTTTTTCTCTTTTTCGTCTGCTGTACCGGGTTCATATTTGCCTGGTTTATTTTCCATTTGGTCTCGAGGATTTTTCCAACATTCCTCCACGCCAATTGTGTTAACCATTTGGACTCTGTCTACTTCCGCCCGTGTTTTGATATTTGGATTGCCCAAAACGTTGTTTGGAGCTATCGATTGGAGCGCGAAGGAGTACTACCGTTTTGAAATCGTCGGCGAGTCCACCGTCACCTAAATTCACCATCGCACCAAAAAGCTAAGTGCCAACGAGCCTTCAGCTCAATTTTATAACTGTTATTTTTTTAGTTTGACCAATTGTGTCATTTGTGTTGATTATATTCAACAAATTATTGTACATTCATTTTGCTACTTTACATTCTTTAACCTTTTTTTATTCACTGTAAACGAGATCTCGTACTTTTTGCATATTACTATTATTTTAAATTCATTACCGTTTTCATTACCATTTCACATTTACAATTGTCTATAATTATTAAAGACACACCTTTTTTTATTCAAGTAAATTTTGTGTTTTATTGCAACAACCATATTTAACCAAAGTTATTTTGTGTTTCGATTTACAGACTTTTACAATTCGTGTATTCCTGTTGTTATCTTTAGGCCCCTTCTGGCTTAGGGGGCTTCAAGTCAGTGGCGCCCTTTTACCGAATCACACCCTGCCGTGGCATTGTCACGTGATCTTTGCGGTACACGAATTGTAATTGTTTTTAGATACTTGTAAATTTTTGAACGTGACAAATCAAAATATCATCAAGTAGCACCACAACTCGATCGATATCTATCTGCAAGTAGGCTCTACAATAGTCGCTGAAATATGCCTGGAGAGGCACTGATGCCAAATGGAAGTCGATGGACGCTAAATAAGCCTTTTGACGTATTCCAAGCTAATAATTCTGCGACTTTATCATGCAGAGGACATTGTGTATAAGCTTTATCCAAATCAAGCTTGCTAAAATGTTGCCCTACTTCGGGCGGTCACTAAAACAACTTTTCATCAATATGTCGTGAAATTATTGATACTGCTGATGCATTTTCCACTTCCATCAGTATCGGAAGGCCATTTATTTGAATTGATATAATTTCAGAAGGTGGAGGATCGCGTACAGTTATCTAAAACAAACCGATTAAATCTAAAGTTGTATTAAGCGAATTACTTTAATTTGTTTTGATCTCTTGTAGTTTAGGAGCCACACTGTGCATGGCAGAAGACGATGTGTACTTGTCCCCCTTACGACATTCTGTGTACTTTTCGGCGTATTTGGTTCTTATCTGCCATTTTTGTGATTAAACATTTTCGGTTGCTTCTACTGTTCTCCGTTGGGTGATTTTGTCGATTTTGACGTAATGCACACAGTTTGTAAATGACTCCTCTTCTCGCAGCCAGTGCGAGCCAATGATTTCCGGTCTTGTGGGCAACTGATTCATTTGTGTTCACCAGCACAACAGTAACACTGTATAACCGGACTTGTATTTCGCTTGTCCTGTTATACCGCATGTACCACGACTTCGGTTTGCCCATTAATCTTCTTCATTGAATTCACCGTTGCTTCAGCTGTAGTTGCCACATCAATTGGTTGAGAAAGATTCAAATCGTTTAATTGTAGTAACCGATATCTTGTAGGCTCATTACTTAACCCACAGACATAATGCCAACATAATAGTCAATCAATTAAAGCTCCAAATTTACATACAGTTGCTGTTCTACGCAATTCAGCTATGTACTAGGCCACATTTTGTTCAGGCTTTCGGTTTATTAACTAAAAAGTTGAGGACCACTAAACTTAAGAAATTTTGGAAAAATCTTGACAAGTTCAAATAAAATTGACTTTTTCTCAAAAACGGTGCGCTGTACGAAAAAAATTCGAGAGACAAAAAGTTTCCTAATTAAATTTGCTATCGATAGGATTTAACGGAATTAATATTTGACATCCCCCACACAAATGGCCAAAGGTAGTAAGCCACCACTTTGTCAAAAAGTGGTGTTTAGGGCGGCCGATTTTATTTAAATTTTGCAGTAAGATAAGTCATTAGGAGATATGTAAGTGTACCAAATGTGGTTTTTTTTTCTATACGGAGATATTTTGAAAATTCTTATTTTTTTTTCAAGAACTTTGAAGGCCTCTAATTCTGTTATTATGCGTTTCCAGGCATAAGTGTTATAGGTTTTCGGAATCAGGGCAGTGAGGAGAATCTATCATTACTTTTTTGCCCACTTTAACTGAACCACCCTGTATAATGTTAAGAAAAGAAAGTCATAATACCAAACAACCCTCAACTCTGAGGTAGCTGCAGGTTAATTGTACAAAATTGGTTAAATCATATACCAAAATGGACATGAACATAAGTGTAAAATCAACATAATGTCGACACAGTAATAGTCGAAATAAGACACGGTTTGTATTGAACGCTATACAGCTGAACAAAGAAATTGCAAATCCAATAAATGATTTGCTTAAATGTTCCGTACTACTCGTACTCGAACAATCAATAATTAATTTACGTTGTAAACCATTGAACATAAAATGATAGGTATCCTTTGTACATACAGGGTGTTCAGTTTCAAACCGTGCGGCAAAAATATTTCGAAAACGGTAAATAGTAGAGATTTGAAGTTTTGGCTATAGGACTGATCAGGACTGATACCATATTCATAATGGTAGCACTTCCGGTTATACCGGAAATCGATACAAACTTCTTTATTTAAAATGAAACACCTCATTTTTTAATGCATTTTTGGATTCCTTGTGAAATTTTATTGTTACTTTATGTGAGATTTCATATCTCAAAAATTAAGCGAATGATACAATTTTTGATAGAGATTAAAGTTTTGTTTATAACATTCGCAGGGGTTTTGGTGGATATAAATAGAATTATTTTCTTAAATAAAGTTGTTTTATCCTAAATCTCTTAAAAGTTTCAATCCAAAACGACCTTTTGGTCAAAACTTAAGAGTTTTCAGCATATCACTATCCAGACAAACGCAGGAGACGCCGGTTCGGTCTCCGCTGAGGACTAAAACTTTTTTTACAATTTTAACAATTAATGGAATTTCATCGTTTTCATATTTTTAAAATCTTTTGAAAACAAATAATGGGAAGCAATTTCGCTATTTAAAGGCTCATAAGGGATTAAATTGACAATAAATTCAAAAAACTTTGGGGTCAAATAACCTAAAAAACATAGATTATGCAGATATTGCACTCCCTGACGGCACTTTTTAAGCTGGTTACTTTTTTTGATTGACCACGAGTGGGCAACAGAGTTGGCAGCACTTTATTACTAACAATAAAATCAATGAGTGTGAGAGAAAGACAAAGCTCCTTGAGAGAAAAAACAATCGTTTCAGACCAAATACGGAAGACGCTTGCTACAGCGTCAAACCCACAGAATAAGAAACACAGAAGTACGACTCCTCCCCTTTTGGCCGGAATGACGCCTGGCCGATATAAAATGAAGAGCAGTCTGTGACGTTTATTTTTCGGCGGATTTGCCTGTCTCGAGCGCCACCTTTTTAACAGACGAAAACAGGAAACCAAAACGGGTCCCAGGTAACACAATGGAGATACGGCTATGCTAGGGGTCAATTAAAGGACATTATTAACCAGAAAAATAATACAAGTTCATTCAAACCCTCAAAACTACAGGAAAAATAATAAAAATATAGGTTATATTTTATATACAAATAGTCCTGTTGGCCGTTCATGGAATATGGGATGATAAACGGTGGGAAAAGGTAGAAAACTACGGTCGGTAACGGTAAAACGGGAAATGTGTGGCTTTCAGCACGGTGTGTTGCCTAACTAGCCGTTGACATGGACTGGAGAGGTGACTTTTAGTCGCTCCACTCAAATTTGTCGCTTCCCGGTGTATTAGTCGACACCGTTGCCGCTAAGACGCTTCGCTAGAGTGTAAAGACACTCTTTATTTGCTAACGCTTAGTTCCTGGTGTGAGCCACACAGTCTCGGACAGGAAACGGCGAATGGACTGTGTCAGATCTAGCTGTCGCCACAACCGAATTGCGAATGCGACCTGCCCGCTGGTTAACCGGCGACTCCGTGCGAATGGACTCAAAGATCCCACACTAAGAGCGCTAGTGCCCAGGAATGGCATTCACTAGACCTATTTGACAGGTCCTGTGCAAGGCGATTGCCAAGCAGAAATACTTCCGTGCGAATGGACTCGAAGGTCCCACACTAAGAAGCTTCCGTCGGTGGTTTGGAGCGACAAACACTGCTTCCAATACTCACTCTCTCGCAGGGCGATTCAACGGTGTTGCTGGGCGATTTTCGGTGCTTGATGCCGGTCGGTATTGTTTTACTTACTTGTTGATTGCTTGTTGATTCGTTGTTAATAATTGCTGTTTGTTGTTCTTCAGTTGTCTTCGGAACGGAACTGATTTCTAACGGAAATTTTGGCGCTTTATATTCCCGCGGGACGGTCATGCACGCCTTCAACATCGGTATGCGGTACTAAACGATATGTTGTATTGCCGCGATTCCCGGTGCAATCGGTTGACGGTAAAACTGGTTGCCGAACTCCCAGTGTTTGTTTATATTGTAAACAATGACAACATAACCTAACTAATACTTGTCAGCCAGTATAACTGGTTGACGGACAACCAGTGTTTGTTTACAATGTAAACAAGTGCATCATAACCACACTAAAAATTGAATGCCGGTGCAACAAGTGCAAATACGGTAAGTACGGTACTTATTTACGATATTTTATTAAACGGTTATCTATTTCAGGGTTCCGGCGACATCCCCAAATCGGCGGTGGTCAACGAGAGCGGTAAGTACTTGAAATATATACTACTGTAACAATTAATTCCTTTATTTTCAGGCGAAGAAAAATGGGTTCATTACAAGTCGGACAGATTTTCACAAATGACAGTGTTCTCGATTGTACTCTGTTACTTTATTTTGCGTTACCGAGTGAAGCAGTGTAGTACGAACTAACATTACAATCTTTTAAATTGTGAATATACAATTTTGAATTTAAAATTGTTTTTCAATTTGGAAGAGTTTTTCGGATGGATTTGCTAGAGAACGGCTCCCAATTTGGCCAATTAGAGAATAGACGCATTTGTAATTTGCATTTTGAGGACAATGTGTTTACAGACGTCTTAAAAATTAAATTGAAATGGAGCACTATGACCATTATACATGTTGTTAAAACTGGTATATTGCTTCCTTTACATGCGCCTGGCCTAGCACTCAGTCGAAAACTTACAGAAAAAAGAACACTGGAAAAGGGGAGGAGTCGTACTTCTGTGTTTCTTATTCTGTGGTCAAACCTGTCAAACCTTGCTATATGTTAAACTTCAAAACCAAATGTAACAACCAATAACACTACACGTTTTTAAACCAAATTACCGAATTAGTGCGATCATTCCCGATGCTTGCCGATTGGCCCCCTAATTGGGAATCACCACTATCTCTATCGAATTACAGTTTCTCTCTCCCACTGCAATATGTGCATGTTTCTAATCTGTGTAAAAAAATAAGAAATAAGAGAGAGTTTGGCCGAAATCCATAAATAAGGCAGGTACTCTAAAATGGTAATACGTATCCCTTCGGTTCACTTCCCTTATGCTAAGTCGTGCTTCTTCGCCATTCGTGTACTACCATTTCATAATGGGGTGAAAACGTTGCCTCTCTAGTGATAATTGTATGGATTTAGCAAATTCAATGTTGTAATCCTCTTTGATACCAAGATGTTTATTTAAATTCCAGTATATATGCCAAAGTACGTACTATTGGAAATATGTATTGTGACGCGCTTACGTCGGTTTTCTCAAGCGCCACCTAATTTTTGAAGGAAATTAGGAAACCTGGGTGCCACAGGAGTTCAGTGGAGGAAATAAATAAATAATACAGGGTTACTAGTTTATTTTTATTAAATTTGTACAAAACAATTGTTATATTTTACCGTCTCCTGAAAGCAATAATGGTTAAAAGGTTATATAGAACGTACTAATTACATTCACTACAAACGGGTTCTAATCGAGATACGAAATTATGAATAAATGCGAGCGGTGCGATATTAAGAAAGCAAACTAACTACGGACAGATCAAATGCGGTGGTTAATAAGCAATGTCAAAAGCAAATGGACAACAGTAAGCAGCAAACAACCAATGTACAGCAGTGAAAAACATTAACATGCGGCCGTGAGAGTATTTTTGTCTTGTTAAAGGTTTAAACGCGCGATCCAGTGTCCAGACTTTAAACAGGTTCAACGGTACAGATTACACAAACGGGAAGTAACCACCCAACGGTGAAGTTGGGCACGCCGGTGGCTACACAAATAAAACAGCACAGAGTACACAGAAACAGGGAGTAACCACCCAACGGTGTAGATGGTCACGCCGGTGGCTACACAAATAAAACAGTACAGAATACACAAAAACGGGAAGTAACCACCCAACGGTGTAGTTGGGCACGCCAGTGGCTACACAAATAAAACATACAGAATACACAAAACGGGAAGTAACCACCCAACGGTGTAGTTGGTTACGCCGGTGGTTACACAAATAAAACGGTACAGAATAAAGGAAGACAATTGCCAATGGTATAGTTGGTCACACCGACAATTGTCAATTTACAACATATAAAGGATTTACGCTTGCAGGATAAACGGACTGGGGTTAAGAGATTTGATCTATTAATAGTGAAAATCAGCTGTTTACTAGGACACAAAAAACTCTCGCGGCTAAAGATACAATAACTGCTTACCCAAATTAACACGATAAACGGTTTTAATTTTTAACACCAACTGCTCTTCGCTCTAAGGCGGAATGTCTTGCACAAAACGGTATAAAAGTCACTATCTTAGAACAGAACGGAAAAACACTAATTACTTCGGTGATTACCCACTTGGTACACTCGTAAAGGTCGTCAATTAACACGTGTTGCACGATTCCTTGATGAGTACGATACTAATTAATATTTCGCGCAGACCTATCTTATCAATCGCCAAACTTTTCCCCTACTTTGATAATCTCCTACTATTTAATTAATATGACCTCGGTACCTGATCCTTTGAAGATTCGCAAACTCGGACATCCAGTTTATTGAATACGGTACGGACAAGACACTTTCTGGTTAAATCACCTTTATTGTTTTAATTATACAATAAAACAATTACCTAACATAGTGACTTCGTCACAGTATTACATTTATGTTAGAATTAAGTTAATGACGGTCATTGATGAGGTGAAGTCATTGTGTAGGGTTTAGTTCACGAATGTTTGTGGTTTGTGCAAAAATTAAAATATTGTTGAAACAGTGATTTTTGATTGTTGCAGAACCACAAACATTGGTGAACGAAAATATACATGATTTCAATAAATTCATTTAAATTAGCATTTAATTACCTATGACAGGCATATTGCTTTCTGTTCAAACATGAGAAATGATAACGAATACTTTCAGTGAAACTTGGCTTATTAAATGTTATTGTGTAGCAATTTATATGTCTAGTAAAATTAAATAAAGTATGCATATTGTGGCGTGTTTTTCCCAACAGGGGAGGATTTTCTCGACCGCCAGGTATTTTGTGGCAAGATATATCAATCAGTACCGGGCAGTACTCTCAGTGGAGAGCGAGGGGTGAAATGGAGAGAGAAGTGGAGACCGCTGGGCAATATTGTGTACACTGAAATTCCCCTTCTGTATTCAATTCCTTCAATTCCTTTACAATTCCCCCGCAATTCCCCAATTTCTGCAATTCCTCTTAAATCTCTACAGTTCCCGACATTTCTTTCAGAATTTCGATTGCTTCACTGCATTTGAGTTGAATTTCCTTCTAATTAACCAAAAATCGCTTAAAAAATGTATGATCTGGGGGTTATAAAAATAAAACATTTGTATTAAAATAAACAAATTTTATTCGTACTCTCTTTCAACAACGATAACAAAAAAAAACAATTATAAAAACTGGAAAAAAACTTAAACAGTTATAACGGACGATTACTGAATACTAAAATTAGATTAATATTTTTAAAAGACTTGAACTTCAATCTTATATTGACCAAATCGGATCGTTTTAGTTGGAATGGTCCTGTACCAATGATTTTGATAAGACCGTAAATAAAATATTGCGAGTTGACATATTGCGTATTTTCAGTTTTTGGCCAAATATAAGATTCTAAATCTCTTTTTAAAAATCTTATTTTAAATTCTGTTTCTTTATTGGGTGCGTTTATTTTACCTACGACCTTACCAATATACCAATTGTCGTCGTATGCAATTGAATAATAATTTTCCAACAGAATTTCAATTTTATTTCCCTATGTTCCCGTGTGAGCTTTCGTTATACCTTTAGTGTTTTCGACACTAGAATTAGGACTAGAATCATTTTCGCGCTTTAAAGTTTCACTGGTTTCTGAGCAAGATTCACAGTCGCTATCACTTTCAGAATCCTGAGTATTATATTTTTTCGACGTACTTAGTTCTGATAACCGCTGGGTTTCCAGTTTTCGTTTAAATACGTAATAGTAGATTACATACCGAGGCGGAATGCCCTTTTGCCGAGGTTTGTATACTATTTTATAAACAATCAGACACAATTATAATTAAAACATGTTTTTCATTATAAATTTTTTGTATGTCAATATTTGACATATGTCACTAATGACAATTTTTTGTTGTTACTCATCAAATGACAAGTGAGTAATGGCTTGTTATTGGTTGTCCAATATGAACATTATTAAAAATTGTAGTAGCCAGGATTTTGGGAGGCCAGGAAAGGGATCACTTTCCTCTCTAGAGAGGAAAGTAAATATTACTCGCTTGTTTAAAACAATGGGTCACTTTCCATTTTTATAAAACATCGGAAAATGACACATTACATACTGATTGTGAATAAAATCTTTTTAATCTGCCATTACTGACTTTGCCCTTTCCTTCGTCCAGTAACCAACAATAAGTGGACTTTTTTATAACAGCCGTTTTTTTGTTTGGAAATGTAACTTTTAAATAAGGACTATCTGGTTTTAAACTCATACTTAATGAACTGAAATCTTTAAAATCCAACTCAACATCTAATGCGTTTGCTTCCTCCTAAAAGTTCATCTTGGTCTATAAATTGTTTTGAATAATTGTCACTTTGATCATCAACATCGTCCTCAATCGAGTCCTCCGCATTGTTATGAATGAATGTCTTTTGTATGTTCATACTGTTCGCTTTTGTTTTGTCGATATTTATTCCCATTTTTTGTGCATCATTATGTGCTTGATTTAATGATTCAGTGACAATTTTGTCTATATCTATTAGAGCAATATCTTCTGCAGTAATTTCTGTAAAGCAAATTTTTGAATTTTTTTTCTCTGCTCGAAGAAAAACAATACTTTGTTTTAAATCATCAATAACGTAATTCACATAGGAGATTCGCTCTATTTTTTCTATAAATTGTTTTATGGAAAAATTAATTACAGTAGAAAACGTTGATGTTAGCGATCTTCCAGCTCTATACAGGCTTTCACAAGGCAGACTACTAAAAAGCCACACATTCAACATTGATGGATTCAAAGTTTTATTATTCTCAAAAATATTAATCAACCTGATCAACATGTGCCCATTGATCTCGATACACATATATGTATTGTAGATTATACTGCGAATGACTTATAATCCATGCTCTCCATATTCGAAGAAGAAAAATACAATACCAAATTTTACTCACTCTGGATTTTATGTATAAAATTAAATTATCAGATCCTACGCCTATAAAACAAAGATATAGACCGCAAAATCCAAAAATACAACAATTAGTTAGCGAACAGGTAGATGAAATGTTGGAAAAAGGTATTATAGAACCTTCATCTAGTCCTTGGAGTTCTCCGATAGTTATGGTACCTAAGAAAAACGGTACATATAGGTTTTGCGTTGATTTTCGTAAGGTAAACCAAGTCTCTGTTAAAGATGCGTACCCATTACCACACATAAATGGAATTTTAAATAAATTAAGGGAAGCTAAATTTATTAGTACGATTGATTTAAAAAATGGTTATTGGCTCATACCGTTATCAGATGAAAGTAAGCCAATTACAGCTTTTACAATTCCGGGTAGAGGATTATTTCAGTTTAAAGTTATGCCGTTTGGATTACATTCTGCACCCGGTACCTTTCAAAGACTGTTGGATACTATAATTGGTCCTGAAATGGAGCCAAAAGCATTTGCGTACTTAGACGATATAATAGTTTTAGGAAAGACATTTGACGAACATTTACAAAATTTAAAAGAAGTTTTTGATAGACTAAAAGAGGCTAAATTAATTGTGAACATAGAAAAATGCAAATTTGCGGAAAAATCAATCAAATATTTAGGATATTTAATTACCGATCAAGGAATACAGACAGATCCTGATAAAGTTGAATCTATAGTAAAATTACCCGTACCGACAAATGTAAAACAAATAAGATCATTTCTAGGAATTGCGTCTTGGTATCGTAGATTTATACCAGCATTTTCAACTATTTCAGCCCCCTTAACTAAATTATTACATAAAAATCAAAAATTCATTTGGACAGATGATCAAACTTTTGCGTTTAATGCGATTAAAAACTGTTTAATTAAAGCCCCCGTATTAGGTTGTCCTGATTTTGAAGTACCATTTAATTTGCAAACAGATGCATCAGATTATGGATTAGGTGTAGCGTTAACACAAATTCAGGATGGACGAGAGCGTGTCATAGCATACGAAAGTAGAACTTTAAATTCCGCAGAAAAAAATTATTCAGTAACCGAAAAGGAATGTTTAGCTATTGTTTGGGGAATAGAGAAAATGAGACCTTATTTAGAAGGATACAAATTTATAGTAACAACCGATCATCAAAGTTTAAAGTGGTTGCAATCTATTAAAAGTCCGTCAGGTAGAATAGCCCGTTGGAGCGTATTTTTACAATCGTTTGATTTTGAAATTGTATATAGAAAAGGCAGCTTAAATAGAGTAGCAGACGCGTTATCACGTCAACCTTTACCATTAGATAATGATCCCGTAGTAGTTGATAATGAAATTTGTAATTTAGATTTAGTGAATGAATGGGATGAATGTGTGTGGTATAAGAGTAAAGTTAAGGAAGTTAAGAAAAATCCGGAGAAATATCCTGATTATTGTTTGAAAAATGATAGATTATATAGGCATATATTAGATAGTAGTGATTTAAAGGAAAATAACGAATATAAAGCATGGAAATTATGTGTGCCAAAAAGTTTAAGAGACACAGTTTTAGTAGAAAATCATGATGTGCCCAACGCAGGTCACTTAGGTATTTCCAAAACTTGCAATCGTATTGCACGAAATTATTACTGGCCTGGTATGTTTAGGGACATCGGAAAATATGTTAGGAACTGTAAGAAATGCCGTTGTTATAAGAGCAATCAGCAACAAATAGCTGGTAAAATGCAACCGTTTATAGCATCTCAGCCATGGGATATAATTAGCACAGATTTAGTAGGTCCGTTGCCTAGATCTAAGAAAGGGAATTGTTATTTAGTAGTTTTCCAAGATAAATTTACAAAATGGGTTCATGCGAAACCGTTAAAGAAGGCCACAGCGAAATTGGTGTGCCAAACGTTTTATGAGGATATTGTGTTAAAGTTTGGTTGTCCTAGAGTTTTGATTAGTGACAATGGAACACAATATGACTGTAAATTAATGAAAGATTTGTTAGGTGAATTAGGGATTAAACATAGATTTACTCCTCCGTATACGCCCCAAGCTAATCCCGTAGAAAGATCAAATCGTACATTAAAGACAATGATTGGTCAGTACTGTGAAAATGATCATAGGGAATGGGATATACACATTAGCGAATTTTTGATTGCAATTAACACCGTTAAAAATGATTCAACTAATTTTTCACCTGCGTACTTAAATTTTGGAAGGGAATTGGAAATTCCAAAAGCATTGTACAGAAATAATTTAGATGATAATGTTGATACAATAGATAATAATATAGGTTTAGAGAATAGAGTTTCGCAATTAGATAATTTAAGGAAAACGTATGAATTTGTTAAAGAAAATATGGTCCGTGCGTTCAACAATCAAAGTAAATACTATAATTTACGTAGGAGAGAATGGCGTTGTAAAATAGGTGATCATGTATATAAAAAAGAACACCATTTGTCTTCCGCTATTCAAAATTTTGCTGCTAAGTTAGCACCAAAATATTCAGGACCGTATGAGATCATTAAAGTTATTTCACCCGTTGTTTATGATCTAAAAGACCTTAATGATAACCGTAGAATTAGAAATGTTCATATTAAGGACCTTAAATCCGTTTAAATTAACCCGTTTTGTTTCATTTTGTTTTAGTTATCCGTATTTTGCAAGTTGTTAGTTGATTTATACGAGTTACCATTGACCGTTACCATAGTGACAACTAAGGTTGTTGATTACGTATCTTGAATTGTTTGAAGCTGTTTCAATTGTGTTTTTCCCGTTGGAAATTATTGAATTAAAATTATATTTGTTGTAAAAGAAATAAAATAAAAATTAATATGGCAGAAGAGGCGGATATTATTCAATTGTTGGATGAGTTTATTGAAGAGGAATTCTCGAATGGGTTGGAGAAAAACCAACCCTTCTCATAAGAGATATTGTCTTTGAGGCACCTGGAGCCCCAACTATTGTCCGAGTTGGGATACTCTAGTTTAATATCGCGTTAGATTCGTGTATGGAAGAAGAAATTTCGTGTTAGGTTCATAGCAATATATCGCGTTTTGTATTAATAATTGTACCGTTTGGTTGTTTGAAACCCGTAGTAATTGATCCTTTAAGTCCATATTCCTTTCAATCACACTTTTCCCAACACATACACATATTTATTATTATTTGTTAATTTCATTTAATTTAATTAGTTAAATATTGATGCAATCAAATAGTATTGATCAATAAATGTTATTAATTTGAGTTAATAATTTTTGAGTCTTATTTGCGTTATTTTCATTTCAAAGTCCAATAAAATAAAATCAGAACCCTGGAATTATACCCGTTTGCCCCGCTAATAGCCCAAGCTACCTTGAGAGCTGTGTAATAAGTTTTTGGAAGTTGATTTCTGTTCATCGTTGGATAAAAAGTCGTTGCAGAGACATCGATTTTGTTTGATTTTAAATCTTTCCCGGTTTGAAAGGAAACCTGGTGGCGCCCGAGTTATTTTGAATTTATGTGAAAGTACTATTTGAATTTAGAAATAATATTTGTACCGTCTAATATTTGAATTATTTTTATCATATTAAATTGACATATTGCGAACAGAAATTGAACTGCTAAATAACATTACAATATCCATCGGGGTTTGGAATTTTCGTTTTTTGCAATTTTACTAATTTTAATTTGCTCGTTACAGAAACAATGTATGTTGCAAAGTAAATTAGTTCCTTCATGTATTGACGTCTTAAAATTAATATTGTTCCACTGATTGTCAAATCCTCCAGCACTCCACACCTTTTTAAATTTTGATTTTAAACAATTCTTAATTTTTGCACTGATTTGTGCATTTTCTTCGGTTGAATTGATTGAACTTGAGGTGGCATCAGAGCGATCATTTGAGTCCTTTAGCCTTCTATTTTGCGTTTTTATATTTTTTCGTAACTCGGTCAATTCTGTCATCGTAGATTGGTCCTTGTAATTTGTTTGATTACGTTTTATCAGTGCATTTTTAAGCTGCAAAATAAGTTTTCGATGGCCATCGACGATTTCAAAATAAGACGGATTTCGATAGAAAAGTGGCCCATAATAGTCTTTATACTCTTCTTCATGGATAAGCTTAGGAAGCTTTATTACTGCAAAATTTTCTATTTTATTAAAATCTTCCTCCGAAATTGTTACTAGAATGATTGGTGAACTATAACCAGTAATATTGAGCAGCTTGTTTAGGTACTCGGGTAGTTTAATTTTCGTTTTATGTTCGAGGCTTTGAAATTCTTCAGTCATCTAAAAAAATGACCGATATTTAGTTTTCATTTCATTGCAAAAAACAAAACAATTTGTTTGTGCATTGTGCATTTATTGAATTTTATATGATAAAACACAGTATTTTTACGTTTGTTTAAACTAAGATATTTATTAGGTACTGACCGTAATTATCACAAGATTCACAAAATATTAAGATTTACATTTCAAATTTATACGACACTCGGTACAACATTTCCCCTGTTTACAATGCAAAGTAAACTAAAACTTACAGGTTATTAAAATAATTATTATGCGCATGCATGACACGTGATACTTTAGAATTTCTTACAATTCCCTCTCAATTCCTGTACAATTCATCGCAATTTCTTTGCAATTCATCACAATGCCACCGCAATTCCCTGCAATTCCTTCAAAATTCACGCAATTCCTGCAATTCATTGCAATTACTTTTGAGTGTACACTGCAATGCCTCCAGCGAGGTACCCCTCGGTGGAGAGAGTTTCTGACCAGGGGTCGATTAAAAGAAGAATCTCGAGAAACAAAATTATTACAAATTTAAGAGGATGAGAATTCTCCCCTTCAAGAAGCTGTGCAAGAGTTTATATACGAGGAAATATTAGAAGTAAGAATTATTAAGTATTTTTGGTTGCGGTACTTCCGCAAAATCCTTCCTAGAGGAACGACAAAGGTGGTTGACTAATGTCAACTACCGTTAATTAGTTGTTGTTTACAAAATGTAAACAAACACTTAACCAATAAATAGGAAAGTGTTATAGACCAAGAGGCTGAAAAAAACTTCGTTACAATATGATAAATTTATTTATTCTTTTCTTCAGTTAATTGTTTTTATTTTAGTTTAAACTTATTTTAGATATTTACGTCGGCTGTTTATTGAAGAACAGAAAGCCAGGAAAGAATGAGGAAAATTATGCGATTAATTTACCTTATACGGAATTCGTCAATTTATTCTGTTCATCAAAGGTGACAACAGAGCTGCGAATATTAAGTGCATTAAATTTTTTCGCGGTGTTATCATATCAAAGGAGTCTTGGCAGTTCATTCACTATAAGTAATCATTTTATACCTTTCATCAAATTTGTGTCATTTTATTCATATCAATTTTTTTGTAGGGATGGCGCAACCGACTGTCTCTAAGTATTTGATGGAAGTATATTTGCCGTTGACGAGATTGCCCGTAATTGGATACAGTTTCCCGATTCGGAAAATGTCCGGCTTCGAAAAAAAACCTCAATTCTTTTATTATCTTCAAATTCTGGATGCGATTGGTGCAAAACATGGTACCCATGTGCCTACTAGAGCACCATGTCAAGAAGAAACCTATTTTAATAGAAAAGGATATCATTCAAAGATTGTACCAATTATCATCGGGGGGCGATGGCTATCGAAAGGGAAAGTTGGATTTAAAACGTGAGTCGCTTCGCATAAAGCGGGAAACATTGGCTGTTGACAAATTCGTAAAAATCTTGAAAATATTGCAAGTAAGGTTCAAGGATAATGGACAACTTGCATGAAACGGGGATTGTGAAATAAAGCCCGTTTAGTCCATTGTTAGTATAAGTAGTTTAATTTAAATCGTAATTGTCTGTACATATACATAATGATAATTTTTAAAATTATACAAAATTAAGAGATATATTATATAAATTTATTATGTAATTGTATGTAATTGTTATGTATTTATTTATATTTTAAATAAAAATTTTATATATAATACATACGACTTTTTCAATAATGAGCAACTTGCATGAAATTGTTTTATTACAGATTCTGAAAATAGACCCTAAATTGGGGGTGTTTTATTTATCTTTTTTTTAAGTTCATTAAAGCCCCTAAAATTGACTTTGAAAGTCGAAATTTTCAAGGTTAAGGAAAGTTGCAATATGGCAACTTCGCAAATACACATCCCGGCCAGAAAGAGCCCTGAGTAATGCCTTTTTTTATACAACAAATTTAGCTTTAGCGTTAGATTTAAATTTAGCTTTCTATTTTTACAACTTAATCTAATATTTTAAAGGAATCCAGAACAACTCAAAGATATAAAGAAGCGATCACTATAAACTCTTACGAAATAAAAAATAAGAAGATTACTCGAAGAAACACCAGATATAATAAAAAAGGAACTTTAATTGATCATGTGATAACACCAAACAATATCAGTTGCCCCGTGGATACAAATGATACGTCAATCTCAGACCACAAAATGCTATATGTAAAAATAAAACTACCCACAAAAATCAAATTAAATTATAAAGAAAATGACAAATTAGTACAAAAAATAGATTATAAAAAATTTAGAAAAGTCTTAGAAGAAAAATTACAAAAACCGATAGAAAATTGTGAACAACTTATAGATATAATTAAAAAAGCCAAATCTGAAAGTACTGATATAATAACTATTAAAACCTACACAAAACCATCGTTAAATCATAAAATTTGTAAGAAAATCAAAAAAAGGGATAGGTATTATAGAAAATGAAAAAAAAAACTCAGAAAATCTGAATTATGAAAGACAGTTTAAAGTATTTAAAAACTTAAACAAACTAATAAAACAATCAAAAATTGCACACAATAGCAAAAAACTAATGTCAGCAGGAAAAAATGTTAGTAAACTCTGGAAAATTATATATGAATTGATGACTATCGAAGAAAAAACAACTACGTCCAAAATAACATCGCTAAAATATAAAAATCAAGTTCTTAAAAATGATATAGAAATGGCGAATGCTTACAATGAGTTCTCTACGGAAATAGCTACTGAACTTCATGCAGGCTTGAAAACAACAAAAAATAGTTTCAAAGAGATCTGCAATGATAAAACACTACTTCTGTACACATGTACAATGAAGGAGCTAAATCATGTCGTCTCTTCGCTTAATTCAAGTAGATCCGCTGGAATAGACAATATTACATCGAAAGACATAAAAGAAATTTTCCCAATTATAAAAGAAGAACTAGTGAACTGTATCAATACATGTTTGAATGACGGTGATTTTCCTGACATAGGTAAAATTTCAAAGGTGATTCCCATTTTCAAAACAGGAAACAAACAGGACCCAAGCAACTATCGACCAATTTTAATTACACCTACTCTATCAAAACTCATAGAAAAGATAATAAAAACAAGATTTATGAAATTTTTCTACCTGTCACCTAATCAGTATGGTTTTCAAGAAAAAAGCTCTACACAAAGTGCAACAATTGATCTTGTCCAAAATATTATCGAAAAGCTCGAAGACGGGTTTTGGGTTATCACTGTATTCGTGGATCTGAAAAAGGCTTTTGACACAGTAAGAATTGAAAAACTATTGGAAAAACTTAAGCTAAATGGTGTACAAGGACCAGCCTACAATCTTATGAAAGCATATTTACAGGACAGAAAACAGTATACAGTAATAAACAATTGCAACAGTGAATCCCGTAACATAAAAACAGGTGTTCCACAAGGTTCTGTACTGGGACCTATTCTCTATCTTCTTTATGTGAAAAGTATCCGAGTAGCAGGCCTCAGAGGAGAACATTTCATGTTTGCAGATGACACAGCACTATTATATTACCACAAAAACTTACCCGCTCTAGAAAACCTGATAAACGAAGATCTAATGAAATTTCAGGAATGGCTATGTTTCAATGGGCTAATTGTTAATGAATCATAAACCGTGTTTATGTTATATAACATAAGAAATAAAAAGCACACCCCCATTAACTTAAAAATTAATAATTAACCTTTAAAGCAAGTGAAATCCTATAAATATCTTGGACTTAGCATTGATGAAAAACTATCGTGGAACGATCATGTTGATAACATATGTAATAAACTTTGTGGGCTAATTGGTGCACTAAGACGGGTAAACTACTATCTAACGGACAAATGCAGATATTTGATCTATAATTCATACATTAAATCAGTGATAACATACTTAATTGTAACATGGACTAACACATCGGACTATAATATAAAACGAATTCAGAGACTTCAAAATAAAGCAGTAAAAGCAATCTTTAATTTAAAATATGATACCCCTACTAGTGAACTGTACCATAAAATACCTGTACTAAATATTACTCAATTAAAGACAATGGAACTGTGCAAACTCATACATAAAATAAAAACTAAGGACACTAAAACTAGTGCAACACTAAAATTAAATTCAGACATACATAATTATCAAACTAGAAGAGCAGACCACATAAGAACAAACAAATCTCGGACAAACAAAGGCATGGGAACACCATTCTACCAGGGGATCAAGGAATACAACAAACTACCACAGGAAATTAGAAACCAAATTAAATTAGATAGATATCTTTATAAAATCCTTAAAAACCTATATTAGAGAAAATATTTCATAATATATTCAAAAACATGTCTGTACATACTTAAGATCTAAGTTTAACTCTACGTCAACAGCTGCCTATCAGTTGATTTGTAGTTTCATTTGATAATAAATAAATAAATAATAAATCAACGACTAAATTTATCGAAATGCGCATGCGCAACATTCAACAAAAAATACTCTTAAATTGATACTATTAATGTCAAAATGAGGAGCGCACTTTGTTTAAAATGAACTTAGTTCCCGGTTAGTTTGAATTTGAATTTCAAATACTAAGCGTTACAACTCACCTGTGCAAAAGAGGGTGCATGAACATAATGATCTTAACGCGTAAAACAGAGACAAATAGCCGAAAACTTTGCCGATCAGTGAACTTTCCGTAGATTTGAAAAGTGCTTTGGAAAATCATAATTTTTTCCGTAATTAGTGGGCTAATATGAAAATAAAAAAAATTGTCGAATAAATTTCATTCCTCTATCGAGTCAAACCATATGACTCATAATTTGAATCATAATTAGATGTAGGTTTTCGTTATTAATTAATTGCTCGAGTTCATTGATTTTATTTCTAATACCGTTTGCGTTCCTGGTTAGTATTTTAATTGTGTTTATTTTTTTGCCAGGCAATATATTTGGTATTTTTCTGTTAGTTGTATAAGAAATTGCATTTTTTCGAGTGGATCTGGTAAGCTTTCCAGGCCGTTTTTTATTTCTTTAATGAGGTTTATTAGTTGCGTAAAATTGCATATGCATTAAGGGATTCTATTTCATTTAGTTGAGTATTTAGGAGGGTTTTAATTTGTATATAAAAATATAAGTAACACTGATTCCAAATTTACATTTATTGTCTCAAGTACACAATTACGATACGATTTGCAATTATACGTTTTACGATGATTCACTTTTTATTAATTTATTCAGAACACCTTTTTATTTTATTGCTAACTGTCATTACTGTCTCCTCTTCCTTTTTCTGTCAAAAGCTAACTTCCTCCTTGTCTCCCATCTCTTATCACACGTTTAAATTTACGCGCCAAGGTGGCTACAAGTAAATACTTCATTGCTATTTTCATTTCGGGTTACGTTTGCGTACAATTGGGTTGTTTGGGAAGTTTGCATATAATTAACTGTGTTTTGATTATTCAGTCAGGGATTTTTTTTATTATTTACGTTGAATTTAACACTTGTATTAGTTGGTTTTTATTTGACTCAAACCACTCGTATAAATAAGCTGCACTCACCGTAAGGTCGTTTAATGCTGCTGATGTTAATTCCACATTACCCTCCTCACATGGGGCATCAGGAATAGGATTTTAGTCCAAATATTTTCGTAAACACTTTACAAAATCAAAGAAGCTGAGCCTCTAAAATCATTCGTGAACTTTGGCTTTAGAACAATTACAAAAATTAAATGAGAATAAAATCACGAGGAACAAAACTTAACAACTAATAATTTCAAGAGGACAAGAATTCTCTCCTTCGAGCTTGCTTTTAAAACTCTCTTTATTATCTAATATTATTTACATTTTGTTATTACATAGAGTTAAACTCAGTGATATATGCGCCACAACGCGTTCACATCGTTCGAATTCATGCAATATGTTAAGTAATTACAATTCATTCCTATATGATATTTACTGAATAGCATTTATTTGATTACAATTACGAGATACATTTATTTATATTATGTTTACACTAGATTACATGGGAAAAATGATTGCAAATCCCCTGGGGGCTGTGCGAAAGTTTATATACGAAGAAATATTAGGAGGTATTTTGCGTACGCGCAAAGAAGAAAAATTGTTACGTACTTTTGGTTGCGGTACTTCCGCAAAATCCTCCCTAGAGGAGCGACAAAAGGTGGTTGACTACTCCTCTCTACTCTCTACTACCGTTAATTAATTGTTGTTTAGAATATGTATACAAACACTTAATATATAAATAATAAAGTGTCATAGAGGACCAAGAGGCTGAAAAATAACTTTGTTACACTGTTAATGAATTTGCCCTAACACCGCGACTGATCAGGTCGGCAGGATTTCCCTCTGAGCGAAAGTGAAGGTGATTACTTTCTGGAAATTGTTGTATTTCGGACACCCTGTTCGCTACAAATGTCTTCTACCTGGTAGACGGCACCTTAATCCAGTGAAAACTATTGCTGAATCGCACCAATAGAACTGTTCGCTGATATTTAGTTGTGTCATTGACGTTCGAACTCCGAACGTGTTTAACTAATTTTGTCAACAGATAATCCCCACGGAGCTCTAAGCGAGGTAGAGTGACCTTTTGAAGAGGCACAACCTTTCATTTTGCTATTCGCTAGTAGAATCACAGAATAAGAAACACAGAAGTACGACTCCTCCCCTTTTCCATTGTTCTTTTTTCTGTAAGTTTTCTACTGAGTGTTAGGCCAGGCGCATGTAAAGGAAGCAATATACGAGTTTTAAGAACTTAAAGCCTGGTACCCACATCCCACATATAAGAATTGTAAAAACTTAAAATTAAAATAAAAAGTAAAAATAACTTCATCAGATGGTTGTAATATGTATAGTGGCCATAGTGCTCCTTTTCAATTTAATATTTAAGACGTCTGTAAACATAATGTCCTCAAAATGCAAATTACAAATGCGTCTATTCTCTAATTAGCTAAATAGGGAGCCGTTCTCTAGCAAATCCATCCGAAAAACACTACCAATTGAAAAACAATTTTAAATTCAAAATTGTATGTTCACAATTTAAAAGATTGTAATATTAGTTCGTACTACACCATTTCACTCGGTAACACAAAATAAAGTAACAGAGTACAATCGAGAACACCAACGAACAGATCATCCACCTTGCGTGCGAGACTACTGTCAATTGTGAAAATCTGTCCGACTGCTCTCAACTTTATAGTGGCCAGGCGTCATTCCGGCTAAAAGGGGAGGAGTCGTACTTCTGTGTTTCTTATTCTGTGGTAGAATGTAATGTGTCTCCCTCTAGTGATTTTCTAGATGGAACTTCGCACCAACTTTTTACATTGTCAAAATGGGCAAATTATATTAACTTTGTTGTAAAAGGTAAGAATTTATGAATTAATTACAAACGATGCATAGAATAAGTAACAAACATTTAAGATTTTTTTATTGACAAGAAAATATCACTCTATTAATTTTGCAATAATGTAAAAATTTCAGTTTACCTTCTGTCGTTGAAATATGAAGATGGATATTGTCTTGCTCACCGGCTTTGCGAAAATAAATTATACAATCATTTTCCAACCACAAACTAATTACAAAGGAAAACTATTATGTCACGCTGGACACGTAGTGAATGTGGAAGAAATAAAATCAAATATAATCATTAGAATAAAATCAAAAATAATAAGACAGACTTCGCCTTCATTATCACCTTATCAAACCGAACTATTTTTTATAAACCCATTAAGATTGGAGTAACTGGAGTAAAATGCACCTGTGTTTATGGGGTAGAATGTGGAAAATTCAAGCATATTGCTGCTTTAATATATTATATCAATAATGAACAAAGTTTAACCAAAACTAGTTGTGATAAAGTATGGGGTCAACCAAGTGTTGCTACGTTAACAAAAGAAAAATACAGAAAGGTAAATATTTTGCTGAAATGTTCCCACCGGTACAAAAAGAAAACGTCCAATCAACATTACCTAAATTGGCAGTATTACTTAAGTTCTGCCCTCTCAGAACTGTACTCGAAAAAGCCGCAAAAGAAAAAGCCTGTAGCCAAAGAATCGGAAAAATCCTCGTTGAGAAGGACAACTATGGATATTGTGAGTAAGCTTCTGGATGCAAGTCAACAAATGCTACTTTATTTCCTAAAGCAATCGCACAAAAACTATTCTTTATCACCTGAGGTTAATAAATTTTATGAAGATAATATAATTCTAACCGAGCAGGATTGTATTAATATCTGTTGTGATACAGTTAATCAAAGCGAAAATAAAAAATGGTTCTCTATAAGACAGTTTCGTATTAGTTGCAGCTCAAATGCTCATGATATTAGAGTTAGACGAACAAAACTGTAAAAAAATTGGCCATGAAAATGCATTTTCCATCAAATTTTAGTAACAAAGCAACCAAATATGGATCTAAGACTGAAAAAATAGCTAAAATATGTTATGCAGAAATATATGGAGTAACGGTAGCAGAAATTGGAGTTCTAGTCAGTTTAAATCAACCGTGGCTCTGTGGCAGTTTAGATGGAATAGTAATAAGGAATGGCAATGTATTAAAAAATTTAGAAATTAAATGTCCAATTTCATGCGAAAAAAAAACAATTGTTGATATGGAAAAAAAGATATGTAATGTCAGCTATCTCAAAATAGAAAATAAAAAAGTTTTGTTAGGAAAATCAAATAAAATTTATACACAATGTCAAATACAAAAGTATTTAACTGGACTGAAAACTTGCGATTTGTATGTTTATGTTAAAGTATTAGGACAAGATTTGCTTGTTGCCTAATCACAGATTACAAAATTAAGTATTTTATTTGTTTTAAATTAATTGGCAAAAGCTATTTTGATATATGCGCAGATCGTAGTTAAGTTAAGTTTTCAGAGCCTGAACTCCGTATCGTAATAGAGAAGAAATTCTTTCTTTATTCTCTATTTCTCTGTAAAACAATTCGTTCTCTTTCGTTGCAAGTCGGAATGTATTCGGTAGTTATAAAATAGAAACACCTAATTGGGTGTTTCAGTGACTTCTCTATTGAAAAATTGCTATAATTATAACCTATAATTTCAAAATTTTTGTAAAACTTTTAGTAAATATTAAACATGGGTAAGATATATTCTATAATAAATTTATGTTGCGAAACGTAAAATGACCAATTTTAGACAAGGAGCGTGATTTTAAAACCACAAACATTCATTGGGGTATAATGTTAGATTTTTTTTAAAAACATCCCGAAATGTAAAAAACACAAATTTAACAATTTCGACAACGACCATCGGAAAATAAAAGAATTGTGGAACCAACTAGCATTACGGCTGAACGCTGAAGGGAAAACGGTACTAAATATTTGAACAACAATCGAAATTACACTTTAAGTCCTTTATTCGTTCTACAGGCATTTGCTAGATTTAAATCAAAAGTTAAAGCAAAGGCTGCTGCAGTAAGAAGGGACATTCAAGGAACAGGTGGAGGAGAAGCAACTGCAACGCCTTTAACTGTAACGGAAGACCGTGTTATGTCACTATTAGGATGGAAGTCCGTCACAGGAGACGGGAATCAAGAACTTGGATTCGTAATTCAAATAACTTTCATGTAATTTTTAATTAATAGTGTTGTATTTGCAGGGACCCACGGGTGAAAAACAAAAACAAACGTACAATCCTAGTGATAATTATACGGCTCAATTAAATTCTTATAAAATTTGGAACAGTCCTCCTCCATTAGCCGAAATATTTACAGACATGACAAACGTTCAAACAATTGCTGAAGAGCAAACGACACGAAATAGTACGACAGATCAATTTACTTATGGTCAAGGATGTTCCAGCCAAGTCTCTTTCACTGGTCCACTTAGTCCAAGTGCAAGTTCTTTTTATCCTTCAACGTTAGTAAATGAAAACACTGTACCAAAAGTTCCTCTCAAGAGAAAAATCCAGTCAGTTTCAACTGAACGAAAAAAAAAATTGAAAATTCTTCACTAAAAACAAAACGATTCGTAACATTATCGAGTATGCATGAATGACAAATGACTGTACTCAAAAATATTGAAGATCATTTGAAAGAACTTAATGAGAACACTGAGAAAATGGCCCAACAAATGGAACGTTATGTTAACTTTATGACAGTTCCGGACAATTAATTTTTTTTTTAAATTATTCTTAGCTGAAAATAAGTATTTTGTTCCTTATATGGCTGTTAATTTTGTGAGATTTATTTGTAAGGATGGTAATGTAGTACCCGCTCTTTCAAAATGCATCTGAATCTAATTTTCAAGAGTCCGAAAAGAAAATGAAATGAAATTATAAGATTGTTAAAGCTACGGTAAATATTTAAATTATTCAGTTAAATTAAAATAAAAAAGAATTATATATTTACCTATACAACGCTCCACAACATTTCTAGCCCGGCAATGAACAGGAGTATATTGGGCCTCTGGTGTACCAGGATCAGCATCTCGAATAAGAGTCTTGAGCCAAGGCTCTTGAGGATAACCGCTGTCACCCAAAACCCATGAGCGATGATCTCCCAAATCATAATTATTTTTTAAGTGTTGACGGACCAAGGAATTTCTCCATATAAACGCATCGTGGGTAGCACCTCCGTAGCCAGCGTTTATGTTAAGTATTACCATATTGCTGTCACACGTAATTTGAACGTTTTTAGAGGGGTAACCCTTCCTATTAAAGTATTCTTAACTTCTTCACTTGGCTGCAAAATTGCAACATGTGTCCCATCAACACACCCGATTACTCCAGGAAAATGAAAGTCTAAACTAAATGTTTGTTGAGCCATAGATACATTTGGTTTGTTCCAACCAACAGTAATTTTCAGCAAAATTACTATAGCGCATGCGCATTTGTAAAATTCTGTTCCAACCGCACAGAATTTGAACCAACAGTTCAATATTACTGTAGATTCGCTGTTCCAACCGAATAACAAATCAGTAAAATTACGGTAAAAACGATTCTTGCTTCAGAGCAAGTACTGAGGGTTCAACATAGAACTGACATGCGCGTTGTGTACTTGTGTTTAAAATCTAACCTCAAAAATCGTTTATACATATGTACATACAATCAAGTTTCACAAATCACAACATTTCATTCATCGGTATTTGGAAAAAAATAAGTACAAAATGAATAAAGGTAAGTGAATGTTTGTCAGTTATTCATATTGATTTAGATATACTAATTATTTTGCATTCCACCTAGAATTAAAAGAACAATCGGTTTTATGTGCGAACAGTAATAATTTCTTTTGGACATCAAATACAACGAAAATTCTGATTGACTTGTATAAAAAATATAGAGACCAAGTCGGCTCAATGAAAATGAAAAATTTTAAATCGATGTGGGAAGTCATTGCCAGAGAAATTTCTAATTTGGTGGATTTGGAAATATCAGTGAAGAATGTAGAAAATCGATGGAAAGTACTTGAACGTAACTACAAAAAATTTGTCGATAATCAAAAATCGACTGGTCGTGGCAGAAAATATTTTGAGTTTCATAATGAAATGGAGGATATATATGGAAAGAAAAAGAATATTTCGCCAGAAATTTTGGTAGGATCCGAAACTCACCACATACCACAGATACCAATCGAAGAAATAGTCGTTAATCAATCAACTGAAACGCAAGAGACTGAAAAAACTAACGTGATAAATAACAATGACTTAAGAAAAAAAACTATAAAGCGCAAGAGAACTGTACTGCTGCAAATGCGTGAAGATAAATTACAATATCAAGAAAAAAAACGAATTTTGTTAACAAAGCTCATGAAGAACTTCTATCGGTTCTTAAAGAACGAAACAAAATAGAACAAGAAAGAAATGAAATTTTAAAAAATAAAAATTGTAAATGTGATTCTCATTTTTAATTAATTCATTAATTGTTATTTGTATTTCCATATATGTAGGTACATATGTATATTTTTCGTTTTTAGAATACTTCTTATGTTATTTTTAGAGTTGTTTTGTTTTTATTTTTGTAAAAGAGAGTTAATTTTTATTTGTCATTAATAAAACTGTTAAAATTATTCATTCAAATGATTTATTAACTATGCCAAACTATTAACAACAGCATCTCTTATTCGCACTGCATTTCTATTGGCTTGTATTTCCTCTTCATGTTCGTCAAATAATAAATTAGGTTCTGCATTTTCAATCTGATCATCTTCACCGTTAATTTCGTCAGCTATTTCTACATGAAAATCATCCTCTATAGCCAAATTATGCAACACACAGGCAGCTCGTATAAAATGCACAATATATTCCATTTTCCGCAATTTTATGTGGTACATTTGCCTGAACTTTCGTTTCAGTACTCCGAAACAATGCTCAATTACATATCGGTTTTTAGATAATTGTACATTGTAGTTCAATTGTCTAGCAGTCAGCTGTCCCCTGTCTTTAAATGGTGTTAATAAATGTTCCTGAAGTGGGTACCCACTATCACCCAATATAAAATAATTGCCGCACTTTTCCGCAAGAGATTGGCCCAGTGATGAGTTCCGAAATACTCGGCTGTCATGGACGGATCCTGGGTACCCAATAAAAACGTCCCTGATTTTGAGATTTTTGTCGCATACAACTTGCATCTATAAAAACGATTAAAGTTAATTGATTCCAATAACGTAATAGTTATGCATGATATATGTATACTTGAACAGAGTGATACCCCTTTCTATTAATGTAGGAATCAGGATCCACTTCGGGTTTGTCGATTTTGAGGTGACATCCGTCTATAGCTCCAATGATATTAGGAAAACCTGAATCTCTAAATTGTTGTTCAATCAGATTTTTTTCATGATTGTCTGGCCACTGAATAACATTAACAATAATGAACTGAATAACAATCTCCTAACAATCCGAACAACTGAGGACTTGGTAATATTAAATCTATCCGACACGTCTGCAAAACTTGCTGTCTGATGACCGATAAACCACATAAAGATTACAACCTGTAAATTTATACTTATGTATATCAAATGAAGAAGACCTATTAATAAGATATATCTACCTGATATTTGGCAGGGATATTTCCATATTGCCCGTTATCGCTATTATAAAATTCACTTGCCTCGTACTGGGCCGTGATTTGATTTGTTAAACCTTTGGATATTCGAAAATTCGTGAAAAATTCTTCATCCGAATATTGGTCAACAGTTTCTTCTGTTCATAAATATAAAGAATTTAATAGAATACCAACATGTAATGTATATCATTCTTAATTACCCAAATAATTTTCATTTCTTGTTGCGACATCGCCAATTTGTTCTAAATATTCATCATCCTCATCAGAAGACGAATCATTATAAAATAACACAAATCTGTGCATTTATGTGCAAACTAGTATTATCAATTTTTAATTGTTTATTAAATTGGTTGGTTATGTTAAATACAGATAGTATTATTATTATCAATTAGTATTTAAAGCGTTCCAACCATACATTCGAGTACTTTCAGTAATTTAAATAAATTTATTCACGCATGCGCAGTTTGTAGTCCGAATACTGGATACGGACAATAATTGAATTTTTGGTTGGAACAAACCTATTGTATTCATTGCCAACACTTCGCTGATACGAACCTTGAGCAAAAAAACGTGGAGCACCCATTATTCTTACAACCAGAGGAATTCTTGTGCTCCTGTTGGCCACATCCATATGAGGTGTCAATTGTTCTATTAAGCGTAAAGTTAATTCTTTCGTCAGTCTATAACAACGACGAAATTCACTGCTGGCTAAATCAAACGGATCATTAACATCTCTTAAATGTCTTCTTTCTAATTGTAACAAGTACATTCTTTCTTCATCCTGTAGATCCAAAAAAGCCTCCCACATTGCAATATCCATTGTCTCCTATAAGATTCCGCTACATAAATTGATTAAAAAATATTAGATATATGCAAGTTATAAGTAATTCTGTATAAACTTACCAAAATATTGTAAATTGGAATATATTTTAACCGTAATATTTATAAATATTTATGTTCATTTATGAACTTAACCTTATTTATAGCCGTAATATCAAAATTTGAGTGAATGTTTTTGAAAACAATAGTACTGCGTTTCTCTAAACCCGAAAATTTACGAACAAAATAGAGAAACTTTAATTTTATGATAAAGAGTACCGATTGGCCATAGAGAAAAATTTTATTTCTATCTTTTCTCTTCTCTATCACTGTTTGACGGAGTTCAGGCTCAGTTCTACTCTTGTGTGTAAAAAGGAGTCTAGTAATAAATTGTAATAATTAAACTGAAAGTTTCTGTTTTTAAAATTTCCAAACTGAAAATCTTAACAGGTTATGGGCCCAGGTCCCGCGTTTGTGTGTTTGAAATTTGAAGTTTGAAATTCAAAGTGCATTTAGTGAGTTTGGTAAACGAAAATCGAAACGTGGTTTAAAACTGTTTTTTGTGTGTAAATTCCTTTATGTTTAACAAAATGGAGAGCATCGAAAAGGTGAATATCGAAAAGTTACGCGATGCTGAAAACTGGCCTCAGTGGCAATTTGTTATGAAAACTTTACTAGACTGTAATAATGCTCTTGAAGTGTGTGAAGGCACGATTGTGTGCCCGGGTCGCCAGCAGAAGACGCAACTGCAGCTCAAATCGCAGAACAACAGATGAAGTTGGGAATATGGAATGCGGCCGATCGTGCAGCTAGGAAGCTGTTTGTGACATCAGTTGAGGTAAAACCGCTTCAATTTCTGATGAACCTGAACACCGGAAAGGAAATGTGGGAAAAGTTGCATTCCGTTTATGATCTAAAAAGCGATGAGTCTTTGGGGTTGGTTCAAAAACAATTTTTCAACTTCAAATGGAACTCGATGGGGACCATCGGCGAGCACATTGTAAAACTAGAACAATTGGCGACTAGAATGAAGAAAATAAATGCTGTGATTCCAGATTCAATGCTAATTTCCCGAATTTTGTCAATTTTGCCCGGTGAGTACAAACACTTTCATAGTGCATGGGATTCTACAGCAGCCGATAGTCGAACGGTCAATAACTTGACCACTCGTCTACTCACCGAGGAGCAAAGACTAAAAGGCGCGGAAGATGATGGCGCTGAAAATGTTAATTTTGCTTTGGTGAGTAAAACCAATAAATTTTTGCATGCTCGAAACAAACGGAAGTCTTTTTCAAATAAGAAGGAAGTCAGTTGTTATACTTGTGGTCGACAAGGTCATTTAAGAAAGGACTGTAAGGGTTGTTTTTCATGTGGCTCTAAAAATCATCTCATTAAAGATTGTCCAAATAAAAAGGACAGATTTAATGATAGAAACAGACCATCAAGGGCGTTTATAGGCAGTAAGGTAACGGATTGTATGCAAGACGAGTGGATAATAGATACAGAAGCATCTAATCACATAACGAAAAACAGGAGAGTGTCGAGGGATTATGAGGAATTTTCAAATCCTGTCAAGGTGAATGTGGGAAACGGAGAGCAAGTGACTGCGGTCGGAAAAGGGTCTGTGACGATTGAATGTCTTGTGAATGAAAGATGGCTACCTGGGAAAATGCATAATGTTCTATATATACCAGATATGCTATGTAATTTGTTTTCGGTTAAAAATACTGCTCAGAAAGGACACGATTTCATTACCCCAATTTTTATGGGCTGAGGCGGTTAATACGGCCGTCTATGTAATAAATAGAACGGGACCGACAAATTTACCGAATAAAACACCATTTGTATTGTGGTTTAACAAAGAAGCAACGGATTTCGATAAACTTCGAGTGTTTGGGACTGAGTGTTTTGTACACATTCCTAAGGAAAAGAGGCATAAACTCGAGGAAAAGGCCGTGAAAGGATATATTGTTGGATATCCTGATGGTATGTGTGGCTATCGAGTTTATACACCTGAAAAACGAGATGTAAAGATAAGTCGTGACGTCATCTTTAAGAAAGAAGTGTTATCCGAAGCTGTGGAGGCTGAAACGAAGGATTATGGAGCGAAAATTCAAATTAGCGCCGAAACAAATGATTTGCTTATCGATTTGAAAGATGATGAGCCTGTATTGGAGCCAGAAGTAGTCAATAATCATGAAAAACAATCTCCTGGGAGTGAAAAAGTGGACCTGGATAATACAATCATTGCACAGTTAGATTCGGAGGATGAACTGAGTTTTTATTCCCAGCCAGGAGAGTTGACAAACGAATCGTCTGAAGACGAAAACGAAGAGGAAGAAAACTCAGTACAGCACAGTTATCAGCTTAGAAAACGCGACATGATTAGCAAACCGAATCGATTTGAACATTTTTCGATGTTGGCGAGTGCTGATGAAGCGCCAACGAGTTTTAAGAATGCAGTATCATGCAATGAGGCAAGTTATTGGAAAGCTGCAATTGATAGTGAGCTCAAATCAGTTCTTGATAACGGGACCTGGATTTTGGTAGAAAAACCGAGTGGTGCAAAAGTGTTAGACTGTAAATGGGTTTATAAACTAAAGAAAAATGGTGATGCGGGCATTAAATATAAAGCGAGATTAGTTTCGCGCGGATTTAATCAACGACGCGGAATTGATTACGAAGAAATTTTTAGTCCGGTCGCTAGATTCGATACAATTTGCGTACTTTTAAGTGAAGCCGCCAGAAAACAAATGCTAGTTCGTCAATTCGATATAAAAACAGCTTTTCAAAACGGGGTGTTAGAAGATAACGTTGGTGTTAGAAGATAACGTTGAAATTTTCATGTCCCAACCGCAAGGGTACTCCGACGGAACAGGGCGCGTGTGTAAATTAATAAAAAGTCTATACGGACTCAAACAAGCATCGAGGTTTCTGGAACCAACGTTTCACAAAGTTTATATTGGAATTTGGACTGTGCGAAAGTAAATCTGATCCGTGTTTGTTTGTGTGAAACGATAATCAATCTGAGTTATTTGTTATAATTTACGTGGATGATGGACTGGTTTTTGCGCGAAATGAAAAAGAAGTGAATGCGTTTTTGGAAACATTAAAGCGCGAGTTCGATGCTGTATTAAATAATAAAGTGAGTTCGTTCTTAGGAATGGAGATAACTATTATGAAAAATGCGATGTTTATTAATCAAAGTGCGTATGTCGAGACCATCTTAAAACGATTTAACATGAATAATTGCAAACCGGTATCCACACCAATTGACATTGGTTGGAATAAATGCTTAGAAAATAGAAAGAAAATCGTGGAAGATGTACCGTATCGCGAAATTGTCGGTAATCTAATGTTCCTACAGTGTGTTTCTAGACCGGATATTGCATTTTCAGTAAATGTTTTGTCTCGCTGCTTAGATAAACCGACTTTAAGTCACTGGATCTTAGCAAAGAGAGTACTCAGGTATCTGCAAGGTACTAAAAGTGTTGGAATTCTATATTCCGGTCTCGGTGAGATGGAAATTTTTAGTGACGCCGATTATGCAGGTGATATTGTCACTAGAAATTCAACATCGGGTACTGTGTGCAATTTTGGCGGTGGACCAGTGATCTGGCGAAGCAGAAAGCAACAATGTGTTGCACTTTCGACAATGGAAGCTGAATTTGTAAGTGCAGCAAGTGCAGTGAAAGACGGGATTTGGTTGCGGCGAGTGTTAAATGAAATAGGTGCAAATCCAGAGTGTAATGCGATAAAGTTGTGCATGGACAACCAAAGTGCAATAAAAGTCATTAAAAATGGTGAATTTCACGATCGGTCTAAACATATCGATATTAAGTATCATTTTATAAAAGACTTGTACAAAAATCGTGAATTGAAAATTGAATATGTTCCTACTAGTGATCAGCTTGCAGATATTTTAACAAGACCACTGTCTAAACTTAAATTTATTGAGATGCGTACATCCTTAAATATAGTGAACAAAATATCTGAATGCTGATGCCATTTTCGATGTTATTCTGTTAATGAATTTATATTAATGTTATCAATTATTTTTGGGAGTTAATTTTGAGGGGGGCTGTTAAAGTATTAGGACAAGATTGGCTTGTTGCCTAATCACAGATTATAAAATTGTTATGGCCGCGGTAGAGGGCGACCAAGATTGCCTTGACGGCGACCTTGCCCCGCCACAACATACAGATGTTGGAAAAGAAATGGTGCGCGCGCATTAGCGACTTGAGCGGAAATTGGTACTATTGAATGTAATGAAAGAACGGTGTAATGATTGTAACTTATGTAATGTAATTAGTATTAGTTGTAATAAATGTGTTATGTTGAGTTCTGATTCATTAATGGTAATCCACAACACTGGCGACGAGGATTAAACGGAAGTAAAGTGAGTTTGGAAAATTTAGAAATTTGTAAGACCGCGTGGCAAAATTTTCTTTCAAAATGGCGATGTACGGAAGTATCGAACAATTCAATATAAAAATGCCGCATCAGTGGACAGCGTACAAAGAACGGCTGGAATTCTTTTTTGATGGAAATGGGATTGATCCTGGGAAACAGAAAGCCGTTTTTCTGAGCGTCTGCGGACCACAACTTTTTGATCTCACAAAATCGTTGTGCTCTCCTCAAAAACTAAAAGACGTGGAATTAAAAAAAATCTGGGAAGAATTAGATGCTCATTTTGCACCGTCACAACCAGAGGTGGCAAAGAGGATTCTTTTTGAGAGGCGAAATCAGTTGGAAAATGAACCAACGGCAGAATACGTTGCCAAACTTCGAGAATTAGCCGAACAATGCAATTTCGGAACAAGCTTGGAAGAAAGGTTGCGAGACCGTTTGGTGGGAGGCCTCAGAGGCGAAAGTGTTCAAAAACGTTTATTGATGGAGTCTGCACTAACGTTGAATAAGGCGGTACAGATGAGCACCGTAGCAGAAGCGTCCAGTTTTCACGTAACAGAAATCAGGAATGGGCATAATGGGAACAGTGAAGCAAGTACATCAGACATCCATGCAATAAAACAGCAATTCAAGAAAAACAATTACAGTAAGCAAAAAACTTATAAGCCAAATAATAATAAATTGTGTTTTAGATGTAATAACAATCATTCAGCTAATATTTGCCGTTTCAAAAATACAAAATGCAATTTTTGCAATAAAATGGGGCACATAATCAAAGCATGCATGTCCAAGAAACGAATGCAAGAGCGGGGATCCCAAAACCAAATTGAAGAAGCCGATTCCACTGATGAAGACAGCGACGACGGTCTATTCTTAATCAATGCTATTGAGTCCATACACAATGTTACCCCACGTTGTTAGGGAGAAGTAGAAATGGAGGGCCGAAAATGTATGATGGAGATTGACAGCGGTGCAGGCATGACAGTCATAGGCGAGACAACATTCCAAAAATTGTGGCCACAGAAAGGGCCGCGCTTAAGCCAAACACGGCCAAAAAGAATTGCAAGATTATCAAAAAACATCATTAAGCTGGCCGGGAAATGTGAAGTGTGGGCGCAGTTTAATGGAAGAAAGGCCAAATTACTCCTGTTAGTAGCCAAGGGAGACTACGCTAGCGTGTTGGGAAGGAACTGGTTCCAGCCCTTTGGCATAAAATTAGAATTTGAGCCAATTCAAGCGATTTCGTTGAGTAATAAATCAATAGCAGACATTTTAAACATATATGGAGATGTTTTCGATGGGAAGTTGGGTGAATTTAATGGTCCGCCAATATAAATTACACCTAAAAGACAACGCTACTCCAATTAAGCTACGCGCTAGGAATGTTGCTTATGCAATAAAGCCAAAAGTTGAAGCCGAAATCGAGAAACTGGTCAAGCAAAACGTGCTAGAGCCAATAGAGTACAGTGAATGGGCAACGCCAATTGTTCCAATTGTCAAGACAGATGGATCGATCCGCATTTGTGGAGATTACAAATGCACGGTGAACAAGGTACTTCAGCTAGATAATTATCCAATGCCAAACGTAAACGATATGTTGTCAACATTAGCCGGTGCAAAAATATTTGCCAAACTCGACTTAGAACAAGCTTATCAACAAATTAAAGTGGACGAGGAAACAGCAAAATTGCAAGCGATGATCACTCTTAGGGGCTTATTCAAGGTAAACCGTTTACAATTTGGCATTAATGTTGCACCGCAATATTTTCAGCGATTTATGAATGGAATGCTAGCGGGGATGGATGGTGTTTTCCCGTACTTCGATGATGTTCTAATTTGTGGTAAAAATGAGAGTCAATTGGCCAACAGACTGGAAGCAATTCTTCGAAAATTTCAAAAAAATGGAATTAAACTTAAAAAAAGTAAGTGCAGTTTCGGGGTACAAAGTATCGAGTACCTAGGATTTAAAGTCGACAAAAATGGCGTGACACCAACTAAAGAAAAAGTGGAAGCGATAAAAAAAGCAAAAACTCCCACATCAAAACGAGAATTGCAAGTATTTCTTGGTCTGGTCAATTTCTATCACATGTTTTCTATCACACAATTTTGGTCAAAATTGCCGAACCATTGTATCGTTTGTTAGAAAAATCGAAAGAATGGAAATGGACAAACGACTGCAATGAAGCTTTCATGAAAATGAAGGACTTGTTGTCATCGAAGTTAACATTGACACATTTTGATGTAAACTTACCAATTGTGCTGACGTGTGACGCCTCACCATGGGGTGTGGGGAGCGTCTTAAGCCACCGGAAAGAAAATGGCTTACTAGCACCAATTGCTTACCATTCCGTCACTATGAATGCGACGGAGCGCCGCTATGCACAATTAGATAAGGAAGCACTCGCAATTGTGAAATCGGTAAAAAAATTTCACAATTACATTTATGGACGTCATGTGGAAATAGAAACAGACCACAAGCCTCTGTTGGGTATTTTGGGAGCCGACAAACCGATTCCAGAGCTGTCATCTCCGAGATTAGTGCGATGGGCATTATTTCTAAGCAATTATAATTATACACTGTCTTACAAATCGAAAAATCTTCTAGAAAATGCCGACGCGTTGACCCGTTTCTCACCGGACGAAGAGAAGATGAAAGAAGAAGTAGAAACCAACATCGGAGAAATATTTATGATCGAACAGCTTCCAGAAAGACCCATAAACTGTAAGTCAATAGCCAAATTAACTAAAAGAGATTCTGTCTTAGGTCAAGTACTAAATTTCACAAAATCCAACTGGCCAGACGACTTAGACGACAATTTCCGCCCGTTTATATCAAGAAAAAACGAACTTTCAACTTATAAAGATTGCCTTTTGTGGGGAAATCGTGTGGTAATTCCAGCAGCCGCACGAAAAGAAGCATTAAACGTGCTGCACGGTGTCCATGTCGGCATACAGCGAATGAAAGCGCTTGCCCGTTCGCATATGTGGTGGCCGCAAATTGATAAAGACGTGAAAAATCTTGTAAAGTCTTGCAGAATGTGTCAGCAGTACCAAGCAGCACCACCCAAAGGTACAATTCACCCCTGGGAATGGGAAGAGCAGCCTTGGACGAGAATTCACATAGTGCCGTCAACGTCAACAATCGCGGCAATAACAATTCTGAGAAGATTATTTGCCACATTCGGTCTCCCATGTAACGAACCTGCATTTTGGCCACCTGTAAATGCATTTCGTTAATACATAATTAATAACGATTTGTTGTCTGATTATTACCTGATTACTTTCCGCTGAATATTTCCCGCTTAACTTAGTTGATTCTATTCTGCATTCAATATTTATCTGCATTTATCGACACATTTAATCTTCTGCATTATTTTAAGGTTAAGTGTTTGTTTTGATTCTGAATAATTAATTGCCAATTAAGGTATTGACCATAGTCAACCACCTGTACCGCGTTTTTAAATTTGTAACGGGTGGAAGTACTTCCGCAACCAAAATTGCCGTGTGGAATTTACTAGCAAAAAGTAATTTTGCATTACATGTGCTATAATTCTTATAAGTGCAATTAAAGTGTAATTATTGTATAATCGCTGCATCTTCTTTCCATATTTTGGCTATTTTCAAACTTGGCAACCGCATTTAACAGGGTAAGTCTGATTTATATTATTTTATTTACCTTTTTGTGAACATTGTACATTGGAATGTGGTCAACCACGCCGCTTCCAATTTTACCCTGTTTCCCCTGAATTGTTCCTGCATTTAACCCCCGCATCCGCATATGTTTACTGATGTGTGTTTCTGAGTCCTTTCGGGGATTCTTATGAATCAACCCCGAAGATGAAGGGGTAAGAATTATGTCGTCAACCGCATTTTATTTTGCGAGGGTCTGTCAATTTATTTTCTTTTCCAATTCTGAATTATGCTATTTTCTTTTCTTTTATCCTGAATAATTAGCCAAGGCTAATTATTACAATTGCATGAATTACCCCCCGCTCTTTTGGTACTTCTAGTACCCCACCGCTGAATTCTGTAGTTTTTTGGGGTGTTTTTGACGTCATTATCTCTTCCGCGCGTACTCAGAATCCCTTCTCTGATTTCCGCATATAAAATCGGCTGCAAAGTGCCTAAAAATTCATTATTTTCTGACTGTTAAATTTCCGAACGGGAACTCTGTGTTGTTCGGAAATCTGTCTGTCTGTCCACTGGCACTGCGCACCTGTTTGATCTGTTTTTGAATTGTGATAAGTTTTACTTTGAGTTTATTTCGAGTTGTTATTTAGTTCATTTTGAATTTGATTCTTTATACTTTACTGCAATTTACTTGTCTAAGTGCTGTGAAATTGTGGTGACTCCGCTTATTTCCGCATTGTGTATTTCTGCATTTTTATTCTACACCCGCATACTGTATCTGCATAATTGTTTAATAACGTACCTCCGCATATTTATTATTTTCTTTGTAAGTTGATTCGAGTTGATTTTATTTTTATTTCATAACGAGTGTTTGTTTATTTTCTTTATTTTGGTTTCAATAAATTTGATTTTCCGTTCAATTTTCTTGCCAATTATTTCTTTTAAAATTACGGTACGTTTAATTAATCACATTGTTATTGACCCCTGGATTATATTTTCTCCACTGACATTTCTACCCGCGGTACGGTTGGTGTTTTGGCTTAAAACACCTGGCGCTCGAGAAAACGGCTCGGGTCCGCGAAAACACGCCACAAATTTGGCGCCCGAGCAGGGACCGCATTGTTTTTTCTGCATTTTTTCTGCATAACTTGTAATGAACCCATTTTTGTTGGACCTGGAAAATACCATAATTAGTTACAATAAAAGTAAATATTACAAATACTCACCGCGTTTATCAAACACCGACGTTTGGGATGTCGCTGGAAAACCTGAAATAGATTACCGTATAGCACATTGTCATTAATAAGTACCGTACTTACCGTATTTGCACTTGTTACACCGGCAATTAATTATTATTTAGGTTATGTTGCACTTGTTTACATTGTAAACAAACACTGATTGTCCGTCAACCAGTTATACTGGTTGACATGTATTAGTTAGGTTATGTTATATATAAACAAACACTGGAAGTACGGCAACCAGTTATACCGTCAGCTGATTGCACCGGGAATCGCGGCAATACAGTATACCGTTTAGTACCACATACCGATGTTGGAGGCGTGCATGACCGTCCCGCGGGTATATAAAGCGCCGAAATTTCCGTTAGTGATCAGTTCCGTTCCGAAGACAATTGAAGAACAACAAACAGCAATTATTAACAACGAATTAACAAGCAATCAACAAGTAAGTAAAACAATACCGACCGGCATCAAGCACCGAAAATCGCCCAGCGACACCGTTGAATCGCCCTGTGAGAGAGTGAGTATTGGAAGCAGTGTTTGTCGCTTCAAACCACCGACGAAGGCTTCTTAGTGTGGGACCTTCGAGTCCATTCGCACGGAAGTATTTCTGCTTGGCAATCGCCTTGCACAGGACCTGTCAAATAGGTCTAGTGAATGCCATTCCAGGGCACTAGCGCTCTTAGTGTGGGATCTTTGAGTCCATTCGCACGGAGTCGCCGGTTAACCAGCGGGCAGGTCGCATTCGCAATTCGGTTGTGGCGACAGCTAGATCTGACACAGTCCATTCGCCGTTTCCTGTCCGAGACTGTGTGGCTCACACCAGGAACTAAGCGTTAGCAAATAAAGAGTGTCTTTACACTCTAGCGAAGCGTCTTAGCGGCAACGGTGTCGACTAATACACCGGGAAGCGACAAATTTGAGTGGAGCGACCAAAAGTCACCTCTCCAGTCCATGTCAACGGTTAGTTAGGCAACACACCGTGCTGAAAGCCACACATTTACCGTTACCGACCGTATTTTTTTACCTTTTCCCACCGTTTATCATCCCGTATTCCAAAAACGGCCAACCGGACTATTTGAATATAAATTGTAACCTATTTTTGGATTATTTCGTTGTAGTTTTGAGGGTTTAAATAAATTGTATTTTCTTTTTCTGGTTAATAATGTGCTTTAATTGACCCCTAGCATAGCCGTATCTCCATTGTGTTACCTGGGACCCGTTTTGGTTTCCTGTTTTCGTCTGTAAAAACAGGTGGCGCTCGAGACAGGCAAATCCGCCGAAAAATAAGCGTTACAAACTTAATTGGGAACTGCAGAGATTATCCCAACTGCATAAAATTTTTCTTGGAATCCGATTCTTACTGCATAAATGGCTACGGGGAACAGTCCATTGATGGAGGTGGGCAAGGAAGACGCCCCCACACCCCCGATGTCATTCTCCCCACCCCCGGAACGGAAGTCGGCCACACGAGAGGACCTGGGGCTTCCGAAAGATGCCCCAAAGTTTCGAAATATGACAAAGGAGGCTCTCGTGGAGGAATTGGCGCGACTGGGGGCCAATAATGAAGGTCCGGTCACAGAATTAAAGAGGAGATTGGCCGCTCTACGAAAAGAAGCCATAACTCCAACTAGTGAAGCCGGACCGTTCGTTTTCGATTTGGGGGACACATCGAAGATTCCACGAACTGATTTTTCCGCTTTTAAACACCAGTACACCGCTTCCAGTAATAATGCCACTTCTGGAAATTTCACTTTCAGTACAGGAGCAGTACCAAAAGTCCGGAAGATGGCCCAACCTGCATGTACGGACTTTATGCCCAAATTTACAGTTACCCCCGCTACGAATGTAACTTCTTCGCTCCATTCGGCCCAGATGTCATGGAATGCCGCTCCTTCGATGTCTCAATCGACAAGGCCAACGATTATGCCAGCCGCTAACCCCGCATTAAAGCACTTGCATGATTGGAAAGTGTCTTTCAATGGAAATGGCGATCCAGTCACATTTTTGGAGGAGTTGGAAGAACTGAGACATCTATACCGTATAAACAATGACGAATTATTACCCGGAATGCCGATCTTGCTCCGTGATAATGCCTTGTTGTGGTATCGGAACAATCGGCGACAATGGCGGTCATGGAATGACTTCGAGGAAGCATTTCGACGTTTCTACTTGCCAACTGATTACCAGATCCGCATGGAAGAGGAAATAAGTCCACGACAACAGTCCCCCCGCGAATCGGTGAGCGACTATGTGACCGCTCTGCTCACCTTGGCACGTCGCACGCCTTCTATGACCCCCGAGAAGACATTGTACTGGCTGCATCGAAATTTATTGCCTGAATACCGTCGTTTCGTTCCAAGAAGCAGTATTCGAACGGTGGACGACCTTCTGGAACGAACCAAAGAGCTGGAGGATCTGCCACGGTACGAGGAACCCGCTACGAGACCCGTGGTAAGCCAGAGCCCCCCGAAACCGCTCTATAACCGGCCATCAGCAGTACCAAGGACGACACCGGTGGCAAATAGGAGTGCTGCCATCTGTTTTCGGTGTGGTGAGACAGGCCACTACCGAAATGCGTGCAGAAATGCACCGAAAATGTTTTGTTCGCTGTGTCACCGGCCTGGAGTGTTGACGAGAGACTGCAACTGCAATCGGCGGTCGGAAAACTAACCGCCAGCTGTCCGGTTGGGAGGCAAGAGCAGTTGGCTGAAGAATCCTCCTGCATAAACCCCGAAGAAGACCGCTACCTGGTGAAAATTCAACTGAATGGGAAATTTTACCACGCTCTGATTGATACCGGTTCCAGTTGGTCATTTTATGGAGATAGAGCACACCGAGAAAATCCCAATTGTGCTTCTCCGATCCCTGGAAGTCTGGTCCGCTTAGCGAACGGCGTGGAAACCCAAACTACCACCGCTTGGTCACAAGATGTCCAAATTGGGCCACATTTTTACCCCGCATCTCTGCATCTGATGAAAGGGCTCACTGTAGAAATCCTCTTGGGCTTGGATTGGTTACGCCTTAACGAGGGTATAGTGAATGCCAAAACAGACACTGTCACTGTACGGGGAAGAACATTGATTGAAAATGGTCGTCCAATCGATTGGTGGAACGAAACGGCCGAAATACCCCCTGCAGTAACGAATTTGGCAGCCATAAGTGAATCCCGCTTGAATGACGAGCAACAAAGAAGATTGCAACGTTTGTTGGATCGAGAGCTGCCAAAATTCGCCGATATTGATGGCCCAACACCGCTAATTGAACACCAGATCCGCTTAAAATCGCCGCATCCGATTAAACAGCGATATAGACCGCAGAACCCCCGCATTCAGGAAATTGTTAATGAACAAGTCGACGAAATGCTGAAGAAAGGGGTCATCGAACGTTCAGAAAGCCCCTGGAGTTCACCCATCGTTGTCGTGCCGAAGAAGGACGGAAAATTCCGCTTTTGTGTGGACTTCCGGAAGGTGAACGAAGTAAGCGAAAAAGATGCTTACCCGCTACCCCAAATTCATGGCATTTTAGACCGTCTCCGCGAAGCTAAGTTCATTAGCAGTATCGACTTGCAGAATGGATATTGGTTGGTACCGCTGACAGAAGACAGCAAGCCCATCACCGCTTTTACCATTCCTGGTCGAGGTCTGTTCCAGTTCCGTGTGATGCCATTTGGTCTACATTCGGCCCCCGCTACATTCCAACGTCTATTGGACCGCATAATTGGGCCTGAAATGGAACCGAAGGCGTTCGCCTATTTAGATGACATCATTGTCTTAGGCCGAACGTTTGATGAGCATCTACAAAATCTAACTGAAGTGTTCCGCCGTTTGAGAGCCGCTAATCTCGTCCTGAACGTCGAAAAATGCAAGTTCGGACAAAAATCTCTTAAATATTTGGGACATGTTGTTACTGAAGATGGTGTGCGAACAGACCCTGATAAGGTGGCTTCAATTTTGGAGATTCCACCACCGCAGAATCTGAAGCAATTACGTCAGTTTCTTGGAATGGCGTCCTGGTATCGCCGCTTTGTACCCGATTTTTCACACATAGTGGCACCGCTTACCAAACTTCTCAGAAAAAGCTTTCGATGGCGCTGGGAAGTAGAACAGGACGAAGCATTCGACGAACTGAAGAAAAGACTGACGGAAGCCCCCGTATTGGCGTGCCCCGATTTCGACCGCATGTTTAATCTACAAACAGACGCTTCTGATTACGGACTCGGAGTCACTCTCACCCAAAATTTCGATGGAAACGAGAGAGTGATAGCGTACGCCAGTCGAACACTCAACCCGGCAGAGAAAAATTACTCTGTCACTGAAAAAGAGTGTCTCGCAATTGTATGGGGCATCGAGAAGATGAGACCGTATCTGGAAGGTTACCGTTTCCAGGTAACAACGGATCATCAATCTCTCCGCTGGCTGCATTCAATAAAAAGTCCTACTGGCCGCTTAGCCCGCTGGAATATTTTTCTTCAACAGTACGACTTTGAAATCGTTTATCGAAAAGGTTCGCTCAATCGAGTGGCCGACGCTCTCTCCCGCCAACCATGTGCTCAACATCCAGACAGCAACACGAATCTCTGCATAATTGACGTGAAAAACACCGATTGTGTCTGGTACAAGAGCAAAATAGCCGACGTCAAACGGGACCCCGCTTCATACCCCGATTACACCCTCAAAGAAGGCAAGCTTTACCGTCATTTTTGGGACTCTAAAGACTTGCGAGAGGAAGAAATGGTCGAGCCATGGAAATTGTGTGTCCCGAAGCCGCTTAGAGAGCGTGTTCTCCGCGAAAATCATGATGAACCAACCGCTGGACACATGGGAATTGCGAAAACCATCTCCCGGATCGCCAGAAATTATTATTGGCCGGGAATGTTTCGTGATGTGTCCAAATACGTTCGTCAGTGCGAAACTTGCCAGCAATACAAGGCCTCCGCTCAACAAACTGCCGGAAAAATGCAGCCGTCGACAGTTAACAGGCCCTGGCAAACTGTAAGTACCGATTTAGTGGGTCCACTACCGCGATCTAAGAATGGAAACACATTTTTGCTTGTATTTCACGATCGCTTCACTAAATGGGTACACGCACGTCCGCTACGAAACGCCACCGCTCGACTCGTCGCCCAGGGGTTGTATGAAGATATTATCTCGAAATTTGGTTGCCCAGATACTGTCATTTCCGACAATGGCACCCAATTTGACAGCCGCATATTCAACAATCTCCTGAAAGACATGGGAATTCACCACCGCTTTACACCGCCTTACACACCGCAGGCCAATCCGGTAGAACGTACCAATCGAACTCTGAAGACGATGATTGCACAATATTGTGAAGCGAATCACAAGGATTGGGACTTGCATGTCCCCGATTTCCTCTTCGCTATCAACACTGCAGTCCACGATTCTACTGGATACACACCCGCATTTCTCAACTTTGGCCGTGAATTGGAAGTGCCCGCCGCTTTATATCGAGAAGGGAACACAACGACAGCTTCCGCAGATGACACAGGGTCCGAAAGAGACGTGTCGACGAAAGATGTGCGTCATAGAGTGTTCCAGATGGACCGGCTGGCCGAAGTGTTCCAATTGGTGCGAACAAATCTCGACAGGGCCTTCACGAATCAAAGTAAGGCGTATAATCTCCTCAGACGGGACTGGAGACCGCATTTAGGTGACAAAGTGTTCAGAAAAGAGCACCACCTATCTTCAGCTGCCCAAGGATTCGCCGCTAAATTGGCACCGAAGTATTCGGGGCCATATGAAGTGACAAAAGTCCATTCGCCAGTTGTTTTCGATTTGTTGTGAGCAAATGGACACCGCTTACGTCGCATTCATGTTAAGGATCTAAAAGCCGCATCTTCTGCATAACTTTACCCGCTAAGTTTTAATTCGGTGTGTACAAATTGGTAATTGAAAATGTTTTGTTTTAGCTGATAAAAGTCAAATGGGAGACGTGTTGGAGTTGTGCTATAACGACGACGATTTGGCGGAAACTCGAGAGGCAAAAAGGCGTCAAACGGCTTCCCGAACGAGGATTTCCGGATCTAAGACAACTGGGTTTTATACGAGGAAGTCGTCTGGAGTGTCTGTGGCCATGGTGTCGACTCCTAAGCCGTCAACGTCGTCTACAACAGCGTCCACGTCTCGTGAGCACACCACCCACTGTTGTGGTGCTCGACATGGTGGAATTGAGCCACCAAGCAAAAAAATCCCCAGCAAAATACAACAGCCGACTCACCAACGTGCTGGTGGACCGTCTGGAGGTAAACAAAGGGCCCCCGCTTCCAAGCCCTCGACGTCGGCCAGCCAACTTACCGTTAAACCGAAGAAACAAACAAAAAGGGCCGCCGAACAAGAAATTACGCCGTCGCCATGCTGTCACTGCAACTGTGCGGCCGCTTCGACACCAAAAGTGACTCATTCAACGCCAAAAACCGCATCTACGACTTCGCATACTTCGCAATTGCCTGTTCCAGAGGGTTATGCGTCTCGTGCCCCATTTGTGTTACCCGCCGAGTCGTCACAAGGCGGTTATTTGTTGAATTCGTTCCACAGACGATGTTGTTTTCGTTGTGGACACATGGGGCATCTGAAAGAGGATTGCAAAGGCGTCAAACGCACTTTCTGTTCTGGCTGTGGGAAATTAAATACGTTGTCTGTCAACTGTTGTTGGAAGCGGTCCCGACACCAATAAATCCTTGCCCTTTAACCAGTCTGTTAACCCGCATAAATTGTCATTTTTCCCGCTGTGGTTTGCCACGAAAAAGTATAATAGATAGTCTATTATTCTATGATTAATACTCTGTTTTAGATGTCCGATAAGCTATTTCCTACAAGAGGAGGGCGAGGTCAGGCCACCAGAGGACGGTTGACTTTATTGTCACGCGGCCGTTCATTGATGCCCCGGATGTCACCGGAAGTACCCACTTCATCGGTGGTTGTTCGTCAACCTGGTGGTGTTAGAGGTCACCGTTCAAGAGCGATGGCCGTGGTCGTCACAGCTGATGACTCGAAAGGGTTGAAGGAGGGACTACCCCCCGCATCCTCGGAGTCTCTCCCCGTCGACAAATCACCCCCGCAACGTCCCAAACCGACATTGGTAGAGGCAGCGAGTCAGACAGAACGAAGAGTCATTTTTGCTGAAACGTCGTCTGTAAATTCCGTGAAGTGTGTGAGCCAGGGGACACAGACATTGGCACCGATCATCACCACCTGGGAACCACGGGGTGAACCCTGTGTCCCGGCGGTGTCCCCTGAAGGAAATTACCTACTTAATGTCTTCCATAAGAGTGGTTGTTTTCGGTGTGGACACAGAGGACACACACAGGCAAGTTGCAAGGGAGAAAAACGAACGTTCTGCTCCGGCTGTGGACGTTTGGGTCGCTGGTCGTCCAATTGCTGTTGGCGGTCCCAGAAGAAGTGACGTCACTGGAGAGTCTGCATTAAGTCCTATATTAGCCGCACCAGTTTTATTGTTTTGATTTTCTGTTACAAGAATTTTTTTTTTTGTTTTAGTCTCCTTCCGCATTTACTTTCTGTTAATTATTTTCTCCCTTTCCGCATATATAAAACTACATGTTATTATTATTGTTTATTTTTAGTTTTCTTTCGAGGATTCATGTAGTTTTGTTTTCTTATAATGGATAGTTTTTTCTGTTTGTCAACTACATTCTGTGGTGATACGTTTTAACGATTTGTTAAATTTGTTTTAATATTTTAGTGTATTTCTTTTAGTTTTGTAGAACCACAAGTCGTAGTTTGACCGTTATCATTATATTTTCCGCTTATTAGTCAAATACCAATTGTTAATTACTCTCTATTTTGTTATATTTGACTATCTGTTTATTTGCAATTATGTTTTATTCTGATATTATTATCTTTTCTTTTTACTAGTTTTTACTATGAAGATTTTTTTTTGTTTATTTTGCTATCAGCTGTTTTCCGAATTTTGTTAATGTTTATTTTGACTGAACGACAAGTTTGTTGTGAACTGATTTTATTGAAAATGTTTATTACACTGTTATGTACTGTTATGTTTATTGTATATATTGTATTGTAGTAAGGTACGTTGTTCCGCTAATTTATACTGAATCTGTGATATGTTCCGCATCTGCATATAGTTGCATTTCCTTCTCGGATGCTGCATTGTGAAAAAAAAAACTAATCGTTTTTTTTTATCCGAAGAAAGGGGCGATGTAACGAACCTGCATTTTGGCCACCTGTAAATGCATTTCGTTAATACATAATTAATAACGATTTGTTGTCTGATTATTACCTGATTACTTTCCGCTGAATATTTCCCGCTTAACTTAGTTGATTCTATTCTGCATTCAATATTTATCTGCATTTATCGACACATTTAATCTTCTGCATTATTTTAAGGTTAAGTGTTTGTTTTGATTCTGAATAATTAATTGCCAATTAAGGTATTGACCATAGTCAACCACCTGTACCGCGTTTTTAAATTTGTAACGGGTGGAAGTACTTCCGCAACCAAAATTGCCGTGTGGAATTTACTAGCAAAAAGTAATTTTGCATTACATGTGCTATAATTCTTATAAGTGCAATTAAAGTGTAATTATTGTATAATCGCTGCATCTTCTTTCCATATTTTGGCTATTTTCAAACTTGGCAACCGCATTTAACAGGGTAAGTCTGATTTATATTATTTTATTTACCTTTTTGTGAACATTGTACATTGGAATGTGGTCAACCACGCCGCTTCCAATTTTACCCTGTTTCCCCTGAATTGTTCCTGCATTTAACCCCCGCATCCGCATATGTTTACTGATGTGTGTTTCTGAGTCCTTTCGGGGATTCTTATGAATCAACCCCGAAGATGAAGGGGTAAGAATTATGTCGTCAACCGCATTTTATTTTGCGAGGGTCTGTCAATTTATTTTCTTTTCCAATTCTGAATTATGCTATTTTCTTTTCTTTTATCCTGAATAATTAGCCAAGGCTAATTATTACAATTGCATGAATTACCCCCCGCTCTTTTGGTACTTCTAGTACCCCACCGCTGAATTCTGTAGTTTTTTGGGGTGTTTTTGACGTCATTATCTCTTCCGCGCGTACTCAGAATCCCTTCTCTGATTTCCGCATATAAAATCGGCTGCAAAGTGCCTAAAAATTCATTATTTTCTGACTGTTAAATTTCCGAACGGGAACTCTGTGTTGTTTGGAAATCTGTCTGTCTGTCCACTGGCACTGCGCACCTGTTTGATCTGTTTTTGAATTGTGATAAGTTTTACTTTGAGTTTATTTCGAGTTGTTATTTAGTTCATTTTGAATTTGATTCTTTATACTTTACTGCAATTTACTTGTCTAAGTGCTGTGAAATTGTGGTGACTCCGCTTATTTCCGCATTGTGTATTTCTGCATTTTTATTCTACACCCGCATACTGTATCTGCATAATTGTTTAATAACGTACCTCCGCATATTTATTATTTTCTTTGTAAGTTGATTCGAGTTGATTTTATTTTTATTTCATAACGAGTGTTTGTTTATTTTCTTTATTTTGGTTTCAATAAATTTGATTTTCCGTTCAATTTTCTTGCCAATTATTTCTTTTAAAATTACGGTACGTTTAATTAATCACATTGTTATTGCCCCCTGGATTATATTTTCTCCACTGACATTTCTACCCGCGGTACGGTTGGTGTTTTGCCTTAAAACACCTGGCGCTCGAGAAAACGGCTCGGGTCCGCGAAAACACGCCACACCCACAAGTGGTAGTTTCTGACAACGGAACTGCCTTTACATCAAGCGAATTCAAACAGTTCCTAGAAAAGAACATCAGACAAGTTCTCACACCCCTGCATAGAATAATAAGACTACGTATAGAAGGAGCCTTTCCTATACTTACCGTGTATTCAAAGTGTTTTGAGATACAGGAGAATTCCAGTTGCATTCGGTACTTATACGCTTGCGTGAATATAAAGCCAATAGTTGACGAGTTCATTTATAGGAATAAACGAATTTAAATTTAGTTGACTGAAAAATATGTTTCTTAAGAGTTTTTTAATGTGAATTTTTTAACAATTGCATTATATGAAATTACACCAACTTCAGTGTGTTCCACTAAAACAAATATTTCTATGTATTCCACCTGTGCGGCGTTTATACATTATACATATTGGCGATATCAACACAAAACTGAGCCGCTACTTGAATTCGCAACACACAACCCCCTCAACAGTAACTGGCATGACACCCGCAGAATTATTAATGGGCCGGAAACTAAGTACCAATCTGGATAATTTCCACCCCAATTTTACAAGAGAAATGAAAATTAAACAATTTGCTGAGTCACACAATAAAAATAGTTCAAAAATACAAAGAACACTAAACGAAGGTCAAAAAGTATTGTTCAGAAACAAGGTTAAAAATGGGGGAAAGGGGGAGTGGAATGAAGAAACTGTATTAGCAAAAAAAGGCAACGTTGTTTATGAAACTGAAAATAAACAAGGTAAAATACATAAGCGCCATATAAGTCAGTTAAGAAAAAATTACAGCGAGATAATGGACATTCCCGTTCCGACAACGACCATGGAATGTGATGTTGAACCGAGCGCACAGCAGAAACCCCCAGAAGTCATAGTTGGGCCGATAGAGGAAGAAAATAACTCCGAGCGACAAGAAAAGTTGTCCAACGAGAGTGAGTCCGAGTCTGAGTCCATTTAGGAGGGCGATGATTAAGAAGATGTAGAGTCGAAGATGTAGGGCGAAGATGTAGATTCGACCATACAAACAGGCTCATCAAGCACTGAAACCGATACTAGTGCGGGGAGTCCAACAACACCAACAAATACAACCGCCCCGAATTCCACGGGGGAGATACAGCCGCAAACGGGTGAACCATCTTCGGTCAGGGCTCCCGTGACGGAGAAGAGAGTGTCCAAGCCTCCTACCTCAAGGATTACGAGATGGAAGTAAAAACCGGGGGAAAGGGGTGTTATGGCCGCGGTAGAGGGCGACCAAGATTGCCTTGACGGCGACCTTGCCCCGCCACAACATACAGATGTTGGAAAAGAAATGGTGCGCGCGCATTAGCGACTTGAGCGGACATTGGTACTTTTGAATGTAATGAAAGAACGGTGTAATGATTGTAACTTATGTAATGTAATTAGTATTAGTTGTAATAAATGTGTTATGTTGAGTTCTGATTCATTAATGGTAATCCACAACAAAAATTAAGTATTTTATTTGTTTTAAATTAATTGGCAAAAACTATTTTGATATATGCGCAGATCGTAGTTAAGTTTTCAGTTCTACTCTTGTGTGTAAAAAGGAGTCTAGTAATAAATTGTAATAATTAAACTGAAAGTTTCTGTTTTCTAAATTTCCAAACTGAAAATCTTAACAGTTTATACTCCCATTAAAGAGGGAAGCATAGTTATTGAAGTTAATCGTGATGAAGATTACAATAAAAAACAATTTTTGAATGTGAAAAATTTTATTTTAATAATTTTTTGCCTATAATTTACAATAAGCTGAATTAGTTCTAGCATCAAAACAAAGTTTGATGGTAAGAATTTAGTTAATGTTATGTAGTTTATTTTCGTTTCTTTAAATTTTGTTACGTTAAAGTTTGTTATGTTCAATTATAGTCGATTATATAAATTATATAACTGCAGAGTTGCTTGTGATACCATTATACCTTCTAGAATAAATATTATATGAACAATATCAACATTTCTTAATAAATTAGTGGTAATTAATTTTATCTAATATGCGATAAATCTAAGTCTCTGCATAATTCGTTCCTGCATAATTCGTTCCACATAATAATAACTGCTCCTTTTCCATTTTCTTTTAATGTAGTAATTATTTCCGGAAACCCCTTGTCGGCGAGTACAACATAACCTTCTTCCAAAAGATCTAACAAACCTGATTCTGCAGTGATTTACGAGTCACTTTTACGACCTCCAGCAAGCAATGATTTAAAACTTATAAATCCACCAGGAGTTATGCCAACAAGCAGTTCACCAGTAAACTCTTTTTTATAATGAGACCAGGTTAAAATCCTATGATCGACTGCTTTAGGTACCTCCATTTTAAATTCTGTACAGTCTATTATGACCCGAGTATTTGAAAACTCGGGTTTAAAACAGGCAGGCATTGTCCCTTGAACCACGTCTTTGTTAGGCCAAAAAATATATTTTTCTGTCTGGACTACTAATATTTTTAAAATATTATGAAAAACATTTGATACCGTTGTTTCATGTATCCTTCAAAAAATATGGCTATGCTTCTAAAAGTTAGGCCAGTTTTAAACTTAACAAGGAATATTAGCAGTTGGTTTTCTATCTTTCAGGGACTTTTCATCTGGCAATAGGCTCAGTAAAATCTTAAAAGTTTCCTGACACACTCCACATAAATCTATCATTTTCTCGTTGGTTTTAATTGAATCATACCCTTGAAATACTATTTTCTTGTTAGTTGTTTCTTCTAAATCATCTGTTCTAACTGTAACATCCACATCAGCGAAAGATTGACTCTTAGTACCACATGCTTTATCCACAAATTTTCTTACATTTGGCTGACAAAATATTTTTACATGCTCAACAATATTCGTTTGTGTTTCGGCATCACTCATACTCTGATGAATATATCTGTTGCAAATAAAAGTTTTGGAAGGCATATTATCCGTTGTGAATATTTCTACTTGACAAGGAGCATCTCTAAAAGAGCAAGGTATTCGTTCCAAAAGTTCGGTTGTCCTTAATAATGCCGATCGACCCATTCTTTTGTGGTTGCATTTCGTTTTGGTTTGATCTGTCGTGTTGATTCGTTAATATGAATTTATTACGAATTGCTCTCTCTGTTTAATTACCTGATTATTTTCCCGCTTTATAACATTTAATCTTCTGCATTATTTTAAGGTTAAGTGTTTGTTTTGATTCTGAATAATTAATTAATTATTAATTGATTGACAATAATCAACCACGTGCCGCATTTGAAAATCGATAATCGATTAAGAGTACTTCCGCAACCAATTATGATTATTGGAATTTGGTGATAAAAAGTGCTGACATGTGCATTTTTCACAAAAGTGTAGTTAACTGATTTGTTCTGATATTTTGTGACTTAACTACAACTGCATTGTGATTACTATGTATCCGCATTTAGTAAAGTAAGTCACATTTATCTGATTTAATCGTAATTTCTGCATATTGAACATTGGAATGTGGTCAACCACGCCGCTTCCAAGTTCATCCCTGATTTTCTGAATATTACTGTACTTTACCCCGCGTCTGCATATATTTTCTAACGTGTTTCTGAGTTCTATCGGGGATTCTTATGAATCAACCCCGAAGATGAAGGGGTGAAAATTATGTCGTCAACCGCATTTTATTTTACTTGAATCTGTTCATTTATTTTCTGTTTTGATTTGAATTACGTTATTTTCTTTTATTTTTATAATGAATAATTAGCCAAGGCTAATTATTCCAATTACATGAATACCCCCCGCTCTTTTGGTACTTCTAGTACCCCACCTCTGAATTCTATAGTTTTTTGGGGTGTTTTGACGTCATTATCTCTTCCGCGCGTACTCAGAATCAATTCTCTGATTTACGCATATAAAATCGGCTGCAAAGTGCCTAAAAATTCATTATTTTCGACCTGAATAATTTCCAAATGGGAAATCCGTGACAGTTGGAAATCTGTCTGTCTGTCTGTTATAAATCTGCCTGCTGGCACTGCGCATCGGTGTGACCTGTTTCAAGTTTTAAATTTTAAGTTTTGGAGGAGTTTTATTTTGGTTTTATTTTAAGTGATATTTGGTTTAGTTTTGGTTATTTGGAGTGATTGAAGATTCAGTGATTCCGCTTTTGTATTTCTGCATTTTATTTTCTGCATTCTATATTGAACCGCATAGTTTATTACGCATAATTATTTCTTTCGAAAACGTACCTCCGCATAATTGTTATATTTTTATTTGTAAGTTTATTTTATTTCGTAACAAGTGTTTAATTTCTTTCTTTTCCAATATCACCAGTGTAATAAATTTAAGTTCAATTCATTTAATTCTTTCTTTCGGTACGTACAATTTGATAATTTTATTGACCCCTGGATTTTATTTTCTCCACTGAGATTTATCCGCGGTTCGGTTGGTGTTTTGCCTTAAAACACCTGGTGCTCGAGGCGAATTGCTCGGGTCCGCGAAAGTACGCCACAGAGTGTTTCGATGGACTTTCGACCGCCAACAAAATGTTGAGGACAAATTTTTGTGGCATTTTTTGGTTCCCAATCGTAAAATTTATTTTGTTTTCTAACGGCATCGATCCATAATTTACGTTGCTCTTTTTTATAATGTATTTTCTGGAAGGAATAAAAGCGACAAGCACTATTGGTTTTGTTGAAGTTGTAGGTGTGTTCTTTGGGAAGCCGATGTGCGGGTGACGACGCATAATAAAACACTAGTGGTTCAACTTTTCACGTATTTTAATAAAATTGAACGTGATTATGTAATGAAAAAGAATTGTGCACAACAAGTGCATCACTCAGCTGAATAAAAAATACAAAATGTTCAAAAAAAGACAGGATTACTAAGATTATACACGTGTATACCCTTCTAAGTTCGATCGAAAGTATATTTTTACAAAAAGGATGTCGTATTCAAAAACTGGCGTTGGGTGGGAGGCCTTTTTTTATTAAAAATACCAACATTTAATTTGTTATTGTTAATAAAGGTAGACAACCACCAATGGTGGATTTAAGTGGATCCTCAACAACTATTTTTAGATGTGTTTTTACATTTTTTAATACATCTTGTTATAAACACCATTTTTTAAGTTATGTTTGTAATTTGGCAAATTAAAAAGTTGGCGTAAGTTGCCAAAGACATTCTACTAGCGAATAAGCAAATATTCGCCAACGTTTCGCAAATCATCATTTGATCTGAGATAAACGCAACCCCCTGTACGCTCTTTCGCTCGCGTCCGAAAATCCGTGTATTTCAATTCGTATTGGATTGTTTACCGATTGTTTAGCGCATGTCTTGGAATTTTAATCGCATTTAATTCTTGCAAACTGTTTCTTATATCGAACCACATGATTAGTATATTTAGGTTGTAATCTAGTTTAAGTTCCCAAAACCGTTGCATAAAAATTTTTGCCCTAATGATAACTGGGCTTACTAAACTTAGTAAGTCAAATATTGATGACACGATTGATAATATGTTGTTGGTTTGTGCGACATTGTCTCTATCTTGCCCATCGTGAAATTAACTTCGTCTTTTTGCATGTGGAAGGAAGAAGCATGCCACACAAGATAATGCCAATTAACATTTCGATTTCTTTGGGTATATTAAAATTTTTAACTGCCAACACGACGTTTGTTGGAATTTCGAAATGACTATGATTGGATGACATTTGTGGAAGGGTAGACGTAATCCGTGATAAGACTGAGCAAGAGATTTTACAGTGAAAGTAATTGGTTTATAGAAGAGTTTAAACGACTTACCTGTAAGGAAGTTCAAAACTCAAATATACTACAGTATATTTGTAGCTGTGACCGTCATCTATGTAAACAGTACTCGCACAGAAAATTAATAAAAACATTGGGGCTCTATCAAATTTTATTTTTTTATTTAAAAATGTGTTATAATTTTGGTCCTCGCATTTATTTGCATATTCTGGTCCTCTTATGCCTCTGTAATTTTAAATAACTCTTTGTACATTTCGTTTCGTTATTTAAAATATACTAAAGCTAAATATTAATTTTTATATTAATAATAAATATACTAAAAGTGTGAATTCTTATTTCATTGGACCCCTGGTCTATATTTTCTCCACTTAGAGAACCCGCTAGAGCGCCGGTTCTGGTTGGTATTTCTGGTCACAAAATACCTGTCGGTCGAGATAATTCTCCCCTGTAGAGGAACACACGCACCTTTAAGCCGGATACATAGATGTTTAGATCCACCACTGAGGACAGATTCTGAATTCAAAATAAGTGCATTTGCATCCAAATTCGACTTGTCTACGAGCTTCATACGCATAGATCAGGTAAATTCCTTTCCTCCTATCATTGTCTTTACTTCGAGATCGAGAATTTATTTCTATTTTATTCAGTCGTATAGAACAGCTGATAAATTCATCGATTGTGCCCATGAATTTTCAATTTTACTTGGTCTTGTCTTTATTTTGCGCGAACAATGACCCCGAAATGTGAACTGGCCACAACTGCAAAGGATGGCTCGACTATGGGGCATATGTTTGAAGTTCGATAGAAATTTTTAGAAACGCATTATGCACACTTTCAGGCAGCGCAACAAAAAATAATACCGCTCTTACTACCGCTCACTACCATCATCGCAATCAAACGCGGATGTTTAAGTTCCGAAACTACTATATTTTAACGGCAATCTCAAAGATTAGTAAACTTTTAGGGACATGTTTAACAGTCTAATTTACGACAATGACTTTATAACGAGTGTTAGGAAATTTCAATATCTCATTAATTCGCTTTCTGGAAATGCTTTAAGTTTTGTTGGTTCCTTACCAATTAACAATGACCGTTATGCTGTCGCATATGACTTGCTCACTAAACGGTACCAAAAAAGCGCGCTTTGGCCTCCGAACATTGGCATACCATCCAAAGTGCACCTACTGTAACGAACGACTCACCGGAATTACTACAAAAAACCTTAGATATATTTACTAAAAACTTAGCTGCCTTAAATTTGCTCGGATTTAACACTGGTCACTGGAATTTTCTATTGTTTAATTTGTTGTTAGAAAAATTGGACATGAGAAGTAAAAAGGCGTTCAAAAAGGAATTCACGAAAAGGGAATTGCTAACATATGGACACTTTAAAACATTCGTTGGGGAAACATAGTGCTGCCTTGGCTCGCGTAAAGCGATCAGGTCCTGCAAAAATCGATAGCCATAACAAAATTGTAAATGTGCATAAACCAATTAAAGCTTCTCATACAATTAAAGTTAAACTCATACAGTTACTCTCAATGATCGTTGTTGTGCTTTATATCACCAATGATTCTGGCTCACAAACAGAGAAAACACGGAGACGTGCAACTGAGATACGAATTGTGTTTGCTCCTTTTTGTTCTTTGTTGAATACATTAGTTGTTATGCGTATTGTTATCTCTCTAGGAAAAGTGCAAGCATGGAGTAGAGTCAAGTGACGTCAAGTGATGACGTCAAGTTAATACGTCACAGCGTTTTAGACAGTGTGAGTTATCATATGTATAGCATTGTAAAGTGACAGCATCCTGTAGCAAGAGATATGACACCATATACACACATATAGGTACGATATGTTGTTAAATATATTTATTTACGTATCTATAATTTTTATTCGTAATGAATATATAAAAGAGATTGATTCCTATTTTTTTGTTCATATCAGATGTTATCCTTTAACAAGGCGCATGGAGGTAAATTAAGTAAAACTGCTGGTGGTGCTTCAAATTCCAAAAATAGTCTATTAAATTCTCTAACTAATAAATTGGGTGTTGAATTACATATACACGGTTATAATTTTTGTGGACCTGGAACAAAGTTAAGATCAAGATTAGAGAGAGATGATCAAGGAGTTAATAAACTAGATTCAACTTGTAAAGAGCACGATATTGCCTATTCAAAACATAAGTCATTAGAAGACTGTCACAAAGCCGACTATATATTAGAAAATCGAGCTTGGGAAAAAGTAAAATCAGAAGACGCCAAACTCGGTGAGAAAGTAGCTTCTTGGTTTGTCACTACCGGTATGAAAGCTAAAAGAGCCTTGGGTCAAAAAAAAAACTAGAAATTTTACCTATTAAGATACTTAGAAATAGAGCATTATATGATAACGAATTAAATCGCTTTGCCAAACAATTAAAAATTCCTCATTTTAGAGAATATTTATGCGTAATAGTTTACCTGCAAGACCACATTCAATGGACAACTTGCATGAAACGGGGATTTTGAAATAAACCATATGACTTGATAGAGGAGTGAAATTTATTCGACAATTTTTTTAGGGGCTTTATTGAACTTTTTAAAAAAATTGATGAATAAAACCCACCCCAATTTAGGGTCTATTTTCAGAATCCGTAATAAAAAAATTGCATGCAAGTTGTCCATTGAAACAGGAATTGTAAATTTAGATTTAAAACAAAATAGTGGTACACACTGGGTTGCATACATAAAGAAATATAACAAAGTACTTTATTTTGATAGTTTTGGATCACTTAAACCACCACCGGAATTGTGTAAATATTTTGGTGATAAATTGACAATAAAGTATAATATTGAAAGTTTTCAAAAATTCAATCAGAACAATTGAGGTCAGCTGTGTCTACAATTTTTATATAAAAATACCTGAATGCTATCATTTTTCTTAGGATAAACTACTAATTGTACCTACTCGTATGTGTATTATGTAATATGTCACAAATATTTATATTAAAAAGTAATTCACATTTATTGTCTGTTAGTTTACAAGACGCCTTTCGCTTAGATCCTAATTCTGATTACGGTTTAGCCCTAACAGGATTTTTTTCATATAATAGTATACCAAATATAGAACCGCCTAACAATAAATTTTATTACAAGAAAAGAACGAACTCACCCGAAGCATAACGATTCCAACGGGTACTTATGAAATATCTGATCTTGAAAAATACTTAAACAACCGAATATATCAGAATAGTATTGTAAAGGACAATTCACTTATAATTCAACCTAATAATAATACACTTAAGTGTAAGATTGTGTGTAAAGATTTTTAAATTGATTTTACCTATTTGCGTTTTGTAAAACCTTCTATTACAAAACAGAACTGTCAGATTTAGGTTTTGTAATAAAAGTAGTTTTACTGTAAGTAATTAGTGATTTTTTACTATTTGGGGTTGGCGAATTCTTGTCAATTGAATCGCTGTCAACAGATTTACGTTGAGATACAGCGAAAGTTATTGACATTGACAGCACGACAGCATTTAAAACTGTCACACTCGAATTGTTTGAAAACAAAACTGAACTAACTTTAGAAAATAAAAATCTCCACAATTATGAAATGACTAATTTATTTATTTATTATTGGGAGGGGTTGGGCGGACTAAATAAATATTAAACCGTAAATAATTAATATTATATTCTGCTATATTCTGTCGTTATAATTTATTGTTCGTTGGCTTATAGATCAGGACTGACTGGACTTCCGTTTCATTAAGTCGCCCATGCGCCCTGAGTGTGGGCCGTTACATCCCTCCTTACTTAAGCAGGAACCCATCATATCTCCCTGGAACTTTCCTGTTTCTTTTCGGCCGGGCAACCTCGCTCGGCTCGTTTGTAGCCTTTCGTTTATGTGCGACTCGGTTGCTGGAAACTAAAACATTATTCGACCTTTTTACATTTACATTCTCTTTTACATCTGTATGCGTCTCGTCATTTATTACTGCACTCTCAGTCACACAATCTGTGATTAAATTCTCCGGTACAACATTAACATCAACATTTTCAGGTACAACATCTACACTAACATTTTCAGGTACAACATTTACACTAACCTTTTCAGGTGCAACATTAACATTTTTAGGTACAATATCAACACTTTCAGGTACAATATTAACATTTTTAGGTACGGTATTAACATTTTCAAGTACGATATCAACATTTTCAGGTACAATATTAATATTTTCAGGTATAGTATTCATAGATAACTCATGGGCATTTGTATGTTTGAGAGTATTAACCTCATCCCTATCTTTGCTCTCTACTAGTATTCGATTGTACGAAATATTTTCATTACCTGCGTTCGTAGGTTTGCGAATTACACTATTTGACCTTTCCGGCTCCGTAAACCGCTCTGCCTCTTGTGCGCCTCTCGTCTCGGTTTTATACTCGAAATCTCTTTCTATCTCCCTTCTGGTCATTTGATTCGTGTGTCTTTTCCATTGTTCACCTGTCTGTAGGCGACAAAGGTAAATGTTTCTTCCCAGTTCTTTTTCCACGATGGCTGTGGCCCATTTCTTTCCCACTCTGCTGTGGTAATCTCTTACCATCACTGCCTCGCCCACCACGAATGACCTATTTTTGCCCCCTTTTGCCTGTTTCTGTCTTTCCTGTGCTGCCAGTACGTTCCTTCTAGCCTCTTGATGTGTATCGACGTTCATCGTCTCGTTCTTTCGGTTCGGTACTACTAAACTTACTCTGCTATTTAATTGTCTGCCCAACATGAGCATCGCTGGTGACGTTTTGGTGGTACTATGTTCTGCGTTCCTGTAATTCAGAAGGAACCGTGCGATCAATGTACTTACCGGTACACCTCGGTTTCTTTGATCGCGAAGCGCTGTCTTTAATTTATGTTTAAAGGTTCGTACAGCGTTTTCGGCAGCTCCGTTGCACTGTGGACTGTAGGGGGGTGGTGTTTTATGGCTAACTCCGTTTTTCTTCAAGAACGTTTGTATTTCTAGTGACGTAAACGTTCTTGCATTGTCCGTTACGACGGTTTCGGGCAATCCCCATCTCGAGAATGCGTCTCTCATTTTCTCTTCTGTTTCTCGACTTGTCAATGTTTTCATCTTGTACACTTCTGTCCATTTACTGAATGCGTCAATCATAATTAAATAAGTGTCGCCCGCTACCGGTCCTAAGAAATCCATATGCAGCCGCTTCCACGGTGCTTCGGGCACTGTCCACGGGTCTACTGCGTTCTTCGGTGGTTCATCTTGATTCTCCAAACAAGCGTTACACGATCGCACCTTGTTCTCTACATCCTTGTCTATGCCGGGCCACCATACACAAGACCTCGCTAATGACTTTGTCTTTGCTGTTTTCAAATGAGCGGTATGCAGTTCATTTAACATCTCTGCTCTCAATGCTTTTGGAATTATCACCCGATGTCTCCATAATAAGCAATTACACTCCTCGGTGAGCTCTTCCCTCTTTTTGTAGTATGGTTCTATTTCTTCGCTTCGTTTTATTGGCCATCCCTTTCTTAAAAACTCTTTTACATCTCTTAAGGTTGCCTCCTTTTCTGTCTTTTCCGCCACCATCTCGTTGTCGATAGGCCACGCCCTGCTTGTAGCCGCGAAATTTAAATATTCTGTCTCGTAAGTCCACTCTTCTTCTCTCTCTTCAGTGGTTCTTGGCAGACGAGATAAGCAATCCGCGAAATGGTTGTCACGCCCTTTTATGTGTTCTATACGGTAGTCGAAACTGGATAATAAAATCGCCCACCTCTGTAATCGGTCGTGGTTTCTTTGTGGTATACCTTTCTGTTCTCCAAACAAGCCGATCAACGGTCGGTGGTCTGTTCTCAGTACGAATCTCCTTGCCTGAAGATATTGTTGGAAGTGTTTCACACCGTGTATTACCCCCAGTGCTTCCTTGTCAATCGTTGCGTAGTTTCTCTCGGCATCACTGTAGGTTCTCGACGTACAGGCAATTGGGCGTTCTCCTCTCTCGTCTCTTTGCAACAATATCGCTGCTATTCCCTCATTGGCAGCGTCCGTCACCAAAATCAGTTCTTTATTGGGGTCAAAGTGTGCTAGCGTGATATCCTGCGCTATCAGTTCTTTCACCTTCTTGAACGCTGTTTCGCACTCGCTATTCCACGACACTTTTCCGTTTCTTTCTTGCTTTGTTTGGTTGTAGATCGGCTTTAAAATTTGTGAAATATGCGGTACGAACTTTGCGTAGTATTGAACCATTCCGCAAAATGATCGGATTTGGGTGACTGTCTGTGGACGCGGGGCGTCCACTATCGCTTTGATTTTCTTATCGGTCTTCTTCAACCCTTCGCGTGTTATCAAATGCCCAAATACTCCAGTTTTTCTTCAAAAAAACTGCATTTCTCTTTTCTTACGGTTAAGCCTGCCTCTTTCAATCTACGTAGTACCATCACGAGGTTCTCCTTATGCTCTTTGAGTGAGCTTCCGGTGACTAGGATATCGTCCAGATAATTTGTCACGCCTTTCATTCCTTTAAGTAGTTGTTCTATGTGTCGTTGAAAGATCGCCGCCGCCGGAGCGATGCCGAATGGCATCCTTTTCATCCTGAACAACCCCTTATGCGTATTTAGCGTTAGTACCTTTTGTGTCTCCTCCTAAAGTACAAATTGGGTATACGCCTTGTTCAGGTCCAACTTCGTGAAATATTTATCTCCGCTCAGACTCGCGAATATTTCATCGATCCTCGGAAGTGGGTATTGCTGTGCCTCGGCAATCGCTTGATTTACTGTCGATTTATAGTCCCCACAAATCCTTATGGTCTTGTCCGCTTTTACAACCGGTACCACCGGCGTCGCCCACTCGCTGGTTTCTGTTGGCTCTAAGATACCTTCTTTAACCATCTTCTCCAGTTGATCCTCTATCTGATCTCTATAGGCGAACGGTACGGGCCTGTGTTTTAAATAAATCGGTCTTGCGTCTTTCTTTAGTGTAATTGCCACCTTTCCGAACTTGTACTCTCCTAATTTACCCGAAAAAACCTCTGAAAACATTTTTATTAGATCACTCTTTACATTCTCTGCATTTATTTCATTCATTTCGCCAATAACAGGAGGCGACATACTTAACTTAAAATTAAATTTTCTTAAGAAGTCTTTTCCAAAGATTCCAAGGCCTCCCTGGTTCACCATGTAATATTTTACCGCTTTTGTCACCCCAAATACAGTTGTCGCTGCTGTAAAATGTCCGTCTGGCTTCATCAATTCACCGGTATACCCTCGCAACAATACGTTGTCGGTTACAAACTGGTTCCTCTTGAAGTGCTCTTCGTACATTTTCCGACTCATCGCGGTCACTGCCGCTCCGCTATCAACCCACATTTTCACGTCTCTGTTGTCTATCACCGCATCTAAAATATAATCATCATTTACTTGTTTACCGCAGTGGTTAACTGTGAAAATGTCATAAATTTGGTTGTATTCTTCTGTGTCTTCCTCCACTACTTCGACGAAATTTAGACGCTTCTTGTTCTTATAACAGACTGCTTCTAGATGTCCTTGCTTATTGCACCTTCTACACTTATAGTTTATAAAACGGCACTGAACTTTCACATGATTTTTATTTCCACAGACACTACACCATTTAGCGTTGTTTACATGTCCGCCATCTTGCCTCTCCATCGGTACCGGTAGTTCATTTGCCCTCTTCTTCGTTTCGTTGAACCTTGGGTGTTGACCTTGTCTTGCTTTACCTGGTACCCTCTCCTGATCTCTTCTAACCCAGTTGACCTGCGCGTTGTCGTAGCTCTCTAAGGATTCTTTTTCTACCGCCAATTTTAAAAGTTCCTTCATACTTTTACTTTCGGATTCTTTGCATAATCTGTCTTGTATTCTCTTCTTTCTCATTCCACTCACAAACTTGTGTGCCAGAATATTCTCTTGTTGGTCGCCAAATTTGCAGTTTACTGCTAAATTACACATCCTGGCATACCACTGATTCACACCCTCCAATTCCGATTGACTTGCCGCGTAAAATTTGATCCTCTCTCTCCAGACAGAAACTTGTTGACCAAAATGTGCGCTTAATAGGGCTGTGAGTTCCTCGTACGTCTTATCCTTCGGCAATGCTGGACTGGACAAATCCCGTAATAGCTTATATGCTGCTGAGTTGATCAGGCTCAGCAATGTCGCAACTTTGATTTTCGCGTCCGTTATTTTATTTGCCTCAAAATACTGATCGAGTCGCTCGCTGTATAACATCCAGTCCTCCCTTTCAGGGTCGAACTCTGTTACCTTCCCAATTAACGTACCGGCCATCTTGACCACGTTCTCCACGCACTTTTATTTTAACTTGAAACATCCTAGCGCACTTATTTTTTTGTTAATTTTTCGAAATTTTTATCCTCGTCGCCACTTATGTGAGGGGTTGGGCGGACTAAATAAATATTAAACCGTAAATAATTAATATTATATTCTGCTATATTCTGTCGTTATAATTTATTGTTCGTTGGCTTATAGATCAGGACTGACTGGACTTCCGTTTCATTAAGTCGCCCATGCGCCCTGAGTGTGGGCCGTTACAATTATTAAATATTTTAGACGCAAATAGGTAAAATATCGTAAAAAATTCGTATCGTAAGGGATTTTAACGTATTCGTAAATCAAACGTTAAAATATCCCTTACGATACTCATTTTTTAATATACTATTACACCACAAGATAGTATTGGAAAAATTTTGGGGTTTTCATCGAAGATTTTAAAAGTGGACGACCAAGTGCAGTCCTCAGATTTACCTGTTGATATAGTTAAAGTTAGAACAATTAAAGTTACAATTATTATTATTATTATGGATATAAGTAAAAGGCGTTATTGCGTGGTCGAAATACAAGGCTTCAATATTAAGCCTCTAGAAAATAATACAAAGTACCACTTTTTCGCAAAAGCAGTTGCAGTCTACGATGGTAAAAAACATGCTCACTTTCTTCTGAAACCGCCAAATGAAAAAAATCAAGTTAAATATGAGGAGAAAAAATTACATGGTTTAAGGTATTCTCAGGGATTTATCTATTATAATACGTTGCCAAGAATTGTGGAGAATATCCTGCAAAAATATGAAATTGTATATGTGAAAGGAAATCAAAAAGTAAAATTTATTGAAGAAAAATGTCAACTAAAACACCAAAAACAACAGCAACAGTGTGTTATACATAATCTGGATGGTCCTGAAATCACTGAGGCGGTACCTTCATTGACCGTCAAAGATCGTCCTTCTTTCATACAAAAATTGAGAATAATGTTCCATCTTGTGCCATAACAAATTGTTGTAAATTATATGAATATTTAAATAATTAAAAGTATGAAATATATATATCATATACATATAAATAATTTTTTGTTCATTTCGTGAGCTTAGTTTCATTTTAACTATCCTAGTGAAAGCTTAATATACCTAATAGGTACTTGAAAAACTTGTTGAGTACAATTTAAAAAAAATTACTTATCATAAGTGTAAAATTATGAAAACCGAAAAAGAATTTCTACAAACAATCAACGCAATGACAAATTTAACTAAAGCCGGTGAATATAATCTCGATGAAAAGGAATTAAATAAAATTGAACAACAAATAGATTTCTTATCGAAGATGTTGTTGCAATTATATTTATATGAAGAAGATGAGAACGAAGGTGACATATGTGTTATAAGTAATTGTCATGGTCAACATTATATTGCATGCCCTTGGTCAAAAGCTGAAACTAGATCCGGTCCTGATACTTGTCCGTGTGTATACGTTGAAGAGTGTATTAATAAATTCAATGCTAAATATAAGTCATTCGATTTAAACAATGAAAGTATTAATGTCTAATATTTTATTGATTAATTAATTAATTAATATATACTAAGTTCCTATATTAACCTATTATTATTATTATATTATATAATTTGTAAATATGAAATTAATCAAACAAGTGTTAGGGTCGATATTTTTAAGCACTTTCTAAAAGGAAAATATGACACCTAATTTGGGTCGAAATATGGCAAAGAGAGGATAGTACGTTTTGAGGGACAGTTGAGTTCGTGACGTATAGGGTAAAGGTCTTTTACCCTATACTGTGGGGTTTGAGTGACGTAATAAGAGACTATCTGTGTGTATCTGTGCTGTTTTCGTTGGGTACGAATAAATACTAGAGATGAGATAAGGGTATGTAAAAGTACATACAATTTATATTGTTGTTATAGTACGGGGTACATAGTATAGAGTAATTGATACAGAGTACGAGGTACTACGCTGTGGTGTAACTAGTTACTTACCTGTTCGATGTGTTGGAACATGACCTAGTCAATCGTATGTATATCTACAAGTTATAGTAGATGATTGACTAGTGATTAGCTGAAGGTTCGCTACCTAAAGTTAATGTCCGAGGCGGACAGTAGCCCAAACTAATTGCTGAGTCTTGCCTAAGCAGTGATATGTATTGCGGTAATTAGCAACGATATGATATCAGAAGTATGAATACATCAAAACATCATCATCCGTATCGCCAGTCGCTTAGAGGACCGTCGCATATTAGCGACGTAAGGGGATGAATAATCCCTGGTAAGATGTTTCTTTCTATACACACAGATATTAGTTGTCAAACCCCTTTTGTTATTCATGTATGAGTGTCGCCCAACGTACTATCCGCTGCGAAGGTAAGCTTTACACACACCTAACTGAGTTTGATTAGTAAATTTTAATATTTTAAATATCGTTAAATAAAAACAATTTACACAAGATCAGACATTGGCCATTGTTAATATAGATATTTTCAATGAAGATAGTAAACCGCAACATAAGCATGGTAATCTACTTCTGCATTCTTTACGTGCAATTTTCTGTGGACCAAGCGGTTGTGGTAAAACGAACGCCTTATTATCTCTAATATTTAATCCAAACAGTTTATTTTTTGAAAATGTATTTATTTATTCCAAATCGTTGTGTCAACCAAAATATGGATTATTAAAAAACGTTTTAAATAATGTAAAATATGTCCCCTTCCAAGAAAGTGACTCTATAGTAGATCCTTCGGAAGCTCAAAATAATTCAATCATAATATTTGATGATATAGTGATTGATAGTCAAGACAAAATTCGTCAATATTTTTCAATGGGGCGCCATAAAGGAATTGATGCAATTTACTTATGTCAAACATACACCAAAATTCCTAAACAATTAATTAGGGATAATTGCAATTTAATTGTTATATTTAGACAGGATGATTTCAATATAAAACACATATTTGATGAACATGTGGCACCAGATTTATCATTTGATCAATTTAAAGTTTTTGTTCTAAATGCTGGAAAGATAAATATGGTTGTTTAGTGATTAAAAAAGATTTTAATGTTAATGGTGGCCGTTTTAGAAAATATTTTGACACCTATATAATACCATGAGTTAATTAAATAATAACACAAACTATTATGGCTCCTAAGAGACAATGAAGGACCATCTATAAAAATAAAAATAACACTCGTTCTAGTGATGCAATTTAAAAACAAATTCATCATTTATCGCAAATTATACGAAAATAGTTATTTGGATAACTAGGCCGAAAAGTATGTTATTACAAGGGCCGAGCTATTTTGCTGGTCGACGCAAATATAGCAAATATTGCCTGGTTGATTGGAGATACTAAATAAATTCATGGATTTATTTGTAAACTCAGTTTTAGGTAATAAACTAGCAAACTCAATTATTAAAAAGGTTTTTCCGTCTATTAATAATATATCACCATATTTTAATTGTAATAAATGGGAAAAATTGATATTAGGCAAATATTCTTTTATATTAATAGGTCGAACAAATTGTTTATTAACTCATTTCCAAAGAATAAAATCCATACTAATTCATTATTATGTGGCGTACTTTCGCGGACCCGAGCAATTTCCTCGAGCGCCAGGTGTTTTAAGGCAAAACACCAACCGTACCGCGGGTAAAAACTCAGTGAAGAAAATAAAATCCAGGGGTCAATAATAGCTTATAATTGAACGTACCGTAATTAAAAAAAATAAATGAACACTCGTTATGAAATAAAAAGAAAATATTAATCTTACAGATGAAATAATAAATGTGCGGAGGTAATTTATATGAATAAAGAATAAAATAAGTTATGCAGAAATAAGCGGATGAAATGCGGAAATATAAAAGCGGGGTCACAATATCACTTGTTCACTATCTCAAAACCACCAGAATCCAAATAAACCAATAAACACTCGAAAGAAAATTAAACTAAAATATCTTATAACTCGATTAAATCACAATTCAAAGAAAACAGGTCAAACGGATGCGCAGTACCAATGAACAGACAGACAGATTTCCGAACAACATAGAGTTCCCGTTCGGAAATTTAACAGGTCAAAATTAATGAATTTTTAGGCACTTTGCAGCCGATTTTATATGCGGAAATCAGAGAAGGGATTCTGAGTACGCGCGGAAGAGATAATGACGTCAAAACACCCCAAAAAACTATAGAATTCAGCGGTGGGGTACTAGAAGTACCAAAAGAGCGGGGGGTAATTATTATAAGAGCTTGGCTAATTATTCAGAATAAAAGAAAAGTAAAATAACATAATTCAGAATTAGAAAAGAAAATAAATTGACAGATTCACGTAAAATAAAATGCGGTAGACGACATAACTCACCCCTTCGTCTACGGGGTTGATTCATACGAATGAATCAGGACTCAGAAACACACATCAGAAAATATATGCGGATGCGGGGGTTAAATGCAGGAACAATTCCGGGGAAACAGGGTAAAATTGGAAATGGCGTGGTTAACCACATTCCAATGATAAATGTACATGAAAATATAAATACAATACAGTAAATCGGACTTACCCTCTTAAATGCAGTTGACAAAGGTCAGAAATCGGGAACAAGATGCAACAATTACACAATAATTACACTTTACAATTGTGGCACGTGTAATGCAAAATTGATTTTTTGCGAGTGAATTCCACTCGGTAATTTTGGTTGCGGAAGTACTTCCACCCGTTACAAATTTAAAAACGCGGTACAGGTGGTTGACTATGGTCAATACCTTAATTGGCAATTAATTATTCAGAATCAAAACAAACACTTAACCTTAAAATAATGCAGAAGATTAAATGTGCCGATAAATGCAGATAAATGCGGATAAATATTGAATGCAGAACAGAATCAACTAAGTTAAGCGGGAAATATTCAGCGGAAAGTAATCAGGTAATAAACCCGACAACAAATCGTTATTAATTATGTATTAACGAAATGCATTTTCAGGTGGCCAAAATGCAGGTTCGTTACAATTAAATACATTCAAATGTTTACTAGAAGTAATTAACATTTGCGCAGGAACTTTAACTTTATATAAATCTAAGAACTGACTTTTATTACTATCTGGAGAATTTGAGAAAGTTACCACAGGCAGATATTTCAGTGGTTTCAGTATTTTTCTTAATTGAGGAAGTAATAATTCTAGTAGTTATGTTGTAGAGGGCGTAGAAGTAGATACAACTGGTATACCATACATAGATTGATTAGCTAATATGAATATATCATTGTATATCATCATTAGCCAATTCAACTTTATTGTTTTCATAAAACCGATACATTATTGCGTGAAGATTTGATGAATGTCCCAAACCTAAAGAATGACCAATTTCATGAATTAGAACACTTAAGAGACTTATTTTTTCTTAAGAGTCGTAATAATTTATAGTTTCTTTTTTAATTTCAAAATTCCAATCTGTTGTGTCGTGGAGGCCGGGAGTCGCTTTGGTCATCCAGGAATCCACCACTTATATGTTATACTTTCCACGCCACGTGGCAGTGAACAAAATCACTTTGAGTCAGGATGAAGACAATGAAGGAATAATACTCAATTTGAATTAAGTTTAAAACGTTGGTACTTTAATTAATTCTTAAAGGTGATAAATTATAAAATGGAACTTGCTGACGTTATAATAGTTAAAAGGTCGAATAAAAGTGACTAAATTTTTGTAGTAGCGGTCAACAGGACCAGTTTCAGATAAGAATTGTTTACAAAAAAGGAAGGAGATTATTAGATTACAGAAAACAATTAAATAACCATATATGAAATATATAAACAAACAATAGAGAGCGACAAAGTTAACAACCAACATTTAAAGTAAATTGGACATAAAATTATGGTTGTATTATTGAGGTCTATACATAAGACCAAACACAATCTTCACTGAGATCATTATGTAATTCTGTTTTTTTTTATTATCAGGGAAAAATGCATGTGCTAAAGTACCTCCAGGCCCATCAAATGGAAAACCAGAATTATCATCCCGATTACTACCTCGACATCGATAACTATTTCGGTGATATCTTATTATACTTTGAAAGGAAATGAAAATATCCGGGTTTGTTAAAGAATATTTCAATCTCAAATTATAAACATCAGACCATTTTCTGAAAGCTTCCACAGCAATGTTTTTTGTAGTAATATTTGCTCGTGAGAAAAACCATTTAATTTCAGTTTTATTCCATTTATTTGATGAGACTGTAAAGGCATTATCAATTACACCACACTGCGGCCTATTAATAAATAAAGCCAATTTTTCTGTTAAAGTGCCATTACCATCTAACCTATAGAAATCTTCCAAATTTACTATAGCTTCTTGTAAATCGATTGGATAGTATTCACTAGAATTTCCTATATCTAAGTATCCCATTAACTTAAGATTTTAGATAATTGCCGAATCATTTACTTGACAGTGGACAAAAATAACATTAATTTCAAACACAAATATTATTAATAATAATCTTATTATGTTTTTGGTCATTTTTTCCCCTTAATTCTAATAGGAAAATACTATACACATATGAAATGAGAAATGAGAAAATTGCAGAAGTATTTCTATATACATATGTATAGATACAAATAGAAATATTTTATCTCTTTTATATATTCATTACGAATAAAAATTATAGATATGTCAATAAATATATTTAGCACATATCGTACCTATATGTGTGTATATGGTGTAATATCTCTTGCTACAGGATGCGGTCACTTATACAATGTTATATATAAGATAACTCACTCTATCTAAAACGCTGTGACGTATTATTAACCTGACGTCATCAGACTTGTCAACACTTGTTAAATCCTGCAACAGCAGTTCTGCATTTCTGCCCCCTCTGCCTTCCTCTCGCTCTGACTTTCTGCCCTTCGTCACCCCCACCCCAACCCGTTAAATTTTAATTCATCATTCCCGCCAAACTTTAAATTATAAACTCCTCCCCCAACTAGTACTACCAACACCAAATAACTAAATCCCTAAATTACACACCAGAGACCGGAAATGGCGGTGAAACCTCTTTGTCCTTCTACTAATGCCTGAAACTTCATTTCAAAATAACATAGTATATTTAGTTTGCTTGTTTCTTCTACATAGAATTGTACATTTCAAATCATTGGGAATTATCATAGCATCTTATTAACACTTGAGCAATTATCGTATTGTACCTCATTTAGAACTTACATCAATTCAAACGTAATTCTAAAAAATATACAACGTAGGATAGACGATCTTTGTGGCAAAAATATTTTACAACACTTTAGGATCATATTCTCACTTCATTTATGGTACTGTTTTGCGCACATCTGCAAGAGCGATAATTTCCATGAAATTTTATTGACGTCCTTTACAATCTACAGATTTAAAAATGCGTTCATCTTTTACTTTCATTAATATACATTTTAGTAGGGATGACCATTGTTAAAATACTGGTACCTACTATCTAATATTAAACATATGTTTATTTTCGGCCCTGAACAAAAACACCTTGTTGTAAAAAATATACTAAATTTAAAGTAATAAAATTTTAGTACAACACCGGTAAGCAGAATCGGTCAACTACACATCTTATTTTGTTGACGAGTTAATAATACAAAATTATTGATAAATACAACAAACCACGTACGTTAGTAGTGTATTTCATAATTTGTTTCCATTTAATTTCTCGAATTTTATCCGTTAAATTCATTCACATTAAATATCTAATATCTACATAATAGACTTTACCCGAGTTCTGTGAAATTCCAAATTATCATAATCCTTAAAATTGTAGAAGTATATTGCAACAATGATTTATTACACCAAATTCAACTTATATTCTTCCAAACAACAAGTGTTAAATAATAAAAATATTAAAATCCTATTAGGTCCTAAAGCCGTTTATGGTTTTTTAAATGGTTTTCCCAGTCATTTTCGCCCTTCATTAAAAAACCGTATCCAATTCCGCTCTCTTTTCAATCCGCTGTCGATAAAACTAGACAAGAATGGACAACTTGCATGAAATTTTTTTTATTACGAATTCAGAAAATAGACCCTAAATTGGGGTGGGTTTTATTCATCTTTTTTATTTTAAAGTTCAATAAAGCCCCTAAAATTGACTTTTAAAGTCGAAATTTTCAAGGTTACGGAAAGTTGCACTATGGCAACTTCGCAAATAGACCACGCCTCTCGGCCAGAAGGAGCCCTGAGTTAAACAAGGTTCAACAGAGGAGCGCACTTTGTTTAAGTTCCCGGTAAGTTTGAATTTGAATTTGAAATACTTACGCGCTCAACTAATCTGTGTAAAAGAGTGTGCATGAACATAATGATTTTAACGCGTAAGACAGAGACAAATAGCCGAAAACGTTGCCGATTAGTGAACTCTCCGTAGATTTGCAAAGTGCTCTGGAAAATCATCATTTTCTCCGTAATTAGTGGGCTAATATGAAAAAAAAAATTGTCGTATAAATTTCACTCCTCTATCGAATCATACGATTTATTTCAAAATCCCCGTTTCAAGCAAGTTGTCCATTGGAACAAGACCGAACTATAAAGCGAATTTCTTTTCCCTACGAGAGTCTTATAACTGCTATCAAGAAAAAAGATGGTAACATACGTTTGTGTCTCGATGCTCGGCTTCTAAATGAGCTAATGAAAGCAGATACTGAAAAACCACCCTTCAACAAATGAACTCTTCCAACAATTTTCGGGTTGTACACTTCACAACAATAGATCTTCGCGCTTCCTTTTGGCAGATTCCGTTAGATCCTGAGAGTTACAAGTACCACAGAATACCAGACACAGAAGTCCGACTCCTCTTCTTTTCCCCGGAATGACGCGTGGCAGTATAAAATTGAGACCAGCCGGACAGATTGTTCGTTGGTGTTGTCGATTGTACTCTGTTACTTTATTTTGGGTTTCAGAGTGAACTGAAACAGTACAAACTAACATTAGGGGATATGTGGGCACCAGGTTTCAAGATTTTGAAACTCATATAACGTACGTATATCGCTTCCTTTACATGCGCCCAGCAGTAGCGCAGAAGAAAACTTACAGCAAAAAGAACAATAGAAAAGGAGAGGAGTCGGACTTCTGGGTCTGGTATTCTGTGCAAGTACACAGCTTTTCTGTACAATAGACGCTCTTATGCCTTTAAAATAATGCCATTTTACATAAAAACAGCCTCTGCATCCTTTAAAAAGCAAGGATTTTGTTTTAGGGTCCGAAGTGCGTGAATTACACAGAAAACTACATTGACGATTTATTAATAGCTTCTGTTAATATTCAACAGCATTAATTACATCTTGATACAGTATTGGCAACATTCTCTCTTCTAAAGGCATTTTTCCTGATCCCGACAAAGTGGAAGCCATTCAAAATTTTCCAGCACCACAAAATATTAAATAACTTCCCTCTTTTTTGGGATTATGCAATTATTATAGAAAATTTTCGAGTGCATACAGTCATACCACATTACCCCTCACACCACTTCTTAAGAAAAATAATAAATGAAAAGACATTTTCCTAAATAATCTCATTCTACATCATCTCGACCAGTCTAAACAATATTATCTAAATACAGATAGTTCTGGTTATGCATTGGGTGGTGAATTGTACCAATTTTCAGATGAAGGAGATCGGTTGCCTATAGCAATTGCAAGTCGATAACTGCGTGGGGCCGAATTAAACTACAAGGTAACAGAGAAGGAACTTCTATAATATACTGCCTTTCATAATTCAAAACCTTAGTTTTCGGATGTTTAATTATTATTCAAACAGATCACAGAGCGCTAGAATTCCTATCACGTTGCAGACTATGAAATGAAAAAATAGCAAGCTGGACACTTTTCTTTAATGAAGAACCATTACAGTAATTTGTTTCAGAACGTAAGTATATTTAATATAGTTAATACTATTTTTTGTTTTAGGTAAATGCATTGTTTGTAAATGTTTCGATGAACACTTATAATTATTAATCCTTGTAATGAAATCTAAAAAATAAACTGTATTAAAATGACTAAATTGGTGTTTTAATTCCAAAGAATTTAATCAACAATTAAACTGTTGATTAATATTTATTGAAGAAAAGTACTTATTACAATTAATTTTTTTTTAAATTAAATAATTAAAAATATAGAATCAATAATAAAATCAATTGATTTTTTATGAACTCTTATTATTAATAATAAAGTACTTTACAAATGTAATTTAAATCCCAAATTCAATACAAATGTTCGAAACAAAATTTGCATTGTCTACAATTATGAAGAATACAAGATCAATATGTTTAGAATGTAGCAATATACTTGTTCGTGAATATGACGAATACTTAGACTTGAATAATAACCTGGGTCTTAATTTTGAGATAAGACTACATATTTATGGCCTATCGTCTTGTAAATTAAAGCTCGTATCGTCTACACCATCATCTAAAAATTAGATTCATATAATATATTACCTAAACAACATATACAAAAATATGTTTATTTTAAACTACGTTCCGGTAACCGTTTTATAAGAGTTCCAACCACTGAGAAAACAAACAGCAGAGAGTGATGAGAAGTCGTATATAAGGTAAGCGTAACGCATTAGGCATTGTACTTGCAACTTACCAATAAAATTTGGAATAAGTGGTTCAAGATCCCACTTCTTAAGTAATTGTTGATAATGATAAGATATTCTGATATTATCTACCTTCTAATAATTGATGAAACACTATTAAACCCTATAAATGCTCTTGTTCTCGAAATTACACGAAATACGCAATGGTGTATCGTCTTCTGCATAGTTTGCACTAAAAATGCGTCCCAATAAAAATTTGTTTAGAAAAACCGGAATAAATCGATCATTGACGGATGACCAAAATTTATTAAACTGGGAATTACAATAAAATAAAACTACCTACATACATAAATGTCGCTAAACTTCTGTGTATGGATTAAATAATATTCTATTAGATATAAAGAATGTAGTCTCTCTCGACTTGATTTTTAAATAATTCACCGAATAAAACTAAAATTTAACTTATTAAAACAATCTTTTAATCGTCTCTTCCCGTTTTTTTCGTAACATAACCTTAAATCTAAAAAATCATAATAATTACTAGATGGCGCACAACCACCCAGTTACATACACATTCCTACCAACACAAAATAAAGAAACTAAATTCAAATTTACATTTAAAAGGCTACAAGAAAAACTAACGTGTGTGATAAACTGGTTAATAGAAATAGTTTAACAACTATTTTCTTTTAAAAATTCCTGGAAAATGATATTTTTATATATAATTTTTAGTAAGATACTCAATAAGAATTAAATATGCAATTATTTACTTTAAATAAAAGAGTTTAGAAATTCATTTTTTATAAGATGGACAATGGACAACTTGCATGAAATTTTTTTATTACAGATTCTGAAAATAGACCCTAAATTGGGGTGGGTTTTATTCATCAATTTTTTTTTAAAGTTCAATAAAGCCTCTAAAATTGGCTTTGAAAGTCGAAATTTTCAAGGTTACGGAAAGCACAGAATATCAGACACAGAAGTACGGCTCCTCCCCTTTTCTATTGTTCTTTTTTCTGTAAGTTTTCTTCTGCTCAACACCCCAAGCGCATGTAAAGGAAGCGATATACGTACGATATATGAGTTTAAAAAACGTAAAGCCTAGTGCCCACATCCCCCCAATGTAAGTTCGTACTACACTACTTCAATCGGTAAGACAAAATAAAGTAACACATTTAGAATCGAGGACACCAACGAACAATCTGTCCGTCTGGTCTTCAATTTATGCCCCCCAAGCGCTCCCAAACGTTATTCCAGGTAAAAGGGGAGGAGTCGTACTTCTGTGTATGATATTCTGTGCGGAAAGTTGCAATATGGCAACTTCGCAAATAGACCACGCCTCCCTGCCAGAAGGAGCCGTGAGTTAAACAAGGTTCGACAGAGGAGCGCACTTTGTTTAAGTTCCCGGTTAGTTTGAATTTGAATTTGAAATACTTACGCGCTCAACTAATCTGTGTAAAAGAGTGTGAATAAAACGTTGCCGATTAATGAACTTTCCGTAGATTTGAAAAGTGCTCTGGAAAATCATCATTTTCTCCGTAATTTGTGGGCTAATATGAAAATAAAAAAAATTGTCGTATAAATTTCATTTCATATGGTTTATTTCAAAATCCCCGTTTCATGCAAGTTGTCCATTTTTCCTTGTCCTATCTCTTTCCATTTTGTTCTGTCTCTTGTGGGTTTTTTCTGCCTTAGTTTCATGGCAACCCAGGCAGACATACGCTAATTCGGCCCCCCTTTTCTACTTCCGCGCTCTTTTGTCTATCTGCTTTGCCTGCACCAAGTTTTTTTTCTATCTACGGCGCTATTGAATTTTTTTTTAGGTAATTAATTAATACAAATTTAACCCCCGCGTTGTCCATAAGAACTAATATTCGTTGATTTTATTGACAATCAAAAAAGTTTAATAAACCATTATTCTCAGTGAAAATTAACTTTGCCCCGTCAAAGGAAACAGAATGAACTGCTATCTCAAAAAGTGAACAAATTAAAATGACGAATAGAAATACGTCTGGATTACATCCACATTTAAAATACGAACATCCTGCACAATACAACAAACTACACTATACAATCCCCTGTCGAAAAGTGCTACGAGAACAAATTCAAAATATGTTCGAAAAGAATCAAATGTCAATTAAAACGATGTTGAATTCGACACCTTCAAACGTGTCATTGACTTTAGATGGTTACACTTTAGTGGCAAATCAGTCCTTTTGTTGTGTGACATACCATTACATCGATAAGGAATGGAATTTGAAACCTTTTGTACTAGATTTTGTGTCACTGAATGGAAAACATGGAGGCGGGCACCTGGCAAAAACTATATATGATATTTTAAAATTCTACAGATTCGAAAGAAAAATTCAGGGCATTACGCATTCGCATTATGCATTCGCATTCAGAGCGAAATGTTTGATAGTCGAAATCAACATTTTCCGTGCTTCGAACATATTTTAAATTTAACTGTACAAGATTTCTTGAATCTTCTGAAAATGCAAACCGATTTTCTCCAATTAACTCCAACTAAACCCATAATTGATGTCAAGACCAGATGGAATTCGACATATGAAATGATGAATTGGTCGGTTCAATATAAAGTGCTTATAAACCTTATTTGAGAAACAAACTTAAATTTTTCAAATTTAAAATTAGATCAAAGTGATTAGAGAAATAATCCACGATATCAATGGTTGTCTTGGGAGTTAATGTACTAATTGATAAAATGGAAAGCATTTAGTTTGGATACTCAACATCGTATTTTTATTGACGTGAAAATTATTTTGGCACTTAATGCTACCAGGGACAAAATTTTAAAAAATTATAGAAAAACGAATTACATATACTGCGTTAGCTTAATTCTGGACACGCGTCATAAAAACGAGACAAGAATTGGAACAAAATTCACTTCTGAAATTAGAAGAACTCTTAAGTCAAAGCAGTGTTGACATGGAAAATTCGGATGCCAATAAGAGCTGCACAGGGTCCACGATGTCAGATGAATTTGATATAAATTTAAGCCAAATATTCATACAAAATAAAGAATCATAGAGATATCTACGAAAAGTGCATGGAGGAAAGAACTTGAAGACTATTTAGTATTACAGAGAGTAAATGAAGACAGTCAACTGGCAATTTAAATACATATTTATGTTAATTTAGTAAGTTCTGCTTGAAAACTAATAATTCAGAAATACATTTCAGTCACGCAAAATTAATACTGAGATACCCAAATGGAACTTTGGATTAAGGGCTAATTTACATATAGAATTTAATCGTGAGCTGCAAATATGTGGATTTGTGAGCAGAAAATCGTACACCAGATTCATTTTCAAAATAGCTTGGGGTGCCGTTGCTTGAGGGGCGCGGAAACAAAAATTGGTGAGTCTCTCTAGAACAGAACCGCAGTATATAGTTAAATGAGTTATGTGGTTTTAAATCAGAAGTCACTTTGTACGAAGACAACCAAATTCACAAAAATTGGCGTAAGTTATAGGTTCGTTGTAAACGAGTAAATAATATATACAGGGTGTTTCAGCTAAGAGCAGCAAAATTTTAATGGCAGATTCTAGAGGCCAAACCAAGTCGAGAACCCTATATACATTTTGCTCGGAAACGCTTCCTAACGGAGATATAGGCCACCAAAGTTCTTGAAAAAAATCGAATTTTTTAAATATCTCCTAACTGTAATAAGTTGGAATAACCAAACATGGCACACTTACTTAGGTCATTGTGGACTATGTTTTTGTAAAATATCAGAAAAATCGGCAACTCCCAATATGGTTTTTTGACAAGGTGGCGGCTTTCCATCTTTGTTTTTTCATATGAAGGTTGTAAATTTTTCACTTTTTTTAAATCAATTCGATGCCAAATTTAATAAGGAAACTTTTTTATCTCTTGTTCAATTTTATTTGAACTCGTCAAGATTTTTAGAAAATTTCTTAACTTCAGTGGTCCATAACTTTTTAGTTAATGAACCGAAAAACTTAAAAAAATTACTTTAAGATCACAATAGGCTACATACTAAAATTTGTAAAAAACTTTTGTGATAATTTTTTTTTAACATTCCGAAGAAGTTGATAGTCTCTATTTCCTTAAAGAGACATTTCCAAGAAAAATCCAATGAGTTTTCGACTTATGGTGACCCACCGAAACTGCCATTAAAATTTTGCTGCTCTTAGCTGAAACACCCTGTATATATATATTGAAACTGAAAATAATAAGATTTATTAATTGGTTTAATTAAGAAAACAACTTGTTCGTCTGTGCGATACAAATGAAGTGCAGTTTTATCTCCTCTCGAGAGGCGAAGGAGCTAGTTATATGAAAAGTGCACAATGTGCATTACAAGAAAATATACTGCAACACCGTTATAAAGTGTAATACAAGTATACCTGATAATAAGAATTATACATGAGTTGGTGTCGGACCACTTGCGGCCGGACCAGTTGCGACCGAGACTCAAATCGACCCAGTTGCGGCCATAGAAGTTTTTACCTGCTTTCAATCGGACCACTTGCAGCACAGTTCCGCATCTTTTGCAAATGCTTCTTACTTAATTTTATGCTGATTTTCTATTTTAATTTTCCTATAATAGATTGTAGTAAATGTGAAGGAGAATATTTTTATATTCATTTTGGAAAGGCAAAGGTCTGGTCAGCTTAGCTTAGATTAGGTTAGGTTTGTATTGATTTAGATCGTTCAAAAAATATTGGAGCTGGTTTCCTGTAGTAGGAACATACCAATTTTATCGTGCCAAAACGTCTTTTTATCATTCGAATAAATATTACTCCAAAAACAAGTAAGTATGTATAGTGTGCTTGAATGTACATATACAATGGACAACTTGCATGAAACGGGGATTTTGAAATAAACTATATGACTCGATAGAGGAGTGAAATTTATACGACAATTTTTTTTTATTTTCATATTAGCCCACTAATTACGGGAAAAATGATGATTTTAGAAAGCACTTTTCAAATCTACGGAAAGTTCAGTAATCGGCAACGTTTTCGGCTATTTGTCTCTGACTCACACGTTATCATGATCATTATGTTCATGCACACTCTTTTACACAAATTAGTTGAGCGCGTAAGAATTTGAAATTCAAATTCAAACTAACCGGGAACCTAAACAAAGTGCGCTGCTCTGTCGAACCATGTTTAACTCAGGGCTCATTCTGGCGGGCAGGCGTGGTCTATTTGCGAAGTTGCCATATTGCAACTTTCCGCGACCTTGAAAATTTCGACTTTCAAAGTCAATTTTAGGGGCTTTAATGAACTTTAAAAAAACATTGATGAATTAAACCCACCCCAATTTAGGGTCTATTTTCAGAATCCGTAATAAAAAAATTTCATGCAAGTTGTCCATTGCAAAATATCCGACCACCTCAACCCGGGCCGCAAGTGGTCAGATTGAAACCAGGTAAAAACTTCTATGGCCGCAACTGGACCGATTTAGGTCTCGGCCGCATCTGGTCCGGCCGCAACTGGTCCGTATTCCATGAGTTATATGAAATGTAAAACATATTGTGAACATTGAAATGGCTGATAAGCAGAAATGTAAAAAGTCTGAGAAATGATTAGTAAAATGAAATATAATCTATACTGTCTATAACTCCTTCCTCCTAAGACCCAATGTGCGAGGATTACCGAGGTAATTGGACACTGTCCATTTGTATGGCACTTTGATTTTGATTGATTTGCTTTCTTTTAAAACGCGTTCTCAACTTTTGTTTAAACACTACGTACACTATAACTAAAATTATTAAGCCATAAGGACATATGGTGAAGTAGCTGGGGTAGATTGCCAAACTGGTGAAGTTGGTGCTTGGTTTACTCTCGATGAATTTTTAGCGAAGAGAATTCATATCGTCTAGTTCGAATTCGGATAGTTAAATGTTGGTTTCTGTTGTGGTGTTATTTGTCCTTGGAATTTCTATTCCAGGGAATAAAATTGGCTGATAGTCTTGAAAGGTTTGATAACTGTTTGTGATCGGTCCTTTGGGAGTTATCAATGTGCAACTTGGTGGAATGTCGATTAAATAGGTTCCCGGTAATGGTGATTGTATTTCTTGCTGTTTGATGCAGAGCAGTTTAAATTTTTCTGGTTTTGGTAAAATGGTACTCATTTGTTGTTCTCGTCAAGATTTTTTATTAAGATTCTTGATGGTTTAGTGTCGATTGTTTCGCAATTCTTGATATTTTTCATGTTTAGAAGTTGAAGTTCACAATTTTCATCTGGGTTTTCGTATATTTTTCGATGTTTGGACATATGTAATTATCATGAAATGTTTCGGTGCAAAGTTCTCCCATAAATGTGGGAGAACAATTCGTTTTTAGTAGGTATTTATTTCGCAGTACTAAGGCCTTAAACTGACTCTTTCTTAAGATAGGTATAGAATAGAGATCATAGTATTAATTTTTGGGTTATAGGAGGTTTAAAGTAAATGCTTAACCAATTATTTGAAGAAAGCCAAACGCGTTTCGCCCTCTGTTTGGGGCTTCTTCAGTGGCTGTAATTTATGAAAGAATATACATGTTGTTTAATGATTAACAATAAGTAAAAGAAAAGTAGTATAAAATTTTACCTATTCATTTGGTTGCTCTGAATTGTTTGTATTTTTAGAATGTATGTCACATTAAATACAATACAAAAAATATACGATAAATACAACATCAGACTGGGACAATCCAACATTAAAACCATTAACACATTATACACATCAAAAAAGATACAATAGCGACAAATTCTGAATTTGATTTAGAAGAACTGAAATGGAAGTATTAATAAGAATCTCAGTTTTATATTGTATATTAAAAAATTTATCTAAACTTTTTACCTCATGTCTGAAAATGAATTCTAACACTTTTTTAAAGTTTATTACACTATACTTATTAATTGTTTGGTTCTTATTACATATACGGAATATAATAGATATACCACTATGACACATAAACGCATACGCATTAGAGGTTATAACCACTTAAGCTTGCAACTTGTAGCTAAACTGGCAAAGAATACAATTGTATTTTACCGCCGTGTTTACGAATCAAACAAACTACGATAAAAATTTGGTTACGTCATTCATAATTACTAATTGATCATTTTATTGGAGTAATCATCTTTTGAAGTATTATAAATATTAACTCCCATTGTTGTAATTGTCAAAAAAGGGGTATTAAAAAAGCGTATAGCATGATTCGATACAATTACTAGAGACGCAGTGCGTCGAAAAATAAAACTACAGACGTTATAACAAATGAATTTTTCATATTTATAACCAAAAAATTACTAAAACGGCATGACAAATAAAAAATTTTGACTGTGCAAATTATTGTCAACCAATTTTGAACAAAAACAATAAAAATACATAATTTATACTTAATTGTTACACAATTTATAGTTACAAAATAAACCGCTTGGAGTCTCTAGCAAATGTACTGTCATGGACTATGCGCTGCCATTTTTTAATGCCCCCTAAGGCTTCTCAGTTTCAAGACCTTTATATAAGACCGCGAATATTATTATTATGGAGAAAACGGTACGTAATTTCAGATAGACCGCTAAAATGGTAGGTCTGGCAGCACTGTCCGATTAGAAGATCGGACATTGCTTTGGCGGTGAACTACCTCAGTCAATACAATAATTGTTACTCTAGTGTACACTTCAATCATGCAAAAAGGTAATTGAGGTATTTCAAAGAAAGACAAGATTATTGTCTGACTTACAGAAAACACACAGATCAACAAATGAATGTGTGGGGTTTTGTGGAAGCAGATTGGGCCAACGATCATATTATATCATTTGGGTTTCTTTAGTGGCTACTCATTCAGTGGCAATAAGCCCCAAACAGAGGGCGAAACGCGTTTGGCTTTATTCAAATAATTGGTGAAGCATTTACTTTAAACCTCCTATAACCCAGGAAATCCAAAAATTAATTCAAAATATAAGGAGAAGAAAACCAACTAACTACACATAATGAGAGATCATAGTATTCGAATTTAAACGGGTGAGTTATTGGAATCTCTAATATATATGTTATTTTACTGTTGGAAATATAACTCTTAACTTTGATAATTTTATCGTATAAAAACATGTTTTCTAAATTCACTCTTAAATTCTGTTTTATTATCTACAATAATTTGGTTCGGTATCCCGTGATGGGAAAAAAACTATTAAATTGTCAGCAATGACTGTCCCTTGTAAGGAGGTAACCGGATATGCTTGGGCGTATTTTGAGAAGCTATCTACGATGGTTAAAATAGTTAAGTGGTTAAAATATAAGTTTGTCATATTTTTCCCCGTCACTTGCATTTAAATTACCGGTTATCGATTTAAATATTGAACCTACCCCGTTTATTAGGCCTCGTTTAGTTCTTGAAGGGCGTGGCAGAATTTCAGATATTTTCTCTTCAGTTTTAGAACGTATAAAATTTAGAATTTTTAAATAGTTTTTAGATTCTGCGGTGTATTAATTGTTAGTATTGCTAAAGAGGGTGTTCGTTTTTTCTTGAAGTTTATCAAGTTCGTGTTGAATAATATTAAGGACATTGTAATATATTAATTTGTGAGAATATTTTTCAATTTTGGCGTTGCCAAGTTGGATCGAGATCAGGCCGGGATTACTTTGGAGATTTTGGAGTGTGATTGTTTGATCGAGCCCTAGGGTCCCGCATATTCTGAAAGGTTAGAAGAGAAAAGAATTTAGTACAGTTGTGGTTTCAATTAAAAAAGTGTATTTTTTTGTAAAGGTCTTTTGAGGTTGTTCATATGGATTTTTGGGTTGTTTTGGATAGAAATTGTTTTTCTGTGTGGCTTTGTGTCTGTTAAGTCTACAGGTTCATCGAACTTATTGGCATTTTTCTGTCGTATATGTTTCTTTACGTATGCTATTGTATTTGGTTGAAAAATATTTGGATTATCTCGATTTTGATTGCGATTAATTATAGTATGTTCCTTTTTTCTCATAAGATCAAGAATAAGAATAAAGTACTTTGGTTTTTTGTCGATGGTCGTTGACGTAATCGTTAATTAGTATTTGGTCAATTTCTAAGGCAAATAGATGGTTATTGGATATGTGGCCATTGATGATATCTATAGGTTTAAATTTTGTTGTTGAGTGAATTGTATGATTGTATGCCATTACTGCGTATTTCATTTTTATAAGAACTACTGTTTTAGCATGTCCTTGTGGGTTTAGCAATCTGATATGTTGTGAAATGGTTGAATTAAATCGTTCTACAATTCCATTTGAATTTGGATGGTGGGGGGAAATGAAATAAATTTTGATTTTATGGACGCCAAGAAGTTCTGTTACGACCGAGTTTTTAAATTTTGTTTTATTATCTACAATAATATTTAGTTAAAAAACTGTATTAAATTGTCAGCAATGACTGTCCCGTGTAAGGAGGTAACCGGATATGCTTGGGCGTATTTTGAGAAACTATCTACGATGGTTAAAAATTTAGAATTTTCGAATGTAAATGTGTCAAACTGTATGATTTCAAACGGTTTACATGCGGTTGGTGTTATGTTCATTTGAATTTTTACCGGCGTTCTTTCATACTTACATTGTTGACATATATCACACTCGTTGATATAGGTTTGTATTGATTCTGTGAGTTTTAACCAATAGTACTTTTCTTTAATTCTGTTGTATGTTTCTTCGGATCCGCGGTGATTTGTTTTAACAGGAGTTCTGTAAATCAGGATTGCACTTCCTTGATGTAATTATTATTTATTTTCGACCAACCCGTCGAATCATGGGACACTTTAGTCATCCATTTAATAACTACCAAATTAGACTCAGTCACCGCACGTGAATGGGAGGAAAAAAGGGGTATTTTGCAGAATCCGTGTTTAGACGATTTGAACAACTTCTTAAAAAATAGAGCCGATCTATTGGAGTCACTAGAGAACAGCAAGTTGTTCAAAAAACGCGTTCAAATCAAGGAAAATCGTGTTAGCTCATTCGTCGTTGCCAATAAAGGACGTTGTCCACATTGTAAAAACGATCATTTCATCCAATCTTGTAAGAAATTTACCGATTTAAGTGTAAGAGACCGAATAGAGAACGCAAAATCTAACAAATTATGTCTTAACTGTCTAAAACCGGGTCAGATGCTCAAACAGTGCACCTCAAGTAATTGTAAAATATGCAAGGCCTGCCATCATACACTACTTCATATCGAAAGACAAACGATCGACACGTCACACGCTGCGGACAGCACACCCTCGGTCAGTTTAGCCGCTCAATCATTCAAACAAGGCGAAACGCTGCTCTCAACGGTGCAAATTAAGGTACGCAACACCAGTTCAAATAATTTCGTTATCGCCCGCGCTCTGCTTGACCCAAGATCACAAAGCAATTTTATCACGTCTGAGTTGTGTAATAAATTGAATTGGCCAACATCGAAATTCATCACAAAGGTATGCGGATTCAATCAAACCGTGTCTGAAATCACATCTTCAGCAAACATTAAAATCCAATCAATGTGCAACAATTTTACAACGCAAGTATCGTGCTTAGTAACAAATCAAATAACGGGTGAACTGCCGCAGCGAGTAGTTAACGCGCAGTCACTAAAAATTCCAAACAACATACGTTTAGCCGATCCCCGCTTTAACATTCCAGGGAAAATCGACATTTTGCTGGGGGTAGACACCTTTTGGAAAATTCAATGCGTCGGACAAATCAATTTATCACCAAATGGTCCGTTTTTGAAGAAAACTTCGTTCGGGTGGATCGTTGCGGGATCCAAAACTCGCGCTATAATGCCACCCTCGCCCCAAATTGTCTGTAATCTGTCCACAAAACTCGATATCCAACAACAAATCGCTAAATTCTGGGAATTGGAGGAAATTCCGGAAAACATTCATAGTAGTTCGCACGAAGAGAAGGCTTATGAAAGTCATTTCGTATCACATACTAAACACGACCCAATTACGGGCAAATTCATTGTTAAAATTCCCTTTAAGGAATCTCCAAGTCGTTTAGGGAACTCATACGACCTCGCGAAAAATCGTTTATTTTCAATCAGACTGTAATTACGACATTTTTAACCTATTTTGGAGGTCAAAAGCTGTCGATTGCTGACTTCGTGAATCAACAGCATTACCTACCCGGTGGTTGCCCGGACAGCGGGCCGAAGGGACATTTTTAACCCCGTAATTTCATGTCCCGTTCACAACGATTAAACAAGTTGTTAGCAACCAAAAAATTACTTGTCATTTGATGAGAGTGACAACAAAAAATTGTCATTAGTGACATGTGTCAAATGTTGACATAGAAAAAATTTATAATGAAAAACCTTCAAAACATTTTTTAATTAATTGTGTCTGATTGTGGATAAAATAGTATACAAACCTCGGCGAAAAGGCATTCCTGTCTCGAGAAATTGCCCGCTTCGGCCTGCGGCCTCAGCAGGCAAACTTTTCTCTCGACAGTAATGCTGCCCTTTCCGCCTCGGTGGGTAATCTACTATTTTTATCTTTGGAAAAAAGGTTTCGTCAAAACCCATCCTTTAAGCAGCGCTATACTGATTTCATTGATGAATACACATCTATGGGCCACATGGTCCCGGTTAAACAACCCGATAATGCCACTTGTTCGTACCTCACCACGATGTTCTAAAAGAGTCTAGTGCCACCACCAAACTCAGGGTCGTATTTGACGCTTCATGCCCTAGTGCCACAGGAATTTTATTAAATCAATTACAAATGATCGGTCCTACATTGCAACCTGACCTGTTGACGGCTCTTATCCGCCACAGGCAATATCGTTATATACTTGGGGGTGATTTTAACAAGATGTATCGAATGTGCATGATAAATCCCGAGCAATGGCCATTACAGCGCAGCTTGTGGAGAAAAAACGAGAATGAGCCTTTGTTAGCGTACGAATTAACAACTGTTACGTACGCTACCGCCAGCGGTTCCTTCCTGGCAATTCGGTGTCTCCATGAAGTAGGAAACGCATGTCGCACAGAATTTCCTCACTTAGCTGACGTCATTCAAAATAATTTTTATGTGGACGACCTCCTCACAGGAGGAGAATCTGAACAATACTTAATTGAAGTCGGTATACAGTTACTTGAAATATTGGGCAAAGCAGGATTCCACTTATACAAATAGGTCTCTAACAGTTCCTTCATACCAAGCAAAATTCATTCGTTAACCAACTGCGAAATCACAATTGATTTTGGTGAGGAAAAGCGCACGCGAATGCTGGGGATGTTATATAACGGTAGTACGGACAGATTGTTTTTCAAAATAGGTGACGTACACAGTACAAGCGCCACAAAACGAACAGTTTTATCAGAAACAGCGCAAATATTTGACCCTATAGGACTGTTGACACCATCTACAATATTGGCCAAAATGCTTCTATAAAAATTATGGGGTTTGAAGCTTTCCTGGGACGAATCTCTATCGTCCGCCCTCCAAACGAGGTGGTTTCAATTTCGCGATAATCTAAAATCTCTAAACGAACTTTCCATTCCAAGGCACATAATTTGCTCACAATCAATTCGAAATGAAATACTGACTTGCAAAACGTTGCCGAGAATAGTGTGAAAACCTTCGAGAGAATTCAACAACTCCGCCAACATTTTGGGTCCAGATGGATGAAGGAATATCTTTCGGAACTTCATGAACGACGCAAATGGATGAAAGGCAAAACAACAGTGAATGTGGGTGATTTAGTGCTGGTGAAAGACGAAAATTTGCCACTATTAAAGTGGTCGTTAGGTAGAGTTGTGAATGTTCACTCCGGTGCAGACGGTGTGATTCGTGTAGTGTCCCTCAAAACTAAGGGGGGAGTCATAAAAAGAAGTGTGCCCTGCCCTTTGCCACTAGCAAGCTAATTTGACTGAAATTTTCTTGTTACTGTTGTTGTCTTGTTTGTGTTCATCTGTTTTTAATGCTACTGTACTTTACACACATCATCTTGTTTTTAATATGTAACATTTTTAAATTGACTAAACATGCCATTCTTGTACTATTTGTACTATATTTATGTTTTTTAAAAAAACGGCGTTTTTTAAAGGCCGGGAGTAATGTTCATAATTGTTTGTTGTATATGTTCAATTTTGTTATTAAATTTAACTTATCGCCACCAAGAAACTGGTCCCCGAAAATTGTTGCGTGGGAGGAGGCGAAAAGAAAGAATTGTGAATCGAGATTTAAAAATACTTGACAAAATTCGCGTGTTTCTAATTTTCATACAATATAGTTTTATTTTCAATTGTGACATATAGTTTTATTCACAAATATCATTGTCAACGTAATTGTAATAACCAATGAACAAATCAAAGTCGCAAAAAATCAACGTTAGCAATGGAACCGCGCCACTTGCATCCAAGTGCATTTCAACAATAACATTTAATAACTCGAACACGAAGTCGTTGGTACTCAAAATATTGGTTATCATCCCTCATATTTGTACAGAATACAATATAACCTGATATAAGTAATTAAATGTTAATTTAATTAAATTTCTTGAAATCATGTACATAATGATTTTACTTCATCAATGACCGATTTGGGAAACCGAATACCGACTGCGCCAGTTATAGGATCGTTGTAAACGAGTAAATAAAATATATATATTGAAAGTGAAAATAATAAGATTTATTAATTGATTTAATTAAGAAAACGACTTGTTCGTCTGTGCGATACAGATGAAGTGGAGTTTTATCTCCTTTCGAGGGGCGAAGGAGCTATTTATATGAAAAGTGCACAATGTGCATTGCAAGGAAATATACTGCAACACCGTTATAAAGTGTAATAAAGTATATACCTGATAATAAGAATTATACATGAGTTATATTAAATGTAAAACAATTGTGAACATTGAAATAGTTGATAAGCAGAAATGTAATAAGTCTGAGAAATGATTAGTAATATGAAATATAGTCTATACTGTCTATAACTTATGACAACTTTTGAAAATGTATCAATTCCGAATTATATTAAAAAATAAAATTTGTTAAATAAATAATGTTGTTCTATTGGTCATTTATAAATAATACCAATTAAATATCTATTCGATCCTATTGGAAATTTTCATTTCACATTATACAAATTCTATCCGTGATAGCCTCTAAGAACAATTCTTTATTTTTAAATTTCATAAAAAATTTTTTGCAGTTTTTTTCATTATGAAATGATATTATTATTAAATATAAAATTTAAAAGCGGCATTACTTACATATACATCAATTTTCGACTAATTTCATCAGTTTTAAATAGTCTCTCATAAGCTCAATGAAATTCAACTAAAAAAGCGTCTCCTATCAGTAAGCCTGCCAATTTTGCTTTTACTTCTTTCTAGTCAACGTCATCAGCTTAAATTTGGTAAAGCAATGCATTGTGACGTTCTGATTAAGAATGTACAATTAGTTTTTAAGGGAGGATAAAAATAGTTCTTACCAGTGACGCATCGGTCTTGAAAGTGGTCTCAAACTGTTTTTACTATCACTATTTTTAATTACCTGATTTCGCTATAAGTTTTTTCCTAATTATTTGAAGTGGCTTAAATTTGGTATACCAATACAGTTTAATGTACTGATTAAGAACATACTATAATATATGTTTTGTCCGCCGGTCATGGATAGGTAATGTCTTTGTCATTTACGAAAAAATAAGTGTATATTCTTAATCAGAATGTGGAACTGCATTGGTGTGCCAAAACTAAGCCATTTCAGATGATTAGGAAAAACTTTAAGAGCTTAAAGTGAGTGAATACGCGGTTTGAGAAAGTGTGAAGTCGATGCCCGACCAAAAGAAAATTGTTTATTTAATATTGTCTGTTTTAAAGTTGCAAATAATATTTTTAAATATTACAAAGTAAATATAAATTATGACAAATAAAGTAAAACCACTAATAAAAAAATCTTAGTTATTTAATTTTCAATTTTCGCCTTTATGAAGGCTGTTATTAGTATTTAGCAGGAACAACTTTTCTTTTGGTGATACTGCTATTACTCTTTCATGATCGGCACGATTAATATAGTAAAAAATCGATTTGAAAAAGGCGATCTTCTGTTCATATTTAAAGTAATTTAAAAGTTTCACCAAAAATTCCATGTAAAATTGTCTTTAAAAAGACATTACAGGTAATTTCTCTGAATTGTATATTTTTACATAAATCAACCTCCTACAAATTACACGGAAAATTGTTCGCACAAAATAATTTACAAATTGTAAAGAAAACTATTCTAATTTTTAGATAATTTACAATTCAAATTCTGTTCCTAATTGTGCTAAATTTGCATGATTTTTGCTTGCGGCACTTCTGCAGCATTTTCAGTAAAATACCAATCGTCGTATATTTTTTTTTTGGCCAGGCGGCTGGAAAGTCGCATATTCCGGACTAAAAGTCACTCAAAATCATCCCGAAAACAACCTTTTGCCTAATGTTGGCAGTTGAAATTACTAAATTATTGCATTAAATGACATCTGTCAGGCTGACACTGTCAGTGATAGATTGTTGCACCTACAGTTTCCTATATATTCACGATAAATTTTCAAATAATTTCAATTGTTTTGTAATTGCCAACCCAAAAAATTCCCCTCTGTCGTAAAATGTCAATTTAAATTAAAGTATGAAAATGAATCAATTTTAAACGCCTGGCCAAAAAATCCTGTGGATAACACTGCCGGAAAGTATTATAACAAGGGCCTCGCTAAAATAGCTCGGCTCTTGTAATAACATACTTTCCGACCTAGTTATCCAAACTATTTATTAAAATATTTTTAAAATCATTGTATATGTACTTCTAGAAGTGCTTGAAGTTATTGTTCTTTACTTTGAACCTCAATTAATTGTGGAATTTTAAGTTGTAGTTTGAAGTGCTTTATTGCATTGCTTATTATTATTACCTATCACAAAAACACGAATAGCCTGTAAATCGAACAATTAATAAATAATCTACAAAATATGTACGTTAATACCTTAATATGTGTTTGAAGTCATATTTTTTTATTTTGGTCACTGCTTCTCGACCGAAATTTGTGGTTTTATTTTGAATTTTCTTTCATTTCAAAAGCATAATTTTCAGTACCAAATATCCAGAATCCACATCAGGCCCATTAATCCATAAATAAATCATTAAATTGTATGTTGTAAAATTTTCAGAAGTTGCATTTGTGTAAATTATTTCAATTTACGCCAATTTGTTTCCATTTTTTTAGTTAAAAACTTTAATACGCAGCCACCTCATTATTTTTTAATAGAAATTCCCTTTTTTATTATTTTTCTTTATTCTAAAACGAAAATATGAAAAATGGTTTTAAATAAGCACTTTATTTAAGATTACGTTAATTTTCATAGGCAAGAGATGCCAACAATTTTGGGTCAACTTTTCACATTTCTAGACGCTGACGGCAATTACAGGGCCGAGTATCGGAACTTTTCCATTTAAAACGTATTCCCTGTTTTTTTGTCCCATTTTTTCTATCTAAAACAAAGAACTATTGTTAAAAATCGTTAAAGGGTGTTTCTTTACTCACGTTTACCTACCTTTTCCATTCTTATCGCTTGATTTTTGGCCAAATTAGAAAGCTTTTTTCCAAAAAAAAAACTCCTTTTCTTCATTTTCAGCAGTGTTTATAGGAAATTTTCAAATTTCTTATGTTGACTTAGATTTTGTATATCGAATAAGCTTCCAGTTGTTTAACAAAGGATAAATACAAATTTTTCTTTCACGTTAATTTACTTAAAAGGTGAAAGATCTTAAAGAATATCAAAAAATCCTCCTTAAAAATATTTTGGGCACAGGCTTAGACTTAGGTAAAACTCACCAGCAAAAAAGACCCACAACGGCCATGACAGTATGCAACGCAATGCAAGATCAAATTAACTTTCCGTATAACCAGAAATGCCATCATTTTGAAAATATTTTAGATCGACAAGCCCTCTAGAGAATTCTTATAGTCAAATTTGTATATAAAAAAATATATATTATTTGTATTATCAAAGATTTTATAAAAAACGCAACAAAACCCAACAGTCCGTATATATTTAACGAACATTTCCGTTGCGCATTCAATAACAATGTTCCCCTACTCTTAAGAGTACCTGTTTGACCTCCTACAGTTTGCTACCTGTTATATGAAAATAAACAGGTTGACTACGTAACATTAAACTACGTTGTAAGACGTTAGTGTACATAAAAACTCCGGTTTATAATATGGTTTAAAACTCTAAAAAATGCAATCAAATACAATTATTTGTAAGTGACGTTAAGATCCATCACAAAGTTTGATTTTTTATACAACAATAATAAGTTAAAAACGGGAAATACAGCAAATGTATTAAAAGTGTAATGTTCTTATTAAATAAGCAAAATTTTAGTGAAAACTATTTTTATTAGTCGTAAAATGGTTTCTGTTCTGTAGTGTGACCTTCGTAATTAAAACTTGTAAGTAAAAAAATATTTATGTTGCATGTACGCTACTTAAAATTCATTTGCTTTGTTTAATTATTAGTCAGAAACGAATTCTTATCCTTTCAAAATTAAATATGTTTTTTGGTCTACGCATCGTTTCCGATCGAAATGGCATGTATAGAAATATACAGTCCGTCAGGAAAACATTGTTCGCGGTCTCTAACAACACTTTAAATAATGTAGCGGTAAAACAATTTTGTCCTAAGGGTATTTTAAGATGGGCAGACCAGCAAAGGCGCCAAAATGTTGTATTGTTGGTAAACGTACTTTCGCAATTAAAGCCACTAAGATGATGGTTTTTCCTTAAAAAAATAAGATGAACAATATTTTCTAATATTTACTTCCACATATACAGGGTGTCTCATTTCAAACTTTCCGCCATAGATATCTCGAAACCCGTTAAAGCTAGTAATCTGAAATTTAGGTTACGGATGCTATAGGAAGGGGCTGATCCATCGAAAATATTTTCAAATGGATAGTACTTCCGGCTGTACCGGAAGTCGACACTAACTTCGTTATTTTAAATGGAATACCCATTTTTTATTCTATTTTTGGATTCCTTGTCAAATTTTAATGTTACTATGTGTAAGGTACCACATCTAAAAAATTGATAGGTTTTCATATAATAATTATTTTAAGTCAAATTTCTCTAAGTCAAAGTCAGATTTATACAAATAACATTACCTGATTCTAAAGTACTAAAAACAAAGAACATTTTGATATATTATTCATTATCCTATTGTTGTTTAATCTGAAGCAATTAAATCAAAATGAAAACGAAAAGTTTTTTGATACTAATCCTCAAATTTTTCATTATTTTAATTCCTTATAGATAATTAAAAATTTAAATAAAACAATTTATATGGTTCGAAAGTTCAATAAAAATGGAATTATGTTATTTGGTTCCGAAATATTAAAGAAAATAAACTAAAAAGGGGGTGTCACCCCCTTTTACTAATTTTTACAACTCGGTATTTTTTACAATATCATATGGTTATTTAATCAGAAGCCATTAAATTGAATATTTACCAGAGCCAGCTTTGAATTTTAAATATGTACCTATTGCCAATTCTAATTCTGTAATTTGTCATATTTGAAAAATCACTGTTCTGCATAAAAGAAATATTAAAATATAATTCATGAAGGTTTATCAAAATTTTGTACTAATAAAAGCAGTAATAAGAAATACATAGTTAGATACTTTATACCTTTACCTGGTTATACAATAATCCTTTCTTAGAAAGATTAAAAGTTAATTACTTAACTGTAAGTGAGTCCAAAACGGATAATTTTTAAATATGCGACTTTAGGAAACAAATTTCTGTACCTTTTGAAATATAAATAGTTGGCATTTAGTATTGATCAAGGAAATATGTTTAACAGCTATCTCTAAACATTTGAATTTGTCTATTATTCACGTGGGTTAATAATAGAAAAAATTATTAACCACTACTAAGAGAAATTCAACTTCACAGATGGCTAAGAGACGTAATAATTGTCAATTTCACAGCTAGTAGTGGAAAAAATTTATTTATTATAAAATATGACTTTAAAATTTTAAAATCATAGAAGATCTGTGATTAAATACTTACTTTCGTAAAAAGGCTATTGTTAAACACAGATTTTAAGCACGCCTTCAGAAAACAAAATATTTATTCACATGAAAATACAAAATGAAATTAAAAGTAATAACGCTTGATACCAAGAACACGTCCTTCCTCAACCACGTTCTAGAGTCAGAATGGCCTCCTTCCGTTTCCTTACTCATGCGCCTTGCTATGTTGCGCATTTCTAAGAGGTTCCAATATTTGGGGTTTTCCTGGAACAGGAATGTTCGCCAGGTCTCGTTATTGTCCGCCTGAACTACACGTGATTCCGTTTTTTAAAATTTGGTCGTAACACTATACTTTATACGTATATAAATAATTTTGTATACCTTTATATAATGTATTCCACAGCCAAAAAAAACTGTTAAAAACTAAATTTTTAATTTTTCGTCATACCTGCGAAAGTTTTACTTATGTAGCTAGCAACCAAGTAACTCGAAGGCCAAGTAACTTTCGCTTTCACGCTTGTTGCTAAGTTGTCAATAGTTATTTTTTATGTGGTAGTAGAATAATATTTATAATAGTTCTACGACTATTTAAGTGAAAAAATTGAAGATTCTAAATAAAACTTGCAATATAAATTAAAAACATAAATTAAATTTATCGTGCCTCTATTTCCAACTTAGAAATTTAATGTTGGATGTTAAGCGTTTCGCCTAGCGGAGACCGTGCACATTAAATTTCTATGATCTAGGATCGACTTTCGCGTTGTTCGGCATTCTGAATACATTTGTCTCATCTGATGCGCTGAAAGATTTCTGCCTTTACTTAATTTATAAACTGAATATTGTCGAAGCCAAATCACACACACAAATACTCTTTTTACACAATTTAATTCTCTATGTTAATTACACACAAATAAAAGTTTCCTACCGGAGCTGCACCAGTTGATGCAGCCGTCGCTCACTCTACAGAAGCTGCTGTTGCTGGTTTCATCTTCCATAACCAAAACATTCTCTGCATTGTGTATTCATCTTCAATTCACTTTATTACACTCTACGATAACTACTTTTACTGTTTACTCATTTCAACCAACTAAAGTGCTATCACTAGCTGGCAGACTCAATCTTAACTTGACCAATAGATAGTATTTTATCACACTAATAGATATTATTTATAACTTATTGACCACTTTACTGACTCTGTCCGTTTGTCTGCCAACCAAGATCGAACCAATGGAATTATGATTTAGGCTTTATCTTTAGAAATCTAGCCAATGATTTACATCAATGACAGAAAGTGATATAATTTTCTTGCAGTAATTCTAACTGATAACTATCCAGTTGATTACTCAACATATATTCGCGAAGATACATTCATTATTTTTCTTATTTGCTAAAACAGGTAGTCGGTGCAAGCGGACTTAAACATGACTCATATTTGCATATTACTTTTCAATAACTTAAAACCTTTCTTTACAAACCAACCGTGCTCACGCTTACGTTTGAATTACCAAATTTTCATTATTTTTGGCTCCACAAATGCCACAAATTAAAAAAAATAACTTTATCTATTTCGGTGCTATAACAGGTACATTTTGACACTCATTTGATGTCAGTTCCGTTTAATAATAGCTGATAATAAAACGGAACTGTCATAGTGTCACATTCTAGCACGGAATTGTCATTAGTGGCACATTCTAGCACGGAACTGTCATCCGCTTATTATAGTCAACAAATGTCAAACGACTGACATGCATATTATTTTTAAACAAAAATCGTAAATTTACACCGAAATAGATAAAATAGTATAAAGAATTCGTTTGATAAGGCATTTTATTGCAATCGCGGATTTTTCGCGAATTCGCGAAAAATCCGCTCTTGCAATAAAATTCACCTTATCAAACTCATTCTTTAATATACTATTCTATTAAACAGGTTAGTTGCCTAAAAGTAGAGGAATCGGACCGACTTTGAATCCAAGAGTTCGAAAGTGTTCGAAACTGGGAGCTGGACATTCGAAAAAAAGTTCAAATCACAATAAAAACTTAAAAATAATAAAAGAGAAGTACAGACCATCTAAGCAAAATTATAAAATATATGAAAAAAGGATATAAAGACGTTTTTGAAATCATTTTGACATATTATGTGATTATTAAATGATTTTGCGGTGAAAGCACGACGTTCGGAATCCCCATTGCTGACATGATTTCGACCTCTCTTATCGATTGGGTATATACGATTTGACGTTAATCAGAATTTGATTCAAGTTTATATTTAGTTCTTGGTGTTCCTGTGTTTAACGTTCGTCCGTTATTAATTATGTACTTATAAAATTTGTTAAAAATAGTGCCTACCCGTGCGGTATTTGGTTGTCACTATTATAATAAGGAAACCAGAGGTACTGAAATAAAGTGCTTCGGCGGGGAAAAATAATAAAAAATTCGGTAGATATAGGCATGCCAATGAGGAGAGTGTAGTTTTAGTGTCTTTAACGGCAATTAGAATTTCCCTTCGAAAATATGGGGAATTTTTAACTTTTTATGTTAAAACAATATCTGTAAAAATCATACATACTCTTTACATTTTTAAATAAAAAAATTCGATAAATATCAGATTTGTCTGATTCTTTCTGGTTAAAACTGTAATCTAAATATTAAATATTGCAGCAAAATCCGAATTATTTATTAAAAAATCAAATTTATTATGAAAATAAAATCTAATAACTCCGAATAAAACCTAAAATTTAAAATTGCCATCCCACCTGACGTCATAATTGTGCGTGGGAGATAGCAAAAACATGCGCGGTAGCACACCATTAAACTCATACCACGGCTTGCCTTAATTTTTATAGTAATAGGATGTTAATTGTATTTCGCCGTAGATTTTACAAATTAAATCTTAGAATCAAAATTAAATGTTAACAACAACAATAATAATATTGACGACTTTTCATTATGTGTACTGCATAAATATATAGATTTTTGTACAGTAAAAGTGAAATAGAAGTGACAAAAATGTATAAATATTAAAGAGGGACAAATATTCAAAATACGTGATTGATAATGATAACAGATTATTTTGTAAAGAAAACTATATGAAAATAAAGATGGACATATAACAACACATTTACATATTAGTACGCAAATACTATTTAGTATGGTTAATAATTATTTAATAATGATAATACACAATAATATACAATAACACACGATCAAAAATTTAGATGATTAATCTTTCAAGAATCGTACCAACGATATCTTAAATAAATCCTACATTGTGATTATTTTTATTTGAATTAATTTAATCATTAAAAAATTATTTAAATAGTTAAATAGTAAGCAGGTACTGCATCGATTAAAATTGGAGAGGGAAAGGAGAAGGAAATTCGAAATTAGACACTCTAATAAAAGGTTAACGTTCACTTCAAAAATATGATTTAAGAAAATTGATTGATGTAAACGTTAAACTTTATTGATTCAAATACAAAGTAGGAGAAATAACCAACAACAAAACTCCTACTATTGGTCAATCAAATATACAGGGTGGTTCAGCTTAAATAAGCAAAAAAAAATAACGGTAGATTCTCCTCAATGCCCTGATTCCGAAAACCTATAACACATATGCACGGAAACACATAATAACAGAGTTTAAGTTTTTGAAAAAAACAATTTTCAAAATATTTCCGTACAGAAAAAAAATTAACAAACCCCATTTGGTAGAATTACTTATCTCGAAATGACATATCTTACTGCAAAGATTAAAAAAAATTGGCCGCCCCCAACACCACTTTTTGACAATGGGGTGGCTTATCACTTTTGGCCATTTGTGTGGGGGATGTCAAATTTTAATTCCGTTAAGTCCCATCGATAGCAAATTTATTAAGGAAACTTTTTTGTCTCTTGGATTGTTTTCGCACGACGCAGCGTTTTCGAGAAAAATGCAATTTTATTTGAACTTGTCATGATTTTTCGAAAATTTCTTAACTTCCGTGGTCTATAACTTTTTAGTTAATGAACCGAAAAAATAAAAAAAAATATTCTAAGATCACTACTGGCTATATAATACAGAGCGATCATTATTGATTGTGGAAATTGAAATTTTTAGTTTATTCTTGAATTAGGGTTATTATATTGGCAACATTAAGTTTCAAAACTTTGACACTGATTGTGACATGACACATACGTTTCAAATGTGAGAGCTCAGTGGCGAACGATATCTCCATTTATTTCATACAATTTTCTCATTTATTAGTCCGCTACTGAACTTCAAAATTTGAAGGTTTACTGTCTTGTCAAATTTTTGAAGTTTGGAACTGCCAACCAAATAGACCTAATCCAATAAAATAAAATTAACATTTTCCACAATTATTAATAATTGCTGTGTATAATTCTTAATAAATTTTAGTTATAATTTTTTTTAACATGCAGAAGAAGTTGATGGCCTCTATTTCTTCAAAGAGGCCTTTTCATGAAAAATCCAATTAGTTTTCGACTCAAGGTGACCCACAGAATCTACCATTTCTTTTTAGCCTACATTAGCTGGACCTCCCTGTATATATGTATATGCAATGATATTATATAAGCCTACACATTGTTATTCTTCTGACTGTCTCTCGATTAGGGTGACTAGTCGTCTCAAGGAAATATGCAAGACGCTCATTAGAACCCTATTTCATTTGATATGAAATCGCCAATTAAAAATTATAAAGAGCATTATTAATTCAACAATCAATCACTAAATTAAAGGTTGATTAAAGATAGTCCAAGAACGAAATAAATAATCAAGAATAAATTGACATATACAATAATTCATATAAAAATATTAACAATTCCTAAACGCATGCCCATTCTCAATCGTTTTATTTTACATGCAAAGAATAAAATATAAAAAAATTGACTAAGTCAACGTCAAACAAAAAGAGATTGTTCATTTAATTCAAACCGATGTTTTTAACTTGATGAATATGTCGGAAAAAATCAGGTAATATTTTGAGACAAAGACAATTACATTACAATAATTAATCACAAATTGAAAATCAGATAATTTTAGACTTACCTACAAAATATAACTAATAACATAATACACAATTTTAAACAAAATTAATAAATACATCAATTTGTTGAACGGAGCCATCGTTACAAGCTACGGGTTGTATTCGATTTTCTTGTCAACTGCCATCGTAATTCCCTTCCATTGGCAACACTCCATTTTATATTTGGTTGATTCCTCGCCCTTAGTTTGATATTCTATTCTTTCTTGGCATTTTCCTGAGTTGATTTAGGACACTGTGTTGTAATTAAAAATCCAAAATTTTTACAACATGGCCAGGCGCGTTTCTTCCAGTCTTTAGGGCTTTTTGAGTGGCTACAATTTATTCATTAATGGTATATATTTGTTACATGGTGTTGATATTGTATATTTATATAATTATTTATTACCTGTTGTTTTTTGGTTAATCGTTTCGTAGATTTGTCACATCCATTCTTTGGTTAATTTGTTTAAAATGTTAAAATTTATGTATAGATAAAATTGATAAAATAATAAATAAATAAATAAGTTGCTGTTTAAAATGTTTTGGTTTATATTATCTTTGGTGTCTCTAAAAGAATAGATTATTTTTTCAAATGTTATTTGAGATTTGGTTATTGTCTTTTTTTAAATTGTCACTTTTAATTCTGTCAATGGTATTTTATCTAAGTGTCTAAGTTGTTCGTACTGTGTGGTCAGAGACGTACTGAGTGTGATGAGAAATTCATATATTTGGCTTAGGTTGTCTGTGTCTGTTCTTGTGTTTATTGCGTTTAGGTCTTTCTTTATTTGATTCAATTCACTGATGGTTTTTAAGGTTTTAATTGTTTTTTTTTAAGGTTTGGTTCTTTGTCGATTATATTTGTTTGGTTGTAGTTAAAGGTATAGTTATTGTCGATGCTATGTTTTGCAAGAACTGTTTGTCCTATTTTATTTCTTTTGTCTGGTTTGCAGTCGTTTTTATGTTGGTTTAGTCTGTGTTGTTGGTATTGTTTGGTTAGCCTTATGTATGTTGCGGAATACTCATTGCATAGCATTTTATATACGATGTTAGTTTAATGTTCTGTGGGTGTCTTATCTTTGAGTGGGATGTACAGTTGTTTGATGGTTTTTATGTTATATTATCCTTGTTTTAGGTTGAAGTTTTTATATATGTATTTGTTTGTCTTATTTGATAGAAAATTTATTTCTGTATCGAATTAACTTTTCTGTTTAAAACTCCAAATTTATTTTTAACTTGTTAATATTTATAAGGACTCTGAAGTAAACAATTAAATATAATGTTTATACTTAAAAAATTTTTGGCGTGTTTTTCCCCAACAGGGGAGGATTTCTCGAGCCCCAGGGGCCGGATTACCTAAAGTGTATAGTCACATAGATCACTTCTTATATAAGGAAGTCCCTTAAAATCACTTAAACGGTATTACCTAAAAATTGTCGTTCACCGTTGGTAGTGGTCGGGACCGTTCGGCTCTCTTTAAATAAGAGGGTGGTCGAGAGGTGCTCTTACATAAGGAAATTATAAGGAAATACAAAATATACGAAAATCTATTCAATAATTATTACAAATTAGTATATATTCTCTTTAAAATACATACAAAGAATATAAATATATACAAATCTCATAAAATTATGATTATATACACAAATTACATACAAATACAAATATGTATATCAACATACAATTAAATTAAAACTAAAAATTAAAAATAAATTGAACTGTTTTTTTAATCTTAACAATTGTCATCATTGTCCTTAAACCTAGTGGCAATCTTGTGAAGGTGCTGACAAATTTGTCGGGCGACAGCCAAAGTTTCCCGTTTTATTTGAAGAGACTCACGTTAATTTCTAATTTCGCTCTTTCGATCGCCATCGCTTCCTGATGTTGATCCTGAATTTGTGCCTCCCCAGTTTTAGCATTCTGTGGAGGCGGCGGACCCCGATTTGATTACCTTTTTTTTGTCATGGTCCTTCAAATCGGAGGTGCCATCCACTTAATGGACCAGTGTGAAAAAGTCATGACTTGGCGATCGACGAGGAACTAGAGGCGGCGGAGAATCAGGAACAACAATCTGGAAAAAAAGTATGATATGTTAAGTATATGACACACTCTGAATTAGGTATGGGGTATACCTTCGTTATTGACTCGCAACTCTCTATCGCTGTTCTGACCTAGGTATTCCGTATTAGGAAAATTAATCGCATAATTTTCCTCACGGATTCGAATTTTGTGCCGAATCAATGACGCCCTTTCTTCATATTAACATTTAATAACTCGAACACGAAGTCGTAGGTACTCAAAATATTGGATATCATCCCTCATATATGTACAAAATACAATATAACCTGTTATAGGTAATTAAATGATAATTTAATTAAATTTCTTGAAATCATGTACATAATGATTTTACCTCGTCCATGACCGTCATTTAATTATAAATTATAATACATATACTGAATAGTACGTACTTTGGCAAATATACTGGAATTTAAATCTGGGTTTCAAAGAGGATTACAACATTGAATTTACTAAATCCCTACAATTATCACTAGGGAGGCAACGTTTTCACCCCATTATGAAATGGTAGTACACGAATGCCGAAGGAGTACGACTTAGCATAAGGAAAGTGAACCGAAGAGATACGTAATACCATTTTAGAGTACCTGCCTTACTTATGGGTTCACTCGGTCTAACTCTCCTTATTTCTTATTTTTTTAGATAATCCGACCCCAGGTCCTATACCTACGGAAGCCCGGTCGTGCGTTTCTGACTTCAGAGTTCCGACTACTTAGATGTGAAATTCTGATTTCGGACTTCTATGATACTACGTTACAACTATGAATTCATTCTTCTGACGTAATATCTCGGAATTTACTATTTATAATTTCTGACTTCCAACTTTCTACGTGACATCTCAGGATATATGCAATTGATACACTTAACAAACATTGCTAACATGTAACATGTACCTAAATGAATGATTTTTTACAAGTATTAATCAAACCTTCTACAATTATATAATCAATATTGATATAAATTTTTATTTACATGTTTCACTTTCAGTATCTCATGTAAATATAAAAATTATTCACAAAGCTTCACCAAGTAATAACAGGGTGTGCAACTGTGAAATGTATACGTGCTAGGTGTTTAGGTTATGTTCATTTGACTAAATGTAAAACTATTGTGCCACCGTTGTCAAATGTACCAGTTCTTATCATTTAAAATATTAATAAAAATAAGGTGAACGGCACCTGTATGATATTGGTCAATAATGTTGACACATTAGTGAGTCAATGATAACTTACGGACATGTTCCGCACTGTAGCAAGTCGCACGTGCACGATTAACAGTAACGAAACCTATTTATTAACAAGATTAAAAACTGAAACTCCGTTAAAAATGGGCAATTTTATAAATTAAATATGTTAATATGAAAAGATGTCGATATATTACTAAAGATCTTAACAATTTATTAAGCCACGTTCATTTAAAAACAGTAAACATGTTTGAATGATTCTTGTAAGTAGGTACATTAACACCTATGTATATGTTAGTTACATGATAATTAGAAAATTGAAAGTTGTTGTATTGATGGCAACTGACACCGATAATCTTAGCCATATACAGGGTGTTTCAGCTAAGAGCAGCAAAATTTTAATAGCAGATTCTCGAAGCCAAACCAAGTCGAGAACCCTATACACACTTTGCTCGGAAACGCTTCCTAACGGAGATATAGGCCATCAAAGTTCTTGAAATAAAATCGAATTTTTTAAATATCGCCTAACTGTAATAAGTTGGAATAACCAAACTTGGTACACTTACTTAGGTCATTGTGGACTATGTTTCTGTAAAATATCAGAAAAATCGGCCACTCCCAATATGGTTTTTTGACAAGGGGGCGCCTTTCCATCTTTGTTTTTTCATATGGGGGTTGTAAATTTTTCACTTATTTTAAGTCTATTCAATGACAAAATTTAATAGGGAAACTTTTTTGTCTCTTGGATTACGACGCACCGTTTTCGAAAAAAATGCAATTTTATTTGAACTCGTCAAGATTTTTTCGAAAATTTCTTAACTTCAGTGGTCCATAACTTTTTAGTTAATGAACCGAAAAATTTAAAAAAATTACTCCCAATATCTCCATAGGCTACATACTATAATTTTTGAAAAATTTATGTTATAATTTTTTTTTAACATGCCGAAGAAGTTGATGGCCTCTATTTCCTCAAAGAGACATTTCCAAGAAAAATCCAATGAGTTTTCGACTAATGGTGACCCACCGAATCTGCCATTAAAATTTTGCTGCTCTTAGCTGAAACACCCTGTATATGAATTTTTAATCTGCCCTAGTATAGTGGAAATTGCGAGAGAGAGGGCCCCGAAGAAAGAGACAAAAATTATGTCACAACGTTAAACGCGCAAGCGCAGCCTTTGCACCAATAACATTATATTTGTAATGTTACGTTGTTATGGGTCGCTAGACATTTTGTTTTTGTTTACAACTAGTTAACCTCAACTTCAAAATTCACAAAATTCATTATATTTAATTTTTATACATACAATTTATGAATTGCGAAAGAAAATGTTTTTGTGCAATTAAAAAAAAAGCATGCAAATACGCCCCTTGTAAAATTATACAGGTGAGTCTTTTTTAAATTACTGCTATTAAAATTGTTTACAATTTTAATGTGTGTTGCTGTAGCATTCCTATTAACAAGCAGAAAAAGAAGCTGCGGTTGAAACTTTTAGATTCACATGATGAGGAAACGTTGTCACAGAATTTTGAATGCAGCAAACACTTTGTATCCAGCTACCTTCACGGAATTACAACTGGAGTGTCTTTACAATATCGTCTAAAGTCTACGGCAATTCCAAGTAGAGCAATACTTTGGGAACCATTACCTAAGACAATAAAATGGGTCCATTCAGAATCGCAAGCGATCGCTAGTACATCAAGATGTGGAGGTGACAGTAAGCTATTCTAATTGAAATGAATGTAGTATTAGTTAAATATTTACTATCAGAAATGGAACCTGTTGAAGTAAGTACACTGCCAGTTGAACATGAGGTAACGGTTCATTCAAATTGTGCATCGCCAAGGCAACAGCAACCAGTGCATGTTAGTCAACTGAGAACCCCTCATGTCTCAACTCTCAAACGAGGAAGTAAAATTTTAAACAAGTTAGAAGTAAAGAAGAACAGCAGCGGAAGAAAATAAAAAATTTGCAGGATAGCAACAGGCATCTTCGTATGAGAATCCAGAGTTTGGAACATCTCGTCGAACATTTGCAGAATAAACTCTCACACATGATGCTACTATAGTAAGACATTAATAATATTATTATTCCAATTAATTTTTGTTTGCATATTATATTTATGAATATCTTTTCAGAGTTCTCTACTCAAAAGTGTAAAACTTTTAGTGACGATCAAACTGAAGACTGGTGCAAAATATTGCCAAGAAATACCAAGTTTTCATGTAATTATCAAGCATTTATTTTATGTAGTAAGAAATGTAGTTGTACCTGATGCCTGTGATGAAATAATAGATAGGTTTATATTTACTTCAATTTTTGTTTAGGATTATCGATATTTATTCGATCTATGTTTTCATTAAAACACTTTTAATTGTTGTTGCTGCTATTTTGATTGTTGAAATTTGTAATATTGTTATTAAAATATAAATTATATACGGTATATACATATTTGCAATAAAATATATATTAAGCTACTTAAAATTGTCTTTTATTTTCATTTATTCCTTTTAAAACCTAACAATTTAAGTCATTGTTAACTAATATTATGGACAGAGTTTTGAATTATGTCATTGCTCTGAGTGGTTGATTTAAAACAATATTAGCACAAAGAGTTAAGCGCAGTTGTTAAACTGACGACTCGTCTGGCTCTTTCTAACACACGTACTGTTTGAATTTCACCATCTCTCTCACTCGGCTGACAACCACCAAATGCTAAAACGGCTTGATTTTCACTATAGGAGTAATACCTATATGATATACACGAAATTTTAATCTAATTCTTGTAATGTATCTTTAATTATTTAATTTTATCTAAACTTCATCGTCTTACATACTAATGCTACTTACCGGTACTTCACTTTCTAACTCGCACTCACTTAACAACAAAGGGTATTATCGCATTCGGTACGTACTCAACCCTTCGGAAACAAGGAAAACTTTATAATAATAATCTTTGGTTATGTTCGTCCATATACACCAAATTTTAATCTGTTTCGTGTAATGTGTCTTAAATTGTTTAATTTTATCTATACATTTAATGTTGTTTATTCAATTCTGTGTTGTGATACTTTTACCTGCTTCATATTATTTGTATTTTAGTCTCTTATAACTCTTTCTGCCCGATGATGGTAAAGTAAAACCTGAAACTAGAACTTTTATTTTTATACAAGGAGGTACATTAAAAAAAAAACACAAATACAAAAACCTAATACGGATTACCAACACTAATTTATTGTATTATTTTGTTTTTGTTTTCAGAAAATGGCTTTTCATCTGATAACACAATTTCATCAAAGTTTACGATTAATTAAAACCATATCTGCATAAGAACTGGATTGTTCATTTCCCAATGAAGTGGTTGAATCTGAACAAGGTTACACACATCTGTACCACCCAACAAATGAATACAGGATTTAGTTCGAATCGTTAAGTAAAAATTATTTGGGAACTAGAAATATTGTAAATTTAATCAACATCAAAATAGTGATAAATTATGTATATAGGTTGGCACACACTTTCCGAATAGCATATCCAAATTGTTATTCTAAATATAATTGGAAGAGTTGTTAATTATATTTATGAATTCCGGTAATTTTACACGATAACATTTATTCAAAAATCCGAAAGCAAGACAGGGTGCTGTTTTAAAAATGTTTTGCATCAGTTTTGTTAAAATTTGATTAAAATAAAATAAGTTAAACTAAATATGTGTGTATGCAAAATTAATTGACTAGAATATTTTTGTATACTGTTTATTTATCTCTGGTATCTAAAATAAAAGGAAAGAGTGTTATGTTATTTTATTTTCTATTATGTTGTATAGTTTTATTTTATCACAGTTATGTCTTTTGCTTGTATTCGTGTCAATCTGTCCTCATGTATTGTCTGTAGTGGGATTAAGAAGTTGTGATTTGTAATTGTCAGGGTCGGACTGGTACAATTAAGTTGGTTGCTAATATTGTCTGTGTCCATTCGTGAGTTGATTGTATTTTGATCTTTTTCTATTTGTATGATTTCACTGATGACTTCACTTTAATCAGATTTTAAGAATTTTAGTAATTCAAAACAAAAAGCGACCATGGATGTGACATACAGCCAAAACAAAAACAAACAATATTACGCAACCAAAATGAATAGGTAACACTTTAATCAAGACAATATATAAACACAATGTAAAATAAATGAAAAAATAAATTACAGCTACTGAAGAAGAAACGCGTTTGGCTTCTTTCAAAGATATTGGTGAAGCTTTACTATACCGTTCCTATAACCCAAGAAGCAACTCCAACATTACTAAAACATAAGGACGAGAAAAAAACAACAGAATAAGATAAAAGTTTTTTAAACTGAATTGAGAGAGATAATAACTCTAAAAGATGAGATATTAAAAAACACTAGTTATTTTAGTTATATAGTTATGCCAAAATTTTTGGAGCCGCTAAACTGCAACTTAACTACTGCGACGACGTCCAAAACGTGCATCCTGCTTCCAGTATCATCGTTTTTGCCGCAGCTTACTGTAAGTGCTTTTTTGACTTCCCATGCTTTGTAATTTATGTATTTTGTTATTATTGCGCCGCTATTTGCTTTTATTTAAATTGTGTTTGGACATTCGCAATAAGACGAATTTATTGTACTTATTTTTTGTCATGGCGTCGTCTATTTTTTGCTCCTTCGTGCCGGATAATCCAAGAGTTTGAATTAACGCTCATTTGTTCTATTTTTTGTTCAATTATTTCGCTTCTTTCGCATCAACGCGCTTGACCTTCGCATTCAAAATTTATTCGAATTAATGCTAAACGACCATTTTCTATAAAGAGCTGATTTTCACTGTTACTAAGCCGATTTCTCATATACATTCAAATCTCTTTCAAATTTTTCAACAAAATCTTTGGTTTTGCGGTCCGTTGTCTTATATGTACTATTCTCTTTAACAATAGTGGGATAAATTCACGGACACGCATTATACGAACTTTAATTTTAATTTCATTTCAAAAATACGTCAACGGATTCTAATATTATTTTCCCGAGTTTTTTCTTATTATTCGCACCTATCATGGTCTATCGTCAGTTGAGGAGGCTCCGGTCAGTTCGCGAAACGCAGGAAAATGTTTTATACCAATACTCATAGACCTACTCAATAAAAGCAGTTTCATATAGAGTGAATAAAATTATAGACTATAAAAAATGTAAAAAATTCCTATAATTAATAAACCATTGGCAGCCACAGAAAAAGCTAAACATAAGCGAAATGCCTTTGGAAAATTTGAAATAAATTGAGTTAATTTTTCGTATACCCCAAGATTTAATAAAATAAACATATACATGAACGAAAAAGCTATTCCTTAATAATGATTTTTTTTATTTAAAATAATTAATAATATGCTATATTAGGTTTTATTGGCGAACAATTTCCACATTAAAAAGTAAATAATAACAATTTCTATTTCGGTGAATAGATTTATTTTCACGCTTTTTGACGAGAGTTCTGTTTCATAATATCCATTACAAATTTGAAATGTGATTATTACGGCAACGATCTGTCATCATTCTCAATTTTGCAACCCTTATTTCAAAAAACGGACATAACATAACCTTAATACAACTTTAAGAAACAAGCTAAATTAAACCATTTCAACAAAGAAAAATTTATATCTAAGTGTATTTTAAAATTAATAAATTAAATAAAATCAATAAATCTCGTGAAATTTAATTTGATGTAACTACTTCTACAAGTGAAATTTAATATAAATTTGATAAATAATAGTGTTCGTATTCGTATATTTGGCTGAGATTCTCTGTGTCTGTTCCTGTAGTAACTGCATTTAAGTCTATTTTTGTATAGATCATCTCTAGTAATCTCTAGTATTGGGTTTAGAAGAAGGAACGAAGAAGTAATAAATTGATTGTTAGATAATAAACGATTAGACATCATATTGCTGTTCTACAGAAGGAACTTCGTAATTAATAAAATAGTATTAACTTTTTACATAACATGAATTTTTACATAAAAACAATCAAACATACCTTCATTATCAGTTACACTTTATAGTTAAATAAGATCCGCATCCTTACAATAACCAAAATGTCTTTATTTTCTAATTTGCCTGACTTTTTAGGCGTGTAACCTGGGACTGGAGCGCCTAAGTTGCTGGAGAATAGGGTAAGGCATAGATCAAAGAGAATAAATCGAAAGAATAGAGGAAGAGTAGTGATCATGGAAGTTCGCTATGCGCTCGCTCTACCTCTTGTCGGACTAGTTCGGCTTTCGTGTACTACCCTGCGTAAAAACGTTGGCTATCCAGTGATTCTTATTTGAATTTAATAATTTTCTGGTTGCAAACATTTTGTAAAAAAAAAATTAAATTCAAATATAAACTGTACGTTATTTTTGTGTTAAACATATATGTCAGTGGCAAATAGGCAAATAAAGTCATAGAGTATAAATACTGCCTAAATTAATAGGAATATGGTTTTATAAGAAGCATATTTCTATATTATTTCTCTTATAATCCTCTCATTATCCCATTTCTAGAATAAAACGCGAGCATTTAATAATATGTTTAACAATTCGAAGATTTTGTGTTTAACTAAAGTATGTACATTAAACTATTTGAAAGAAATTAACTCGTTAAATTCCAATTTTGTTAGATTAGGCGTTAATTAGTATTTAGGGAATATATAAGGCACTGTCACCTTTTAGTTTTTTCAATCCTCGTTAAAGTTTGTTGAAGTTGTTTTGTAATATTTGCAGTGACATAGATTTTGTTAATTTAAAAAAAAAATATAAGTGAATATATGTAGACACTATGAATAAGCAAGATATTTTCTTTTTGTTTGTTTTGTTAAAAAGACATTAATGTTTTTTTATAGATCCTTTAGAAGAAATTAATATATTGCGTTTAATTCAAGAACAACAGGATAGAGAAGCACGCGCGTCATTAATTCAACATAGAGTTAAAGTTCGTGAAGAAAATGTCGCTATTAATTTACCAGACGCAGAATTTAGTAATTCCATCATGAAAGGTAATTACAAATTAATTCTAAGTAATTTTATTATAAATTTTTATAATCATTTACAGACAACAACGCCTAAAAAATCTTTAACACCCCTAAGGCCACTAGATGATTGGGGGGACATGGAGTCCCCCTCATCAACAGCCGCCTATAAGAAAAAAGAAGGAAAAAAACATTCAAATGAACGGAGTGGAACGAAACGGTGGAGGAAATTTATGAGTCACTCTCTGCCTTTTTTCAGTGGTTTGAAGAGTGGAAAAAAGGCGGTCACGATGATGATTTCACATTTCAAATTATGTAAATATAATTTTAAAATTTATTTCTTATTTTCCAACAGGAGCGGCCCACCATTTTTCTTTACATGCCAATGATTTTCAGTAATATAAAAATGTAAATAAATATAGTGTGTTATAAACATTTTGTAGTTTTAAATTTATTAAAGAGTCCAAGAAACACCTCGAGATGTGTATTTTAAACATCACTTTATGCTTTACGCGGACCAGTACGATCGCTGCCGGCAGAGTCCGACAATTTTGCTATTTTTGAATAAAAAAAGTTACATTGGCACTGAAATGGAAAAAATAGTGTCAAGAATTCGCGGTATAAGGAATATTTTTGAAGTCGTGAATTTACTGGAGAACTCCTGCGCGATTCATAATAAAATTCATTCATACAAAAATATTGTCCTTATTTCTTCATTTTAATATACCATTTTAAAATCTATTTTAAAGTTTTAAGAATTATTCTACGAAGTTTTCAATTAGTTCATCTAATAAAAATATAACTTTAAAATTAAACCAAAATCAAGTAATTAGGCAGTATGAAGGGAGCATAGAAAATTGTGTTCTTTAGTGTTCTCAAAAATAAGTAATATTGTAATAAATATATAAATTTGTGGGGGTACAACGTATTTTGTGAAAAATAGTTTCTTGTTTAATTGTTTTTATTTTGAATTGATTGCCCTGTACCGAAATAATGCTTCAGTTCTTATAAGTACGTGAATCAGTATTATTAAGTGTTCACAATGACTGAAGCTTACAGCACTTTAACAATTTAACAACAATCGCAATCGCACAAACAATTTAATAACAATCGTTAAAAATGAGGTTATATTAAAGCAAAATAGTCTAGCTCAACTGATTTCATGAAAAATCATTTGACGCGACGGGAAGAATGGCAAAATGGTTGAAAAGTTAAACTTCAGTTCTTATATGTAGGTGAATCTAGAATTGAAAGTGTTCACAATTGCTGAAGTTTATAAATTATAACATTTTAAATACATACTTTTTTGACCGTGATGACAAGCAATTGTCCTAAACAAAACGTTCATTCGCGATGCCTACTAAATCTCAATTATATAATAATTTTGATTGTGTGTCGGGCTTCTACCGTGTAAAATTTCACTTGTTGATTTGCTATTGGCAGTTATAACCGCTCTGTTCAGAAGTTAAAATTTAATTATTTTGAGTAAACGAATCAAGCATATAATGTTTTCAAAATAATTATGATTGTATTTTTCTCACTTCTACCACTTTTTTTATCTTAATATTAAGTAACCTATTACATTTTGTCATATAATGTTTCCATTATATTTGGGAATACCAGCAGAATACCTAAAATTTGCACCGCATTTGATACTGAATCAAAAATTAGGAATATACTTTATTGTCTTAACACACATTTCTTCATAAACACGTTAATAAGAAATAACGAAGAGAGTTAAGAAAAGAGATTGTCGAACTGAGCTTTGGCGTCTGGAACGGCGTCTTCAACGTCCGTTGGCGTCTCTTTTGCGGAATCAGCGAGTAAAAAGCCAAAATGCCGAAAATAAAAAATGCACAATGTACCAAGTAAGAAAAAAGCAGTAAATAGCACTAATCAAAATTGACAAAGCCCACAAGTATTAGTACCCGCACTAAGTGTGATTAATGTTTTGAAAAAAGGGTTCAAAGTGTGTAAAGAAAGCCGAAAAAGGCAGAAAGTAAAAAAGTACGATCGCGTGACCGAAATTTTACAATCAGAGAAAACAAGTGTCAATTGACCGTGAAAAATTCTCCTTCGTTGGGAAGCAGAGAAGGCGGGCCGAAATAACGCATGTCTGCCTGGGTTGTCTGAGGAGACAAAGCAATAGATAGAAAATGGGACAAAGGGAAATTTGTCCATGCTGCCCACCAAAACAACAGTAGTTGTCTTCAGTAAGAGCGAAAAGAAAAGGCAAGATAAAAAAGAAGGACCAGATGTCCAAAGACACAAGAGAAAAAGGGGCAAAGCCGAAAATAGAAAAAAAAGTGCACAAGGGGGAGAACAAACTTAGGTGCGTGATGAAGACAGGCACACACGTCGACTCACGGCACTGACAGACGAACCAAACTGCCCGTAATAGATAAAATTCAGCTGTAGCTGGAAAGATTGGAGGTATAGTGGGCACTCAGTACTATTACCAAAATCATTCATAGAATCACGGGACAACCCTGAATAGCGGGTACAGTTGTGGCACAGCGGCATCGGTCTGGACGAACCACATTTTGACGAATCGTGTTACCCAGCACAACGACGGCAACGAGGGGGACTACCCCCTTTTTTTGCTGGCAACCATCCACCCCATGGCCAAACGACAGGCAATGGGGACACACCAGCACCCGTACATAGTCCACAATTCTATGGCGACGATTGTTGTATGTTGTTGCATCTGCCGCTGGAACGACTTCATCATTGACAGGAACGGTTCCATATTACAGATGATGAAGGGCAAAGCCGAAAATAGATCTAAAAGAAATAGTACATCAAGAGTAAATAGGGTGAGGGCAAAGATTTACAAGAGGCGTTTAAGCACCTCATGTGTAGTTTTTACGTCCACAACGCGACATACACCGTCTTTTCCCGGGTAAAAACGAGTTATTCTACCTAATTTCCACTGCCAAAGGGGCAAATTATTCTCTTTGATGAGAACGACAATGTCAGTTTGGTCAGGCGTAACGTTTAACGTTTTGTGCCACTTAGATCGCTTAATAAGCATACGCAAATACTCCAGATGCCACCGTTTCTAAAAATCTAAATGCATGCGTTGAATTAGCTGCCAGCGCGATAGACAGGACATTGTCTATCTAGTGAGTGGAGTCAAATCGTTTGGGTCGGAACTAATTTGACATAGCGGTCTAGAGTTGAGGAGACAATTTTCCCAGTAGAATGTTCTTCTGCTGAAATGGTCCGAAAAGCAGAGCGAGAGCGATGAATAAAACGCAAAACATAAGCGACTATATTCTGAATAGTCCGCAAAGAAGAAAAAGGGGTAAATAACAAAAGAAAAATGTCAGGAGAATTCTGAGCTAAGGGACAATTTGCACGAACTTCCAACGAGTCCGTAGGAGAGTTAGTTGACGAGAAATTACCCGGTTGCGCAGGCCAATTGTTGCTGGAAAGTCTCAAAAGGTCCTCTTGGCGAGCCAATTCGAGTAAGGAGCAGATAGCCAAATAAGGAGCACTTGACACTCCACGTCACCGTGTTCAACTGATAAGTCCGGATGGCATCTGTTGCATTAAAACGCCACCGAATTAGTTGATATTCACATGTTCGGGCAAATCCAGAATCTGCCGATACATTTGACGAACATCGCAGGTTAAAACAAACCTATGCGAGCGAAAACGTAAAAGTACAGCTTGAATGTCCAATTGTAGCTTTGGACCAGCGTGTAAAACGTCATTCATTGACAAATGACGGTTCTGTTGGATCAGACTTGAAAACGCCGTGATGGGGAATAAAATATGACTGCTTTGAGTCAAATGGCTGTACAACAAGTGACATATGCCTGAAGAGAGGTAGTCCTGCATAAAATCGATATATAAGCGCTTAAATTTCGAATTATAAGCGAATCTGCGTTCTTATGACAAAAGTCGACGATCTGCAATACCTTGGGAGCCGGGAAATTAAAATTCCCGTTGCTTAAAGGGCATAGCAACACCAAAGCGACCTGAAAGAAGGCGGAATTTTGTTAAATCAAAATAATTTTCCACTTCCAAGTCCACTGAGGGTGGTTTGCATGGAGCAACTTGTTCGACTTCCCAAAATTTGGTTAAATCAACCCCCGCATGCATTTATACAAGGGCAGCAGCCGAATTAGAAGTTGGACCCACCAAGATCCAACCGAAAATAGTTTCAACGGCCGCTAGTGAACTCAACCGTTTATGCGTAGAATTGGCCTTCAATATTGAAGGATATAAATCGGCGCCAATGAGGAAATTAATTTTTCCTGGCTTATACCAGGGCGGATCCGCAAAATGAAGCGTTCGATAACAATTAGCCAATGATGGAGATAACGAAATGGAAGGCAAATCACAACAAATCGTTGGCATGATGATGAAATTATTTTGCAACGACAAGTCAGAATGCAAAGGCTTAAGTGTGACGCACATAGTACCTCCAGAGGAAATCGTTGAAGATTCTCCAATTCCGGAGATGAAAACAGTGGATTTATGTCGCTGAAATGAAGCCAATTGGCAATTTTGTCCACAATGAAGGAAGTTTGGCACCGGGGTCAATCAAATGGCCAACTTAAACGCGCCGACCAAACCGATGGAGCACGAACAATACGCAATTTTCAACCTTGAGTAGTTTGAAAGGCAAATGGTGCAACGATTGTGTTGACGAACAAATGACAATTGTTGCGAAAGCGTTAGTTCAGTGAATTTGGGGCATTTGAATTGCAGGTGGTTTTGTTTGCAAGAAGGGCAAGATGAATTGACCGCCGGTGAATTTGATTCGTTTTCCGACTTCGAATTGGCGGCATAAGAAGCAGTTTTGGATGAACTACCAGTCTTAGCACGCGAAATAAGAAAACATGCACTTTCAAAAGCTTTCCATGTGTCTTCCAGAAAGGAAATCAACGTTAAATAAGAAAGAATATCCGTTCCCAGAGCCAATGAACGTTCAAAAGCTTCCCGCAACGTCAAATCAAGTTTGTTGGATATCAAATGTTGCAAAATAAAAAACGCGAAAGCATTGATCACAAAACCCTGAGCCGCCAACATAAACATAATCTCTTTCGCCGTGAAAACGAGTGTCCGTAAAGCTGGTTTCCCCTTAAAACTGACATTTAATATCTCCTCCTAACCTGATGTGACAAACTTGCGTTTACCCGAATAAGCGGTACAAAAAGTATTGTAAGCGAGTTCGTAATTCTCGCTATTTATGCTAAAGGTGCGAATTACCTGTAGTGTATCTCCCGATAATGCGAACTGGATATATTGAAACTCTTCCACGTTACTTAAGTTCGTATTTGAATGAATCAAAGACTCGAATAAATCGTTGAAAGTGGACAATTCTTTAAAATGTCCAACAAGTAAAATGAATCAACAAGTAAAAACCCAAAATGCCTAAAATAAAAAATGCACAATGCTCCAAGTAAGAAAAAAGCACTAATTAGCACTAATCGAATTTGGCAAAGCCCACAAGTAATTAATACGTGCACTAAGTGTGATTAATGTGTTGAAAAAAGGGTTTAGGGTGTAAAGAAAGCAGAATAAGGCAGAATCGCAAAAAAGTACGATCGCGTGACTGAAAATATACAATTAAAGAAAACAAGTGACAATTGACCGTGAAAAACTCTCCTTCGCTGGAAAGCAGAAAATAGCGCAAGTCTGCCTGGGTTGTCTGGGGAGACAAAACAATAGATAGAAAATGGGACAATGGATTAATCAAGTGAAGATATAACAAAAACCCCCACCATGAATTACCGATTATCTTGATCGTCTTTTATTTAATGGACCAGTTCTGCTTCATCTATACCTAGAAAGAAAACGCAGAAATATAAAAAATTAAAAAAAATGTAAGTACTCTTTTCTCCTCATCCTCCGCGCCTATCAACACACTCAGCTGTTCCATCTATCTATAGTGTAATTCATTACTCTTTTTCACCTTTGCTAATGTAAATCCCATCCTGTAATTATGTGATGATGAGCTCCCCACGGTCACACCGAGGTGAAGGTTTGTTGTTCGTCCAACATTGGAATCCCCTATCATGTAATGAGAAGATGATGATGAGTTTTCCGCCGTAGAGGTCGAGGGTTGTTGCTTGTCTTTCTGCGGTGGCGTTGTTCGTCATGGTAATGTGTAATTTTCTGCATCTACTACTAAGGGTGCCATGTATTGTGGAGAGCACTTGGTGATGTGAATGGTTGTTAGTAATCTACTATTCGCAACTTTTTTACATATACCTTGGGTGTTTTGCTTCTAACAGCTCCCTTTCCAGATCAACGTGTTTGTTTCTCTCACTACCTCAGGTTTTGTGGTGGAGATCCCTGCTGCTGTCGCATCCTGGTCATTTTCTAATGTTGTCTATATCTATTGCCCCCGATACGTTTTCAAACTTAGTTTTTCTTCTTCGACATCTTCCGGGGGCTGTAGTGAATTCGTATTCTTACAATCTCTTGCTGTTAAACATCAGCATTAATTACCGTTACCATTTTCACCGCAACCCAATTGATTTCAACATCTGCCAGAGGTACCACGTTAAATAACCTGGAAGTGGTGTTATTAGTGGATGTAGGGATGGCGTCTGTGGTGCTTGCAGTGTTGTTGGTATATGAGGAGAAAGAAGAGAAACAGAAAGTCGTCTCCTATTTAGCCAGATCCATATTTTCAATTTCACAGAAGACCGCATCAGGTTCTTCAGAAATCGCGAATGATCAGAAAGGTGATGGAGTAGGGCTAGATGCACCATCTTTGTTGATAGGGGATGTTCGTTAGTTTTTCAAGTTTTAAATCAAAACAAGACTTTTAATGAAAAATTTTGATCCGAAAATACATTAAAACGGAGAAATATATGTATACATATATACATATGTATTTTTTTGGGATTGGTGGTTCTATGTGATTTTATTCTAAACTTCCTTTCCATTAATATCTGCGTAATTCAAAATCTATTGACGAACATACGTGTGAGTGCTTGGAAAAATAAGTAAGGAACTGTGCCATCATCAAGTAACAAATGCATTGGCGCCTGTATTTTATATTATGTAAATTTTTAAAAGGTTTAGAAACAAGTGACCTCTGTTCACTTGTTTTTTTTTGCATTGATTTCCTTTTGCTTTTGACACACATTTCGCTGTAGAGTGCATTGAATTCTTTCTGAATATGAGTCAAAAATGTATTTTAAAATAAAGGTAGTTTTATTTAAGAGAAAAAAAGGTATTTTATTTTATCTTTATTGTTTTTCTTTTCATGTTTATAAAAAACAGAAAAAAAATGGAAAATAACTCAAGTGTCCATATATTATCCCTGAAAAAAAATTTTTTTCAATAAAAATATGTAAAAAATGATGTGTATGGTGGGTGGAGTATTGGATTAAGGGTTGAACTACCACCATCACCACCACCACCGAGCGGTGGCGGTACCGAGCGCACTCTTTCTCTCTCACACACACAGGTGTGTGTATGTGAGTGGGAAAAGTGAATTAGGTTAATAAAAAAAATGCATTGGCGCTTGTATTGTATGCAAATTTTTAAAAGGTTAAGAACAAGTGACCTCTATTCACTTGTTTTTTTGCACTAACTTCCTGACACACATTTTGTAATCTACATATATCGTTTTTGTTTCTGAATATAGGTCAATAATGTATTAAAAAAAATAGATCTAGTTTTATTTAAGGGAAATAAAACAATAAATGCATTTTATTTTATCTTTATTGTTTTGCTATTTCATGTATATATATATATATATATAAAGTTCAGAAAAAAATGGAAATTAAGTGTCCATATATGATCCCTGAAATAGAAAAATACATGTTTTTAAGAAAAAAAAACATGTGTAAAAAAGGGAAAGGAATTTTCTTACGTTTTTTCTATAGTTCTTAGTTTATAAAAATTCCACTTGCCACCATTTGTTGGTTTGATTGGGCTTTCGTACAATGAAGGAAAGATTTTCTCCATTCTTTAGTCTCACATTATATTCGGGAACGTTTTCTAGTAGCCGGTTGTACCTTTTCGGTAATATCACATCATTTTCGAGGCCTTCAATTATCATAAGAACTGCTTGACCATATTTTGTCTGAATGACTCTTAGAGAGCGTATTTTTATATGTCACATCCTCCTCTAATTCAGAAATTTTGATAAAGGGTCCCGATACAGTATTAAATTCAGTATTCATTTTTCTCCTTTCTGATAAATACACTTTACACACTCACAAAAAATATACTTTCTCTTAATATATGTATATAAAATAATATTGATACTGATATTAGAAGTGCATATATGGGTGCAATGTGCAGCGGCTTTTAAAGAAGAAGCCGTCGTCATCATACCCCATCCAACCATACCCCCCCCCCCCCTCCCAAACACACTAACCAATTTACCCAATTAATAATTTCTTTCTGGGGGTGGAGAAGTGTAATAATTTCTTCAATGATTCACAATTATAAGAAGAGTATTTTTAATCGTGTCTATCTCTGGGGCGGAAAAAAGGGTGTATGTATAAATGGATAATACAATAGGATTCATGACTTAGTTAGTTTCTAGTTGGCAATAAATCAACTGATGTGAAGACCAACACTCATCATCATCCAGAAACTGTTACATCTATTAGTGGTAATTTTTTTTAAAAAACTACGCAAAACTTTTCCATTGCTAAGAATAAAAGATGAAGTGATTCCTAATTTAAAACAAACGAATAAGTGAATTCAAACATTACGGAAAGTGATTGGTTTAAAGATAAAGATGATCAAGATAATATAAGCAACATATTGTTCCCCAATGATAACATTCTAAAACTAACAAACAATTTAAGTTTATTGAAAACATGTAGAAAAAGACTACATTTAATTAAAAAGGAAAAATTAATTACTATTGACGGTACAGGTTTGACTACAGCAGGGACCACATCAAAGACAAACCGTAATCGTGGTCGGAAGCAGCAGCATCAATATCGAAATTGTGTAGAATGGGAAAATTTAGAGAATTGTTTTAGAAATAGTATCAGTAGTGGCATAATTACAAATTTAACGGTAAAAGATCATCTTATGTTTCTAGATAAAGCACAGAAATGTTTTCTGTTGCAAGTGAGGAAGAAATTGCATCAAAATCAGAATTGCTTAAAAGTCAATAGTACATTTACTGGTGAATTTGTGAAAAAGAGTGGAGAGATTATAGAGACAGATTTAAAGTCATTCACAAGAAATGAAGTAATTGATGCAAATACAAATTTAAAGGAATGGTATGAAACGTTTGTAAAAGATAAAATTTTGAATAGACTTAGTGAATTTCAAGAACGTGATTCTGGATGGAGTTTGTCGGAAATAATATCATTAAAAGTGATTTTTAACCGATGCAATCCATTAAATGCAGCGGATACTTCTACATATACGGAAGTGCCGAAATTTATAGCCAATAAAAAGGCAGTGATTAATATAAAAAACGATGGTGAATATTGTTTTTTGTGGTGTATTGTGGCTCCTTTACACCCCAGAGATAAAGATCCACAAAAAATTACAAAATATCCCACTTTATTGAAGTGTCACAATATGAAGGTATAAAGTTTCCATTCAATGTGCGTGATTTGAAAAAATTTGAACAACTTAACAATTTAAGCATTATTATATTTTATGTGAGCATCAAACAACTATATCCATTGACAATAAAAAAAAGCAATTATGAAGATGAAGATGATGGGAATAATAATAATAATAAATGTATAAATTTATTAATGTTGGAAAATGTGGAAGGTGGATGTTCTCATTATGTGTTAATTAAAAATTTAAATTGGTTATTATTTAATCAGTTATCATCGAAAAATAAATCATAAAAATATGTTTGTGAACGATGTTTAAATTATTTTTCTTCAATGTCTGTTTTGATTAAACATTTAAATTACTGTAAAAATAAAAAAATGTGTCACATAAAAGTGCCATCACACAAGATACCGTGTGTTTTGTATTATATGCTGATTTAGAATGTATATTGGAGCCCATCATATGTAATGATGATGGAAAAGACAACAAAAAAAGTGGTGGTGGTTCCATTGAAAAATATCAAAAACACATACCACACAGTATTGCCTATTACTTAAAATGCAATTATGATGATCCACTCTCTCAATTTAAATTAATTAGAAATAAGAACTGTATAAAGTTATTTATAAAAGATTTGCATAAAATTGCAATAACAGTCAACGAAATACTCAATCGTATAGTTCCAATGTCTGAATTGACTTTGGAACAGGAAATAGCACACTATAATGCCACAACATGTCATATTTGTGAAGAACCATTAATGTAACATTAGACGAATATGATGTACGTGTAAAAGACCATTGTCATGTGACTGGAACATATAGAGGAGTCGCACACCCTCAATGTAATTTACAATTTCAACAATCCAAAGTAATTCCAATTGTTTTTCACAATTTAAGCGGCTACGATTCTCATTTTATAATTGAAGAACTGGCAACAGGCATCAAAGGACCCATTTCTCTTCTACCCATAAACAAGGAGAAATATATATCGTTCACAAAGAAAATTGAAAATACAAACATCAGTTTGAGATTCATTGATTCCTTCAGATTTATGGCATCCAGTTTGGACAAATTATCCTCGTACTTGCGTGCCGAAGAAAAGACCATAATGAGATCGTTTTATCCGAATGACAATGAATTTAAATTGTTATTGCGAAAAGGTGTTTTTCCCTATGCATACATTGATAGTTGGGAAAAATTAAATGAAACTCATCTGCCGACAAGAGAGGCTTTCTTCAATGAACTGAAAAACGAGACAATATCTGCGGAAGATTATAGACATGCTGAGAATGTATGGCAAACATTTAATGTGCACACACTAGGTGAATACTCGGACATTTATTTTAAAACAGATGTGATTTTATTGAGTGATGTATTTGAACATTTCCGTAAAACATGTTATAGGACCTATCAATTGGATCCATTGCACTATTTCACATCGCCCGGTCTAAGTTTTGATGCAATGCTAAAAAATACACGCATAAAATTGCATTTAATGCAAGATATGATTTTGTTTATTGAATTGGGAATACGTGGCGGCTATTCTGCTGTGATAAAATCGTGTGCAAGAGCCAACAATAAATATATGATGGATGACTATGACCCCACCCAATTGGACACTTATCTAATTTATATAGATAAAAATGCATTATATTCAACGACAATGTGTGAGTTTCTACCATACCAAGATTTTGAATGGTTAAAAGAGGATGAATACAACAGCGGTAGCGACGGTAGCGATGGTAATTCTTTCGATGTATTATCAATTGAAGACAATGCAGAATATGGTTATATTTTGGAGGTGGACCTTCATTATCCATCTCATCTACACAATTTACACAAAGATTTCCCATTGGCCCCCGAACATTTAACACCACCAGGCAGTAAACACAGTAAATTAATGACAACATTATACGATAAACACAACTATGTTATTCACTATAGAAATTTAAAGAATTATTTAAAGAGAGGATTGGTTTTGCGAAAAATCCACCCAATATTGAAATTTAAACAGTGTGCCTGGATGAAAAGTTATGTGGAATTGAATATAAATTTGCGAAAACAATCAAAAAATGATTTCGAAAAAAATTTCTTCAAGTTAATGGTGAATTCGGCATTTGGAAAGACCATTGAAAATGTAAGGAAATATAAAGATGTTAAATTAGTGACGAGTTGGGAGGGAAGATCTGGAGCACGGGCCCTAATATCGAAACCGAATTTTCACAGTTTGGAAATATATGATAATGATATGGTGATTATAGAAATGCAACGAAATGAGGTGGAAATGAACAAACCCATTTATATTGGTTTTACAATTTTAGATTTAAGTAAATTACACATGTATAATTTTCATTATGACTATATATTAAGACAATTTGATGAAAATAGCGTGGATTTATGTTACACAGTCACAGACAGTTTTATATATCTATTTAAAAATATTGATTTCTATGAATATATAAGACGTGATTGTAGGGAATATTCCGATACAAGCGACTATGATGAAGCGAATATTTTTAATATACCGCGTGTGAATAGGAAGGAACTTGGTATGTTTAAAGATGAAAATGCCGGTCGCATTATGTTGGAATTTATTGGTCTACGATCGAAAATGTATTCATTTAAAATGTGGGGTGGTGACGGTGGAGAAATAAAAAGGTCCAAGGGAGTAGTTGGTAGTACATTGAAAACAATCACATTTGATGATTATAAGAATTGTTTATTGAATCAACGGGAAATTGTAAGACAACAAATTCTATTGCAAAGTAAGAAACATGTAATGTATTCGATAAAACAGCGAAAAATTGTTTTGAATGTTGCTGATGATAAAAGAAGGTCACTGCATGATTCATTAGACAGTTTGCCGTGGGGTTTTGTGGAAGAAACAGTAGCAAGAGCAGAAGCAGCAGCAGCACGACCCGAACCACCACCCCATCAGTAGGTACCATTATACAAAGACACACACTAGACAAATAGTACTTAAACAAAACAAAAAATGTTATCAAAAAGTGAAATAAAACTTGTAAATGATTTACATGACAGTAATTCTGTGGTATATCAGAATCACTTGGTGGAAAGAATAAAAAGTTCAAATGTGAGTGAAATGAATATGATTTTAAAACGTATCGCAATTCCAAGCACACACATTTTAACATATGATATATTACGATTGTGCAATGTTGAAATGTTAAATGTGTTACTCACATCCCAATTGGAACATGATAAATTTATTGTATTAATTGCTAATAAATTGTTAAATTTAAATGTAATTGATTTTACATATGAAAATTTAAGTGAAATCATCAGTACTGTACCATATAAGGATTTCACAGATGACTACAAATGTTATTTAATAATGCAATTAACAAAACTGGATATTAATAAACCCAATTTTGATGCAACATCCTCATCATATTTGTATTTACATATATTATCCAATTACAAGAATTTTAATTATTATATTAACAAAATTATGTGTACTGGAATTTTTAATGCAAATCCCATCTTTGTTGGGAATATGTTGAAAACTTTGGAAGAGAAAAATTTACACTTCAAATTGGAGATATTAACAAGAGACTCACATATGGATGTAGTAAAATGGCTTTTGAAAAATTTGCGAAAAATGGAGAAAAACGAAGATGTGGGATGGAGGTGTGGACCTGATTCGGGTATATGGCCATCAGGAAATCCAGAAGATTATGTTGCCACAATGGAGCTAATTAAACCCATAATGGAGTTTTAAAAAAAAATGCAAACAAAAACTGGCTCTCTGCTTATTTATTTTTATTAGAATTATTAATAATATATATTATATTATGTATTTGGATGTGTGGGGGTGAATAAAAAAACTTGTATATAATTTTTAACTGTGTTTTTATTATATTCTCTTTTTTCCAAATATACATATACATATTAAAAAAAAAAGTAACAGAAAAACACTATGTTAGCTGGAGGTGGGGGAAAATGACGGTTAAGGGGTTTACGTCATGAAAAAAACTAGTTTTAACAAGAAAAAATTGATTTTTATTTGTCATTAAAAAAACAAAACAGCAAATAGAAAAAAAAACACTAGAATAAATGTCTGGAAGAAAATAACACAATGTTAGCTGGGGGGTGGGGGAAAATGACGGTTAAGGGGTTTTACGTAATAAAAAACTATATTTTTAAGAAGAAAAATCGTTTTATTGTGCAGCAAAAACACACACACACACATACACAAACTGAAAGATTAAAAAACACTAGTTAGATGGGATTTGGGGAAAATGGCGGTTTTTTTATATAATGAAAAAACATATACTTTTAATAGTAAAAAAATAAATTTTTTATTTCTTAATAAAATACATATACAACAACAACAACAAATAGAAAAAACACTAAGAAAACTCTGAAAAAAAAAACAAAAAATCACTAGTTAGATGGGATTTTGGGGGAAATGGCGGTTTTTTTGGGGTATTTTTTTTATATAATGAAAAACATATTAACATTTCGTTAAAAAAAAACTGTATTTATTTTTTTTTGTAAAACACAATAGAACGAAAATGGAAAAAAACATTAACAAGATATATATAATATAATGAAAAAAATCCATTTCCATTCCATTTTGTTTTCAGTCTGCTTCTCCCTCCTTCGGCTGGTGGACTGTTTTTTTCCCTTCTTCCGGCTGGACTTCTTCTTCTTCTTCCTTTTCTAGTTCTTCTATAAAGTCCGATAGTCTGTAACAAAAAACAAACAGAAAAAACAATTAATAAAAGTAGAAAAATGCAAACAAAAAAAATTATAACATACCTTACAGCAAGCACAGTAAACATCATGAAGGGGCTGTTTCTTTCTGTCCACCCATTGGTGGCAAGTGAGGCAAAATTCCATGTGGAGATTCCAGGATTTCAACTCCCCCGTTTCCTGGTCGATTTCCCCATACTTATCCTAAATAATGTCCTGACCATATGGTTCATCATCAACAACAACATTGTTTTCGTGTTCATTGTTGTCGTCTTGTTCTTGCCGCCTTCGCTTGATGCCACGGCTATGCTGTTGGTTTTGTTGTTGTTGTTGCTCATCTCCATAGATGACTTGACTGCCACCTTGTCCTTAATAAAGAAAATTATAATATCTCACTTTTCCATACTTTTTGTATAAATAGGACACAGTCATGGGTTGTTTTTCCCCCAAACGACTGTGCACTATTTATACAAAAAGTGTGGAAAAGTTGATGATATTTTTAATTTCCTTTATTACCTTTTCCATTATGCAAAACATCTCGTCCACCGTCGCCGCAGCCGTTGTCGTTCTCGTTGTGGTTTCCTAATAAAGAAAATTAACATTGTTTACAAATTCCCCGTTTTTCTCCATAATCGTGCCCAGTAATCGAACCAATACACACACACAATTTTGGTTCAATCTGGATTCGATTATTGAGAAAAACGAAGGATCGTAACCAATTTCAATTTTCTTTATTACCTCTATTTTCTGGTACTGCTGCTGCTGCTTGTGTTGTCTCATCAGCCACCGCCGTCGCTACTTGCTGCTTCTGCTGCTGCGCCTCATGCACCACCGATGACATTTTCCCGCTAAAACCAAACAAAACCGTTTTAAATTTAATGAAAAAAAATAAAGACAATGAACAAATTACTTACTACATGTATGTGTGCTTCATATCGTAGTTTCCCTCTTTTATAGAACCACCACCAACACCGCCCCCCTCCACTTCCGTCCATTGTGTTAATTGACGCGATCATTCATTGGGATCATTTTTGATTTGCTCATCCTCTTCATCTGCGTTTTGCGTCTCCGCTTGTGTTGGAGCTGTAGCCGCTAGCATCGGAAAGAAATGCGTAAGCATTTCCTGAACGCTAAATATCACCATTGGATTAAATGGCTGGATTACTTGCCCACATATCGTGTGGGCATTGATGTTTAACATGAAAGAGGGTAACGAAGATGACCCCGGATAGGGTGAGGTCATCCTCAGTACTTCTCCTAGATGAAAGAACAACCGGTGTTCTGTTTCATCCATCGCAACCTCCACAACAGCACGCTCATGGTGTATTGTTGATTCGTTGTGAAGACTGCTGTCGACGCGTCTAATGGGGGTATTGGTTGAGGTGGTGGTGTCCATGGGGCGGTGGATCTGTCGACGACGTACAACCCTGGGGGAGGAGGTGGTGGCGGCGTTGGAAATGGTGGCAGCGTTGGAGGTGGTGGCGGCGTTGGAGGTGGTGGCGGCGTTAGAATTACGCACTCTTACCACTCGCTGTATACGCATTGGCATACCGTAGTTTTTAGTACTATTAGAATTCATATTTTCTTATTGTTTTGAAGTCTTTTTCAAAAACTGACTTTTGTCCACAAGATTGTGCACTATTTATACACCTTAATTTTGTGGGGAAAGCTAGGTTTCTTGGCGGTGGTGGTGGTGTAAAAAGGTCACAAATTTTTCTTGACATTTTTATTGAATTGTTTTTGAATATAAACTATCTTATACAATTGCACATAATTTTGTGCATTGTCTATTTTGTATGTAAATTACACGAACTTTTGTTCCTCCTTTTCGTCGAACAATTTTCTCGATCAATTGAATGTGCGGGTGTGCAGTTTTCTGGATTTCTCCAGTGTAAAATGCTCCCTTGATGTCCCGTTGTTCTTCATCTTGCAGTAAGTATGTTGTTGGATTTGTCAATTGAACCGTTTTAATTGTGAATACCTCATTTGACCAATTGGGTGTATATCCTTTTGCAAATAATTCCCTATATTTACTAACACGCACCTTATCACCAACTTTGAATTTATTTGATGACATTGGTGTTGAAATCTTTATTCTATTATACACCGTATTTAAGAGATGCTTTTCATTTTTTTTCTTAGAAATTGCATCTATAGGACGCATCTTAATTGTACTATGTATGGATTTTTCATTGTAATTTTTTACAATGTCCGGTAATATGGAGAGCCATTTATAGTTGCCCTGGTAACTAAACTCTTTCCACATATTACTTTTGAGGGTGCGATTAAAACGTTCAATTACGCTAGCTTTCATTGCACCAAAAGTGGAATAGAGATTTATTCCGAATTTTTTCATCAAATCCATAAATTCCTTATTGTAAAACTCTTTACCATTATCAGTTTGTAGATTTTTCGGTATATGCTGCTGCTGTTGTCGCTGTGTTTTACTTAATAGGATATTCCTCATTGCATTGGCAACTTCTTTGCAAGATTTATTTTTTACAGGCACAGCCCAAGCAAACTTACTAAATACATCGATTACAGTTAAAATATAGATAAAATACAGATAAAATATTTATAGCCCTTATTTAATCGTGCATATGGGATCATTTCCACTAAATCAGCTTGATATAAATCATTCAAACCTTTTACAATGAGATGTCTTCTTTCAAATTGTTTTCTAGCTGTTTTGTGTAATTCATTGACAACTAATCTTTTCAAATCCACATCATTAGCGGCGGCATTCGGTATTTTTTTCTTATATTTCCTCATCATAATGATAATTATGGAACAATAACATCATATACTGGATATCGAACCATAAATACTGCATGTACTTTATTTGTTTTTGAATTGATTTCTTTTATTGATATTCTATCTCCCATATGGAAAATTACAGATTCAATATTCGTTAATAGTTGTCCATTTAAATAAATTTCCATATTATTGAAATTACTGGATTGCTTAACAATTAATAGACGACATTCTTTCAGATGAATTTCATATTCATATTGATTAGAAAGATTTATTTTAAGATAGCCTGTTTTCGCTTGAACGGGTCCTGAGGCGCTAATATTTAACATAAAATAACCATATAAAGTTTTCAATTTCGTTTCCACAAATTGATTAATTTCATCATAGTTTTGGATGTGTGATTTACTTATAATGGCATTCACTTCGTTTGCAATAAGCGTTTGCACTTCCGTTACATTCCGCGGTCTCCAAGGCACCAGATTTTTCACATCAGTTTCTATAAGGTCCTCAACGGCACTCTCATTCGGAATATGATTACTTGCAATATACTATGGCAAGAATTTCTTAATGGTATCCAATGCCATGTCATTCACTTGTTTTTCATCGACTAATTTTCGCTTCAATATTATATTTGAAATGCGTTGATCACATTCCACACCCGTAATTATTTGTTTGGTTTTCAATGAATTTTCAATCAAATCAACAATATCTTGTGCTTTCCATGTTTTGTGTGCTGTCCCTGTTGTTGTTGTTGTTGATGATGATGTTTGCCACTGTTGAAATACTTTTGCAGAAACAATTGCATCCACATCTGTATCTGTGACAAATTTTATACTTTTTAATTTTACATCAATTAATTTATTCACATCAGCTGTTGAGAGAGTGCTTGCTGTAGTCTGAATAACTTGATGATGTTTACGTATTGTTCGGTCAATTAAATTTTAAATTTCCGTTGGAGTTTGTATTTTACTGGAGATTAAATTATTAAGATATTGTTGAGATGGAATTTGTTGTTGTATATTGAGAAATTTTAAGTCAATTTTATGTTCAATATCCAGTACACTTGGAAGTGCAAGTGTGGCAAATAACTTTTTCACTTCAGTCTCCACCAATTGTTGCAATTGTCGTAGTTGTTGTTGTTGTTGTTGGGTTTTGCCTGATGAAGGTGTACTCGCACCCACAATAACTGATGATTGTCCACCAATATTGGAGCCGTCATCGTCATCGTCAGCATAATTTTGACGGTAATAGTAATTATCTAAAGGACGACCGAACTTATCAACAGTCATTTTGGTAATAAGAAAAAAAATTCTAATGTTATTTTTTTAAATACATTTTATTCATTCATTCATATATATATGTTTTTTTTTGCAATAGTTTCATCATGACATTATTCAAATTGTTTTCTTCACTTAACCATAAACTTAAAATAATTACATTTTCTACACTGCACTGCAAGTGTTTTGGTTTCCAATAGCCATGAATTGGAGATTTCTTTGTAGACATATTTTTCAAATAATCACGATAATAATCTTTAAGGGCATGGAATGAAGGCCAATCTCTTATACCTTCCACATTTACAATAGCAATTTTTTTATCATTATACAATTTATTATTACAGAAAATATCTTTTAATAATTTCTCCTTTTGATGTCCCCTAATTATTATAATGTTAATTTTTTTTCAATAACTTCATTATGTAAAATTTCCGATAATTGGGTCACCTTGTAGTGGTGGTGGTGGGAGAAAGTTTCTTGGTTTTTTTCTGTGTCGTTGTTGCGGTTGATCCAGCCATTGGTGGGGGTAGAAATACCATAAACATTAGTTGTTGGTTCCTCTTGTTTACTACTATTTGATGAATTCCACATTAGACCATGAACTTGACTTTGTATAAATTTAATGTGTTTTTTAAAATCAGCTGATAAATGATTAAATTTAATATGCGGTTCAAATAAAAACGTTTTTATGTTATGCGATGACACATCAAATAACTGTTTTATAGCCATTTCTTTACATATAAAATCACTATCTTTGTATTGGAATCCTTGAAAGTCCACAATACACACATTGGATAAATTATTCATGATTACGTTTTTTTTTATGTGTGTCTGTAGTTAATAAAAAGTATATCAACACTTTTCAGTTCAGAGAGATTTCTCTAAATGAAGCGAATAGTTGATGTGAGTGGATTATATTTTATTATACGATCATGTATAATGAGACAATACGCTGTGGTTTTATCATCCACATCTTTATCACATTCAAATTCCAAACGTATGTCCACTGAACCGGCATTTAAAATTTCATTCTGTCGTGAGCAATCAATCACCGCAATCGGACAGATTTCTTTAAATCGCTCGGGTGTGAAGAGTGGCTCCTTGTCTTTCTCATAGTATGCTTGATGGAAGTTTCCATACAAGTAATAAAGCATGGCATATTGGTCCTTGGAAAAATTAATATTCAAATTCTCATAGGGATATGATTCAGAGTTTAGATACAATTTTATGTTTGACAAATTTATATGGTCAAATTTAATTGCATTTTTATTAATCATATTTTTTCGATCTGTTTGAAATGCAACAATTACATAACGTGGTTTTTCCAATTGTTTTGTTGACATAAGAGTCCAGGGGCCGGATTACCTAAAGTGTAGAGTCACATAGATCACCTCTTATATAAGGAAGTCCCTTAAAATCGCTTAAACGGTATTACCTAAAAATTGTCGTTCAAGTTAGGCAGTGGTCGGGATCGTTCGACTCTCCTTATATAAGAGGGTGGTCGAAGTGTGTTTTTATATAAGGAATCTATAAGAAAACTATAAGTAAATGCAAAATAAATGAAAATTATGCCATAATTATTAAAAAATCGTTCTTTTATTATTAAAATATATTTCAAACATGAAAATATATAAAAAATTTTTAAAATTACGATAAAGTTTAACTTATAATACAATGTATAATAATATAATACAATATATACAAACTTACACAGAAAAACATATAATACATATATACAAATTACATAGAAATGTTTACAATTATTCTAAACTATCACCCCTACTCACAAGTATATTTAAATTTCTACATATTTGGCGGGCGACAGCCAAAGTCTCCCGCTTTACTTGGAGTGTTTCCCGCATCACCTCCAATTTTTCACGTTTCATCGCCATCGTCTCCTTGTGTTGGTCATTAAGTTGTTCCTCCACAGTTTTATTATTCTGTGGAGGTGGCGGACCCCTATTTATTTTCTATTTTTTTCATTTGGAACTACAATCGGGGGCGCCTTTCTCTTAAGGACCGGCGTAAAAAGGTTGGGACTTGGCTATCGACGGGGAAGTAAAGGCGGCGGTGAATCGAGAACTACAATCTGAACAAAAATTATAATATATTGGAATCACCTCTGGTTGTGACTATAAAAAACAATTTTTAAATATTTGTATATTTATTTTATCTGGTAATTACCTTGCTGCATGAAGGACCGTAGATTGTCAGTGGTCCGGGAACTGACATTTTTTTCTCGAAAGTACTCTAAAAAATGATTGTTATTACTTATTTGATTTGAATTTATTTGTTATTACAAACCTTTGGAGCATTGTTGCCGAGCTCTGCGCCCTCAATGTCTCCGACGACACACTTTTTTCCAATGAGTGCCATCAAACGCTCCTCCAATTCTGTAACCGGCACCGCGTTCGATGGCCCGTCACCCGTCTTTCGGCATTCGCGACTAATTACGGCACATTTGCCCTTAACTTATATTATAACATACTATACTATATACCCTATATTATAATATAATTATAATATAATTATTAATTATAATACATATGTACTCAATACTACATACTTTGGTAAATATACTGAAATTTAAATTTAAATCTGGGTTTCAAAGAGGATTACAACATTGAATTTACTAAATCCCTAGAATTATCACTAGGGAGGCAACGTTTTCACCCCATTATGAAATGGTAGTATACGAATGCCGAAGGAGTACGACTAAGCATAAGGAAAGTGAGCCGAAGAGATACGTAATACCACTTTAGAGTACCTGCCTTACTTATGAGTTCACTCGGTCTAACTCTCCCTTATTCTTTATTTTTTTAGATAATCCGGCCCCAGGAGTGTTGTTGGGTTTTTTGCAATTGTGGATTTTCACACAGTTCCCATGATCTAAACGCTATTTCCAACTCTATTGAATTGTTCATATATTTGATTAGTTGCAATCGTTCAGCGTCGGCAACTTTAATATATGGTATTTTCCATACAATTTTATAAATGGTCAAAACCACTTTTTCCGTTGTGTTTGTATTATAGATTACATTATCATCCGTGTTTAATCTCAATAGAATCAATTCATGTCTCAAATTAATTATGATGCAAACATTAAAATTTTTATCCTTATTACTTGGTGTGAAGGCGCATTCATTGTTCGATGTATACCATCCAGCATTTTCCAATAGTTTACTCTCATTCTCATTTATGGAGACATAAGATTTGAGTGTTGATGTAATGCCCGGATTTCTTGTTCTATCCACAACTTTGCCTCCAATTTCATAGCGAATCTCTTCGAAAAGGTGCAGTGCAAAGTTATTTACAAATTTGGTCGTTCTAGACACTGCTCCCTTGTCATCCAATAAAGTGCCCTCAATGTAAATGGAACTTTGAGATGGTAGTGTATAGACATCGGTTTGCTGTATTGGTATTCGTATTTCATCGTTATTTTTAAATGATGAATTTATGTATGGTTGATGAGAGTGTTTCTCGTAACTGGTCAATGAATTGTCAAATAAGACAGTTTCTTCAACATTTAAAATGTCACTCATTTTTTTTTTCTGACTGTCTTTGGCTAATAGTTGTTTTTTTTCACTTTTTTACTTTAAATCCTAAAGACTTTAAAAATTGTATATTTTCTCGTGTTAATCGTTTGACCTCTTGACTTGGAATAACTGTAGATTGTTTAATGATTTGATTATTAAATGATGCTCTATTATTAGATTTTTTCTACCTGTCACCACTAATACCACAAGCTTTTTATTTTATTCCCATTTTTTTTTAGAATTAATTTGTGTTTATTTTTTTTTAAATGTAGTTTTATTGATATTTCTTCCCCACGACAATCGATTAGTTTTCCGTTCTGATCAACTATACGAATAGTGACATTATAAATTTCCGATGTATTAATTGGTAAATATATAACATTTTGAGGGGTCTCATTGATTTTGAATCCTGGCGGTACTGTGGGGAAAAAATCATAGATAATGTGACTTGGTACACCATTATCATATGATCCCTCACTAATGCTACATAGCACTCGTATAGTGTTTACATTAAATATACTTATGGGTTTTGTGGAAATGTGTCTTTTGTTGGCGTACAACAGTACATTCTCAAATCCCAATAGTGATGATATCGAATTCGGTTTTCTAAAGTCTATATTGTGACTGCACTTGATTTCCGTTTGTAGTGTATTAACATTTCCATGAATTGATAGAAAACAATTAAATGTGGGATGTTTAATTTTTAATTTTTGTATGGACTTTTGTAAAAATTGCACTATATCGCGGTTTTCATATGAACCTGTTGGAATTTTAATATCATGTCCACCCACACTGAACACATTATTTGTGTCATCTATGTTTGGTATTGAATTGAATACCTTGAAACTAGTTAATCCCAACACATAGTCATCATAATTTTCCAATTGAATCGGTGGATAATGGTGAATCGTTATTTCCGATTGTTTACTATCAAATAGCAACAAACTCATAATTATTATTACCTATACTGTTAAAATTTTTTTTGTACACTAAACACATTCATTACATATTATAACTTTTATATAGGAATTGAAGACATAAATGACCACAGTTTACTGCATTGTTCTTTTGATAACGTTTATGATTGTATTTTATCACAACAGCCGTCGGCTTTTTTGTTTTTTTTGTTTGTCCACTTTGAAAATAATGAACCAACTCAAGTGGTGGTTTAAGATTTCCATAACTGTCAAAATAGTAAACCAAAAAGTCTTTTTTAACATAAGCAACCCAATGTTCTCCTGGTCCTTTATCTGAATCCGTATTTATTACACATGATTCATTTATATTAATCTTATGTGGTAATTTATCGCGCATAAATACACCACGAAAGTGTAGAATATTTTTCGAGTATTTCATAATGTCATAATTGGTTAGGGGACGAGCCGGTAAGTTTTTAATTAGTTTTTTGAATAGGGTCTTATGTATAGGCCTAAACCACGTTTATATGGTCCCATATAGAGACCCTGCCCTTGAGCATTTTTTTCAATAGCAATAGCCTCCATTTTTTCATTATATCGTTTCGATTCCTCTAGATTTTTCTGTGCTTGTTTCGCCTTTTGAATTGCCGAATAGACACCCGAACCGCCACCAATCAATGATCCCAATGCACCTAATCCAGCCAGAAGAAGTGGTAAAAATCCACCAGATTTCCTAGTAGTAGTAGGTATTGGAATTACACGGGGAATAGTTGATTTTTTAACTCTTCCAAATATATTGCGAAGATTTCCTCTCTTGCCTCCCTTTCGTGCCATTCTCATGGCCGTTGAAAAGGATATTGCTTTTCCCATTTTCATTCTTGATCCACGACCTGTTTTTCTTCTACTTCCACCTATTTTCCTCCTCCTCCTACTCGTACGGCAATGATGTCCTATGTCTGTTAATAATTTTCCCTTCATGGCACCAGTAACGGCTAAGGCAGCGGCTTTTTCACCAAATCCCGCGTCTCCCGCTTTTAACCGTTCAAATGCTTTCTGTGCCAACACTTGATCAGCCTTGTGTCGTTCAGATAAGTCGTTACTTTGAGAATATGCTATATCAGGTACTCTACACGCTGCATCCAATGCATTCACACCCTTATCACCTCTCGCTAGGCGTTTTTGCAGTTTGGTACCAGGGCCACAGAATTGATAGCCCGGAATATGTATTTCAATTGGTAATTTATTTATCAATTTATTTAAGATACCGCTTCCTTTCCGCTCTGCAACTTTTCGTCGACTAATTGCATTCGTATAAATTACCCTCATTTTATTATATTTATATGAAATAATATAAACGATGTAAATTGAATAGCACCCTTTAGTCTTCTAAATGGTTGCATACTAATGAAATGTGTTGATTAACTCCTCAATTTATTTATAACAACCCACCCCTGCACGCGTACACACTTACACACACACATAAAAGAGTGAAAACCATAATATTTTTTAAAACAAAGTGTGTTTTTTATTTTTCGAAATAATAATAAAAATGCGTTTAATTGAACAAAAACAAAAGTTAAACATAATGAATTATAATTGGCTTCAACAAACGAATAATGCGTGTGGATTAACGGCATCAGGTACTGGTGGTGGTGGCGGTTGTATGGGATCAAGACATGGACAATTACTTCCAAATACAATTCGTTGCATTATTGTGGGACCTTCAAATTGCGGTAAAACGAGTGTTATGCTAAATTTATTGGAGGATAAAAATGGTTTGCGATTTGAAAATGTGTACATTTATTCCAAATCTTTATATCAACCCATGTACAAGTACTTGAGGGCACTGTTAGAACCAATCAAGGGAATTGGTTACCATGAATTTAGAGATACAGATGAAATACTGTCACCAAATGATGCCAAATCCAATTCTATAATGATATTTGATGATGTGGCGTGTGGACCGCAGAGTGTGATAAGAGAGTACTTTAGTATGGGTAGACATATCAAATCGATTCATTTTATCTCTCGCAAAGTTATAGCAGAATTTCCAAACAATTAATACGTGACAATGTTAATCTTCTCGTTCTTTTCAAGCAAGACGAGACTAATTTACGACATGTTTACAATGATCACGTGAACACAGACTTTGAATATGATAAATTCATTAAATTGTGTAGATTTTGTTGGAACAATGACAAATATGGTTTTTTAGTTATATCAAAAGATGATGATATAGCAAAGGGACGCTACAGAAAGGGATTCGATCACTTTCTATTAACATGAAACAAAAAACGAAAAACCCCATATATGTATATATAATTTTAATACATTCACTTTATTTCATCAGTTTTACAAATACCGTTCTCGGGGAGAAAACACCCATCACATGATGGATTCAAAGGTGGTAAAAGAACTAATTAAGGCTAGAAAAATTGTAAAAGGCAAATTGGATGCCTTAAAATCGGAACAGTTCTCCACACAAGAAAACCTTGCACAAAGTTATTTGCCCTTGATGAATATATTACCCAAAGCATTACTAAAAAACGAACTGTAATGGGAACATGGGGGGCTATATCTGTTTTACTTAAACTTGTTATAACTGCTCAATGTTTATAGTTTTTTCTTAGAAATATTTTGTCTAAATAACACATGTTTGAGTTCAATGCAATGTTTAGGGTATTCCCTTTTGAAGCAGGTGGTTTTGTGGACTGCTTGACTGGTCTTTTGGCCCACTGGAGGCATTAGATTTTAAAAACATTGAAACAGTTAAGATCGCATATTTGTAATTTTGCTTCAAATATTTATATTATTATAAAGAATTATTTAAAGTTGTACTTGTGCTAAATCAACTTCTATATAAGGTAAATATTCACTTATATGACATGAGTTTTTCTCAACTTGGGTTGTCACACTACAGAACAGAAAAAAAATAAAGTGAAAAAAGAGGAGGAAGAGGAGCCGGATGAGAAACAACCATTACCAGATGAAGAAGATATTCATCATGATGTAAAAAAGACCATAAAAAAGACTAGAAAACGTCAAAGTACTAATTTCGGTACTCAAACAGATGAACAGGAACAAGAACGCAGTATAATTCAACAACTTTTTCCTAATACATCACATGCTGAACAGAGTTTTGTATACCATCCACCACAGCAGCAGCCGCTTCCGTCGGTAGAAGAAAGTTATTTTTTCGATGATTCAATACAGGATTTGAATGCAACACAACATAGAATTCCCGATGAGACATTGATGGAATATTTGGATCAGTTCCCCGATATTCTTCAACAATACATTGTGGACAGAATGCGAAGTACCAACAATGATTTTGATACACATTATTTCACTCATGATGTGTCCACGGATGTTATGCATTTTGGTAATGGCCGTTTAAATTTCAATGATGATGCAATAACAGTAACTAATCCCGATAGATATGAAATGAAGTTTCCCCTCACTGTTGGAATGATTGAATTACTAATGAAAACCATACCTGATGATAATAAGATCACATCGGACGATAAGAGACATTTCAAAGAGCTTGTAGTGTTTACTAGTGCTCACAAAAAACATTTCATGAACGATGAACAGATTGTGGGCAATCGTGGTGATAAGTATCGCTATACCATAAAACCGCTTGTTGTGAACGTTCTAAAGAAGGAGCAAGAGCAACAGGATAGGGAAACATTAACAAAGTTACGTTTACCTACTACTACTGCTTCCTCTTCAAAACATGGATCGGTTTATGGTAAATGAGCAGCGACAGCAACAACAATAAATAATAATAATAAATCTGATAACAATTTATTCATGACTTATAATAAGAAGCCCATTGAATATGTTTATTGGGATTCTCCAAATGAACTTGTACAACGATTACGTTTATTAATGGCATCCCAGGCGGCTGGTAATAATTCTCATGAAAATGAAATAAATTCCATTATTGAGGAATTGCGAGAGAACAATATTATAGAATAGTTATTTTTTTTCTATTAATCTCTCAATATGCATGCGCAGCACGTGTTTGTGTATCTGTATATAAGTTGGAATTTTTTCACAATATCTTCAGTCCACAAGAAAAACAAAAAATGGAAACAAGCAGCATTGCAATATTTCTATTTCTAACACTTGTGCAACGAATCGTATTATACGTTTCACAGTTGGAAAACACAAAAGATGCATTCATTTGTTTCTTAAATTTAACAACACAATCAACAATTCAAAATCACACAAATTGTGACAATTGGCCTCAAAATTGGAAGAGAATGGAATTAATTACAATAAATCATGGAAAATTAGATGTAATGAAGACGGATTTAACGGAATCACAACTCGCACTCCATGAATTACGCTATAAGGTGAAAATATTTACACATGAAAATAAGTACCTTCACACACCCCACTGGAATGGATTTTTCTTACACAATTCCAAGAACTGCTCCATCAGCAACAAAGGTGATATAAGTAATAATCATAATAATACGTCAAACCATAATAAGAACGATGATCATGATGATGTAATATTAAAAGAAATGGAAACTCAACATGGTAAAATTAGAATGTTTATTGAAAAAATGTTTTCTTCACAAAAAAATGTACATTCCCTTGTATTGTTATACTTAAATTTATTATTACAAATTACTGCAATATATTTAATAAATATATTTTCTACTACATGATATGAGTGGTATGGCGAAATGGCCATACTGGCATACAGTATGAATATTTAGGATAAGAAAAAAAAAGTTGTGGTGGCAATGCCAACAATGCAACTGTCAGCTGATACGTTGTTGGAAGACGATGTGAAATATTGCCATATTCATTTCTGCCCATTTAGGAGTACTTATATTGTACAATAATATTTATATATAACTATAATACAAAAAAATATTAATACAATCTTTTTTTGTTTTTTTTTCTCTCTACTAACGGTCACACAGAAACAAAAAAACGATATATGTAAATTACAAAATGTGCATGTGTCAGGAAGTTAATGCAAAAACAAGTGAATAGAGGTCACTTAACCTTTTAAAAATTTGCATATAATACAAGCGCCAATGCATTTTTTTTCACTTGATGCACTTCCTCACTTTTTTCCGACTCACATACCTACACACAGGTGAGAGAGAGAGAGAAAGAGTGCGCTCGATACCACCACCGCTCGGTGGCGGTGGTGATGGTGGTAGTTCAACCCCCAATCCAATACTCCACCCACCCACCATACACAGTACTCTCTTTGCTCATTAGCAGTACCCACCAACAAAAAAAATGCTAATTAACACCTATCAACACACTTCTATGCTCTGTCCACTCCCCCTAACCCATCCCAACTACTCCCACATTTCAACCACACCGCCGCCGGGAACCAACACCTTGCGCCATCTATCGGACGTTTGATGTACTAGTGTGCTAGTCCCCGCAGTTTTACACTACTTACAATTGCACACAAGCTTTTAATATTAATTTTGTGCATTGTCTATATTGTATGTAAATTACATAAACTTTTGACTTTTTTAGAAATCAATTTTTTTATGCAAATCAATGTCTGCACGAAAAAAATTCATTATGCACATTCAAATTTTATAACTTAATTAACAATGTCTTTTTTACTTATCCAACCGTGTGTGTTGCCGGAACCTAACCACTTAACAAGCAGTTTGTCTCCTTTTCTTCAAACAATTTTCTCGATCAATTGAATGTCCGAGTGTGCAGTCCAAGCAATCTTACTAAATACATCGACTACATTTAAAATATACTTATAGCCCTTATTTAATCGGGCATATGGTATCATTTCCACTAAATCAGCTTGATATAAATCATAGTAGTGTAAAACATCGGGGATTGGCACAGTAGTACATTAAACGTCCGATAGATGGCGGTGGGTGTTGGTTCCCGGCGGCGGTGGGGTTGAAATATGGGAGGAGGAGTTGGGATGGGTTAGGGGGAGTGAACAAAGCATAGAAGTGTGTTGATAGGTGTTAATTAGCATAAATTTGTATAATTAGCATAAATTAGTATTATTGTGTTGGTGGGTACTGCTAATGAGGGAAGAGAGTACTGTGTATGGTGGGTGGAGTATTGGATTGGGGGTTGAACTACCATCATCACCACCGTAACCGAGCGGTGGTGGTACCGAGGGCACTCTTTCTCTCTCACACACACAGGTGTGTGTATGTGAGTGAGAAAAAGTGCATCAGGTTAATAAAAAAAATGCATTGGCGCTTGTATTGTATGCAAATTCTTAAAAGGTTAAGAACAAGTGACCTCTATTCACTTGTTTTTTTGCACTAACTTCCTGACACACATTATGTAATCTACATATATCGTTTTTGTTTCTGAATATAGGTCAATAATTAATGTAGGTAAAATAGAGGTAGTTTTATTTGAGAGAAATAAAACAATAAATGCATTTTATTTTATCTTTATTGTTTTTCTATTTCATGTATACAAAAAAAATCAGAAAAAAAAATGGAAATTAAGTGTCCATATATGATCCCTGAAATAGAAAAAAAAACATGTTTTTAAGAAAAAAAAATGTGTAAAAAATGGAAAGGAATTTTCTTACGTTTTTTCTATAGTTCTTAGTTTATAAAAATTCCACTTGCCACCATTTGTTTGTTTGATTGGGCTTTCGTACAATGAAGGAAAGATTTTCTCCATTCTTTAGTCTCACATTATATTCGGGTACGTTTTCCAGTAGCCGGTTGTACCTTTTTGGCAATATGACGTCATTTTCGAGGCCTTCAATTATCATAAGAACTGCTTGAACATATTTTGTCTGAATGACTCTTAGAGAGCGTATTTTATATGTCACATCCTCCTCTAATTCGGAAATTTTGATGAAGGGTCTTGATACAGTATTAAATTCAGTATTCATTTTTCTTCTTCTTTCTGATAAATTCACTTTACAAAAAATTAACTTTATCTTAATATATATAAAAATAAAATATTGATACTGAGATTAGAAATGCATTTGGGTGCAATGTGCAGCGGCTTTTAAACTAGGAAAAATACGTCATCATCCCCCATACAACCATACCCCACCACACACACGCACAAACCAATTTACCCAATTTTTTACTGGGGTGGGGTGGGGGAGTGTTGTTGTTGTTGTTCTGTAATTTCTTCAATGATTCATCACAATTATAAGAAGAGTATATTTAATTGTGTGTCTTTCTCTCTCTCTCTCTGGGCGTGAAAAAAAAAGGGTGTATGTATAAATGGATAATACAATAGAATTCATGACTTAGTTAGTTTCTAGTTGGCAATATGTCAACTGATGAGAAGACCAACACTCATCATCCAGAAACTGTTACATCTATTAGTGATAATTTTTTGAAGAAACTACGTAAAACATTTCCATTGCTAAGGAAAAATGATGAAGTGATTGCTATTTTAAAACAAACGAATAAGTGTATTCAAACATTACGGAAAGTGATTGGCTTAAAGAAAATAGATGATCAAGATAATGTAAGCAACATATTGTTCCTAAATGATAACATTCTAAAACTAACAAACAATTTAAGTTTATTGAAAACATGTTAAAAAAGACTACATTTAATTCAAAGGGAAAAATTAAATATTATTGGTGGCGCAGGTTTGACTACCATCACATCAAAGACAAACCGTAATCGTGGTCCGAAGCAACAGAAATATCAAAATTGTGTAGAATGGGAAAATTTAGAGAATTGTTTTAGGAATAGTATCAGTAGTGGCATAATTACAAATTTAACGGTAAAAGATCCTGTTATGTTTCTAGATAAAGCACAGAAATGTTTTCTGTTGCAAGTGAGAAAGAAATTGCATGAAAATCATAATTGCATAGAAGTCAATTGTACATTTACTGGTGAATTTGCGAAAATTCTTTCGATGTATTATCAATTGAAGACAATGCAGAATATCCTTATATTTTGTTTATATTTTGGTTATATTTTGGAGGTGGACCTTCATTATTCATCTCATCTACACAATTTACACAAAGATTTCCCATTGGCCCCCGAACATTTAACACCACCAGGCAGTAAACACAGTAAATTAATGACAACATTATACGATAAACACAACTATGTTATTCACTATAGAAATTTAAAGAATTATTTAAAGAGAGGATTGGTTTTGCGAAAAATCCACCGAATATTGAAATTTAAACAGTGTGCCTGGATGAAAAGTTATGTGGAATTGAATATAAATTAGCGAAAACAATCAAAAAATGATTTCGAAAAAAATTTCTTCAAGTTAATGGTGAATTCACCATTTGGAAAGACCATTGAAAATGTAAGGAAATATAAAGATGTTAAATTAGCGACGAGTTGGGAGGGAAGATCTGGAGCACGGGCCCTAATATCGAAACCGAATTTTCACAGTTTGGAAATATATAATAATCATATGGTGATTATAGAAATGCAACGAAATGAGGTGGAAATGAACAAACCCATTTATATTGGTTTTACAATTTTAGATTTAAGTAAATTACACATGTATAATTTTCATTATGACTATATGTATATTAAGACAATTTGATGAAAATAGCGTGGATTTATATTACACAGTCACAGACAGTTTTATATATCTATTTAAAAATATTGATTTCTATGAATATATAAGACGTGATTGTAGGGAATATTTCGATACAAGCGACTATGATGAAGCGAATATTTTTAATATACCGCGTGTGAATAGGAAGGAAGTTGGTATGTTTAAAGATGAAAATGCCGGTCGCATTATGTTGGAATTTATTGGTCTACGATCGAAAATGTATTCCTTTAAAATATGGGGTGGTGACGGTGGTGGTGGAGAAATAAGAAGGTCCAAGGGAGTAGTTGGTAGTACATTGAAAACAATCACATTTGATGATTATAAGAATTGTTTATTGAATCAACGGGAAATGGTAAGACAACAAATTCTATTGTAAAGTAAGAAACATGTAATGTATTCGATAAAACAGCGAAAAATTGTTTTGAATGTTGGTGATGATAAAAGAATGTCACTGCATGATTCATTAGACAGTTTGCCGTGGGGTTTTGTGGAAGAAACAGTAGCAAGAGCAAAAGCAGCAGCAGCAGGACCCGAACCACCACCCCATCAGTAGGTACCATTATACAAACACACACACTAGACAAATAGTACTTAAAAAACAAAACAAAAAAAAAAAACAAAAAATTTTATGAAAAAGTGAAATAAAACTTGTAATTGATTTACATGACAGTAATTCTGTGGTATATCAGAATCACTTGGTGGAAAGAATAAAAAGTTCAAATGTGAGTGAAATGAATATGATTTTAAAACGTATCGCAATTCCAAGCACACACATTTTAACATATGATATATTACGATTGTGCAATGTTGAAATGTTAAATGTGTTACTCACATCCCAATTGGAACATGATAAATTTATTGTATTAATTGCTAATAAATTGTTAAATTTAAATGTAATTGATTTTACATATGAAAATTTAAGTGAAATCATCAGTACTGTACCATATAAGGATTTCACAGATGACTACAAATGTTATTTAATAATGCAATTAACAAAACGAGATATTAATAAACCCAATTTTGATCCAACATCATCATCTTAAATGTATTTACATATATTATCCAATTATAAGAATTGTAATTATTATATTAACAAAATTATGTGTACTGGAATTTTTAATGCAAATCCAATCTTTGTTGGGAATATGTTGAAAACTTTGGAAGAGAAAAATTTACACTTCAAATTGGAGATATTAACAAGAGACTCACATATGGATGTAGTAAAATGGCTTTTGAAAAATTTGCGAAAAATGGAGAAAAACGAAGATGTGGGATGGAGGTGTGGACCTGATTCGGGTTTATGGCCATCAGGAAATCCAGATGTTGCCACAATGGAGCTAATTAAACCGATAATGGAGTTTTAAAAAAAATGCAAACAAAACTGGCTCTCTGGTTATTTATTATCATTAGAATTATTAATAATATATACTATATTATGTATTTGGGTGTGTGGGGGTGAATGAAAAAACTTGTATATAATTTTTAACTGTGTTTTTATTATTTTCTTTTTTTTCCGAATATACATATACATTTTTAAAAAAAAGGAAGGGAAAAAACAATATGTTAGCTGGGGGTGGGGGAAAATGACGGTTAAGGGGTTTACGTAATAAAAAAAATTAGTTTTAACAAGAAAAAATCGAATTTATTCATTAAAAAAAAAACAGCAAATAGAAAAAAAACACTAGAATAAATGTCTGAAAGAAAATAACACAATGTTAGCTGGAGGGTGGGGGCAGATGACGGTTAAGGGGTTTTACGTAATAAAAAACTATACTTTTAAGAAGAAAAATCGTTTTATTGTGCAGCAAAAACACACTCAAACAGAAACACTAGGTATAAGTTTTCTATAACAAAACTCTGAAAGAAAGAAAAAACAAAAACACTAGTTAGTTGGGGAAAATGACGGTTAAGGGGTTTTATGTAATAATTATCATATTTAACAGTAAAAATCAATTTTTATTTGTTATTAAAAACAAAACAGTAAATAGAAAAAACACTATAAAACACTGTTAAATTGGAGCTCTTTAAGGGGGTTTTTTGGTGTTTGAAATAAGAAACATATTTAACATTTTCGTTAAAAAAAACTGTATTTATTTTTTTTGTAAAACACAATAGAACGAAATAAAAAAAAAATGGAAAAAAAACATTAACAAGATATATATAATGAAAAAAAATCCATTTCCATTCCATTCCATTTTGTTTCAGTCTTCTTCTCGCTCCTTCGGCTGGTGGACTGCTTTTTTTCTTCTTCCGGCTGGACTTCTTCTTCTTGTTCTTCCTTTTCTAGTTCTTCTATAAAATCCGATAGTCTCTGTAACAAAACAAACAGAAAAAACAATTAATAAAAGTAGAAAAATGCAAAACAAAAAAAAAATTATAACATACCTTACAGCAAGCACAGTAAACATCATGAAGGAGCTGTTTATTTCTGTCCACCCATTGGTGGCAAGTGAGGCAAAATTCCATGTGGAGATTCCAGGATTTCAACTCCCCCGTTTCCTGGTCGATTTCCCCATAATTATCCTCCATAATGTCCTGACCATATGGTTCATCGTCAACAACATTGTTGTCGTGTTCATTGCCGCCACCGCCTCCGTCGTCGTCGTCGTCTTGTTCTTGCCGCCTTCGCTTGATGCCACGGCAATGCTGTTGTTGCTGATCTACATGGATGACTTGGCTGCTAGCACTGCTTCTGCTTTTTCCTAATAAAAGAAAAGAGTGCAACCATTCAAAATGTATTGTTTTAATAATTCCCTTACACCATGTCGAGAATTCACCAGTCTACTTTTTTTTTGAGTGAGGGACAGAATCAACTACTACTACTACTACAAAAAATAGAAGGTGCATTCTCGACAGTAGTATAAGGAAATTATTAAAACAATAAATCGTGAAAGGATGAACTCTTTTCCTTTATTACCTGATTGTTTTTGCAACCACCATTCCCGCCCACTGCTCTTGTCGCTACTGATGCTGTCCAACGGATTTTCACCGCCGCCGCCTTGTCCTTAATAAAGAAAATTATAAATATCTCACTTTTCCATACTTTTTGTATAAATAGGTTACAGTCAGCTGTGTGCGGGTTTTTTTTCCCCCAAATGACTGTGCACTATTTATACAAAAAGTGTGGAAAAGTTGATGATATTTTTAATTTCCTTTATTACCTTCTCCATTATGCAAAACATCTCGTCCGCCGTTGTCGTCGTCGTCATGGTCGTGATTGTTCTCGTTGTGGTTTCCTAATAAAGAAAATTAACATTGTTTACAAATTCTTCGTTTTTCTCAATAATCGTGCCCAGTTATCGAACCAATACACACACAATTTTGGTTCAATCTGGATTCGATTATTGAGAAAAACGAAGGATCGTAACCAATTTCAATTTTCTTTATTACCTCTATTTTCTGCTACTGCTGCTGCTTGTGTTGTCCCAGCCACCGCCGTCGCTACCTGCTGCTGCTCATGCACCACCGATGACATTTTCCCGCTGAAACCAAAAAAAACCGTTTTCAATTTAATGAAAAAAAATAAAGACAATGAACAAATTACTTACTACATGTATGTGTGCTTCATAGCGTTGTTTCCCCCATTTTTATAGAACCCTCACCACTACCACCACCACCGCCCCCCTTCACTTCCGTCCATGTTCTATTCCACGTTCTGGAGGTCATCAGGATCATCATCTTCATCAGGTTCCGGCGGGTCAATTAATTCCCTTACGAAATCCCAATAATCCGACTCCTGATCGGAGGGAGCGTCTTGGTAGAATGTTGGTGGTGGCTGTGATGAGGTGGAAGCTCTCATTGGGTTTGCAGCTCCCAACATTCGGAAGAAATGCGTCAGCAATTCCTCCAAATCGAAAATGCAGAGGGGATTTATGGGGGACAATTCCTGCCCCCATATAGTCCTCACACCTATGTTAAGTGTGAAGGGAGGCAGGGTGGTTGACCCCGGATACGGGAGGTAAACCGTAGAACCCTTACCAAGCTGTTATACAGCTCACGCTCCCTCATATCCATATTTACTCCCACAATAACGTGTTGGACGCTGCTGGGGTTTGTTTGGCGGTGGCGATTGTGGTAGTTGGAGGTGGAGGTGGCGCGAGCTGAGGTGGCAAACGGGGCGTTCGAGGTGGCAGCGCTGGCGGCGAACAGGCCATGAATGGTTCACCGCTGACCAGTACCACCACGGCTGAGGCTTCTAATCGGGGCACAACCACCAATCCGGGAACCGCTAGCACCAGCTACCGCAGTGCCTGTGGAGACCATGCTGGGGGCGGTGGCAGCGGTTGCAGTGGTATTGGTAGCGGCAGTGCTGGTGTCCCTGGTGGTGCTTTGTAGCTGCAGCAGACGTGCAACCCTGGAGGATGGGTCTGTAGTAGTAGTAGTTGTTGTTGTTGTTGTTGTATAGACCATGCTGGTGGCGGAAATAGCGGCTGCGGCGGTTTCGGCGGCGTTGGAATTGCGCCCTCTTCTTGAAGAAGAAGTTGATGGTCGAGCACCAGCAGCAGTGTTGTTATTCTTGGCGTTCATAGTTGGTTTTTTTTTTCGTTTTTGAAAATAAAAGCTTAGTTTTCAAAACTGACTTTTGTCCACAAGATTGTGCACTATTTATACACATTAATTTTGTGGGGGGAGCTAGGGGGAGCTAGGAAAAGGTCACATATTTTTCTTGACATTTTTATTGATTTGTTTTTGAATATAAACTATCTTACAATTGCACATAATTTTGTGCATTGTCTATTTTGTATGTAAATTACACGAACTTTTGACTTTTTTAGAAATCAATTTTTTTATGCAAATCAATGTCTGCACGAAAAAAAAAATTCATTATGCACATGCAAATTTTATAACTTAATTAACAATGTCTTTTTTACTTATCCAACTATTGTGTGTGTTATCGAATCCTAACCACTTAACGAGCAGTTTGTCTTCTTTTCGTCGAACAATTTTCTCGATCAATTGAATGTGCGGGTGTGCAGTTTTCTGGATTTCTTCAGTGTAAAATGCTCCCTTGATGTCCCGTTGTTCTTCATCTTGCAGTAAGTATGTTGTTGGATTTGTCAATTGAACCGTTTTGAATTGACGTTGTGAATACCTCATTTGACCAATTGGGTGTATATCCTTTTGCAAATAATTCCCTATATTTACTAACACTCACCTTATCACCAACTTTGAATTTATTTGATGACATTGGTGTTGAAATCTTTATTCTATTATACACCGTATTTAAGAGATGCTTTCATTTTTTTTCTTAGAAATTGCATCTATAGGACGCATCTTAATTGTACTATGTATGGATTTTTCATTGTAATTTTTTCAAAAAACGTTCAATTACGCTAGCTTTCATTGCCCTAAAAGTGGAATACAGATTTATTCCCAATTTTTTCATCAAACCCATAAATTCCTTATTGTAAAACTCTTTACCATTATCGGTTTGTAGATTTTTCGGTATATGCTGCTGTTGTGTTTTACTTAATAGGATATTCCTCATTGCATTGGCAACTTCTTTGCCAGATTTATTTTTTACAGGTACAGCCCAAGCAAACTTACTAAATACATCGATTACAGTTAAAATATACTTATAACCCTTATTTAATCGTGCATATGGTATCATTTCCACTAAATCAGCCTGATATAAATCATTTAAACCTTTTACAATGACATGTCTTCTTTCAAACTGTTTTCTAGCTGTTTTGTGTAATTCATTGACAACTAATCTTTTCAAATTCACATCATTAGCGGCGGCGGCGGCATTCGGTATTTTTTTCTTATATTTCCTCATCATAATGGTGATGATTATGGAACAATAACATCATATACTGGATATCGAACCATAAATACTGCATGTACTTTATTTGTTTTTGAATTGATTTCTTTTATTGATATTCTATCTCACATATGGAAAATTACAGATTCAATATTCGTTAATAGTTGTCCATTTAAATAAATTTCCATATTATTGAAATTACTGGATTGCTTCACAATTAATAGACGACATTCTTTCAGATGAATTTCATATTCATATTGATTAGAACGATTTATTTTAAGATAGCCTGTTTTCGCTTGAACGGGTCCTGACGCGCTAATATTTAACATAAAATAACCATATAAAGTTTTCAATTTCGTTTCCAACAATTGATTAATTTCATCATAGTTTTGGATGTGTGATTTACTTATAATGGCATTCACTTCGTTTGCAATAAACGTTTGCACTTCCGTCACATTCTGCGGTCTCCAAGACACCAGATTTTTCACATCAGTTTCTATAAGGTCCTCAACGGCACTCTCATTCGGAATATGATTACTTGCAATATACCATGGCAAGAATTTCTTAATGGTATCCAATGCCATGTCATTCACTTGTTTTTCATCGACTAATTTTCGCTTCAATATTATATTTGAAATGCGTTGATCACATTCCACACCCGTAATTAATTGTTTGGTTTTCAATGAATTTTCAATCAAATCAAAAATATCTTGTGTTTTCCATGTTTTGTGTGCTGCTACTGCTCCTGTTGTTGTTGATGTTTGCCACTGTTGAAATACTTTTGCAGAAACAATTGCATCCACATCTGTATCTGTGACAAATTTTATACTTTTTAATTTTACATCAATTAATTTATTCACATCAGCTGTTGAAAGAGTGCTTGCTGTTGTAGGTGCTGCTGTCTGAATAACTTGATGATGTTTACGTATTGTTCGGTCAATTAAATTTTGTATTTCCGTTGGAGTTTGTATTTTACTGGAGATTAAATTATTAAGATATTGTTGAGATGGAATTTGTTGTTGTATATTGAGAAATTTTAAGTCAATTTTATGTTCAATATCCAATACACTTGGAAGTGCAAGTGTGGCAAATACCTTTTTCACTTCAGTCTCCACCAATTGTTGCAATTGTCATAGTTGTTATTGTTGGGTTGTGCCTGATGAAGGTGTACTCGCACCCACAATAACTGATGATTGTCCACCAATATTGGAGCCGTCATCGTCATCGTCAGCATAATTTTGACGGTAATAGTAATTATCTAAAGGACGACCGAACTTATCAACAGCCATTTTGGTAATAAGAAAAAAAATTCTAATGTTATTTTTTTAAATACATTTTATTCATTCATTCATATATATGTTTTTTTGCAATAAATTCATCATGACATTATTCAAATTGTTTTCTTCACTTAACCATAAACTTAAAATAATTACATTTTCTACACTACACTGCAAGTGTTTTGGTTTCCAATAGCCATGAATTGGACATTTCTTTGTAGACATATTTTTCAAATAATCATGATAATAATCTTTAAGTGCATGTAATGAAGGCCAATCTCTTATACCTTCCACATTTACAATAGCAATTTTTTTATCATTATACAATTTATTATTATTACAGAAAATATCTTTTAATAATTTCTCCTTTTGATGTCCCCTAATTATTATAATGTTAATTTTTTTTCAATAACTTCGTTATGTAAAATTTCCGATAATTGGGTCACCTTGTAGTGGTAGGAGAAAGTTTGGCTCCTCTTTTTTACTACTTCTTTCTTGTCTATTTAATGAATTCCACATTAGACCATGAACTTGATTTTGTATACAAGTAAAAACGTTTTTATATTATCCGGTGCTGACACATCAAATAACTGTTTTATAGCCATTTCTTTACATATAAAATCACTATCTTTGTATTGGAATCCTTGAAAGTCCACAATGCACACATTTTATAAATTATTCATGATTACGTTTTTTTTTATGTGTGTGTAGTTAATAAAAAGTATATCAACACTTTTCAGTTCAGAGAGATTTCTCTAAATGAAGCGAATAGTTGATGTGAGTGGATTATATTTTATTATACGATCATGTATAATGAGACAATACGCTGTGGTTTTATCATCCACATCTTTATCACATTCAAATTCCAAACGTATGTCCACTGAACCGGCATTTAAAATTTCATTCTGTCGTGAGCAATCAATCACCGCAATCGGACAGATTTCTTTAAATCGCTCGGGTGTGAAGAGTGGCTCATTGTCTTTCTCATAGTATGCTTGATGGAAGTTTCCATACAAGTCATAAAGCACGGAATATTGGTCCTTGGAAAAATTAATATTCAAATTCTCATAGAAATATGATTCAGAATTTAGATACAATTTTATGTTTGACAAATTTATATGGTCAAATTTACTTGCATTTTTATAAATCATATTTTTTCGATCTGTTTGAAATGCAACAATTACATAACGTGGTTTTTCCAATTGTTTTGTTGACATAACAATCCAGGAGTGTTGTTAGCTTTTTTGCAATTGTGGATTTTCACACAGTTCCCATGATCTAAACGCTATTTCCAATTGAATTGTTCATATATTTGATTAGTTGCAATCGTTCAGCGTCGGCAACTTTAATATAAGGTATTTTCCATACAATTTTATAAATGGTCAAAACCACTTTTTCCGTTGTGTTTGTATTATAGATTGCATTATCATCCGTGTTTGATCTCAATAGAATCAATTCATGTCTCAAATTAATTATGATCTTCTTAAAGTCCTCAGCAAAGCCGATCACTCTATTTAGGGGAATGCAAACATTATTACTTGGTGTGAAGGCGCATACATTGTTCGATGTATACCATCCAGCATTTTCCAATAGTTTACTCTCATTCTCATTTATGGAGACATAAGATTTGAGTGTTGATGTAATGCCTGGATTTCTTGTTCTATCTACAACTTGGCCTCCAATTTCATAGCGAATCTCTTCGAAAAGGTGCAGTGCAAAATTATTTACCAATTTGGCCGTTTTAGACACTGCTCCCTTGTCATCCAATAAAGTGCCCTCAATGTAAATGGAACTTTGAGATGGAAGTGTATAGACATCGGTTTGCTGTATTGGTATTCGTATTTCATCGTTATTTTTAAATGATGAATTCATGTATGGTTGATGAGTGTGTTTCTCGTAACTGGTCAATGAATTGTCAAATAAGACAGTTTCTTCAACATTTAAAATGTCCCTCATTTTTTTTCTGTCTTTGGCTAATAGTTGTATAACTGTAGATTGTTTAATGATTTGATTATTATATGATGCTCTATTATTATTATTATTAGATTTTTTCTTCCTGTCGCCACTAATACCACAAGCTTTGTATTTTATTCCCATTTTTTTTTAGAATTATTTTATTTCACCACCCCACCACTACCACATCACAATCACTTTATTGTGTGTGTGAAGTATTATTATTATTATTTTGTGTTTATTTTTTTTAAATGTAGTTTTATTGATATTTCTCCTCCACGAAAATCGATTAGTTTTCTGATCAACTATACGAATAGTGACATTATAAATTTCCGATGTATTAATTGGTAAATATATAACATTTTGAGGGGTCTCATTGATTTTGAATCCTGGCGGTACTGTGGGGAAAAAATCATAGATAATGTGACTTGGTACACCATTATCATATGATCCCTCACTAATGCTACATAACACTCGTATAGTGTTCACATTAAATATACTTATGGGTTTTGTGGAAATGTGTCTTTTGTTGGCGTACAACAGTACATTCTCAAATCCCAATAGTGATGATATCGAACTCGGTTTTCTAAAGTCTATATTGTGACTGCACTTGATTTCCGTTTGTAGTGTATTAACATTTCCTTGAATTGATAGAAAACAATTAAATGTGGGATGTTTAATTTTTAATTCTTGTATGGACTTTTGTAAAAATTGCACTATATCACGGATTTCATATGAACCTGTTGGAATTTTAATATCATGTCCACCCACATTGAACACATTATTTGTGTCATCTATGTTTGGTATTGAATTGAATACCTTGAAACTAGTTAATCACAACACATAGTCATCATAATTTTCCAATTGAATCGGTGGATAATGGTGATTCGTTATTTCCGATTCTTTACTATCAAATAGCAACAAACTCATAATTATTATAATTATTACCTATACTGTTACAATTTTTTTTTACACTAAAGACATTCATTACATATTATAACTTTTATATAGGAATTGAAGACATAAATGACCACAGTTTACTGCATTGTTCTTTTGATAACGTTTATGATTGTATTTTATCACTACAGCCGTCGGCTTTTTTGTTTTTTTGTTTGTCCACTTTGAAAATAATAAACCAACTCAAGTGGTGGTTTAAGACTTCCATAACTGTCAAAATAGTAAACTACAGAGCCTCTTTTAACATAAGCAACCCAATGTTCTCCTGGTCCTTTATCTGAACCCGTGTTTATTACACCCGATTCATTTATATTAATCTTATGTGGTAATTTATCGCGCATAAATACACCACGAAAATGTGGAATATTTTTCGAGTATTTCATAATGTCATAATTGGTTAGGGGACGAGCCGGTAAGTCTTTAATTAGTTTTTTGAATAGGGTCTTATGTATAGGCCTAAACAACGTTTATATGGTCCCATATAGAGACCCTGCCCTTGGGCATTTTTTTCCAATAGCAATAGCCTCCATTTTTTCATTATGTCGTTTCGATTCCTCTAGATTTTTCTGTGCTTGTTTCGCCTTTTGAATTGCCGAATAGACTCCCGAACCGCCACCAATCAATGATCCCAATGCACCTAATCCAGCTAGAAGAAGTGGTAAAAATCCACCAGATTTCCTAGTAGTAGTAGGTATTGGAATTACGCGGGGAATAGTTGATTTTTTAACTCTTTCAAATATATTCCTCTCTTGCCTCTGTTTCGTGCCATTCTCATGGCCGTTGAAAAGGATATTGCTTTTCCCATTTTCATTCTTGATCCACGACTTTTTTTTCTTCTACTTCCACCTATTTTCCTCCTCCTCCTCCTCGTACGACTATGATGTCCCATGCCTGTTAATAATTTTCCCTTCATGGCACCAGTAACGGCTAAGGCAGCGGCTTTTTCACCAAATCCCGCGTCTCCCGCTTTTAACGGTTCAAATGCTTTCTGTGCCAACACTTGATCAGCCTTGTGTCGTTCAGGTAAGTCGTTACTTTGAGAATATGCTATATCATGTACTCTACACGCTGCATCCAATGCATTCACACCCTTATCACCTCTCGCTAGGCGTTTTTGCAGTTTAGTACCAGGGCCGCAGAATTGATAGCCCGGAATATGTAATTCAATTGGTAATTTATTTATCAATTTATTTAAGATACCGCTTCCTTTCCGCTCTGCAACTTTTCGTCGACTAATTGGATTCGTATAAATTACCCTCATTTTATTATATTTATATGAAATAATATAAACGGTGTAAATTGAATAGCACCCTTTAGTCTTCTAAATGGTTGCATACTAATGAAATGTGTTGATTAACTCCTCAATTTATATATAACAACCCGACCCCCGCGCGCGTACACACTTACACACTCATAAAAGAGTGAAAACATAATCAAATCGATTCATTTTATCTCTCGCAAAGTTATAGCAGAATTTCCAAACAATTAATACGTGACAATGTTAATCTTCTCGTTCTTTTCAAGCAAGACGAGACTAATTTACGACATGTTTACAATGATCACGTGAACACAGACTTTGAATATGATAAATTCATTAAATTGTGTAGATTTTGTTGGAACAATGACAAATATGGATTTTTAGTTATATCAAAAGATGATGATATAGCAAAGGGACGCTACAGAAAGGGATTCGATCACTTTCTATTAACATGAAACAAAAAAAAAAACACCATATATGTATATATAATTTTAATACATTCACTTTATTTCATCAGTTTTACAAATACCGTTCTCGGGGACAAAACACCCATCACATGATGGATTCAAAGGTGGTAAAAGAACTAATTAAGGCTAGAAAAATTGTAAAAGCTAAATTGGATGCCTTAAAATCGGAACAGTTCTCCACACAAGAAAACCTTGCACAAAGTTATTTGCCCTTGATCCTACCCTTGATATTACCCAAAGCATTACTAAAAAACGAACAGAAAAAAAATAAAGTGAAAAAAGAGGAGGAGGAGGAGCCGGATGAGGATGAAGAACAACCATTACCAGATGAAGAAGATATTCATCATGATGTAAAAAAGACCATAAAAAAGAATAGAAAACGTCAAAGTACTAATTTCGGTACTCAAACAGATGAACAACAAGAACGCAGTATAATTCAACAACTTTTTCCTAATACATTACAAGCTGAACAGAGTTTTGTATACCATCCGCCACAGCAGCAGCAGCCGCTACCGTCGGTAGAAGAAAGTTATTTTTTCGATGATTCAATACAGGATTTGAATGCAACACAACATAGAATTCCCGATGAGACATTGATGGAATATTTGGATCAGTTCACCGATATTCTTCAACAATACATTGTGGACAGAATGCGAAGTACCAACAATGATTTTGATACACATTATTTCACTCAAGATGTGTCCACGGATGTTATGCATTTTGGTAATGGCCGTTTAAATTTCAATGATGATGCAATAACAGTAACTAATCCCGATAGATATGAAATGAAGTTTCCCTTCACTGTTGGAATGATTGAATTACTAATGAAAACCATACCTGATGATAATAAGATCACATCGGACGATAAGAGAAATTTCAAAGAGCTTGTAGTGTTTACTAGTGCTCACAAAAAACATTTCATGAACGATGAACAGATTGTGGGCAATCGTGGTGATAAGTATCGCTATACCATAAAACCGCTTGTTGTGGACGTTCTAAAGAAGGAGCAAGAGCAACAGGATAGGGAAACATTAACAAAGTTACGTTTACCTACTACTACTGCCTCCTCTTCAAAACATGGATCGGGTTATGGTAAATCAGCAGCGACAGCAACAACAATAAATAATAATAATAAATCTGATAACAATTTATTCATGACTTATAATAAGAAGCCCATTGAATATGTTTATTGGGATTCTCCAAATGAACTTGTACAACGATTACGTTTATTAATGGCATCCCAGGCGGCTGGTAATAATTCTCATGTAAATGAAATAAATTCCATTATTGAGGAATTGCGAGAGAACAATATTATAGAATAGTTATTTTTTTTTCTATTAATCTCTCAATATGCATGCGCAGCACGTGTTTGTGTATTATCTGTATATAAGTTGGAATTTTTTCACAATATCTTCAGTCCACAAGAAAAACAAAAAATGGAAACAAGCAGCATTGCAATATTTCTATTTCTAACACTTGTGCAACGAAACGTATTATACGTTTCACAGTTGGAAAACACAAAAGATGCATTCATTTGTTTCTTAAATTTAACAACACAATCAACAATTCAAAATCACACAAATTGTGACAATTGACCTCAAAATTGGAAGAGAATGGAATTAATTACAATAAATAATGGAAAATTGGATGTAATGAAGACGGATTTATCGGAATCACAATTCGCACTCCATGAATTACGCTATAAGGTGAAAATATTTACACATGAAAATAAGTACCTTCACACACCACACTGGAATGGATTTTTCTTACACAATTCCAAGAACTGCTCCATCAGCAACAAAGGTTATATAAGTAATAATCATAATAATACGTCAAACCATAATAAGAACGATGATGATGTAATATTAAAAGAAATGGAAACTCAACATGGTAAAATTAGAATGTTTATTGAAAAAATGATTTCTTCACAAAAAAATGTACATTCCCTTGTATTGTTATACTTAAATTTATTATTACAAATTACTGCAATATTTTTAATATATATATTTTCTACTACATGATACAATAATATTTATATATAACTATAATATAAAAAAATATTAATACAATCTTTTTTTGTTTTTTTCTCTCTACTAACGGTCACACAGAAACAAAAAAACGATATATGTAAATTACATTATGTGTGTCAGGAAGTTAGTGCAAAAAAACAAGTGAATAGAGGTCATTTGTTCTTAACTTTTTAAAAATTTGCATATAATAGGTACAATGCATTTTTTTATTAACCTGATGCACTTTTTCCCACTCACATACCTACACACCTGTGTGTGAGAGAGAGAAAGAGTGCGCTCTTTACCGCCACCGCTCGGTGGTGGTGGTAATGGTGGTAGTTCAACCCCCAATCCAATACTCCACCCACCATACACAGTACTCTCTTCCCTCATTAGTCCACCAACACAAAAATGCTAATTATACAAATTTATGCTAATTAACACCTATCAGCACACTTCTACGATCTGTCCACTCCCCCTAACCCATCCCAACTCCTCCTCCCTTATTTCAACCCCACCGCCTCCGGGAACTACCACCCACCGCCATCTATCGGACGTTTGATGTACTACTGCGCCATTCCCCGCAGTTTTACACTACTAAAATTGTGTAGAATGGGAAAATTTAGAGAAGTGTTTTAGGAATAGTATCAGTAGTGGCATAATTACAAATTTAACGGTAAAAGATCCTGTTATGTTTCTAGATAAAGCACAGAAATGTTTTCTGTTGCAAGTGAGGAAGAAATTGCATGAAAATCATAATTGCATAAAAGTCAATTGCACATTAACTGGTGAATTTGCGAAAAAGAGTGGAGAGATTATAGAGACAGATTTAAAGTCATTCACCACAAGGAATGATGTAATTGATGCAACTACAAATTTAAAGGAATGGTATGCAACGTTTGTAAAAGATAAAATTTTGAATAGACTTAGTGAATTTCAAGAATGTGATTCTGGATGGAGTTTGTCGGAAATAATATCATTAAAAGTGATTTTTAACCGATGCAATCCATTAAATGCAGCGGGTACTTCTTCTTCTTCTACATATACGGAAGTACCGAAATTTATAGCCAATAAAAAGGCAGTGATTAATATAAAAAACAATGATAAATATTGTTTTTTGTGGTGTATTGTGGCTACTTTACACCCCACAGACACAAATCCACAAAGAATGACAAAATATCCACAATTTAGTGAAGTGTTAAAATATGATGGTATAAAGTTTCCATTCAATGTGCGTGATTTGAAAAAATTTGAGAAACTTAACAATTTAAGCATTAATATATTTTATGTGAGCAACAAACAAATATATCCATTGACAATTAAAAAAAGCAATTATGAAGATGAAGATGATGGGAATAATAATAAATGTATAAATTTATTAATGTTGGAAAATGTGGAAGGTGGATGTTCTCATTATGTGTTAATTAAAAATTTTAATCGGTTATTATGTAATCAGTTATCATCGAAAAATAAATCACAAAAATATGTTTGTGAACGGTGTATAAATTATTTTTCTTCAAAGTGTGTTTTAATTAAACATTTAAATTATTGTAAAAATAAAAAAGTGCCCTCGTCCTCATCGTCGTCATCGGATCATATTCTACAATTTAAGAATTTCTCCCACTAGATACCAGTTTGTTTTGTATTATATGCCGATTTAGAATGTATATTGGAGCCCATCATTATATATAGTGATGAAAAAGAAAACAAAAAACGTGGTGGTTCAATTGAAAGATATCAAAAACACATACCACACAGTATTGCCTATTACTTAAAATGCAATTATGATGATTCACTCTCTCAATTTAAAATAATTAGAGATAAGAACTGTATAAAGTTATTTATAAAGGATTTGCATAAAATTGCAATAACAGTCAACAAAATACTCAATCGTATAGTTCCAATGGCTGAATTGACTTTAGAACGGGAAATAGCACACTATAATGCCACAACATGTCATATTTGTAAAGAACCATTTAATGCCACATTAGACGAAGATGATGTACGTGTAAAAGGCCATTGTCATGTGACTGGAACATATAGAGGAGCCGCACATTCTCAATGTAATTTACAATTTCAACAATCCAAAGTAATTCCAATTGTTTTTCACAATTTAAGCGGCCACGATTCTCATTTTATAATTGAAGAACTGGCAACAGGCATCAAAGGACCCATTTCTCTTCTACCCATAAACAAGGAGAAATATATATCGTTCACAAAGAAAATTGAAAATACAAACATCAGTTTGAGATTCATTGATTCCTTCAGATTTATGGCATCCAGTTTGGACAAATTATCCTCGTACTTGCGTGCCGAAGAAAAGACCATAATGAGATCGTTTTATCCGAATGACAATGAATTTAAATTGTTATTGCGAAAAGGTGTTTTTCCCTATGCATACATTGATAGTTGGGAAAAATTAAATGAAACTCATCTGCCGACAAGAGAGGCTTTCTTCAATGAACTGAAAAACGAGACAATATCTGCGGAAGATTATAGACATGCTGAGAATGTATGGCAAACATTGAATGTGCACACACTAGGTGAATACTCGGACATTTACCTTAAAACAGATGTGATTTTATTGAGTGATGTATTTGAAAATTTCCGTAAAACAGGTTATAGGACCTATCAATTGGATCCATTGCACTATTTCACATCGCCCGGCCTAAGTTTTAATGCAATGCTAAAAAATACACGCATAAAATTGCATTTAATGCAAGATATTGATATGATCTTGTTTATTGAATTGGGAATACGTGGCGGCTATTCTGCTGTGATAAAATCGTGTGCAAAAGCCAACAATAAATATATGATGGATGACTATGACCCCACCCAACTGGACACTTATCTAATTTATATAGATAAAAATGCATTATATTCAACGACAATGTGTGTGTTAAAAGAGGATGAATACAATGGCAGCGGTAGCGACGGTAGCGACGGTAATTCTTTTGATGTATTATCAATTGAAGACAATGCAGAATATGGTTCTATTTTGGAGGTGGACCTTCATTATCCATCTCATCTACACAATTTACACAAAGATTTCCCATTGGCCCCCGAACATTTAACACCACCAGGCAGTAAACACAGTAAATTAATGACAACATTATACGATAAACACAACTATGTTATTCACTATAGAAATTTAAAGAATTATTTAAAGAGAGGATTGGTTTTGCGAAAAATCCACCTAATATTGAAATTTAAACAGTGTGCCTTTATGAAAAGTTATGTGGAATTGAATATAAATTTGCGAAAACAATCAAAAAATGATTTCGAAAAAAATTTCTTCAAGTTAATGGTGAATTCGGCATTTGGAAAGACCATTGAAAATGTAAGGAAATATAAAGATGTTAAATTAGTGACGAGTTGAGAGGGAAGAACTGGAGGACGGGCCCTAATATCGAAACCGAATTTTCACAGTTTGAAAATATATGATAATGATATGGTGATTATAGAAATGCAACGAAATGAGGTGGAAATGAACAAACCCATTTATATTGGTTTTACAATTTTAGATTTAAGTATATTACACATGTATAATTTTCATTATGACTATATATTAAGACAATTTGATGAAAATAGCGTGGATTTATGTTACACGGACACAGACAGTTTTATATATCTATTTAAAAATATTGATTTCTATGAATATATAAGACGTGATTGTAGGGAATATTTCGATACAAGCGACTATGATGAAGCGAATATTTTTAATATACCGCGTGTGAGTAGGAAGGAACTTGGTATGTTTAAAGACGAAAATGCCGGTCGCATTATGTTGGAATTTATTGGTCTAAGATCGAAAATGTATTCATTTAAAATGTGGGGTGGTGGTGGCGGTGGAGAAATAAAAAGGTCCAAGGGAAGTAGTTGGTAGTACATTGAAAACAATCGCATTTGATGATTATAAGAATTCTTTATTGAATCAACGGGAAATGGTAAGACAACAAATTTTATTGCAAAGTAAGAAACATGTAATGTATTCGATAAAACAGCGAAAAATTGTTTTGAATGTTGGTGATGATAAAAGAATGTCACTGCATGATTCATTAGACAGTTTGCCGTGTGGTTTTGTGAAAGAAACAGTAGCAAGAGCAGAAGCAGCACGACCCGAACCACCCCATCAGTAGGTACCATTATACAAACACACACTAGACAAATAGTACTTAAACAAAACAAAAGCAAAAAATGTTATCAAAAAGTGAAATAACACTTGTAAATGATTTACATGACAGTAATTCTGTGGTATATCAGAATCACTTGGTGGAAAGAATAAAAAGTTCAAATGTGGGTGAAATGAATATGATTTTAAAACGTATCGCAATTCCAAGCACACACATTTTAACATATGATATATTACGATTGTGCAATGTTGAAATGTTAAATGTGTTACTCACATCCCAATTGGAACATGATAAATTTATTGTATTGGTCGCTAATAAATCGTTAAATTTAAATGTAATTGATTTTACATTTGAAAATTTAAGTGAAATCATCAGTACTGTACCATATAAGGATTTCACAGATGACTACAAATGTTATTTAATAATGCAATTAATAAAACTGGATATTAATAAATCCAATTTTGATCCAACATCATCATCTTATTTGTATTTACATATATTATCCAATTATAAGAATTGTAATTATTATATTAACAAAATTATGTGTACTGGAATTTTTAATGCAAATCCAATCTCTGTTGGGAATATGTTGAAAACTTTGGAAGAGAAAAATTTTCACTTCAAATTGGAGATATTAACAAGAGACTCACATATGGATGTAGTAAAATGGCGGAGAAAACACTATGTTAGCTGGGGGTGGGGAAAAATGACGGTTAAGGGGTTTACGTAATAAAAAAAACTAGTTTTAACAAGAAAAAATCGATTTTTATTCATTAAAAAAACAAAACAGCAAATAGAAAAAAACACTAGATTAAATCTCTAAAAGAAAAAAACACTATGTAGTTGGGAAAATGACAGGGTTAAGGGGTTTACGTAATAAAAAAAATTATAATTTTAAAATTGATTTTTATGTTGTATCATCATTATCATCTTCAAAAACATTTACACACACAAACTGAAAAATTAAAAAACACTAGTTAGATGGGATTTGGGGGAAATGGCGGTTTTTTTTTTGGGTGTTTTTTTATATAATGAAAAACATTTACTTTTAACAGTAAAAAAATTGATTTTTTATTTGTTATTAAAATACATGTACAACAACAAATAGAAAAAACACTAAGAAAACTCTGAAAAAACAAAAATCATTAGTTAGATGGGACTTGGGGGAAATGGCGGTTTTTTTGGGGTGTTTTTTTATATAATGAAAAACATATTTAACATTTTTGTTCAAGAAAAACTACATTTATTTTTTTATATTCAATAGAACAAAAATGGAAAACAAAAAAAAACATTAACAAGATATATATATATATATATAATGAAAAAAAAAATCCATTTCCATTCCATTCTTTGTTTTCAGTCTTCTTCTCCCTCCTTCGGCTGGTGGACTGCTTTTCCTTCTTCCGTCTGGACTTCTTCTTCTTCTTCCTATTCTAGTTCCTCTATAAAATCCGATAGTCTCTGTAACAAAACAAACAGAAAAAACAATTAATAAAAGTAGAAAAATCCAAAACAAAAAAATTCTAACATACCTTACAGCAAGCACAGTAAACATCATGAAGGGGCTGTTTCATTCTGTCCACCCATTGGTGGCAAGTGAGGCAAAATTCCATGTGGAGATTCCAGGATTTCAACTCCCCCGTTTGCTGGTCGATTTCCCCATAATGTCCTGACCATATGGTTCATCATCAACAACATTGTTGTCGTGTTCATTGCCGCCACCACCGCCGCCGCCTCCGTCGTCGTCGTCGTCTTGTTCTTGCCGCCTTCGCTTGATGCCTCGGCGATGCTGTTGGTTTTGTTGTTGTTGCTCATCTCCATGGATGACTTGGCTGCCAGCACTGCTTCTGCTTTTTCCTAATAAAAGAAAAGAGTGCAACCATTCAAAATGTATTGTTTTAATAATTCCTTTACACCATGTCGAGAATTCACCAGTCTACTTTTTTTTGAGTGAGAGACAGAATCAACTACTTCTACTACTACAAAAAATAGAAGGTGCATTCTCGACAGAGGTATCAGCGAATTAATAAAACAATAAATCGTGAAAGGTTGAACTCTTTTCCTTTATTACCTTATTGCTTTTGCAACCACCATTCCCGCCCACTGCTCTTGTCGCTACTGATGCTGTCCAACGGTTTTTCACCGCCGCCGCCTTGTCCTTAATAAAGAAAATTATAAATATCTCACTTTTCCATACTTTTTGTATAAATAGGACACAGTCATGTGTGTGCGGGTTTTTTTCCCCCAAATGACTGTGCACTATTTATACAAAAAGTGTGGAAAAGTTGATGATATTTTTAATTTCCTTTATTACCTTCTCCATTATGCAAAACATCTCGTCCACCGTCTCCGCCGTTGTCGTCGTCATGGTCGTGACTGTTCTCCTTGTGGTTTCCTAATAAAGAAAATTAACATTGTTTACAAATTCTTCGTTTTTCTCAATAATCGTGCCCAGTTATCGAACCAATACACACAATTTTGGTTCAATTATTGAGAAAAACGAAGGATCGTAACCAATTTCAATTTTCTTTATTACCTCTATTTTCTGCTACTGCTGCAGTTGTCTCAGCCACCGCCGTCGCTACCTGCTTCTGCTGCTCATGCACCACCGATGACATTTTCCCACTGAAACAAAAAAAAACCATTTTAAATTTAATGAAAAAAAAATAAAGACAATGAACAAATTACTTACTAAATGTATGTGTGCTTCATAGCGTTGTTCCCCCATTTTTATAGAACCCTCACCACTACCACCATCACCGCCCCCCTCCACTTCCGTCCATGTTCTATTCCACGTTGTGGAGGTCATCAGGATCATCACCTTCATCAGGTTCTTGGGGGTTTATTAATTCCCTTACGAAATCCCAATAATCCGACTCCTGATCGGAGGGAGCGTCTTGGTTGAATGTTGGTGGTGGCTGTGATGAGGTGGAAGCTCTCATTGGGTTTGTGGCTCTCAACATTCGGAAGAAATGCTTTAGCATTTCCTCCAAATCGAAAATCTTCAAGGGATTTATGGGGGACAATTCCTACCCCCATATAGTCCTCACACCTATGTTAAGTGTGAAGGGGGGCAGGATGGTTGACCCCGGATATGGGGAGGTCAACCGGAGAACGCTTACCAAGCTGTTAAACAGCTCAGGCTCCCTCATGTCCATATTTACTCCCACAATAGCGTGTTGGACGCTGCTGGGGTTTGTTTGGCGGTGGCGGTTGTGGTAGTTGGAGGTGGAGGTGGCGCGAGCTAAGGTGGCAAACGGGGCGTTGGAGGTGACAGCGCTGGCGGCGAACGGGCCATCAATGGTTCCCCGCTGACCAGTACCACCACGGCTGGGGCTTCTAATCGGGGCACAAACCCCAATCCGGGAACCGCTAGCACCAGCTACCGCAGTGCCTGTGGAGACCATGTTGGGGGCGGCGGCAGCGGTTGCAGTGGTATTGGTAGCGGCATTGCTGGTGTCCCTGGTGGTGCTTTGTAGCTGCAGCAGACGTGCAACCCTGGAGGATGGGTCTGTAGTAGTAGTTGTTGTTGTATAGACCATGCTGGGGGCGTCGGCGGCGGTTGCGATGGTGTTGGTGGCGGAAACAGCGGCGGCGGCGGCGGCGTTGGAATTGCGCCCTTTTCTTAAAGAAGTTGATGGTCGAGCACCTGCAGCAGTGTTATTCTTGGAGTTCATAGTTGGTTTTTTTCGTTTTTGAAAATAAAAGCTTAGTTTTCAAAACTGACTTTTGTCCACAAGATTGTGCACTATTTATACACCTTAATTTTGTGGGAGGAGCTAGGTTTTGGCTTTGTGGTGGTGGTGGTAGTGGTGTAAAAAGGTCACATATTTTTCTTGACATTTTTATTAAATTGTTTTTGAATATAAACGATCTTACAATTGCACACAAGCTTTAAATATTAATTTTGTGCATTGTCTATTTTGTATGTAAATTACACGAACTTTTGACTTTTTTAGAAATCAATTTTTTTATGCAAATCAATGTCTGCAGGAAAAAAAAAATTCATTATGCACATGCAAATTTTATAACTTAATTAACAATGTCTTTTTTACTTATCCAACTATTGTGTGTGTTATCGAATCCTAACCACTTAACGAAGTAGAGGGAAATGGTCATTACTGCTGTAAATCCAACCCCTAGCGCCAATCCCTACCCCTATAAAAAAACAGCCCCTATAAAAAAGTTTCCCCTGTTGAAAATCTACCCCTGTGTAAAAAAAAATTCGCCAAAAAGGCTGTTATTTTTGAAAATAAAGTTTAAGCAATCTGTAATAGATGGCGTTATTATTTAAATACTGAAAATAATATTTGCAAAGGTTAAATGAATATCAATTAATATGACACGTGTAGGTATAGGAAATGCACTTGCAATTATAAAAAAATACCGTTATTCAGATGTTAAATGAATATCAAATTAAATGATGCTCACTACACGTGTGCATTCGTCATCTTATTTACGTATGTATAGACAATTGTGAGAATTTACATGTATTAGATGACGACACATTACATAACTGTGGCACGGAATATTAAGTGTCGGCATCCGATCCTCACCTTGAAAGCGAAAGTTGTTCTCTAATTATTGTTTTCGTCTAAAGAAACACTTTTCTATTGCTTCAATGAACTTTAATCAAAACAAACATATGGAATTAATAAATTTTACTTTTGATGTTAATGAATAAATATTATCTAATAAATAACATACATAAGATTTGTTTTAACAAAATTTAAAGTGTCTTTGTAATCTTCAATATGTAGCGAAACTTGTTCCAAATTCGAATTCGGTTCATCTCTTCCCTCTTTCATTTTTCCATCGATTGTGTTTATCAAAAACATAAATATTCCTTTGTGATAATCATTCTCACATACATTGAAAATGAATGAATTATCGTATGCCATTAATTTTTTTAATAGTGGAATATTTGTATAGAAAATTGCATCACAATACAATTTTTCTAAGAAGTGCTTCATAGTGTAATAATTGGTGAATATGTTGTTAATATTCAAATTTTCACATATTCTTTTAAAATTTGTCTCATCCAATGAATCGGAACAAATGATTAAGCAGTAATATAATAAATGTTGTGGGTTCATTTGTTCAAGACGTGAAACACTCTCCTCATCCATTTGAAATTCATTTGGATTTGAGACAAATTTCACCAAATCTTTGAATTCAATATTTTCTTTATTTTCAAAATAATACGTTAAATTGGCCACTAGCTTATCACACAATAATTTGTTATTAAAACATGTTTTTATAGTTTCACTATTTAAAGAGGTGAATATACCAACACGAAAGATTCGCCATGGAACAAAAATTTCGTTTAACAAATCTGAAACTGGCGTATCAGGATCGTTTAGATTCGAATAAATGTAATTCTCAGACGTCACTATGTAATTGTGAATTTGATCAAAATCGAACTGACTAAATTCACTTAACCAAGCATCAACGCTTTCTGCCATTTTTCACCCGTTCTTTTTACAATTAAAAAGACTAATCTATTGATTTTTAAAGACTGGTCTTCTTTCATCTCTAGCCCTCTTATATACCTGTGTCCTGCAAGAATAAGGGGGGTTGTGGTACCTCGGGGTGTAACAGAAAGTATACACAAATCGATTAACAATAAATATATATTTAAAATAAACAAATTACAATTTGGGTAACTAATGACAAACACAGACTAATCGTTCTGACCGGGTGGTCTGCTCGATATCGTCGACATTCTGTCTCGGCACCTTTCAAGTGGGAAGCAGCCGTCCATTGACCTAGCGAATTAAATTGGGGTGCAACAAAATTGGCAACACTTTATTATGAACAATAAAACCAAAGAGTGTGAGAGAGAGACAATATTCTGTTAGAGAGAAGACTATCGTTTTAGAACAAATAAGGCCGACCTTTGCTACAGCTGATTATATGTGAATATTTCAAAACCGAATGTAACAACCAATCACAGCATATTTTTCAAAGCAAATTAGCGAACTAATACGAGTCTTCCCAATGATTGTCAATTGACCCTTTTAATTCGGGTGCAACTTGGTCTCAGTCGAATTATCTATTTCCTTCCAAGTGTAGAAAAAAAAACAAAAACAAAACAAAAAAAGTTATAATATAATAATTTATTAATTACATATAATTTTTTACATTTATTTACATACAATTTTATACATTTATACATATTTACATACAATTTAAATATATTTAATACCTATCTATTATACAAATAATATTCCTATATCCATAATTTTTGATTCAGTCTGCTGCCCCTTCGATCTGAAACAGAAATAAAAAATTAAGATTAGAAAATGTTTAAATTATCAATATAAATGTACTTACATCAGCTGTTTCCCGTCACCGCTCGTCTACATTGGGACGGTCTGCTGCTGCCCCTTCGATCTGAAATAGAAATAAAAAAATTAACATAAGAAGATGTTTTAATTATCAATATAAATGTACTTACATCATCATCTGCCCCTTTCCACTCCTGTCTCTCTCGTTCCCGTTCCTCCTCCAACCGCCGCTCTTCTTCTTCCCGCCGCTGCTGTGCCTCGACTTCTCTGGCGGCCGGACACACCAGGGAGTGCATGCCGAATCCCGAATCCCAATAAAAGATTCGTAATCTTTTGCCGCAGGGGCAGTCTTTTTCTCTGCTATTTAATCGTTCTTTTATGCGGTCTTGCACGCACCCCTCCTCAAAGAGACTTAACTTCCACCGGAAGCTGATTTCAATTTTTGGTGAAGGTCTTGTTCGCAGGCTCTTCCCTCACCACGACAGAAGAGGTCAGTTGGAAACCGCTATTCCAACCGCACACGAAGAACGATTCGCCACAACGAAAACATTCACGCCGATAATTGTTTATGGCGTCTTTAATTTTTTCGCGGGCATTTAGTTCTTCGTGCTCATTTAACTCTTCCGTGAAATCAACTTCGAACACGGACACATCCGGACCGGCATACACGACTTTAACGGTTGAAGGGAAAACCGACATGTTTTTTTATAGTAAAGGATTAGCAAATTGTACTATTTTTAAAACGCCAACTCTCGCTATATATAAGATTGATTTCTTAATATTTAATTTCCATCTCTACACAAATATTTCCAGACGTGTAAGTAATAGCAATTTAATAATTGAAAACATATACCTTTGTTGTTTTATGAAAGTGTGCATGTTTAATTGATCACAAAGTGCATCCAATAAATTTTCTATTATATTAATAATGCATGTACACGTGTAGGGAAATACAATTTTCAAATTGAAAAACAAATCCTTTTGTTGTTTCAAGAATATGTAATATTTAATTAATTCTGAATCTCGCGGAAAGTTACGCAGATTATCAATAATATTTGTACACGTGTAGGTATAGGTAATTGCAATATGTACACAAATATTTCCATACGTGTAAGTAATAGCAATTTAATAATTGAAAATAATTGCTTTTGTTGTTTTATGAGAGTGTGCATATTTAATTGATCACAAAGTGCATCAAATAAATCTTCTATTATATCAATAATTCATGTACACGAGTAGGGAAATACAATTTTCAAATTGAAAAACAAATCCTTTTGTTGTATCAAGAATATGTAATATTTAATTAATTCTAAATCTCACGGAAAGTTACACAGATTATGAATAATATTTGTACACGTGTAGGTATAGGTAATTGCAATATGTTAATTTGAAAAAAATGCAAATGTTTTTCAAGAAGATAATTTATTTGTAAATAATAAAGCAGATTGTTTTTATTTATGAATTAATTTCACTACACATAAACTGGGTACTTTACAAAAAAAATTACACGAACCGTATTCTTCACAGTATTTGTTGCGTCTTTTATATTAATTATATCATTTTTTTTTTCAATTTTTTTCCAATAATAGAAGGTACATGTACTCCATTAACATAAATATGAAATTTATTAATATCTTCACTAATTTTCACCAATAATAATTCACACTCAGCAATATGTATTATATATTTGTAACCGCCCGTGCTTAATCTAAGAAAATTTGTTACGGGCTCCTTATTTGGACCAATATTTAAGTTTATAATAAAATGCCCCTCAAGAGAGCGTAATTTTTTTTCAAAATCTTGTTTTAAACTATTTATTTCATTTGATATTAAAGAAGTTTTCGTGGAGTTTTTAGTGAATTCCGAAGCTAATTTATTATTAAAATCAGATTCTAATTTTTGAATTTGGCTCAAAAGATTGCCGGCAGGACTTAATGATTGCAATTTCTGTTCGAATTCATATCTTAGTAAATCAAGTTTTTTCGTTATTAGGCTGTCAATTTGTTGAGCTATATTAGAAGTTGTTGACACATTTTGTTTATTGGGGAGTGATTTTCTATGATCATTAAGATATTTCCTTACTATATGCCGTCCGAACTTGTCGAGCGTCATGTTAAAAATGAATTGAGATAAATAAAAATCTATATTTAAGTAAATAATCTGATTTTATTTGTTTATATTTGAGAACCAATTTTTACATAGTTTAACATTTTGCATTGAACAATTTAAATTATTAAATAAATGTTTTCCACAGTGGAATAAATTTATATTACCATTTTTAAGACTATTTAAAGATGGACAGTTAATATCTTCTAAATTAATTATAATAGTTTTTACGTAATCACTCAATATGGTCTTTTTGACTAATCCTTTCACATAAATAATTTTATCACTTGGGATGTGCGTCGCCAGAAATGATCCAATATCTTCAAAATTAATTTCGGGATTTTTGGTGTTCCACTCTACTCCATGTAATGTTTTTGTCAAAAAAAAATTATGGGCTCGTTCTTTGTCGGACAAATCATAGTTTTTTATTGGCATTTTGACAAATTGATGAATAAGTTCGTCATTGTCTGTTATAATTGAGATTTCTTTTATATAAAACGGATGTGTCTTTTTATATTCAAAACCTTGAATATCTACAAAATACATCTTGATCACAAAAAAAATATTCAAAACTGAGTACTAAAGAAAGGCCACCCAATTATATATATGTATATATGTCATAATTTAAAACAACGTAAACTGTTTACGCTTAGTATTTGTAAATTGCACCGTAAATTAAATGATCTCACAAAGAAATTAAATATTCATGAAAATATAAATATGTATAATAAATATTAGCATTCAATCGACTAATTTTTAATGCACGTGTCTTCAATAATGACATAATAGAAACAAGTTACAAAGTATGTATTGTTTTGAATAAAAAACATAATTTTAGGGGAATATATATATATATATAGGTATAACTGCACACGTATTCTGCAGTTTGAAATTGCTGTTTCTAAGCCGTTAAATCCGAAATATGAGCGCCCAATTAATAGTTGATGGTGTTTGTTGCTGTTTTAAAACTACTGTTTTAAAACAACTAGCAAGAGAATATCCAGTAAATTTTGGTAAGTTAAACCGATTTTTATTTGATTGATTTTATTATCATCTAAACATATTCTTTAGTGGACTATGATGAAGACACAAAAAGGCACGACTTCCTTCATCCATTAAATCCAATAACTACACTGGCATATCTAATGTATTCGCAAAAAAATAGAACTCAAGCTGGTATATTCGATCGATCCTCCTTTGCTGTCATTATATACTATATGATTCATAATTTATTTGCCGGTTTTAACCAACATGAATTACAAATTGACACAATTTTTTCTCAAATGGCGGAATTGGGTCTGTTAGACGATAAAAAATCAAAAATTTTAATAATCCTACCTATGAAAGAAAATTACGAGCTTATTTTGAACATGATGATCAAACGTAATAATGGTTGACATATTAACCATTGAATATATTGAAAAACAACACATTATGTTTGAGTGTTGCAAAATATTTTAAACTTCCTACTGTGACTGTCGATCATAGGAATATCGAGTCGTCCATTAATCAAATTTACAATACCGCAAAATTATGTGTGCGATAGCGGATATGACTTAAAAGTAAAAGAAGAATATATATGTAAAAAAAATGAAAAAATTTTGATTTTTTATAAAGAAAGAGTTGTAATTCCTTTAAATTACTGCGGAATAATAATTGCCAGATCTTTAACTAATTTGTTAGGTGTTTTAAGAAGCGGATTGGTAGACCCAACATACAATGGAGAACTCAGCAGTGTGTTCATTGCAGATTCAGATTGTACATTGACAGAAGCACAAAGATTCGCTCAAATTGTCATTTTACCAACCGCTCAATTGAAGACATCTATAACACCTACAGAAGTGCTACCAAATATTTTGAGAAAAGCTTTAAATTATGGCTCAAGTGGAAAATAATAAAATAATGGGAATATGTTATATCAACTATTATGAACTTATTAAATTCATATTATATTATACCTACATATTGAAAACAAATATAAAATAAAATATGATATAAACAACTGTCTTTGTTTAATTCGAAAACCCCCCTATTGCTGACAAATAGGCTCGTACGTATATATATGTATATATTAATATATAATACATATATTAATATACAATACCCCGTATGTATATATTAATAAATAATACATTTTAATTATAAACAATTTATAATTCTATTGATGATGTATTACATTCCATAAACATAAAAACATGGTCGTCGTCACTCCTCGAAATCATTTTGCATCATGTCTGCTGGTTCGATCTGAAGCAAAGAAAGAAATTAAATATAAGAAATGTTATATTAGTTATAAGTAATAAATATGGTAAAAATATAAAAATATAATTATATACCTACTTCAATCCCACAGTTGCGGTATGTCGGTGTACCCCCAGTGGCGCTGGAGATGTTGAACCATATGCTTTTGGCACCCCGACTCATGCCGCCACTTATTCTCCGGGAGAATCCATTGTTTGCAGCAGCACTGCTGGGCCCGTTTCCTAGGACCTTTAGGCGAAAAATCGCACACTCTGACGTGTTCATTTAATTTTGCCAGCGGAACCGTGTGTTCAGTTGCGTAGGGGCACGTTGCCCATACCCGGAATTCGGGAAGTATACCATCACCGTAATCTGTCATATTATTCTAAAGAAACGTGTATACTTTTCTAAAGAAACGCGAAAGTGAGTAGTAGTAGGTATATTCTTGCTATATAAATACAAGATTGATTTCTGAATATTTAAATTCTATCTCTACACAAATATTTTCATACGTGTAAGTAATAGCAATTTGTTAATTGAAAACAATTATACTATTGTTCTATTATGAGTGTGCATGTTTAAATGATCACAAAGTGCATCAAATAAATCTTCTATTATATCAATAATGTATTTACACGTGTAGGTAAATACAATTTCTAAATTGAAAAACAAATCCTTTTGTTGTTGCTGACAAATATATATATATATATATATATATATATATATATATATATATATATATATATCTTATATACACCTATATAACGTGATGTTAAGATCTAAATCTTAACAGAAATAAAAATGAATAAGATAAGCGAGTTAAGTTCACAAATTATAAAGTTGATATTTCAAATTATTCCTCTTATAAGAATTAAAGAAGAATGTGAGAAATACATAAAAAAAGTTCAATGTGTGATAAATTTAATAAATCGATTTTTAAAAGTGAATTCAAGTGAATACATCAAAAGCACCGAAAATGCAAGTAAAATTGAAACAAACCTAGGGATATTAAAGGAACAACTTGAGACATTGAAGAATATTTTCATTGAAAAAAAGGGTGGAGGCGATGTATCAAAAAGTAATGGAAGACTAATATGGAAAGACCTTAAATCTATTTTTAAAAGTAGAATGTTAACCGGAATAGTCATAAATATATCATATAAAGACCCAAAATTATTTTTAAATAAGGCGTATCGCAGTGTTCAAATTAAAATTAAGAAAATATTAAAAAAACTCCGGTGAAAGTGAACTTGTCTTTTTGGGCAAATTTGTACTGCCTAGTACCGGAAAACAAGAGGTAAAATCATTTATGGTAGAAAATCATCTAATTGATAAAAATTCGGATTTCAAAACTATATATCAAACTATTGCAACAAAAATTTTAAATAATCTCGACGATTTTCAACAAAAAGAGAGCGGATGGGCGATAGAAAGTATAATTGGTTTAAAGGTAAATATTAATAAATATGAACCCATTTGTTTAGGACATTCTACTTATATTGAATTAAGTAACTTTTTAAAAAGAAAAAAAGCCATCATAAATGTTCATAATAACGACTCTCTATGTTTTTATATAGTATTTTAGCAGCAAAATTTGCCAACACGAATAATGCCAATAGAGTTTCCTCCTATAAACATAAATTAAAATATTTATACTATAAAGATTTTACCTTCCCCTTTACATTTGATCAAATACCCCAATTTGAAAAAAAATAACCTTCGAATAAATGTATACATGTAAAAAAAAAGAAAGTATACCCGATTATTATATCAAGAAATAATTCGGTCTTAAACAAAACAATACACCTCTTAGCTTTAACAAAAAAAGTCGATTATGATTACAATTTTCCCAATAAATCACAGAAAGTATATCATTTTTGTTTAATAAAAGGCCTTTATCGTTTAATATCTAATCAAAGATTCACTAGTAAACGATCTAAAATACATGTTTGCGACATTTGTTTAAAAAATATTTACCAATCATTATTCACAATAGTTCCAATTATGATACTCACTTTTTTATTCAAGAATTAGTGGAATATAATAAAGGCGGCGTCACACTAATTCCAAGTTCAACTGAGAAATACATATCATTTCAAAAATATGTAATCAATAGTAGCATTTCCCTAAGATTTTTAGATTCCTTCAAATTTTTGCCTGAAAGCTTGGACAACCTATCAAAAAATTTGGAAAATGAGAGAAAAATTATAACAAAGTCTTTTGTACAGAACGAGGATGAATTTAAATTAGTTTGTAAAAAGGGAGTATTTTGTTATGACTACATAGACAATATTGACAAACTTGATGACACCGTATTGCCCAGAATTGAATTATTCTATTTTCAATTATATGATAAGAATATTAGCGACGATGAATATAATCACACATTAAATGTGTGGAATAAAATGAAAATAAAAAATTTGGGGGAATATATGGATTTATATCTAAAAACCGATACCTTATTGTTAGCCGATGTGTTTGAAAATTATAGAAAAACAAGCTTAAAAACATATGGATTAGACCCCGTACACTATTTGACAAACGCCTCATTTTCCTTTGACGCAATGCTCAAATATACGAAACTTCAATTAGAACTCATTGTTGATACCGATATGTATAACATGATTAAGAAAAGTTTACGAGGGGGATTAGTTCAAAGTAATTGTAAATATTCGGAGGCAAACTACAAATATATGCAAAATTATAATCCCGAAAGTGAATCTACATATTTATTTTACGTTGATTTTGTTAATTTATACGGATATGTAATGACAAAACCGCTACCATACGGAGGATTTCAATGGGTGGACCCAACGTTAATAAATCTAAAAGAGTTACCAGATGAGGATTCGCCATATGGATATATTTTCGAAGTGGACATAGAGACGCCACAACAAATGTTCGATAAACACAAAGATTTACGTTTCTGTCCCGAACACGCAATTCCCTCAAACGGAAAAGAGAAAAAGTTAATAACAAGTCTTTATTCGAAAAAAAGTATGTAATTCATCATGCTTATTTAAGACAATGTTTAGAAAACAATCTAAGAGTTACTAATATTCATAGAGTTATAAAATTCAATCAATCAAGATGGATGATAGAATTTATTGAATTAAATAGTGAGTTAAGACGGAATGCGAATAGCACTTTTGAAAAGAATTATTATAAAAACTGTACTAACTGTTTATACGGCAAATCAATACCGTCTATTAGAAAGTATAGGGACATAAAATTGGCAACGTCTTGGGAGGGACATTTCGGGTGTCATAGGTATATTGCAATGCCGCATTTTAAACGCTCTACAATATTTTCAGAAAATTTTGTTGCAATAGAATTGAACAAACTTGAAGTTAAATTAGATAAGCCTATTTATGTTGGTTTTGCAATATTAGATATTGCAAAGGAAACACTATATAATTTTCATTATAACTTCGTTCGAGAAAATTACAGGGATTTGGCAAAATTATTATACACCGATACTGATAGCCTTATTTATGAGATAAAACATATTGATATTTATGAAGAAATGAAGAAAAATATTCATTTATTTGATACATCATCGTATGACAAAAATAACCTGTTCAATATTCCAATAACAAAAAAAATTCGTGTAAAACTGAAGGACGAATTAAATGGGAAGATTATGACTCATTTCGTATCCCTAAGAAGCAAAATGTATAGTTATAAAATTGATGGAGAATATGGAGAACATAAAAAAATCAAGGTATTAAAGCCCAAAGTGTAAAGACAATTACTTTCGATGATCATTTAAAGGCTCTATTTAATGATCAAAGTATTAATGTTAATGAAAAACATATTAGATCGAAAAAACATAAAATTTCTTACAATAACAAGATCTAAAATTGCACAATGTGCACAAGACGACAAACGATGTTTATTGGACAATAAAATTGACACTACCTTGGTGCTACCACGTGGATAACTCGGTGAGTAATAACTATTAGAATAATTAGTGGGGTATATATATTCTAGCATTTTCTTCTTTAAATTACAGTAGGTTTTGGTGTTTCTTACATTAACAACAACAACATATAATACACATATACCATTTGGTCTTAATCATCATGGCAAGCAACAACAATCTTGTCGATTTGTTAAACGGTGTTGAAAAATCTTGGATAAAACTAAGTGATCTGGAAATTGGGAAGAAATACACAATTACCGGTAAGACATCTATAATGTTTTCGTAACTACATACATTTAGAGCTAAAAAATTTGAATTTTAGCATTTCGATCACAAAAAATGAAATTTGGTAACACCTTGGTGGTTACATTAGATGACAACACCGACGTTTTGTTTCCCAAGAGATATTCCCAAAAACTTGGAAATCAAACAAACACATTGAATAAAAACATTCTGGAGCAGCATATTTCATTTATTGTTGAAAATCCCGATGAGGAAGACGGATATTTGAAATTAAAATTTGTTAGTGAATAAGTATACACATAATATACATAAACTAATAAATGTACTTATTTCAAATAAAATATAAAAGATATTGAATAACTATATATAACACAATTGTATTATTTAAAAATTCATTTTAAATCAATTTGTACACTATGCATGTTAAAAAACAACCAATTACACTTTCCATTCAGAAACACAATGTTCTTGAGTTGACCAATAACAGTACTCGTCATTCTAGTTTATTTCCAACAGAACAAGTTAAAATGATTGTGGTGGGGAAGAGCGGTTGCGGAAAGTCAAACCTTGTTATTAATCTATTAGAACATGAAAATTTATTAAAATTTAAAAATGTGTATATTTTTTCAAGAACCCTCTTTTAACCATTGTACAGATATTTGGCGAAATTAATAGAATCAATCAAAGGTATGGGATATTATGAATATTCAGAACAAGACGAAATAATTAAGCCTCTTAAAGCGAAACAAAACTCTGTTTTTATATTTGACGATATTGTGTGTGAAAATCAAAGCCCCATTAAACAATATTTTTCTATGGGACGCCATAAATTAATTGATTGCATATATTTAACACAGAGTTATGCACACACGTGTAAACACCTATTAAGAGAGAATGCCAACTTTTTAATAATATTTCCTTGTGATCGAAGAAGTCTTTTTGTTGGCAAGATAAATATGATTTTTTAGTTATTTCAAAGGAAAACGATTTAAATAAAGGACGGTATAGAAGGGGTTTTGACCATTATATACAAATATAATAGGAAAACGACGGTTATAAATAGATAAGTTGTTTTGCAGTACTGTTATTATTTAATTTTCCGCTCTAGTGATTGTATCGTTTTATTCATAAATATGGATAAAAAATTAACAAAAAAGCTAATTAAAGCTCGTAAAAGCGTAAAACGAAAATTTGATTTAATTAAATCTCAACGACAGGATGCAGAAACTTTTTTAGAATCAAAACATCAGCCTCTTAAGAAAATTTTAAAGGAGTCATTTGATCCTAAAACAATAAAATTAGAGGATGCTGTCAAGAAAGAAAGCGACACATATGCCGACGAATATAATATCAAAAAAGATCGCTCCTATAAATTTAGACCTAGCGATTTTCGAACGCTTTATATTGACGAGCCAAACGACAGCACAAATAATTTAGATACTACAACTATAAACGATGACCACGACGACGCGGTATTCGATGCACCGACCAAACCGAGACGAAGGTCATCTATGATGAGGACAACTCAAGCGGAGTCATTAGATAGGAAAGGCTCCCTCGCCGACATCGCTAACAACTCTGTGGTGTCACCATCAACACATTCATCAGAGCCTTCGAAAAATTATTAAAGGAAACATCATTCTTAGGCTAAACAATGGAAAAAACATTTGAGCACATCCCCGGTGATGAAAGTTATATTTACAATGAACCACAACTGCAGACATCACCCGACACGGTACTTAAATCACCCGAGCTGAAACAAATGACGCAAGGAGGGCTTGATGAATATTTCGAACAATTTGATCACGAATTACCTAGACATTATTTGATGGAAAGAATAAAAGATGTCAAAAACGAATATGATACTCATTACGTTCGACATGACAGAGTTTTAAAAAAACTCACTTTCGGTGATAGTGTTATGACTTTTAAAGGTAAAGATATTATAGTCAAAGATAAAATTTTTGATGGAACGGAAGGTTTATATGAATTGATATTTAAAACAAAACCTAAAAATGCATTGATTACAAACAAAGATAGGGAAGCCTTTGCGGAGTTAATACTTCTGACTAATGCTAATAAAAGGAATTTTCAAGCGAATGAACAAGTTAGTGGAAATCGAGGTGAAAAATATGTAAATACTATTAAGCCAATAATGACTTCGATCGCCACCGCAGAATTCGATAAGAATTTCCCACGCCCATCGATGCCTAGAATCTCTAGTGTGAGTGGAATTGCTCATCGGTTACGACCTCCACATTTAAGTGAGAAAAGAGGTGGGGGAATAAAAAGTAAAAGTATTTCGCTAAATAATATAATAAACGATAAATCTCAAGCAATTATGTCATATAATAGTAATAGACCCCAATATGTCTATTACAATGATGTGAATGAATTAGTTGACAGATTAAAATTAATAATTGCAAGTAAACAAAGTGGGAACAACGGTATAATCGAGAACGAAATAGAATCGATATTTGAGGAATTGAAAAACAGAATGTACAATAAAAAAAGTATAATACAAGATGTTAAAAGAGACGTTGTCTTGGAAATTTACAAACCGGCCCGTAAAAATTTTACAAGGAGACAGGTGATCATGAGGGTCATTCGAGATCTTTATCAAATTGATTTAATTGAAATGAGACCATATTCGAAAATTAATAAAGGACTAAATTATATATAAGTGGTTATTGATACGTTTAGTAAATATGTATGGGCGCGAGGTGTTAAAACAAAATCCGCAAAAGATATTGCTTCAGCATTTGCCTCAATTATTGAACCTGATAATATTCCCAAAAATATACAATCCGATTTTGGAAAAGAATTCTATAATCAACAATTTAAAAATATAATGAATAAACATTCAATAAATCATTACTCAACTTATAGTACTAAGAAAGCCTCAATAGTGGAGCGGGTTATTCGAACAATAAAAAAATTATTATGGGTTGAGTTTAGCTATCGTGGAAATTACAAATGGCATGATATTTTGGATGGGGTAATTCACAAATATAACAATACTATTAACCGACTATATAACCGACCCAACAATTTATATTCTTCAAGACGAAGACGGTGAAATTATTAAAGGTGGATTTTATGAACAAGAATTACAACTAACAAATATCACGATATTTACCTTATAGAGAAAATATTAAGAAAAAAACAGAATGGTAGAAAACTGTATGTGAAATTTTTGGGAGTTAATAAGAGGGGGTGGATAGATAAAAAGGATTTAGTTTAGTAGTATTAGAGTAGTATTTATTTGCAATGGCTTTTCATGCAGCTGGTTTATTATTTTTAACGGCAACATTAAATTCAACATTTTACACGACCGTACCACAGGTAAAACTATGTCAAGTTTTGGTCGTTATCAGAAATCTCGAGTGAATAAAACAATAGGTAGAGGCATCAGAAGAAAAGGTGTAAAGAAAAGAAGGTCTGGAATTAAAAAAATTATTGGTAAGGGTATTACTTTCAATCAGGCTGTCAAAAGAGAGAAAATAAGCCTTGAAAAATCAAAAACCGAATAGCCTTGAAGATGCTGTAGCGATTGCTTTAAATGCAATTAAAAATAGAAAAGGTAAAAAGAAACCGTCTAGAATTATACCTATTCCGAAAACGGGGGGATTTATAGGGGCAATATTGCCTATATTAAGCGCAGCTCCTTTACTAGGATCTTTGGGCGGAAGTGTTGCAAACATTGTTTCATCAATAAAAAGAGCAAATGCAGCTAAAGAATGTTTAGAGGAGAAAAAGAAACTTATCAAGAAGCTAGACTCACTTGCGAATGGAACGGGATTATATTTAAAACCATATAAAAGGGATATGGTGTTGCATTTAGAAAAAAATTCCATTGATATTGCCAAAACATGCATTAACAAATATTGAAATACAAAATTAAGTTAAAAAATTAAAAATCCCCTACTTTAGAGGCATATTTATGTTAAATAGTTTACCACCCGTTGTTAGAAAAACTGTGGAGTGTGGTATAGTCAATTTAGATAAGAGTAGTGGGGATGGAACTCATTGGGTTTCCTATATAAGAAATGGTAATTCTGTATTATATTTCGATTCCTTCGGTAATCTTCCACCACCGTATATATTAGTAGATTATTTAAATAGTTCAGGACCAGTAACGATTAAATATAATTATATTAATTTTCAAAATTTAAATATATGTAATTGCGGACATTTATGCATAAGATTTTTATATAATAATATATGGTAAAATGACTACTTTTACACTCACCGGAAATACGACAATTTTAACATCCTATTTCGACCCACCTATTGATCTGAATGGCGACGATTATGAAATCGGCTTAGTAAACTTTGAAACGTACAATTGTGTTCCGAATATAGATGACACTTGTAATTCGATAAAAATTGGTAACAATAATATAATTATACCCGAGGGGCCTACGAATTTGATGAACTAAAAAAATTCATTGATAAAAAAATTGAAGATTTAAATAAAAACCTTACTAGAAAAATTCAATTCGATTTGGTGGCAAATACAACAACTTTAAAGTCGGAAATTTTTTGTTACTATATTGTAGATTTGAGCGAATAAAGCTCAATCGGAAAAATGTTGGGATTTGGAAATATTGTTATTCCTTCAAATGTTAAAACAATATCACAGAAAATCATTGACATATTTAGGATTAATGTAATGAATGTCGAATGTAATATAACACATGGGAATTATCATAATGGGAAGGAGAGTCACTCATTTACAATTTTACTTTTAGTAACTCATTCGGGTTTCGAGAAACCATTGTTCAGGACAACGTTATATATTTTCCTCTAAACACTAAAAAAATACATTTTATCGAATTAAAAATAGTCGACCAAAATGGGGATTTAATAAATTTACGAGGAGAAAGAGTCTCTACAAGATTACATTTGCGTAGAAAAAATCGGCGATATTCATATTAAAATTGTGCACTATATATAGACAATAAATGATTTTATTTGCTCAGTACAAATTTGTATATTGTCCCATAATAAACAGAATTTATAGTTGATTCTTATAACAATGGTTATTAAATACAATAAATCATATATAAATAGGAATAATTTATTAAATTCGTGTAGTACTGCAAAATCTTTTACAGGCAAAGGTTTAACAAAATCAAATAAAATTTTTTTACAATCCTTAGGATTAAATATTTTAAAAAATAATGGACGATAGCTTAAATGTATTGGAAACACCCCTCTTTGATAATTCCATAAGTAGATTAGAAAAACATTCATATTACCCTTATGCTACGAATACTTTTAACGTCGACGGTGAAATTAGAATAACTGTACCCCAGTCGGAAATTTTAACTTTGCCCAGCGATTCATATATATATTTAGAGGGAACGGTTCTTCAAAATAGGGATCAAAGGCCCTCATTAACCGCCAAATTAATAAACAATTTTGTGCCTTTTTTGTTTGAAGAAATTAGGTATGAATTAAATGGAAAAATTATTGAGTCATGTCATTCGCCCGGAATAGTATCTACGGTCAAAGGTTTGCTATCATTTTCAAGTGGCGAGTCGGCCATCCTTTCAAATGCGGGCTGGAACGTAGATGATACTTGTTACCATCATCTAAATGAGGGGCATTTTTCAGTGTGTGTACCTTTAAGAACATTATTAGGATTTGCGGAGGATTTCAAGAAAGTTATTGTTTTCATGAAACAAGAATTAGTTTTAATTAGAAGCAACACTAATTTAAATGCCATGTATGATGTAGGTACAGAGCCTGTAACATTAAACATTAAAAAAATTCATTATTTATTAAAAAAATTGTTTGGAGAGTTCCCATTGTTGAATTATCGGACTACTAAAACTTTTACAAGTAATAGACAGTGGCAGAGAATTATCTATTTTCTCACGTCAATGGAATTTATACACAATTCCTGAATTACAAATATCAAAAGATTTTGATTGGGTAGTGAAATCTTCTACCCAATTAGAAAAGCCCAGATATGTAATATTCTTTTTGTCTATTGATAAAAAGAATAATTTATGAAAAAATATGAGCACATTTGATCATTGCAAATTGACAAATATTAAATTATTTGTAAATTCGGATTGTTTCCCATATGACAATTTACATGTGGATTATGAGCATAACAATTATTCCATCATATATGAGATGTTTGCGAATTTCTAACGTTCTTATGATAAACAAAACCAGCCTATGGTGGATAAAAAATTATTTAAAACAATTTGTCCCTTTGTCGTGTTTGACATATCACGCCAGAAAGAATTGTTAAATTAAAACTCCTCACTTTTAGATCTGCGCATACAATTTTCATTGAAGGAAAATGCCCCTCAAAATACAACCGCATATGCCTTAATTTTATCAGACCATATATATTCATATTCGCCTCTAACAAAATTAGTCAGATCTATGTATTCGTAAACGATGAACATTGTAAAAAAAAAGATAAAGCCAAGATCGCTTTTGTAGATGTTTTGGGTTTCAATATAAATAATACCTATTTTCTTAAAGAATTAACTAATTTAAAGTCTTGTGAATGTGGTTGTGTTTCCTGCGATAAAAAATACATAAAACATTATTTATTTGAACCGCATATAAAATTTGAATATTTAAATAATCAAATTAAAACACAGATACGTGATTGCACTAGAGAAATATGCGGCCTTAATTGGAATTGTAATGATAAACACAGAAAAGACTACTTTGACTACAAGTATTTTGTGGGAATTCTAAAAAGCGAATTAGAAAGTATGGATAAAATATTTGTCACCACCAGAGAAAAGGGACTATATCTACGTCAATTTGTATTTTTACGCCCAACAGTTCTCAATATCGAAGGATATGATTTTAGTAACGAGGAAATAGAAAATTGTGAGTATCACTTTATAAGTAATTGTAAAAACTGTACAACCAGCATTGTATTAAAAATGCAAATTTTTTATAATAACTTGTTTACGTGTTAAATTAAACCATTTTTATTGATATTTATTTGAATAAAATAAAATAAATTATTTAAGCTATTGTTTTTTTTTGTGAGTTCCTTTTTATTGCGAAAACAATAATTAGAGAACAACTTTCGCTTTCAAGGTGAGGATCGGATGCCGACACTTAATATTCCGTGCCACAGTTATATAATGTGTCGTCATCTAATACATGTAAATTCTCACAATTGTCTATACATACGTAAATAAGATGACGAATGCACACGTGTAGTGAGCAGCGGCATTGGAGCATTATTTAATTTGATATTCATTTAACATCTGAATAATGTTATTTTTTTATAATTGCAAGTGCATTTCCTATACCTACACGTGTCGTATTAATTGATATTCATTTAACCTTTGCAAATATTATTTTCAGTATTTAACTAATAACGCCATCTATTACAGATAGCTCAAACTTTATTTTCAAAAATAACAGGCTTTTTGGCGATTTTTTTTTACACTGGGGTAGATCTTCAACAGGGGAAACTTTTTTATAGGGGCTGTTTTTTTATAGGGGTAGGGCTTGGGGCTAGGGGTTGGATTTACAGCAGAAATGACCTTTTTCCTCTACTTAAACCCATAATGAAGTTTTAAATGCAAACAAAACTCGCTCTGGCTATTTATTATTAGAATTATTAATAATATACTGTTCCTTCTATTATGTATTTGGGTGTGGGGGAGAAAAAACATGGGGGGTGAATAAAAAACTTTGTATAATTTTTAACTGTTTTTATTATATTCTTTTTTTCCAAATATAACATATTAAAAAAAAGTAACGGAAAAAACACTATGTTAGCTGGGGGTGGGGGAATATGACGGTTAAGGCGTTTTACATAATAAAAAAACTAGTTTTAACGAGAAAAAATCAATTTTTATTTATCATCATCATCAAAAACAAAACAGCAAATAGAAAAAACACTAGAATAAAACTCTGAAAGAAAAAACAAAAACACTAGTTAGTTGGGGAAAATGGCGGTTTTGGGGCTTTACGTAAAAAAAAACTAGTTTTAACGAGAAAAAATCAATTTTTATTTATTATCATCAAAAACAAAACAGCAAATAGAAAAAACACTAGAATAAAACTCTGAAAGAAAAAAACACTAGTTAGTAAGGGAACATGGTAGTTTTGGGGTTTTACGTAATAAAAAAACTAGTTTTAATGAGAAAAAATTAATTTTTATTTATCGTCATCATCAAAAACAAAACAGCAAATAGAAAAAACAGTAGAATAAAACTCAAAAGAAAAAAACACTAGTTAGTTGGGGGAAAATGGTGGTTTTAAGGTTTTATGTAATAATAAACATATTTAACAGTAAAAATCAATTTTTATTTGTTATTAAAAACACACAAAAACAGATAGAAAAAACACTATAAAACACTATGTTAAATTGGGACTCTTTAACAGGGCACTGGACCTGAGCCAAAACGGCACTATTTATTATTTATCCACGGATCCTGATAAAAAAATTCACCCTTGTAGAGGAAGAGTTGCCTGACAATCTCTCGGCCCGATAGCTATAATAGGACCCCTAATAGCTGAGAAAAAAAAATAATAAACTTATCCATCACAGCTCAGTTTGGACATTTTGAACTTTTGCACACTAAACACTTTTTTTAACACAAACAATCCTTTCAATAGGGCCGAGAGAGTGTGGGTCATAGTTTTTTACGAAAGTTATCTAATATGTTTACATAACATTTGGCACATTGTGCGTATTAATAAAATTTTACATTTAAATTATAGATTTAAATTAAAAAGTGGATTTTTAAAAGTATTTCTGGACTTAATTGAGAAAGATTAATTCAAAAATTGCATAATAATGTTGAATATTATCAAAACCTGTAACAGTTTTCGCAATAGTTCATTAGATAGCGCCTCTGTTTTCATTGTTTACATAAATAGTGCCTTTTTGGCTCACGTGAGGGTCCCGTGCCCTGTTGGGTTTTTTTTTGGTGTTTGTAATAAAAACATATTTAACATTTTCGTTAAAAAAAACTGCATTTATTTTTTTGTAAAACAATACATAATAGAACGAAATCGGCTTGCCAAGAGAGCCTAAAACTACAAACCCGATAACTTTATCTAAAACTGCATTATATGAGAGGCCCTCAGATATTGACATCTCATCAAACATGAGAGAGCAATATTTATCTAAATCATTCATTTTCGATACTCTTTTGGCTAATTTCGCGAAATATGACTTATTAATCCCGTTATCTAAACGTACAGAACTTAAATGTTTCATTAATGTTGACTTTGAGGGTAAATTTAAAAAACGTCTTAAAAAACGATAACAGCGAGGACCTCTTTTAAAAATTGCCAAAGCAAGGGCCTTATTTTGTGCAGAGTAAGACGGTTTCTTTCTCTGTACATTTTCTAATTGATTTTCTAAAAATGAAGCACCCGCGGGGTCAAGTTTATCACAGAGCTTTTGGAAAAAATTTGTATGTGATAACTTGTGAGCTAATTTTAAATTTTGTTTGGTGCTTCGAATCGCTTTCTTTAATTTACAGATGGTTCCTTGCTGATTCCTATTAATTTTGTATAAGCGCTGTTCCCTCTTAGTCAAAGAAGCTAACCTACTAGCGCCTAGGGTTTTCAAAAGTCCAGGAACCAACTTTGTTGCCTTCTTATTATTACCATTATCGCGTACAAGTCTTTTAGCACTCATTAATGAAGTGGTCTCTGTGAATTGCATTTCGCAAGAAGCAGTGGATGCACTTGGGACTTCGTTTATATCGATTTCCTTTACGTTTGCACTTTCAGCCGATATTTCGCAAATATTACTACAGTTTCGCGGACCCGGACTGTATTTAAAAATTGACGGACTTGCTAAAACGAGCAATTTCGTGTGCAAACTGCTTGTAAAGGAATTCTCCGCAAAGTGGTCCTCACAAATACGCGCATCTTTAATTTTCAAATTGAAATTTATATTAAAACGTTGGCTAATGATATTGCACCAAGAAGCGCGCCTATCTGTATTTGAAGGGAAACAAAAAAATCTCTTATTTTTGAAATTTGGATCGGTAATATTGCGATAAAAAATATTATTGCAAAATGGAACTTGACAATAATATTGAACACGTTTATCGAGTGAAGCCATTATGCAGAGAGACAAAATAGATAATAAAAGTACTTACAAGACAAATTAAAGCACCAACAACACCAAAAACATCCAAAAACACAAGAAAAATAGGAACAATTTATCTTACCACAGCACATAACGGACAAAATACTTTTGAATAATGAATTTAGGAATATTTGGTTAAGGGTAAAACAGTGAAATTATTATCAGACATATTTCTATGCGGTGTCTTCTTCTAACACACATAATTTATCTATCTTTGTCTGTACACGAATGTCATGCTTTTTGTCTGAACTAAGGTCGAAAATTACTTTATAGATTTTGTCTCTTTCTAACACATTGTTATTTGCCATAACGTATGTCCGATATCATTTTTATTTATAATTTTGAAGCGAATTTTGAAAATCCACATCATTAGCGGCGGCATTCGATATTTTTTCTTATATTTCCTCATCATAATGGTGATTATGGAACAATAACATCATATACTGGATATCGAACCATAAATACTGCCTGCACTTTATTTGTTTTTGAATTGATTTCTTTTATTGATATTCGATCTCCCATATGGAAAATTACAGATTCAATATTCGTTAATAATTTTCCATTTAAATAAATTTCCATATTATTGAAATTACTGGATGGCTTCACAATTAATAGACGACATTCTTTCAGATGAATTTCATATTCATATTGATTAGAAAGATTTATTTTAAGATAGCCTGTTTTCGCTTGAACGGGTCCTGAGGCGCTAATATTTAATATAAAATAACCAAATAAAGTTTTCAATTTCGTTTCCAACAATTGATTAATTTCATCATAGTTTTGGATGTGTGATTTACTTATAATGGCATTCACTTCGTTTGCAATAAGCGTTTGCACTTCCGTCACATTCTGCGGTCTCCAAGACACCAGATTTTTCACATCAGTTTCTATAAGGTCCTCAACGGCACTCTCATTCGGAATATGATTACTTGCAATATACCATGGCAAGAATTTCTTAATGGTATCCAATGCCACGTCATTCACTTGTTTTTCATCGACTAATTTTCGCTTCAATATTATATTTGAAATGCGTTGATCACATTCCACACCCGTAATTATTTGTTTGGTTTTCAATGAATTTTCAATCAAATCAACAATATCTTGTGTTTTCCATGTTTTGTGTGCTACTACTGCTCCTGTTGTTGTTGATGTTTGCCACTGTTGAAATACTTTTGCAGAAACAATTGCATCCACATCTGTATCTGTGACAAATTTTATACTTTTTAATTTTACATCAATTAATTTATTCACATCAGTTGTTGAAAGAGTGCTTGCTGTTGTAGGTGCTGTTGTCTGAATAACTTGATGATGTTTACGTATTGTTCGGTCAATTAAATTTTGTATTTTCGTTGGGTTTGTATTTTACTGAAGATTAAATTATTAAGATATTGTTGAGATAGAATTTGTTGTATATTGAGAAATTTTAAATCAATTTTATGTTCAATATCCAATACACTTGGAAGTGCAAGTGTGGCAAATACCTTTTTCACTTCAGTCTCCACCAATTGTTGCAATTGCGGTTGTTGTTGTTGTTGGGTTGTGCCTGATGAAGGTGTACTCGCACCCACAATAACTGATTGTCCACTAATATTGGAGTCATCGTCATCGACATAACTTATCGATCGAAACCGAACTTATCAACAGTCATTTTGGTAATAAGAAAAAATATTGTAATGTTATTTTTTTAAATACATTTTATTCATTCATATATATGTTTTTTGCTATAAACTCATCATGACATTATTCAAATTGTTTTTTTCACTTAACCATAAACTTAAAATAATTACATTTTCTACACTGCACTGCAAGTGGTTTCCAATAGCCATGAATTAAAAACATTTCTTTGTAGACATATTTTTCAAATAATCATGATAATAATCTTTAAGTGCATGTAATGAAGGCGAATCTCTTATACCTTCCACATTTACAATAGCAATTTTTTTATCATTATACAATTTATTATTACTATTATTATTACAGAAAATATCTTTTAATAATTTCTCCTTTTGATGTCCCCTAACTATTATAATGTTTATTTTTTTTCATTAACTTCATTATGTAAAATTCCCGTCAATTGGGTCACCTTGTAGTAGAGAAAGTTTCTTGGTTTTTTTCTGTGCTGTTGTTGTTGCGGTTGATCCAACCATTGGTGGGGGTAGAAATACCATTAACATTAGTTGGTTCCTCTTGTTTATTTCTTCTTGTCTATTTGATGAATTCCACATTAGACCATGAACTTGACTTTGTGTAAATTTAACGTGTTTTTTAAAATCATCTGATAAATGATTAAATTTAATATGCGGTTCAAATAAAAACGTTTTTATGTTATCCGATGCTGATGACACATCAAATAACTGTTTTATAGCCATTTCTTTACATATAAAATCACTATCTTTGTATTGGAATCCTTGAAAGTCCATA